>CM066033.1:1213283838-1214608074 GCA_033557465.1 Ichthyophis bannanicus | reverse complement strand
GAGGGTTTTGATTTTGAAGTAGATAGATTTTACTGTTCGCTTGATGTGGTCTTTGAAGTCCAAGTGTTGGTCTAATATTACTCCTAGATAGCGTATGTTGGATTTGACCGGAGGTTCTGCGTCTCTAACTTTTAGTGTTGATGGTGGGGAGAAGTCTTTGTTCCGTGTGACAAATAGCACGTCTGTCTTCTTGAAATTTATACGTAGATTCTGACTGAAGAGCCAATCTGTTATTGCATCGAAGCACTTAATTAACATTGTGAGATCTGGGCATGCGACCGTTATAGGTGTGAATAACAGAACATCGTCTGCATACATGAGGCAGGAGATGCCAAAGGAGCGGGTTATGTTGCAGATTGGCTGCATATAAATATTGAAAAATAGTGCGGATAATGACAATCCTTGTGGTACTCCCTGTCTTTGTCGGAAGGGTTCTGATGTTTTGCTGCCAATCCAAACTTGCTGCCATCTGCCTTGAAGGTAAGACTTGCACCAATCCCATGCGCGGTCATGGATTCCTTTTGCATGGAGTCTCATCAGGAGTTGTTCATGATCTACTGAGTCGAACGCCGCAGAGATATCAAGGAATATCAGAGCAAAGCCTTTCTTAATGTTGTCTATCCCATTTGTGAGTGTGTTTGTTAATGAGGTCAACAGAGTTTCTACGCCATGCGCCTCTCTGAAACCATGTTGGCACGGGTCTAACGGAGAGGTTGTGTCTATATGCTGTTGAATCTGTCTTTGAGTTGTTTTCTCAAGTATTTTGGCTATGAAAGGGATACTGGAGATTGGTCGGTAAGAGTCTTCTTTATTTGGGTCAAGCTGGTTGTTCTTCAGTAATGGTCGAATGGATGTTTTCTTCAGGTCCTCCGGGAAGATTCCAGTTATGAAAGATTGCTTTGCGATGTCAGCTATGAATGGACTTAGTTCTGAGTGCATTGTTTTGATCCAGTGGGCTGGGCAAGGGTCATTTTGAGCTGTCGTGGTGTTGATGTTGGCAATTGTTTCCTCGATGGTTTTCACTGATGGGGGTGAGAGCTTAGTAAGTGGGGGTTGAGTGTGAGGGTTCTGATAGGACTCACAAGGTGTGGTAGTAGTCACCTTTATTGCTTTGGATTGAATGTAGTTAGCGTATGCCTGAGGTTGGATACACTCCTGTTGTGGTTGGGGTGGTTGGTTGGTCAGTGATTTTACTAAATTGAAAAGGTCACGAGGCTTATTTAATGAGCGATTGAGGAGCTCAGTATGGAATCTTTTCCTTTCTGCCCACATTGAGTCCCTATGGCTTTTCAGGTGTTCTAAATATGTACTTT
Organism: Ichthyophis bannanicus; assembly: GCA_033557465.1. Lineage (NCBI taxonomy): Eukaryota > Metazoa > Chordata > Amphibia > Gymnophiona > Ichthyophiidae > Ichthyophis > Ichthyophis bannanicus. The sequence continues at coordinate 1,214,606,761 of CM066033.1, read as the reverse complement.
GGTCGGCTGAGCTGCGGTTCCGTCGCCACTTTCTCTCAAGTTTTCTCAGATGTAATAGTGAGGATCGTAGTATGGAGGAGAACCATGGAGCATTATGCTTTTTCGGGGCTTGATTATTAGCTGTATGTTTCTTGTCGTTGTTTGGATGTTGGGCAACTTGAGTGAGGGTGTTATTCCAGTTTGTGAGCATTTCGTTGAGGTTGGAGGATGGTTTAGATAGCTTTGGGATTACATGCTGAATGATAAGCTCTCTGTCCAGCTGTTTGAATCGGGATGGTTTCTCTGGTCTACGTGCAATTGGGTGGCAGTCTGCTGTTGGTTGTGTTGGTATTTGAAATGTTATTTTGTTTAGTACAAGTGAAAACTAATTTATAGCTTTATTTATGCAGTGTTGTTGTACATTCCAAGTTTGGCTTTTGGGGTTCCCAGTTTAATTATTGTCTTCCTATTTCTAAATTATGGTCCCTTGTTCTTTGTTTGGTGATGGTCTATGTTCCGATGGTGTAGCCGAGTTGAGGTATTCTATTTATATATTTTCTATTTGACAGTTCCACTTGTTCTCTTTCCCCAGTAGGAGATATATTGGTATTCTCTGAGATGTATTGGTTTAATATTTGCAGTGTTGCCTTTTGATAGGTAGGATTTGGTGCTTTATGTGTCCTTGTAGTACTGTTATAATATAGTAGGTTTGCTATGGGTTCTAAATGGGCAGTGTTTGTAGTCCTTCCTAATGTGCTTGGTGGTTGGCACTGGAATATCGTAATGTAGAAATCTGGTAGTCTTTCTTTATCCATACACTCATTAAGAGACATGTTTTCTAAAAGTTAGTGCATGTTTTTTATTTTTATTTATTTATTTAACAAATTTTTCTATACCGCATGTTAACATTATGCATTTTTCTATACCGCATGTTAACATTACCGCATGTTAACATTATGCAAATATTTATGCAAATGAGGCCCCGCACTGAGTCTCCGCACATGGCCCTGCACCCCCTTGGGCCACCCCTGGATCTATGAAAGGTGTAATTCTGTAATCACCATGTTAATGTGAATCATTGTTTGTATGCTGCAGTTGTCGAAACTGCTTTTCCTATAGAAATATATTGAGGCACTTTTTTAAGGGGATGGGAGAATCATTTCTTTTCCATCGCCCACCACACACAGATACTAAACTAGTAGAGCACAGGAACTTTCGCCAGCTCATCTCCTCTCTTTCTGTGACTAGAGCAGCATTCCATTGCTCCACCTCCACATCCTTCTAATTGGCTGGATCCTGTCTCAGTCTCTGTTACAGTGGAAGCAAGCAGGGCAGGCTCACTCTCGCAGAGGGAAGATTAGAGAACTGCAGAAACCTTCCTGGCCGCCCTGCCTACCAGATCCCGCCAAAATGTAGAAGGCAGGCGAGTCTGCGCCTCCTTCAACCCGCCTGAGCCCTCCCCTTTCTCCTTTGCCTGCCCCCTTCTCCCTCCCCCCATCTCAGCGATCCATGCCTAGAAAGGGGGAAGAAGGCTCGGCCCACATTACAACCCTATTCCTGATTCCCCCATGGGAAGGAGGGGGAGCTGGGATGCCATTAATGTAAAAATCAATATAATTATGAAAAAAGCCAGACAATTGCCGATACTAACCTCACAATTGCTGAGCACATCTGACAGCCATTCCCCTCCCACCAAAAAAAAAAAGACCATAATTGTATTCCTAGCTTGCCAGTTCCTTCATCTCTTCCTGCCCTTGGCAACAGATACTAGAAGGCATTATACATAGCAGTCAATAAAAAAGCAGTACAATTTAGCCAGATGCTTTTATAGTAGAAATAATATCAAAGAATATGAAATATACACGTCAATAATGTAAAATGTAATACATAACACCTAGAGAATTAATTGTAATCCATGTATCTGTGGTGTTTCTGCGTTATATGTGTGCTTTCATGTGTTTGTTGTGTTCTAGTTTTGTGTTGTGTGTTGGTGGGTAGTATTTCTGTGTGTGTGTGTGTGTGTGTGTGTGTGTGTGTGTGTGTGTGTGTCACTGTTGTGAACTCTGTGCATACTGTGCATATTGTGTCAGAAGTGAGATAGCTGGGGATAGTTTTGGGGCAGGGTAGTTTTCCGATAGTAGAGTAGTTACAGTAGGAAGTTTTTGGCAGTAAAACATGTGTGTAGGGGAGATTTTAATGGTGGGACAGTTGTGAGGGGATATTATTTGTGGGTAGGGAAGTTTGCAGGTCGGCAGGGCAATTGCAATGGGGATTTTTGAGAGTAGAGCATTTGCATGGCAAAAGTTTGAGGATGAGGCAGTAGTGGGGGATATTAATTTTGGTTGGAGAATTTTGCAGGGTGGATGAACAGTTGTGGGGGCTAATATTGTGATGGGGCAAATGTGAGGGGTAATTTTTTGGAAGGGAGAGTTTGTCGGTTAATGAGGCAGATGCAGGGTACAGTTGGTGAACTGGTGGGATAGCTGTAGGGGATAGTTTTGGAGGCGGAGAGGTGTACAGGGTGGTAGTGCAGTTGTACAGACATTTTTTTAGGGGTGTGTAATCTGTGGAATGATAGAGCAGTTGCAAGGGAGTGTTTTGTAGAAGTAGGGTCTGGGGCAGCAGAACATTTTTCTAGATGGTGGGGCAAGCTCCACCCCCAAAATTGCATGGTTGATTTTAATGCCATTCATTCTTCCATACATTCTTCATTACACACAATGGACCTGATTCCATCCTGGACGTCCTGGCTCTCTGTGCGCCTGGTTGAAACTGGACACAGAGAGGGAGTTGCAATTCTGATCCTGCAGGGCACATCTAGTCCCGCGGGATGAGAATCACAAACAGGCCTGTACATGCAGGCCGGGACTCTGATTCCATCCAGCCTGCATGTACAGGCCTTCCCCGGCTAACTCAGTGAGGGAAGTTCAATGGAGCTGCGGCTCCATGGTGTCCGGTTGCCATGGCACCATAGCTCCATTGAAAAGCCGCAATCCCCGGCCGCCAGCTGCAAGGGTGCTTCCCTGCAGCCCATCCCATCTGGCCTCCTAAGAACAGGGTCAGGCTGCTGTAAATCTCCTCTGCACTCTCCTGCCACTTCCCAGCCCAGGGCCTGCTAATCCCTGCTGACTGAAGAACTTATTCCATCTCCGAGTTGCCTGTACATGCAGGCTGGGACTCTGATTCCATCCAGCCTGCTTGTACAGGCCTTCCCCGGCTAACTCAGTGAGGGGAGTTCAATGGAGCTGCGGCTCCATGGTGTCTGGTTGCCATGGCACCATAGCTCCATTGAAAAGCCGCAATCCCCGGCCGCCAGCTACAAGGGTGCTTCCCTGCATCCCAACCCCCTATCTGGCCTCCTAAGAACAGGGTCAGGCTGATGTAAATCTCCTCTGTACTCTCCCGCCACTTCCCAGCCCCGGGCCTGCTGATCCCTGCTGACTGAGGAACTTATTCCACCTCCGAGGTGAAATAAGTTCCTTGTGAAAGCCGCTGGCCCCGGACGTACAGGGCTGACATTAGAATCGGCCTTGTACGTCTGGGGCCGACAACTACCCACTGTCCACCTTAACACTGCCCCCGATCCGTCCCTTTCCTGCTCCCATTCACCTTTCCCATAAAACACGCAGGGAAGATAGACAGGGTCGAAAAAGTCCCAAATAGCGTGGATGGTTGTTCCAACGGGATGTCCATCCCTGCTCTGTGCCTCAGAATTTCCCCTAATGCTAATTCTAAAATTAAGTTACTAAAAAAAATAAAACCCTCACATACATTGTATGCAGAGTAACTTTAATGGTCATTTATAGTGAATTTTACCCAAGGAGGTCAAGGATTGAGATATGCAGTACCTAGGGGTGATTGTTTCTGATGATCATAAGGTAATGGTAAAGGTCAGAAGGATGCTTGGATGCACAGGGAGAGTAATGGCCAACAAGGAGGTGGTGATATAGTGTCTGTGGTGAGACTTTATTTGGAGTATTGTGTGCAAGTCTGGAGACCACACCTACAAAAGGATATAAACAGGATGGAGTCGGTGCAGAGGGTGGCTACCAAAATGATCAGTGGGCTTCATAATAAGACATATGGGGACAGACTTAAAGATCTTAATATGTATACTTTGGAGGAAGGGCAGGAGAGGGGAGATATGATAGAGATGTTTAAATATCTTCATGGCATAAATGCACAGGAGGAGAGTCTCTTTCAGTTGAAGGAAAGCTCTGCTACAAGGGGGCTTTGGATGAAGGTAAAGGAGGATAGGCTCAATAGTAATTTGATGAAAATGTCTTTATGGAAAGAGTGACAGATGCATAACATACTTTCCCAGTGGAGATAGCAGGGACGAGGACTATATCTGAATTCAAGAAAGCACGAGACAAACACACAAAATGTTTAAAGGAAAAAAAGGGAGTGTGGTAGTTGGTATGGAAGGAGGATAGACCACATGCTCTTTATATATGCTGCCATGAGAAACAGCAGCATGGTTCCCTCACTCACAGGATCAGACATTTGCAGACTTCATCTGTGTGTTTCACAGGAAGTTTTGAGGGGGTGTATGCATATGTGCATCTGCCCGTGGTTGCATGTGTTTGTGTCTTTCTGTGTGTTATGGAGACTGCGGGAGACTACACGTGCGTGTGTGTGTGTGTGTGTTGGAGCCCTTTTGGGGGCTATGTGAATGTCTGTGTCATGAAGAGTGTCTCGTGGCTACATGCATGTTTGTTTGCAGGGCTCTGTATGTTAATATGTGTTGAGGATTATGTGTACATGTACAAACAGCACACTTACAGTGTGACAAAACATGCCGGCACCCCTCCACGCGGTACAGTGCTGCTCACCGTGATGCACCCCCCCACCTCCAACCGGGTCCACAGCAGCAGCGCGTCAAAACTTACATTTAATCTGGCTTTGCCATGGTACCTCGTGATCTGGGGGCCAGCTGTTCTTGCCTTCTGGCTGAAGTCTTGTAAATCGCGAAGAGTGGCCGGCCCCTGGAGCAGGAAGCATCGCAGCAAAGCCAGATTACATGTACGTTTTGCCACGCTGCCGCTGTGGGCCCAGTTGGGAGTGGGGCGCGTCGCTGCATGCAGTGCTGCATCGCATGGGGGGTGCCTGCAGCATGGAGAGCAGTGCCCACCCTGGGTGCAGACTGCTGGGAACGCTACTGCTTCCCTTTACTTATAATTCCTAGCATTCTATTAGCGTTTTGGCCAGTTCCTGCACAATGAGCAGAAGATGGTGTTTTAGTCCTAAGCAAAACATTCAGAGCCTTAGAGCTTGTCCTGTTTCCAACTCTCCGCTATGAAAAAAAAATAGTTGACCCAACTCAAAAAAATTATCTTGGACTCACATGCAGTCACCCTGAACTGAGCCTTAAAAATAAATATTTTCAATACATAAATGCCTTTTCCTGTCTATAAAATGTTCACAACGGGACGGACTCTAAATGTTTCACAATCAGGCTGAAATTTCACAGGTAAGCAAGCTATCCCTAATAGACAAAAATAAGCCTTGTGGAGCAATGATTCTACTTTTTGCACTGTTTTGTGGACCACCCTAATGTGCACACTGTAAAACCAATCAAACAACCAAGGAATAACTGGTTTGCAGTGGACTCTGGCAAGGTGTGACTTGTAACAAAGAGACACCTACTCCCCAAAGGATCTCTCTACAAAATTCTTTCTCTTTCTCTGTCTTGAAAAATGATGATATTCCAATAATAGAATCAGACATTGCCTTAGAGGTGAAGAGCAGCACCAAAAATCCTTTAATCAATGTCAAAAGATCTCAAAACAGTAAACTGCCACTTCTGAGAGATACTTTATCCATCTTTGAGTGTTTAATATACTGCCTTTCAAGAAAATTGTCAAAGTGGTTTGCAAAGTACAAATTGCAAAGGCATAATCAAATTCCAAATTATTTAAAGGAAAGAGAAATAGGAAAAGAGAACAATTATGTAGATGAAGGCAGAGTTAGAACAGAGGGTAAAGACAGCTGAAAGCATGCTGACCCCAGCCTACAACTCTCGCATGCAGCTTGAAAGAGGTGGGTCTTCAGAGCTGCTCTAAAATTATTAGGGGAAATCTCAACTCAGAGAGCGAGGAACTGTGTTCCAAAGAGTGGCTGTAAAAAAAGAAGAATCTTGTAGATTTCTTGTAGATTCGAGTCCAGCAAAGTAGATTGAAAGAATGCATAGGCATTTCTCAGAAGTATAACAGAGATTCAGGTGAGAAGGTATGGAGTGATTAATAACATTTGGGGTTATTAGTATATAATACTCTGTTGGGCTAAAGCTAAAATTTTGAATTGCATTGGGAATGATATCAGGAACCAGTGATATGATCAGATTTACTAGCATAAGCAAGAATCCTAATAGACATGTTTTGAAATGTTTGAAGAATCCCAGTAGTTATCTTGAGATGTGATAAGCGCATGGATTAACATGTTTTGAGCAATAGGTGTGAGAAGTGAATGGACTGCTCTAAAGCAGCGAAGAGCACGATGGTCAGAGCTTGGCTATGGAAAGAGAGTTTGGAGTCTGTGATGACCCTCTAATATTTGAAAGAGTCAGTGAAAGCAATGGCAGTGCCCAGAAGTATAGGAGAGATGGTTGGCTGAGTAGATTGGCCTGTGATCCAGGTGGAAGTTATTTTTTCTAGGATTTAGCTTGAGATGGTTATTTTGCAGCCAAAAGGAGGCATTAATTTGTGAACACAGTTCTAGGGATAAAGAAAATGTAAGTGTCTCCCAGGACCCTCAGCTAGCAGCAGGACCAGCCCAACCATTAGGCAAACTAGGCAGGTGCAAAGGGTGGCAGCTTCCGGAGGGTGGCAAAGAGCAGGGCATTTGCCTAGGGCGCCAATAGCTTGAACCAAAACATAAAACAAATTGTAACCAATCAGAAGAAATAAGGATTCTAAAACTTATGTTATAATCCATCTGGGAACAAATGATCTGAGACTTCCCAATTTTGGGAGAGAGATTCAAGCCCATAACACAGCTTCTAGCATTCTCAAAGTTATACCTGTTCGTGGTAAAGGAGAAGAGAGGCTGAATTGTACAATCGATTTTAATACATAGCTTCAAGCCTAGTGTACTAGCATAGTAACATAGTAAATTATCGCAGATAAAGACCAATATGGCCCATCTAGTTTGCCCAGTAAGATGGCAAGAGTAGGCGCACCTGCCGCTCCATGCAGGCCGCCCCTCCCCATGTATTTGTTTAGGGGTGAACCCACCGCTCCGTGTAGGACACTCCTGTTTCTTGAGAAATTAGATAGCTAAGTTTATTTTGATTTTATCCTGTTGCGGCAAAGGGATCCACTGTGTCTCTCCCATGCCATTTTGAATTCTGTCACTGTATTTGCCCCCACCACTTCCATTGGGAGGGCATTCCAAACATCCACCACCCTTTCAGTGAAAAAGTATTTCCTGACATTGCCTTTCAATTTACCCCCTTGCAGCTTCATGTTATGCCCTCTAGTTTTATAGCTTCCCCGTCTTTGGAAGAGGTTTGTTTGTTCATTATTTCTCTTTAAGTATGTAAAGGTCTGAATCATGTCCCCTGTCCCTCCTCTCCTCCAGAGTGTACATATTTAGGTCTTCAAGTCTCTTCTCATAAGGCTTCTGATGCAGGCTCCAAATCATTTTGGTCGCCTTCCTCTGAACAGTTTCAAGTCTTTTTACATCCTTTGCAAGATATGATCTCCAAAACTGAACACAGTATTCCAAGTGAGGCCTCATCAGTGACTTATACAGTGGCATTAATACCTCTTCCTTTCTGCTGGTAATTCCTCTTTGTATGCAGCCCAACATTCTCCTGGCTTTTGCCACCGCCTTGTCGTACGGTTTTGCCACCTTGAGATCCTCAGAAATAATCACACCAAGGTCCTTCTCTTGGTCCGTGCACACCAACCTCTCACCCCCTATCGCATACATTTCCCTTGGATTTCTACTTCCCAAGTGCATGACACTGCACATTTTTGCATTAAATCTTAACTACCAAGCATTAGACCATTCTTCCAGCTTTTGTAGATCTTTCCTCATGTTATCCACTCCCTCAGGGAAGTTCACTCTGTTGCAAATTTTCGTGTCATCTGCAAAAAGACAGACTTTTCCATTCAGTCCTTCAGCAATATCACTCACAAATACATTGAACAGTGTCGGGTCCAGGACTGAATCCTGGGACACCCCGCTAATCACTATCCTTTCATCCAAGTGAGCTCCATTTACCATCACCTTCAATTGTCTGTCAGTCAAACAATTTATGATCCAGTTCACCACCTTGGGACCCATCCCCAAACTACTGAGTTTATTGATAAGCCTCCTATGAGGAACAGTATCAAAGGCTTTGCAGAAATCCAGGCAGATGACATCCATCATATGCCCCTGATCTAGTTCTCTAGTCACCCAGTCAAAGAACTCAATCAGATTTGTTTGGCAAGATCGTCCTTTGGTAAAACCATGTTGCCTAGGATCATGCAACCTGTTGGTTTTGAGAAAGTCCACTGTTAGCTCTTTCAGGAGTGCCTCCATTACTTTTCCTGCCACCGAGGTAAGGCTCACTGGCCTGTAGTTTGTCACTTCTTACCTGTCACCACTTTTGTGAAGAGGAAACATATCAGCCCTTCTCCAGTCCTGATGAACTTCTCCTGTTTCCAAGGATCTGTTGAGAAAACATCCTTTAACGACCCTGCAAGAACCTCTCTGAGCTCTTTCAGTATCCTGGGATGTACCCCATCCGGTCCCATGGCCTTGTCCACTTTCAGTTTTGAATGTTGTTCTAATACATCATCTTCTGTGAATGGTGTGGTATCTACTTCCCATTTTTATATTTGGGAGTCACAGGTGGTCCTTCTCCAGTAATTTCTTTAGTAAAAACAAAGCAGAAGTATTTGTTTAGCAATTTCGCTTTTTCAATGTCACTTTCCACGAGTCCGCTCCCAGCACTTTTGAGTCCTGCAATTCCACCTCTGATTTTCCTCCTCTCCCAAATATACCTGAAGAAAGTTTTGCCGCCACACTTCACATTTTTAGCCATCTTTTCCTCTGCCTTTGATTTTGCTTTCCTTATTTCTCTTTTTGTCTCTTTTAGTTTGATCCTGTATTTCTCTCTGTGTTCCTCTGTTTGCATGCTTTTGAATTTTGTGAAAGCTGTGTTTTTTGCCTTTATTTGAGCAGCCATTTCTCTGGAGAACTTTGGAGGTTTCCTTCTCCTCTTGTTTTTATTTACTTTCCTTACATATTTATTTGTTACCCCTTTTATTGCCACCTTTAGTTTAGCCCATTGCAATTCCACTTCCCTTATCCCCTCCCACCCTGCCAACTCCTCTTTTAGGTACTTGACCATTTTACTGAAGTGAGTGTTTTTGAAGTTTAGGACTTTGAGCTTGCTATGATTGGACTACACCATGGCTTTTATCTCAAACCACACCGTGTGATGATCGCTGCTGTTCACAGGGGCACCCACCCGAACATTCAACACGCTGTTACCGTTGATGAGCACTAAATCCAGCACTGAGCTTTCCCTGGTTGGTTCCATCACCATTTGTCTAAGCAAAACATCTTGGAAAGCATCCACAATTTTTTTGCTTCTTTCCAGATTTACAGAAGGAGTAATCCAATCCACATCGAGTAGATTAAAGTCACCCAATATGATCACTTCCCCCTTTGTGGCTATCTTGGCAATATCAATTTGTTATCTATTTCTTCAATTTGAGTCGAAGGTCTGTAGACTACAGCAGTATAGATGACAGTGCCATCTCCCCTTTCCAACGCAATCCAGAGCGCTTCTTTTTTCCCCATGCCCCCTGCATTTCAGTAGCTTTAATATTGCTTTTTATTTAGGCGTGTTCTCAGAGCATATACTCCCGTATCAAATACTATCTTTATCGCTCTATAAAACCTACTCACCCCTATCTGGGGAACGTATTCTGCAGACATACTTGCTATTAAATAAATGACCAGGTCTCAGACTTCCCTGTTGGGCACACGGCCCGTGAAGGTGCAGGATGACACTATGGTTAACTTTGTTACCAAGTTTTCTCCCTTAAGTTTTAAAATACAGAAGATTATACGGAAACATTCCAATGTCTTACAGGGCACGGTGGGATTGGCAGAATGATGTATTAGATGTGTGTGGAGATGACATGCCAACCTCAAAGAACTTTTAAGTCCGACAGTGTTGCGTCATCCACGAGAGCATATAGCCTTGAATGACGCGAAGAGGGGGCATTCTCCTTGTGGTCATTGTAATATGTGTATGATAAACCAAGAGGTAGAGAGTTTTACCTATCATAATGTGACATATAGCTTACGTAGTCCCACCTCTTGCGATTCTACATTTGTAGTTTATGCCATCCAGTGCCCATGCAATCTTTTGTATATTGGTAAGACCATTAGGTCTTTGAGAATTTGTCTGAGAGTACATAAAAGTCGTATTAAGTGCCGAGTGAAGGAGGCTCCACTTTTGCAACACAGTATAGCACTTGGCCATTCTTTTGAAGATTTTAGATGTTTTGCCATAGAGCAGGTACATACGGGACAATATGGCAAAACACGAGAACAGACCCTGGTGTTTCATGAGCAAAGGTGTATTTTTACGCTGCAATCAGTAGAACCAACAGGATTGAATAACATGATTGAATGAAAAGTGTGTTCTGTTTAATTGTCTGGGAAGTTGGTATTTTTATGTCATGCTAACATGAGTTGGGTTTCCTATAAAGGAATAGCAGTTTACTGAGTCCGCATGCGCGGCGTTTTTTAGACAACCGGAAGCAAGTTGTTATCCTCCAGAAGAACGCGGGCAGCATCAATAGCTGGTTAATATCTTGTATGGAATGATAGAGAGTTATACAGTAAGTTTTACCATTCTGTAATGTCATTGGAGAACAACATGCCACTGTATTATGTAGTTATTCAGGAATGATTTCTAATTGGTGGTTGGTGTTGAACTGTTCTTGTGCACTTGTAGGGAGTCACTGAAATAAGGAACTTTTCTATACAAATTGTTTGGATATACTAACCCTTTGCGGGGGCATGTGTCTTCAAATTACACAGGTACACTAAAAATAAATTTTTTTAAACTGCCTCTAATGTTTCGATTGATTTTTACGTTTTTTGGTGCGCTGAATCCAAATCTGGTAACCAATTTGCTCCATCACGTACAGATTTTTTGCTACATTGGGTTAGCAGTTTGAGGTGAACGTTTCAGATTGAGTGCGATCGAGATAAAAGTTTCTTGGATGAATTCTTTATACTAATTGTTTAGTAGTTATTCAAATAAGAATAAAGAAAATTGTAACAAGGCAGCACATAAGAATAGAGTAATGTCAACAAAACACACTGTGATGGTAGCAAAATTGTCTGCACTTAAAACAGCCACATACATGTGCACAAACATTGAGCATATAAGAGCGAGGTTAGACACAAAGCAAAGCAAAGAAATGTGCAAAAAATGTTGTACAGGTATGTATGTAAGAATAGAAAACGCAAACCGCACCATTGCAATACATGAAGACAAACACCCGATGGTGTGAAAATAAAATTCTAATAAATGAGATCCGACACTGTGGTAATAACTAGCAAATTTTTATTTCAAAGTTTAGTAAAAACACGATATTTGTCAACACAGTTTAGATTTTAAAGTCATTCTTGGGTCAATCAATCTCCTGGTGGGCCCGTTTCTTCTTCCCCCAAATGCTTCTCTTGGTGTGCTGCTTGGCGTATTTTTCATCTGGGGTTTCCCACAGCAGCAACCAGCAGAAATCAGCCATCATAGTGGTGTTCCATCTTCCTTGGTACCTTCTCTCTGCGTCCTTGATGTCCTGGTGAAACCTTTCACCTTGTTCTTCACTGTACGCCCCCAAGTTTTCGGGAAAGTAGTTCACATGGGAGTGCAAGAAATGGACTTTCAGGCTCATGTTACAGCCTTGTTCTTTGAAGGCATTGAGCATCCTGGCAACAATATCCTTATAGTTCTCATCCCGCCTGTTCCCCAAGAATTTGAGAACAACATCCTTGAAGGAATCCCAGGCTTCTTTTTCCTTCTCAGACATCGTTTCAGCGAATGCTCCATCTGAAATGAGTTTCCTTATATCAGGGCCAACAAACACTCCTTCCTTTAGCTTTGCTTCAGAAAGTCGGGGGAACTTTGAGCAAAGGTACCGAAAGCACTCACCATCTTTTGGAAGGGACTTGATGAATTGCTTAATGAGACCCAACTTAATGTGGAGAGGTGGTAATAGAATTTTATCACGAGGTACCAAGCTCTCATGAAGAACATTTTTCTCACCGGGTCTCAAATACTCCCGAATTGGCCAGTCTTTTTTCCCCCAGTGTAGGTCGCGGGCCCGGCTATCCCACAAGCAAAGGAAGCAGGGATATTTGGTGAAACCGGATTGCTGCCCTAATAGCATGGATAGAATTTTAAAGTCTCCACAAATCATCCACTTATGCTCATCATAACGAATCTTCTGAAGAATCAGGGCCAAATTCTCGTATTTTTCTTGGAGAATAACAGAGTGAGCAATAGGAACTGAAGCGAATGTGTTGCCATTATGAAGAAGAACACCTTTTATGCTGTCTTTTGACGAATCAATGAAGAGCCGCCATTCAGCAGGATCATACTTGAGTTTAAACTTTTCCATCGCTCCGTATATATCATTGCAAAATACCAAATCTTCCTCTTTGCTGAAATACTTCAAAAATTGTGTCTCGCGGTTGCGGTACCAATAAAAAGTTGTTCCTGGTGACAATAGATTTTTCTGTTTAAGCCGAGAACCTAGCAGTTGGGCAGCATCTTTTGGGAGTCCTAAATCCCGGACTAAATCATTCAATTCAGCTTGAGAGAAAAGTTCAGGTTTCGGATCTGGTTCAGTTTCAAACTCGGAAGTACTGGACTCATCGGGAAAAGCCATCTGATGAGTCTCATCATGATCAGAACCGTCCACACAAATATGATCCAAAGATTTTGGTGGTTCAGGCACAGGTACTTCGTTGCTATGAGGCATAGGCCTAATTGCTGAGGGAAGGTTGGGGTAACTTATTACGTTCTTATTTTTTAAGTTGTATCCCTTCACAATGCAAAAATAGCAGTCACTGCTGTGGTCTCTTTGTTCACGCCACATCATAGGTATTCCGAAACGAAATGCTTGTTTTTTACCTTTCATCCATAAGCGTAGATCTTCCTCACATGTCTTGCACACTTTGTGAGGAGCCCACGGTTTGTCTTGATCGCCTAACTTCAAATCGAAATAGGCGAAATATACTTTTTTAATAAATGCAGAAATGTTCCTCTGCCGCTTTTTCACGGTATATTCCCCACAAATAAAACAAAAACTGTCCGGAGAGTTGACGCAACCTCTGGCTCTGTGAGCCATCACAAATACACAGCACTGCAAACTACAACTGTAGTGAACCACTTCGGAATAAAGCTGGATTACGACTGAGCAAACAAAAGGTAATAATGAACTTGCAAGAAACTGAAATTTGACAGGAACGTTCATGTCGCAACCACCGTGTTTGAGCGAGCGAACGAGGCGAGGCGAACAGGAAAGAACATGCGCCAGCGCGAGTACTGGATTTAGCCCCCCGCCTCCCAATTGTCCTGTTAATGTATAAAATGAATACAAAACACTCTAAAATATCATGAGGGAGTGTTTCTAGTTAGTTAACCATTACAACCTCTATTTTGGGCCAAGAAAATAAACTGCAGTCGGCTAAAAAGAAATTATGTGAACATTCCTTATATGGGTAAGAAATCTAATTTTGCAAGAAAACGTGACGTGATGGAACATTTTGGCTATTTTTCCTGGATTCAGCACCCCAAAATCTATAGGAATCAGTTGCAAAACTGGAGGCAGTTTTTTGGTAGTGTACCTGTGTTATTTTCCCCTGAAGAATCCTGACAAGGAGAAACGCGTTGAAGCGCTACAGAGACGGCGTTGGGAGAATTATACATTCTTTGAACCGTCGGGAGAAATTCAGCATTTATTGAGACACTCTCATCACATTTATAAGATAAGTCATTTTGTATTGGGAGAACCACACATTCTTTGAACCGTAATTTTAACTCTTTTATTAGATATCTATAAGATAAGTCATTTTTTCATTTTTTCACTTGTTCACATGCTTTGCATCTGACCGGTCATTGATGCTATGTGGCACTGCTTTCGCCAGGATGCTGGCAGTTAGCATCTGAAGTGTCGGGAAGTCTGAGACCTGGTCATTTATTTAATAGCAAGTTTGTCTGCAGAATAAGTTCCCCAGATAGGGGTAAGTAGGTTTTATAGAGCGATAAAGATAGTATTTGATACGTTAATATTGCTTTTGACATACAAGGCTACTCATTTGTTAGTGATATAGCGGAAGGGCTGTCGGGTAAGGTTTGCCTCTTTGTGGATGATACCAAAATCTGCAATAGAGTAGACACCCAGGAAGGTGTATATGACATGAGGAGGGATCTAGCTAAGCTTGAAGAATGGTCTAGAATTTGGAAGCTGGGATTTAATGTTAAAAAATGCAAGGTCATGCATTTGGGCTGCAGCAATCCAAGGGAGCAATATAGTATAGGGAGTGAAGTACTTTTGTCCAGTAAAGAAGAGCGGGACCTAGGCATGGTTGTGTCTGATGATCTTAAAGTGGCTAAAAAGGTAGAAAGATGCGACAGCAAAAGCTAGAAGGATGTTTGGGTGCATACGGAGAGGAATGGCTAGCACAAAAAAGGAGGTGATAGTGCCACTGTATAAGTCTTTGGTGCGACCTCATTTGGAGCATAGTGTGCAATTCTGGAGACCGCACCTTCAAAAGTATATAAACAGGATGGAGTCAGTACAGAGGGTGGCTACTAAAATGGTTAGTGGTCTTCATTATAAAGCATATGAGGACAGATTTAAGGATCTTAATATGTATACCTTAGAGGAAAGGCGGGATAGAGGTGATATGATTGAGACGATTAAATACCTCCGTGGCATAAATGCACAGGGGGAGAGCCTCTTTCAATTGAAAGTGAGTTCTGCTACGAGGGGACATGGGGTGAGGGTGTAAGGGGATAGATTCAGGAGTGATATGTGGAAATATTTCTTTATGGAAAGAGTGGTGGATCTGTGGAATAGTCTCCCAGTGGAGGTGGTAGAGATGAGGGCAGTATATGAATTCAAAAAAGCATAGGACAAACACAGAGGATCTCTAAAGAAAAAAGGGGACTGTTGATATGGAAGGACAGACTAGATAGGCCATGTGGTCTTTTTCTGTCGTCATTTTTCTATGTTTTTATGCTTTGTCCTCCTTTTCCACTTTTTCTGTCTCTTCTAAATAGATTATAACCAGCTATGGCTATATCCCATTCATGTGATTCATTAAACCATGTTTCTGGAATGGCCACAACGTCCAAGTCCATTTCCACCATTTGTGCTTCCAGGTCTGGAACTTTGTAAACAAGAAGGTTTTATATATGGAAAGTAGTATTTTAGAAAGGACATCCAAGTTAAATTGGAGACTTCCAGGGAAGAACGTGAAGAGAAATTCCAGGGATATCTATGTCTCTACCTGATTCTAGTAAGATAGACGTCCCTGATGTGAATGTCTGCACTAGAAGCCACATAGGCATCCCCCTTAGGAAAACCTGGAGCGGAGACATCTTTCTCATTCAGGCTAGTAAAAGGGACATCCAGCAGTGTAGAAAACTGAAAACATGAGCCCGTTCCCCGTTAGTGTCTGTTACTGGCATGAGAAATATAGGGGAGATCCAGATGTTGAGCACTTTTCCAATGCCTTGAGCATGTATAAGCTTGGATGTGACTCAAGAAGTCCAAGGTGCTTCAGACATCAGGCGAGGACATCCAATTTCTGGGAATATCCATACATGCCTACTCCATACCCCTGTTCATACTTGGACATCCCCAAGGTGAGAACATCCACAGAGACGGCTTCTGAAATGGTTCTAGGTACATCTCCATGTTTTGGACATCTCCATGCCCATTTTCAGATGCCTAAAGCATGAATAATGTATACAGCTTCTAAAATAACCCCTATAAGCAGCTGAAGCAATATATAGAACAAGAGGCTACACGGTAATGACGAACTACATTTTTCTGTGGCAGGAAAAAGGTTCCTATGTAAACCAAAAAAAAAAATCAAGGAAAATGTAGACTAACATTTAATCTAGAGGAAAGGTGTGGCGGATGGAAGAGAATGAGTTCTGGATATCACCACCAAGAAAACTATTGCAGAAGTGGAAAAAATAAAAAGGAGATACCATTTTAACTCACAAAGAGATATACTTTTAATTCACTCATCAACAACAAAAGAGAAGAGGTGACCAGAATAAAAACTAAAGAAAATACAAGTAAGCCATCCAAAAATTGTTGAGAAGTTTAAGAACACAATCTCACAGTCTAGGTAAAACAGTTTCCGATTTGGAAGCCCTAAGGGATTTGGACATTATGGCTATTATAACCTTCTCCTATTGACTACAAGTGCATTCATTCTGCAGCACCTCGTTACGTCTCCTCTCTCCTTATATCCCTTCTCAGGAATTCTGTTTATTAAGGGAAATGCTTTTATCTGTACCCTTCTTTTCTACTGCCAGTACCAGACTCTGCACCACATTGCTGGGCTATACATTCGGAATGCTACTTGAGTCAGTACATCAGGCTCCATCTCTGATCCTATTTAAATCCAGGATAAAAACCCAACCTTTAGAGGTTGCATTTGGATCCTGACCCCTTATTCTCCTGTTGTAAATCATTTCCCTTAGCCTCATCCCCTGTTTGTTCTTTTTCTCTGTCTTGAATAGACTGTACTGTACATCTCTGAATTATACACTTCTCATTGAATGCAGGGCCGGCCTATCCATTGTGTGAGAATGTTGTTCGCACAGGGCTCCACGCTTCACCCTGTGGCACCCCCATTCTCAACCACCTCCACTGACTCCCAATCAGCTCCTGCATCTGTTACAAGGTACTCCTAAATATACTCAAAATAAAACAGAACTTCTCAGCAAATTGTCTGCAACCCCTCATCAAAGCTGACCAAGGCATCAGACCCAAAAGAAGAGGAACCTCAGACACCATGACCACACCCAAAGAATTCGCCAGAACAAGACAAGACACCTCAAGAAGAGCACTATCCCTAGCGGCACCCACCCTATCAAACTTGCTCCCCAACAATCTGAGATCAACTGTTGACCTCAAGGACTTCAGGAAGCTGCTCAAAACAACACTTTTCATAGAACACTAAAAGGAACTCACGTGACCCAGCTACCAGCCTACTCCCATCTATGAATGACCCCTGCATCCCCCTGCTTCTTGTATATAGCCCCTGTACTTAGCTCACAATGTATATAGCTCACCATTAATCATTCACACTTTACTCTCACAACACCTATGTCGATGTATCCACTGCATGTATGCACCCACGCACACCGCCTCTTGATTTGTTTGATGTGCTAAAAGCTTTGATTTAAGGATAAAGTGGCATATTAAATCCTTTTAAATAAATAAATAAATAAATGTCAGGTGATCGCAAGTTGATTGGGGCATATACCATGATATCATCAGCATACAGGTGATAATGTATTTTGTGGCGTTTGATGATGTTGCATATGGGTTGACTATATATTTTAAAGAGTATGGACGAGAGTGCCGAACCTTGTGGTATTCCTTGTGTAATGGGGAACTGCGTTGATTTCTTCTGAGCACATTTGACTTGTTGCGTTCAGTCACTCAGGCATGAGGACAACCATTTTAGGGTATTTTTGTGTATTCCGATCTCCCTTAGGCATTGTAGCAATATTGTGTGTGACACCGTGTCAAAAGCCACTGAGATACCCATGAACACTAGCAGGAATCCATTCTTTATGTTGTCTATGCCTTTTAGAACATTGTCGAAGAGGGAGGTAAGCAGAGTTTCCACATTATGCTGTGGTTTAAAGCCATGCTGGTGGGTGTCAAGCGGAACATTCAGATCAATGTGATCTTGCAGTTGTCTTTGTATGGCTTTTTCGATGATTTTTGTAAGGAGTGGAAGGCTAGAGATGGGGCAGTAGGATTTTGGATCTGAGGGGTTTAGTGTGGCACTCTTGAGGATCGGTCGTATCATGGCTTGCTTGACAATTTGCGGCATATGTTCTTGCTAGAGGGACTCCTTTATGATTTTGTGGAGGTATTGGCTTAGTTGGTCTCTAGTAACTTTGATCCATGCCACAGGTATGGGTCAGATGGTGAGGTATTTGTATTTAGGGTATCCACTATGTATTTAATTTGTTGAGCTGAGGGTATGTTGAAGTCATCCCAGGTTTGTTGGGGTTCCGTCATTTCCAGGTTGTACTGTCAATGTTGCAATTAGTGCAGGTACCACTAATGCCACCTCAAGTTAGGTGACCCATAGTAATTGTGATATGTGATAGGGTACACATCCATGCCTTAAATGCTGAGAACATACTGTAGTGGCCATGTCCCTGACAGTTACCACAGAGATTTTGTGTAAACGGATATATAAACATTTACAGTACCTAGCTGAAGGCATAGGAAGAACCTGGCCAATGAAGTTGTAGGATTGATGTAAATAGGAAGAAGCTAGCCAATGGAGAGCCAGGACTGGGGTAAAGATAACTGGCCAATAGGATGCCTGAAATATTGAGAAGTGTGAGATTGGCAAGGCTAGAGGTGTTGGATAGGCTGAAGCTAGCCAATGAGAGGTCAGACGTGATATAAAGGCTAGATTGGCTAATAAGAAACCAGAATTGAGGTAGAGGGTGTGACAGGCCATTGAGAGGCCAGAATTGAGATAGATGGATGAGACTGACCAATTATCATATAAAGAGGTGAGCCTGTCTTAAAGGGACAGTGCAGCCCTGATTTTAATGCTGAAAAATAAGTGAAAATTAAAGTTGAAATATCAGGGTTTTGGCTGTCAGGGTATGATGCAGGAGGTCTGCCCACCCTGAGAATGTATTTATTTTAATTTTTAAATGTTAAATGTGGCTGTAAACAGCTTTGTTTGCCCCGAGGGGTGGGAAGTTTGCACTCCGGAGATTTAAAACAGCACCAGAGGCTTGAAATTGATTCAAAAGTGTTTAAGGTTTCAGCCTTTAAAAGCATATTTCAAGGAGAAAAATGTAGTTTTAAAAATAAAATAAATCCCAGTTACATAGAAAAGTATTGGAAAGTGATCAGGTAGTATAGGGATCTCCCTAGAGGGCTCTAACTGACATTTGTTTCAGGCAAAGTTGTGATGCATAAGGTAATATCACAATTAGCTGCTCTAGAGGTCCAAAGTAACAACGCAGAAAAATTAGGGTTGGTCTAATTTGGTGGGGGGAAAAGATTTTCAGGAAAGAATTTTGGGATTTTCATGTTTTTCTTGGCTAGTGCTGGAGAACTATTTGTAGTTTAGCAGTAGAGGAACACTTCAGCAGTTGCTCATGGCATGTTGATTGCTGGGCAGAGAAAGTTCAGCTGGGGCTGGAAAAGGAAGATGGCAGGTTGTGTATGAAGAGTGTGAAGTGAAGTAGTGTTAAATTTGTTTTTTGAAAGAGAGAAAAAGAGATTTGAATTTTGCTGTTAAGTGAACTGTGGAAAAAAAGGTGCTTGAAACTTCTTTGAGACTTCAGTTGAGCTCTGAAGAAAAGTACAGGCTTTTATTTGGCAGAGCTGATACTGCTTTTTGACAGGGACTCTCTCTGAAATATATTCTTCAGAACTCTGATAGTGTTAGTGATCAGATTTTTCTGTTTGACAGGAATCTGAAAGAAAGAGTCTGAGAAAGAAGGGATTTGAGTTGAGATTCAGCTAAAACTTCAATTATTACCCCGGTAAATGGATGAACAAAGAATACTGGGCCCGATTTTCAACAAGGTGCCAAGGCATGCCATACCTGCAGAAACATACCAACTCAGGAAAAGTGCTTGATTCGTGAGTCATGTGCCTCCAAAATGGGCAAGAATCAAAAATGCAGCACAAACTGAGCACAGCGGTAGGCATCCAGCGCGGCATAGACGGCTAGTCTTAGAGTCCAGAACCCGGTCTCGGCGCCTAAGACTGATCCATCATACCCGTGTATGTGTCCAAACCAGCGGCCAGAGAAGTGGGATGGCAAGTATACATGAACCCGTGTATCGCCCATCCAGTGTACCCATGCAGAGGCAACACTGTCATGCAGACCCCATGGACTGCCTGTGTAAGAGCCCCCTGTGGCTGGGCGGATAAATACTAGTGGCATGGTGGCGAGAAGGACAGAAAACTTCAGCATGGACCGACACTCTTGCCCAATCCGTGCAGTGGTACAAGGGGGTACTATACCCCAAGGGGGGGCCGGTGGCTGAACCTGCGGCTGGCCATGGCCATATGGAGGGGCATCCAATTCTCTCTGCACAGGTAAGAGGCCTTAACGGGTAGGGGGGGGGCTGAGTAGGGAGGAGTGGTCTAGTGGTTAGGACAAGGTACTTCAGGCCGGAGGGCCGGGGGTTCAAGTCCCACCTGGGGACAGCAATCTCAGGCCGGAGGGACTGGGATTTCTAGTCCTATACTCCTTGTGGTCTTGGGCAAGCCACTTAACCCTCCATTGCCCATGTTCCCTGTAAGTATTATCGTATGTGTCTCATATCCCCTTGTGTTAAATGTATCCCCCAATTGACCGCTTTGACCTGGTGAAAAGCGGAATATAAATGCAGCTAAATAAATGCAGCTAAATAAATAGGCCACACTCACCCTGAAAAACACAGCTGTGTGTCTACACAGGGAGACAGGGCTGTGGTGCCAATCCACATGCTAGTGGCAGCACCAATGTAAGCAGAACAGGTGTCAGCGGAGGGACAGGCCATGCATTGGTACAGGTGCTATATCTGAGTGCCCACAGCAGGAGGCATAACCAGACACAGCAGGTGGGGAGGCTGTTGCAGCCGCTGGTGGTGGTTGGCAGCAACACCACAAGGGGTGCAAAATAATGCCAATGCCTGGTGCATGGGGATCTGTGGTTGGGCTGCCCACCCCAGGGGACTCCACAAGCCAGTGCAGACACCCTGGACTCATGCCCCACCCCCCAGCCTCTGTCACCCTGGACCAGGAGTCTTAGGGGGCCATTGCAGTGACAGACGGATATGTGCTGTCTATCTGTCCCTGAAAGCCAATCTGCCACCCACTGCCCTCCACACCTTGACAGGCTCTGGCAGCATGTTAATGATGTGATGCCACAGAAATGACAGATGTGTAATGGCGAGCATGCACAAATCATGGCACCCTGTCCTACACGGCCCCAAACATACCATGCATTGATGTGGCCCCTGAGGCAGTGGATGCCCCCTAGCATGACATGTGCCCACATCCGAGGCTATGCACAGCCCACAACCATGTACCATGGTGCCAAGACAAGTCTGCATGCAACAAATGGTATCAAGGGAAGGGGGAGGACTGCAGAGGTGGCTGAAAGGGCCAGAGGGGTGACACAGGTGAAGCAGTGGCCTAGATGGCTCTGTTGGTGGTAGCATGGAGCACATGTCAAAGGTCCAGGGGAGTGGTGGGTAGGAATCTTGTGGCAGATACCAGAAATGTATCATCACATGCATCCCACACCTGCTACCCATGAGTATGCCCCTGCCCTCAGGATGGGCAGGCCAACTGGCTGAGGCAGGATACAGGTATGCGCAACAGGTGATATTGAAGCACCCAACTGAGCCTGTGTGTCCCCCTGCCCTCTCTCTCCCACAGTCAATATGGCGTCTCATGCACTCTGGAGGCCCTGAAGTGCCACTTTCAGACACTGCGCCGGAGGTGACCAAACCAGCTGCAGCACATCAGGGAGCGGCAGGTGGCCGAGGAAGGTCAGTGAGGTACACAGTGGAGTTCAGTAGATGCAGGAAGTGGAAATCATGGCTTTTGGACAGAAGCAGGCAAACCAGCTGTTGGTGGACATTCCATATGCAATGATGGGAATGTGCTGTGGGTAGCTGTGCCATCTCCCGGTGCCACTATCCCATGTGTGCACCAGCTGACATCCAATACATGCAGGTGCGCACTCACATGGCCATGGCATGGTACGGATGGGCAGTACAGGGGCACACACCACCAGCGGTGGCCTCTGGTGCACATGGTGCACCTGCCCACACTGCCCCCCTGTATGTATCCATCGCCTGGGGGGTGGAAAGCCACAGCTGGGCATGTGAGGGGGAGAACAGAGCTGGTGGGAGGTGGGCAAAGGGGAGTGCATGCAATGTGTATTATGGGGTGGCATGCTCCTGTGGCCCAAAGGTGGGTTGTGCAGTGCATGTGCAGGCCCCCTGGAAGTGCGCCAATACCAACCCAGGGCCACAAAATGTGGACCATTAACCCCCACTCCCTCTCACCACACAGCCAATTCCATGGAGGCCCCGGACACTGCTGTCCCACAAGTCAGAGGAGGTGGAGGGATCAGAGGGCCAGGGGCAGGGTGGGGAGTCAGAGGAGGAGGAGGGATCAGAGGGCCAGGGGCAGGGTGGGGAGTCAGAGAAGGAGGAGGGATCAGAGGGCTGGGGGCAAGGTGGGGAGTCAGAGGAGGAGGAAGGATCAGGGGACTGGGGCAGGGTGGGGAGTCAGAGGAGGAGGAAGGATCAGGGGACTGTGGCAGGGTGGGGAGTCAGAGGAGGATGAGGGATCAGAGGGCCAGGGGCAGAGCAGAGAATCAGAGGAGGAGGGATCAGAGAGCTAAGGGCAGGGTGGGGAGGAAGAGGAGGAAGATGGATCAGGGTGCCAGTGGCAGGGTGGGGAATCTGATGAGGTGGAGGAATCAGAGGGGGCACCTCCCTACAAGCGCGCCAGATATGGCAGTGCAGTGCAGCGCACAGCCATCAGGTACCCAGCAGGTGGACCAGAGGAGGAGCGGCAACCCCCAGCTGTGTCCCACAGCCCACAGCCATACCTGTCCACATCACTACCAGGGGACCATGTGCCCGCTGCATGGCTTGGCACAGACCAGGCACAATGGACAGCGGATCCATGGTCCACGTTCTGCAGCTGGAGGCCCCCACAGCCACCCCAGAATCCATAGGTGTGCCCTGGCCATGCCACACAGGCCCCCCTGTGTCACCAACCCCTCATCCATCCAGTGAGTAGGCTCTGGCTGCCCTGATGAAGGAGGTGAGGTTCCTCAGGGAGGAGGTGCAGACCACAGCATGGACCACTGTCATGCACCTGGATGCCCTCACTGATGTAGTAAAAGGGCACAAGCAGGGTCCCCCTGCACCAAAGGCCGCCCCCATACCAGGGATTGCCTTGTTGGTTCTATACTGCTGTTGCCACCTTTGTGATATATGTGACAGGTTTTCAAATAAACAGTTTCCCATTTGCAATCACGGTGTGTTGTCTGTTTTATGGGGGTACAGCGGTGTGTGTGCCTTGGTGGTGGAGGGGACTATGGGAGGAGGTCCAGGGTATATGGGCATGGGGTGTGTGCCCTGTGGGTTATGCCTGTGTGTGCAGGTATGGCACTGAGGCATCACATGTGCAGAATGGTGGCGAGCTCAGCTCTGCATGGGTAGCACCTCTTTGCCATACCTGGGCAGAGTGGTTGCACCTACCCCACCATGTAGAATGGATGGCAGTAAGCACAGGTGTGGCACAGCAATGCTACACACTCAGGGTGATTCCTGCCCCATGGAGGCACATGGTCAGAGCAACGCCCTGCCCCTGTCCACATGCCGCAGCAGCCATGCCTGCATACTGTGCTATCTGTCCTACCCGAGTATTACCATCTGGGTGTCCATGCACGCATATGTTGTTGTCATGCAATGGTGTGTGGCTATAGCGTCCTAAGGTGGCTAGCTGTCATGCAGATTTTCATACAGTTGGAGCTCAGAAACCTACGCGGGTATCTCATATATCTTTGGACGGGGCTTGGCATGGCTGCATGTCATAATCATGTATGTGTTAAAGAACTTACATGGGTAGCCTAACACTGCCATAGGGCATGAGCTACACAATGGCATACATGGTACTGAGAGGGGCAAACATGGAAGACAAACTTCACATCCTCTGAGACCGCTATGGCTCTGAGGCTCATCCTGAAGCAGTGTGCTGCCCTCTTTGCAGCAGAGGATACCAGCTCAGCATTGGCAACTTGGCATGACATTGTCAGGAGGGTCAATGTCATCCACCACCACAACAGAGATGTGGAGGATATCAAGAAGAAGTGGCAGATGGCATGGCAGGCTGCGAAGGATAAGAAGGCCAGCAACAGCAGGTTGCCGCCTGCACAGCCTCACCCATCTGAAGGAACAGGTGCTGCAGTTCATGGAGGAGGTGTCCATCTCAGGGGTTGCGGGCTTTGATAAACCCACTCCATGCACACAGGAGTGTGAATAGGGGTACCCCATGGCCTGGGTTGCATTGTGACAGCCATGTATGTGTCTCCACCATGTTCTGGCCACCAGGGCCTGCCTGTCTGTCTGTTGGACTTTGGGTGCTGTGTTGGTTGGGGAGGGTGTGGACGGGAATCTACCTGCCAGTTCTGTAGTGGGCCTGGTGGCACCCCATAGGCCAACCTGTCACCCATGTCACTAACCTCTACCAACTTTGCTCTCCCACAGACCTGACAGGGACCCTAACCTCACAGACTGGGACTGATGCATCAGGGAGAGCCTCGCCACCCACCGCGGAGGTTGCTAGTGCACAGCCGGGATGCAGCATAGCTATAGAGACCAGTGCGCCTGCCAGGTCAGAGGAGCAGTCCAGTGCACCACCACGGGCAGAGGAGCTGTCCAGTGTGCCACCACGGGCAGAGGACCAGTCCGGTTCACCAAACGGGACAGTGGAACAGGCCATTGGGTCTGCCAGTGCTGGGATATAGAGATGGATGATGCCCCACTCATTGAGGTGCAATTTGCTATCCTGGATGACCTTGTGGATGCAGGAGGCACTGATCTGGACAAGGAGCTACTGCAGGAGGATGCGCACCTGGTGGCCAGCACCGAGGTCATACAGTCCAAGCTGCACAGCATCTGGCAGTACCTGCAGGCTGCATAACAGGCAAGGGAGGCAGAGCATGAGGAGTGGCGGGACCACAGACTGCATGTTGAGTGCCACATGGAGAGGCCCCTGCATCTGATGAGGGAGATGGCAGCTGTCATGAGGTGCAGCGGTCATAGCCCATGGAGATAGGGGATTCTGAACAAAACGGAGCTAACTTTCACAGCTCGGAGATACACATGGCCAAAGGTTGCCATAGGAACTATACACAAGCTATTTCACATGGTGTAGGGGAACGCCCAGACTCAAAGCTAGCTCGTGGCTCATCAGGGGATGAGAGGCAGCTGACAAGGGGCGGAGCCAACACCACAAGCTACGCAGTTAAAAATCACTCACCTGAGAGTAGTGGAGAAGCGGCTAAAGGGAGAACTGCAAAAGAGAGAACTGCTGAGGAGAGACGTGCTGGCAGGGAGAGAAGTCCCGATAGCAGGAGAACTCCAAGCAGGGAGAGAAGCCTGAGAGGCAGGAGAGAAGGATCTCCATGCTGGTTAAAACCAATTGCTGACCAAAGGAGACTACCAGGGAGGTGCAGTACTGAGAAACCCAGGAAGGGCTGTTTGGAAGAGCAGTGCACAGCTGACCAGTGCTTCCGAGAACCTTGCTACAGAGGAAGTAGAGGTAGTAGCTCTGAGGCCAGGCTAAGGCAAGACCAGTCACCCAGCACAAGGTACCAAGCAGGAGAAAACCATTATCCTGAAGATAATTTGGTGCCAAGGAGAAAGTTCAAACAGACACGGAGTGAAAAGCCTTCCCACGAGCAGAGCTGTGCTCGAGGGAGGAACATTGAAGGGAAACTGCTGAAAGGTAACCTTATTCTTCCTAATAGAAGAAGCTTAGACTATAGCAGTCAGCCCTGTACTTACCAAGAATTATGTGCCGCCTCTGAGAGAGACTATAGTGATTACGGTATTTACCCATCCACCTCTAGGCTGGTGGGGGAAGGGAACTCCCAAAGCTATAGAGAGGAACTCAGCAGTCAGAACAGAAGTTTCACTCACCGGGAAACTTACCCAGATATAGAAGAGATACAATGTGATCTGTGTTAGGAGTCTAACGGTGATATTTTCATGGACTGTACATATACCTTATCTGATAGCATATCTTCTCTATGCTGAAGAGCTGTAGGAGCTAATTCATAAAGAAAACACACAGGAAGAGTTTTGTGAAGGAAACTGTTTTCTTTTACCATTTTTGCCTCCATTGTGAAAGCTGAAGATAAGCATATCCTTTGTTCAAATGTTTCTTTAACTTTGATACCAGACGCATGGTTTTTGTGTTGCCTTATTTCATTGTGTGAAAATCCAACCCTGGGAAGGGAATAAATCCTGTTTAAATCTTTATCACTCCGACTACAACTACTTTCTTTTTGCTAAAGTTGTGGAACTACAAATCCCAGAGGGCATTGCCAAGCCTCTCTACTATACTCCACAGCTATTAAAGAACTTACCCTGCTAATCCACCCATGCCTATGGCCTCTGGGGGGTGAGTGGGTGACATCTGGCGTAGTTTTGCAGATCTTTACCTTGAAATAAAAAGAACACAAGTAAAGAAACTGCTACGGTACATGAAGACCTTGGAAGCAAGTTTACTGACAGACCGGTCGGTGAAGGAAGCAGTAACCTTTCTTGTAAGCTGACCTCTGCACGAAGCCTAAGGTAACGTTACCTGGGGCATAAACGTGGGAGGATTTGTGCAGGAAAGAGGGCGCTGCTGTGCTGAAGGATTAAGGGGAGAGGAAATATAAGGTGCCGCACTTGGTGTTTTTTTTTTCTCTTTTCTCCACAGCGTACAGACAGTAGGAATGGAGCCCAGAGACGTCATGCAGTGGATGCAACTACAGTGGGATAAGCAGTTTGAACTAGCTCGCCATATCCAGGAGCAAAGTGCCAGTATGATGAGGGAGCAACAGAAACCACTGTTGGACGCTATGGAAGCGCTTTTGAGAAAACCACAAGAAAGCCCCTCAATAATACCAGGGGTAGGTCTAAATGCTAGTCCTGCATTCTCTCTAGGGCAATTGAGTCCTCATGACAATGTAGATGACTTTATTGATGCATTTGAATGCATAGGCGAGGCCCTGAAATGGCCTAGTGAGCAATGGGCAACTCGTTTTGCGGTTTCACTTACCGGTGAAGCCCTCTCAGCCTACAAGGCAATGCCTGCAACCCTTGCTGCTGATTATAGCGAAATAAAAAAGGCAGTCAAGGATAGGCTAGGGCTTACTACCTCACATTATAGGAGGATGTTCAGAGAGGCCAAAATGAAGTTGCAAGAGACGCCAAAAGCCTTGCATCAGAGATTGAGGAATTTGGCCTGGAAGTGGTTAACTCCAGAAAGGAGAACCATGGAATCTATACTGGACACAGTGGTCTTGGAGCAATTTATCCAAGCTGTGCCCACAGAAATGAAA
The DNA here is from genome assembly GCA_033557465.1 of Ichthyophis bannanicus. Taxonomy (NCBI): domain Eukaryota; kingdom Metazoa; phylum Chordata; class Amphibia; order Gymnophiona; family Ichthyophiidae; genus Ichthyophis; species Ichthyophis bannanicus. The sequence continues at coordinate 1,214,579,380 of CM066033.1, read as the reverse complement.
ACATACCTGACCTTACAAAACTGCCAATCTACCGATGAAGCAGCTAGTCTGGGAGATAGGTTTTTAGAAGCCCAGATAGCTGACACCTCAGGGTTTGGGGTAATGCAGGCAGTGGGTATGGCAGATTGTAAGAAAGCGAGGTATTCTCAGAGGAAAATGTGTAATGTAAAAAATATGAATGCTAATGATAATATTTTGCTTGCACATAAAGGGAAATGCTATCTATGCGGGAGAGCTGGACATTTCCAAAAGGACTGCATCAAGCGGACTGTCCTCATGTCTGGAGTGGACAAGCCAGCACAGGACGGATTTCTTCTGCATGTTAAGGTAGAAGGGGTAGAAGCGCTGGCACTGCTTGACTCGGGTGCTGACCAGAGCATGATTTCCCGCAGGCTCTGGGATGTCATCGAGAGGCGCCATTCGTCACCCCCGAGTCAAGCAGAGGGCCAGGTCCGCGTACGATGCGTGCACGGTGCAACGTCACCTTATCCTTTACACATGGTATCTGTAACAGGGTTGGGAACCACACACTCGCTACTAGCTGCCATTGTCCCACGGTTACCCCATGAAATTGTTCTGGGGCGTGATTGGCCACCTTTTTGCAAGGAAATAGAAAAGGGCCTTAATAGACTAGGCTATGAGTTTGTCCCACACCCAACAGAGACACCAGGAATAGGGTTGGAAGCCTTAACAGCCAAGATCCCTGGCCCCCTGTTTGGAAATCCAAAAAGGGCTAGTATTCAACCCCAGGCCCGAGTCAGTGAAGCACCACCGAAGAAGCAGAAATTTGTGCTGCAATTTTGCAGGGCCACTCCAAAAGCAAAAAGCCCACAAAGAGCTACCGCTGGGGCAGCCGGATATGACCTTTTCAGTGCTGAAGAGGCCATAGTATTAAAAGGCGGAAAGGTCCTAGTTAACACGGGGATACAAATAAAGATACCCGAGGGATGTTATGGGCGAATAGCTTCAAGGTCAGGCCTGGCTGTTAAACACTTTATAGACATTGGGGCAGGGGTGATAGACCCTGATTATCGAGGCCTTATAAAAGTCCTCCTTTTTAATTTTGGGGAAAAGGACGTCAAAATTCAAGAGGGCGAGCGCATTGCACAATTGGTGTGTGAACGTGTAGGGTTCCCCACCGTAGAAGAGGTTCTTGAATTAACACCCACTACTAGGGGAACGGGTGGGTTTGGTTCCACAGGCCAAAGAGAAATTAAGGGGATGACAGCCCTGGCGGAGGAAAGGCGAGAGGAGGACCTCGGGCCTCAGACCGCCGATTGGAAGGAAAAGCCAGAGCCTAGATTGGGCGTAGGCCTATCTTTGCAGCAGCAACAAGAGTTGGCCCAATTGTTAGGGAGATTTGGTGATGTCCTTACAACAAAGCCGGGCGAAACCCATCTAGTCGCCCATGAGGTGATTACGTCACCAGGCGGACAATCAGACAGCGGCCCTACCGCATGCCCGAAGCCAAAAAAGCTGATCAAACAGGTGAAAGAGATGGTTCAGATGGGCATAAATGAGGAATCCCGCAGCCCGTGGTCAAGCCCCATAGTTTTAGCTCCGAAGCCGGATGGAACACTTAGGTTTTGCATCAATTTCCGGCAAGTAAACGAGATTTCGCAATTCGACGCCTATCCAATGCCGCGTATAGACGATTTGTTAGATAGTTTGGGTCAGGCTAGATACCTAACCACTTTAGATCTAACCAAGGGGTACTGGCAGATACCCCTTACACGCGAGTCAAAGCCAAAAACGGCGTTCAGCACCCCCATAGGGCTGTTTCAATTTAGGCGGATGCCGTTTGGGCTGCACGGGGCGGCAGCCACCTGCCAGCGCTTGGTAGAACAGGTGCTGAGGCCTCACCATGACTATGCCCTGGCCTATATGGATGACATAGTCATCTACAGCACAACATGGACCCAACACCTCGCTAGGGTGGAGGCTGTGCTCCGTGCGCTACGCAAAGCGGGTTTAACCCTTAACCCAGCGAAATGCGTGTTTGCCACCGAGGAGGCAAAATACTTGGGCCACATGGTGGGGAGGGGGATAGTAAAACCCTTAGCCAATAAAGTTGAAAGCATCAGGGATTTTCCCCGTCCCATCACAAAAAAACAGGTACGCAGCTTCCTGGGGTTAATCGGTTATTATAGGAGGTTTATACCTCGGTTCGCCGAGGAAAGCATTTTGTTTACGGAAATGCTAAGGAAAAACGCTCCCAACACCGTGAAGTGGACCCCAGAAGCTGAAAGGGCATTCATCGCCCTTAAGGGAAAACTCTGCACAGCCCCAGTACTGCGGGGGACAGACTTCAGTCTACCTTTTGTAGTGCAGACAGATGCATCAGAGAGTGGGTTGGGGGCAGTATTATCCCAAGAGTTTGAGGGGGTGGAGCACCCGGTCACCTATCTAAGCCGGAAGCTTTCCAAGGCAAAGAAAAACTATTCGACAGTTGAAAAAGAGTGCCTGGCAATAAAATGGGCTATTGAGGCATTCAGGTTCTACTTGACAGGTAGAAAATTCCTCCTGATAACAGACCACGCCCCTCTGAAATGGTTGAATCAAATGAAGAATAGCAACGCGCGTTTGACCAGGTGGCATCTGGCGCTACAATCATTCAATTTTACCATACAACACAGGGCTGGGAAACTTCATGGGAACGCGGATGCGCTCTCCCGGATTACGAGCTGTCCGATTGAAAGTTCGGCAGCCCGTAATGTTTTAAGGGGGGGATCTGTCATGAGGTGCAGCGGTCAGAGCCCATGGAGATAGGGGATTCTGAACAAAACGGAGCTAACTTTGACAGCTCGGAGATACACATGGCCAAAGGTTGCCATAGGAACTATACACAAGCTATTTCACGTGGTGTAGGGGACCGCCCAGACTCAAAGCTAGCTCGTGGCTCATCAGGGGATGAGGGGCAGCTGACAAGGGGCGGAGCCAACATCACAAGCTATGCAGTTAAAAATCACTCACCTGAGAGTAGTGGAGAAGCAGCTAAAGGGAGAACTGCAAAAGAGAGAACTGCTGAGGAGAGACGTGCTGGCAGGGAGAGAAGTCTCGATAGCAGGAGAACTCCAAGCAGGGAGAGAAGCCTGAGAGGCAGGAGAGAAGGATCTCCATGCTGGTTAAAACCAATTGCTGACCAAAGGAGACTACCAGGGAGGTGCAGTACTGAGAAACCCAGGAAGGGCTGTTTGGAAGAGCAGTGCACAGCTGACCAGTGCTTCCGAGAACCTTGCTACAGAGGAAGTAGAGGTAATAGCTCTGAGGCCAGGCTAAGGCAAGACCAGTCACCCAGCACAAGGTACCAAGCAGGAGAAAACCATTATCCTGAAGATAATTTGGTGCCAAGGAGAAAGCTCAAACAGACACGGAGTGAAAAGCCTTCCCACGAGCAGAGCTGTGCTCGAGGGAGGAACGTTGAAGGGAAACTGCTGAAAGGTAACCTTATTCTTCCTTTTTTTTTTTTTTTTTTTTTATTGAGCATTTATAGTGAAATACACCAAATCAAAATAGGAAAATAACAGTAAATCGTACATATGCAATCAATAAAAAGAAACATGTTACAATATTTAGTCCACATTATTCTTCCTAATAGAAGAAGCTTAGACTATAGCAGTCAGCCCTGTACTTACCAAGAATTATGTGCCGCCTCTGAGAGAGACTATAGTGATTACGGTATTTACCCATCCACCTCTAGGCTGGTGGGGGGAGGGAACTCCCAAAGCTATAGAGAGGAACTCAGCAGTCAGAACAGAAGTTTCACTCACCGGGAAACTTACCCAGATATAGAAGAGATGCAATGTGATCTGTGTGAGGAGTCTAACGGTGATATTTTCATGGACTGTACATATACCTTATCTGATAGCATATCTTCTCTATGCTGAAGAGCTGTAGGAGCTAATTCATAAAGAAAACACACAGGAAGAGTTTTGTGAAGGAAACTGTTTTCTTTTACCATTTTTGCCTCCATTGTGAAAGCTGAAGATAAGCATATCCTTTGTTCAAATGTTTCTTTAACTTTGATACCAGACGCATGGTTTTTGTGTTGCCTTATTTCATTGTGTGAAAATCCAACCCTGGGAAGGGAATAAATCCTGTTTAAATCCTTATCACTCTGACTACAACTACTTTCTTTTTGCTAAAGTTGTGGAACTACAAATCCCAGAGGGCATTGCCAAGCCTCTCTACTATACTCCACAGCTATTAAAGAACTTACCCTGCTAATCCACCCATGCCTATGGCCACTGGAGGGTGAGTGGGCGACACAGCATACCAGGCATCGATCGCTGGTTCCCTGTGCAGTTTGGTGGGCCTCCTGTGGGTGCAGGGGGTGGGTACTGGGGCTGCCATCACACTAGCACAGCCTCCTGGTAGCCCTGACCTATGTCCATCAGCCTGTCTTGATGGGCGAAGGTGACAACCCTGCTAGCACGGCATCGGATATTGCTCCACTGCATCGCAGTGTGCATGTCAGCAAGCGCCCATGGCTGGCGGAGAGCCCTGGGACATGGGACACATGTGGGGGGGAAATAAATGATAGCTCTGCACATGTAGCATAGTATTGGGCACTTTATTGGTGATTGTGTGTATCCTCTACTGGTGCTGGTGTGGAGCAGTCACCTCAGAAACTGTCATGTATCAGCCGCGCATGATAGCCCACTGCCTGGGCCTGCTGCTGGCTCCCAACCTCTGCCCCATCACCATCTGCTTTCTCTGCAGCCACTAGCTCTGGGTCTAGCAATCCATGCATCTGTGCAAAGTTGTGGAGTATGCAGCACGATGCAAAGATCAGGCATACATGCCCAGGGCTGTAGAGGTGTTCACCATCACTCCTGTTGAGGCACCGGAAGCAACTCTTGAGCACCCCTATTGCTCGCTCCACAACTGCCCAGGTCTGATGATGGGTGGCATTGTACCGCTCCTCCTGCTGCCTTAGGGGGTGGTGCACTGGGGTTAGCAGCCATGTCCATAGGGGATATCTATGGTCACCTGTGGGGGCAAAGTGAGATGTGCACATGAGCATAGGACATGCGTTGGTTACAGTCTATGGGCTGCTACGGACAACATACAACATACCATCTACTAGCAGGGCAGGGTGCAATATCTAACAGTCAGCAACACTGCCAGTGAGCAGACACTAACATATGGTTTGTGCGGCAGTCAGGCATTTGGAGCTGGGCAATAGGGTATGGTGACATGGGCTGGCCTGTTTGGAGGGGGGCAGGGGCATGGCATAGAGACGTGGTTGTGGGGTTTGCTGTCTTAGATGGGGCAGACATAGATGTGCCCTAAACGAATTGCTGCCATGTGCCTACTTGTATATAGTTGCAACTGATATGATCTGCCTATGCGGTAGAGTCAGTACTTTGTTTAAATTGTTACACAATCTGTGTTAGTTGAATTATTCTGCTTAGTTTTTAAACCTATGTGTGCATGTTAAGATGTTCTATGTAAAAAGTTATTCTGTTCCATGTAAAACAAGCTCTGCATTGTTAACTGTTGTTAATTGTACACCGCAACTGATCGCTGGAAGATGCGGTATATAAATAAGTGTTAAATAAATAAAATAAATAAATGTGTTCTTCCTCATGCCACATGGTGCAAGCTGCCTGCTTTCAGCCAAGGGGCTTCCCCTAGTTGTCTCCATGATATGAGTCATGGCCTGCAGTGTGCATTCATCTGTGGAACAGCAGAGCATTTGCATGTGGTGGTCCTCATGTGTTGCAATACATACATAACACATAAATCCCCAACTGTTTGCATTACACATAGCATCATACTTCAGCATCCGTTTGTTCAAGGCCTGTTCTGGGACTCAAACATGTGCACATTCCCCTAGCAGCATCTCTGAGCTGACCCCTGGCTGCTGCTTGCCCCAGGCTGGACTGGGTGTGGACAAATGCATCGTGGCAGGACTCTGGTAGCATGCACACACATCTGTGAGGGTCAGGTTGGCATCTACAACAACCTGCATGTTCATTGATGTGTACCCATGCCTGCTCTGGTATGCCCTCTGCTCCAGCCATGGTGCCTGCAGTGCAATGTGGGTGCAGTCTATATTTCCAAGCACTGATGGGAACCCAGCAACATTTTAAAACACCTGCATTGTCTCCTGTGGTGTCTAGGGGAAGGCTATGATGTGGCGCATCCTCTGTAACAGGGCCCTGGTAAAGATACTTATGCAATGGCTGGCAGTGGACTGCACAATTCAGACAGTCACCCCTATCACATGCTGGAAGCTGCTAGTTACCAGATATCCAAGGGTAGTGGTCACCTTCATGGTCACTGGCAAGGCCTGGCTTCTGGATGTGGATGGCTCCAGGTGCATATTGAGTAAGCTGCACAACTCAACTATCATTGCCCCATCCAGTCTGCATCTCTGGCAGACCTCCTCCTCCGTCAGTTGCAGGTAGCTCATTCTGGGCCTGTGTACACATGGGGCATGGTACCTGTGTCTCGGTTGCTGGGCTACCGCCTGCTGATGGGTATGCATTGTGTGCCACACCCTCCGCTGTGCCCAGCCATGGCGGGCAAGTCTCCACCTCTGGAACACCATGCGCATGGCACACATGGCTTCTCTGCCGGTCCAGTGACGCTTTACCTCTGCATGGTTTGGGAACAAGTCTACATACGCTCCCCTCACAATAGTATGCACTATAATGCCCACTATATGGGTTCACCACTTACCATCAGTGGTCATATGCACCAGGAAACGTCACGTAGGCTTATGCGGTTAGTGACATCCACTGTCTGCGCACACGGCTTTCGGAAATCCACTTTACACAGGTTTCAAGGTGACATGGCCCCATTTCGCCCTCGGCGCCTGGTGCTGTGTGGGTAGCTGGGCCTAAACGATTCAAGCCGCCTTGTTGAATATCTCGTTTACACGGTTATGGTGGTTATACACGGGTAAGGCCGGCTTTTACACGTGTATCATATGCCTAGGGGTTCAACAATTGGGCCCAGTGATTTTAAAACTATTTATAAGTGGAATTGGTGAAGACTAGCAAGTAAAGCTGACAGCAGTGGGTTTGAAGGGGGTCTCTATTATAGATCTAGAGAAGAAAAACCCTTAACCAGTTCTATTCTGGAAACATTTGAAGGGAATTTGAGAAAAATATTCCTGAAAGAGTAGTTTAACTCCTATATCAGAAGAGCAGTGCTGAGTTGGGCACAGAGTGCATAGAATCTTAATTCCTGTGACAGATTGAAAAATTGTTTAAACTGAGACTCTAAAGCTGAATTGGATAATTTGGATCTCAGGTTACTGAAGTACTATTTTTTTAGTGGTGACTCTTCAAAGAAATGAAACACTGATTCCTGAGAAAGAATTACTCTGAAATTGAACAAAAAGGTGTGATTCTAGTTTGAATGTGGTTGAAACTTAGTTCGGGATTCCCGATTATCTATTACTTTTGCATAGCTTAGGGTCAGTGACCAAATAGGTCTCAGTCTGAATTTTAAGAAGAAACCAAAAGAGACCGCAGGCTCAGTCTCAACATTAGGACAGATTTATTTATTGAGTATTTTGGAAGAAGAGACAACCCCACTGGACAATTGGAAAAGTGATGGGCTGTTTTGCAAGAAAGGTCTAGGAAGAGGTACCAAAGCATTTGCACCCTGAAAGACAAACAACACATATTTATGAGCTCATATTGTGCAAATCTAAGAAACATAAACACTGAGTACTCAGTAAGAGGGTAACTTACCTGTTAGCAACTGATTGTTGACAGTTCTTGAAAAAAAGGGACATACATTTGTTAATGGGAAACTATTTAGAAAAGGAGAGAGAAATATAAAAAAAAGTTGTTTGGAGATTATTTCACGTGCCTGTAATGGCTGAAAATGAATTGTTTTAAAAGGAAGAAACTGTGGTCCCCGTTGAAGTGCAATGGTTAAGAAGCAATAGTGTAAAAATACTTTATTCCTGAGTTTTAACTAGCTGTGGACATTTCTGGAGTGCTCCATTTTTAAAGCTTATTTAACTAGTACTTCTAGAGTTTAATAAATATTACTAAAAACCCCATCTATGAAAGTAAATTTATTTATTTTATACTGAAATCAGCTGCTCTACCTCCCCCCCCCCCCTTAAATTGTATCATCACTTGGGAAGTGTCTTATCCAAATTAGATGTATTTTCCTCTTACGCTTCACTTCACTTCACGCTTGGAGAAAGATTTGCCATCCTCAACTATGTGTACTTTGTAAATAGCAGCATGTATATTCCCCCACTTTTTGTAAAATGTTGCTCTTCCCACCGATAGTCCTTCTCGGATCTGACTTGATTCCTACCTGTAAATAGTTACACCAGCGATGTCCAAGTTATATCACCTGTTTCACTGTAAATACAGAGCAGCTCAGTCTGCAATGTATAAGCTACTGTTGTATGTAAACCGCACTGATATTAAATAGCACAGTATAGAAGAGACATTAAATAAATAAATAATAAGACGAGGTTAGTGTACTTTGTAAACCTCCATCTGAGTGAGTATTGGACTCTGAACAACCATTTGGCTATCTAACTGCACTCTAACATCTGTAGTATTATTTTAAAAGTCTGTTGGCATCTACTCCTTACATTTGCACATGATGAACATTAGTTTTAGCACTAAATGTGCATTAAATGTAAAAATCTAATGCATTTTAGTAAAAGGGCCCCAAAGTATCTTACTTAAAAATTGAAACAAATTTCACAGATGCTATCCATACAAGATGGCACACACTGACATTGATTAATCACCAAAAACTACTCAGCATCAGATCTTTTATATGTGCTTGCAAGACTCAGTGACCTCTATTTTGAAAAGATGCTGAACAAATTTTGTCAGAAGATCACATACTATTGAGGGAAAAAAGCCTCCATTGGAAAAGGATATGGAGGGAGAAATGCAAAGTGGGACCCTGTAGTTGAAATGAAGAAAATATCTATCAAGAAAAATTTGTGAATAAAATGACACCTTAATTTTTCTTCTCTGACACATCCTTATATTGATCATAAATATATGAATTGGCATCTTAGAAAGGGCGTCCAAATCCAATCTGGGACATCCAGGGCAGAACGTGCAAAAAAAATGCTAAGAATGTCTATGTTTTGGTCAAACTTTAGAAACATAGATGTCCACAACATGACACCCGTGCTGGCATCCATATAGACGTCCCCGCTATGAAACCATTGGGTGGGGACATCCATCTAATGGAAGATTACATACGGAGCATCCATGAGCATGGCTAAATAGAAACATGAGCCTGCATTCCCTTACAGTGTTTGTTGTCAATATGGAGGGGGAGGGGTGGTGAGTGTATCCCCTTCACCACACCTTCCGCATGTTTGACTGACAAAACAAACACTTTTCTAAAGCCTGTTTGTATCTAGAGTAGGCAGGGCCGGATTTACCTATACGCCAACTACGCCGTGGCGTAGGGCCCACAGCTGGCAAGGGCCCGCAAAAATTGAACAAATTGTTAGGAAATTAAATTTAAAATAAAACGCTGGCTGCTGCCGCGGCAGCATGGACTGTCCCGCGGGGTCCCCTCTGCTGCCGCGGCAGCATGGACTGTCCCGCGGGGCCCCCTCTGCCCGGCTGAGCCCCTCTGTGCCGGCTTTGAGAGGCGTGAAGGGAGAGTGTCTCCCTCGCGTCTCTGTTAAGCCCGCAGCCCCTGCGGGCTTAACAGAGATGCGAGGGAGACACTCTCCCTTCGCGCCTCTCAAAGCCGGCACGGAGGGGCTCAGCCGGGCAAAGGGGGCCACACGGGACAGTCCATGCTGCTGCGGCAGCAGCGGCAGCGGCCAGCGTTTTATTTTATTTTTTATTAAAGTTTACTTGAGCCGATGGGGGGGGCTGGGACTGGAAATGGGCTGGGGGGGTTAAGACTGGAGTTGGGCTGACACGAAGAAACCAGAAGAAAGTGGCTGGAGCAATTGCAGCTGAAAAAAAAATACACAAAAGGTAGAAAAATATCTCTTTATTTTGAATTTCTTAATTGGAATGTCAGCTCTGGTAAATGTGCATCATTAACGTCTGCACTTTGTTTAGTACAAGAGCAAATTAATGTATAGTTTTATTTCTACAGTGTTGTACATTCCAAGTTTGGCTTTTGGGATTCCCAGTTTAATTATGATGTCAGGGCCAACAGCGCGCAGCTGATCCGGCGTGCTCGTTTTTATCTTTTCTGGGGGCCCACAATTTTTGTTGGCGTAGGGCCTCACTCAAGGTAAATCCGGCCCTGAGAGTAGGTATAAGCAGGTAAGAATGCCCAGGTTCCTGGGAATGCCCCAGAAACGCCTACATCATGCCCTCATTCTGCCTTGGACATCCTTGTGTTGGGGAGATTTACAAACCAGGCTTCTAAAATGACACCAGGGACATCTCCATGCTTTGGACATCTCTCTGCACATTTAAGACACCCAAAGCATGAATAGGATGTCTAAAATAACCCCCATAACCCAGAGGGTAGATATGGACCCCAATAGAATGGCCAAAGGTGAGCCAATGCCAGTCCATTTCATTTCGCTGACAACCATCAGATTGAGTTGTACATGTTCCATTTCATTTCATTCTTGACCACCTCCAGCTTGCCTTGGTTCATACTTCATATGTTCCATGTCCCAATATGCAAGACATCTTTGCAGCTTCTGTCTCTCATTTCATGTGCAGCTAAATCAACAGTCAGATACCCTGAGGGCTTTTATCCAACCATATCATGAATGCTGGATTTACTCTGTAAAGTCTTCAGCTGATCCCCAGTAGCCAGTTTAGTGCCTTCCAACGGGGGGGGGGGGGGGGGGGGGGGGGAGGGGGTTTTCATCATCCAGCACTATAGTGCAGTTTGTTTTGTTGTGACTATCTATTGGGTTTTCATGGCATGATACAGAAGTAGACTGCCAGGCCTTTTTTCTGTGCAGGAAATGCCATATTCTTGCCATTATCACAGAAATGTGATCCTCAGCTACCAACACCATCCCATTCTGCTGCTGTGATACCAGGTGTTAATCATTCCAAATTACAGAGGGTTATTTTTGAGCTAATTAGGTACTTTAATGGTGTTGAAAAACTGGTGGTTCATCAGTCTATTCACATCAAAAAAAGGTTGTTGTTTTTTTAATTTGTGATTATTTAGGTGGATTCCTTTCAATGACCCAAAACACAAATTTAAGAACCAGACTCTTCTCCGAGCATCAGCCCTTCTCTTCCCACCCCAGTGTCAGCAACAGCATCATCTCTTCTTTTTCCAAACCTAACAGCGTTACCTCCCCCCTCTATTTTCAAGCCCTGGCAACAGTATTAACACTCCTTTCTCCAAGCCTCCCAGTTCCAGCATCAATTCTCCCTTCTCCAAGCTGCAGTATCAAACTACCCTTCTCCCAGCAGCATCAGCCCCCACTTCTCCCATCTACCCCAGCACCAACCCTCTATGACCTCTTCAACGTCTGTTAGCATAGTTCCCTTCTATTATCACTGGTCTCATATCATCCCCAGGCCCCAGCATCAGCCTCCAAGTCCAAAGTCAGACCTTTTTTCCTACTCCCATCCCTTAGCATATACCACCTTCTCTGAGCACCAGCATCGTCCTCCACCCCCCTTCTCCACCTGCCCAGTGCCAGGATGCTCTTCAGATTGGTGGGAGCTTGCTGCTTTACTCCAACTACTCAACCTGTTTCTCAGTCTCGTCCATCCATCAGCATGTGGGAGTTAAAATATGAGATCAGATCCTTCCTGTATCATAGTAACATAGTAAGTGATGGCAGATAAAGCCCAGCATGGTTCAACCTAGTCTGACAAGTACCATCTAATCTGCCCAGTATCTCACAAGACGTATCTGCTCTTGTGGTGCCAGCAACACCAATTTTTAAAAAGGGTTCCAGGGGTGATCCGGGAAACTACAGACCGGTGAGCCTGACATCAGTACCGGGGAAAATGGTAGAAACCATCATAAAGAATAAAATTACTCAGCATGTAGATAGTCATGACCTAATGGGAGACAGCCAACATGGCTTTAGACAAGGAAGATCTTGTCTTACTAATCTGTTATGTTTTTTTGAAGGAGTGACTAATCAGGTGGACAAAGGTGAGTTGGTTGATACTGTGTATCTGAACTTTCAGAAAGCCTTTGACAAGGTCCCTCATGAGAGACTTTTGGCAAAACTAAAGAGTCATGGGATAGGAGGCAGTGTACTACTGTGGATCAGGAACTGGTTAAAAGATAGAAAGCAGAGGGTAGGGCTAAATGGCCAATTTTCCCAATGGAGAAAGGTGAATAGTGGTGTACCCCAGGGATCTGTGCTGGGTCCGCTGCTTTTTGACATATTCATAAATGACCTGGAAAGTGGAATAACGAGTGAGGTTATCAAATTTGCGGATGACACAAAACTATTTAAAGTTGTTAAAACCCAAGAGGATTGTGGAAAATTGCAAGAGGATCCTGATAAATTGGAAGACTGGGCATCAAAATGGCAGATGAAATTTAATGTGGACAAGTGCAAGGTTAGGCACCTAGGGAAGAACAACCCAAACTATGGTTACACAATGCAAGGTTCCACATTAGGAACCACCACCCAGGAAAAAGATTTAGGCGTCATTGTAGATACCATGTTAAAACCCTCGGCCCAGTGTGCAGCAGCGGCCAAGAGAGCAAATAGAATGCTAGGTATGATAAGGAAAAGAATGGAAAATAAAACAAAAGATATTATAATGCCTTTATATCGTTCCATGGTTTGACCGCACCTTGAATATTGTGTGCAATTCTGGTCGCCGTATCTTAAAAAGGATATAGCGATTTTAGAAAAGGTTCAGAGAAGAGCCACCAAAATGGTAAAGGGGATGGAAGGATACTCCTATGAAGAAAGGCTAAAAAGGTTAGGGCTCTTTAACCTGGAAATATTCGGCTGAGGGGAGATATGATAGAAGTCTATAAATTAATGAACGGAGTGGAACGGGTAAACGTAGATCGATTGTTTACCTTATCAGAATATAGAAAGACTAAGGGACATGCAATGAAGCTACAGGGTAAACTATTTAAGACTAATAAAAGGAAATATTTTTTCACTCAACGTGTAATCAAACTCTGGAATTTGTTACTGGAGGATGTAATAAAGGCTGTTAGTGTAGCTGGGTTTAAAAAAGGTTTGGTCAAGTTCCTGGAGGAAAGGTCCATAAACCATTATTAAGAAGGGACCCAGGATATCAATGCTTGAACCAATACAAGCATTGTGGAACCTGTGTCCCTTGGGGAAACTGCTAGGTACATATGACCTAGATTGGCCACTGTTGGAAACAGAATACTGGGCTTGATGGACCTTGGTCTGACACAGTATGGCATATCTTATGTTCTTATGTTCAACGAAGATGCAGGTTGAGTGGAGGGAACAAAGCAGCGAGTTCTCTCCACTTTGAAAAGAATCCCAGCACCAAGTGGTTTTTGAGTGTCCTCCCTCCAACCCAATGGCATCATTCAAATGTGATGGCAGCAGCCAGGTGACATCATAGTGTGCCTGGACAGATCACTTTTCAGACTTTTCTGGTTATAACCGGAAACCCCATATTCCTCATCAGGATGTTTTACAGAGGTTGTCCAGTCATAACCAAAAGTTAGAAGCCCTAATTATGCATACAAATATACTTCTTGCATATGTTTTGTGGGCACAGCAACACTTTTTTGCATCTCATTATCTGGCTGTGCCAGCCACATGCTGAATTTTCTGATTCTGTTTTGAAGGTAGAAGATTATATAACTCAACATACTATTAGCTGGCAGCTTATTTTGCATCTGGTGCTGAATTTCTGATTTTGTTGGACAGAGCATTGGCTAGCCAGTTAGCGACAGTATTCAAGCACTAAACAGATAGCAAAAACAGATAATGTTAGCACAGCCATTCACCTGTTCTAACTTTATGTACTTTAGAAATCTGGTTAGCAGCTGTATTGTTGCCAGGACAGTCCAACTCTGCCCACAGACCCCCCCCCCCCATGTTTTAATTGGGCTTCTCTTCTGTGGTCTTGGAGACATTCAGTGGCATTATCCATACAGCATTGCTGAATATCAGGATTGCTGAGATTTAGCTGGTTAACAGATGCTACTAAATGACTAAACCCTTTCGAATATGATCCTCTATATATTTACTTCACTGCTTGCAAATAGCTACTGGAGCCTTTGCATCCTTCTGGTCCATGAAATCTGAGAGTCAACGAGGCCCTGGCTAGTGGAAACTAATGTATGTTCTTTTGAAATCTAGGTCTCTGCAGGCTTATCTCTTAATTGAAGCAGGACCTGCTTGTAATCAGGTTCAGCTTCTGGTGCAACCAAGGAGGGCCAGTACTAACCTTAGGCAAACTAGGTGGTCACCTAGAGTGCCGTCCTTTGGTGGGACCCATTGTTGACACTGCCACTTCTCTCCAGAGCCAACAGCAATGGCGACGGGAAAGAAACTATGACACCACACTTATCAAAGGCTCTGGCGTTGTGATGCAGTTCCTGGCTGCTCTTATTGGCCATTTCCGTTCCCCTCTGACACAGATTTCAGGTTTAAGCAAATGGATGGGCAGCAAGATGGAGGGACCCACTTAGAGTTCCTCACATCCTTTGCACTGGCCCTGCAGCCAGGAAGTTCATATGTTTACATATCGAAAGGAAGCAGGTAGAGAATTACTGCACTAATGAAAGTAAAGGTGTTTTAGAAAAATAAGAATTTTAAAAGGAACCGCATTTACTCCCAATGATATATTTTTATATCCTCATATGTGAGTATTACCTTTGTATCAAACCATCAAGTTTAAATAAACATATCCAAACACAAATTCAAAATGCATGCAAAGATAACACAATACAAACAAAATGTCAGCAGAGATAAAGCACAGTTACTTACCTGTAATAGGTGATCTCTGGGAACAGCAGGAATAAGTCTTCACATATGGGTACGTCGGTACCGACGGAGTCTGCGCGGGAACGCTTCCCAGCGTCCAATCAAAGAGCTTTTGGAAGCATCCCACCACGCCTGCGTGCTGCCTTCCCGCCTTTCCCAACTGCCTCTCCTCAGTTAAGTTTTAAAGCTGAGACAAAGAGAGAGAGAGAGGAAAGGAAAGATAGATAGAGATACAACTCCTGGGGAGGTGGGTGGGTTGTGAAGACTTATTCCTGCTGTTCCCAGAGATCACCTGTTACAGGTAAGTAACTGTGCTATCTCCAGTAACAAGCAGGAATGAGTCTTCACATAAGGGGACTCCCAAGCTGAGATGCCTGGAGTCCCAGCATGTCATAGGTTGGAACATGCTATCTCACAGAACACCAGGCATCCTGAGGATGGAGGGTAGGAGTTGAGAAAGAAAGGTGCTATGGAACAGCTGACCTAGTATAGGATTTCAGACAAGGAGTCCATGTGTGGATGATAATTGTCATCAATGATATTGCAAAGAAAAAAAAATATTGCAATATGGACCTCCCCTAACAGGACTTCAGAGAAGTATGGAGGTTCATGGGATCTACTGGGGAACCCAGTAGAAGAACCTCGAGAAGGACCTCACTGTAGTGGAGGTAGGAAACCTGTAGGAAAAACAATGGAGGTCAGAATTCTGAAAGGTAACAGGGAGCCCCAGTAGGAAAAACTGGGGTAGCACAAAAACGGTGGGCCTTCAGTAGAAGGCTTTATGATAAAAACCCAACTCTTTTGGCAAAAGAGTGGCTTACTCTTAGGAACAAAAAGAGAAAGGCTAACCGATTTGGACAAACAGGCCCAGTCCTTGTGGGGAGAAAGGGTATGGGAACCTGTTGTATCCCAAAAGAAAGGACAAACGCCAGAGGTGTTAGAGCCTGTGAGTAGCTGAAGATCCGCAATGTCTCTCCTAACTGAAGTCAGCTGGGAGAGACATTGGACATGGAGAGCTTCAGAGGTATCTAAACCTTAGGGTTATGGTAGGTGTTAACTACCACCAAAATGGTTGTGAGTGTGGGACCCCAAAACTTGCTGGATAGCATAAGTATGGGTAAAAACCTTTCTGTCAAAATCATATGGCTATATGAGCTTCGATAGTCAGGTAGATAAAGCAGAATACATATCTACCAATAGTAGAATATCTCGACAGATACATATAGATATAGATATATATAGATATACATATATATAGATATAGATATCATATAGATATATGAGAATATATCTATAGTGAGATATGAAGGGCATAAAATACTCACACATGATAGACATAGACATCTGTAGATGTGTGCTATAGGTATGAATATATATATATATATACCTCTATATGGAAATCTGCAAGAAGCAGATAGAGATATGCCCACAAAAAAGTAGTCACATAGGAAAAAATGTGGGAAGGAAGATTCATCTAAGAACAAGAAGGTGGAACCTACTTGAGAAGACATATAGAGAATCAATTCCCACTGGTTATGGCTACAGGGATGCTAGGTAGTAGAATAACCAGGATGGTTACGTGAAAAGCAGAGGATGATATCAGTCTGCAGCCCGCAAGTCCTGAGTATTCTAGAACTCTATCATGGTAAGTGAACAGAAGACGCATAGGAATGAGATACCATGCTGACCTGCGTAAGGGCAAAAAGGTATCATGCGTTCTTACCATGAGGACGAGCTGGAAGGAGAAAACATATTCCCTATTGGAAATACTATGGACCAAAGCAGGGAATTAGCAACTCCTTAAGCTTTCACGTAAGAGTAGGCCTATGTGCTTTATATTAAAAAGGAGAACTTTTCTAGTCATGGGAGATATGACTGAAAAAGCCTTTTTCAACCATCTAGTATAGCTGATGGAGAAAACCCCCCCATGCTCTCTAGCAAGGGCCCGTAGTGGAGAGCTTCTTTGTAGAATTGCAGTGAGCATGATGCAGGAGAATGAGGAGATAGAACTGGCTGCAGAAAAGCCAGTAGCTATGTCAACTATGCTGCCAAAGCCAGGAGAATGGAGATGGCAGAAAGAGAATACAATTCAGCAAGCTTGTAGTGAAAAAATTTCCAAGACAGATGAGAGCACTGACTTGGAGCCACTACTAAGACCAGACAGAATGTTAGTGGAGGAAAAATCTAGTTGCTGGTGGACAAGAACCAGAGGTTGAAACATTAAGGCTCCTGCATTGGCAGCTGCTTGCCAGACAGCATAAGAATGGTACTGTTTAAAAACAGTAAGAACAGACAAGACAAGAGTAGAAAACTCTGGACGTGTCTGATGAACTGCTTCAAAGCAAGATTGAAAAAGAGGAGTTAACTCAGAGAAGAGAACTCCGCACTGGAAAAGTAAGAAAACTAGAGAGGCAGAAGAAAAGCCCTCCAGTGAAGCAATACCGCTCTTACAGAGGAAAAGCCCTGGTAAGAGGGTAAAGAGAATGGAGCTGAAGAAATCTTACAAAGTAGTAAGTTTATAGGAGGGAAAAAAGACATGCTGGCACAGGAAACTATCATTTGATAGTGGATGGACCTCTTTCCCTAGAAGGAAAAAGAGGAAAATCCTGTGACCTAGAAGCATGAACATCCTAACAGCTCATAGAACATAGAAAGAATGGATGTCTTTTGGGAAGAGATCCATGTTTAGGATTTAGAATGACAGCAGTGGATTGTCTCTAATGAGCAGAAGCAGCTGCAGATTGTAATCCCCAGAGTCACAAGCATCTGATGAATTGATCAGAAACCCTGTGGTTGTTGGGTTTGCTGAGCCTGGTGAGAGGTTGAACTCTGTAGACCAGGACGATGCTTTCCCTGTTTGGGAACATCTGTATGATGGGCAGATGATGCATAAAACCTTCTTCTCCTATGGGAAGAAAGTTTGGCAGGACATTTCCTATCTACTGGGACAGGAGAAGGTGCAGAACAGCTCCTAGGAACAGGTAAGTCAGTGGAAAACTGAGTAACCTGACGTAAAGACTCCTTGTTGAAAAGATTGTCTCCAGTGCAAGAAGTATGTCCCAGTCTGTGCTGTGCCCATTTGTCCAAGCCTGAAGCTTGGAGCCAGGCTCTACGTCGTGCCCCTATGGTTATAGCAGAAGTACTGCTAACAGACTCAAAAGAGTCTATGGAAGCACGAATAAGAAACCAAGAGATATTCTGGAGATGCTTGAGTAGTGAAGAAAAGTCTGCACTCCTGGACTCTGGAAGGGAAGGAGTCAAAAGATGTAATTGCTTTGTGACCTCCTCAAGAGATAGACTAATATAGAAAATATATGAGAGAATTCTTGCAGAAAGCATAGATGTCTGGAAGGTTTGACGTCCAAAGGCATCAAGTATCCTAGACTCATGACCTGGCGGATAAGAAGAGTGCATTTTCTTGCTCTTAACCCGCCTCATTGCTGATTCCACAACTATGGAATGATGAGGAAGTTGAGTCTTTTGAAACCCTGGAGAGGGGGGCACCTGATATAAGAGATCAGTTGCTCTGGAAGGTGGGGATACCCTTAAAGGTGTTTCCCACATTCCTAGAAGGAGATTCTGCAAGGAATGATGCAAAGGAAGCATTATGTTCTCCTTTGCTGTGGTAGAAACAGAGCCCTGTGCAGGATCATGTCCTGGGATAGGAATAGCAAGAGATCTTGCTATATCCAGGAGGAAACTCTGAAAAGAGGGTTCCCCAACAGTATTTTCCCTTGGACAGGTTAGATCTGAAGAACTAGCCTGAGCACCGACAGAGCTATCCAGGTATATAGGAATAGAAGATCCTGCACAGTGCAGTGTGGAATACTTAAAGGATGGTCGCCGGTACTGGTTGTCAGGAGCAGCGACCGTCATTACCACATTGTCCGTGCTAGGTATCGACTCCAAGCTTGGCATAGAAGGGAGCGATCCTGTTGAAAAAAACATGGTAGGAGTTGGCCACGATGCTACTGTGGATACCGGTACGGATTCCAATACCGGTACCGATGTCAGAGTCGAGCTCGACAAAGACATCGGAGCAGTCATCGGTGACCGTTCAATCGGTACCGAGGTAACTGAATCCCTCCGGGTGCTATCCTCGGTACCGAGCCACCGGTATCGATCGGTGTCGGTACCAAAATGTACTGGTACCGAGTCTTCCAAACTAGAGAGCGATTCTAAACTCGGCATCGATAAGCGAAGCATGGAATGCACCGACTGTAAGGGTAATGAGGACATCAGTACCGACTTCGGTACCGTGTTTGATACCGGTGAGTGAAGGTCCTCTAGTGACAACTCAATCGGCCTCGAGGGAACCGACAGTTGCGGATCTGAATCATTGGAACCGAGCCTTCGGTACCGCCCGGAGCCGGTACCAAGGCGAGTTGGTACCCAGTCCTCCAGACTGGAGATCAATTCCAGACTCGGGATCGAAGGAAGCGAGGCTATCGATGCACGTCTGGAGGGTACCGACGTCGGTGGTAGTATCGGTGCTGGTACCGATAATGGAAGGTCAGTCTGGAGTGTATCCACCGGTCCCGAAGGCACCGAGGACGCCAGAAGACCATCCCTGGTGAGGAGTATTTCATCCAACACCAGTGCCGATATCGGGGTATTGGTACCGCTCGAAGCGGATGCCACCACCGGACATGGCTCAGGTATGTTCTGTGAGGGGTGAACCCCAGGAACAACCTGAAAACCCTGAGGCTTTGAGATCGAAGACTCCCGCCTGGGTTTTGAAGCCAGTAGGCCCTCAAGGGCAAGGCCGGAGCCGTCTACATGCTGTGCATGAGACCTACCACTCGAGGGCTGGCTAGTCTTAACAGACTGTTTGTGGGTTACCTGATCCTGTGTAGAAGAAGAAGGGGATGGTGCCCCGAAGTTGGAGGGAAACCGTGTATCGAGGGAACCTCGATATTGAAGACTTCTTCTCACCAAACAGTTGTCAGGACCCAAGCCGGTTAGACACCGACGTCGAGGGTCTAAAAATAAAGTTGTACCGCCACAGTTTGAACATTTCTTGGAGAAAGTGGCTGGCGGTTCCATGAAGGAAAAAGAAGAGGCCTAAAAGGCCTAAGATACCGTGAGACACTATGAAGAAAAATATTCCCTAAAAAAGGAAAATTTTTACAAGAAAAGAAAAGAAAACACCGGCGGTACCGGTGGCGTCGGGAAGACAGCCGCGACCACAAGAAAACTAAGAAATAAAAGAAGAATTTTCTGCGGTGACAGGAGGACGTCCTGCCGGCTCCACGGAAAAACGAAAACTGAGGAGAGGCAGTTGGGAAAGGCGGGAAGGCAGCACGCAGGCATGGTGGGATGCTTCCAAAAGCTCTTTGATTGGACGCTGGGAAGCGTTCCCACGCAGACTCCGTCGGTACCGACGTACCCATATGTGAAGACTCATTCCTGCTTGTTCCTGGAGATAGAATCCTACCCAGGATTTTATCTGCTTGAAGAGAAAAAAAAAGACATCCACAAAAGTATATGTCTTACAGATCAGAGAGAGATTTTTGCAGCCATATTCGTCTTGATGTTAGAAGCATGAGCGAGCACTGAGTAAAAGAGATGTGGGAACTCAGGTGCATTTTCTGCTAGTGTGCTCCTGAGAGACCAATACGGCTGCAAAAATCTTTTTCTAATCTGTGTGACATGGAATTTTATGGAAGTCTTTTTTTTGTTTTGCAACTAGTGAAACCTGGACGAGTCCCTTCATGTTCTTTTATGACTTTTCATGCTTTACTCAATAGCTCCGGAGCCTTGCATGAAATATGATCACAAAGGTTATCAGGATAGTGGTGCCGAACATCACCACTGTCTAGATAATGCCAATGGTCACTACACTATGCTAGGAGGCATTTATTCATGGGAACACATTTGGTTCATTTGGGTGCTTTAAAAATTAAAGTGCAGACAAATTGCATCTGCATATATATATGTATACCTACAATTAACATGCATACAATCGATTGCATGTGTATTTTGTGAAAAGCCCAAATTTCATTTCATTTATTATGTTTATATACTGCAATACACAATTAATGGCTATGCAGTTTACATAAAAACATTCATAATACAAAAAAACAATAAAACCAAATTAATAGAAACATCATTCAAAAATAACCATGTGTTCACTTACATCACTTACAATAACTATTTCAGTATTTTATACTTTCCACACTTCAGTCCCACCCAAACTTGTCCAAAATTCCTCTCCCTACCACTCCTTTCTCAAATTACTATCTTCCCCAAAATGTATACTCCTACCTTTACATAAGAACATAAGATATGCCATACTGGGTCAGAACCAAGGTCCATCAAGCCCAGTATCCTGTTTCCAACAGTGGCCAATCTAGGTCATACGTACCTAGCAGTTTCCCCAAAAGACACAGGTTCTACAATGCTTGTACTGGGTCAAGCATTGATATCCTGGGTCCCTTCTTAATAATGGTTTATGGACCTTTCCTCCAGGAACTTGTCCAAACCTTTTTTAAACCCAGCTACACTAAAAGCCTTTACTACATCCTCCGGTAACAAATTCCAGAGTTTGATTACACGTTGAGTGAAAAAATATTTTCTTTTATTAGTCTTAAATAGTTTACCCTGTAGCTTCATTGCATGTCCCCTAGTCTTTCTATAATCTGATAACGTAAACAATCGATCTACGTTTACCCGTTCCACTCCGTTCATTAATTTATAGACTTCTATCATATCTTCCCTCAGCCGTTTCTTTTCAGGTTAAAGAGCCCTAACCTTTTTAGCCTTTCTTCATAGGAGTATCCGTCCATCCCCTTCACCATTTTGGTGGCTCTTCTCTGAACCTTTTCTAATATCGCTATATCCTTTTTAAGATATGGCGACCAGAATTGCACACAATATTCAAGGTGCAGTCTCACCATGGAACGATACAGAGGCATTATAATATCTTTTGTTTTATTTTCCATTCCTTTCCTTATGATACCTAGCATTCTATTTGCTCTCTTGGCCACCGCTGCACACTGGGCGGAGGGTTTTAACATGTTATCCACAATGACTCCTAAATCTTTTTCCTGGGTGGTGGTTCCTAATGTGGAACCTTGCATCGTGTAACCATAGTTTGGGATGTTCTTCCCTAGGTGCATAACTTTGCACTTGTGCACATTAAATTTCATCTGCCATTTTGATGCCCAGTCTTCCAATTTATCAAGATCCTCTTGTAATTTTGACTGCTGATATTTTCCCTCACTTGGTTTGCAGCTTGTCGTGCTGTGAGGGTTTGTGTGCATCAGTGATGCTGAGAGCTAATCTATCGGTAGTTTAACTACTGGCAGGGTCTCCCAAGATGGACAGGTCTTAGCTGAGATGCCAGACCAAGACAAACCACCCATCTGGGCAGCAGCAGAATGGGATAGTGTTGACGGCGGAGGATCACATTTCTGTGACAACGGCAACAACACCAAACTTAAACTGTGCAGAAGAAAGGCCCGGCAATCTACTTCTGTATCTTGCCATGAAAACCCAATGGATAGTTACAACAAAACAAATTGTGCTGTAGTGCTGGAAGATGAGACCCCCAGGTTGGAAGGCACTCAACTAGCTACTGGGGAAGAGCTGAGGACTTTTCAGAGTAAAGCCAGCATTTATGATGTGGTTGGATCAAAGCCCTCGGGACGTCTGACTGCTGATGTAGCTGCGCATGAAATGAGAGTCAGAAGCTGTAAAGATGTCTTACACATTGGAACATGGAACGTAAGAAGCATGAACCATGGGAAGTTGGAGGTGGTCAAGAATGAAATGGAACGTGTACAACTTGATCTGTTGGGTGTCAGCGAACTGAAATGGACTGGCATCGGGCACTTTGCATCAGATGATCACATGGTCTACTATGCTGGAAATGAAAGACAAAGAAGAAATGGTGTTGCATTTATAATAAAGAAGAAACTTGCAAGAACTGTAATGAAATACAATGCAGTCAGCGAACGCTTAATCTCTATTCGTCTACGAGGAATGCCTATCAACACAACTATAATTCAAGTATATGCCCCAACAACAGCTGCAGAAGAGAATGAAATTGAAGAGTTCTATGAACAAGTACAAGCTGAAATTGACAGAACATGCAAACAGGATATCCTGATAGTCATGGGTGATTGGAACGCAAAGGTTGGCAACAAAGAAGAAGACAAAGTAGTTGGAAAATATGGACTTGGCAACAGAAATGAAGCTGGAGAAAGACTGACAGAATTCTGCAAGACCAATGATCTATTCATCTCAAACACCTTCCTCCAGCAACACAAGCGGCGACTGTACACATGGACTTCACCCAATGGATTGTATAAAAATCAAATTGACTACATCTGTGGAAGTCAACGATGGAAAAGCTCTATAACATCAACAAAGACAAAACCTGGAGCTGACTGTGGTACAGATCATCAACTACTAGTATGCAAACTCAAGCTAAAGTTGAAAAAGAGCAAACCACTCATGAATGCAGCAAAATATGACCTTGAGTATATACAACTGGAATTTAAAGACTGCCTGCAAAATCGATTTGCTGCTTTAGATACAAATGATAGAGTTCCAGAAGAGTTATGGAATGACATCAAGAAGGTTGTGTTGGAAGAAAGAGAAAAGTCTCTACAAATGGTAAAAAAGAAAAAACAGCCAAAATGGATGACAGAAGAAACTCTGAAAATTGCCCAGAAACGCAGAGAAGCTAAAGCCAGAGGAGAAAGAAAGACAATCACAGAACTCAACAGAGATTTCCAACGTGCAGCAAGACAGGACAAGGAAAAATACTACAATGACGCATGCAAGGAAATAGAAGCAAAAACTATTAGAGGAAGAACAAGATCAGCTTTCCTAAAGCTACGAGAGTTAAAGAAAAAGTTCCAGCCTCGAATTGGAATGTTACAAGATGCTCAAGGTTCTATGTTGAATGATGCTGAGAAGATCAAGAAAAGATGGAAGGAATATACAGAGTTTTTATATGATAAAGATCAAGTGGACCAACAGCCGTTTCAACCTGTACCTTATGATCTGGAACCATTGGTGATGAAAGAAGAAGTTGAAGCAGCATTGAAAGCCTTATCAAAGAACAAAGCACCAGGCATTGATTGCATTCCCATAGAAGTATTACAGCAATCTGATGCAGCTGTTACCATACTTACAAGGCTCTGCCAAGAAATATGGAAGACAGCATCATGGCCAACTGACTGGAAAAGATCTGTGTTTATACCAATACTAAAGAAAGGTGATCCAACTGACTGTGGAAATTATCGCACAATCGCTCTGATCCCACATGCCAGCAAGATTCTACTGAAGATTATTCAAAAGAGACTACAATCATACCTGGAACAAGAACTACCTGAAGTGCAAGCAGGGTTCAGAAAAGGGTGAGGAACGAGAGACATCATTGCGGATGTGAGATGGATCCTTGAAAAGACTAAATAATACCAAAAGGATATCTATTTGTGCTTTATCGACTATAGCAAAGCTTTTGACTGTGTAAACCATGAGAAACTCTGGGCCACATTAAGAAGCATGGGTATACCAGAACACCTGATCGTTCTCTTGCACAATCTGTACATTGATCAAGAAGCAACAGTTCGAGCAGAACAAGGAAAAACAGAATGGTTTAAAATAAGCAAAGGTGTAAGACAAGGCTGCATACTTTCCCCCTACCTGTTTAATTTATATGCAGAACAAATCATCAGAGAAGCAGGATTGTATGAAGACAACAGAGGTGTGAAGATTGGTGGAAGACTCATCAACAACCTTCGCTATGCTGATGATACCACATTACTGGCGGAAAGTGAAGATGATCTGAAACATTTGCTTCTCACAATCAAAGAACATAATCTCAAAATGGGCCTGCACCTTAATGTAAAGAAGACAAAGATCATGACAACTGGCATAATCAACAGGTTCATCGTCGAAGGAGAAGAAATTGAAATCGTGAATAATTTTAACCTACTTGGATCAACTATCAATAAAGAAGCAACAAGCAGTCAAGAAATCAGACGACGCATTGCTCTTGGCAGAATGGCTATGAAAGACCTAGATAAGATTCTCAAGAGTAGAGATGTCTCTCTCCATACAAAGATTCGACTTGTTCAAGCCATGGTATTTTCAATAACATCATATGGATGTGAAAGCTGGACAGTGAAAAAGATAGACAGGAAGAAAATTGATGCCTTTGAATTATGGTGCTGGCGGCGAATACTGTGTATACCATGGACTGCCCGAAGAACAAACCAGTCTGTACTAGAGGAGATCAAACCTAAGCTTTCTTTAGAAGCTCAGATGACAAGACTTCGACTTTCATACTTTGGACACATCATGCGGAGAGAGAGATCATTAGAGAAAGACATCATGCTTGGCAAGATAGAAGGTCAACGCAAAAGAAGAAGGCTAGCAATGAGATGGATCAATACAATAACAGCAGCTACGGGTACCAGTCTGTCAACAATAAGCGGCCTGACTGAAGACCGAACACAATTTAGGATAGCTATCCAGAGGGTCGCCATGAGTCGACTCGGACTCGACGGCACTTAACAACAACTTGCAATTTTCCACAATCCTCTTGGATTCTAACAACTTTAAATAGTTTTGTGTCATCTGCAAATTTGATAACCTCACTTGTTATTCCACTTTCCAGGTCATTTATGAATATGTCAAAAAGCAGCGGACCCAACACAGATCCCTGGGGTACACCACTATTCACCTCTCTCCATTGGGAAAATTGGCCATTTAGCCCTACCCTCTGCTTTCTATCTTTTAACCAGTTCCTTTCCATCTACTATATTTATCAAGATGAATACCCCAATGCAAATTTAATAAATCCAAAATTGAATGGATGCTGGTAATGCATTCCACAGCCTTGGAGCAATGACTGAAAATGCCCTATTATATTTAGATGTCAGTCAGCCTTTATTAAGTGAAGGAATCTGCTATAAGCCTTGAGTCATTGAAAGTAAATTTCAAATACTATGATATTTTCTCAATAAATCCACTAACATTACTCTCTTCCTGCCATGCAAATAAGAAAGAACATGCTCAAAAATAGGGAAAATTTCATTTGAAATGAGCATGAACTGAACCTTTTTTGTCCATGCATACCTTACTCTATCCAGACACTCAGCACTAGTCACTATCTAAATACGGGCACTCAATATCTGGATTTCTTTAGCTGCCATAGCTAGCGATAAAAAAAATCAATTGCGGTGGCTCAATATCAACACAATAGATTGCATTTTCAACTACAGTCAAACCTCGGTTTTCATGATTAATCCGTTCGAAAAAGTCTGACTAAAACCGAAACGTATGAAAACTGAAGCAATATTTCCCATAAGAAATAATGTAAATCCAATTAATCCGTTCCAGACACCCAAAAATATTCACAAAAAATACATTTTATAGAGAATAACTATATTTTTACATACAGAAAACAATGAGAAATAAATATAAATGACTAATGAAATGGATAAATGAACATTTAACATCACTGAAAGCAAGCTAAGTACAGTACTGTACAGTACAGTATGTTAACATCTGGCCTTAGCCACCCCTGACAAGCTGCTGTGCCCAGCTCTCTTCGGAATCACATTGAATTCAGTCCATTAAAATACCTTTACATTATCTGCTCAATGCTTCAGAATGGCAGAAAATCTTAATGATATAGCTTCAGACGTACCCTGCAAGAGAAAGAACTGCCTCCCACATTCATGCAACATCTCCTGCTTACGTTGACAGCTTTTCTTCCCTGCTACCGGGACAAAATCTCAGTCAAAAGACATTGAAAACCGAAGCAATGCATGAAAACCGGGACAAAATCTCAGTCAGAAAAGACGTTGAAAACCGAAGCGTATGAAAACCGGGGCAAATGAAAACCGAGGTTTGACTGTATATGCAACCCCCTTTCTGTGTCATGCAGACAGTTGCTTTGAAGCTACTTAGCAAATATGAGAGCACACCAATCCAAGTTGTTGTTACCAAGGTTTCTCTGAGCTCCTGGATTTAAATGTAATGGGGTTCAGACTTCTGAGGAGACTGGATAAAAGATGGCAATTGTTATCATTAATTTGGCACTTGATATTCCCTCATTTACCCTTCTCATGAAGCAAAGTCCAGGCCAGAATTGTATATTCTAAACCAAGGGTTTACTCAAAATTTAGGGTCACTGAAAAACAACTTCATCAATTAGCAAGTTATAATATAAAGAAAACTGTAAGACAAAAAAAGTTAACTTCAACTTGTAATATTTGGAGTATAATTTATCCCATTCCTTCGCACTCTCTGTATTCTACTATGTATATTGTTCAGCTTAATCCAACCCCATTCAACTCTTTGACCAGTTACTGGTATCTGCTATCGTTGATTCACCTTCATTACCTCTTTCCCACCTCAAGATACTAGGATTAATGCCATTATCCTACAGTTCCCTGGTATTGTGAAGATTTACATGCCCCTCACTTGGGTTCTTTGACATTTTCTTCTCTGTTGCTGGTTCCTTCACCTCCTGGTATTCTTTGGCAGATATTCTTCAGCAATCATTATCTTCAGGCAGTGGCTCTAAACATCTTTTGTCCTCATTGCTGGCCAGGGTGGTTGGTGCAGTTCCTCATTTTAGTGGGTTATATACTCTGACTGGGTCCCAGAGGCACATGCCTTCTTTAGAAATAATCGCCTACCTATATAATCTTTGTGCAGTGGCAGTAGCCAAAGACAAGTAATTGCCTTTGGGGCAAAGTTCTTATACCATGGGCTTTCCCTTCTCAGGGGAGTCTCCTCCCATTCTAAAATGAATGGCAGGCGGTATTCACATGGTCTGAAAAATACCAGGTCACTTCTGTCTAGTTCTAGCAATAACTACTAGGGGAACTGGATGGTGCCACTGATCCCAGTGTAAAATCCAAGCAGTCTCTACATATACAAGAAAATGTATCGGTGCAAAAGCAGGTGTCAACGTCTGTGCACATTTTGTATATGCTTTAAGTTTGATGCAAAACAATGCTCTTACAGTTCAGAGGTAAAACACAACTACAGACTTTGTTCCAGTGACGACAATTTGAAGCTTAATGTGTGCTAAAGAAGCATTTTGTCAAATTTGTGTTTGATCTCAGAATTGTGCATTATTTTTCCATAGCACATGCTTTTGTAACACGATGAGTTAGATGATAAGATACAAAAGTAATCAAGGCACCTTATCACTATGCATACTAATTACACAGCTTGTGTTTAAACTAGTAAGCTGTGTTGTTCATGAAAATATCATACACAACAGTGCCTTAACGAATAGAACCTTTCTGACAGAATACAAAACAATGCTCTATAGATCAAAATTTTAAATGCTTTTGCGGATCATCAAACAGAAAAACAGACTCAATATGTCACTGTTCAATTTTTCATCATTCTTTTTAAACCTGAATCTTGATTCATGCAGTTATCAAGCAAAACAATTGCTTCATATTACACCCAGCATAGTACTATGTTTTGAAATTAGAGTGACTTATCTTTTTGCATCAGGGGTTCAAGTATTCTTCTTCCCATTCATTACCAGGTCTGACTTTATTGGGTAATTTCATCTTTGTCCAGGCATTACTCAACACCTATCACTTCTGAACAGTGTTCCAGGCTATTGCATCACCCTGTCTGGACTACTGCAACATAATTTATCATGGACTGGCAGATTATGTCCTACACTCGCTACAAATGGCCCAGAACACAGCCAGGTGTATCTTGCAAGGAACACCAAGATCCGAACATATATCACCAATGCTAAAGTAACCCCACTGGCTTCCAATAACAACTTGCATCAAATACAAAGCTCTAGTTACCATCTTCAAAATATCGCACAACCTATCCTCAGACCTCCTTCAATCCTTGCTACGCAAGACACAAAACAATTGAACCAGGAGATCCATTGCACAGCACACTTTTACAATTCCAACGCAGAAGGAAAAAGGCATACGAGTTGTTTGCAAGCAAGCATTCTCAATCTATGCTCCCTCCATCTGAGGAGAATACTATTCAGAGAATACTTTGAAGACGAAACCTAATACAGTCAAACCTCGGTTTTCATGATTAATCCATTCGAAAAAGTCTGACTAAAACCGAAACGTATGAAAACTGAAACAATATTTCCCATAAGAAATAATGTAAATCCAATTAATCCATTCCAGACACCCAAAAATATTCACAAAAAATACATTTTATAGAGAATAACTATATTTTTACATACAGAAAACAATGAGAAATAAATATAAATGACTAATGAAATGGATAAATGAACATTTAACATCACTGAAAGCAAGCTAAGTACAGTACTGTACAGTACAGTATGTTAACATCTGGCCTTAGCCACCCCTGACAAGCTGCTGTGCCCAGCTCTCTTCGCAATCACATTGAATTCAGTCCATTAAAATACCTTTACATTATCTGCTCAATGCTTCAGAATGGCAGAAAATCTTAATGATATAGCTTCAGACGTACCCTGCAAGAGAAAGAACTGCCTCCCACATTCATGCAACATCTCCTGCTTATGTTGACAGCTTTTCTTCCCTGCTACCGGGACAAAATCTCAGTCAAAAGACGTTGAAAACCGAAGCAATGCATGAAAACCGGGACAAAATCTCAGTCAGAAAAGACGTTGAAAACCGAAGCGTATGAAAACCGGGGCAAATGAAAACCGAGGTTTGACTGTACACTCAGAAATTCAAACACAGTGAACACTTCCATGTTTATGTTTTGTTTTATCAATCCCGCCCTGAAAAGGGCTCCCCTACCCGAGCTATAACAATGTTCCATCTACGACCACAAGACAGATGTTAATGTTTAATATTTGAATATGTTTTTATTTTATTGTAAAACCATGTATGTAAAGTTATCTGTGAACCACTGAAACTTTAAGGTAAAGCGGTATATAAACAAAGTTAAAATAAATAAATAAATACATAGGGGAAAAGGCTATTTGAAAACTGCCTAACCTATGCATGACTAGAAATACAGGGCATGCATTTTTTCAACCTGTTAGAGTCTGCCACTGTAACCACTAGGCATAGTCTAGTAGTTAGAGCAACAGGCTAAGAACCAGGGATAGCAGGGCTCACTGGCACTCCTTCTGATCTTGGACAAGTCACTTAACCCTTAATTGCTTCAGGAACAAACTTAGATTGTAAGTTCTCTGGGGACAGGAAAATACCTACTGTACCTGAATGTAACTCATCTTGAACTAACATTCTAAAGGAGTGAGCTTTTTTTTTTAAGTGCATGATCTCAAGGCTAGTACTCTAAAATTTGATTCAGGGAAGACATGCTTTCCTAGGGGACCTTCACTGCCACCACAAAAAAAAGAAACAACAACAAAAAAAAGAAACTAAAATTAAGTGTTTGTAGTACCCCAATCATTCCCCTGGACATGAGACAAAGGAGTCTCTGTTGGCTTAACTGATTCTTCATCCCCCAGACACAAGATCAAAGGGCATCCATGCCCTCAGTCACCCCTGTTCAGAGAAAAAAACCCCAATGGGTTTTGGTAGACTCACCTCATCTCTCCTGACCTCTCTCTCCACAGGAGGTGGATGCCACCTACATTTTCAAAGAGGCCCTCAACAAAATTGGAGAAGGAAAGAACAGGACTTCTTCTCATCCTACTGCCACTGGCATCCAAAATGTCACCAGGGGACCTTTTGCAATCCTTTGCCTCACAATTTTGTGTCTATAGGGAATTAGGCTTGTCAAAAGCTATTGAACTTGTATTTGGGGGAGGGATGAATTAAACTCCCAAAACCTCCACTCCTACACCTGACGGGTGCAGCTGTGGCTGGAGACACTGGCGAGAGAACCCTAGTCCCACTGGTGGAAAAGCATGGCTGTGGCCTGACTGAGAAGTGGAAAGGGCCGAGTAAAAGAACAGAGCATAAAGAGAAGGGGCGTGGTTAGAAGATGAAAGCATGGAATAGATAATAGAATGGGTAGGGGTAAAGAAGGAGGAATGAGAAGAGGGCCAGAGCACTGGAGAGAGTTGGGGTTAGAGGAGAGCCTGAGAGTTGGAAGATTCTCAGTGAAGCAATGTTTTCCTGGCCCCTGGCGCGGTGCAGCTTCTATCTCAGCCTCCGCATCTGGAGAAGCATTTGCTGGCAGCTGCGGTGGAATGAAAGGAGTTGGGATCAAGAATCTGCTTAGTCTTTATGTGCTGCAACGTCCCCTGGGAGAATGACAGATGATAAAGATCTGCTTCGTGATATTTGGTTTGGACGCATCCCAACCTGCTTTACCTTATACCAGAATGAGCTAACAGAGAGGGAAGCAGAACCTTATTATTTGCTATTGCCCAGAATAAGTACTTAATGCTGGTGACAGACAAAGTGAAGAAACATTTCTAGAAGGTGATGAGACCAGAAGATAAAAGTGAGATATGGTTTGATTATGAAGGCACACCCTTGAAATGTGCTAGCCTAGACTGCTGCAGACCTTTTTGGCAGTGGCAGCACTAAGGAATCATTTCTTAGTGACGTCCATAAAGAGCGCTTGACACAGGGGTTTTCGACCTCGAAACGTGCACGTCGTGCCATCTCAAATGTGGACTTCAGCATTCAAGTTTTTGAATTTCTTCTCTTGGTTATTGAGATAAGTTTTCACTCTTTTCACATGTTTTACTAAAGAACTGTTTGATAATTAAAATGGTCCGCAGTAGTTTTGGTGTGGTTTTAAAATTTGTTTGAACCTCCCTCTCTGCGGCCCGACAAAAAGATATATTGATTTCATTAAGGAGTCTGGGGGAGATTTTTTGGTGGGGAATTTATTAATCTCTCACATTGGGATTTATTCTTTTGTGACTTCTAGATCCACAGCAGCACAAGTTCCGGCCATGCCACAGTGTGGAAACCCTCTTCACCCTCTTCACCTACTTCACCGACACCTTAATCAGAGGCAAAGAAAAAATATCACAAGGATTTATACTTTTGTTCTTGGATATCTCTGCTGCATTTGATTCAGTCTCACATCATCTCCTTCTGAACAGATTTCATCAAGTTGGCTTCCAGGATACCACATTAAGATGGTTTCAATCCTACCTTTCTGATCGGGTACAGCAGATAAAAATAGGTCCTATCAAATCTCTACCTTTCTCCCTTAGACAGGGAGTACCGCAAGGATCAGCACTATCATCTAGCCTACAAACAGCCTATATGTGATCTCATCAAAAGCTTTGACATTAATTGCCTACTTAAGCTGATGACATTATGTTAACAAATCCAGCACATGCACCTAAGACACACTCTGTCAACACAAACAACTGGTCCTCCTTCCATCTAATCACAGCAGAGCATTGCAGTAAACTCCTGAAGACGTTGAACACAGCCGCATCTCCACTGGACCCTTGTCCAACCTCCTGGATAAAGATGACCGCACAAGAACTCGCCCCTTTGCTCTGCAAAATAGTAAACCTCTCCCTATCGCAAGGATTCATACCTCCCCTACTAAAAACTTGTTCTTTAAGATCATACTTAAAAAGCAATGCACCTGACCCCAACTCACCATCCTCATACTATCCTATTTCTAGCATACCCCTCAGCAAAAATAATAGAAAAAAACATTCACAGACAATTACAAGACCACAGACTCAGCCACTCCTCTGGATTCACAACATGGATTCTGGCAATAACACGGGGTAGAAACACTTAACCTCTAACCAACATAATGCTTAAATGAATTGAAAGCCTCAAAGTAGGATACATCCTTATCTTCATAGACATAACATTTGCCTTTGACTCAATAAGCTATACCACACTCCTAGACAGACTAATGGAGATTGTCATCACAGGCACAACACTGTCATGGTTTCGCTATTACTTATCTGGCAGACAGTCCCAAGTCAAGATCAAGAACAAAACCTTCAGACCTTTCACACTGCACCAAGGAGTTTCACAGGGCTCTGCACTATCTGCCCTCTTATTCAACATATACGTACAACCGGTCTGGAAAATTATATGAGATCAGAATATACACTACCACCTTTAGCAGATGATCTGATGATGTATGCTCCATTTGACACCATAAAACCTGATTACTCCACCATAGCATCTTGCATGACATCAATAACAAACTGGCTGGAACAACATAACCTTACAATCAACTATAACAAATCAGAAGCCCTCACAATTACACATGATACCACCTAACCCCACCAGATAATTTACTAATAGGTACTCGCTCAATCCCCATAAATAAGGAAGTGAAATACCTAGGTGTAACCTTGGAACAAAGACTCAACTTTCAAGCACACATTAAGAAGACCACATCCACAATTTACTACAAGATGAAGACCCTATAAAACCTTTGACCTCTACTAGACTATAACCACTTCCACACTATATGTCAAGCAATAATCACTCCACTTCTAGATTATGGCAACTTAATACTTCAAGAACTATCCAAAAGCACAACCCAATCCTTGCAACTAGCACAAAATACTGCAGCACGATCCAGTCACTGCATCCAAAAGACAAAAGCACATCACTCCAGTCCTAAAATCACTTCTTTGGCTACCCATACAATCCCAAATAAAGTACAGTTCAATAATGACGACCTTTAAGACTATGAACAACCAGTCCACTGACTGCTTCAAACACCTAATTCATATGATGCCAGCAGGACCGGCCCGTCCATTGAGCGAGAATGTTTTTTGCACAGGGCCCCGCGTTTCAGGGGGCCCCGCGCAAACAACATTCTGCATTAAAAGCAAATTTAAAAAAAAGCTGGCTGCTGCCGCAGCAGCGGCAGAATCGAGTGTCCCACGCCCCCCCCCCCACCCGGCAGAGCCCTCCCTCCCTGCATCAGTCCCTCTCCATGCCGGCTTTCAGAGCCGCAAAGGGAGAGTTTCTCCCTTGCGGCTTTGTTAAGCCCGCATTTCCTGTTTCCCATCAGCCCCGGCAGGCTTAACAGAGCCGCAAAAGGGAAACTCTCGCTTCGCGGCTCTGAAAGCCGGCACGGAGAGGGACTGATGCAGTGAGGGAGGGCTCTGCCAGGTGGGGGGGGGGGGTGCTGGACACTTGATTCAGCGGCAGCAGCCAGCTTTTTTTTTATTTTAAAATTTCCCTGGGCTGATGGGGGGAGGGGGGTTAGGACTGGTAATTGGCTTTGGGGGGGTTAGGACTTGAGGTGGGCTGATGGGGTTAGGACTGGTAATGGGCTGTGGGCTGATGGGGTGTTAGGACTGGTAATCGGCTATGGGGGGGCTAAGACTGAAAATGGGCTGATAGGGTTAGGACTGGAAGTGGGCTCATGGGGGGCTTAGGACTGATAATGGGCTATGGGGGGGCTAGGACTGGTAATGGGCTGAGTGGAAGGGGAGGCTTGAACTGCAAATAGCTGATGGGGACGGGGGCTTGGAATGGAAATGGGCTGAGTGGAGGGAAGCTAGGATTTGACATGGGCTGATAGTGGGGCTAGGAAAGGACTAGAAATGGGCTGATGGGGGGCTGGGATTGGAAATGAGCTGATGGAGGGACTCGGATAGGACTGGAAATGGATGGGGGAGCTAGGACTGCAAATGGGCTTATAGGGGGCTAGGACTGCAAATGGGCTTATGGGGGTTAGGACTGGAAATGGGCTGATTCGGGGACTAGAAGGGAGCGGATGCTGGGTGGGGCTGGAACTAGAAGGGAGCTGATGTTGGGGGAGGATTAGAATGGGATGGGGCTGGGAGAGTGAAATGGAGAGGGGAAAAATATTTTGTGTGGGAGGGAAAAAAAATCTACAATTGGCCGGGTATTGGGAGAGTAAGTGGGGATTGAGGATGGAGGGGTACAATTTGAATGGATGAAATAGGAATGAGGAAAGAGCAAAAGGAGAAAGATTAGTATGTTAAAGCAGAGGTAGAGAGAGAATGGAAAAAAACAACTAGAAGAGAGAAGAAAGGACAAATGGACAGCAGACGATGGAGAGTTTGCAGAAGATACAAAGAAACCAGAAGAAAGTGTCTGGAGCAATTGAAACTGAAAAAAATGCACAAAAAGGTAGAAAGATATCTCTTTATTTTGAATTTATTAACTGGAATATGTCAGCTCTGGGAAATGTGCATCATTAACGTCTGTGCTTTGTATAGTACAAGAGGAAATTAATTTATAGTTTTATTTCTACAGTGTTGTTGTACATTCCAAGTTTGGCTTTTGGAGTTCCCAGTTTAATTATTGTCTTCCTGTTTCTAAATTGTGATTCCTTGTTTGGTGATGGTCTATGTTCTGCATGTGTAACTGAGCTGAGGTATTCTGTTTATGTAATTCCTATTTGACATTGCCACTTGTTCTCTTTCCCCAGTAGGTCATGTATTGTTATTCTCTGAAATGTATTGGTTTAATATTTGCAGTGCTGCCTTTTGATAGGTAGGGTTTGGTGCTTTGTGAGTCCTTGTAGTGCTGTTACGATACGGCGGGTTTGCTATGGGTTCTAAATGGGCAGTATTTGTAGTAGTTCCTAATGTGCCTGGTGGTTGGCACTGGATTATAGTAATGTAGAAATCTTTTAGTCTTTCTTTATCCATACACTCATTAAGAGGCATGTTTACTAAAAGTTAGTGTATGGCAACATTATGCAAATATTTATGCAAATGAGGCCCCGCACCGAGTCTCCGCACAAGACCCCGCACCCCCCTTGGGCCGCCCCTGGATGCCACTCGGTCAAGGAGGATACAATATCAGAACACTCTGTCAACTATTTCCTCACAAGCAGCACTCCAAAGAGCATTCAAACACTTCAGCCCGTCCCTCTGGAACTCACTCCCTCATCAACTAAAATCAATTAAAGATTCCTCTGACTTCTGGAAAAAACTAAAAACACACCCATTCACTGAATACTTCAGTACAACACTGGACCCACAGACTTAATACTCAAATACCCCTATCAATCACCCCTTCCACAATATTGCCTGCTACCTAAACTGAGTACCCCATATTAGATTTGTAAATAGTTGTTGAAATGTTAAACCATGTGATGTATAGTTATAATGTCAACTGTTCTATGTAAAACTGTTCTGTTCAATGTAAACTGCCTTGATAACACAAAAAGGCGGTACGTAAGAAATACTAGATAAATAAATAAATGTTATTCACACCATTCACCACAAACTCTCCTGACTACACAAAACTCAATAGCTGCTTCTCGGCAATCTCCAATTGACTACAGACACATAACCTCAAAATGAGCCATGACAAAATGGAAATCCTGCATGTTACAAGGGACCTGAACTTCATCCCACCATCAACAATTGCTATGGATAACATCCAAATCACAGTCAAAACCAAGATCAACTACCTTGGTATAACATTAGATCAATGCCCACTCCTATAAACTACATATTTCCATACAGTGTGCCAAGCGGTGATCACACTCATACTTGATTACTGTAATATGATATGCCATGGTATCTCTAAGAGTTCAGTGTATCCACTTCAGTTAGTACAGAACATGGCATCAAGAGTTATTCTCGGACAGTCTCGTCAGGCTCACATCACGCCACTCAATACGCACAAAATCATCAACAATCTCTCAGCAGTCAACCTAGCATCCTTACTCACAGCAGACCTAGGAGGCAGAGCAACATAAATGGACTAGAAATACCAACTGATAGAATGATGCAGTCAAAAAACCAACAACAGGGCCTTCTCATTATATGTCACATCATTATGGAACTCGCTCCCATCACAAATAAGAGCCAAACATACAGAAGATTTCTGCAAAGGTTTGAAGACATTTTTATTCATTGAACGGACCAAGCCCAAACAATGAATAACTTTTCCATCCCCACCTCACACATCAAACACATATCTATATCATAGCTCAACATAATTTACATAGTTAACCAAAACCATTAGCATCTGTTATACTTTGTTCATATGTGTTCAATGTAATGTGCACTGTTGTTTACGCTAGGCAATTTTTAAATAAATAAATAAATAAGGAATGAAAGGCAGTGGAGGAGAGAGGTGTCTATGTATCTTTATAAAATACCAGCACTAACCCTACAGAAAGTGCAGGTAAAAACAGCCCATGTACATTTACACCTGCTGAAGAGTGGGTATAAATTGTGATGGCGCAGCTGGGTTAAACGCTAGTGAAAGGAGGAGAAACAACTCTTTTTCCCCTGTAGCCAAGAGCAGTGCAGGAAGGGAAAGGGTTAAACCATCAACTTATGAAAAAAACTCCCACAGAAAGCAAGAGAGGGAGTCACACCTCAGCTCCATGGCAACTAGGGGAGCTGACGTGAGAGGCAGAGGGGCAGAGCCAAAGCCCATAGGACAGCCCCAAACATTTAGGCAGGAAGAAACAGTTAGAAAAGGACAAGCTGAAAAACGTTCTAGAAGGGACGGTGAAAGGAGTTCTGAGAGGAGCTGTGAAAGGAAGTCTGAGGGGACC
This sequence comes from Ichthyophis bannanicus, assembly GCA_033557465.1. Taxonomy (NCBI): domain Eukaryota; kingdom Metazoa; phylum Chordata; class Amphibia; order Gymnophiona; family Ichthyophiidae; genus Ichthyophis; species Ichthyophis bannanicus. The sequence goes on along the minus strand of CM066033.1, from coordinate 1,214,542,131 downwards.
TGTGAGAGGAACCGAGAAGGGAAGTGTGAGGAAGAGAGAAGAAGGAATAGTCCTCAGGAGAAAAGGCTGGAAACTTGGTACAAAGGCCAGAGGAATTCTTCTCAGGAGTCTTTCATTGAAGCTGTTGTAAAAGGTGGGAAATTAAGCAGGAACAAAGCTCCATTTGAAAGGCTGCACAGACACTCTGATTGCAGGCAGCGTGTGTGTAGCTCCAGTTCAGAGAGAAGCACAGCTGACAGGGAGGAAGTTGCTGATTGGAAGCTCTGGAGACAGGAGTCAGAGTCAGACCCTGTTGAGAAGCTTAATGGCAGAGAGCAGAGGAAGCAGTCTGGGGACAAGAGGTTGCCTGTAAGTCTACCAAAAAGGGTAAGGAAGGCCAGGAAAAAGGTGAGCCCTTTTGAATCCATTAAGTCAGTGCTAAAGGAGACTGGTGTCCTAAGTTCCTCCCCCATACCTCGGAGTAAAGAAGAGTCCCGTTGGAAACAGATTAAAGCTTTATTAGAGCAGTGGAAGCCTGCTCAGGAGAAACCTGTAATTGAACAAGGCATATCAGACTCAGAGGGAGAGCCCATGCAGATTGAAGAAGCTGTTATTGGAAGCGAGGGTTCTGATATGGAAACAGATTGTGCATTTTGCCAGAGAGGGTGAAAGCTGTAAAATGTTATGCTAATAGTAAGTGCTGGAAGAAGCCTGAGATTGTGCTGGTGGGATTTTTACACGGGAAGAGGCAGAGAGCTGCCGAAGTGTAAAAGCCAGGCCAATTAGGCAACCAGGGAAGAGAAGAGCATTACTGTTTTATGGTTTGTTTTAAGAAAACATTTGTTGCTGGAGGAGAAAGCAGTGAATGTTTTATAACAGAAAGAAGCTTGAAGAAAGTGCTTTGAAAGAAACATGCCTGTATGTCTAACAGGTGAATAATGCTGTATCAGTTAAAGACACTTTGGTTTGGAGAAGAATCCTTTATTTCTGTTTATTGGGATAGTAGATAGACACTTGTGCAACCATAACAATAAAACTTATTGTTAACCCAATTCCTTGCTGACTCCGTCTTTGCCACAACTACAAGGGAACAGAGACCGCAGCACTTAAAAAAGGATAAAATAAATATGTGGTCCGTCCATTCCCACTAGGCAACCGCCTATACCAAGGGGTGGACGCGACAAAATGTTCATGCAAACATGCACATATTTATAAAATGTTGATACAAATCAAATTCCACCCAAGCTCTTCCCAAACTCTGCTCCAGAACATACATACATCAAAGGTGTGTACAAGTATGTGCATTCTTGTAAATTTTAGGAGGTATTCTATGTGCATAAACTGCCATATATGTGCAGAGACTACTTGGATTGCTGCACTGAGTTGTTGCATCATCCAGTGCTTCTGCTAATAATTGCTAGAAGCAGAGAGAAAGGTCCAAATGTTTCCAGAACGGGGGAGATTCTATCAGTCATTTAACCATTAGTGGGTGACTGCCCTTAGGGGGCAAATGCCTCTGGCACCCAGCCAGAATTATTCACCCCAGCTTAAGGAGAAACTGCATCAACCGCCACAACCAGAAGGAGAATAAAAGAGGCTTGTAGCCACTGTCAAGGGAGCGGAGGAGAGGGATAAGGGGGTATGCTCAGCCTGAAGAAAACACCCTACAAAGTGAAGCTGCCAATGATAGAGAAGAGCAGCACAGGAAAGACTGAAGTTCACAACGTCAACCCAGCCAGAGAGAAGAAAGAACAAGCAAAAAATGGGAAGCAAACCACAAAAGGTAGCTAAGTAAAGGGTATGTATCCATACAGAACTGCGGGATTGGCGCCCTAAACCTAGGATCTTTGAGGTGGAAGGGAATAAAGTAGAAGCACTTGATGGGACACAAGGTACTGGTCATAACATTTAAGTGGGAACTGAGAGAAAATTACAAGAAAAGAGTAAGGTGCATAAAAGCAGGAAGGAATGGGTAAAAACATTATCTCAACTATCTCAGGAAGAGTTAACTGTGTGTAACATTGTAAGTTCAATAAACAAGAACTAAGTGTTAAAGTCATTTATCAGTGACCCTAATTTGGAGTAAACCCTTGGTTCAGAACACAAAACTTCCGACCTAGACTCTATTTATTGAGAAGAGTAAATGAGAATGCGTCAAGTGGCAAAACCTAAATTACTGCTGCCACTTGGCAATCCAGCTCCTCACATGTCTGAACCCTGAAACCTTTCAATCCAGACGCTCAGAGAAACTCTGGTTAGCAACTCTTTGGATTGGTGTGCTCCTTTGTCTGCCTAGCATGTCACAACAGGTGCCTGAACTGCACAGAAAGGGGTTTACCTTTCTAAAATTACCCTCATAGTAGCTCAATCTCACCACGATGGGCTTGATATGCAGCGATGGCAGCTAGCCACCAGTGCTGAACATTAAACATGGATATTCAATGCTGGGGTCATATGTGGCCCCAGGCATTGACTATTTGAGGTCGCTGCACTGCTAAAGACACTGCAGAAGTTAACTGGGCAGCGGCGATATTGAGCCACTGCCGGCTTAGCTTCCATGGGTAAAGATGGGTGCAGCAAAAGCTGGCCTATCTTTACCCACAGGTCGCTAATCGGGCAGTGGCGCAATATTGCCGCTGCCCGCTTATCGACAAGTGTCACCTCCACTCTGCCCTGGAATGCCCATGACACGCCCCGTTGCTACACGGTTAGCCTCGGGGCGTGTAGCAGCATTACCCAGGGATATTCAACGGCACTAACCATGTTAGTACCACTGAACATCCCTCTAAGCGGCATTTACACAGTTTACGGGTCCGTAAACTGTCTAAGTGCCTTTGAATATCAGATCCTATATGGATAACATCTTGGGGTTGCCATTGCTTTGCCCTCCCTCCATACCATCATTATACAGAGTGTGGCACAGGGATTTGTTTTCAGCTCATCATTCTCCATATGGTGGCTTAATCTATATGGATAATACTGTTCTACGTTTGCTGCCCGTTGGTTAATATATAATGTCCTTTGAAATATTGAGCAAAAGGGTTCTACTATACTCTAAAGTATTCTTGGTGAATGGCGTGAGTTAAGCCAGCCAATACTACTTCATCTGTGTCTGAGGGATGTGAGATGAGTTGAGCTAAACAATGTCCCTTAATCTTGACTGAAAAACAGACAGTGCATCTAGTTACTGGCATTCCAATTCAAATCCCTTATCGAATTAAAAAAAAAATCTTTAAATGGATTTAAAATGTAAGCTTTTTTCCCATTCTCTGCTATTCTACAATGCAAGGCCTCCTACTGATACCTCTCTCTTTAAAACTATTGTGAGAATACTGGAAGCAAACAGAAATCACCCTGAAGAACATGGAGTTCGCTCTGGCTTTTATTCCTTGAAGAGTTCTTGAAATCAATCTGAACGCTCTCTAGTGTTCCAAAAATGATAGATAGCAACTTAAACTGAACTGCTGCTCAACACACAGCCAGTGTAAACCAATTAGTAAGGGAGTAATATGCTTGAACTTTCTGCATCCATAAATAATTTCATAGTGACATTCTGCTCTAATTATAAAACCTGTTCCAATGATTTTGGGAAGCCAAGAAAAATGAAATAGTTTAATGCTGAACAGACCATTGCTTGGACTACTATATGTTTGTCTATCAAAGAAATCATTTTTTTTTATTTCCATCACAACCAAAGTTTTAAAAAAATCTGTATGAGATATCATTTTAGTCTGTCCCTTAAAAAATAAGGCATAGCATAAAACAACCCTTTAATTCCTTACCTTAGTACTAAGTGGAATTATAGAATCATCCATCTTCCACCCATTGTGTCTCTCAGGAAGTGGTTATCACAAAATACATGTAAACACTGTTTATATATATATATTTTTTTTCAAATTCAACCACTGGCTTACTGAATCAATTGTCAACTTTAATGTCAATTGTGTACCTTCCCTAGTATCATGTATAAATACCCTGATATCCAACAGCTGAATATCTGTATAAATTCAAATAAATTATTTTCAGTTATGACATCTGTACCAGTGGTTGCAGGAAGATATTAAATAATACTGGTCAAAGACTGAGCCCTGAGGCATGCAGCAAGGCAATTCAAATCAATCAAAGGCTTTCCTACTATTCCACCTTAGGCAAAAAAACAACAACCCTCAAACCATCCACCCCTCAAGAAATCAATTGTAACAAAGAATACTATCACTGAAGGTACTGAATGTAGAGGTTATATCCACTACCGCCATCATAAATGCCTTATCATTATCTAACTCCGACAATAACAGATCCACCAAAGGAAAAAGAGCATGTCAGTACTATGCTTTTTCATAAACCTCAATTGAAAGGCGCAAAGCACCACTTGATCTTCCAAAAAATCATTCAGCTGACTCAAAACCATCTGTTGATTTAGGATGATAGATTTGAAATTGGTTTATAGCTAGCTGGAGCCATCAAGCTTCCTGTGGGGATTTCCATTATTGACTGAACAATGACATTTCAGTTTTGATGGCAAAATCCCTTCTGTTAAGGAAGACATAGCTAAACTAGCTAATCTCTTCACCAGATCTTTAACTTAAGCCTCTTGTTTACATATTGGGCAGTGATCTATACTGATGCATGGACATCTGATTGAAATTAAAATCACTTCATTTCATCTTCACTCACTTCCCTAGACAGCCAGCATATCTCCCCAACTGTTCTCCTAGCAACTACCTCAGAGTTGCTTGGACCTAAAATCTGCTGAATATTGCAAATCTTATTGCTAAAGAAAATTCCCAGCTCTTCAGTTTCTAAACTCTTCTTTCGATCATAAGCTTCATTTTAACAGGATTAGATCTCACTACCGAATATAGTTCCTGAGGTTGATTAGGCAAATAATTAATTTATTTCACTACCAAAAATTCATATCTTTTTTACTAGTGGACACTGAGGTTTTAGAACATAAGAAATGCCATACTGGGTCAGACCAAGGTCCATCAAGCCCTGTTAAAACAGTGGCCAATCCAAGTCACAAGTACCTGACAGGTTCCCAAAAAGGCACACAGGTTCTACAATGTTTGTAATGGGGCAAGCAGTGGATTTCATCTCATGTATATCATGCAACAATAGTGCTGAAACTATTGTGCGTTAGGTAGAACATCACCGTGTTAACTGTCGACTCATGGAAAGTATTTCTCCAGCAGTTAACACAGAGTCCTGTCTCCTAGGGCACTGCATTAGTACAGGTAAACTAACGCCACCTATTGAGGTGGCAAAAGGTGAACCCACGCTAGTGCAGTTAGCATGCATTGTGAACATTGCACTAGTGGTGCTAAGCTCACCACACCCACTCTCTGTCCCTATCCTGCCTACTCGTGATCCTAACATGGTTTGCACAGGGAACACGGGATTCAACCCACACTAACTGTCATGGCTCTACACTAGCGGGCAATGCATGTTCCAGCACGCCTTCAGCGCACCCAAGAACACATGCTGCCAGCTAGCACCTGCTAGTAAAAGACTCCTTATATGTCTTCAGTTGACATAAATATATATTTAGGTAGCATCAGAGCGCAATCTTCTCCAGTGCCTGTAAGCCATAGGTTCTCAACCTTTTAGGTTGTGTGGACCTCTTATTAAACTTCTAAAATGCTCAGGGACCCAATTTCATCCCCATCACTCTCAAAAGAAGCAGCTGAAAAGGTGAAGAAAAAGAGGATGACCTTCATAAAATACAAGAGATCACAGAGAGGGGGAGACAAGTATCAATATTTGGAAAAAGAGAAGCTAGGAAATTATTCAGGAAAGCAAGATACAAAAAGAAGAAGAAATAGCCAATGCAATAAAGGTGGGGGGGGGACATTTTTAAGATATGTTAGAGGAGGATGCCCAGAAGTGGTTTTGTCAGACTCAAGGGTACAAAGGTGAAGGGGAGGAATATGTAGAAGCTGATGAGGATAAAGCAGAATTGCTTAACAAATATTTTTGTTCTGTGTTCACAGATGAAGGGCCAGGAGCAGGACCTCAGAAAACACCCACAAAGAGGAACATAAGTGAAAGGGATCTTGAATGATTTTTAAAAAAACTGTGTTCATGAGGAACTCCCAGAGCCTGGAATGCCCTTCCACCCGAAATAAGAGCTATATCAAGTCTGATGAAGTTCAGAAAGGCATTGAAGCACTATTTGTTCCTAACATACTACCCCGAAGACACTCCATCTGACAATAGTACTCATGCAGATCTCTCATACTTGACCCCGGTAGAGAATGGGTAATTATGATGTTTATTACATGCTCATTATACTATGCCGTATTTATTATCACGATATTTGGCATTTTTATTCTGGCATTTTTATTCTGCTCTTTAATTAATTTCTTACCCACGGCATTATAGATATTCTTGTTCACATCTAATTAACCAAATAACCATGTATATAGTAGCCATGTATATAGTTTTTTGTCTATAGTTACCCTGATTTTCACCAAGTTTATGTACCTTGTTCTATGTAAAAAACCAATGCTGCTTGTACCATTGTGTTTATATTTGTTCATATGTAAACCGCACTGAATTAAGAGCGCGGTATATAAGAGAAATAAATAAATAAATAAATAAAATAAAAGTAGACAAAGCAATGGGACTGAATGGGATACATCCAAGAATATTGAAGGACCTCGGAGTCATTCTAGTGGCTCCACTGACTGATCTTTTCAATGCTTCTTTAGAGTTGGGAGTGGTCCCAGAAGACTGGTGAAAGGCACATGTGGTCCCTTTACAAAAAAACAGAGGTAAGGATAAGGTTGAGAACTACAGGCTGGTTAGTCTGATCTCGGTAGTGAGTAAAGTAATGGAAACGCTGCTAAAAGAGAGGATAGTGAGGTTTCTGGAGTCTAATGGATTGCAGGATCCGAGGCAGTATGGGTTTACTAGAGGCAGGTCTTGTCAGACAAATCTGAGTGATATCGTTGACTGAGTGACCAGAGAGTTGGACTGAGGGAGAGTCCTAGATGTGGTATACTTAGATTTCACTAAAGCCTTTGACACCAGCTTCCAGGGATGTGCAGCAGGAGAGAAGACATGTAAGGGATGTGTTTCGGGCTCAGGCCACTGCAAAACAGTGAATATAATCACCTACCAACAAGGTAAAAGCTCATTGGGGCTCCAGGATTCGAGAAGGAGTGAGTGCTGGAGGACACAGGAGGGATACACATGGGCATGCCCCATAAGGTGCTAAAAAAGGGCCGGGAGTTAAAGAATCATGTGGAGGCAAAGATGGCTGCTGAATTACAGAAGCTGGCATAGCCGAGGGTGGGAGACCTCGTGGATGAGATCTCCAGTGTTGTTACAGCAGCTCTGGAGGATAGACTGAATAAATTACAGTCCACTGTAGATGATATTAAGGACAAATTTGAAGCACAGCTGCAGTGCCTATTGGAGGTGGAAAATAGAGTGGCGGCCAAAGAAGATGCGGTGGGTCGACTAGAGATCACTGTTGAGCACCTCACATGGGAAAAGAGCCAAGTGCTGGACTAGCTAGAGGACTATGAAAATAGGGCATGCCAGAACAATCTCCATGTGATGGGGCTATCCAAGAGTGTCATGGACGCATGATGACATCATGTGTCCATGACACTCCTGATTTGGTTGGAGGAAGAGCAGCTTCTAAGAGAATCCCGCAGGTTGAAATCACTGGAGTACAATAACCAGCACATTTTGCTTTTCAACAACTACTTGAGCCATGTGGCGGCGAAGTGGTAGGAGTTTGCACTGGTTTGCACTGCCTTGTTTATGTAGGGAGTGTGTTTTGTGCTGCTTTTCCCTCATAAATTAAAAGTTATAAATGAGGGGAAGACTTTGTTTTTTAACATGGTGGAGGAAGAGCACAAGTTTGCAGAGTAAATGACAGCCACGAGGGAGAACGACGGGCACTGAGACTGGCAGACTAAGGCACGGTTGAAGACTTGACAGACAGTGGGTATAGTGCTGCAGGTAGCAGAGGCTCTGGTCAATTGGTGGACCTGGTATGGGTGATCCAGCTTTCTGATCCTGGGCACCCCCCCCCCTTTCTCCACCTGCAACTGCTGGATGATGGACGACTCTATACCGCTCTGTCCATGACGAAGCAGAGACTGGAACTGCACAAAATAGTCTAGTTATGGACTGGAACTGGATTGAGTCTGATGGACAGTATTACCCCCTGGGGGTGAGGGATGGGGGATGGATAATGGCTCTGGAGTCTGAACATGGAGAGACTGTGGGGGCGCTGCTTTATTATCGGGGTTGCCATCACAGTGGAGGGGAGGAGGAGGATAACTTTGTTTCGTGTTCTGCAGATATAGTTGTGGATATTATGAAGGTGAGGAATGAATAGCTTGAGTATGGTGAAGTGGGTGGCTTGACACAGGCAGGGGCAGCCTGTGTGGGAGCAAGGGTGGGTAGGTGGGCCAGGAGTGGCCGGTGGAAGTGGGCGACTGGATGGTGGGGAGAGGGCCATAATGGCTGCTATGTGTGGATTCAGGCTGCAAGGGATGAAATGGGAAAATTGGATGGTGCTACAATGGTCAAGGGGAGCCCATGTGGACTATGTTCTTCCTGCAGGGACTGGGCTGGGAGGCCTCTGGGGAATACGGACAACAATGAGTTTTCAAGACAAGATCCAGTTCATGCGAGATGCTGGCTGAAGTTAAATTGTAACTTTAAATGTGGGAGGAATCCACTCCCTGGTTAAGGAGGAGTGCATTCTTACATATCTGCGTATCCTGGGGACAAACGTCACCCTACTGCAAGAGACCCATTTGACTGCAGCAGAGTATCTTAAGCTGAAAAGATGCTGGGTAGGGGAGGCTCACAATAATTCATGACAATAAAGGGTCACCATTTTGGTAGGAAAACGGGTAACCTTTGAAGTAAACTAGGTGGTGAAAGACCTAGAGGGGTGATACATGCTTGTGTGTGTTGGGGGGGGGGGGGGACTGCAGAGGCAGAAAGTGCTTCTAGGCAGCATTTATGCACCCAATACCTATCAGCATGTTTTTTTTAAATCTTATTGTGCATTTGGCAGACCACGCGGATTACCAGTTATTGCTGGGAGGAGATTTTAAATGGTGGCAGATGCATCAGTAGATTGTCAGCCACCTTGGGTGGCACCTTGGGGGTTCATGCACAGGGGCATCAATCTTCTCTGCAAGGAATTAGAGCTGATTGATGGGTGGGGCACACTGCATCCTCTGGACAAAGAATTCACACACTTCGTGGGATCCCATAATGTGCACCAGCATATCAATTATTTACTCTTGTCGGAGTGCCTTTGCTAAATTGGGAGACTTGGAGATACACCCCCAAGTGGTCTCGGACCATGTGGCGGTACAAGTACAGTTGCGTACGGGAGTAAACTATGGCGGTTCAATCCAGTATGGACCTAGAGCACCGAATTTCAACAGTTCCTTAGGAAAGCCTGGAAGGAATATTAGGAGGAAAACCAGATGGAGGAGGTAGGACTGGTAATCTACTGGGAAGCAGTCAAGACCATGCTCCAAGGCAAGATTATAGAATATATAAAGACACAACAGCATCAACAAAACAATACACTACAGCATGGCCTTCGAGACCTGCAAGCGCTGCACATATCTTACCTAAGGGGAGGGATGGAGCAAGTGTGATTGCAGCTCCAGGAGTGTAGGAATAAAGTACAGGCCATTCTATAAGTACAAATTACACAAACTGGGGGGGGGGGGGGGGGTATATAACAGGGAAATTGTTAGCAAATTTGATCAGGCCCACTAAGTTGGGACAACTGTTACCCATCTCCAATGAGAAGATGGGATGGTTGTTGTATAGGGACCAGGCGATAGTGCAGCGGTTCACAACCTTCTTTCAGGCCTTATATCAAGGAGGAGAGAGGAGGTTTTTTTGAGGGACTGCAACTTCCCCAGATTAGTGAAGAACAGTGCCATGTGTTAAATTGCCCTTTGAGGGAGAAGGCAATCAGGGAGATCATTAATGTCTTGAAGCCTGCTAAGACACCAGGTCCCTGGAGTTTTATTCGGTACTAGCAGACCTAGTAACTTGTCCCCCTGACAGTTATGGGGGAAGCAGCAGTGGCAGAAGGGCGACTAGGGGACTATGTGACAAGGGCAGTGGTGGTTCTGCTCCCTAAACCTGGGCAGGATACAGAAAAAGTGGAATCTTACCGACCAATCTTGCTTTTGAATCAAGACCTCAAAATTCTTTCAACAGTGCTGGCCAGAAGGCTAAATGTGGTCTTGTCGGGGATCATACATCCTGACTAAGCCAGGTTTGTTAAGGGTAGGAGCACAGTGGGTCACATACTGAGGGCCTTGACAATATTTAGACAGAAGAGGTCAAGGGATCATCAACTGTGGTTGTGGGACTAGACGCAGAAAAAGCTTTTGACCGTCTGTCATGAGACTACTTATTTTGGGTATTACAGCAGTTTGGTTTGGGGAGGGGTTCTTCACACAGTGGATTGGGAGCCTTTACCATGGCCCAAGCTCACAGTTGTTAGGTGAATGGGAGGTTGGCGGAACCCTTTGGGTTGACACGAGGCACGTGGCAAGGCTGCCCCTGTCCCCGCTGTTGTTCATATTATCGCAGGAACTCTTGGTGATTAAGCTGAGAGAAAAGCCAATGCTACACAAGAGGTGCAGGTAGGCCGGCAGGAATGCAAAGTCAGTATGTTTGCTGATGATATGCTAATGAGCATGCAGCACATGGTGGAAGGTTGGGTGGCACTGGGCCGCATATTGCAGCACTTTGGCCAGTTTTTGGGGGCTGAAAATCAATTCAGAGAAGTCCAACGTTTGCATGTTGAGGGAAGGGGGCCAGTGGGAAGTGAAATTGAGGAATATAGGTGGTCCAATTGACCACTTAAGTACCTGGGAATCTATCCCCACCAGGATGTACAAAAGGTTTATCAACTCAATATCCAGGACAAAATTTGGCAAATTAAAAACTTGTGTGGGCGGTGGGCAGAGTTCCCCTTGTCACTCTATGGGAGGGTGGCTTTGGCACAAATGGTGCTGATCCAAAAAATGTTATACCAGCTACAAATGCTGTCACTCTGCGTGTGTCAGGAGGATGAAGTGTTTCTCAAGGGAGTCTTGTGGGATTTTCTCTGGCGGTGAAAGCGGGTCCAGGTTAATTATGTGAGGCTAATATTGGCATGGGAATGGGGGGTGGGGCTCTCAGATAGTCTACAATGTAGCGGCTCTTATATGCTGGGTCCATGAAGCTTTTTTTGGGCGGCCCATTATTCCCAGTGGGTTTGTTGGAGACATAGAGCAGCCCGTATGGACTGCTGAGTGCCCTGTATTACAATAAAGTGGACCTCTCCTGTTCAGAATTTGCGGCTCTGCTGGACCCTATTCAGCGGGCATGGAAATGGTGGGTAGGAAAACATGGTTGCAGCTGGAAGGTGACCCCTGTCCTGCAGGTAACAGGGAATTTGGGCTTTAAACCTGAACAGAGTAAGAACCCATTCCAGAAATGGAATATGACACATAGATTTAATTTGGCCACCTGCTGTGATGGGGGAGGACGTATCATGCCCCCATTCGAGCATCTGCAGAAATTGCTGGGGCTCCCAGGAATGCACAACTTTCCATATCTTCAGGTTAGACATTGCTGGCAAACTCTGGTAGCGAACCACTCTGGGGAAGTGAAGGTACAGGACTGTTACCCCATATTGGAATAGGATGGGGTACCAATATCGGATTAAGACACACTGCCCACGCCGTACCTAATCACATTGGTGAAGCAATGGGTGGAGGAGTTGGGGGAGACTGTGGAAGAAGAACACCTAGAGCGGTTTTCTGCAGATCCCAATGGTCCTTGTATCAGCACATTACCAAGAGATGCAATTCCAAATTCTACATAGGGGGTATCTAATGAAGGAGCAAGGGGCTCGGCTGGGCCTTTGGGTGCAGAATCACTGTGACAAATGCAAATGGCAAGTGGACATGTTCTTCCATGCCTTCTTGGAGTGTCCTAAATTGACAGAGGTGTGAGGGAAAACCTTGCATAGTGTGGAGCAAGTGCTAAGAAAATCCATCAGTTGGATGTATAGTTTGCTGTTCTTGGGTGATGAGGGGCCACTGAGGGAGCCCTAGGGGCAGGAAGGTAGAGGGGAAGTTTCTCGAGATTGGTGTTTGAGCAGTAAAAAAAACCCTCATTTTGCAGTATTGGGTGGGGGGAGGACGCCCCATCATTTTAAATGGATAAATGCCATGCACCAACAATGCTAACCATGGCAGCTGGGCCCAACATCAGTGGGTGCGGTATAGATGGTTATAGGTTAAATTCCAAACCCAATATCCCATTGCAGCTGAGGGTGGGGGAGGAGGGTTAGGTGGTTGGTTATACATAGATTGGAGATTGCAGCATTCCCAGAGTGCGAGTTTGTCCGGCTGGACTCAGAACATACATGTAACTCCCATGGAGGATTTGTATGTCTGGTAGTGTGTTGTTGCTAAAATCCACATATTGCAGCTCATGTTAGAATCATGTTGGCATTCTGTATTTTGTATCTTGATATTGTTTGGCTAGCCGTAGCCACATTGGCAATGGAAAGGTTGGTTGACTATGCTGAAATGAATAAAGAAGATTTACAAAAAAAAAAAAGCTTTTGACACAGTTCTGCACAGGCAACTTATACATAAATTGAGCATCCTAGGGATGGACCCTAAAGTGACTAACTGGGTTAGAAATTGATTGAGTGGGAGGTGAAAAAGTTTAGTTAAATGGAGCAGGGATCTGTCCTTCGTCTGATTCTTTTTAACATCTTTGTTAGTGATATTGTGGAAGGGCTGTTGGGTAAGGTTTGCCTCTGCAGAGGATACCAAAATCTGCAATAGAGTAGACACCCAGGAAGAAGTTGATAATATGAGAAGTGATCTAGCTAAGCTTGAAGAATGGTCAAGAATTTGGCAGCTGAGATTTATTGCTAAAAAATGCAGGGTCATGCATTTGGGCATGGGAGAGAAATGGCTAGCAATAAAAAGGAGGCAATAGTGCCTCTGTATAAGTCTCTGGTGAGATCTCATTTGGAGTATAGTGTGCAATTCTGAGAGACCACATCTTCAAAAAGATATAAACATGATGTAGTTGGTGCAGAGGGTTGCTACTAAAATGGTCAGTGGTCTTCATTATAAACCATATGAGGACAGACTTAAAGATCTCAATGTGGATACTTTAGAGGAAAGGCAGGATAGAGATATAATAGAGACATTTAAATACCTCCGTGGCATAAGCACACAAGAGAAGAGCCTCTTTCAATTGAAAGCAAGCTCTGCAATGAGGGGATAGGACGAAGGTGAAGGGGATAGACTCAGGAGTAATATACAGAAATATTTCTTTATGGAAAGAATGGTAGATTTGTGGAATAGTCTTCCAGTGGAAGTAGTAGAGACAAGGACAGTATGCAAATTCAAGAAGGCATGGGATAAACATTGATGATCTCTAAAGGAAAAAAAGGGACTATAGTAGTTGATATGGAAGGGCAGACTAGATAAGCCATTTGGTCTTTTTCTGCCATCATGTATCTGTTTCTACAGAGCAACTGCACAGAGACATTGCAGTGGCAGGAGACGATTCCAGGATACTTGTTCCAGATCGGAGGAGCATCACAGTGACCGACAGTCACATAGGTGCTTTTGTGTCTTTATAAAATAGAGCCAAAATAGGTGCTTTCTGGTTGACTTATCCTTGATGCCTTGTTATAAAATCAGCCATTCTGTGTATACTTTTTACATTTGAACACAGTTTTAATATTACCTCCTAAAACCATATCCAGGCTGGGCCCAAAACTCTCAGGATCCAAACTTCTGACTAAATATTCCTATCAAAAGTTATATAATTGATGACCATAGCAGAAAGAAAATCACTATTAGAACATATCGAATAAGACGGGTACAATTTTCCTGAAATATGCAAAAATTAACCCGGCTTCAGAATGTGGATTAAAAATGTAAAGTAAACCTTCAAAGGATTAATTAATAAGACGGAGCATAACGTATCTTATGAAACTTTGTCAGGAAAGGACATTTCTCTTCTATCATTTACAGCATGTGGCACAAAATAATCACCGAATATTTGGGAACTTATTTACTTTTTAGAAGGAATAGGAAATCATTCTGCCATACTGGCACCCCCAACCATCTCAAACTTAAATACTACCTGCTATACATATTGTATATAGATAAAATGTAAACTATCCTTACTGAAGATCCCTGTATGACTCCCCCCCCCCCGACCCCTGTTGCCTATGTACATCCTTGTAGTGTTATGTAAACCACTTTGATTGTAAAAAAATGGGGTATAGAAAACTTGTTAAATAAATATTGGGTACACTTGATAGATTTGCAAGATTTTGAGCTTCAAATAAGAGCAAATATTGGACAAGAACATTTCTTACCTACATTTCCAGTCGTTAGGTATGAATTCTGAAAATCCTTCATTCCCATTCCAGCAATGTGTATGAAGTCCTCAATCACCTGCATCAACTCTACTGAGCCTGGGTAGACCTAATAAACGAAAGTTAAGCAAACATTGTCTTTAAAGTCTCTAAACTCTTCAGGCTGCTCAAACAACAAAACCTCTTTCAGCCTGAAGTCTTTAAGGTTGACAATATTTATTATGTTCCTAGGTTTAAGAAAGTGGTTAGTGAGGTTGATGGTGGGGAATCTGAGCAGTTGGTCTCCCCCCATAGTTTGGATATTTCTGAATTTCTTGAATCCTCTTCAGATACTATTTCTGCTCATGCAACTTTAATAGTTACGTTTGTGTCTGAGATGGATAAGAATGTTATTATGAAAATGGATTTTTCTAAAAAGAATGCTTTATTTTGTGGCCACAAAGTTACTCTCTTCCTGGATGTGTCTAGGACAACCCAGATTTGCCATCGGGCTTTTTTGGAGTTGAAGGAGCGTACAATAGCAATGGGAGCTACTTTTTTTCTTAAGTTCCCTTGCAAGTGTATAGTGGGTCATCTTGGGAAGAGTTATAGCTTTGTGGAGCCTGATCAACTTTTGGTGTATCTTACTGCTTATAGGTCTCAACCTGTAGCGATGAATTAGTATGATAAGATTTAGGTAAATTTAATTCTATCCGCTGGCATTGTTTTTTCTAATAAGGTTTGTTGTTTTTTTTCCTGTATATTTTTCACTTTCATGTCATGTGGACTTGTATGTATATTATGTGGTATATGGGATGGCTTGGGTGGAAGCTTGTCCTATTGTGTTTGTTTGTTTTTTTGTATTCCTTCATATTGCTTGATTGCTTTTTGTATGGCATAAGATTGAAATTAATAAAAAATAAACAAAGTCTCTAAACTATAATCTGCAGCGACCTTATATAATGTAGCCCAATTGCATTTATTATTAGTATTTAGCTCACATCTTTCCAGGAGATCAAGGTGAGTTACATTCAGGTACAGCATGCATTTCCCTGTCCCCAGAGGGCTCACATTTTACATTTGCACTTAAGGCAACGGAGGGTTGAGTGGCTTGACCAAGGCCACAAGGAATGCCATTGAGATGTGAACCATAGCCTAACTGGCTCCAGGCTGCTGTCCTAACCACTAGGCCACTATTTACAATCCTTAAATAGTGCTGATCCTATGCAATGTCAGTGATTTACATATTAGCATAATCATAAAAATACAAAGACAGTAAAACTTAGAGGGTCTTTTCCTAAAGGGCGCTAGCTGGCAGCATGCACTGAAGGTGCACTGGGAAACGCATTGCCAGATAACGTGGGGCCATGAAAGCGTGGGATGATTCCTGTGCTAACTGTGCAACCCATGTTAGGGTCAAGGGGGTGGCTTATAGGCAGAACGTGGGTGTGATTAGCTCAGTGCACATAGCAGGGAGGTCACACCATGCACTGCACGCTAACTGCATTAGCACGGGTTCACCGAATGCCACCTCAATATTTGAATTAGGTGCACCTGCACTAATGAAGCCTGCGTTAAGTGGTTTACAGGTGCAAACCACCTAAATGCCTTTGAATATCGACCCCCATATTTCTTTCAGCAGCATTAATGTTTAAATAGCTTTCAAGTAATATTCAGAGAGCTTCATTATTCACACGTCCACAAATACATTTAATTTAAAACGGTTTACAAAAGTTGAGAAGCTGATTGTTTGTACCTTTTGCAGTGTTGGGGTCCTCGATCATTGTCGGAGCCATTTACAGCCATGGCAGCCCCTGACACAGCCTAGCAAAACCAGACGTCAGGTCAGGATGAGACGGTATTTTTACGAAACACTCTTTCATTGCAAATGAGTGGCCTTTCACATTTCTGAATATTGTGGGAATAGTACTTCTTGTTTTTAAATGGTATATGTTTCTGGAGTTGTGAATAATGAAACTGTCTGAATATTCTTTAACATTTATTTGAACATTAGTGCTGCCAAAAGAAAAATGCTTTGAACAAGAGATTGTTGTTTTCAACATGTGGTTTTGAATGAGAGACCATTGTATTTAACATGTTTATGGACTTTTATAACTGTGGAATTGAAGTGTGCGTAAATATACATAAAAAGATTATGGGGGCCTGTGGTAGATGTGACCAGCATGAGGCATGACACAGGACTCCACAGCCAATATGTTTAAAGAAAATATACTTTATTTGGGGACAAGCATCCAAAAATGGCCATGGCCCTTCTTGGGTTTTAGGAAACCATAGAGTTAACCCCTCTGTTATCCTAGACTTTTCTCCAGCTGTAACAAGTCCTTAATTGCCCCCAGCAGGGTTACTCTGCTGAACAGCTGAACACTGCTTCAGCACAGAGGGCACTTCCAAAACAAAACAAACATAAGAACATAAGATATGCCATACTGGGTCAGACCAAGGTCCATCAAGCCCAGTATCCTGTTTCCAACAGTGGCCAATCTAGGTCATATGTACCTAGCAGTTTCCCCAAAAGACACAGGTTCCACAATGCTTGCACTGGGTCAAGCATTGATATCCTGGGTCCCTTCTTAATAATGGTTTATGGACCTTTCCTCCAGGAACTTGTCCAAACCTTTTTTAAACCCAGCTACACTAACAGCCTTTACTACATCCTCCGGTAACAAATTCCAGAGTTAGATTACACGTTGAGTAAAAAAATATTTTCTTTTATTAGTCTTAAATAGTTTACCCTGTAGCTTCATTGCATGTCCCCTAGTCTTTCTATATTCTGATAACGTAAACAATCGATCTTCGTTTACCTATTCCACTCCATACATTAATTTATAGACTTCTATCATATCTCCCCTCAGCCGTCTCTTTTCAAGGTTAAAGAGCCCTAATCTTTTTAGCCTTTCTTCATAGGAGTATCCTTCCATCCCCTTTACCATTTTGGTGGCTCTTCTCTGAACCTTTTCTAATAACGCTATATCCTTTTTAAGATACGGTGATCAGAATTGCACACAATATTCAAGGTGTGGTCTCACCATGGAACGATATAGAGGCATTATAATATCTTTTGTTTTATTTTCCATTCCTTTCCTTATGATACCTAGCATTCTATTTGCTCTCTTGGCCGCTGCTGCACATTGGACCGAGGGTTTTAACATGTTATCCACAATGACGCCTAAATCTTTTTCCTGGGTGGTGGTTCCTAATGTGGACCCTTGCATCGTGTAACCATAGTTTGGGTTGTTCTTCCCTAGGTGCATAACTTTGCACGTGTCCACCTTAAATTTCATCTGCCATTTTGATGCCCAATCTTCCAATTTATCAAGATCCTCTTGCAATTTTCCACAATCCTCTTGGGTTTTAACTACTTTAAATAGTTGTGTCTTCTGCAAATTTGATAACCTCACTCGTTATTCCCTTTTCCAGGTCATTTATGAATATGTCAAAAAGCAGCGGACCCAGCACAGATCTCTGGGGTACACCACTATTCACCTTTCTCCATTAGGAAAATTGGCCATTTAGCTCTACCCTCTGCTTTCTATCTTTTAACCAGTTCCTGATCCACAATAGTACACTGCCTCCTATCTAATGACTCTTTAGTTTTGCCAAAAGTCTCTGATGAGGGACCTTGTCAAAGGCTTTCTGAAAGTCCAGATACACTATATCAACCGACTCACCTTTGTCCACCTGTTTATTCACACCTTCAAAAAAACATAACAGATTAGTAAGACAAGATCTTCCTTGTCTAAAGCCATGTTGGCTGTCTCCCATTAGGCCATGACTATCTACATGCTGATTAATTTTGTTCTTTATGATGGTTTCTACCATTTTTCCCTGTACTACGTCAGGCTCACCGGTCAAAACTGTCTCCTCAAAGTTTCCTCACTTCCGGTAGCGCAGCACAGCACAGCACAGCAAAAAGTCTCTCCAACTAGAACTCCAGCATCAAGGCTAAGCAGACAATAATAAAGTTCAAATACTTCATACCTCCACAGCAGGCTCTCTTTTATAGGTAAGTGGTCTTCAGGTATGTTCCAGACCCTGGGCTTCTCTCTCTCCACCGGGTCTCTTGCTTCCTGGTTTAAACCCTGGGGCTAGGCCACACCCTCCTCAGCCTATTCTCTTAAAGGGACAGGGGTTAAGTTCTTACTAGAGCAATACCTCACCGCTTCTGGCATTGGCTGGGTAGAGTCCCTGAGGGGGATGGGGAGTTTCCCCATACACTGCATCACAGGGCCGATATTCGGAGCGATTAATGCAGTTGGCAGACCTGCTAACCACATTAATTGCGGCAACTGGGATATTCAGAAGCTCTAACGCAGTTAGTGCTGCTGAATGCCTCTGGGTATCACCACTGAACGCCCTGATGCTAGCCAGCTAACATCGGGGCATTCTCGGGGCGAAAGAATGGCAGCACCCGGAGATAACTGGGCAGCCGTGATATTCATCTGGTGCCTGGTTAACCATAAGCGGCAAAAGTTAGGCACTAGAGGCTGGCCTTATGTTTGCCACAGAATCTAACCGGGCAGTGGCTGAATATCGCTGCTACCTGGTTAGCATCGCTGCTACCTGGGCAACTCTGATATTCAATGCCGATGGGCAGATATGACTCTGACATTGAATATCCAGGTTTTAAGTTTTGTAGCGATGACTAGCCACTTTACAAAGGTTATCCATCGCTGAATATGCCCCCATAGTATTTAAGCTGCACCAAGGACGAGGGAATGGTGATGCATAGATTTAATACCACTACTGACTGAAATGTGAAATCTCTTGGAAAGTTTAGGAGAACTGACCATTGTTTTTGCCCATATCAGGTGGTTCCATATACATGTTTTTGAGCGCTGGGTATTTTTGTATTTGTATGTAGATGCCCTCTGCAGTGGGGTTCTTTTTGTTTTGGTTAGATTTATTAATATGCATTGATATGCTTATGTGCTTTAATGCATAATGATATGCATTAATTTGAATTATATGTGTAATTAGTAAATAGGACCCACTGATAACAACAAGGTTTGCATTAAATGATAGGCTTAAATTGCATTAATTAGTATTAAAGAACATTAAAGTGTATTAACAGTTTAGCACACATTATGCTTTCTATCAGAGTGGAAGAGTAGCCTAGTGGTTAGGGCAGCAGCCTGGAATGAAAAACGCTCAGCATTCAAATCCCACTGATACGTCTTGGGCAAATCATTTAACCCTTCATTGCTTCAGGTACAACCCTAGACCGTAAACCCTCCAGGGGCAGGGAAATATCTACCTGATTTTAACTTGCTTTGATCTACTCCACTGCAAAGGCACAAAGTAAATACAAGTATAACTTCCCCTGAGATACTAAAGAAAAGATATGAGGTGAATTCAATAAAAAGTTGAATTTTGGCCATACATTTTAAGTTGAGAAGGAGCCGGGTGCAAAGCCAAAAGTTATATGGGCTGCAACAATATTTAGTCACTATTAGGGGGGTGCAAGCTCAAAATGTTTGGTTTAGTTTCCCCTGTTGTTAACCCCTCCACCCCAATATGCTCCAGTTTTGTAATAATTTGTTCTCCATGGCCCATGAATGCCTTTCAGAAATAGCCTATAGAACAAAAAGAGCCCTTTTACAGTTAACATTAGAATCTAATATACATGGAGGCAGAGCCAGCAGCAGAGTAAGATGGCCGCTTAATTGCTCGCCCCCACCGAATCCTAAAGGAAATCCTGATTTTCCCCACTGAAAGAAGGAAAACTGCCCTCCCCACGGGGGTCTATGCTCTCTAAGATGTCCGCTAGTAAGCCCACCAGGCTAGATTACAGTGCGGTGGCAAGTGCCGGAGTAAAAAGAACAAAAGCTGACCCGCCGTCTCCGCAAAAGATGGCAAACGAGAGAGAGAATTCAGAGAAATTGCTCAACGAGAGAGAGAATTGGCGTAAATCCGAGCTGTGAGGGAGATGGTAGCAGCGAACGGGGAAACTCTTAGTGATGTCCAGTCGGATGTATTTGAGTTGAAAGAACTAAAAGAACAACTGATTGGTCTCACTGAAAGAATGAATGGAGTAGAGGCCAAAATGGAAGTGCATGAGGAATGAATGAAGCAGATCTTAACAAACAGTAAATGGATATCGACGTTGGAGCAAAACTTGGAGAAACTCAATAATATGTTTATGTTTATTAAAACTTGATTGACCGCCCTTCAAATAAAATCAAAGCGGTTTACAATAAGTAAAAACCAATAAAAGCAAGGCACAAGGCCGGAAAAGGAAAAGAAATTACAATTTGTAAAAGCAAAGTGGGTTAAGGAACAGTAGAGGAAGGAGAGTAGAGCTACAAGGGGGGAGGGGAGGTGGGGAGGTTAAAGGCTAGGGAAAAAAGGTGGGTTTTTAGCTGTTGTTTGAATGCTGCGTAGCAGGGTTCTAGGCGGAGAGAAGTGGGAAGGGAGTTCCAAAGTGCGGGGCCTATGAAGAAAAAAGCTGAGGAGCGGGTGGATTGAAGATGGGCGGCGGAAAGGGGGGTAAGGGTGAGACGGTTTAAATGGAACGAGCGGGGGGTATGCCTGGGTGTGTGAAAGTGAATAAGATCAGCTAAATATTGTGGGGTACTGGTGTATAGGGCTTTATGAACCAGGGTGAGTAGCTTATATTGGGAGTGAAAGGGAACAGGTAACCAGTGTAGATGGATGAGAAGAGGGGTTATGTGATGATAAGGGGATGAATGAGAGAGAAGGCGAGCTGCGGTGTTTTGGATTCTCTGAAGGCGGGGAAGTTGGGAGGAGGCCAGGCCGGTTAGGATAGAATTAGAAAAGTCGACCCGGGACATAACTAGAGAGAGAAGTAGAGTGGAGAGAGCGGAAGGGGAGAGGAAGGGACGAATGGCGCGAATTTGATGTAAGAGATAGAAAGAGGTTTTGGTAATGTGAGAGATATGAGCATGAAAGGTAAGGTCTGAATCAAAGAGGACACCGAGATAGCGGAAGGTGGTGACCAAGGATATGGGAGTGTTGGAAAGGGACGGAGCTAGAGAGGGGGAAGGATGACCGTGAGGGAACCAGATGGCAGTGGTCTTGGCAAGGTTGAGGTGAAGGCAGTTTTGGGTCAACCAGTGAGTGACGGCTGTGAGGCAGTTATTTAAGGGAATGAGATCGGGATGGGAGGGGGACGTGTGGTGAAGGAGAAGAATATCGTCCGCATAATAAAAGGCAGAGATCCTGAATTGTTGGATGACTAGTGTGAGGGGCACCAAGAAGAGATTGAAGAGAAGAGGAGCCAAGACAGAACCCTGGGGGACCCCACAGGGTAGAGGGAAGGGGGAAGAAGGTGGTGTAGAGGCAGAGGCAGAGAGGACTGAGGCTTATCAGGCGTAGAGAAAAGAACGAAACCACCTGTAGACAGTGCCATGAATACCAGCTTCACAGAGACGGGCTAACAGAAGGGAGTGGTCAACCAGGTCAAAAGCCGCTGAAAGGTCAAGTGCTACCGCAACCGAAATGTCACCACAATCATGTGCCACATGCAGGGAATTAGTGAAAGCAAGGAGGGTGGTTTCGACACTGTGACCTGGCCGGAAGCCTGATTGACGGGGGTGAAGGTAGTTGGTGGAATCGAGATGGTGCGAGAGCTGTGCAAAGACGATCTTTTCAAGGAGCTTAGAGAGGAATGGAAGGTGGGAGATGGGGCGGTAATGGACTGGGTCAAGAGGGTCAAGGGAGGATTTCTTGAGGATTGGACGGATTAAAGAATGTTTCCAGGGGTTGGGGAAAGTTCCTGTGGAGAGACTGTTATTTAATATGGAAAGGATAGGGGGAAGGAAAGAAAGAGAGGGTGTAAGTAACCATGAGGATGGGATGGGATCGAGGGGGCAGAAGGTCTTGTTAGAGGTAGAGATGAGTTTGTGAATTTCAGCTGAGGTGGTTAGTGCAAATGTTGACCATGTGTGGGAGAGGTGGGATAAAGGAGGGGGGGAAGATGTAGGGGGTGGGGAGGAAATGGGTGGGGGACAGGCTGGCAAGGACGCTCTTAGAGAAGTGACCTTGGCGCTAAAAGTAGAAGCTAGCAGAGGAGGGGCCGGGATGGGATGGGTAGGCGCAGAAGAGGAATTGGGACGAAGGGAAGTGAGAGACCGGAGTGTAGAGTAAAGGTGTCGGGTCTGATTTGGGGCGTTAGTGATGGCATTGGAAATAAAGGTGCGTTTTGCCAGGAGAGTCTGGGAACGGTAGAAGGCATGATGAGTTTTAAAGGAAGACAGGGTAGTCGGGGAGGGGTTCTTACGTCAGTGGCATTCGGCTCTGCGAAGTTGAGAGCGGAGGAGGCGGAGACCGGAATGAAACCAAGTTTGTGAGATACGGCGCTTTGCAAGGCGGGGGCGAAGGGGGGCGATAGAATCAAAGGCGGAAAAGAGGGAGGAGAACCATGTGGATGCTTGGGTGTCGGGAGATAAGGAGGAGAAATCTGGGGGGAGAAGGGTGGTAGCCGGGGGAAAACTTTGAACCGTATTTGGGGTGACTAGCCTTGATAGTCGAGGGGGCGAGGAATGCAAGGGGGGGAGTGAGGAATGGGGAGGGAGTGGGAGGGAGCAGGAGGCAGTGAGACAGGCATGATCGGTCCAAGGGAGAGGAAGAGCTGCTAGATTAGAAAACAAGAGCTGGGATGTCGCAGGGGTAATGAGGAGATCAAGAGTGTGACCGGCAGACGCAGAGAAACGATATCCATATTGTAGGCATCCCGGAGGGAGCAGAAGGAACAAATACGGTGGCATATTTGGAAAAGGTCTTGCCCAAGCTGCTGCGATTGGAACTGGGGCAACCGTTTGAAATTGAAAGGGCCCATCGAGTGCCAACTCATCCAGGCCCCCATACACGGCAGCCACGCCTGATCATTATCTGTGTGCTACGACACACACAGGTGGTGCAGATAATGGCAGAGGCTAAGAGTATGTTGCCGGTTAAGTTGGATGGACACAACATTGCCTTCTACCCCAATTTTAACAAGGCAATGGTGGAAAGGACAAAGCAATTCCTGGCCTTCAGACCTCGTCTTCAGCAGCTATGGCCTTTTCTTTCCTGCAAAACCACGGGTTACTTTGCATAACCAAACAAGAACTTTTGAGGATCCCGCTGCTCTTCAGGCTTTCGTGGAGGACCAAGAAGCGCTGTTGATGCGCTAGAGACTACTTTATGAAAGGAACAGTTTCAATGGAGGAGTGAGACAGCCAAAGAAAAGCCGTGCATATGCAATTCATTAATATAGGGGTGTGTGTGTGAAAAAAAAGGCCTTCAAACATTCTGGCTATAGCTGGTATAAGATGGTTGTGGACCTCCTAGTAGGGGGATAACTCTTGATGCAAAGGGGGATGGTGGTAGCAATACGTGTGGAAAAGTGTTATGAGTAGACAACTAATTGCAATGGTGGGTGTGAAGGGAAAATAAAGTAGCAAGGGGAATGTCTAATGTGGTAGTGGCATAAGGGGAGGGCAGGGTTGGGGTTAAGGGAAACAAATCTTGGCAGGGGAAGAACAGTACATATAGGGCAGAAGGTGGGATTGGGTGGTAGTCTTTTCCTAATGCTGGTTCACCCAAATATAACCTTATATTGGAAGGTGGGATTGTCTCCTTGTGGGGTTGTTTTGGTGAAATACTGTGGGGGGGGGGTGAGGATGCGTTTTGATGTTGATCTCATTTATTGGACGGATGCCTATTTGTTTTTTGGTAAATGGAACTTGTCCCATAGGTTCACTTAAAATTTTCTCTCTGAACATGAAGGGCATAAATAATCTAGTTAAACGGAAAAATATTTTGTTGTATTGTAAAAAAGAGCAGGCTGATGTGGTTCTGCTTCAGGAAACACATCTGTCTGCTATAGAAGCCAAAAAAGTGGGTCTGGGGCAATATATTCTAGTAGGTCACTTGGTAGCATGCCAAAAGAAAAACGGGGTGGCTATTTTGGTGCAGCGGACCTTGGCACCTGAAGCTGAGCAAGCGCGTGCGGATTTGCTCGGAAGATGGGCCAAAGTTCTTCTGCAAATTGGGGGTCGGAAACTAGCTATTATAAATATCTATGCTTCTAATTGCGATATTTTATTTTTCAAAACCTAGCAGGGGAAGTACAAGACACATCAGGATATGAGATCGTGCTGGGGAGATTTCAATTTAGTTTTGGATCCTTTGGTGGATTGCCAGCCCTATAGATCTCAAAGGCAACAGCAAGCCACTATGGTGGTACTCTCTCTCATGCAGGCAGTTGGCCTATCAGATATATGGCATTTGAAACATCCAAAGAAAAGGGCATATACCATTTTTTCATTACCTCATGGATCCCAATCACATATAGATTTTTTCCTTATTTTGAAATCTTTGATATCAACTGCTAGGGAAGCAGAGACCTGTGGTATACATATATCAGACCACGCTGCTATAACTTTATCTCTCTCAGTGAGAGACAAAGTGGACTTTCATCCAAACTGGCTCTTTCGGTGAGCCTTATTGTCGGATGACTCATTTTGTGAATTTATTAGACAAGAAATTAAAAATTACTTCGCTATTAACCTCCCCAGGGATACCGCTGGATGGACATGGTGGGAAGGGTTTAAGGCATCCATTTGGGCTAAAATCACTAGTTACACAATCAAGGTAGCTCGCCAGAAAAAGTCCAAACTGGCTGAGTTAGAAGCACAAATTAAAGCGGGTGAAAGAGTGTTGCAGAATAGATCGGATCCCTGTGTCTTGCTTCTTTGCAGTGGTTGAGGTATCAGTACAATACTATACTATTCTTGATTGAAGGACAAGGTGGGATAGAAATACCCTTTAAATAAATAAATAAAATAAATAAAATACTAAGTGAGGAGGTGGAGCAAATAGTATTCTCACAATAAGTGAGATATTATGAGGGAGGAGTGGCCTAGTAGTTGGGGCAAGTTACCTCAGGCCAGAAGGTGAGGGGTTCAAATCCCACTAGAGGACAGCAACCTTGGGCCAGAAGGACTGGGGTTTCTAGTCCCACAGGTGCTCCTTGTGATCTTGGGCAAGCCACTTAACCCTCCATTGCCCAAGTTCCCTGTAAAGTAGTTATCTCCAAGTTATAATGCCCTGTTCAATGTAATTTCAGTTTGTTCAATGTAAACCACCTTGACATCATAAAAAGGTGGTATATAAGAAATGTTAAATAAATAAATTATGCAGAACAAAATAAGGCCAGCAGGCTATTGGCCAACACGCTTAAGCCTCATGTTGAAAAGACAGGATAGAGGCTATATGTGATGAGAATCAAGACCTCCTAACAAGGAGTTCAGAAATAATAGAAGCCTTTCATTCCTTTTATTTTAATTTATACTCCTCAGAGACAGAAACAAATAATGTAGATATTCAGGATTTGTTAGGATCTCTTCCACATCCCTCTCTTTCACCTCAGCAAACTGCAGAGCTTGATAAGCAGATTTCAGGTAGTGAGCTCCGAGAAGCGCTGAAAGACTTGTCTGTGGGCAAAGCGGCAGGTCCAGACGGAATCCCTACTGAATTCTATCAAATATTTGGAATAGAATTATCTTCCTATATACTAGAATATTTCCAGCTTCTGTGCTCACAAGTACCATCAGTAGGGTATTTTAATGAGGCAACAATTGTAGTATTAGAAAAGGCAGGCGGAGACTCGCAAAAAGTAGAGAATTATAGGCCAATATTGTTATTAAATGCTGATTACAAATTATTTTCTTCTATAATAGCTTGGAGGCTGGCGAAAGTAACTCCTTACTTAATTCATCCTGACCAATGCGGTTTTATAGTGGGTCGATCAACCTCTGATAACGTTCGACTTTTTGTGAATCTTTTGTCAATTGCAGAGCACTTACAGAATCCCATGGTGGGTCTTTCATTAGACGCAGAATAGGCCTTTGACCGCTTAGAGTGGGCATTCCTGACACAGACATTATGCTGGTTTGGATTTGGGGAAAAGCTCATTCAAGGGATCCAAGTTTTATATACCAACCCTCCGGCCCATATACTTGCTAATGGGGTGCTCTCGGCCACCTTTGTGCTCCATAGGGGCACTAGACAAGGCTGCCCACTTTCTCTTTTGCTGTTTAATATTGCACTGGAACCCCTAGCTATACTGATCCGGCAGTTGGAAAAGATCCAAGGTATAGTAATGGCTGATTTGCATACGAAAATATCAGCATACGCAGACGATCTCCTGCTGTTTGTGCAACCTTCCTCGGTTGCAGAGGTGTTAAAGGTAATTGGAGACTATTCATGTCCTTCAGGATATAAGATAAAACTGGAGAAAGTCAGTGGCATTTCCAATGAATGATTTAACATTCAAGTCAATGATTGAACCCTATCCATTTGTATGGGAAACAAAGGCGATTAAATACCTGGGCGTGAGATATTGCTCTAATTTGGAAGAGACTATGCAGTTAAATATTAAAATCTTAAGTGACCTGGCCCAATCGTTCACTGTGCAATGGTCCCCTCTCCACTTGTCTTGGTGGGGAAGAATGGAATCAATAGAAATGGTTTTAGCACCAAAGATTAACTATATACTGGAGATGCTCCCAGTAACCTTACCTCTTAAAACTTATAAAAATTTGGAGAGGTTACTTGTTGATTTTTTATGGCAAGGGGAGCCGCCCAGAATAGCAACAAGGAAATTAAAGATGAAGAAACTCAATGGTGGGGTCCAATTTCCGGAATTCAGATGGTACCATTTGGCTTTTCTTCTTAAGCAAGGGGCAATGTGGTGCACTCAAGAGATAAAAGGTCAGAGGCCAACGTGGTTGGAAGTGGAGGAGCGGTTAGTAGCACCTATACTGTTGTCATTATTGGTAGGCATGAATCACCCTGATACCGCTGTAAGAGTTATAAAAGCGACTCAGGATGCGTATCATACCCTAGCGCAAACTTTAGGAAAAGATAACCCTCCCTTTGCCTTGTTACCCTTATGGTATAATACGCACTTCAAAGTTGGACAAAAGGTTGTATCTTGGAAGCCGTGGCAAAGGAGGGGAATATGGACAATAGGCCAGTTAGTATTTTTTCAGAAATGGAAATCATTCGAAGAGTTGAAACGGGAGTTCAATTTGCCAGTAAGTTGTCAATATCAATGGGTGCAGCTACGGCATTGTTTACTGAAGGCAGGGATTGATGTCAAGAACTTAGTGGAGGAATGGGGGCTACAAAAGCTGGCTCAGTTCTGTCTAAGTAAAAAAGGAATGGTCTCGAGCTTTTATGCTGTATTTTCGTTCTCCTTGATTGGATTGGAAAAAATATGGGAAAGAGAAGTGGATGGTCCCATTTCTTCACAGGAATGGATGCTAATCTGGGGGCAGGTGAATAGAGTGTCCAGAGCTGCTGCGCTTACCCAGACCCTATACTTTTTTATGCACCGGGCATATATTACTCCAGTAAGACTCACGAAGTGGGACTCAAAAGTTGGTAATACATGTTGGACATGTCATAGGAGTCCGGGGACCCTAAGACACATGATGTTTGATTGCCCTTACATTCAGAGTTTTTGGACTCAAATATGGGACAAGATTCAAATAATTTTGAAGCTTCAGACCCAGTTGTCATGGAGAGTAGTTATCCTATGCTCTTCAGCTGGAATCTCAGCACTAACAAAGGATAAACACTTTTTGTTTAATTTTATGATGGCTATAGCTTTAAAAATGATAGTAACATGTTGGAAGGATAACAGCAAGTTGGATGGGCACTATTGGTGGAATTTAGTTTGTTTATCCTGCGTTTTCTCATATTTGGAATATAAAGTGATAGTTCAGAAGGGTCTGGACAAGGCGTCTTTTTAGGAAGCAGGCAGAGTCTACGTGCAGTTATAAATAAATGGCGGTATTTAGACGAATATGCTGCATTGGCAAAAACAAGTGGGTGTCAGTGAATTAGATATGAGTTTGGAGATCATTAAATGTTATTTCTGTAAACGGGTCTGGTAAAAATTCCCACAAGGAGAACGTGAGGATGGGGGAGGGAGGGAGGGGGAAAGGGGTGGATGACGTAGTTGTGATGTTTGTTAATGTTTTAGATTGTAGTGTTGGTGTTGAAAATAAAATACAAATATTAAAAAAAAAGAATCTAATATACATGTTTTATAAAATAGCATTATTATGCATTATAGGTTTCCGTTTCCTGATCAGTAGAAAGCCAGTGTTCTCAAAGGAGAAAATGACAGAATTCTTGTACGAGAGGACGCACTTTAATTGCCACAAACTATATCAGACCTACTTATTATTTTTTTTTAAGTTTATTTTCATTTTATACACCATACAACCACAATGACTTACAATCACAGAATCTTAACCACAGCTTCCTATATAACCATCCCTCCCCCTAGTCCCTCCCTCCACCCATCCTCACCCCCCCCCCCCGGCTCCTTATGGTACATACCTACTTACTAACATTTAGACCTAGCGACAAAGTCATCTATACATTGCCATTTGTTCACTTTGTTCTTTCCCTTCGTCGCTGCACGAATACATGTGTTTTGACAGTAGGTAAATGTGTTAACGATTTTGGACCGACCTTGTCCTTTCTCAAAACTAATATACAAACACAAAATATTCCACCATTGATTAAAGTCCAGCTTGGAGAGATCTTTCCAGCAGTTGAAAATCAACTTTAATGCGACGTCCATCATAAAGTCAAACAAATAAAGCTTATCATTAGTTAAGCCTACTGTATCATCCGCAGAGCGTAGTAAAATTGTCGGCCAGCGCAAAGGGGTCTGAAACTCTAAAATGTATTGTATCCTGTCCCATATCCGCACCCAATAATCGCGAACGTGAGGGCAATCAAATAGCATGTGTTTCAGTGTGGCCGGGATAGTTTTACACGTCCAGCACGCATTCGTGACATTACTATCCCATTTAGATAATTTTACCGGGGTAATGTGAGCTCTATGGGTCAAAAAGAAAAGGGATTGCAGGATAGCAGCACCATGCGCCACTCTGTTTGCCTTGATCCAGATCCTTTTCCAATCTACCGGTTGGAAAGGAGCGCCTAGTTCTTTTTCCCAGACCTTTTCAAGCCCCATTAAATAATTCGGGGAGGCATCACGCAAAAGAGCGTAGAAACGGGAGGCTGCGCCCTTCCCGGAGCCACCAAGTTCCACCCATTGTAGCAGTTCCCACTCCGCAGTCAGTTTACCCACATGCACCTCGGCCCTGGATTAACAATGAGTTAATTGCATCCATTGAAAAAAGGAGGAAGCGGGGAGTTGGAACTCACTTTGCAGTTCCTGGAAGGTCTTCCAGTTCCGCAACGTCGCTAATTGCCCTACCGTCCAGATCCCTTTATTTTGCCAACTCTTCATAGAGATTACCTTATGCCCAATCTTAAACCTGTTGTTGTACCAAAGGGGGACTCCCCGGGATTGTGGTGTGTCATTACATACTGCCTGCTCGAACAGGCGGGAAGCTTCCTGAGTGGCAGAGACAATTCTACCAGATGGGAAGGAGTCTGGCCACTCCATGCCCAACAACAATTCCAATGGGATCGGGTGAGCTATCCGTCTCTCCACCTCTAGCCACACAGGAGATCCCGCCTGCTCAGCCTCAATCAACCATAGCGCCCCTTGCTTAAGGCGGAAGGCGATGTGATAATTCTGGAAATCCGGAAATTGGACTCCCCCCGCCTCCTTCTTTGCCTTCAACTTACGCGTAGCAATTCTGGGGGGTTTGCCCTGCCATAGGAAGTTGATTAGACATTTTTCTATAGAGCGATAGAACTGAGGGGGAAAGCGCAATGGTAGCATTTCTAATATATAATTAATCTTGGGAGCCAATACCATTTTAATTGATTCCACTCTGCCCCACCAGGATATGTGTAAGGGTGACCATCGTTTTGTAAACTCCTGGACCATCTCGCTCAGAACTTTCCCGTTCAATGCAATGGTATCATCCAAATCCCTTATATACCGAACTCTGAGATATTTAACATCCTCGGTAGCCCAGACAAAGGGATGGGGTTCTATCAGAGACTTAAAAGCATACTTATTTAATGGAAATGCAACCGATTTCGACCAGTTAATTTTATATCCTGACAGACCAGAGTATACACCGATCAAATCCAAAAGGGTATCTAACGAAGAAGGCCGTACATACAACAACAAATCATCTGCATACGCTGATATTTTGACGTCCAAATCCCTGATCCGGACTCCGTTGATCTCGGAGTGAGAGCGAACAAGAAGCAAGAGGGGTTCGAGGGCCAAATCAAATAATAGAGGTGATAGGGGACATCCCTGTCTCGTTCCCCTATGTAAGGCTACAGGAGACGACAGGGCCCCATTAGCTAGGATACGTACAGAGGGATTGGCATACAAAATTTGGGTAAAGCGCAAAAAGGTATCTCCAAAACCAAACCACTGTAGGGT
This sequence comes from Ichthyophis bannanicus, assembly GCA_033557465.1. Lineage (NCBI taxonomy): Eukaryota > Metazoa > Chordata > Amphibia > Gymnophiona > Ichthyophiidae > Ichthyophis > Ichthyophis bannanicus. The sequence continues at coordinate 1,214,511,391 of CM066033.1, read as the reverse complement.
GCGAGACAAAAAAGCCCACTCTAATCGGTCGAAGGCTTTCTCTGCGTCTAAGGCAAGGCCTATCATCTGGCTCTCTTGACCCTCCACCACCGCCAATACATCCAAGAGGAGCCGCGCATTATCCGAGGTGGCTCTACCAGCGATGAAACCGCATTGAGTGGGGTGAATCAGGTCAACAACAACCCTGGATAGCCTTCGAGCCAAGATAGAAGCAAACAACTTATAGTCCGCATTTAGTAATGAGATGGGGTGGTAGTTCTCCACCTTTTGCGGATCTCTTCCTGGCTTAGGGAGAACTATTACAGTAGCTTCATTAAATGAGCCAACTGAAAGAGATTGGGCCATAAGAAGACTATAGTACTCCAACAATTGAGGTGATAATTCTTTCATGAACACCTGATAAAATTCACACGGGATTCCTTCGGGCCCTACCGCCTTCCCAGACTTCCCCGCCTTAATAGCCTCTTGGATCTCACCTATTGTTATATCAGCGTCTAGCTCACGTTGTTGGCTCTCCGTGAGTCTCGGGTGGGCTAACTGTCCCAGCAGACCCTGAAAATCCGATTCCCTCAGCTCCCCTTCGGAGGAATACAAATTCTCATAAAAGAGACGAAACGCCTCGACTATATCTGAATTCTTCGAGAAGGATTCCTGGTTCATCCCTTTGATCACCTCAATTCTAGCTTTAGATGCCCGGGGGGTCAATACATTAGCCAACAGATTGCCGGATTTGTTAGATTCCAAATCGTTTCTAGTCTGCTGCCGGCTTAAGATCTGCTGAGCTTCCGAAGTTAATATTTGATTATACTGAAATCTAAGCCTCTGTAACCGTAGCAGAATATTAGGATCTGACCTGGTAAGCAAAAGTCACTCTCCAGCCTTAATTTGTAGGTCTAGATCACGAAGCGTCCCCTTCTGCAGTTTAGCCAGAGATATTGTATAACTGGTTATCCTAGCTCGGATATTTGCCTTAAAACCCTCCCACCAGGCCCAACCAGAAGTCTCTCCGGGCAGGTTTATGGAAAAATACTCTTGGATGGCCTTCCGCATGGTATCACAAAACCCTGGATCACCCAGTAGCCCTTTATTAAAGTGAAAAGCCCGGGTAGTATCCTCCCTTTCTCCCATCATCACCGAGAATGTTATAGCCGCATGATCAGATATCTGAATGGGATTTATAGTGGCCTCCTCCACTATGGGAATGAGAGATTTAGAGACGAGAAAGTAATCAATCCGTGAATGCGATTTATGGGGGAGAGAGAAAAAAGTAAAATCCTTCTCCTCGGGATGTAGAAGCCTCCAGATATCTGTTAAGCCTATTTCTTGCATAATGGATGCAACCACTGGGGCAGCCGAATGAGAACGATGAGAACGGTAAGGAGAACAATCAATTAAAGGATCTAACACCAGATTGAAGTCCCCTCCAACCACTATATCATGGGCAGTGTGTGATAACAGCTCAGCCGCAATCCCGTGGAAGAAGGCAGCATCACTGATGTTCGGAGCATATAAATTTACAATAGCCAGCTTCCTCCCATTTATGCGTACTACCACTGAAGCCCATCTGCCCTCCAGATCCGAGCGGCAGAGCTCAATTGCTGGAAGAAGTGCCCTCCTGACTAAGATTGCCACCCCATTCTTATTTTTCACTGCTGCGGAGTGGGCTACTAAGGTGTATTTCCCCAACCCCAACTTTTGGGTTTCTTTAGAAGTTAGACGGGTCTCTTGAATCAGGGCCACGTCTGCCCGTTCCCTGGCACAGTATACTAAAATCTTCTTACGCTTGATGGGATTGTTTATGCCTTTCACGTTCAATGATAAGAACTTAAGAGAGCACATGGGACAGGATACTTGTACAAAGCTTTAGTGCATTACAAAAGTGGCATACAATTAGAAAATAAACATGGACTCTGACACTAGGACCTAGCAGAACCTTGAGAAAAACCCCGATACCATAAGGAGCCAACACATACCTCCAAAAGAGGGGCCCACACGGGCGAGCCAGCAGGCCCAAGTGTTACCCATGCCCCGAATCAGAACATACCTACTTTCTCCCAGTGCTGCCCTCCCGGCCTACCCCCAGGTTGACCTGGGCAACTGCTATCCAGCGCCAACTCCCCCATTACAGTCTAACATCAGTAAGGGAACCACACACACTTGACAATTATTCATCTTCGACAGGAGCGGCAACAGCCGTGTCCCACGTCAGGCCTACTAAAGCCAGATCTCCAGTGCTTGCAACAGTCAATGCATACGGGCCGCCTCGTGCTCCTCAATAAATGCTTTAAGCGCATCCGAGTCCTCAAATGTGCGCGTTTGATTGTGCAGCGTCACCCGCATCCGTGCAGGAAACATGAGGCCGTACCGAGCCTCCAGAGCCTGGAGTCGAGGGCGGAGGGCAAGCATCTGCTTCCTTCTGTCCACCGTCGCTTTGTGGAAGTCCGGAAAAAAGGCCACCCTCTGGCCATCCACCTGGAGAGAGGGGCTCACCCGGGCCACCGCAAGGATCCTGGTAACATGCGAATGACGCAGCGCACAAAAGATGATAGGGCGAGGTTGCCGCACATTAGGGCCCGGGTGCGAGGGGATCCTATGCGCTCGCTCAATCTCAAATGGAGTATCAAAAACGATAGTCAGCAGTTTTGGCACCATTGATATTATATAAGCGGTTATGTCCGGTCCCTCAGCTCCCTCTGGGACTCCCACGATTCTCACATTATTTCTGCGAGTTCTGTTATTCAAGTTTTCCAGGTTCCATTCCAACATAGCTATGTGCTTGGAATTGGAGTTAACCGATCTCAGGCAGTCTTCATGCACTGCCACGGCCTCCTCCACGTGAGTAAGTTTTTCCGCTATGGCAGCCACTTGAGTTTTCATTTCTCTGAGTTCCAGCATGTCGGCTTGCAGCACACTAAGGGTCTCCCCGTTCGCTGCAACCATATCCCGCACAGCACAGAGTTCATCAAGGACCGTCTGTAGGCCCGCTGGGGTCTCCCCCCCATGTGCCATCTTTTGTGGGGAGGGAGGATCTGATTTGGCCCGTTTGACACCAGAACCAGTGGGCGCAGGATACTCCAATCTAGTAGGCTTACCCGCAGGCATTCCAGCACCACTTAGATCTGTTCCGACCACTATATTAGTCGCCTGGGGGGGGCACAGGGAGCAGTATTCTTCACAGGATTAGGGCAGCTCGAGATCTAGGCAACCATCTTGGATCATGCTAGCTCCGCCTCCCTATCAGACCTACTTATAGCAACTTGTAAACTATCATTAGCTGTTAGCATCGTGCATTAATCGTCAGTGTTGCAGACACTGCTGGTAGAGCTAACGCCACCTCAGTAGGCGGCACTAGGGACATCCATAGTGCTGCAGACCATGTTGCCTACATTTTCTTAATGTTATCTGCAGGTGGAATGCTGTGCATGCCCCCGACTGATATTGTGAGGCTTTGCAACTAATGCCACACTATCTGCATTATTGCACAGTGTTAGCTGCAAAAGTCTAATGCCCTTTATAGACCTACCCCAATGGGTTACGCCTGCAGCATATTATTTGAAAAAGAGGAAATATCAGTTAAAAGTTTTTAAAAAATGCAAGATACCTTAAAAAAGGTACAGTATAAAGATACAGCATTCCAGTATTAAAAGCCTCCTTTTGAAAATGTTCTCTTTTTATTCTACCTACTCTAATAGTGCCCTTTAGCAAACATATGCAATAAAGTGTGCCCCTTGCAATTCAGCAGAAAATTGCTAGTTAACAATCAGAGGAAAATGCAGTCATCAGACCGTGCGGTTAGTAGCACTGTATAGTAATTGATCAGTCAGACTGAATTACTGGTTTCTTTCTAAAGCATTACTGTTGCTGCAACATACCATACACGGAATTAAAACCGATGCACTCTAAATATGCTCTGATATTCTTTCCTGTTTGTGTCAAATGTACAATGATTAGGTTTCATTAATGAATGGAGAAAGCGTTCCATTTAGCCTTGGTTTAACACATTTCCCCATCTATACCGTACATGTCCCTCCCTCCCACACACATAGAATTCGTAAAATCACAAAAAGAAAACCAGGAGCTCATGTCTCTTTTTTTTCCAAAGAGTTGTTATATCAACATTCTGATGCCATGACCGACCTTGCACTGAATAACAATGCTGCAACAGAATGGAAAGGCTCTTTTGTCCTTCAGTTGCCATTTTACCCTGCCTCTCCCAGTATGTAGCTTTATCAAAAGAACTGAATCCCAGCCTGCTTTAAATTGGAGGCTGCCATATATTTGGTCTATATATAAACCATAATGAATGGTTTTTAACACAGATAATTAATGCAGTAATAGGGTGTATTAAAACCTCTGCAGCTGCTTTCTGGTGGAAAGTCAGCCATGTCCTGATGAAAAATGAAAATTTCCAGGAGAATAGTCTAGTTACATAGATTCAAAATAAAGCAGAGTAAGAAAAACCTAAGTCATCCGTCTCCTACAATGTGGAAGACGAGCAAATGGTGTATGGCACTACCAGATTCTAAATGTTCTGACTCTGCAGAAGAACTTGAACGGTATTGTGTAACTGCAGAAATCATTTTTGCCATTCTCTGTTCTCTTTAGATCATGCATACAGGCAGTGACATGTTTTGAAATATTCATATCTTGTATATGATGATTTCCCTCTGCAGAATACCGAAGAAGTTAATAAAAAGCCTCATTGCTACAGGGACTCTCCATTCCATTTCAGCTCCATGAAATATGCCCAGTGTTATACTGATAACACTTCTCTAATGTGTAGTAGAGTCTCACTGTGAGCTTTTTTATGGTACTTTATCATCCAGATGACATCACTGAAGAAATACAGTCTACACCACCATGAATCCTTCAATGGAATACAAAGAAGTACCTTAGATTGTGCAAGATTTTACATGGCCCTAAATCAGTTGTCACAGCAGAGGTTAGACTATATGGACAAGAAATAACTCCATTTCTAACCAGTTAAAGAAAGCTGCAAAAAAAGTTTCTAAAATTTAGTTGTCCCTGTGTTCTTTTTTTTATGCATTTTTGTTTAAAATGTGCATAGTAGGCATTTTAGCATGTGGTTCAAGGGGAGTCCTTATGCCAACAATATTTTAACAGTCTTGCCTGGTTATTTCTTAATGCAGAACATATTTACAAAAATCCTGTCTCCCTAACAAATTATCCCTTTATGCAATTGAAGAGAGAATTTACCTGTTGTGCATCTTCCCATTTTTCCTTGTTATCTTCATCTAGAAGGTTGCTAATTATCTGAAAGAAGTTCTGCAAATTAAAGCAAATAAGAAAAATGCATAAGCTATTAAAAGAAGTTCAGTCTGACCTTCATCTTGCAATTAGAGAGATATTTGCAACACTCTGCTTCATTTCCTCCTGCTGTTGTAATTAGCAGAGAGACTTGAGATGCCTGCTAGGCGGACAAGTGGCCAACTGTAATCTACAGGCGCTTCCTGGAGGTCTACAATAAAAAAGGATGAATAAAGTTTGCACAACTTAGACAGAAGTCATCTCCTCAGGGTACAGGAAACAGCAGGATAGTCTCTCATTTGCTGGTCAGCACTAATAAGGAATGGTTGGACAGCAGGAAGGCCAACCACAAACAACTAGAAATTGAAGAACTCATTATAAGCCAGCTTTGATCTCCGTTCTGATCTGGATGTGATTTTCCGAGCCAGTTCTACATCATCAAAGGTCAAACCCAAGGAGGAAAGATGGTGCAGATTTTTATGTGAGATGAGGAAAACTATTTCTCGTTTTTTCTTATTTGGTGCTGAGATGGAAAATTGGCTGCATTTACAACTGTTTGAGATTTGGGCCTGGGTCAAGGTTGGTATCACCTTTTGCTAAGGGGACACAGCTCATTCTGTTGAAAAGTCCTAATCAGTTGACTAGTCATGTGATTCAGGTGAAAAAATGTATAATGATGCAATGCATTTGTTAAGCTTTTTTCCTATAAACACAACCTGGAAAAGCTCCTTAAAGCGGCATCAGTAACTAGATTTATCAAAGTACCAGCTCGCCTGTGTCTAGGATTTAGTGTTTTATCTTTCGAATTTAATCTTAAGTTTCATGTTTTCCTAATTTGTTTTACTTCTTGTGTTTGTGGGGATAATTAACATATATCCACATATAAAAAACTGATTTGTGTATGTAAATGGGCTTGTATAAAATTAGGCCATGCCTCAAAGTATGTGTGGTACAAGCCAGCAAATACTTGTAGAATCGAGTGTTCGGGGATGGAGTTTAGGCAGAACATGGAGAATCACAATTTATGCACCTATTTTATAAAATACATGCATAGATTTGTAAGTGCACACTAAAATTTGTACCTGCTCTTGAGCAGACGTAATGGGGGAAATATTCAGCGAAGGTGGATAGAGTTTTGACAGGAGCTAGCCATTGATGCTGAACTTTAAACCCCGATATTCAATGTCGGGGCCATATGTGGCTACTGGCATTGAATATCTGGGTTGGCCAGATGGCACCGCAGCTAACCGAGCACTGCAGTATTCAGCTGTGTCCCATTAGCTATGGTAACAAAGCCTATGCCAGCCTTTAAAATGCCTAACACTTGCCACCATGAGATAACCAGCTAGCAGCTGACTCTCTCCTCTAGCCAGTTATCCACAGGTGCTGCCTTCATTCCACCTTCCAAACACCGCGATGCTAGCTGTCTAACATCGGGACATTTAGAAGTGGCACTCGGGGATATTCAGCAGCACTAACCATCTCGCTGAATATCTTCCTTAGCTCCACTTAGGCACTTTGCAGGTATGCAGATCCCCTAAATGGCTTTGAAAATCCCCTCAATGTTCATACCTTCAATTTAGGGAAGTTTGTTAGCGCATTTGTTCTAAAATTGTATAAAGACTCATAAGTGCTTGTGTATAAAAAATGCCAACAATAGACATCTTCCTGCCATATTAACCTAGTGCCATGTTATAAAATTATCTCCTGAATGTTTTGCAATTAAAGATAGATAACATGAGGAGGGATCTAGCTAAGCTTGAAGAATGGTCTAGAATTTGGCAGCTGGGATTTAATGTTAAAAAATGTAAGGTCATGCATTTGGGCTGCAGCAATCCAAGGGAGCAATACAGTATAGGAGGTGAAGTACTTTTGTCCACTAAAGAAGAGCGGGTCCTAGGCGTGGTTGTGTCTGATGATCTTAAAGTAGCTAAACAGGTAGAAAAGGCGACGGCAAAAACTAGAAGGATGCTTGGGTGCATACGGAGAGGAATGGCTAGCAGAAAAAAGGAGGTGATAATGCCTCTGTATAAGTCTTTGGTGCGACCTCATTTGGAGTATAGTGTGCAATTCTGGAGACCGCACCTTCAAAAGGATGTGAACAGGATGGAGTCGGTGCAGAGGGTGGCTACTAAAATGATTAGTGGGCTTCATTATAAAGCATATGAGGACAGACTTAAGGATCTTAATATGTACACCTTAGATGAAAGGCGGGATAGAGGTGATATGATTGAGATGTTAAATACCTCTGTGGCATAAATGTTCAGGGAGAGAGCCTCTTTCAATTGAAAGCAAGTTCTGCTATGAGGGGACATGGGATGAGGGTGAAGGGAGATAGTTTCAGGAGTGATATGCGGAAATATTTCTTTACGGAAAGAGTAGTGGATCCGTGGAATAGTCTCCCAGTGAAGGTGGTAGAGATGAGGACAGTAACTGAATTCAAAAAAGTATGGGACCAACACAGAGGATCTCTAAAGGTAAAAAGTGGACTGTTGTAGTTGTTGATATGGAAGGACAAATCCAATTAGGGTCAAACTTATCACAGAGCAAAAATTGCCAGAACAAGAAGTATGGGCTCTGTACATAAAAACAAGAAAGTGTCGTTGTGTCCCACTCAAAACTTCATGCAATGAATATAAAGTTTAATAAACAGCTTCAAGCATAGTGAGCACGCAAAGTTTGCAAGCAACAAAAGGTCTCAGACTTGACGGGCAAGATATAACACTCCAGTCAGCCACAGCTGGCAGAGCATAGCCCTATTAGCATCAACGACCTTAGATATTATGTTGCAATAGAAAACAAGCTACTATTGACTCCTTTAGCATAACCATGAAGAACTGTTTCTCTTACTAAATTCTTTAAAGGTAATATAGGAGAATATGTAGCAGAACTTAGCTCATGTAGTATTGCTTGAAAAGCTGCTTTGCCATCATCTCATCCCTGCATGAGCCCCAACGCTCTCTATCGCGCTGTTATTGCGTTTCACCCGAACAGGTTTCTTCAGGGGGTGACTGGCAGAGGATGGAGCAGATGACAAGAAATCCAAGCTTTACTAACCGCTGCGGTTAGTAAAGCTTGGATTTCTTGTCATCTGCTCCATCCTCTGCCAGTCACCCCCTGAAGAAACCTGTTCGGGTGAAACGCAATAACAGCACGATAGAGAGCGTTGGGGCTCATGCAGGGATGAGATGATGGCAAAGCAGCTTTTCAAGCAATACTACATGAGCTAAGTTCTGCTACATATTCTCCTATATTACCTTTAAAGAATTTAGTAAGAGAAACAGTTCTTCATGGTTATGCTAAAGGAGTCAATAGTAGCTTGTTTTCTATTGCAACATAATATCTAAGGTCGTTGATGCTAATAGGGCTATGCTCTGCCAGCTGTGGCTGACTGGAGTGTTATATCTTGCCCGTCAAGTCTGAGGCCTTTTGTTGCTTGCAAACTTTGCGTGCTCACTATGCTTGAAGCTGTTTATTAAACTTTATATTCATTGCATGAAGTTTTGAGTGGGACACAACGACACTTTCTTGTTTTTATGTACAGAGCCCATACTTCTTGATATGGAAGGACAGACTAGATAGGCCATGTGGCCTTTTTCTGTCATCATGTTTCTATGTTTCTATGTATCTTTGATTACCATCAATTTTGTCTGTAAAAATCATCTTTTCAAACTCAGCTTTTTGTTTTGAAGATGTATTGATGTAATTCGTGTATGGACTGTTTTATTTATTTATTTAGCTGTATTTATATACCGCCTTCCTCTTGGTCAAGGCGGTTTCAACAGAACTGAGGAGTAACTTACATTGAACATTCGTATCAACTAAAGCATGCAATCAGAGAACGACTTGCTCCTACTGTAACTATATACAGTTTTTTTATATACAGCAGATAGTGACAGGCTGGTGTGCATTGCCCTAATGCTGGAGGGTCATTCTCTGCAGTGGAAGTGTTCCATAAAGTGATGTGTCTTTAATTTTCTGCAGAAGGTCTTGAGTTCCGTGATGTTCCTGAGCTGGTCTGGTAGTCTGTTCCATATGGAGGGTGCATAGAGTTGGAAGGCTGTTTTGCATGATTGTTGATTTGTTTTTGCTTTGGTATGGGGGTTGCCAAGAGTGTTCATTGTTGAAGACCTCCTGGTTCTGTTTGGAGGGCGCATCTAAGTGAATTGTTTTATGTGTTAACATGATGATCTTATATGTTATGCAGCTTTGCAGTGGGAGCCAGTGAAGCTGTTTTATTATTAGAGTGATGTGTTCTTTTCTGGTTGCTGCTAGTAGAATTCTTGCTGTTGAGTGGAAGATTGTCTGAAGAGGTAGAAGTGTGGCATGCGGGAGTCCTTGTAAGATGGCATTGCAGTACTCCAGGTGAGGCATTACTGATTCTTGGAAAACTGTATGGAAGTCATCTGGCTCGAGGAGTGGTCAGAGTCGCTGGAGTGTCTTTGCTTTGAGGTAGATTGTTTGGGTGGTCTTCCTTATGTGTGATTTGAAGATTCAGTCCCAGCCTTCACTTACAGCCACAGCCTGGCTAACTCAGTCAGGGCTGTTAAATGGAGCCGTGGCGCCATGGCATCATGTTGCCATGGCACTGCGGCTCCATTTAAAAGCCATGATGCTGGCTGCTGGGTTAAAGTGATTATTCCCTGCAGCCCAACCCCTGATCCAGCCTCCTAAGGTCAGGGTCGGGCTGCGGGGAATAATCCCTGGCCCCACTAGCCCCATCTGCACCTCGGCATCGTGAAAAATAAATATCCAGGGAAGTTATTCCACCCTGGGGTGGAATAACTTTCCCGGACATTTTGCCGGCCCTGGATATACAGGCCGACATTAGAATTGGCCCTGTATGTCCAGAGCTAGTGCCTGCCCACTCTCCACCCCCAGGCCACCCATTCCCCGCCCCCGACTAACTTCCCCACACAACCGGCGGGGAAGTTAGTCGGGGGCTGTGCCAGCATAAATAGCGGGGATGAACATCCCGTTGGGATGTCCATCCCCGCTATTAGTGTCTCAGAATAACCCCCAGTGTGTTTTGTCACTGTCTTGTTCTGTTTTTCTCCGGCGTTATCTTTTTAGGAGTCGAAGGGTTGGGGTGAACCAGTCATATTTGGGTTGTTGCATGAGTGTCTTCATTGTTTTGGTGGTTGGGGTGCTGAGGGTGATTGCTGCTTATCTGATGGTGTTGTGCCAGTTATCTATGAGTGTTTCTGGGATGGAGGAGTCTGTCAACATTTGTTTGATGATTTCTTTGATGAAGCCCCCTTTGTCGAACGATTTAAATTTTCTTCCGGTTGACGGTTGCTGGTTGGGATTTTTCTTGGTGAGACCTTGTGGGAGCGTGAATTCAATGCAACTATGGTCCAGTCATAGTACTGGGTGGGTTTGAATGGAGTGTGGGGTGCTTGGTTGGGCGTTATGTCTATTGTAGAATATTAAGTCCAGTGTGTTACATTTGCGTGCGTGGGAGCGTTTATTAGTTGTGTTAGGTTCATCGCTGTCATGGCTTGAAGGAAGGACCAGGCATGGTTTTGTTTTAAGGAAGAGTGGTTGAAGTCTCCTAGCACCACTAAATCCTTTCCTGTTCTTTCTACTGTTATGATTGTATCCAGTAGTGCTGACAGGTCGTTAGTGTTTGAGGTTGGTGTTCTGTATATGAGGCAGATTGTGGTTGTTTTGTTGGAGATGTGACGGAGTCAGATTCGTTGGTGCTGTTGTTTGCCTGGACTCATTACCACAGGGACTTAAAATATAACTGACCTTTCCACCTTCCGCACAAATCTCAAAACTTTCTTATTTATAGAACATTTTGGACAAACAGAGATCACTCTATCTAATTGACCTGACATAATCTTGAGAAGAATCAAGCACCTTACACTCCACAATTTCTCTACTTACTTTCAAACCCACAATACATTACATTGCTCTGATTACCTCTTCAAAAAATGCATAATATTGAAAGCACAAGAGTCATCAAGAACAGACTAATTGTAAATAGTTTTCTGGTATTCTAATCATGTATATTTCTCTGATTGTTTGTTAGTTATATGTCATCACTACCTTGTTCAATGTAATTCAGTTGTTTTATGTAAACCTCTATAATTCTTGATATGGCGGTATAAAAATCACATAAATAAATAAATAAATAAATCTGGAGGTTGATGCTTTACTTTGCTATGACCATCACTCCACCTCCTCATTGCTGGGTTCTGGGACACTGGTATATGTTGTATCCATCTGGTGTGAGTCTGTTTAGGCATATGTTCTCTGTTTCTGTGATCCATGTTTCAATGATACAGAGTATGTCCAGATTTTTTGATTCCAAGAGGTCTTTGATGATTTGGATCTTGTTCCATATGGATGACATTGTAAGTGGTGTGTGGGTGTAGTGTAAAATAGTATTGTGGTGGCTTGTTGTATGGATTTTTTATGTGTATTAGTCATCTTGTGGATCAGTGGTTGTTGTGTGGGAGATGAGCATTTGCTAATTTCAATAGCAGGCTTGTATGCCGTAGTGGTAGGTTTGTGTGTCATAAAATGGATGCTGAATTGGGTGGGGTACTGTGGGCTGTGGATAATAATTAGTAGTGCTAGCAGCATGTAGAGCAGAGGGTATGCAGTGAGAAATTTTTGTGTTTTACCTTCTGGTTGGAAATTGTCGTGGTGTTTGTTTCTGGCAGTATCTGTGATGTTGCGTGTTTCAGTTCTGTTCCATTGCATTTTGAAAATTGTTGTCTCACTTTGTGGAAGGTGTCTTGTTCAGCATCTTTTATGCATAGTCAGCATTGTGGGTGGTTTTGTTTTTGCTGCCGCTGTTGGTCCCCGCCTAAGGGCCATGCCAAAGGGCCCTCTGGCGAGGCTCTCAAGTGCGGGTGCGCCTGTTGGCACTCTTATTATTGTTGCTGGGGTGCACTGGCCTGATTGGCCTTGTGGGTTGATCGGAGTGGGGCTTCCCTTCCTGCTCACCTCCCTGATGCTGGTCAGGCTGGAAATGGAGGGCTGGAGTCCTTTTTTGGCGGTCCTTTTATTGCTGCTGGGGTGCGCTAGGCCTTATCGGCCTTGTGGGGGTGATCAGAGAGGGGCTTTATCTTTATTTAATACTTGGTATACCGCTTTACGAAAAGACACCAAAGCAATTCACAATAGACTAAAATAACTGCCAGAAAAGGAAAAGAACACCATAGTCAACAGGAAAGAGAAGAAAGGAAAGAGAGGAGCAGAAGGGACTAAGGGGATAAAGAAGGGGGAAAGAACCTCATCTAGGAGCAGCAGGTACAGGGAGGTTGAAGATGGAGCAAAAGAGGTGCATCTTGAGAAGAGATTTAAATCTGTTGAAGGAGAGTTCCAGCCAGAGATCTGGGGGGAGAGAATTACGGCATTTAGGGGCCTAGGTAGAAAACAGCAGAATTCCAGGCAGACTACAGGTGTGCAACAGTGGGGAGTATAGAGACAGACCAAATTGGCAAGGTACTGGGGGGGGGGGAACCGGAGTGAATAGCCTTGTGGACAAGAATGAGGACCTTATATTGAATATGGTAAGTAATGGGGAGCCAGTGAAGGTGGATGAGAAGGGGGGGGTGATATGGTCAGTGCGGGATGTATGAGTGACAAGACGGGCGGCAGTATTTTCTTCAGAGCTGAAACTGGGGGAGCCTGGTGAGAGCAATATTGCAATAATCAAGTCTTCTCACAACTAGGGAGAGGAAAAGAGTTACAAGGGAAGGAGTGGTGAGGGAAGAGATGGACAGCACGGATCTGGTGGAGGGAATAGAACAAATGATGAATCACAGAGGACAGGTGACCATGGAATGACAAAGCGGAGTCCAGAGTGACAGCAAGGTAATGCAAAGTGGGGACCAGAGGGATGGGAGTGGAGGAGAGTGAAGGTGAGAGGGTAGGGGCAGGGCTGCCGAATGTAAACCAGATAGCTTGGGCTTTGGTCAGTTTAAGCTGGAGAAAGATGGAGGCCAATCAGGTACTACCTGAAGAGGGGCAATCATTAAGGGGAGAGATGTCAGGAGCGGAGGAGTCAGTATGGTGCAGAAGTATGATGTCATCGGCGTAGTGGTATGCCAAGATGCAGTGCTGTTGAATAAGGACAGTGAGAGGGGTCAGAAAGACATTAAAGAGGAGAGGGGTGAGAATGGAGCCCTGGGGGACGCCGCAGGGAAGGGGAGTGTTAGGTGAGGAGGAAGTACCCCAAAAAAATGAAAAAGACCTGGAAGACAGAAAAGAATGAAATCAATTCAGTACTGCCCCCACTAAGCCGGCATCAGAAAGATGAGCGAGGAGTGTGCGGTGGTCCACAAGATCAAAGGCGGAGGACAGATCGAGGGAAACCACAGTAGAAAACAAACCTTGGTCATGGGAAGAGTGGAGTTCATTATGTATTTATTTACATTCTCTTATATACTGTGCTATTCTGCATCAGTGTGGTTTACATTGAACAAACTGAAATTACATTGAACAGGGCATTATAACTTGGAGATAACTATTTAACAGGGAACATGGGATATGGAGGGTTAAGTGGCTTGCCCAAGACCACAAGGAGCACCTGTGGGACTAGAAACCCCAGTCCTTCTGGCCCAAGGTTGCTGTCCTCTAGTGGGATTTGAATCCCTGACCTTCAGGCCTGAAGTACCTTGCCCCAACCACTAGGCCACTCCTCCACTCCACTCCACTCATTGAGGAGGGAAGTGAGGATAGTTTCGGTGCTGTGTCCCATACGGAAACCAGACTGATGGGGGTGAAGGATTAGTACAGAGTCCAAGTGAGAGGAGAATTGGGCAAAGAAAAGCTTTTCCAAAAGCTTAGACAGGAAAGAGAGGTTAGAAACAGGGTGCCAATTAGCAGAAATGGAGGTGTCCAGGGAGGGTTTCTTGAGGATGGGGCGAATTGTAGAGTGCTTCCAAGGGGCAGGAAAGAGGCCAGAAGAAAGACTGGAATTGAAAATGGAGAGGATGAGGGGAAAGAGTGCAAGAGAAGGCTCATCAGGCTAATGGGAAGGGATAGGGTCGAGCTGACAAGTGGTTTTCCGGGAGGTAGAGAATGTCTTAGAGATCAGCAGAGGAGATGGGATGGAATAGGGCCATTGGTGGGAAAGAGCAGGAGCTGTGGGGAGGGGGAGGGGAGAAGGGGAGGGGAGGTAGGGATGGGGGGGAGAGAGAGGGGGTAGAGTGAGGGGGGTGACAGAAGAGAAAGGAGGAATGAAGGGTACTGCAGAAGGACCTGAGAAGGACAGGATCAGGGAGATCAGCAGAGGGCACTGGGGAGGAGTGGGCTTGGGGAGAATAGAATAAAGCTGGTGGGAAGAGTTGAAGGAAGAAGCAATAAGGTTGGTATAATAGGAGTGCTTAGCGGCATGAATGAGGGAGTGGTAATGAGAGTGACAGTAACGGAAACAGGACAGAGAGGCTTGGGAGGGGTGCTTGCGCCAAAGACGCTCAGCACGATAGAAGCGAGCACAATGGAGAAAGAGGCCTTCCCTTCCCGCTCACCTTCCCGATGCCGGTCAGGCTGGAAATGGAGGACTGAATATTGATAAAGAATGCCACTGATGCTCTCCAATTTATTTAGATTCAAAACTGTAGGTATGACAATACAGGGGAATCTGTTTTGAAACCTGTAAATTAGTTTATTCAACTGCCTATGAAATGCTCTCATTCCTTTGCTAGGACTACTACTTAAAAAAATATTTTCTTCCTCACTTTGCAACCCATTCCTGGTATACCATTACTTCTGTCTTTCCAACAATGAAATAAAGTCTGTTAGCTGACATCCATTCTGCAATGCACATCACACAATTTTCAGCAAAAAAACCTTGTAAAATGAATCTGTAACTGGAAAGAAAACAATATGCTGTCCATGTAAACATGATATTGTATATGCAGCTGTGACAGAAGACAATAAATAGTTGTTAAATACAAATTAAATTAATCACACACAGTGTGAATCCCTGGGGCACACCTGTTGACAAGGCCAGCTGTGACAAAAAGGTACAATTCCAATACAATTGATGAGATCTATTAGAAAGATGAAAAGCACTTCAAAACAACACCCGAGATATCATAGCTCCTTAGTCTAGATAATGAAATCTTATGGTTTAAAGCATCAAATGCTGAAAAAATATCTAGCAGCACTAGGAAAAAAAATTATAATACATGATCAATGTCTGAAGTAGAAAATAACGTTACTGCACAGTGTGCATTACTCAGACCATATTGGTAAGGATTTAAAAAAGACTGTTGGTTAGTAATTTCAAAATGTTAGACCTAACTGTTTATTTTGCCAATTGATATATCTTTTCTGATTATCTTTAATTGGAAATCCAGCTACTGAATAATGACCACTGCGATGATACTGCAAGTCAAAAATGGCCACTGGGACTTTTCCATACTGACAAAATATGTAATTGATTTGACGGTCAATTTTCAAAAAGCCACTAAGCAGATAACAGGTGGTCATCACAACAGGCTAGATTTTCAGCTGACTAGTCACCTAAATCTTGTTAATCAACTTTTTTTGGGATAGATAACAAGACTACTATTTGTGCAGCTGACGTTTCCCAGCAAAAAACGTATTTGATTAGGGCTGAAGATCAGTGCTTACTGTCCAAGCACAAGAAGGACTTTGGGACACTCATGGAGTGATACTTAGAGGTGTAGAGCGCATTGCAAAAGTATTCATCCCCTCTGTATTTGTCCTGTTGAAGCTTTGGTGGGAGTAGCTGACTTGGATTTAGTGGCAGTTACAGAAACATGGTTCACAGAAATCCATGATTGGGATGTAACTATACCTGGCTATATTTTATTCAGAAAGGACAGGGTAGGAAGAAGGGAAGGAGGAGTGGCACTATATGTAAAAACTACTATTAAAGCTTTTGAATTACAGATCTTAAAAGGAAGAGAGGAGGCATTGTGGGTTAAACCAGAAAGAGGGAAAGAGAAATCTATTTGCATTGGTGTGATATACAGACCTCCCTCACAAGAGGAGGAGGTGGACAGAGAGTTAATTGAACATATACGCAGCATTGCTAGAAAAGGGGAAGTGCTACTGATAGGAGATTTTAATATGCCAGATGTTGACTGGCACATTCCTGCTGCAGTATTATCTAGAAGTAAGGAGATCCTGGATTCTCTACAGGGAGAACTACTCAGGCAATTGGTAACAGACCCCACAAATGAAGGGGCCATACTGGACTTGGTGCTTACCAATGGTGAAAGTGTTTCTGATGTTGTAGTGGGAGATCATTTTGCATCCAGTGATCACAAGATGCTGTGGTTCAGTATTAGAACTAGAGCTGTTAGAATCCATTCAAAGGTGAGGATCTTAGACTTCAGGAAGACTAACTTTGCGAAGATGGGCCAATACCTCAGGGAGTCGTTGTGGGATGAGAACATCTGGGGGATGTAGAAAAACAGCGGGCAAAACTGAAAGGGGATATTTTAAGAGTAACCAACCTTTTTGTTAAAATGGTAAATAAAGGTAAAAGGAAAAGGAGACCGCTATGGTTTTCGAAAGAAGTAGCTGAAAAAGTGAAGAAAAAGAGGGAGGCCTTCATGAAATACAAGAGATCACAGAGAGAGGAAGACAGGCATCTGTATTTGGAAAAACTTAGAGAAGCTAGCAAAGTAGTCAAGAAGGCAAAGATTCAAAAGGAGGAGGAAACAGCCAATGCAATAAAATGGGGGGGGGGGGGATAAGACATTTTTCAGATATATTAGTGAGAAGAGGAAGGGCAAAAGTGGTATTGTCAGACTCAAGGGGGAAGGGGAGGAATATGTAGAAGATGATAAGGATAAAGCGGAATTGCTTAACAAATATTTTTGTTCTGTGTTCACAGATGAAGAACCAGGAGCAGGACCTCAGAAAACACCCACAAATAGGAACAGAAGCGAGGGACATCTTGAACAATTTTCAGAAGACTGTGTTCATGAGAAACTAACTCAACTTAAAGTAGACAAAGCGATGGGACCGGATGGGATACACCCTAGAATACTGAGGGAACTTGGGGATGTTCTAGCAACTCCACTGACTGACCTTTTCAATGCCTCGTTGGAGTCAGGCATGGTGCCAAAGGACTGGAGAGAGGCTAATGTGATGCCTTTACACAAAAGCGGAAGTAAGGATGTGGTTGAAAACTACAGGCCAGTTAGTTTAACTTCAGTGGTGAGTAAATTATTGGAAACGCTGCTTAAAGAGAAAATAGTGAGGTTTCTGGAGTCCAGCGGATTACAGGATCCGAGGCAGCATAGATTCACCAGAGGCAGGTCTTGTCAGACAAATCTGATTGATTTCTTTGACTGGGTGACCAGGGAGTTGGACCGAGGAAGAGCTCTAGATGTGGTGTATTTAGATTTCAGTAAAGCCTTTGACACTGTTCCTCACAGGTGACTTATAAACAAACTGAGCACCCTAGGGATGGACCCTAAAGTTACTGCTTGGGTTAGAAATTGGTTGGGTGAGAGGCGACAAAGAGTACAAGAAAATGGAGCTCACTCTGAGGAGAAGGATGTTACCAGTAGAGTGCCCCAGGGATCTGTCCTTGGTCCAATTCTTTTTGACATCTTTGTTAGTGATATAGCGGAAGGGTTGTCGGGTAAGGTTTGCCTCTTTGCGGATGATACCAAAATCTGCAATAGAGTAGACACCCAGGAAGGTGTAGATAACATGAGGAGGGATCTAGCTAAGCTTGAAGAAGGGTCTAGAATTTGGCAGCTGGGATTTAATGTTAAAAAATGTAAGGTCATGCATTTGGGCTGCAGCAATCCAAGGGAGCAATATAGTATAGGGGGTGAAGTACTTTTGTCCACTAATGAAGAGCGGGACCTAGGCGTGGTTGTGTCTGATGATCTTAAAGTAGCTAAACAGGTAGAAAAGGTGACGGCAAAAGCTAGAAGGATGCTTGGGTGCATACAGAGAGGAATGGCTAGCAGAAAAAAGGAGGTGATAATGCCTCTCTATAAGTCTTTGGTGCGACCTCATTTATAGTATAGTGTGCAATTCTGGAGACCGCACCTTCAAAAGGATGTGAACAGGATGGAGTCGTTGCAGAGGGTATCTACTAAAATGATTAGTGGTCTTCATTATAAAGCATATGAGGACAGACTGAAGGATCTTAATATGTACACCTTAGAGGAAAGGCGGGATAGAGGTGATATGATTGAGATGTTTAAATACCTCCGTGGCATAAATGTTCAGGGAGAGAGCCTCTTTCAATTGAAAGCAAGTTCTGCTACGAGGGGACATGGGATGAGGGTGAAGGGGGATAGATTCAGGAGTGATACCCGGAAATATTTCTTTACGGAAAGAGTGGTGGATACTTGGAATAGTCTCCCAGTGGCGGTGGTAGAGATGAGGACAGTAACTGAATTCAAAAAAGCGTGGGACAAACACAGAGGATCTCTAAAGGTAAAAAGGGGACTGCTGTAGTTGTTGATATGGAAGGACAGACTAGATAGGTCATGTGGTCTTTTTCTGTCATCATGTTTCTTTGTTTCTATCAACGCCCACTCCTATAAACTACATATTTCCAAACAGTGTGCCAAGCAGTGATCACACTCATGCTTGATTTCTGTAACATGATATACCATGGTATCTCTAAGAGCCCAGTGTATCCACTTCAGTTAATACAGAACATGGCATCAAGAGTTATTCTTGTAAAGTCTCGTCAGGCTCACATCACGCCACTTAATACGCACAAACTCATCAACAATCTCTCAGCAGTCAACTTAGCATCCTTAATCACAGCAGACCTAGGAGGTAGAGCAACAAAAATGGACTAGAAATAACAACTGATAGAACGAGGCAGTCAAAAAAACCAACAAGAGGTGTTTATTCACACCTTCAAAACAATATAACAGATTAGAAAAACAAGATCTTCCTTGGCTAAAACATGTTGCCTTCTTCTCATTAAACCATGATATCTATATGTTCAGTAATTTTGTTCTTTATAATGGTTTATACCAGTTTGCCCAGTACTGATGTCAGGCTCACTGGCCTGTAGTTTCCTGGATCAGCTCTGGAACCCTTTTTAAAAATTGGCATTACATTGGCCATTCACCATTATTCAGGTATTACAGATAATCTTAATGATAGTTCACAGATTACTCTGCAATCTCATATTTCAGTTCTTTCAACACCCTCGGGTATATAGCAGGTTTATCAGTATTTCTTCCAATTCTTCCGATGCATCATTTTTAAATACCATTTCAGTCATGGGCAACTTCCCTACATATTCTTCAGTTAAGATTGAAGCAAAGAATTCATTCATTCTCTCTTCTATGGCCTTGTCCCCTCTTAGTGCCTCTTTTACCCCTCTAGCATCTAATTGTCCAACTGACACTCTCACAGTATTTTTTGTTATGAATGCACTTGAAAAGCCTTTATTATGTATTTTTGCTTCCGCAGCAAGCTTCTCAAATTCTCTCTTTGCCTGCCTTATCAATGCCTTGCATCTAACTTGGTAGTGCTTATGTTGATTCCAGTTTTCAAAATTTGGCTCCTTTTTCCATTTCCTAAAATATGATTTTTTGGCTACAACATCCTTTCTGACCTTACCTTTAAACTATGCTGACAGTTTTTTGGACTTCCTTCCACCTTTCTTAAAGCGTGGAATATAGCTGGTCTGGGCTTCCAAGATAGTATTTTTAAACAATGCCCAAGCTTGATGTAAATCTTTAACCTTTGCAGATGCTCTTTTTAGTTTTTTCTTAACTGTTTTCCTCATTTTATCATAGTCTCCCTTTTGAAAGTTAAAAGGCAGTACTGTGGATTTCTTTGCTGTCCTTCCTTCATTTATGAAACTAAACACAATCATGCTATGATCACTATTGCCAAGTGACCCCAACATCCTTATCTCTAGCACCAGATATTGTGTTCCACTAAGGACTAGGTCCAAAATGGCTTCCCCTCTTGTCATTTCATGAACCAGCTGCTCCAAGAAGCAGTCATTTATTTCATCTAAAAACTTTATCTCCCTAGCAAGTCCTGCCGTGATACTGACCCAGCCGATGTTGTAGTAATTGAAATCACCCATTATTATTACTGTATTATAACTTTTGTTAGCTTCTCTGATTTCTTTGAGCATTTCATCATCCATTTGTTCATTCTGGCCAGGCGGTTAGTAGTACACTCCCACTACCATTGCCTTCCTCTTTTGACATGGAATTTCAATCCATAGAGATTCTACAATGTGTTTTGTTTCCTGCAACACTTTAATCCTGTGTGACTAAATGCCCTCTCTAACATAGAGCACAACCCCTCCACCAATTTGTTCTACTCTATCATTGCAATATAATTTCTATCCAGATATGACAATGTCCCACTGGTTGTCCTCCTTCCAACAGGTCTCTGAGATACCAGTCATATCTAACCTCTCATTTAGTGCAATACTATATATTCTAACTCTCCCCTCTTATTTTTTAGATTTCTAGCATTTGCATACAAGCATTTTAGAGGTCATATTTTATTCATATTAATCAGGTTATTGGTAGGCAGGAGTAATTTGGAACTTTAAGCTATGTCTGCTCTGTACTTAAGGGCATTTGGGTTACTTTTGTTTTTATTGGAACCTCTCTGTCCATATGCCCTAACTTCAGTCTTTTGCTAGTATCCTTCACAGATACATCATTCTGAACCATGCATTCTTAGGCAACTGTTTCTTTCCCCTATTATCTAGTCTAAAAGCTGCTCTATCTCCTTTTTAAAGTTTAATGCCAGCAAACTGGTTCCATCCCGGTTAGGGTGGAGCACATACCTTTGGAAAAGACCCTCCTTTCCCTAGAATGTTTTCCATTTCCTAGCAAATCCAAACCCCTCTTCTTTGAACCATCGTCTCATCCATGTATTGAGACTCTAGAGCTCTGCCTGCCTTTTGGGTCTAACACATGGAATGGGAAGAATTTCTGAGAATGCTACCCTGGAAGTTCTGGATTTCAACTTCCTATGTGAAAGCCTAAATTTGGCCTCCAGATGTTCCCTACCACACTTTCCTATGTCATTGGTAACAACATGTACCAAGACAGCAGACTCCTCCTCAGCACTATCTAACACCTTGTCTATGTGGTGCATGAGGTCTGCTACCTTTACACAAGGCAGGCGTGTTATCAGGTGGTCCTCACATCCACCAGCCACCCAGCTATCTGCATGCCTAATGATCGAATCACCAACTATAACGACCATCCTAGCCTGCTCCTCATGGGCATATGACCATGGAGAAACCTCCTCGGTGTGAGAGGGTTAACATCACCTGGAGAACAGGTCCTAGCTACAGGATCATTTCTGGTCATACCAGGGTAATGCTCGCCTGTTATGTGACCTCTCTCCTCCATGGCAACAGGGACGTTGCCAGACTGGAGGTGGGACTTTAGAACTATGTTCCTATAGGTCTCATCTATGTACTTCTCTGTCTTCCTTATGTCCTCCGAGTCTGCAACTCTATCCTCCAGGTATCAGACTCGTTCCCTGAGAGTAATGAGCTCCTCGCATCTAGTGCACATGTAAGACCCCTCACCAACTGGGAGAAAATCATACATGTGACACTCAATGCAAAAGACTGGAAAACCCCCATCTCACAGCTGAACTGCTGTCTGCATCTTAGTTTTAAGGTTTTGTTCAGATATTAAAGTTGTTTGCTTTCTTAAGTTTGCAGGGGATACTTATACTAATACAACTATACCTTATATGTTAAATTGACTTTGCACACCTTAAGAATATTTTATCTCAGGTCCTCAATAAATGTCTGGGTAGTTCTTCAGACTGAGATTCACAGAGCTCTGACTGACCTATTTATACTTGTGCTTTTAAGACTAATATTACCAATTTCCTGGGTAATTCACACAGCCATTGGTTTGATAAAGGGGGCCTTTCAAAATGTCCCCTTTGATCTATCACTTGCCTTTAATAACTATTTAAGACAACTTAACATATCTTTTGTTTCCTAACTGGAAGGCCTCTTTGTGAAAGTCACTAGAAACAAGTTGAGTTCTTTGTACTCAGAGACTATTTATTCCATATCTATACTAAGCTCTACTTAGATTTGATTTAAATACAAAAGCTCTCTAGAAACAAAGTTATTTCAGTAACTATTTGCTCTATTTTTCTTTCTATGCTATGCTATACTCTGATTTGATTTAAATGAAAAGCTCTCTGGTGGTATTAACATCTGATTGAGTCATCAAACACACTTCTTTCTAAAATACACAGATTTATCTGCTTTAACCCAAAGATTACCATTTTTCACCCAAGATTTAGAATATATTCCAGAAGATAAGTACTCACAAATGCAGATCTCTTTCCAGTTGTAGTAGTTCCTCTGGGTAGTCCTTCAAGACTCATTGCATTCATTGCATAAAAAATAAAGTAAAGAAGGTTCCTTGATATTTTTTGGCTAGTGGCAGGGAGGCAGAAAAAAGGGGATACTAAAAAAAAAAAAAGCAGGAGGCCATGGCAAGGAGTAAAAACGTATCCAAGAATATTCTTAATTGGACAAGGGTCTTTTATGATTAGCAAGTGTAGTTGGCAGATATGAGACTTCACAGTATGATTTGCTTTTGGCTTACATGGATTCAATTTTGGAGGCTTATTGGATTCACCAAGGATGAGTTTGGTGGAATTATTATGAGCGTTTACATGACAAGATGGAAGAGAATGTTCATATGTCTTGGGGCATACAAGATGTGAACTTGTGGTCATGGAGATGTCTGGGAAAATGTAGATTAAAGCAGGGCAGGGTGCGGTGAAACCTTTGGCCAGAGCCAGTAAAACATTTTGGTCTTTGCGAGGGTAAGGTGCTGCGGGGTAAGGTGGGGTTATCAGATGGTGCTTTAATTGATCTTCCTGCAGTTTCACAGATTGCAAGTTTAGGCATGCCTGCTCCAACTGTGGAACATCCCATCCAGCACTAAATGTGGGCATACAAAGTCTACAGGTGATGCGGTACAGGGAAAATTAGGATTTCAAAGTTAGGGCTCCTGTGGTAGCGGATGTTATAACAACGCAACCAGGGTTGGCTCGTTATCCATGGCAGCGTGGTTCTTTAATGATTTGGTAGGGTTTTTACTTTGGCTTTAAAATTCCTTTTGAGGGTACACTGGTCAACAACAGTGTGCGGAATGCATCATCAGTCAGCCGGTTAGTGGAGGCAGTGGGGGAGAAATTCTGGATGGAGTTGGCATTGGACAGGGTGGAAGGTCCTTTAAAGAAAAGGTTTTTTTTCTGGTTATGTTTCTATCCTGTTTGGGGATTCTGCCCAAGAAGGAGGTGGATAGGTTTAGGCTAATACAAAAGCTTTCTTACCCTTGAGGGCACTCTGTCAATGATATCATAAATAAGAAGTTCTGTAGGGTGCAGTATGCTTCCTTTGATGTAGCGATGGAGCTAGTGCGGGATGCTGCCCCTGGTGCTATGTTGACAAAAGTGGGCATTGGGTTTGCATTTCATTTTGTTACCATTATTAGGGTTTTGGTTTCAAGGGCAGTTTAATTTTGATAAGTGCCTACCCATGGGTTGTTCTATGTCTTGCTGCCTTTTTGAGAAGTTCAGTTCCTTTCTGTAGTAGGGAGATGGAACTGGGTCGAGTAATGTGGCGCATTACTTAGATGATTTTTTGTTTGTTGGTCCAGCTGGTTCAGATCTGCGTGTCAAGCTGTTGTAGACATTTCAAGGCTTGGTGAACAGTTTTGGTATTCCTTTGGCAGGTGACAAGACAGAGGGTCCTGCTTCGGTATTCACATTTTTGGGTATTGAGATATACATGGCACATATGATGTTGAGTTGCCAGCGTCTAAGGTGCAGCTTTTGTGATTGCTGTTTTCAGAGGATGCTGCTGCAAGGAAAGTGACACTGTAGTAGATGTAGGCTCTGATCAGCAGTTTAAACCTTGCATATCGAATGATTCAAATGGGATATGAGGTGTGTGTGCTTGGTTCATCATTTTATTATGATCCTTTCAGCCATGCGGCAGGATCTACAGGTTTGGAATGCTTTTCTGCAGGAGTTTGATGGGCTTTCAGTTTTTAGGGCCCCTGTAATGTTCAGTTATGACCTTGAGCTCTTTTATGATGCAACATGGGGTGAGGGCTTGGCTTTATCATTTTCCTCCGGGGCTCATGGTGTGCGGAGCAGTGGCTGGCATCATGGTTTCTGCTGGGGTTACTCAGAACATTTTGTATCTGGAACTCTTCACTATTATGGTAGTATTAGCTGTTTGGCCAGAGTGGTTGAGAGATAGAGTGGTGGTTTTCTGGTCTGATAATAGGTATGGTGGAGGTTATTAACAGGCAGTCTGCAAAATGTTTGTTGGTTTCTAATTTATTAAGGGAGTTTGTGCTATTGTGTTTGTGCTTGAATGTGTCGGTTTATACTAGGCATGTTCCCAGTGCTGACTCTCTCATTTTTAGGGGGACATCTTCCGTGCCTTGTTCCCATGGGCAGATGAGAATGGAGCAGTGGTACCAGATTATTTTTGGATTTTTGGAGTCCTGAGGTCTGGGCGTTGCTGTCAAGATCCGTTGCATCGAACACCTGAATGGCATATATGGGAGCCTTCTGTAAAGTGACAGCCTTTAGAGGCAGAAGAGTTGGTCCAGTGGCTGGGTCAACCCAGTCTTAGTTGTTGACTATATTATTTATAAACAAATACACAACTATGGTCAGAAATACATAAACTATCCAAAACTACAAAGTTTGACCCTAAATGTCCCAAATATTTGTTCTTTCTTTTTTTGTTGGACTGTTTGCCTTGAGAGGAGGAAACCAATTCAGTGGCAAACCTTCCATTGTATTTTAGTTACTAAGCAAGACTTGATGATTAACTCTTGCTGAATCATATGGCGGTATTTGCAGGAGTGGAAATACCACTGGCATCAGATACGTTTTATCATTTCCATAAGTGTGGTATACTGTTGTGGCATTTTCATACCTTTTTGGCCATTTATTTGCTTAGTATCTAGAATAAAATGGAAGATTTGCTACTGGAGAGGTTTCCTTCTCTCAAGACAAACAGTCAAAAAAAAAAAGAAAGAAATATTTGGGACATTTAGGGTCAAACTTTGTAGTTTTGGAGCCGCCAGCCACCACCGCAGCCTGCTCTCCCCTCAGGGGGATCGAGCCCTCCCAACAGCGGCTCCAGCGGCCATCTTCCAGGCAGGCTGCCCAATTGGGGCAGCTGCCTGCAGCTTTTAAAAGGAAGTGCCAGCCGGCGTGGGAGCAGGAGAGCCGCCAGCCACCACCGCAGCCTGCTCTCCCCTCAGGGGGATCGAGCCCTCCCACCAGCGGCTCCAGCGGCCATCTTCCAGGTAAGCTGCCCAATCGGGGCAGCTGCCTGCAGCTTTTAAAAGGAAGCACCAGCCGGCGCGGGAGCAGGAGAGCCGCCAGCCACCACCGCAGCCTGCTCTCCCCTCAGGGGGATCGAGCCCTCCCACCAGCGGCTCCAGCGGCCATCTTCCAGGTAGGCTACCCAATCGGGGCAGCTGCCTGCAGCTTTTAAAAGGAAGCGCCAGCCGGCGCGCCTTGCGGGCCCGCACCTGAGGGCCTCGCTAGAGGGCCCTTTGGCGTGGCCCTTAGGCGCGGGCCCGACTGGGAGGGCCCGGAATATTACATACACCAAAGCTTCTGGACTCCTTCATTGACCCAGCTCTAGAACTAAGGCCTCCGGAACCATCCCGGCACACTGTAGAGAGTTTTTCAAACAACTACAACAACCAACTATCTACCAATACCTGAACTGTAAGGTGAACACCTGATAATCTCACAATAACTTTAGCATGACTGTGATATATTGTGTTGGTACACTGTGATACTCTGTTGATACAATGTGATACATCGTATTTCATTGCGAACAATGCTGTATCTTAAGTGAAACATCTCATAACCTCTCAGTTAACTTAGCTTGTTATACTTCAATGCTTTGGTGCCCTTCTATTCTCATGTCTCCCTAGTGCTTACTCTGATCTCATATAGCATATTGAATCGCATTGTATAATCTGCATATGCAATTTCATTGTATCCCATAGCTTGGGCTAATTTGAAATGCTACTGAGTCAAAGATACGTTGTAACTAATTGCTCTGCTATTTCATATGCTCTAGACATATCCAGCAGCCTTCCCTCTGGAGTCAGAGCTTTATCTGTGCAGCAGCAGGTATAGCAACCACCCTCAAAGATCCACCCAATAGTTGCTCTAGGCTGCCTTCTTGAGCACCATTTGACAATACTTACTTGGTGTCCACCCTCACTTGAGCACCATTTGACAATACTTACTTGGTGTCCACCCTCACTTCCCTAACACAACTCTTTCATCCCTACTAAGATGGGTTCCCCCATAACCACCATCTTTGGATGCTATATTATCCTCACAAGCTGGTTCTCCTGCTCTCTAGCCTTAACCCCATCTGTCAACCAAATCCCAATATTGCAGAGCCATGGAAGTAGATGGTCTGGTGCATCTCGTAGCAACTCAGACTGGGACACACGCCCTCGCCACCCCCATCTCCTCCATATTATTCCTCAACATTCCATCAGAGACAAACAATCTGAAAAACCTTACCCCCACAGCCTAAAATGTGCCCTCATCAATGCACGTTCCATCCGGAAGAAATGGCCAGCTGTCACTGACTTAATCGCCACTCATGAACTTGACATACTCATGGTCACAGAGACGTGGTTATCTGAGGAAGACAATGTCATAATCAACCAGCTCCTCCCCCCCAAATTTTACAGTACATACCAGTCACAGGCAAGATAAAAGAGGTGGTGGTGTCCTCATCCTCACCAGATCAGACCTCCAGTTCCAGACGATGCACTCCACCAGCACAAGTCACATGGAAACCATTACCATTTCCAACAGACGCTGCTCAATCAGCTTGCTCTACAGAGCACCCTCTACGTCACTGGATGAGCTTGCCTCTATCATTGAGCTTGCCTCCAACACTCATAGCCCACACACCCCAACGTGGATCCTAGGTGACTTCAACCTACCAACGTTACAGGATAATCAAGTATCTTCATTCCTAGATGCCCTTGAGAACCTCGGCTTCAAGCAACTAGTGAAAGTTCCCACTCACACTAAAGGCAACACCCTAGATCTGGTATTCGCCCCACAGTCATCCCTCAACCCATCTATTGATCCCATTACATCCATAACTCCTGTTCCCTGGTCAGATCACAGATTGATTATCCTCCAGATTCCCTCAAGCAAAATCCTTACCAAGAGCATCAAGACATCGGCTAACACAGCGAGACCGACCACTAGATCTTTTAAGTCATTTAACAGAGAGGTTATCCTCGCTGAAACTCAACACCTCATCAATACCACCACCATGAACCTTGAGGACCCAGTCTCTCACTGGAACAATAGTCTCAGTGCTATTGCTGTGCGTACTCCATCAAAAAAGCATTCAAGGAAAAGAGAGAATGCTCCTTGGTACACAGCGGACCTTAGAGAATCCATCATCCAATTACAGAAACTCGAAAAATGCTGGCGTCGCTCCCATGCTATTGTTGACCTGACAGCATACAATAGTCACCTGGCTGCTCACCGCAAGGCAATCTCTGAGTCAATGAAACGGTACCACTCTGATACCTTGATGAGATCTCTCAATAAGCCACATGACCTTTTTGACCTAGTTAAGTCCCTATCTAAGGAGCCATCCTCTGGGCCTCAAGTTGAGATACATCCTCAAGACTTTGCAACCCACTTACAATCTAAGATGTGCCTTATCAACAGAACCACTACAACAACCACCACCCTTGTGCAGGACGTTCCAGGAGTTCTTTCTGCATTCTCTATTCCCTCTAAGAAGGGAATTGAAGACACCATTGCAGCCCTCAACATCACTACATCCCAGTCCGATCCATGCCCTGCCTTCTGGATCAAGGAGCTCCGCAGTCACTTCAGCCCAGTAATCGCCAACATAATGAACCTCTCCTTCTCAACAGGATCATTCCCTTCAGCCCTTAAGCATACCTCAATTAGACCCCTGTTGAAAAACTGCAAGCTTGACCCCCTAAGGGTAGAGTCCTACAGACCCATTTCTAGCATACCTCTACTTGCTAAGATCATCAAAAAGGAGGTCCAACGACAGTTACAGGATGATATTGACACCGCTGCACCACTAGACCCTGCCAACACGGCTTCAGGGAATATCACGGCGTCGAAACTCTCCTTACCACACTCTTCAGCAAGATAATCACCGGCATAGATAACATCCGCCAAGGTTTCACCCTCATCTTTCTGGACATCGCCGCAGCGTTTGATTCAGTGAATCACGAACTCCTTTTAGCGAGGCTAATGGAGAAGGGCATCAGTGGAACAGCGCTTGAATGGTGCAGGTCCTACCTATCCAGAAGATGGCAGCATGTCCGCTCAGGAGGCAGAACTTCAGAACCCTTCCACCTAGATCAGGGAGTCCCTCAAGGTTCCTCACATTCTGCCCTTCTGTTTAACATTTACATGCAACCAATCTGTAAGATCATACGGTCATTTGATGTCGATTGCATGCTTTATGCCGATGATGTTCTACTTTAGACCCCTATCTCCACTGACCATTTAGATCTCTCCCCTCTAATAAACTAATTTCAATGCAGTATCTGACTGGCTTCTCTCCCAAAACCTCCGTATACAACATAAGAAAACAGAAGTCCTCTTTATCACGAGGAATCCCAACTTCATCCCACCTCAATATCTCAAAACTAAGGAAGCTGAATTTCAATCCAAACCCTCAATACGCTACCTGGGAGTCACTCTGGATCAACGCCTGGATATGAAGTCCCACATAGGAAACACAGTCAGAACAATATACTACAAGATCCGTTCTCTGAGACACCTACACTCCATGTTGGAGCCAAAAGATTTCAGGACAATCTACCAAGCACTGATCATGCCCCACTTCGATTTTGCTAATATCATTCTTCTAGGTCTTCCTCAATCCACCTTAAACCCGTTACAGCTGGCAATGAATGCCGCAGCAAGGGTCCTTCAGGGAGCCGCCAGGACTGACCACGTTACACCTCTGCTAATTCAATTACATTGGCTACCCATCCAGGCCAGAATTATCTTCAAAACTCGACTTCTCACGTTCAAAGCTCTCAATAAGCTCTCCGCTGCATCCTTATCTGCCCTTATTCACTCTACTACACCAAATAGAGCAAGAAGATCCACGACCATCAACTCCCTAAAGCTCCAAAAGGCCCTTACAAGCTGCTCTTCGTCTACAGCCAACAGAGCCTTTATCCTCTGTGCCCCTAGGTGTTGGAATGCACTACCCCCTGGCATCCGGGCTATCAACAGCTTAACGCAATTTAGGA
Source organism: Ichthyophis bannanicus (assembly GCA_033557465.1). Taxonomy (NCBI): domain Eukaryota; kingdom Metazoa; phylum Chordata; class Amphibia; order Gymnophiona; family Ichthyophiidae; genus Ichthyophis; species Ichthyophis bannanicus. The sequence continues at coordinate 1,214,481,824 of CM066033.1, read as the reverse complement.
AAGCCCTCAAATTCCATCTCTTCAACAAGTACCTTATAGAGTCAACGACACCCATTGACCTCAGTGTTTCCACCCAGTTACTCAATTCCTTGGTGTCTCAATAACACGCCAAGGCTGACTCTCTATAATTACTGAATATATTCTTAACAACTGTTCCTAGTAACATGTACCTATGCAGTAGAATTACCCCTGTAAATAGATTGTAAATAGTTTCCCTTGTTATCCAAGTTCCTTCCCTTGTTATCTGTAAACTCATGCATGTTGAATGTACTGAGATTTTTGTTCTATGTGAACCGCGCTGATGCTGAATAGTGCAGTATATAAGAGAATATAAATAAAAATAAATAATAAATAAAAATATTATTTGGGCAAAGAGTCTAGGTTATTCTAAAGGTGCATGAAGTATGCAGGTTGCTTTTTTGTAAAGAATTTTGGTTGGGGCAATCCACTGTCATCAATCTTGGTGAAACAACTCCTGAGGGGATGGGGAGATAATATTGTGGCCCATGTGATTCCCACCAGGCCCATTACTCACGATCTGTTAGTTCATATCTGGGCAGCTTTAAAGTGGGTTTGCAGTTCTAAGTTTGAAGTTTCCTTGTTCCTTGCAGCTTTCCGTTGGCCTTTTTTGGAGCTCTCTGGATAGGGAAGCTACTGGGGTATAGTGTGTGTGTGTGTGTGGGGGGGGGGGGGTTTGAGGGGCAGCCTTCAGGCGGAACAGGTGAAAGTGGGGGTGGGATTCCTTGTCAATTTTAATCTTGCAGTCTAAGACCGATCAGGAGGGAAAAGGTGCCCTACTGGCATTGCGAGGTGTGGAAGGTGTGGTTACTTGCAATCTGAAACATGTGAGGCAATATGTGGCAGTGCATCCTGCTGTGGAGGGAATTTTTCTGTCTCACATGTTATGAGTTCACCTTCATAATGAGGAAAGTGTTGGAAAGACTGGTCTGTAATGCTGCTTTATATGGTTTTCATTCTTTCCGCATTGGAGCAGAAACCGGCAACTCTGCAGCCGGGCTGGATAAGGATGTGATCATGCTATTGGGGAGATAGCGTTATTTAGCTTTTTGGGGCTACATACATTATGAGGACAGGATGTAAGCCTTTCTTTGCCTAACTTAATGTTCGTCTCTTACAGATGTAGGCCTTGGACACAAGATGGTTTGGATGACTGGCTACTCTTTTGTCTACTGAGCAGGTCAGTGGATCACAATTTGTCCACTGGGATCCAATTTGGAATTGGAATCCCGTAGAATGATGTTGGAGTGGCTAAGCCAATGTAGTATGGTGTGGATTAAATTGACTCCTTTGGTGCAGTAGACGGTGTGGATGGACTACGCCCCTCAGTTTTTGTTGGTTCATTTTGGGGGTAATGACCTTGGCAAGTGGACTCGTAAGTAGTTGATTCATTCTGTGATTCAGGATTTGGCCTGGTTATTGGATTGGCTGGGGGGTTCTTTTGTAGCTTTGGTCTGATAGAGTTCCAAGGTGTTGTTTTCAGGAGTGATGTAAGTGGAGTAGCTAGGTTTCAAAGGTGAATGAGATTGCACGTTAGATTGTCTACCATGGCAGGCTTCAAATTAATCATGAATGGGTGGATGTTGACTATAAAGGGTTGTTAGTTAGTAAGGATGAAATTCACTTAACAGATATAGGTCTTGACTTGTTGCTCAATCAATGGGTCGATTCCTTGAACTGTTATTTGACCAGTCGGGTTTTGTTGGTCACAGCTTTATTGGGGGGGGGGGGGAGTTTTCCTCCTGAACCTTGTGGTGGAGGTCCAGAACCAATTGGGTAAATATATGCTATGGGGTTGAAGTCTGTGGACAAAAGCTTTGCTTGGATGTCATGCCTCAACGGCCTTATAACTAGCAATTGTGGGAGATATAAGGCTTGTGGATGAATGTAGAGATCCTCCCCAGCTTGTTGGGTTTTCCAGATATCCACAATGAATATGAATGAAGAGATTTGCATATAATGGAGGCAGTGCATGCAAATCTCTCTCATGCATATTTATTGTGGATATCCTGAAAATGCGACTGGCTGGGAGGCAGGTTTGGGAACTCCAGCACTAAGGACTAAGACTAAAATGAATCCCCCTCATGTCAGTTTCTGAGCTAGCTGGTCCATGCAGCAGTCATTAATTTCATCTACAAACTATCTCCCTAGCATTCCCTGATGTGACATTGACCCAGTTTATACTGGGAAAATTGGAATCACCCATTATTATTGTGTTGCCAATTTTGTTAGCTTTCCTGATTTCTGTGAGCATTCCATCATCTATTTGTTTATTCTGGCCAGACGGATGATAGCACCCCCCCCCCCCCCCACCACACACACACACACTGCTATCCTGTCCCCCTTCTCACATGCAGCTTCCAACCATAAAGCAACCATAAAGATTCTACAATGCATTTTATTTCCTGAAAAAATGTTTATCCTATTTGACTCAATGACCTCTTTAACATAGAGTGCCATCCCCTATCATTGCAATATATTTTATATCCTGGTATTACATGCAATGTCCCATTGCTTATCCTCCTTCTACCAGATCTCTGAGATGTCAACTATATCTACCTGCTCATTTAGTGCTATATCAACTCTCATATCTTATTTTTAGACTTTGAGCATTTGTATAAGGGCAATTTAAAGTATGTTTTTATTGATGTTGACAGCCTGCTTTTCAGTTGATATGGTAATCTGGAATCTTTCGGCTCTGTCTGTTTTTTATTTAGAGGTACCCAGATTACTGTTTTTCAGGTGTTAGCTGAAATTGCAATGTACTGAGTTATCCAGGCATAAATAAGAATTCTACTTACATTTCCGTCATATAGAAAGGTAGGTTTTAGCATGTGTGTAATCATAAATGAGAGAAAATCAATTTGGAAAGCCCAGTTTATCAGGGGGGTTTTCACCATCTTTATTAGAATCTTGGAGCCACAATCTAGATGAGGGTAAGTTCTTTTGGTCACAGTTAACACTGGGCAGCTTATGAGCATTTTCGCTCTGAAAAGGACTAATTCTGATGGTATTAGCAGAATGTCTTAGAAAACAGATGAACTCTGTCTACAATGATTGTTCAAACAAAAGTAAAACTCTGCATTAAAAGTTCAATGTAGCACAGCAGGCCAAAGCTATCTTTTATCTCCCTTATCCATTAGATGGTGTACGTTTCCTGAATGTAGATGACATTGAATATTGCTGGGCAAGGTTACCTATTAAATGTCTCTTGGATTCAGTAACTAGAGAGCTGGTCTTATGGCACAGAAAGTACATGATCCCCTTGCTTTCACTTTGAATTTGGTGATAGAGGGATTCAACAAGTCAAAGCTTTGACTACTATTTTTTGAACCCATCCAGAGAGAGACAGATATGTATTTGTGAGTGCACCTTTCTTTCTGTCTCTTTTCGAGCCAATATGCATGAAGATCTATTAATTCAAAACTCTCATTTTCCAGAAAATAAACACGGTCCAATACTTAAAAGCCAAACCAGACAAAGTGGGTGTTCTATTTTTAAATTACTTCAAATAAATTAACACCTTAAGAGGTGTTATGCCAAAACACGGTCATGCCGGATGGTGTTTTAATTAAAGTGATTTAAAAATGAAAATATTGGGACATCTTTTTGAGCTCCTGCTGTGCTGTTTGCCCTATCATGGACATTTTCCCTTCCTTGTTGTTCTTTTGCCAATATTTAAATGTATCAAGTTATCTACTACTACTGTTATTACTAGTTATTAGTTGTATAATGCTACAAGGTATGCAATGCTGTACATATACACATGGGAGACAGTCCTTGCTTAATTAATAGAGCTTACAATCTATGCAAGATAGAAACACAGAGAGCGGAGTGCGGATAATCTTGACACATATGGGTGATAAACACCTCAAAAACCAACAACCTCTGCTCTGAAAATATAAAACAACAAAAAGAGCAGTATTGGCTGAGAACTGTGATGTAAAAATACTTGTCTTTTTATATGTTGGAAGGATTGTCTTGAGGAGAACACCCCTCTCGTGACCACTCTTCCGTTTTACTCGAATAAAGGTTTACTGAACTGTGAACAGTGAACCTATGTTAAAGTTATGTGAAAAAAACACAATGCGCCTCACACAAAATTAACCCACAATTTATGTGAAAAATCTTCATGTAATCTTATCTAAAGAAATCACTCTGTGAACAATAACACTTCACCAAAAATGCAAAACCAACAGCGCAACATTATGCACTTATCTGAAAAGATGACTTTGCAAACAGCATTCCGTTGCAGAAAGATGAGGTACAAACAGCGGACACAGCACTGCGTTTAGGGCACAAACAACTATGAACACCCTGTTTCAACACTTCAGAGACCGCAAAAATTATGTCCTGTGAATAGCAACCAAATGTTCTGGGTGCCATTTAGAACTCAGCTGATATTTAAACCACATGACTTATAAGACCAATGACTAAGGACCAGACTGAACCAATCAGCCACTACTATGTCACAAAAGACTCACCCATTCTAGTTCTTGATTCAAATCTCCAGGGGATACTGTTGACAATTTAAAAATCCAAGACTGCTCCAAAAATTGAAGTTTCTACTCCCGATTACCCCCTCGAGGATTTGATGGAACAAAATCGAGCACTCTCCATTTTAAATCACAAAAAGAATGATGCTGGTCTAAACAGTGCTGAACTATGGGTGATAAACAGGAGAACAAACGGACAAGATCCAAAAGCAGACTCAAGGCCTGGATTTGAAAATGACCAGAGACGGAGCCTGACGGCACCAGTTCAGATAGTTTGTTCTAGGCATACAGTGCAGCAAGGTAGACAGAATGCAGTCTGAAGATGGCAGTGGAAGTGAAGGGCTCAAATAGAAGAGATTTGTCTGATGAGCAGAGTTCCTGAAGAGGGATTTAGGAAGAGAAAAGAGAGGAGAGTGTAACCAGAGGTTAAAAAATAAAAAGATTGACCTTGTGGGGGTGACCTGTGTCCCCCTGAGGCCAGCTGAGTGCTGCCATGTGTTTTTCTCTTTAAGACTGCTTCTCAGCCGATTACAGGCAGTCAGGGTTTTCTTAAATTTAAAAAAAACAAACAAACAGGAGGCAGAGGGGCTGTGTTCAAGATAAAATAAAATTAGAAGTAAATAAAAGTGTTCCTCAGTTTGGGGAGAGGCTGAGAGAGCCCCGAATATGGTTTTTGAGCTAAGAAGCCCTTATTCAAAGCGAAAGAAGTTAAAATAAATCTGAGTCTTTCAGTTTTCCCCCAGGGGCAGGGGTTTCTCCTCAAAGTTTAAAAACATTTCTAAAAGCTTGCAATTATCCTAGAGAGGACTAATTTCATGGTTTTCAGACTTTAAAACAATGATCTTAGGGGTAAAAAGGATTTTTTAAAATAAAAAAAACAAGTTCCCGTTCCATTAAAGTCTATGGCAGGCTAGAGGAATGGTGTAAGGGGTCTCTTTAAAAGTGACTGTCTAAGGCAGGTAGAAGCCATTTGCGATGCATTAAGGTGTTTTTGTCTTAGCTGCCCTAGTGAAGTAAGATAAGATCTTGAAAATTTTAATTCTGAACCATCCTTTCAAGAAAAAATAATCTGAAGTGAAGATTTTGGAGTCTTAGGGGTATGTTTACTAAACTGCGCTAATGTGCGCGGTGCACATTAGCGTGCGCTAAGGTACCTTAGCGCATGCTAATGTTGCGTTACGGGGCACAAATGTGCCCCGCACAGGTGCGCGGCGCACTAAAGTGCCCGCTCATGTGCGCGGCGTGCTAATGTGCGATAAAGGCGTGGAAAGGCTCCCGGAGGGCGGAGGAAGAATCCCCAGGGACGGAGAGAAGGGGTCAATGGGTGGAGAGTGGGAGGGGAGAGGCTCCCCGCACACTAGCGGGGCTGAAATTCAAGGAAAAAAATACCGCGAGTGAAAACCTCGCAGTAGAGCCGATTTAAAGGAAAGAGAAACCATTTCTGTCCGCAATGTACAGCAAAACCATGGAAACCTACAAACAGTGATAAGTGTGATACATGTGCACGGAACAAAAGTGCAAATAGACATTGAAAATGACCCAAACAAAATAAAAGAAAATAATAATCAAGCTGGGCAATAGTGATAGTAATGGGAAACATCAAAAAACACTCCCAAGAAAGCCACAAAAAAATAAATATGAATTTTAGAAGGGTCTACGCTCCGTCCCCATACAAGGTGAATGATCCCACAGTGAATAGCACTGATCAGGGTTTCCCTCTCCATTGGACAGGTTACCTATGGCATGCACATGTTCCACAACAGCAGGGCGGGCAGGTCGGAATGGGCAATTGGACAGATGCTGGGAAAGGGGATACAGAGGACTGCAGGCGGCACATGCTGTGGTGCAGCTGGGGCACAGTGCTGACTAGGCAGATGCCTAGATGGCACTTAGGAATGCTGAAACTGAATAGCAGCCAGACAGCAACTGATGAGGGCCCAACATGGGCACGAGAGTGTTTAGCACAGTGTCACAGGGGATATAGTAACATAGTAACATAGTAAGTGACGGCAGATAAAGACCAGCATGGTCCATCTAGTCTGCCCAGCAAGATGGCAAGAGTAGGTACACCTGTCACTCTGTGCAGGCCACCCCTCCCCATGTTTTTGTTTCTGTTTAGGAGTGAACCCACCACTCCATGTAGGACACCCTTATTTGTTCAGACGCTAGATAGTTCAGAAGTTAGATGGTACCATTTATTTTGCTTTTATCCTGTTGCTGTAAAGGGATCCACTGTGTTTGTCCCATGCCGTTTTGAATTCCATCACCGTGTTTGCCCTCACCACTTCCATCGGGAGGGCATTCCAAGCATCCACCACCCTTTCAGTGAAGAAATATTTCCTGACATTGCCTTTCAATTTACCACCTTGCAGCTTCATTTATTAATTAATTTATTTATTTATTTATTTTATTAACAATTCTTATATACCGCACTATTAGACATCAGCGCGGTTTACATTGAACAGAAAACATCCGACAGTTTACACGTGTCTGGTCGTTACATTTAACAGGAAGTATAACTTGGCGAAATAGGGGAAACTAAATACAATGCAGGGTTATCTGATAAAGGATATCCTAGTTAACTATATACAACAGTGGTACAATAGTATATGGAACAACTTGCTATTTACATTTTGAAGTTGGTCTGTTGCGGGGTCTATCTGTTTGACCACTTCTGCTATTCACCTGGGGGTTATGTTATGCCCTCTAGTTTTACAGCTTCCCCGTCTTTGGAAGAGGTTTGTTTGTTCATCATTTCTCTTTAAGTATTTAAAGGTCTGAATCATATCTCCCCTGTCCCTCCTCTCCTCCAACGTGTACATATTTAGGTCTTCAAGTCTCTTCTCATAAGGCTTCTGATGCAGGCTCCAAATCATTTTGGTCGCCTTTCTCTGAACAGTTTCCAGTCTTTTTACATCTTTTGCAAGATATGGCCTCCAAAACTGAACACAGTATTCCAAGTGAGGTTTTACCAGTGACTTGTACAGTGGCATAAGTACCTCTTCCTTTCTGCTGGTAATCCCTCTTTGTATGCAGCCCAACATCCTCCTGGCTTTTGCCACCGCCTTGTCGCACTGTTTTGCCACCTTGAGATCATCAGAGATAATCAAACCAAAGTCTTTCTCCTGAACCGTGCATACCAACCTCTCACCCCCTATTGTGTACTTTTCCCTTGGATTTCTGCTACCCAAGTGCATGACACTGCACTTTTTCACATTAAATTGTAGTTGCCAAGCATTAGACCAGTCTTCCAGCTTTTGTAGATCTTTCCTCATGTTATCCACTCCCTCGGGGGAGTCCACTCTGTTGCAAATTTTTGTGTCATCTGCAAAAAGACAGACTTTTCCATTCAGTCCTTCAGCAATATCACTCACAAATATATTGAACAGTGCCAGGCCCAGGACCGAACCCTGAGGCACCCCGCTAATCACCTTCCTCTCATCCGAGTGAGCTCCATGTACCATCACCCTCTGTTGTCTGTCAGTCAACCAATTTCTAATCCAGTTTACTATCTTGGGACCCATCCCCAAGCTACTGAGTTTATTGACAAGCCTCCTATGAGGAACAGTATCAAAGGCTTTGCTGAAATCCAGATAGATGACATCCATTGCATGCCCCAGATCTAGTTCCTTGGTCACCCAATCAAAGAACTCAATCAGATTTGTTTGGCAAGACCGTCCTTCGGTAAAACCATGTTGCCTTGGATCTTGCAACCTGCTGGTTTTGAGAAAGTTCACTATTCGCTCTTTCAGGAGCGCCTCCATTACTTTTCCTGCCACCGAGGTAAGGCTCACGGGCCTGTAATTTGACACTTCTTCCCTGTCACCACTTTTGTGTAGAGGTACAACATTAGCCAGTCTCCAGTCCTGAGGAACCACTCCTGTTTCCAAGGATCTGTTGAAGACATCCTTTAATGGTCCTGCAAGAACCTCTCTGAGCTCTTTCAGTATCCTGGGATGTATCCCATCTGGTCCCATGGCTTTGTCCACTTTCAGTTTAGCAAGTTGTTCTAATACCTCATCGTCTGTGAATGGTGTGGTATCTACTTCAGTCCTATTTTTATATTTGGGAGTCACAGCTAGTCCATCTCCAGGATCTTCTTTAGTAAAAACAGAGCAGAAGTGTTTGTTTAGCAATTTTGCTTTTTCAGTGTCACTTTCCACGAGTCCTTTCCCAGCACTTCTGAGTCCTGCAATTCCAACTCTGATCTTCTTCCTTTCCTGAATATACCGGAAGAAAGTTTTGTTGCCATCCTTAACATCTTTAGCCATCTTTTCTTCTGCCTTTGATTTTGCTATCCTTATTACTCTTTTAGACTCTTTGAGATGGATCCTGTATTCATTTCTGTGTTCTTCTGTTTGCAAGCTTTTGAATTTTGCGAAAGCTGTGTTTTTTGCCTTTATTTGCGCAGCCACCTCTTTGGAAAACCAAATAGGTTTCCTTCTCCTCTTGTTTTTATTTATTTTTCTTACATATTTATCTGTTGCCCCTTTTATTGCCGCCTTTAGTTTAGTCCATTGCAATTCCACTTCCCTTATCTCCTTCCACCCCGTCATCTCCTCCTTTAAGTACTCGGCCATTTTATTGAAGTCAGTGTTTTTGAAGTTTAGGACTTTGAGCTTGCTATGATTCCACACCGTGTGATGGTCGCTGTTGCTCACAGGGGCACTCACGCAGACATTAGACACATTATCACTGTTGGTAAGCACTACATCCAGCGTTGAGCTTTCCCTGGTTGGTTCCATCACCATTTGTCTAAGTAATGCATCTTGGAGAGCATCCACAATTTTTTTGCTTCTTTCCAGATGTGCAGAAGGAGTAATGCAATCCATATCAGGTAGATTAAAGTCACCTAATATGATCGCTTCCCCCTTTGTTGCTATCTTGGCAATATCTATAATCAATTTGTTATCTCTCTCTTCAATTTGAGTCGGAGGTCTGTAGACTACAGCAATATGGATGACAGTGCCATCTCCTCTTTCCAACGCAATCCAGTGCGCTTCTTCTTTTCCCCATGTTCCCTGCATTTCAGTAGCTTTAATACTGCTTTTGACATACAAGGCTACTCCTTTTATTTTATTTATTTATTTTATTTATTACAGTTGCTTATATACCGCACTATTCGGCATCAGCGCGGTTTACAGTATAACAAAGTGACCAAATACACACATTCTGTTTGGTTTTACATCGAACAGGAATATAAACTTGTATAACAGGGGTTGAACTATATACAAGAACTATTTACATGAAATATGCTATATACATGAAGTAAAATTCCTATAACCTGAAATATGCTATATACATGAAGTAAAATTCCTATAACATTGTTGAATAGCACAATAAATGATGAATCCCTTTTGAATACTTGAAACCTTGTGCGTATGGGCTGCAAAAGGCGGTGTTTCTTAGGTGGTGCTAACTAAATTCATCGCTGGTTGGGTAGTATTGGAGGAAGAGGTGATATATGATTGCCTTCCTGAATTGGGTCAGGTCTGCTATAGCTCGAATGTCCGGTGGGAGTGCACTCCTCCTCCTTTTCCATTTTCTCTGTCTCTTCTGAATAGATTATAGCCAGCTATGGCTATATCCCAATCATGCGATTCATTAAACCATGTTTCCGTAACGGCTACGATGTCCAAATCCGTTTCCACCATTAGGGATTCCAGGTCTGGAATTTTTTTGGCTAAGCTTCGAGCATTTGTGCTCATTGCTTTCCAGCATTTACCTGGCTTGTGTGTATTTTGCATTGATTTTATTCTGCCCACTTCTTCCCACTTGTTTTTGATGTGTGGTTTAAGAGTGTGGCTGTTTCTGATGTTGTTCTGCTTTTGCAGGGGGTGGCATGCAGATGTTGACCTTCCACATCCGTCACCCCCTTTTCCTAGTTTAAATGCATATCCACATACTGCCTGAATTTTTCACTTAGGTTTCTTTTCCCTGCGACAGAGAGATGTAGTCCATCAGCACAGTATAGTCTCTTGTTGGTCCATCTGTTGCCCCAGTTACCAATAAATCTGAATCCTTCTTGTCTGCACCAGGTCTGGAGCCATGTATTAAAGTTGTTAATGCAATGCAGCCTTTTTGTCCCCTTACCAAGAACAAGTAGAACTTCTGAGAATGCAACAGTGTTAACAATGGGCTTGAGTTTCTCTCCCAGAGATTGGAAGTCCTTTTGGGCTGTAAAGGCACTGTTTCTAGCCAGGTCATTTGTGCCCAAGTGGATAATAACATCTGGTTTGGAGTGCTCACTTTTTGCGCTAAGTATTTCAACAACTTGGTTTGTATTCCTGCTTGCTGAAGAGCCTGGTAGGCACATGACTATCTTTTCTCCTTTGAACTGTGTTCCCAAGTTGGTGCCTCTGATGATGGAATCTCCAAGTAGTAATAGTTTTCTGTTTGGTGAGGTTTTCTTCATATTTGGTGCTTTAGCAGGAGATTGGGCATTGTCTGACTCATTTAAGGGCCCTTCAGTTTCTTTGGGTTGGGCATCCTCATTAGCCAAGGCAGAGAAGGCATTTTGCAGGGATATCTCTTGATGTGTAGGATGTCTCTGCATTACAAGTCGCAATCTTCCGGAACCCACTGTGATCCATTTGTTCCTGGGGTGTTTGATTCTTTGTGGGAGCGGTGGTGGACTTTGTTCAGTTTGTATCCTAGAAGAGGTGCGCTTCATTGCAGCCAGTTCCTCCCTCAGTAGAGACACTTCTTTATGCATGGCTGCTAGGTCTTTCCTTAGTAGAGTCAGTTCTTCATGCATGGCAGCTGACTTTAGGCATATAGGACAAGCTCTTAGGCTCCAAATGATTCTTCTTTGAATGAAAGTACCACAGTTATTGCACTGAATACACGACATGTTGATTAAGCAGTCCCAGAAGAGGAAGAATAATAAGAAAAGTTGAAGATGTGGGCGTTACCCACGTTAGGAACGACAGATGGCACGTATGTGACCACTATATAGGCAAAGTAGGATAGTACCCAGCAGGTACCCCCAAGGGCACAGAACATTGGCAGGCGGTGATTGGGGGATGTGCGGACAGATATGCAGGCACGCCTACCCCAGAACCCGCACCATAGGCAGCCGCCTACCCGCACACAGGATGGCCTGAGACTGCGTACCACCAGCACCACCAGCAGAAGGGCATGTCAGCATGGTGGCACAGGGGTACTGGAGGTGGAGGGGGGCAGTGGCACCTGCCCAGAGCAGACCATGGCCTAGCCCTGTGTAGGTGGGTGCAATGAACTGCAACAGACAGGCCCTGCCGGACAAACAGTCATGGTATCATCAGGGAATGCACTGTCTCTGTGGCAACACGGTGGTACAGTGCACACAACCAGTGTGTTTGGAGACAGAAGGTCACAGGTTCAAGCCCCAGCTGGGGCTCCTGCCAATCCAGTCCCCAAATTTTACCCACAACTATATCGTGATAGTAAAGATGAACCTTTATTGCAGAGAACATATGCATGGTTAATACGCCTATATTTTACCCCACCAAGCACAGACACCATAAACAGGCGCATTACCTAGAGCAGAGTCTCCCAAATGCAGTCCTGGAGGGCCAAACACCATTCAGGTTCCATGCTCTCTCATCACTCCGGCCTCGTGAAGAGCTCTCCCCGGCGAGGTAAGAGCAGGCCGGAGCAACCCACCTGACTGCACCGTCCAATCGGGACCAGAGGAGCTGCAGGCATAAAGCCCCACCGTCAGCGTGTGCGGCCCTCTCTCATCACTCCGGCCTCGTGAAGAGCTCTCCCCGGCGAGGTAAGAGCAGGCCGGAGCAACCCACCTGACTGCACTGTCCAATCGGGACCAGAGGAGCTGCAGGCATAAAGCCCCACCGTCAGCGTGTGCGGCCCTCTCTCATCACTCCGGCCTCGTGAAGAGCTCTCCCCGGTGAGGTAAGAGCAGGCCGGAGCAACCCACCTGACTGCACCGTCCAATCGGGACCAGAGGAGCTGCAGGCATAAAGCCCCACCGTCAGCGTGTGCGGCCCTCTCTCATCACTCCGGCCTCGTGAAGAGCTCTCCCCGGCGAGGTAAGAGCAGGCCGGAGCAACCCACCTGACTGCACCGTCCAATCGGGACCAGAGGAGCTGCAGGCATAAAGCCCCACCGTCAGCGTGTGCGGCCCTCTCTCATCACTCCAGCCTCGTGAAGAGCTCTCCCCGGCGAGGTAAGAGCAGGCCGGAGCAACCCACCTGACTGCACCGTCCAATCGGGACCAGAGGAGCTGCAGGCATAAAGCCCCACCGTCAGCGTGTGCGGCCCTCTCTCATCACTCCAGCCTCGTGAAGAGCTCTCCCCGGCGAGGTAAGAGCAGGCCGGAGCAACCCACCTGACTGCACCGTCCAATCGGGACCAGAGGAGCTGCAGGCATAAAGCCCCACCGTCAGCGTGTGCGGCCCTCTCTCATCACTCCAGCCTCGTGAAGAGCTCTCCCCGGCGAGGTAAGAGCAGGCCGGAGCAACCCACCTGACTGCACCGTCCAATCGGGACCAGAGGAGCTGCAGGCATAAAGCCCCACCGTCAGCGTGTGCGGCCCTCTCTCATCACTCCAGCCTCGTGAAGAGCTCTCCCCGGCGAGGTAAGAGCAGGCCGGAGCAACCCACCTGACTGCACCGTCCAATCGGGACCAGAGGAGCTGCAGGCATAAAGCACCACCGTCAAAGCGCACCCGCGCCTTGCGGGCCCGCGCCTGAGGGCCTCGCCAGAGGGCCCTTTGGCGTGGCCCTTAGGCAGTGGCACTTACATAGCCCTCAACACCATAGAAATAAGGACTTCCACTTATAATTGGACTTCTAGTCTAAACCGCAAGTATAACATAATGATTCAGATTATCTATTGCCATTAATGCACTGTAAAATCACAACTGTTATCAATAACTAACTTACTTTGACTTACTGTTGTCAGTAATTTACCTTGAAATCACTGTTGTCAGTAATTCACTATCACACTACTGCTATCAGTAATTCTATCTCATTTTACTGTTGTCAGTAATACACCTTAGTCTTATTGCTGCTCATAGGCTTGTTACTATTACAAATAGGCTTGTTACTATTGCTCACAGACTTGCTACTGTTACCAATAATCTCACTTTGATTATATGCTGCTAGTAATTTACTTTGAATTACTGCTGTCAATAACTCACGTTTGATATAGTGTTATTGAATCAAGTCGCTTTACTGTTGTCAGTATTTTACATTAGATTTACTGTCACCAGTAACCTGCTCTGAACTTACTGTCGTCAGTAACTCACTTGGAATTACAACTATCACTACTGCAATTTAACTCTATCAGAGTTTATTACTGCTGCCAGACACCTACATTACTATCAGAATCTATCTTATCTACTGTCCCATTTTATCACAACTCTATTCCACAGACTACCGAACCAATTATAGAAAATGCTACACCCAAACAACATGCTCACACGAATATCATATACCAGTTTATTACTGGCAATAATAATTATTGACCTATCACTAAGTTTAAATATTAAAACTCACATGACTATACCTATAATACACACACATACCCGTAATGACTGTCATATTGGACACACTCATGTTAACTACCCAAAAATTAATTATCATAGACTAATACACATACAACAAACAAATCCACAACAATTAGACAAGAAAAACGGGTCTAACAACCCATCCTCTCTATCATGCATCCTTATTAATGCACGATCAATGAAAAATAAACTACCCATATTTAACGATCTGATAACTGACTTAAAACCAGATATCTTATGTGTCACAGAAACATGGCTTTCTGAAACAGATACCGTCTATCTAAATCAACTTGATAAAGAAAATTATGACACATTTTACAAACACAGGTCCAATAAAAAAGGTGGTGGAGTTCTAATGATGACAAAAAAGATATTAAATGCCAAATTAATTCAATCAAACATCTCTAATAACATGGACACATTATTAATAAAAATCAGTCACATAAAAATCTGCTTAATCTATAGACCCCCAGATCAAAAAACAGATGGCCTGGATTCTCTTATTGAACTCCTTAACTCTTCTACTGAACAAAATCCTGTAATCATGCTAGGCGATTTTAACCTGCCGTCACTTTCATCACTAGACTCTAAATTATTTCTAGACACTATAGCAGACATAGAGTACCATCAAATAATTAAAACAGCAACGCATATCAAAGGAGGAACACTAGATTTGGTCCTTCTACCTGAGATACTCTTCAAGCTAATTAACTCAAATTCCATTGAATGTACAGAGACACCTTGGTCTGATCATTTTATTATCAAAATAAACCTTACATATCCCATCCCTAACGTCAAAAACTACACAAGAAATGGCCCCACCTCAAAATATAGAAAATTTCATGAAACAGACTTCCTTGATTCAACAATCCCCTACTTCTTATCAACACCTAATTTGGATGATGCTGTTAACAACTGGAATGTGACTATCAATAACGCAGCCAAAAATAATCATCTAAATAAAAAGACCACACATACCAAAACAAACAGCTCACCATGGTTTAATAACACACTAAGACAAATGAAAAGAGAACTAAGAAAACTTGAAATGAAATGGCGGAAATCCAAGTTGTCTGTACACAAGGAAATATATAATAACCATCTAACAAAATATAAGGAAACAATAAACAATACGAAGAAAAATTATTACGCAGCAACCTTATCAAAATCATATAATAGACCTAGAGAGCTATTCTCTATCGTCAGAAACCTAACCAATAATGATCAAACTTCTAGCAACGAAATCACAGACATCTCAGTACAAACCTTAGCTAATCACTATCAAAACAAATCAAAAAAACCTACTATACCCTCAGACAATAACAACATCCCTTGTCAATCTATAGACGAATGGTCAGAATTTTACCCCATGTCAAAAGTGTCATTAAAAACTATCATCTCAGACCTAAATACCACAACTTCATATTTAGATCCTTGCCCAGTATCGTGGATAAAAAATACACTACCAACTCTACTATCATATATTCTCCCAATAGTAAACTTATCACTAACCCAAGGATACCTTCCACCTCTCCTTAAACATGCTCAAATACGCCCAATTCTAAAGAACAGCAAACTAGACAAAACATCTCCAACATCATACAGGCCCATCTCTAGCATACCATTTATGGCCAAAATAATTGAAAAAGTAGTACAATTACAGACACAGGAATTTATAGATTTATCTTACCCACTTGACGATCAACAATATGGATTCCGACCCCGCCACGGAGTAGAAACACTTCTAACAGTATTAATAGATACACTCCTAAAAGGAATTGACAATCATAACCAAGCGTTCATCCTCCTTTTCATCGACATCTCAGCAGCTTTTGATAGCGTGCATCACTCAATAATGCTCAACAACCTAAGACAGATAGGCATAAACTCTACTGTACATAAATGGTTCACCTCATATTTAAATAACAGAACACAAAATGTAAGAATAGGTAATCAAACATCAAACACATACAAACAAGAAATAGGTTTACCACAAGGTTCAGCGCTTTCAGCCTTACTTTTCAATATTTATATAAAGCCGGTCTGCAACATCTTTAAAAAATTTGGAGTACAATATCACCTTTATGCGGATGATATTATGATGTACATACCTTTCACAATTCCTAACCTACCGATCCAACTTCTATCAGAGTGTTACAATGAAATTACAATCTGGCTAAAAACCCAAAACCTCCACATAAACCATGCTAAAACCGAAGTATTAATCGTAACAAAAAACCAATCATATATGCCCCCAACCCACATAACACTACAAAACCAAGAAATTAAAATAAAAAATGAAATAAGATATCTAGGTGTCATCTTAGACACACACCTTACAATGGAAACCCATATCAGAAATACCATAAAGAAAATCTACTTCAAACTCAAAATCCTCAAACAATTACGCCCCCTTGTATTTATACAAGATTTCATTAATATAACTCAGGCTACCATAACTCCCCACTTCGATTTCGCCAACTTAATACTTATAGGCATCTCAAAACAAAACATCAGAAGAATCCAACTTGCGCAAAATGCAACCGCTAGAGTTATATTACAAATAAACTCCCTCCAACATATAACACCGATATTAGCATCCCTTCACTGGTTACCAATACAAAGCAGGATAATATACAAAACAATATTAACGACATTCAAAGCCTTAAACGACTTGGCACCGAAGACATTATGTAATCTAATAGGCAAAGAACCACCTAAGCCCACTCTTAGAAAAGGACAATCAAACAAACTAAAGATTCCAAAAGAATTCATAAAAACCCACAAATTAACAAATAACAGAGCCTTTTCCCATATAGCTCCAACCATCTGGAACTCGTTACCAGAGGACTTACGATCACTATCAGAGATAATGGAATTCAGAAAAAAATTGAAAACGTATCTATTTAACAAACACTATAATACCTTGGAAAACCCTCCACTCAATCTAGATAAAGGCTAAAATATGACTCTACCCATATCAAGCTAATACACCCTACTATAAAGGATAACATTCAAAACTGACATAAATAACACTACACTCCTATGCCTTATATTCCTATTTGTATATAGTTACAACTGGTATGTTCTGCCTAATGCGGTACAGACAGTACTTCTGTTTAAATTGTTACACACTCTGTTATAGCTGAAATATCCTGATTAGTTGTTGAATCATTGAATTATGCAAGTTAAGATGTTCTATGTAATAAGTTATAATGTTCAATGTTCTATGTAAACAAACTCTGCTTTGTTAACTGTTGTTAATTGTACACCGCAACTGATCGCTGGAAGATGCGGTATATAAATAAGTGTTAAATAAATAAATAAATAAATGCTGCCTCTAATAAAGATGCCTGTGCTGCATATCTATGCACCACCCCCATGGTATGCAGATGTATCTCATGCATATTCATGAGGGACAGCATGAAAACCCAAACAGTGTTTGGCACACCAGGACTGGAGTTGGGAACCTCTGCCGTAAAGCAGCAGCCAATAGGGGCAGACACACTCACACCCACACCCACAGGTCCCATTAGCCAATGCCTCCTGGAGAGGCAGGACATTGGCCCCTGCGTGCATCTCCCAATAATAGCACTTGCATACCTTAGCAATGCCACCCTACACCTGGGTATACGGTACACAGCTATCAAACATTTGCTATGATTACTGTCAGATAGCAATTCCTACGTTAAGCACAGTTTGCTGATTGAGCTCCATCATAACAATCTTTCTGATGTCTGCGGTGTGTGCTTCAGGTCTGGTCTCTGACAGTGTTTACCACCCTGGGGAGTGACCTCCAACAGTATTGCGTACCATATCCATGCCTGTACTGTATCCATGCCTGTACTGTGCCCAGGACTGGTGTGCTGGCCAGGGCTACTAAACTCCTCTATAGTAGCACAATGCTGGCATAGGTGTGGGACTGTGTGTCTGTCTATCCAGTGTGTGGTGGCTGCAAACACCCTCCACAGCCCACACTGCCAGCACTGTTGCCAGTATTGGCCTGCCAATGTGCATAATGAGGAGCAAGGTACCATGGGTATAGCCCGGACAGGGTGGCCTGGCCAGGATGCATCTGCACAGGGCATAGGGCAATGGCTGGGACATTGTAGTGCCCGGCCACCACCTACACAGACAGGGTGGCCACAGCATGTCCTGCTGGGAGATCACTCTCACCCTGACTGTGCAGTGACCACGGCATGGCTAGGCACCCCCAAAGTGCTATATAGTATTTTTCTCATGTGATATTTATGGGTTTCCTTTTGGGGCCCAGTCACTGACTTATCTGCTTGTTGTGTATGCTGACATTCCAGTTCTGGGTGCATGCATTTCCACCAGGAAAATGCACTATGGACTAGCTAGCAGACTGTTTGCAGCTGGTATGTCTTGATGGAGCGCCTTGCAGGGTGCAGTGGCTGAAGGCTTGCTGCAGGAACATATGATATGCCATACTGGGTCAGACCAAGGTCCATCAAGCCCAGTATTCTGTTTCCAACAGTGGCCAATCTAGGTCATATGTACCTAGCAGTTTCCCCAAGAGACACAAGTTCCACAATGCTTGTACTGGGTCAAGCATTGATATCTTCAGTCACTTCTTAATAATGGTTTATGGACCTTTCCTCCAGGAACTTGTCCAAACCTTTTTTAAACCCAGCTACACTAACAGCCTTTACTACATCCTCTGGTAACAAATTCCAGAGTTTGATTACACGTTGAGTGAAAAAATATTTTCTTTTATTAGTCTTAAATAGTTTACCCTGTAGCTTCATTGCATGTCCCCTAGTCTTTCTATATTCTGATAAGGTAAACAATCGATCTACGTTTACCTGTTCCACTCCGTTCATTAATTTATAGACTTCTATCATATCTCCCCTCAGCCGTCTCTTTTCAAGGTTAAAGAGCCCTAACCTTTTTAGCCTTTATTCATAGCAGTATCCTTCCATCCCCTTTACCATTTTGGTGGCACTTCTCTGTACCTTTTCTAAAATCGCTATATCCTTTTTAAGATACGGCGACCAGAATTGCACACAATATTCATGGAACGATATAGAGGCATTATAATATCTTTTGTTTTATTTTCCATTCCTTTCCTTATGATACCTAGCATTCTATTTGCTCTCTTGGCCGCCGCTGCACACTGGACCGAGGGTTTTAACATGGTATCCACAATGACGCCTAAATCTTTTTCCTGGGTGGTGGTTCCTAATGTGGAACCTTGCATCGTGTAACCATAGCTTGGGTTGTTCTTCCCTAGGTGCATAACCTTGCACTTGTCCACATTAAATTTCATCTGCCATTTTGATGCCCAGTCTTCCAATTTATCAAGATCATCTTGCAATTTTTCACAATCCTCTTGGGTTTTAACAACTTTAAATAGTTTTGTGTCATCTGCAAATTTGATAACCTCACTCGTTATTCCACTTTCCAGGTCATTTATGAATATGTCAAAAAGCAGCGGACCCAGCACAGATCCCTGGGGTACACCACTATTCACCTTTCTCCATTGGGAAAATTGGCCATTTAGCCCTACCCTCTGCTTTCTATCTTTTAACCAGTTCCTGATCCACAATAGTACACTGCCTCCTATCCCATGACTCTTTAGTTTTGCCAAAAGTCTCTGATGAGGGACCTTGTCAAAGGCTTTCTGAAAGTCCAGATACACAATATCAACCGACTCACCTTTGTCCACCTGTTTATTCACTCCTTCAAAAAAACATAACAGATTAGTAAGACAAGATCTTCCTTGTCTAAAGCCATGTTGGCTGTCTCCCATTAGGTTGTGACTATCTACATGCTGAGTAATTTTATTCTTTATGATGGTTTCTACCATTTTTCCCGGTACTGACGTCAGGCTCACCGGTCTGTAGTTTCTCGGATCACCCCTGGAACCCTTTTTAAAAATTGGTGTTACATTGGCGATCCTCCAATCTTCAGGTATTAGAGATGATTTTAATGATAGTTCACAGATTACTGATAGCAGTTCTGCAATCTCATATTTCAGTTCTTTCAACACCCTTGGATGTATACCATCCGGCCCAGGTGATTTGCTACTCTTCAGTATCTAATAGTTGTAAGACATCTTCCCGATGTATCGATATTTCCTTCAATTCTTCCACACCTTTAAATAACACTTCAGTCATGGGTAACATCCCTACATCTTCCTCAGTAAAGACCGAAGCAAAGAATTCATTCAGTCTCTCCGCTATCGCCTTGTCGCCTCTTAGTGCTCCTTTAACCCCTTTATCATCTAAGGAGAATATCAGATAGTGGTGGGGTGGAGCTTAACATATCCAGGCTTAATGTCTGTCTGCTATTGTGTTATGGATGTGTACAGGACTGCATTGACTGCCCTGTAGGTGTCTGTTCTCCAGCAGGACTGGGGTTGATGGTCCCCTCTACTGCCACCATTGCAGGGAGGTAGAATGTGGATCTGTTGATGGGAGACCCTATTTACCACCCTCAGCCCTGGAGGAGGAGGGTGGTGGTACATAATCCTCCAAGGGGTCCATAGGGGGCTGCACCTGACTGAGACATACAGATATATCCAAGGTGTGTCTGCAGAAACTAACTATCTCCCATATTAGCACTGCTGGGGACCTGCAGCATGGCCTATTTCTGCCATGGAAGGTGCTGTGGACCTGGTGCTGGGCACCTCACCGCACCCTCAGGGTGAGCACAGTACCCGCACAATGTGACGGTGTGTAGCTACTCTGTGCCAGTAACACACACGGTCAGTACCCCCTACCAGGCCGAGGTGCTGTGGGGGTGCACATGGTCAGTTCCCCCTACCAGGCCGAGGTGCTGTGGGGGTGCATACCCCATCTTGTGTTCATCTGTAGACAGCTGATTTGCATGTGCAGTGCATCATGGGTACGGGTGGGCTAACCCTATCCTGGTGACCACAGCAGACTGTCTGTGTGGTGACGTGCAGTCCCTCTGCAGCCAGCCAGGGGCTTGCTAGCAGCTATAGAGCTGTAGCCCACTGGTTACTTCACTGCCTATAGAGCCAGAGGTCATGGGTTCAAACCCATAGTGGGGTCGTTTGATAGGGCTGCCCAAAGAATTATCTCTTTTTAATGTACATTATTGCTGCCAGCAAAAACACCCTCAGCGTACTGTACCCATAAGGTGCCTCAGAGGGCGCTTTATAGGGCGCCCTATAGGGCACCTTATGGTTACCGTCCATATAAGGTGCACTATATGTTATCCTGTGGAGCGACTTATAGGGTGCCCTATAGGGGACATTATAGGGTGCCATGGCGGACAGTGCACTTTATAATGTGCCCTCTGGGGTACCTTATGAGGCGCCTTATGCAGCACCTTATGTTACAATACTTTGAGGGTGTGTTTGCTGGCAGCACTAATTAAAATACAAATAAAATGCCCCCTAAAGCAATATTACCTATAACAGGTAATGCCTCAGCCAGCCTTCTTCACTAGGCACAGTGGGGGAATGAACCCATGACTCCTGCATCATTTGTCAGTGTCTTAACCACTGTGCTACACTGCTGCTCCTCCTTGCATGTCAGCGCACCTACTTAAGATTTTCATTCGTTACACTGCACAGTGCTGCCATCAAAAACAGTGCTGTGACCTTGCGGTTCCTCATACGGCACCCTATAAAGCATCCTATAAGCAACATTCTAGGGTGCCTTGGCGGACAGTGCACTTTAAAATGTGCCCTCTGGGGTACCTTATGGAGCGCCTTATGTTACAGTGCTTTCAGAGTGCGTTTGCTTGTAGCAGTAATTAAAATAAAATTAATATGCCTCAGACTGCAATATTAACTATAACAGGTAATGCCTCAGCCAGCCTTCTTCATTCGCCACAGTGGGGGATTAAACCCATGATCCCTGCACCATCAGTCAGTGTCTTAACCATTGTACTGTGGCTCTGTTGCACATCAGCGCACCACTTATGCTTCCCGCGCAAGTTTCTCATGCGCTAATGTGCACGGTGCACATGAGCGCACGGCGCACATTAGCACATGATTAATCCCGGTTTGCTTTTTTCAGACTGAAATGCCCACTCCTTATATGGCATCCCGCACACTAGAGCGGCGCGCACCTAACGGGGTTTTAGTAAACATACCCCTTAGAGCTCAAAAATTCTGGTTGCTAAGGAAGTGTCCTGGAAAGCAAGAAAGAAAAGAATGTGGGTAACTGTCTTTCCCTTTCTCTGGCACTGGAGGCTGAAGAAGGCAAACCATGGTAAGATGCCTGTGTGTGTACTGTGGGGTTAATTAAAGTGAATTTTAAGCTTAAAGTAAAGTACTTGATTAGAAATATAGTAGAGCTTGATTAACTTGTTCTTTTCTGTATATTTGGAGAAGAAAAAAATATTTGGAAGTTGTGGTCTTGGGCAAGCCACTTAACCCTCCATTGCCCATGTTCCCTGTAAAATAGTTATCTCCAAGTTATAATGCCCTGTTCAATGTAATTTCATTTATTCAATGTAAACCACCTTGATATCATGAAAGGCGGTATATAAGAAATGTTAAATAAATAAAATAAAAAATAAATCTGGTGAGCACAGCTGTGTTTATCAGTAACTACTATTGTTGTGAGTTTAAAACTAGTCACAGTGGCAGCTGAAGCAGAAATTTGGATTTGCTACTGAGTCAAATCTCTCTCTTTGTAGAGACTCTGAGTTGTTTGCCATCCAGTTTTAAAATCCTGTGAAGTCTGGTGTAATTTGGAGGAAGGAGGGAAAGTAATTCTAATTGTAATCGTGTGCACCTATATCAAAAAGGATAAGGAAACAGGGTTGAGAATTCTGAGGAATAAAAATCTTTTGTACTTCCTTTGGGATAAAGGGTTCCCCTTACTATGGTGAATCACAGGAACTAATTAAACTCAAAGAAAAAATCCATAAGAATATTCCTTTAAGGAGAGGAAAGGTTCAAACTAAATCAGTTTATCAGTGACTGAGCTGTGCTCTAACTAGATTAAGCTCTGGGTTATTAGGATGTTGAAGCAGTGCTGACATTAACTTTTATTAAAGAAAGAAGCAGTGAACTGGTCTGAGTGTGTCTGCTGAACTGAAAGGGGAGAAAGATAGGGATTCACTAATTATCCTTTGTTTTCTTAGCACAGGGACAGTAAATAGAAATGATTCAGTCTTTCCCTTCATTCAAACCAGACTGAATAGCCTCAACTGATTAGACTAAGGTTTCCCCTTTTTGAGTTATTAAAGTTAGGTTAGTAGGAAACAGCAACTGGACATTGCTGGATTGGCTGCCTGGAGGAAAAGGGCACCTGGAACCTGAGGAACCTCTACCACAGACTGCACTGGGTACTCAAGAGAGGAACTTGGAAGATTACAGATTGAGGTACCTCTATCATCTCACATACCCAAAAAGAACTGTAAGGGGAAATTGATGAGCTCATTCTTTTACACAGAGTACTCCAAGGTCTGAAACTTTACCTGTTAAAGAGTACAGTTCATATAAACCCTGAACCTGAGTGAAAAACTAATACTGATGTTGGACAGAAATGTAAACCCACAATAAGAATAATAGTAAAAGTTATTTGTCTTAATGATGTGTTAAACTGAGGTACTGAAATGTTCTTGGGGGTTGGCAACGTGCATTTTCTAGGACCACCATTGTTATTGGAAATAAAGCTTTTATTTGTGTATTCTCTGGAACCAATCTTCTCAACTGATTGTCTCTAATTTATTTAGTTACCAATAAATTCCATTTGTAATTTATACCTCTATGGCAAATGTGATTGTTTTTGTGCTGATATCACCTCCAGAATAAATCAATTATAACATCACATTGGTATATTAACTCACCTCAGAGGTGGAATAAGTCTCCCTACACACGGGGTAGTGGGGGCGGCCAGCAGGGACAAAACATGAAGGCATGCAGAGGGAGCCCCGCAGCCGGACCCTAGACATGGGAGGCCGGATCAGGGGTCTGGCTGCGGAGAAAGGACAGTCTTAGTGGCAAACGGCAATCGTCTATCTTTTCAGCCCAGAACACTAACCGGGCAGCATGGAAAATCGCTGCTGCCCAGTTAGGCTCAGCGGCTTCCCAGCTATGCGGCAAACCCCGTATATTCACTTCCGTCACTGTGGAGGTGAATATCCGGGGTTAAGAGGTCAGCAATTCAAAATCGGGCCTTTTTTTTTTTTAATGTCCCTATAAATGCCTGGTCATGTCTGGGGGGGATTAAATATGTGTTCACTGAAGTTTTTCACTTGGAAGATTTCCTTAAAAAACATGTTTCAGTATGAATATGTGTTATTATGTGGTTCTGTGTTTTGCTAACGTTTGGAAAATGTTTTGAGTTTGTATAGAATTTTCCGGGTAATCTGTTGTTCTCTTTAGATATTACCATTTTTGTACTTTCTGCCATTGGTGGATATAGGTAAAGTCTCCCCGTGATATGGTTGTTGATCATAATGGTAAACAAATGCAATATCATGTGCATTTCTTATTTTATTTCTGTTTTCTTTTGTTTTTATTGTATTCTAAACAACTGAAATATTGAATTAAAAAAATTAAATACTTAAAAAGTATTAATGAACAAACAAACCTTTTTCAAAGAAGGGGAAGCTGCAAAACTAGAGGGCAATAACATGAAGCTGCAAGGAGATAAAATTAAAAGCAATATCAGGAAATACTTTTTCACTGAAAGGGTGGTGGATGCTTGGAATGTCCTCCTGAAGGAGGTGGTGGGGCAAACACTATACAATGACAGAATTAAAAATGGCATGGGACAGACACAGTAGGTGCCTTTATATCAAGGGGACAAAGTCAAAATAAACGTAAATATCATTTATACTTCAACAAATAGAGGGGGGTAACCTGCACGTAGTGGCAGTTACAACCCTAAACAAAGTCATAGAGGGGGAGTGACCTGCACAGAGAAGCAGTTATAACTACTATAACCATTTTACTGTGCAGATTAGGTGGACCATACTGGTCTTTATCGACCATCATATACTATGTTACTCTGGCTCCCAGTTTCTTACTGGATGAAGTTTAAAAATATTGTTGCTGGTATATAGGGGCTATCAGCACATTTTACAAAGGATGTCCAAGTCAGAACATCTGAAGAAAAGCAGGCATGCCCAAGTTCAGGCATGATTTCAGAAACATGGATGTGCCTGATATGGACATAGACATCCCTGGAATAGTATTTCACAGTAGGGATGTCTAATCGCTTTGAATGTATGATAAGGCGGACTAGAAGATATGTTAAATAAATAAATGCCTAATGGTTCAAGTAGTGGGTTAGGAGTAGGGTGACCAGTGTCAGCCTTTGTGATATAAGGCTAGTCACTTAATTCTCCATCTTCTCTACACCCTGTGGATGTTTTAAAGCTACAACAGGAACTTTCCTGATGCCTGTTCCTGCCTGGATCAGGTCTAAATGTGGGCTTGCCTGCAGCTGAAATCAAACAGGGCCATCTAAGTACATTACACTTCCCCAGACAAGCCACCACCACGTCCCCTGCCTTCTTGAACGTCCCCACACTGGCGATGCCTGTAAATGTCATTTGTAAATTGAGTCTGGAGACATCTCTATGATTTTGACATCCATGTGCACATCGTTGGACGTCCAAAGCACAACTGAAACCTTTAATGACCCCCTTCTCTCACAACTTGCTTCCACATTCCCCTTTACGTATTCTTAGGCTTCCATCAGACAATTGTCTTACCATTCTGTGTTGCGTGTTTGGAAACAACTTGGAATTTGGCATATTTTTATTAGGGCCCTATCCTTTGAAATTATCTCCCTTGTTTTTAAGGCAGAATTAAAGATTTATTTTTTTAAAACAGCTTACTGTGACCATTTTTTACTTTCTTGATGTTATCCAGCCATAATGGTGGCCTGCTTTGTGTTTTTTTGTATTTTATGATTTTCTGATATCTTGGTTTTGGGGAAGATTTGACAGGTTTTAATGATTTATTTTATTGTGCATGTACTGTAGTTTTGTTTCTGTTTGTTTTGCATGTTATCATTCCTTATGTATATTGTTTTCTATTGTTGTAAGATTATGTTTACTGTATGTATTGTTTGCCTATTTTATGTTTTTATGTTATGCTTATTTTAATTTTGTAAACAGTTCTGCTTGTTTCAAAGGGCAGTATATTGACTATTATTAAACTAAACTTTAAAAAAAAAGTTGACCCTGGAGTTTAAATATTGCCCCGTCAGTTTCTGGGATTGATTATCCACAATTTGCATACCACACAAATATCACAGACTGGTGTTTCATTCTCAATTATTTGCTGCCAGTGCAGCTGCAGTGAATCAGCAGCATTTCTACTTTTCATATCAAAGTATTTCTGGCAGTGAAGATCCTGACAATAAAGGAGCCAAAGACATGAATTTACTGTTCACTGCAAGTCATCCCTGTACAGATACAGCCAGGACAAATGAATATCTATTATTTTCTCAATTTCATTGCTTTTCTGGAAGTGGTGATAGAAGAGAGCTTGATAGAAAACATGTCAATGCATAAGTTCCGAATTTAGAAAATCAGACATCCGGCCAAGAGTTAAAAGGAAGAAGTATGTGTAGTCATTCAACAGAAGCATAAACTTAATCATAGGACAAGTGTTAAACTGCAGCAAGAATACGATAAGCAGATAAGAACACTGAGATGCCTCAATATCCCTGTTTTGATAGTGTCCTTCAAAGATACCTGCCCCAAAGAAGATGTAAATCTGTACATGGTGTTGAACAAATGACAATCAATGAGTTAAAAGCCCAAAAAGAAATATTCTGATTTATGCTGAGTGTGACTCAGCAATGAGCCTCACATGTTCGACTTGTACAACTGATCAAATTTATGAGGCTATTTTTTCATAGTTCTAGTGCAGGGATGGGCAATTCTGGCCCTCGTGCCCCACAATCCAGCCTGGTTTTCATGATGTCCCTAATAAATATTCATGAGATCTATTTGCATCCACTGCCTTCCATTGTATGGAAATAGGCCCATGAATATTCATTAGGGACATCATGAAAACAAGGCTGGATTGTGGTGCACGAGGGCTGGAATTGCCCACCCCTGTTCTAGTGCATAGCACGAAAACTTGCCAGAATTAAGGCATAGTATGTTTCAAAAATAAGACTTATTCCTTGACGTATACTCTTTAATGAACAGACCCATGGTAAGCTTTATTCTTTATATAAAGATTTTTTTCATAGCTGCAGAATGGAGTCCGATGCTAGAATAAATCATCTATCCAAACCTTATCGAGACTATTGTGTTTAGTTCTAAAGACCATACCTATAATAGAATGGAAACAGGGAAGAGTATGAAATGAGACTGAAAGACATAAATATGTATACCTTAATAGAGAGGAGTGAGAACGACATAGAATAGGTAAGGGAGAAAGATAGAAAAAGGGGCGATGAAAAGACATTTCAGTCTATTAATGAATAAAAGGTAATCCTTTGTCATTGCCTAAAGTTGAAAACAAGTGGCCAAAGCCAGTGCTCCAGAAAGAACCTCAACGCATGGTTCCCTGCTCAAGACCATTACTGAAATGACCACATTAGGTATCTTGGCGTTTGGGGTATACAGTAGACAACCTTCAGATTACACTAGAAGAAATGGTGGAGGCCATCAGTGTGGTAGATTTTGACAGACTTAAGACAGATGTAGAAGACAGCAGTGAGAAAAGAATTTAGAGGGCAGGTAAAAGAAATGGAGAAATAAGGGTATAAGAACAAATTGGATTAATTTCTTTTAGACAGCTTGGATGAAGAATTTCAGTCTGTATTTGTCATCATCTAGTATGTTATGATGCTTCATTAGTGCATGTTTTTAGGACAATGGAGAAAGGTTGCATCAATACATGACATTTTAGCAAGTATGCCTGTTATTTTACTGTCCCTGACTAGCCATAAGACATAACATGTGCCAACATTTAATGTGTTCTTAATGCTAATTTTCAAAGAGAAACAGGCACAGGCACTTTCTGTTTTAAAATTTGGATGAAATGCATGCATTAAAAGCACTCGAGAGTTTCCAGCTATGTAGGCAATATGAAAATTGCCTCTTAAAATCAGACCAAATATGTCTCTTGGCTCAAGAAGTAAAGAATCTACACATATGTAAAATATATTTATTACATTTTTTTATCAGCATTTACCTGGACACCATCAGAAGCAGGGCTATAACTTGCTCTTTTAAATGTGTCTGTGACGTTTCTGAGAATTTCCACAGAGATGAGAAGATCTCCTGCATAAAAATGTTTCCTCTGAGTTAAATCCAACAGTGTTTTGGTCACTTGGGCCATCCCTTCACCTGCGAGTGTTCTTTGTCCCTTTGCAAGGTGCTCTTTAATCTGTGCCAATCAAAGAGAGAAATAAATCTTAGAACCCACAATATCTTACTGAAACATGTACAAAACAAAAAGCATAATTGAGGACTAATTAATTTGCATCAAATTTAGAAAGCTTAACAGTCTAGTGTACAAAAGTTAGATAATATAATAATATGTAATTGAATAGCAAATGGCTGACAGTAAAAGGACAAATCAAATGGTTGGTAAAAGAAAACTTAGGGGCCCTTTTACGAAAGGGTGCTGTGGTATGCACCAACTGCTCTGATAACATGCAAATCCATGGTGCGTTAAGGCAACACTACAGTGTTAATTGCCGGGCGCATGGAAAACATGTTCCTGGTAGCTACCGCAGAGCACACAGCCCTTCCATGGCACAATAGCAAAGAGTGCACCCACACTACTGGTCTGCTGTGCAGGCAGTACGGGTGCGCTAACTACCATATTTCCCAGATTATAAATCCCGTTTTTTCATCAGGAAGTGATGGCGTGACCTATACAATGGAATGACCTATCTAATAAATTTACACGCCCATTGAACTGCATATAAATACTCGCATCTGCACAGTGAATGGTCTTTCTCCCTGGGCCCTCCGCTCTATGCCCAATGCTTGCAATCAGATTTGAAAAACCAGCAGTGTTGTCTTGCACTTTATTTTTTGTACTAGCGACTTATACACAGGGGTGACTTATAATCCGGGAAATATGGTGCATGGCACTCACCCCACCCACTCTTTGCCCCTAACCCTCCCACTTGTAACCTTAAGACGCCATGGACAGTTATCACCAAAATCCAGCAGTGCTAATGGTCATGGGCCCTTTACTAGCTGTCAACCTGTTTCCATTGAGTGCCTTTAGCACATGTCAGACCATCCTGAAGACCAGCGCTCTTTAGTAAAATGTCCCCTTATTTTATTTATTTATTTACATTCTCTTATATACCGCGCTATTCTGCATCAGTGTGGTTTACATTGAACAAACTGAAATTACATTGAACAGGGCATTATAACTTGGAGATAACTAGTTTACAGGGAACATGGGCTATGGAGGGTTAAGTGGCTTGCCCAAGACCACAAGGAGCACCTGTGGGACTAGAAACCCCAGTCCTTCCGGCCAAGGTTGCTGTCCTCTAGTGGGATTTGAATCCCCAACCTTCCAGCCTGAAGTACCTTGCCCCAACCACTAGGCCACTCCTCCACTCAGACTAAAATGCCTGCTTGACTGAAGAATAAGCTTTAGACCTCTTTAATACTGAAAGACCTCTACATTTAGAGAGTAATTTATTAAAATATTTTCCATGTGTAAAGCCAGTTTCACATGCAGAAAAGGGTTTTTATCAAATTTCATGACCATATCCCTTATACAGGAGTATGTGCTAAGAAAATTGGCCGTAGTTTCAGGTGCACCACGCATTGCATTCCTGATAGCATAATTTGTGCCGAGTGGAGGTGGAGTAATAAAGTATGCATGTAGTTTATAAAATACACTGATACAAATGTAAAGTACATGCACATATGCACCCTTTATCAGAGCAAATATACATTTGCATGTCAATATTTGTGTGCTATTGTGGCAGGTTCTGGATGCCTATTTTGTAAGGGTACAAGATAGGAGCCTTTTAGGTCTTTTCAGATACGCGTCCTGTTATAATGCGAATACAAGAGCTGCTGGATTCCTCTATTTTGCACCTTCAGGAACAGAGCCATCTGTGATATCAATGTGCTGAATGTTTTCCACATGGTGATAGAATAAATTAGCATTAATGTGCTGCTGCAGGAACAAATTGGATGTAACCACTACCAACTGATCCACTTTGATGTAACTTTGCTTACTAAAGGCAGAATATGAAATGTAATAAATCAATGACGTCATTTTAGAAACCTAGTGCAGCATTTCCATATGTAAATTCCATCCATGTGTACTGTGATGAAGCTGAAGCCATTGAAGCTATAGACTTAGGAAAAAAACACTGTTTATTATAAAGCAACTGACTCACAGAGGGTGCAGTTACCTAAAAGTGCAGCTAGAGGGAGCAGGCATGAGGCTGCAGAAGCTAAGCTGACACACCCAGGTTTTGAGAATGCAGGAGCTAATCAGGTACACCTGAGTAGAGAGCCAGGAAGCTCAGTGGAGAAACGGCTTTATAAACAGTGCTCAAAAGGAAGAAAGCAGAGAGGATCTCAAGTTCAGAGAGGAACTGAGAGAGGACTACGAGCTGAGAGAGGACCTTAAGCTCAGAGAGGACCACAAGTTTGAAGAGGAACACAAGTTCAGAGAGGAACTGAGAGGGGACCTGAGAGAGGAACCTCACATACTGAAAGGCAGAGAAGCTTGGAGTACTTACAAGGAAGAGCTAAGTTCCAGGGAGGACAAGCCCGTTCCAGAAAGCTCCAGGAGCCAGTCTTCAGGGAAGACGGTGATAGAAGGAGACTGCCGGGTAGAGCAAATACCAGCAGAGCACATCTCAAAGATCCGAGGTACAGTTATATTTCCTTTCCAAGATGTGAGCCAGCTCCTAGAAAAGCTTATAACCCAGAGAACCGTACTGATAGGAAACAAAGCTGGGAAAGGCTTGTGAAACCTTTACAGAGAGGCATAGTAAAAAGCCATAACAGTTATTTGCCACACCAAGACGAGCAAGGCTGGGGAATATTGGAGAGATCTATTGAACTACAACCTGCCTTATCCAGGAAAAGCTCAGGACTAGCTGACAACATGGCTGAACAGGAACCTATGCAAATAGAGGTGATAGAACCAGAGCCATTGCAGTTAGAGCACCCGATGGACTGCTCACTCTGTGTTACCAAGAGTCTAGAGTCTCTCACAGAATTGTAACCGGCAGGACATGCTTTAACATATCTTTTTGCTTTTGCTAAGATGAAAGAAGAAGTTTTGTATTTGTTTTTCCTCTTGGTGTTGAAAATCTGTTTGAATGCAAAGAACTGTGAAGCGCCTGTAACAGTTACTGACTTTGTAAATATTTTGGCATAAACCCTGAAGTAAGGTACATTCCGTTTTTGTCTTCCTGGAGAACCTTTGCGCAACAAAGAGAATAAAAACCATTTAAGTTTAACCCTGCACAAGGCTCACAACTATTTCTTTATGAAGTGGGACTACAAAGACCATGATGCACCTGGTCTAGAAAAGATTTTCCTTTTTCAACCAACAATAAGTGTCCGCCCTCTCCTTTCTGCACGCTGCCACTAGGAGGGGCTGTGACAGTACATACCAAGTTTGTAACTGATGCTAGATAAATGTGGAAGTGTCAGTAATGCATTCATTTAGACTTCGCTGTGGAGGTGTGTTGGGGGTGTGTTAGGAGCAGTACTGCCCCTGAAGGTGGCATTTTTGAACGCTAGAATATGCACAAATCAAGCACAAACATCAGGAGAAAGCAGGAGTAACCTCAACAATTGTTTTTGCATTTATTTATACTGTAGATCTGTATGCCACAGAGAAGGCCAGGAGGATGCAACCTTATCAGAGAATATACAGACCCAGGTTCAGATTTCCAGACCTCAGTGATGTAGACTGCATCACCAGGTTCTGCTTTGACAAGGAAGTCACCTTCCACCTCTTCCAGCAGTTAGAGCCTCTCTTCCAGTTACACCACACAGCAAGGACAACCTATGCCAATGCACCTGAATATTACCACATCGCCTGTCTTTTAAGCACTGGAACCTTCAAGTCCACTCTGGCTGCCAGCACTAGCTTCAGCCATTCTGCCACCATGCTCTGCATCACTCTGTTTCTGAAGGACTTTCTCACTGACTACACTGCCTATATTGCCTTCCCTCTTGATATGATTCAGGAATAGCAAATGATGACTCAGTCCTGTGAGAAGGCCCATTTCCCATCAGTGTTGTATCCACATACCCATCAGACCACCTTCTGGCAAAGAGGTCAGCTACTGCAACAGAAAGTACTTGCACTCCCTCATAGTGCTGAAGGCCCAATCACGGATGTCTTTGCAAGTTTCCCAGACTTCTGTCACAAAGCCTTTTTATTAACTCACTCAGGAATACATGATACATTAGAGAGTGGTCAGATCATCATGGGTAACTGTTAGGTGAACATTTGTCTTCCTGCACACATTAAACCTCTTCACAATTATGGTATACACGCAGAACCTTTTGGCTCACCTCCTACAACACTGCTAGAGCTGCTTGCCTTTTCCACACAGCCTCAATGTTTTACTTTTCTTTCCCTTCTCCCACACAGGTGATAAGAGGCTATTCGCAAAGACGTTGCTGATGATGCCATCACTGGATTACAGAATGAAGAAGAGAAATGATAATAATAGAGCTCACCCTATGCATGTGGAGGCTGATTCTGCAATGTGCATGGACGGGCCATCCAGATGGCCAAAAACTGAACGGGGCCAACATGTACCCAATTCCGCAACAGCGGGAGCTATACTTTCCCATGGTTGTGGAATCAGGGCACTTGAATGGACCGGCGTGCACACGATGCACAGTGGTTAAACATCCTGGAGGCTACCCGGCCCCACCACTCAATGCTCCAGCTGATGTGTCGGTGCCAGTTCCGTGGTGCACTGTTGCCATTCCACCGGCACATCCAACTGGTGCAATGCAGTCCCCAAAGCCATTGCAGCCCCATCAAGCTGCTTTTTGACCCTCGGCAGGTGACCCCAAGGCCGGGATTGTGTGGCGGGGACACTCCCGTGGGGTCTCCGTGGTGCAGGGGGGGAAGAAGGCTGTGGAGAACACATCACCCGACACTTATTCCACCTTCTGGATGGAATAGGCCTGGCGTTTAACTTGCTGGCAGTGGACATTCAGAGGTACTCCCCTAGCCCACCCACACTCCACCCCAGCAGTTACCTCCTGCCCCTGTCCAGCGCACCCCACACAAATCCTCTGTACATGTGGGGAGTGCTAGATCCAGAATAGCATGCCGAACCTAAATGGGGGTTGGACATTCATAGGTCAGAATGAGTCCCATAGGAAAGAATAATCAAATTATAGCTACATAGAAACATATAAAATAACAGCAGATAGAGATCATGTGGCCTATCCAGTCTGCCCATCCATAAGAACTATTAAATGTTGCAATTCCTTTCTCTTCCTCAAAGATTCTCTGGATTTGTCTAATGCTTTCTCTTTTTATCTTTTTTTTAATTAAGATTTTGTAAAATACATAGGCAAATATATATACGAGTATATAAAAAAGAACAAAAGACATACATGGTCAAAAGAAAACACTATACCATAGCAGGGAATCATAACTGATATCCAAACAAAAAGTCACATGTAGAAGTCCACATTCTGGGAACAAACAAGGCAAAATACAACATCATTTCAAAACAAGAAATTAAGGGTGAGAAAGTAACCCCTTACATATTTCCTGGGAATATCCATATACATTAGACTCCTTAACTCACATCCCTTTTATTGGACAGAAAACTTTCTAATTGAACAGAATCAAAAAAGAAAAATGTGTTTCCCTGCCAGGTGACAGTGCACTTACAGGGAAAACATAAAAAGAAGGACCCACAGATCCCCAAAACTTTAGGTTTTAAAATTAGAAATGGTTTCCTACAAAGCTGCGTAGTCTGGGAAACATCCGTAAAAACATTGAGCTTCATCTCACAGAATAAGACATCTTTGTGTTTGAAATAAAGCTTCAAAACCCTAGTCTTATCTATCACGGAAGGCAACTAAACCAATAGAGTAGCTCGTTTAGATATAAAATCCGATGAGTCCTCAAGAAATTTAGATAGATCTTGACTAACACCAAGAATTAAAACATCACCCCCCCTCCTAAATTTGAGTCCTCCACATGAGTTTTTGTTGGAAAGTAAAAACATCTTTGAAGAGGAATTGCATCCAATATCTGGAGAACTTCTTTGAAATATTTTTCCAACAAAATCTCTGGAAACAATAAGTGTGTGACATGGAAATTAAGAAATCTTAAAACTGGTAGCCCGGGAGGAATTCTCCAAGATTTCCAACTTATGATGCAAGGACAATGCATCTTTTATAGAAGAGACATTGGACTGCTACAGTGTTTGCAGCTGACCATCTAATTTAGAAACAACTCCCACCAAACCAGACATTCTAACATCCATAGTCTGAAAGGACTTAACTGTTTCCTGAGTAAAATCATACAATTCAGAAACCATCACAGATAATCTCTTATCAATGTTAGAGATAGCTAACTAAATATCCTTTAATATAATGTCCTGAAGGATCCTCAATCATCTGCAATTCTGTAGATAAAGTAACAGGTTTTGGGAAAGAGCAGGGACCTGGGGAAGCAGGAGCCAGATCAACAGAAAGATCTAATAATCCCATGGAAGACAGCAACGGGTTTGGAGGGGGTAGAGGGTCCATTCTGTTGGGCTGAGAGAGGCTCTCTGGGCTGACTCATGCACTGAAATTGAAGGGGTGAAGTGCCTATCTAAAGGACCAACC
Source organism: Ichthyophis bannanicus (assembly GCA_033557465.1). Classification (NCBI taxonomy): domain Eukaryota; kingdom Metazoa; phylum Chordata; class Amphibia; order Gymnophiona; family Ichthyophiidae; genus Ichthyophis; species Ichthyophis bannanicus. Next base: position 1,214,447,048 of record CM066033.1, on the reverse strand, counting down.
ACCTTCCCAGCTGGCACCAGAGACACTGATTTAGAAGGCAATATTGCCTTATGTTTCCCCATATTGTAGTTCAATACAACTCAGACATATAACACAGTACCTTCTTTTGAAGATCTCTTTCAGGGTCCTCCACTGTTGCTCTGTCAGTGCGCCAAAGGGGTACAAAAGGGGCATGACCTGCCTCTTAAGGCATGCCCCTTTGGGCTATGGCCCAGAGGGCCTCTGAGCCAGTTGAAATACCTCCAGGGGACTTCCTGTAGATGATGTCAGCAGGAACCATCCACCATGATGCCAGCAGGCTACACCATAAACCATGGGACCGCCTCAGTCTGAACAACCCAGCGGCATTGACCCAGAGCATGTGCTTTGATGTTCCATGGAGAATGCCTCTGAGCTAGTTGAAATACCTCTAGGGGACCTCCTGTAGATAATGTCAGCGGAGCCATCCACCATGATGCCAACAGGCTACACCATCAACCACGGGACCTCCTCAGCTTGAGCAACCCAATGGTATCGATTCAGAGCATGTGCCTTGATGTTCTCTGTCTCATGCTTTCTTGAATTCAGATAAATTTCTTATCTCTACCACCTCCCCTGGGCTACATATTTGCTATCCTTTCCATAAAGAAATATTTATTGAGTCTATCTCCTTTCACCTTCATTCTGACACATCATTCCAGAACTTGATTTCAATTGGAAGAGGGCCATCTACACACTTTTGATGTTAGGTTCCACATTAGCAGTTGATAACAAGGAAAAATATCTAGCTGCCATTGTGGACAATATAATAAAATCTTCTACTCTGTGTGTGACAGTGGCCAAAAAAAGCCAATAAATGTTAGGAATTATTAGGAATAGAAAAGAGAATTAAGCAATTATTAATTAAAATGCTTCTGTATCGCTTCATGGTGCAATCACACTTTGAGTATTGTGTGTAATTGTGATCACTGCATCTCAAAAAAGGCTATTGTAGATTAGAAAAGGTACACAGAAGGGTGGTCACAATGATAAAGTGTATGGAATGACTCTACTTTGAAGAAAGGCTAACAAGGTTAACAGGGATTGCCCTACCATTGCCTAGGTCAGCACTTGCAGCACTTCCCTGACTTCCTTCCCAGTAGTCCAGTATTTCTTCTTCACTACCCACCCCCTTGAGCTCACCATATCCAGGATACTGGCCCCCCTCTTTTCTCTTCCCCTTTCCCCTTGCTGCCGCCCTACCTTTCTTATGAGACTCAGCTACAGCAAAAGGAATTCTTGGCTTTTAAACCAAGGGTCCCTTGCTTTAGGAGCTGTCTTCATTCTAAATTCCCCACTAGATCAGCTTCATTCCCTCTTCCCCCACCTCAACATCAACTTGTCCCCTCAATCTGTTACCCTTTCTTCCTTTTCTATGATTTCTGATGAGGGATCCTCTCATCTCCTTTCCTCCTCTAAACTTACTACTTCTTCTTCTTCTGATCCTATCCCCACCCATCTCTTTAGCTCCATTTCCTTCTCTATCATCCTTACCAACTCATATATTCTTAACCTCTCACTTTCCACTGCCACAGGTCCCACAGCCTTGAAGCATTCTGTGGTCACACCTCTCCTTAAGAAACTTTCTCTTGACTATAGTTGTCCTTCTAATTATCAACCCATGTCTTTATCTTTATTTGGCTCTTGATATACCGCTTTACAGTAAAAAAACCCCATCAAAGCGGTTTACAATACAGTAAAAACAAACTGCTGGAAAAGGAAAGGAACACCATAGTTAGGAGAGGAGAGGTGAGAATAGAGCAAGGAGAGAGAAGGCAAAGTAAAAAGGACAGAGAAGGCAAGGAAAGGAGAGAAGGATGGGATTCTCAGCTGGATGTAAGGGGGACAGGGGGATCAAAAGCAGAACAGAAGAGATGAGTCTTGAGAAGAGATTTGGATCTGTTGAAAGAGAGTTCCAATCTAAGGTCTGGAGGGAGGGAATTCCAGAATGTCCCTTCCCTTCATTTCTAAACGTCTTGAGCATGCATTCCTCTGCCATTGTCTTGAATTTCTTTTCTGTCAAGCCTTGCTGGAGCTATTTCAATCTGACTTTCGTCTTTTACATTCTACAAAGATGGCACTTGTCAAAGTCTCCAGTGACTTGTTCCTGGCTAAATCAAAGGGTCTTTATTCTATCCTCATCTTTCTTCTTGACCTTTCTTCTGCTTTTGACACTGTTGACCACCATTTTCTCCTTGACACATTGTCCTTATTTGGTTTTAGGGACTCTGTACTATCCTGGTTCTCTTCTTATCTCTCGCATCACTCTTTTAATGTTTCTTCTGGTGGTTCCTCCTCTACTGATATTCCTCTCTCAGTTTGTGTACCCCCAGGGATCTGTTCTTGGCCTTCTCCTTTTCTCCTGAATTCAAAAAAGCATGGGACAAACACAGAGGATCTCTAAAGGAAAAAAGGGGACTATTGTAGTACTTGATATGGAAGGGCAGACTAGATAGGCTATGTGGTCTTTTTCTGCTGTCATGTTTCTATATTTCTCTTTACACCCAGTCCCTTGGTGATCTCATCTCCTCCTATGGATTTCAGTATTATTTTTATGTTGATGATTCTCAAATCTATCTTTCTGCACCTGATATCTCTTCGCCATCTGGATGTCTTCACACCCCTCACCGTTCTCTCCGATTCATTCACATTAAATGCATGTCCCTTCCCTCCCCTTCCCAGGCTCACTTGGAATCCACCCGGTCCTCAGCTTTCTACTTCCTAGGTCCTAGACTCTGGAACTCACTCTCCCCTGCTCTCCGCTTAGAACCCTCCTTTAATTCTTTTAAAGCTAAACTAAAAGCTCATCTCTTCTGCTCTGCCTTTGACCTCCCTCTCTCATCCTCACCCCTTCTCCTCACTAAAAATTCAGTTCTCCTACCCTCCTGCCCCCTCCCCCTCCTTACCCCCTTGTTCACCTTTCCCACACCAACATACATTGTTTTGTCTATTTTGTCTACTACCTCTCTTTTCTACTGTATGTACTTTTTGCCTTTTATCTCTACTGAATTTTTTCTATTCTGTCCCTTTTAAAGATTTTATGGCGTTCCTTTCCTTTCTTCTTCGCAGATTTTTAACTTTTGTTTGTAAACCACCCAGATGCTACTGTTTATGGGCAGTATATAAAGTTTTAAATAAACATAAACATTAACTGCTGTTTGAAATTAAACATAGCCAAAACCAAACTTCTTATTTTTCCCCCTAAGCCTGCCTCCCCCTTCCTCCTTTTTCTATCTCTGTGGATAACACTCTTCCACTTCCTGTTTCCTTGGCCTGCGACCTTGAGGTCATCTTTGACTCCTCCCTTTTCTTCTCCTCACATATCCAACAGATAACTAAAACCTGTGGTTTCTTTCTCTGTAACATTAAACAAATTTGCCCCTTCCTTTCTGAGCACACTACTAAACACTTGTCCGCTCTCTAATTACTTCCCGTCTCGACTATTGTAACATCGTTCTTGCTGGTCTCCCTCTTAGCCACCTCTCTCCCCTTCAATCTGTTCAGAACTCTGCTGCATGTCTAATCTTCTCCCAGCTTCAATATAACCCTTCTTCTCAAATCACTTCACTGGCTTCTTTTCCCTTTCTGTATCCAATTCAAGCATCTTCTTCTGACCTATAAGAGCATTCACTCGTCTACTCCTCACTACCTTTCCTCTCTCCCTGCACGCCTCCTCATGAACTTTGCTCTTCTTCTGGCTTACTTCTCTCTTTGCCCTGTTCTTCCACTGCCATTTCCAGACTTTGGTCCTGTCATCTTGCTGCTCTTTATGCCTGGAACAGGTTCCTTGAGTCAGTGCATCAGGCTTCATGTCTGCCCTTATTCACCTCTTTGAAGCTGCTTTTGGATCTTGACCCTTATTCCTTATGTCACCTCATCCTTCACTTTTCCCTTTATTCTTATTTTTTGTCTCGATTGTCTTAATTAGATTGTAAGCTCTAATGAGCAGAGACTATCTTTATATATGTCTGTACGGTGCTGCCTATGCCTTGTAATGCTTTATAAATGTTTCATAGTTGTTGTAGCGGTAAAGTTTCCTTGTCTATGTTTTATAACTTATGAAGCTAAGAATTTTATTTTTTTAACATAAATAGCTATAAGAATTTCTTGTACCTAGAGACTGTAGTTAATAAAAAAGAGAAACAAAAAGTGAATTATTGGACAAATAATAAATTTGTAGAATAGCTTTCAAAGATAAAACCTTCTTCAGGTCAGACACTGTCCTAACCTGAGGAAGACCATTTTACCTTCGAAAGCTAGTCTATGAATCTAATAAGTTAATCCAATTATTTTCTTTTTTTGTTTCTCTTTTTATTTAACTATCATTATAGTGGACAACACAGCCTTCACATTTCTTTGTGTTTAGAGATATATTGAATCATGTTGACGTTGCTGAGTACGACATTGAATTCTCTTTTATAAGAATGGTTTTGTTGGAATTTTCTGTTTTTTTCTTTTTCCTGTATCTTGACTCTTATTGTGTGGGCTAAAGTTATTACCTGACTTTCTGATCTCAAGAATGTGAACATATTGTATATTAAAAAAAAAAAGGTACAAAGCCAAGGCGACTCTCCATGAAGTTACTAAATAGTACATTTAAATCAAATAGAAGAAAATATTTCTTTAAAGCATAGTCAAGCTCTGAAACATTTTGCCAGAAAATATAATAAAAGCATCTAGCATAGTTAGGTTTATGAAAAGGTTTGGCCAAGTTCCTGGATGAAAATACCAAAAATTGCTAAGGTAGATCTTGGGAAAGCCACTGCTTATCCCTGGGGGCAAGTAGCTACTTTTTGGGAGCTTGCCAGTTACTTGTGACTTGGATTGGCCACTGTTAGAAATAAGATGGACCTTTAGTCTGACCCAGCATGGCAATTCTTATTTTCTTATATTATTATCTCCAAACCAGGGCTATCATAGAAAGACCTTTATCTGGCTAAACAGCTGCTTCAGATGTCCGTACAGATCTTGAAGGCAGCTCCCATACAGCCCCTCGAGGCCCCCCAGATGTGTGAAATTTTTATGGTATGCTAGAAGCTCCATAACTTTGTTCTTAACCATAAGTTACATCCTCCAAAGAGGTGTGTTCTGGTTCAGCCAGACACAGAGAATGATGTGAAGGCTGCAGCTGATGAGGAGGCAGGAAACTCCCATTAGCAAGGCCTAGCTGCCTGAAACAACCTCATTCACAGATACATCTTGTAAGTACACAAACGTGTTTACAGTGAGGTATGATCTTTCATGCTTGCTTATGCTTTGGGTTTATAGCCCCCATGCTCCCTTTCTCCTAATACAAATAGGGGTATGTTTACTAAACAGCGGTAGTGGCTTCCACGCGATATCGGAGCTGCAGCCCCCTTAGTACTATGGGTTTATGGTTATGACGCAGAAAATAAGGCTCAATCCTCACAACAGAAGACTCCAAACTCTCCCAGTCCCAAAAAAGCCTGTCAGGTGAGGAGCAATGTCAAGGTCATGCTCAGAGCTTTCTTTGATTACCAGGGTATTGTTCATCATAAGTATGCTCCAAAAGGTCAAACCATCAATAAGGAGTACTACGTCCAAGATCTGACTTGTTTGAGAGATGTAGTTCGTCATAAGAGGCCAGAGTTGCACAAGAATGGTGAATGATTGCTTCATCACAATAACGCCCCAGCTCACACAGCAGTTCGTGGCCAAACATTAAATCAAGCAAGTCCATCAGCCTCCATACTAACCTGACCTTGCACCCTGTGCTTTTTCTTGCTTCCTCAACCTTTCACTCTCCACTGCTACATTCCCCGCTGACGTCAAACATGCTGTTGTCACACCCCTCCTCAAGAAACCCTCACTCGATCCCACATGCCCTTCCAACTATTGACCCATCTCCCTCCTTCCCTTCATATCTAAACTTCTAGAACGAGCTGTCCATCACCGCTGCCTCAACTTCCTCACCTCCCAGGCCCTCCTGGACCCACTACAATCCAACCTCTGTACCCTACACTCCACTGAAATGGCTCTCGCAAGAGTCTCCAGTGACCTGTTCCTGGCTAAATCTAAGGGCCTCTGCTCTATCCTCATCCTTCTCAATCTCTCCGCTGCCTTTGACACTGTTGACCACAATCTTCTCCTCACCACCCTCTCCTCCCTTGGCTTCAAGGACTCGGTATTATCCTGGTTCTCCTCCTACCTCTCCCATCGCTCATTCAGTGTATGCTTTGGCGGCTCCTCCTCCTCCCCTATCCCGCTCCATGTAGGTGTACCCCAGGGATCCGTCTTGGGCCCCCTCCTTTTCTCTCTCTATACCCAAGCCCTTGGTGCGCTTATCTCCTCCCATGGCTTTCAGTACCATCTCTATGCCGATGACTCCCAAATCTACCTCTCTACACCTACTATCTCTCCAGCAAACCAGTCCATGATCTCTGCCTGCCTTTCCAACATCGCTGCCTGGATGTCTCATCGCCAATTGAAACTGAACATGGCCAAGACTGAACTCCTTGTCTTTCCCCCCAACTCCTCCCCTCCTCTTCCCCCTTTCTCAGTCTATGTGGATGGAGCTACTATCCTTTCTGTTCCCTCAGCCCGCAACCTAGGAGTTATCTTTGACACCTCTCTCTCCTTCTCTGCACATATCCAGCTTGTAGCTAAGACCTGCTGTTTCTTCCTTTACAACATTGGCAAAATCCACCCCTTTCTCTCTGAACACACTACCAAAACGCTTATCCACTCCTTAGTCTCCTCTAGTCTTTATTATTGCAACCTGCTCCTTGCTGGTTTCCCCATCAGCCACCTCCTTCCCCTTCAATCTATACAAAACCACGCTGCTTGAATAATCTTCCGCCAGTCCCGCCATGCCCACAACACTCCTCTTCTCAGGTCGCTTCACTGGCTTCCTGTCCAATTCCGCATCCAATTCAAGCTTCTCCTACTGATCTATAAATGCATTCACTCTATGGCCCCTCATTACCTCTCATCTCTTATCTCTCCCTAGGTCCCCTCTAGGAACCTGCGCTCCGCTAACAAATTACTTCTATCTATGCCTTTCACCCACACCGTTAACTCCCACCTTCGCTCCTTTCTCCTTTCTGCACCCTACGCCTGGAACAGCCTACCTGTGTCTATACGCATGGCACTCTTACTGGCCCTCTTCAAATCCAGGTTGAAGACCCACCTCTTCACCGTTGCTTTCTGATCCTGACTTCCATCCTTTTCTTATCTTAACCTCCGTCATTCTCATGACCAATTGTATAGACCATACCGTGCCTTGCACTAAACTGACCAATTCTCTCTATTGTTCTGACTAGATTGTAAGCTCCGATGAACATGACTCTGATGGGCAGGGACTGTCTCTTGTATTTTGGCTGCCTCTTGTAGGTTAGCTGTACAGTGTCACGTGAGTGGCGCTATATAAGTGTGAAATAGTAGTAGTAGTAGTAGTAGCTTCCAAAACTTGAAATTACAACTAAAAGAAAGGAGAAAATTACTGAACATGTAGATAGACTTGGCTTAATAGGAGACAGCCAACATGGGTTGTTATGTTTTTTTGAAGGTGTGAATAAACAAGTAGACAAAAGTGAGTCATTTTATATACGTAGTGTATCTGGATTTTCAGAAAGCCTTTGAGATGGTCCCTCATGTACTATTGCGGATCAGGAACTGATTAAAAGATAGAAAGCAGAGGGTAGGGCTAAATGAAAAGTGAATAGCGGAGTACCCCAGGGATCTGTGCTGGGACCCCTGCTTTTTAACATATTCGTAAATGACCTGGAAATGGAATAACAAGTGAGGTAAGCAAATTTGCAGATGACACAAAATTATTCAAAGTTGTTAAAACTCATGAGGATATGGAAAATTGCAAGAGGATCTTGACAAATTGGAAAACTGGACATTCAAATGACTGGTGAAATTTAATGTGTCCAAGTGCAAAGTTATGCACCTAGGAAAGAACAACCCAAATTATGGTTGCATGATGCAGGGTACCACATTAGGATCCACCACTCAGGAAAAAGATTTAGGCTTCATTGTGGATAACATGTTGAAACCCTCCGCCCAGTATGCAGCAGTGGCCAAGAAAGAAAATAGAATGCTAGGAATCATAAGGAAAGGAATGGAGAATAAAACAAAGGATATTATAATGCCTCTGTATCGTTCCATGATGCGACCGCACCTTAAATATTGTGTGAAATTCTGGTCGCCGTATCATAAAAAGTATATAGAGTTATTAGAAAAGGTACAGAGAAGAGCTACCAAAATGGACATGCAATAAGACTAATAAGAAAAAATATTTTTTCAACATGTAACCAAACTCTGGAATTTGTTACCAGAGGATGTAGTAAAAGCTGTTAGTATAGCCAGGTTTAAGAAAGGTTTGGACAAATTCCTGGAGGAAAGGTCCATAAACCGTTATTAAAGGGGACCTGGGAAATCCACTGCTTGCCCCAATACAGGCATTATGAAACATGTATCTTTTGGGGAAACTACTCGGTACTTGTGACGTCTCCGCAGCATTTGACTCAATGAGCCACACGACTCTGCTAGCGAGACTACAAGAGATTGGGCTACATGGTACCACCTTGAACTGGATCATGTCATATCTGACCGACATAAAGCTACAAGTCAAATGCGGCGCAGACACCTCCCGGTCCCTGAAAGCCACCCAGGGCGTCCCACAAGGCTCATCCCTCTCTGCCCTGTTAGTCAACATATACCTTCAACCAATCTGCTCCATCATCAAGAACCACAAGATCCAATACACCATCTACGCCGACGACGTAATGATATTCACCCCAATAGACTTGGACACTCCTGACTACTCCAACCTAGCTAATTGTCTCCAGCAAATGACAACCTGGCTCTTAGAAAACAATCTATCCATAAACCACAACAAAACAGAAGCTCTTGTCATAACAAGAAACTCTACTTTCTCAAAGACACCCACCATCAAGCTAAATGACGTCACAATATCAGTAAAGCCCGAAGTGAGATACCTAGGAGTGATGCTCGACAAAGACCTAAACTTACAGGCCCACATCGCCAGAACCACAAAAAAATGCCTACCTCAAAAAGAGAACCATCAGACATAGTAACATAGTAACATAGTAAGTGACGGCAGATAAAGACCTGCATGGTCCATCTAGTCTGCCCAGCAAGATGGCAAGAGTAGGTGCACCTGTCACTCTGTGCAGGCGACCCCTTCCCATGTCTTTGTTTAGGGGCGAACCCACCACTCCATGTAGGATACCCCTATTGTTGAAACATTAGATGGTTCAGAAGTTAGATGGTATAGTTTATTTTGTTTTTTATCCTGTTGCTGTAAAGGGATCCACTGTGTTTGTCCCATGCCCTTTTCGAATTCTGTCACCGTCTTTGCCCCATCACTTCCATTGGGAGGGCAATCCAAGCACCCACCACCCTTTCAGTGAAGAAATATTTCCTGACATTGCCTTTCAATTTACCACCTTGCAGCTTCATGTTATGCTCTCTAGTTTTAAAGCTTCCCCGTCTTTGGAAGAGGTTTGTTTGTTCATCATTTCTCTTTAAGTATTTAAATGTCTGAATCATATCTCCCCTGTCCCTCCTCTCCTCCAAAGTGTACATATTTAGGTCTTCAAGTCTCTTCTCATAAAGCTTCTGAAGCAGGCTCCAAATCATTTTGGTCGCCTTTCTCTGAACAGTTTCCAGTCTTTTTACATCTTTTGAAAGATATGGTCTCCAAAACTGAACACAGTATTCCAAGTGAGGCCTCACCAGTGACTTGTACAGTGGCATAAGTACATCTTCCTTTCTACTGGTAGTCCCTCTTTATATGCAGCCCAACATCCTCCTGGCTTTTGCCACTGCCTTGTCGCACTGTTTTGCCACCTTGAGATCATCAGAGATAATCACACCAAGGTCTTTCTCCTTAACCGTGCATACCAACCTCTCGCCCCCTAACGTGTACATTTCCCTTGGATTTCTGCTACCCAAGTGCATGACACTTCACTTTTTCGCATTAAATCGTAGCTGCCAAGCATTATACCAGTCTTCCAGCTTTTGTAGATTTTTCCTCATGTTAACCACTCCCTCGGGGGAGTCCACTCTGTTGCAAATTTTTGTGTCATCTGCAAAAAGACAGACCTTTCCATTCAGTCCTTCAGCAATATCACTCACAGATATATTGAACAGTGCCAGGCCCAGGACCGTACCCTGGGGCACCCCGCTAATCACCATCCTCTCATCCGAGTGAGCTCCATGTACCATCACCTTCTGTTGTCTGTCAGTCAATCAATTTCTAATCCAGTTTACCATCTTGGGACCCATCCCCAAGCTACTGAAATCCAGGTAGATGACATCCATTGCATGCCCCTGATCTAGTTCCTTGGTCACCCAGTCAAAGAACTCAATCAGATTTGTTTGGCAAGACCATCCTTCAGTAAAACCATGTTGCCTCAGATCTTGCAACCTGTTGGTTTTGAGAAAGTTCACTATTCGCTCTTTCAGGAGCACCTCCATTACTTTTTCCGCCACCAAGGTAAGGCTCATGGGCCTGTAGTTTGACACTTCTTCCCTGTCATCACTTTTGTGTAGAGGTACAAAATCAGCCATTCTCCAGTCCTGAGGAACCTCTCCTGTTTCCAAGGATCTGTTGAAGACATCCTTTAACGGTCCTGCAAGAACCTCTCTGAGCTCTTTCAGTATCCCGGGATATATCCCATCCGGTCCCATGGCTTTGTCCACTTTCAGTTTAGCAAGTTGTTCTAACACCTCATCTTCTGTGAATGGTGTGGTATCTACTTCATTCCCATTTTTATATTTGGGAGTCACAGCTGGTCCATCTCCAGGATCTTCTTTAGTAAAAACAGAGCAGAAGTATTTGTTTAGCAATTTTGCTTTTTCAGTGTCACTTTCCACGAGTCCTTTCCCAGCACTTCTGAGTCCTGCAATTCCAACTCTGATCTTCTTCCTTTCCCGAATATACCTGAAGAAACGTTTGTCTCCACCCTTAACATCTTTAGCCATCTTTTCCTCTGCCTTTGATTTTTCTATCCTTATTTCTCTTTTAGACTCTTTGAGCTTGATCCTGTATTCATTTCTGTGTTCTTCTGTTCACAAGCTTTTGAATTTTGCAAAAGCTGTGTTTTTTGCCTTTATTTGAGCAGCCACCTCTTTGGAAAAACAAATAGGTTTCCTTCTCCTCTTGCTTTTATTTACTTTTCTTACATATTTATCTATTGCCCCTTTTATTGCCGTCTTTAGTTTAGCCCATTGCAATTCCACTTCCCTTATCTCCTTCCACCCCGTCATCTCCTCCTTTAAGTACTCGGTCATTTTATTGAAGTCAGTGTTTTTGAAGTTTAGGACTTTGAGCTTGCTATGATTCGCCTGTACCATGGCTTTTATCTCAAACCACACCGTGTGATGGTCACTGTTGCTCACAGGGGCACTCACGCAGACATTTGACACGCTATCACCGTTGGTGAGCACTACATCCAGCGTCGAGCTTTCCCTGTTTGGTTCCATCACCATTTGTCTAAGTAATGCATCTTGGAGAGCATCCACAATTTTTTTGCTTCTTTCCAGATGTGTAGAAGGAGTAATCCAATCCACATCAGGTAGATGAAAGTCACCTAATATGATTGCTTCCCCCTTTGTTGCTATCTTGGCAATATCTATAATCAATTCGTTATCTCTCTCTTCAATTTGAGTCGGAGGTCTGTAGACTACAGCAATATGGATGAAAGTGCCATCTCCTCTTTCCAACGCAATCCAGAGCACTTCTTCTTTTCCCCATGTCCCCTGCATTTCAGTAGCTTTAATATTGCTTTTCACTAACGTACGGGTCAACTTTTAGAGGGTAGCTACTGCTACATAAATCAAACAAATTCCCTCCACTATTACATGGAATTCTACAGACGTATATAGCGCAGTGAATACAGGTCTCAGACTTACAATGGCCACGCTGGGAGTTTTACCCAAGCTGTGCGCCTGATCGCATCAATGACCATAAAGTATTCACTGATTATTGTATTAATTTCGCTTAGTCAACACATCTGACTATTCCATGATATTAAATGTAAATTTTCCTGTTTTATAGATGAGAAGTTGTGCTTAACTTAGCTGTAATTTTGCTGATAATGAGTCCCCTCATTATCAGCAAAATTACAGCTAAGTTAAGCACAACTTCTCATCTATAAAACAGGAAAATTTACATTTAATATCATGGAATAGTCAGATGTGTTGACTAAGCGAAATTAATACAACAATCAGTGAATACTTTATGGTCATTGATGCGATCAGGCGCACAGCTTGGGTAAAACTCCCAGCGTGGCCATTGTAAGTCTGAGACCTGTATTCACTGCGCTATATACGTCTGTAGAATTCCATGTAATAGTGGAGGGAATTTTTTTAATATTGCTTTTGACATACAAGGCTACTCCTCCTCCTTTTCCATTTTCTCTGTTTCTTCTGAATAGATTATAGCCTGCTATGGCTATATCCCATTCATGCGATTCATTAAACCATGTTTCTGTAATGGCCACGATGTCCAAATCAGTTTCCACCATTAGGGCTTCCAGGTCCGGAATTTTATTGACTAAGCTTCGAGCATTTGTGCTCATTGCTTTCCAGCATTTACCTGGCTTGTGTGTATTTTGCATTGATTTTGTTCTGCCCGCTTCTTCCCACTTGTTTTTGATGTGTGGTTTAAAAGTGTGGTTGTTTCTGATTTTAATCTGCTTTTGCAGGGGGTGGCATGCAGATGTTGACCTTCCACATCCGTCACCCCCTTTTCCTAGTTTAAATGCATATCCACATACTGCCTGAATTTTTCACTTAGGTTTCTTTTCCCTGCGATAGAGATATGTAGTCCATCAGCACAGTATAGTCTCTTGTTGGTCCTTCTGTTGCCCCAGTTGCCAATAAATCAGAATCCTTCTTGTTTGCACCAGGTCTGGAGCCATGTATTAAAGCTGTTAATGCAAGGCAGCCTTTTTGTCCCCTTACCAAGAACAGGTAGAACTTCTGAGAATGCAACAGTGTTAACAATGGGCTTGAGTTTTTCTCCCAGAGATTGGATGTCCTTTTGGGCTGTAGAGGCACTGTTTCTAGCCAGGTCATTTGTGCCCAAGTGGATAATAACATCAAGTTTGGAGTGTTCACTTTTTGCGCTAAGTATTTCAACAACATGTTTTTTTATTTCTGCTGGCTGAAGAGCCTGGTAGGCACATGACTATCTTCTCTCCTTTGAACTGTGTTCCCAAGTTGGTGCCTCTGATGATGGAATCTCCAAGTAGTAGTAGTTTTCTGTTTGGTGAGGTTTTCTTCATATTAGGTGCTTTAGCAGGAGATTGGGCATTTTCTGACTCATTTAAGGGCCCTTCAGTTTCTTTGGATTGGGCATCCTCATTAGCCAAGGCAGAGAAGGCATTGTGCAGGGATATCTCTTGAGGTATAGGATGTTTCTGCATTACAGGTCGCAATCTACCAGAACCCACTGTGATCCATTTGTTCCTGTGATGTTTGATACTTTGTGGGAGCAGTGGTGGACTTTGTTCAGTTTATATCCTAGAAGAGGTGTGCTTCATTGCAGCCAGTTCCTCCCTCAGTAGAGACAGTTCTTTATGCATGGCATCTAGGTCTTTCCTTAGGAGAGTCAGTTCTTCATGCATGGCAGCTGACTTTAGGCATATAGGACAAGCTCTTAGGCCCCAAATGATTCGTCTTTGAATGAAAGTACCACAGTTATTGCACTGAATACATGACATGTTTATTAAGCAGTCCCAGAAGAGGAAGAATAATAAGAAGAAAAGATTAAGAAGATGTGGGCTTTAACCCAAGTTAGGAACGACAGATGGCAAGTATGTGACCTCTGTATAGGCAATGTAGCCCCTGGGGTTGGTGGGGTGAGGGGTAGAGTGGGCGGGAACCTAAGTGTCTCTGGCCAGGTTATCAAATGAGGTTATCAAATTTGCAGATGACACAAAACTATTTAAGGTTGTTAAAACCCAAGAGGATTGTGAAAAATTGCAAGAGGATCTTGATAAATTGGAAGACTGGGCATCAAAATGGAAGATGAAATTTAATGTGGACAAGTGCAAAGTTATGCACCTAGGGAAGAACAACCCAAACTATGGTTACACGATGCAAGGTTCCACATTAGGAACCACCACCCAGGAAAATGATTTAGGCGTCATTGTGGATAACATGTTAAAACCCTCCACCCAGTGTGCAGCAGTGGCCAATAGAGCAAATAGAATGCTAGGTATCATAAGGAAAGGAATGAATAATAAAACAAAGGATATTATAATGCCTCTATATCGTTCCATGGTGAAGCCACACCTTGAATATTGTGTGCAATTCTGGTCGCCATATCTTAAAAAGGATATAGCGTTATTAGAAAAGGTTCAGAGAAGAGCCACCAAAATGGTAAAGGGGATGGCAGGATACTCCTATGAAGAAAGGCTAGAAAGGTTAGGGCTCTTTAACCTGGAAAAGAGACGGCTGAGGGGAGATATGATAGAAGTCTATAATGAACAGAGTAGAATGGGTAAACGTAGATCGATTGTTTACATTATCAGAATATAGAAAGACTAGGGGACATGCAATGAAGCTACAGGGTAAACTATTTAAGACTAATAAAAGAAAATATTTTTTCACTCAACGTGTAATCAAACTCTGGAATTTGTTACCGGATGATGTAGTAAAGACTGTTAGTGTAGCTGGGTTTAGAAAAGGTTTGGACAAGTTCCTGGAGGAAAGGTCCATAAACCATTATTAAGAGGGGACCCAGGATATCAATGCTTGACCAAGTACAAGCATTGTGGAACCTGTGTCTTTTGGGGAAACTGCTAGGTACGTATGACCTAGATTGGCCACTGTTGTACCTTGGTCTGACCCAGTATGGCATATCTTATGTTCTTATGTTCTTATTTGTGCTCTTTGCTTTCTAGTATTTGTTGATTGGGTTGCCTGGATTTTGCATGGATTTCGTTCTACATGCCTCCTCCCACTTGTCATTGATGTATGGTTTAAAAGTGTGGCTATTTCCAATGTTATTATACTTTTGCTGTGAGTGATGTCCTAGGAGTGATGTGCTGGGAGTGATGTCTCCATTCGTCACACCCTTTCCCTAGTTTAAATGCTTGTCATCATACTGCTTGAAGTTTTCACTTAGGATCCTTTTCCCAGTGATGGATAGATGTAGTCCATCAGCACAGTATAACCTCTTGTTGATCCATTTCCCTAGTTGCGTACATAACTAAATCCTTCTTGTTTGCACCTGGTTTGGAGCCATGTATTAAAGTTCTTTACGCGGTGCAGCCTTTCTGCCCTCTTACCAAGAACAGGTAAAACTTCTGAGAATGCTTGAGTTTCTGTCCCAGAGTCTGGAAGTCCATTTGAACTGCAGAGGCACATTTCTAGTCAGATCATTTGTACCCAAGAGGATGATAACATCAGTTTTGGAATGCTCACTTTCTGTACTAACCATACCAACAGTTTGGTTGTATTCCTGCTAGCTGAAGAGCCTGGGAGGCATTTGATCATCTTCTCTCCTTTGAACTGTATTCCCAAGTTGGTGCCTCTGATGATGGGATCTCCAAGTAGTAGTAGTAGTTTTCTGCTTTTTGATATTTTTTTCTTCATATTTGGTGCATTATCAGTAGACTGGGCATCGACTCTTTCATTTAAGGGCACTTCAGTTTCCACGGATTAGGCACCCTCATTATCCAAGGCAGAGAAGGCATTATGCAAGGATATCTCTTGATGTATAGGGTGTCACTGCATTATTGGTCACAACCTACCAGAGCTCACTGTGATCCATTTGTTCCTGGGCTGTTTGATTCTTTATAGGAGCGGTGGTGGATTTTGTTCAGTTTGTACCCTAGAAGAGGTGTGTTTAATTGCAGCTAATTCTTCCCTTAGTAGAGTCAATTCTTTATGCATAGCAGCTAACTTGGGTTAGAAATTGGTTGAGTGGCTGCAGGGGATATCGAGGCACCTGACAGCATCTATGGCAACAAAGCCCTAACGGAGATACGAACTGACCAATTGCCAGACAGTTCACTCGACAGAATCAATTGTAATTAACTTGTCCTCTTCACCTCTAGCTTCGATTCAGGACCAAGTACTGAATCGTGGTTTATCTTCTGTTCCCACTCATCATCATGATCCTTTTCAAGCCTGCTTGTATGTTTACCGTCTTATTAGAAACTTGCAGATACACCTTTTTTTTTCAACATCATAAAGAAGATCACTTTTTTATCTTAAGTCCCATTTTATTCCTCCGGATCCACTTGATAAGCGAATAGGCACTTTTCGTGACTTAGTGTTGCAGGATTTACAGACAATAGAGACTCGCCTTTCCAAATCATGGAAATACCATAGCTTGTCATCAGCAGAATGACAAGCTTTGCATCATCTTGTTCAACAGCATCATTTAGTTAAACCCGGTGACAAGGGTGGCTCCATTATCATTCAAGATATTGAACATTATAGGAAGTGTCTCACCAATTGTCTGATCAGAAATATTACATTCAAGTTGAGGAAGACCCTACACCTGGATTATGATCTATAATATTTGATTTGTTAAGTTTCTGAAGGTTTCTCAGCCGCGTGTTCCTATTTTTTATACTGTTCCAAGGTTCACAGAACACTACTGTCACCCCCGGGCAGACCGATAGTGTCCGGGCAATTTTTTCTGTTGGAACCTTTGTCTATATTTTTGGACTATTTATTACAACTTATAGCCAAGATGGCTAAATCATATATTAAGGATACTACTGATTTTTAGAACAGAATGGCTAACTTTGATCTAGTTTCCACACCGGGCCTTTTGGTGACTTTTGATATTACTGCCTTGTATACAAATATTCCCCAAGTACAGGCCTTATGCTTAGTGGACAATGCATTGAGACAGAATCCTCCAAGTGATAGGATTTCTGTTCATTTCTTATTATCTTTGGCACGTTTAATTCTTCAGAAGAATTACTTTAGTTTTCAGGATGTTTATTAGGTCCAAGGGCATGGTGTTAATTGCCCCCCAGTATTGCCAATTTATATGTTATTCATTTTGAGGGGACATATTTATATCCTGCCTTCTAGTTTTCTTCAATTGGCCTATGGATTTGCTTCATAGATGACATTTTCTGTGTGTGGTTGGGCTCGCAGCAAACCTTAATTGAATTTACTCAATGGCTTAACCTTCAAGATCCGAATCTTCATTTCACTATGGCTTGTCCTACTACACAGATTTCATTTATTGATGTACGTGTCACTATGGAGAATGGGATCCTTCACACTTCCTTATACAAAAAAATCAGTAGATCACAATCAATTACTGCATTTTGAAAGTCATCATCCCTACAAGTTAAAACCTTTTACGAGCCAAATTTGCTAATCGGCCCCTCTTGCTTAGCAAACAGACCACTCCAGTGATAGATAAGCAGGTGGTAGTTCTCCAGTATTCAGATAGGGTGCAGTTAATGGCACACAGTATTGCTAAGCATTAGCATTTTTTTTGCCCTTCATCAAATGTTCATGGATGGTCCGTGCTTTGCATTTTGCTGTGCTCGTAATTTGAGGGATATTTTAGTCCATACAGATTTTGCTTACAGAAGACAGCCCTGCTCCCAGGGTGGGTGACATCAGCTCTGTAACCAGTGTTATGAGTGAATTTTCAATGAATATTACCACTTGGCAATATCCACAATCACAGATAATTTTTACTTTGCGACATGATAAAGATTGTCAAACTACCTGGGTGGTTTATGTAGTGATCTGCCCTGGTAATAAAGTTTATGTGGGTAGAATGTGTCACAAAATCAAGACTCGCCTGCTTGAACAAAAATCACGCATGTTTACTAAGACTGTTAATGCCCTCATGGTACAACATTGTTTGCAATTTCTTCATCAATGGGAGCAGTTACATTGGTTTGTGATTGACACGTTGGAAGCAACTGGCAATGGCAATAGATTGCTGAAGCTTACCAGACTGTGGGAGGAGTGGCCTAGTGGTTAGGGCAAGTTACCTCAGGCCAGAAGGTTGGGGGTTCAAATCCTACTAGCGGACAGCAACCTTGGACCAGATGTACTGGGGTTTCTAGTCCTACAGGTGCTCCTTGTGGTCTTGGGCAAGCCACTTAACCCTCCATTGCCCATGTTCCCTGTAAGTATTAGTGTATGTGTCTCATATCCCCTTGTGTTAAATGTATCCCCCAATTGTGTTGTGACCACTTTGATTGAAGGATAAGGTGGTACACAAAACTGTCTAAATAAAATAAATGCATAGACTAAAACAGAAATGGATCTTCAATTTGAATCATGTGCATCCAGCAGGACTTAATGAATGTCATCTGATCTGATTGGGGGAGGTCTGTTTGCATTCCATCTGTGCCTTTATAAATGTAGGGTAAATCAGTTTATTTCATTGAGGAAACTGAGAGCAGCTGGGGTTTTTTTTCTGTCCTGATGTAGCGCGTGTGAAAATATAGGCCAAATCTCAAGTCAACATAAATCCAGCGGTAACGGACTGAGGTTGCTGTCTGACTAATGAAGCCTTATTTTACAGCTAAGTGTTTCTCTTTCTTTTAAGTGCATTTAAAAAATGGTTAAACACATTAAAAGTCTATGATTGACATCACAGGAGGTTGAGTGGTGATAGCCTGTTTAGTGGCATTTTTTGCCATTTGCGTATTCCACCCCCCCTGGTCTGAGGCTTCTTTACATATTCTTTCATATACCATAGATGCTCACAAGCATATATGACGTGCACTTGGTAGTCTCTCTCTTCACACCTCTGTTTGATCTTTATTTGAAGGGCTATACATTGAAATTAAATTGTATGTCCTCTGCTATTCCCTTGTCTTCTCTGGGGCTCTTGTTTTTTGGTATCATCTAGCAGCTAACTTGAGGCATATAGGGCAAGCTCTTAGGTTCCAAATGATTTGTCTCAGATTGAAAGCACCACAGTTATTGCATTGAATACACAACATGCTGATTAAGTGATCCCTGTGAAGCAGGCTTGTAACAGACAATGGAAACTGAAATCTTCAAACTGAAATCTTACTTCTATGTATTAGTCTACTATGCAGAGGTCCCTGTAACCTTAAACTTATATCTTTGCTGCAAAATAAAGCAAGAGACTCAGGTAGAAGACCAGTCTGCAAATCTTAAAGCAAATGTGTACTTCTAATCCAAATAGCTATATATCACAAGTGTTCCTGGCCAGTAGACCTTACATGAACTGAGGGCACACTCAGATATCTGATTTAAAGTCTATGCAAGGAATGTAGGCAGTCAGAATATTCCTAAAAACGTATATCCAATGGTTAAATTTTATATTAAAAAAGCAGGCAATTGTAAAGTCTGAACACGTAGCTATGTGGTGTCTCTTGAAGCTGAGTCAGCCATGATCTATAACTTTAACATAACCCTCAGTCAGCCATGATCCATGATTTCAATGTTTTTTTTTAAATATGCAGCTTTAATGCCACCTGCAGCTCAGTCTCTAACACTCTCTATTGCCATGGCTTCACTCCTGGGCCCTTCCCTGCTCAATCATGGCCTTGCATTCCAGGCCCTGGCACAGTGCACCCACCATGACTGTGATCTTCCCATGACCCTAGACCCAACCTTTTTTTAAAATGTGGCATCTCCTGTCATACAGGCTGCATATTTTGGTCTCACCCATCAGCGTTGCCTCATGATGAACCATGGTAGTCTGCTTACCCCTGACCCGGTTACAGGCTCTTTTACCACAATCTCCAGCCATGGGCCACAGTACCCAGTAAAGCCCAGAAACCATCATGGACCCCAAGCAGTTATTTATCCTTTCTTACACCTATTTACGCACAAAAAAATGTATCCAATCTACAACAAAAGAGCCCTTCAGACAAAATTAGTATAACTCCTATTTCTAAAACCTTAGAAATTATAAGATAACCCTAAAAGGAAATAAAATTACTAATACATGAAGAAACATGAAATTGAGGAGTTCATAAATAACTATTCCTTCTGGGACATGTGGAAGTGACTTAACCCCAAAACAAAATCAGACATAGCAATCAAAAATGATAAAATTTAGATTGAGCATTTTTAGCACCTTTACTTACATGCAACAGAGCCGTCACCCTTTTTGTACCCACCATCTGGAACGCACTCCTCGAACCATTAAGATCTGCGGTTACCATGTCAGAGTTAGGCAAAAAAACTGAAAACACACCTGTTCATTGATTCATTTGGATTGGACTGTGATGGATAACCCTTCACCCATTAAATGCACCACTGCTGTATAATTCCTCCTGTACAAAACCCTTCTCTGTTCTTGTTCACCCCCCCCCACCCTGTTACTCCAAGTTATATTACCCCTCTCCAGTAACCTGTTATTCATTTACTATGTACTTGTTATGATTCAGTGCTAATTGTAAACCGCTTTGACTGAATGATAAAGTGGTATTTAAAAATGGTTAAATAAATAAATTAAATAAAGAGATCAAACCTGAAAATCTCTCACAAGAGTGAAAACAAACCCAAGAGAAATTACACCTGCTGGAAAGAATTACACTGGTCAACACTGAAATCGTTACTGACTTTAAAAGGCCCTAATCTGTAGTATCTTGGTGAGCTGAACACGAATATAACATAAAAAATTTTTTATTGGCTCTCGTTTTGAAGATATTGCATGTAGTTCATTTTTTAGGTTTTACCGTGTAAATTTATTCAGTAGGACATCAACAACATCCCAAATAAGCCTTGAATGATGTAATATTGCATCACATTGCATAATACCAGCATGCACACACCATCCAGAGTTGATTGCATCATTTTCTGATGCAATGCAATACTACTGCAAGACGACTGCTGAAGCCATCTGACGTCAGCAGTGTACTATACGCAGTCGGATAGGAAAGTAATCTGGTATTCTGTTCCGATATTGAAAGCCTCATGAATGCCTTAAAAATCACTCATGACCCACAAGACTGGAGACTATTTATAGACTCTTCGAAACTGAGTCTGAAGGCTGTGCTTCTGAACAATGGAAACCGTCTTCCATCTATTCCAGTAGCGCATGCCATCCACATGAAAGAGACATACGATAACTTAAAGCATCTACTGACTTCCATTAACTATAACAAGTACAGCTGGCACCTCTGTGGTGACTTGAAGGTAGTTGCCCTTTTAATGGGACTGCAGCAGGGATATATAAAATACATGTGTTTCTTATGTGAGTGGGATAGCCGAGCAAGGGATTGGCACTACTTGTGGAAGGAATGGAATCACAGACAAAATGTAACAGCTGGAGAGAGGAATATCTAGCACCCATCTCTGGTTGAGGCTCACAAAATCCTGCTACCACCCCTTCACATCAAACTAGGTTTGATGAAAAAACTTTGTGAAAACCATGGACCACACTTCACCAGCTTTCCGATACCTGCATGAAAAATTCCCTCGACTCAGCGAAGCAAAGATTAAAGAGGGAGTTTTTGTGGGTCCTCAGATTCAAGAGCTCTTCAAAGATGACTGGTTCAACAACTTACTGCAGGGTGATGAGAAACAAGCATGGAATGCTTTTCGCCTAGTGTCAACAAACTTTCTCGGGAATGTTAGGGCAGAAAACGACAAGGAACTAGTAGAAGACATGCTGATGCAGTATCAGAAACTTGGCTGCAATATGTCTCTAAAGATCCATTTCCTTGATTACCATCTCGATTTCTTTCCTGACAACTGTGGTATGGTTAGTGATGAACAGGACAAATGTTTTCAACAGGATATCGCAACGATACAGCAAAGATACCAGGGAAAATGGTCCCCTACAATGCTGGCTGACTACTGCTGGACACTCCCCAGAGAAGCTCCCGAACAGCTGTACAAGAGACAGGCAAAAAAATCTAAGAAGTCATCTATGACTTGGTTTTTTACAGGTATTAACCGAAGGCCTATTATATTTACTACTGACATGCATTTCGTGATGTAAACATTAATTCTTGTAAAAATTTGTTGGCCAGTGTTATCAAAGACTACAAAACATCTCTGGACACCCATGTAACAATAAAGGAAATAAAAAAATGCTTCCAGACATTAAAACCTAGAAAAGCATGTGGCCTCCACAGAATGAAATTCTCAAATACAGCAATTTACAAATCCAAGAAGCATTGAAAAAAAAAAACGACTTAACCTGATTTCATTCTCTGATTTCCCTAAGATGTGGTCAGAGGGGCTAATTATACCAATCTATAAACAGAAGATACGACCAACCAAAATAATTACAGAGGGATATGTGTCTAGAGAAGCATTAACAAACTGTTCTGTAATGTGCACAACAAACAAATACTAAAATTCCTAATAAACAGCAAATGTATACACAGAAGTTACACTGGGTCCTTCCAAAGCACCAATCCATTGACAACAGTATCTGTACTTTACAGACACAACATTCAACAAACATATAAAACCACCCCCTTGGGGAGAATATTTGCATTCTTTATTGACTTTGTAAAATACTTTGTCTCTATATGGCACCCTAGCCTCAACCTTAAACTACTGCAAACTGGAATTGGGGGAAAACCTATAATATAATTAAATCAGTGTATTCATCCATTAGCTGTAAGGTAAAAAACTATAGACAGAAAGCTTCAGACAGAAATGAGAGGTGAGACAGTGATATAATTTGAGTATACCCTACTACTACTATTAAACATTTATAAAGTCCTACAAGGCAAATGCAGCACTGTACAAACACAGATAGAGACAGTCTCTACTCATCAGAGCTTACAAACTAATCAAAACAGACAAGACAAAGACAGGAATAAGGATAGAATAAGGAAGGGTAAGGAGACACAAGGAAACAAGGGATCAGGATCCAAAAGCAGCCTCAAAGATGTGAGCCTATTCAATATCTAGATCAATGATCTTCCCACAGTGCTAGTGAATGAAGGGGTTATGATCACCTGGGACATTCCTATTCTGACGGATAAGAAACCGGATGCGAGGAAACCCAACATAATGGTAATGTAGAAAACTACCAGAATGGCAATAATAATAGAGGTGTCAGTTCCAAATGATTATTCTGTGAATTGCAAGGAGAGGCAGATGATCCTGAAGTACAAAGAAATGCAGCCAGAGACCAAGAACATGTGGCAGAAAGATACGGAAATATTTCCCATTGTACTGGGAGCCACAGGCTTGATAAAGAAGAATTTCCAAGTTCATCTTGACAAGTTACCCATACCTGTTACATCTTACAAACTCCAAAAGGAAGCTTTCTTTGGCACAATGCAAGTACTACACCAAGCAAAAAATGTAATGTGTGCCTTGGAGTCAGTCCTGATGACCCAGAAGCTCCTGGGTTTTCTTGGCAGTGTTACTGGAAGTAGATTGCCAGGCCTTTCTTCTGAGGCAATGGAGGGTGAAGTGACTTGCCCAAGGCCACAAGGTGTGCTAGTGGGACTTGAACCCTGGTTGCTTAGTTACCAAGTCAGTGTTCTAACCACTAGGCTACTCCTCCACTCCCTACACCAAGCATTAGCAGTAAATTTGAGAGACTCAGATCATAGACCACATACCCTTGCTTAGAAGTGAGGTTCATCACTGTCATGGTATGTGCAAAACTAACCCTTTTGGAGAAACTGACCCTAGAGAAATCTTCAGCCCCAGGACTAAAACTAAATGACTCAGATATCAAATACCTGCTATATGCAGATGATCTGGTCATTATATCCCCTATTTGAGTAGGTCTATAAGAGGCTCTATTCCTACTAGAGACCTGAACTCTACAAGAAAACGTAAAAAAAGACAATTATAATTTTCCAGAAAAAATAAAACCCCATGGCAAGTTCAAATTCTTTATAAATGAGCAGGGCATAGAAGACACTTTAATATACAGTACATACCTTGGCTTGAGATAAAGCACATTTGGAAATTTTAAACTGGCTATAAAGTCACTGGAAGAAAAAACTCTTAGAGCCTTATATGCAACAAAGAAACCTTCAGATAAATACAACCCCAACTAAGGAGCTCTTTTACTACAGTGTGCTAAGCAGTTAATACACATTTTAGCATGCAGTAGCTGTCCGTGCAGGGCTGCAAATTGTGCAGTGGGGTGGGGAATGGGTGGGTTAGGGGCAGAGGGTGGGCATGGAGAGTACATTTTGATTAGCTCAGGGGAACATATCGTGCTAATCAATGTTGCAATTATCATGGATGCACAACGACACCTCA
This sequence comes from Ichthyophis bannanicus, assembly GCA_033557465.1. Lineage (NCBI taxonomy): Eukaryota > Metazoa > Chordata > Amphibia > Gymnophiona > Ichthyophiidae > Ichthyophis > Ichthyophis bannanicus. The sequence goes on along the minus strand of CM066033.1, from coordinate 1,214,422,859 downwards.
ATGGATGGCATTAAGTGCACCCACATTAATCACAAATGCCACTGCTGCATGTTGGGTGATATGTCCATGTGGTAAGTGCTGGGAACATGCTGGCCGTACCCCTGACAGATACCACAGCGGCTTTGCCCTTATCTTGTGTTTGTTTTAGTGCTAAATATGTATTAAGTGCCAAAACCTAAAACACCTTGGTAAAAGGCCCTCTATAAAATTATTTGAAAGCATTATTCACGCACTCCTACTACAGAGGAGGGAGGTCTGGTTTCTGATACTAATCAAAAACTACACAAAATAGGATAAAACTCTAATAGAAACCCTGCACAGTATCTCCAGTTCTGAAAATAGATATTCCACAGATATCAAAACGCTCCCAATAATGGATGCAAAGCAGAACTAGGACATTTATTTTTACTGCTTGCAGTACAAAAAAATAATTTTGGTATCATCTTAATAACTATGACAAACTCCTTCCACCACCAAACACTCTGTGATGTAACACAAAATCCATAAACCAAACAGCAAAAAAGCCTTGCCTCGGCAAAACAGGCACGCGAAACACTGCAAAAGACTCTATACCAATACGCCTCCTACTGGCAGGAACAGATTGGAAAACAGAAAAAGTTGGATTGCTATAAATTCCTGCACTGAAACTGCACACTAGCAGAATACTTAACCCTGGTCACACATGCAAAACAGACGGACCCTTGCTAAATAGAGAATAAGTGACCACAGCCTAGAAATAGCAAGATGCTGACAAAAATTGAATTGGAAACTCCAAAAAGCCAAATTCTGCATGCAGTGCAAAACAGGAGAAATAAAAACAGAAATGTATTCGTTCCTTCATTGTGCAGTCAGAGATACATATTTCCTGAAACCAACTAAGAAAATCAAAGATTTCCCAGAAAAGACTGAGCAGGAAAATTTCTGTTTAATCCTGGGGTAAAGAGAAGAAATAACAGCTATGGTATTGAACTATGTTGTATGCTGCCACCAGGCAAGATATGTGACCTGATCAGGGACAATGTGGTTTATGCTTTATTAAAACTTAATAGATGGCTCTTCCGGGGTATCAAAGTGGTTTAAAAAAAATCAGGACCAGAACATAAAAATTGTGCTTACTATTAACTTCTCTGTACATTGTAATTTTATTTTATCTCATGTCTTTTTTGCGCTTTTCTTTTTACCTTAAAGAGTAACAGAGTTATTCTGAGGTGCTAATAGCGGGGATGGATGTCCAGTTGGGACGTCCATCCCGCTATTTGGCCCCTCTGCCGACCCCAACTAACTTCCCCATATGTTGTTTGGGGAGGTTAGAATGGAGGCGGGAAAGGGGCATTGCGGGGTTGGAGTTAAGGTGGGCAGTGGGCAGTAAGCTGCCCTGGATGTACAGGGCCGATTCCAATGTCAGCCCTGTATGTCCAGGGCTGGCTGCCTGAACGGGGAACTTATTCCACCTCTGAGGGGTAGAGGAGATTCCCCGCAGCCTGACCCTGTCCTTGGGAGGCCAGAGGAGGTCGGGCTGCAGGGAATGAAACTTTCTTTCAGCAGCTGGGGATTGCAGCTCCTGAATGGAGTTGTGGTGCCATGGCACCTGGACGTTAGCTGGGTTAGGACTGTACATGCAGGCTGACCAGAACTGGGGTCCTGGCTTGCACGTACAGGCCTGGACACGATTCTGATCCCACAGGGCTAGACGTGTCCCGCAGGATCAGAATTCTGTTTAACTCTGTGCATCCAGTTCCGACTGGCCGCACAGTGGTCCAGGACATCCATTACAAAATTGGGCCCTAAATATATTACTTTGGTAACACACAGTGACACACATTCTGCAAGAGCAGGAAGGAAGAAGTCCCACGTGGTGAATACCACACATCCGTCAAGTCTTAATCAACACCTGGATTTTATGATTTTTCTATAAATGTTGAAGTTCCTCCCTCCCCCCCCCCCCATATCTGTTGATGGTTCCTTTTTGCCCTAGTTTTACTATTTGCCTGTTTTTTGTTTTTTATATTTTTAAGTTTTTAAATATATATGCCTACACACATTCCTTATCTATTATTTTGTATTTATTTTTAAATTTGATTCCTAACTTGTTTTTAACTTTTATATTTTTAAGTCTTTAAGTTTTTATATTTGTTTTATTTTCTAATGTTTTTGTAATTTTATTGTTTCTGTATGGTTTAGTGTTTTAACCTTGGGTGACCTGTCAATCCCCTGGATAGGGCAGACAAATTGGTAGGAAAGCAATATTAAAGCATTGGAGCTTAATGCTGTCCTCGCTTGGTTTGCAGCTTGTCATGCTGTGAGGGCTTGCATGCATCAGTGATGCTGAGAGATAAGCTATCGGTACTTTAACTACTGGCAGGGTCTCCCAGGATGGACAGGTTTGAGCTGAGGTGCCAGACCAAGACAAACCACCCATCTGGGCAGCAGCAGATTGGGATGATGTTGGCAGCGGATGACCACATTTCTGTGACAACAGCAATGACACTAGAATTACCTGAATGGAAGAAAGGCCTGGCAATCTACTTTGGTATCTTGCTATGAAAATCCAATGGATAGTCACAACAAAACAAATTGCACTATTGCTAGATGAGACTCCCAGGTCGGAAGGCACTTAACTGGCTACTGGGGAGGAGCTGAAGATTTTTCAGAGTAAAACAAGTATTTATGATGTGGATTGATCAAAGCACTTGTCATAATGAGAATGAGAGTCAGAAGCTGTCTTACATATTGGGACATGGAACGTTTTAAAGCATGAACCAAGGGGAAGTTGGAGGTAGTCAAGAATGAAATGGAACGTGTACAACTCAATCTGTTTGGTATCAGTGCATCCTCTACTATTCTGGAAATGAAAGACAAAAAAAATGGTGTGTATCTATACTCAAGAAGAAACTTGCAAGAACTCTAATGAAATACAATTCAGTCAGTGAATGTTTAATTTCTATTCGTCCATGTGGAATGCCCATCAACACAACTATAATTCAGGTATATGCTCCAATAACAGCTGCAGAAGAGGATGAAATTTATGAGTTCTATGAACAAGTACAAGCTAAAATTGACAGAACATGCAAATAGAATATTCTAATAGTCATGAGTGAGTGGAATGCAAAAGTTGGCAACAAAGAAGGCGGCAAAGTGGTTGGAAAACATGGACTTGGCAATAGAAACGAAGCTGGAGAAAGACTGATAGAATTCTGCAAACACGTTCTTCCAGCAACACAAGCAGCAACTGTACAGATAGACTTCACCTAATGGATTATACAAAAATAAAATTGACTACATCTGTGGAAGTCAATGATGGAAAAGCTCTATAACATCAACAAAGACAAAACTTGGAGCTGACTGTGGTACAAATCACCAGCTACTAGTATGCAAACTTAAGCTAAAGTTGATAAAAAACAAGCCACTCATGAATGTAGCAAAATATGACTTTGAGAATATACCAACCAACTTTAAAGACTACCTGCAAAATCAATTTGCTGCTTTAGATAGAAATGACAGAGTTCCAGAAGAATTATGGGATGACACTCTCTACAAAAGGTGAAAAAGCAAAAACGCCCAAATGGATGACTGAAGAAACTCTGAAAATTGCCCTGACACACAGAAAAGCTAAAGCCAGAGCTGAAAGAGAGACAATCACAGAACTCAACAGAGATTTCCAATGTACAGCAAGACAAGACAATGAGAAATACTACAATGACACATGCAAGGAATCAGAAACAATTAGGGGAAGAACAAGATTGACTTTCCTAAAGCTATGAGAGTTAAAAAAAAAATCCAGCCTCGAATTGGAATGCTACAAGATGCTAAAGGATCCATGTTGAATGATGCTGAGAAGATCAAGAAAAGGTGGAAAGAATATACCGAGTCATTATACCATAAAGATCAAGTGGTCCAATTGCCATTTCAACCTGTACATTATGATCAGGAACCATTGGTAATGAAAGAAGAAGTTGAAACAGCATTAAAAGCCTTATCAAAGAACAAAGCACCAGGCATTGATGGCACTCCTATTGAAGTATTACAGCAATTGGATGCAGCTGTTACCATACTTCAAGGCTCTGCGAGGAAATCTGGAAGATATCAACATAGCCAACTGACTGGAACAGATCTGTGTTTATACCAATACTAAAGAAAGGTGATCAACTGACTGTGGAAATTATTGCACAATTGCTCTGATCCCACATGTTAGTAAGATTCTACTGAAGATTATTCAGCAAAGACTGCAACCATACCTGGAACGAAAACTGCCTGAAGTACAAGGCTTTTGACTGTGTAAACCATGACAAACTCTGGCCGCATTAAGAAGCATGGGTATACCAGAACACCTGATAGTTCTCTTGCACAACCTTTAAATTGATCAAGAAGCAACTGTTCGAACGGAACAAGGAGAAACTGAATGGTTTAAAATCAGTAAAAGTGTACGACAAGGCTGTATACTTTCCCCCTACCTGTTTAATTTTATTTGTAGAACAAATCATCAGAAAAACAGGACTGTATGAAGACAACCAAGGTGTGAAGATTGGTGGAAGACTCATCAACAACCTTTGCTATGCTGATGATACCATATTACTGGCTAAAAGTGAAGACGATCTTAAACATTTGCTTCTCAGGATCAATGAACATAGTCTTAAAATGGGCCTGCACTTTAATTTAAAGAAGACAAAGATCCTGACAACTAGCAAAATCAGTAAGTTCATCATTGATGGAGAAAAAATTGAAATAGTTGACAATTTTCACCTACTTGGATCAACTATCAATAAAGAAACAAGCAGTCAAGAAATTTGACGATGCATTGCTCTTTAGCAGAATGGCTATGAGGGACCTAGACAAGATTCTCAAGAGCAGAGATGTCTCCATACAAAGATTCAACTTTACAAGTCATGGTATTGTCATGATATTGTCATTGCGCTTGTGACGAATACTGTGTCTACCATGGACTGCACGAAGAACAAACTAGTCAGTAGTAAAGGAAATCAAATCTAAGCTTTCCTTAGAACTCAGATGACAAAGACTTTGACTTTCATACTTTGGAAACATCATGCAAAGAGAGAGATTGTTAGAGAAAGACATCATGCTTGGCAAGGTAGAAGGTCAAGAGAGAAAGACCAGCAATGAGATGGATCGATACAATAACAGTAGTTATGGGTGCCACTTTATCATCAATGAGCTGTGTGACTGAAGACTGAACACAGTTTAGGACTTCTATCCAGAGGGTTGCCATGAGTCTACACCGACTCAACGGTACTTAACAACAATACCATTGAGCTCTGTTCCAGCATTCCTGGATGCATTTAAGGTAATACTGATTTTTATTATTCTTTGTTGTTGCAAACATGTCCCCTGATTTTCTTTTCACTTTCATTTTTTTAAAGTGTCAGTTTCCTGTTTTAATTTTATGTTTTTGAAGTGATTTGCGTCTTAGTAATTAAGTTTTAAGTTGTATTCATTTTATATATTTCTAGTGGCATAGTTTGCTTTTTTTAGTGTTCTGTGTTAGATGCATAATTGTATATTAGCATGAGAAGCAGGGGTTCTCAACCCTGTTCTTGGGACACACATATGGAGCCCAATTCCAGAAGTGGCACATCCGGGCCATCTGGATGTCCCTGAACAGAAAAGGCCCCTTGGGACCTGATTCTGCACCATGGGAGCCAGACATTCCCTTAGATGCAGGATTGGGCCCTTAGACGGCCTGGCGTGCCCCTGCATACTGCGCTATGTGGGAACCTAGACATGCCATGGTCACTGCTCGGTCAGAGTGAGTGCCCTCCCAGCATGCCATGCTGTGGCCACCCTGTCCATGCAGGCAGTGGTTGGGCACTACAGTGTCCCAGCCATTGCCCTACACCCTGTGAAGATGCATCCTGGCCAATCCGCCCTGTCTGGGCCATACCCATGACACCTTTCTCCTCATTATGCACATATTCAGGCTAATGCTGGTAACAGTGGGACATTGTGGGCCCGGTGAGGTGTGGGCAGCCACAAAACAATGGATAGACATACACACATACACTCCTATTGCAGCACTGTGCAAAGATAGGGGTGGTTGGCAATCCTGCCCGCCACAATGGTCCTGATCACAGTGCCGACATTGCTAAACTGTGCAGGAGGTAGTAGTTGTGCCCTGGTGATAACTGCAGCTCAATGCTGGGGCCAACAGCCTGACTCTCCATACATCTTTGGATTGTGGAGCCTATGTGAGTGGGTGTTTGTACCCCTGTTTGCCGCTGCTTTGGGCTTTGCACATGTTGGTGTTGTATCTGCATTGTAGGGTAAAACATAGAGACATTCTCTGCAGGAACCACAGCTGGTGCTTGAACCTGTGACCCTCTGCTTCTGGACACACTGGCTGGGTGTACTGCACCACACTGTTGCCACAGATGCATGGTGGTCCCTGGGGCTACCTGTAGTTTTCCTCAGCCAGACTTTGTATGTTGCACTGCACACTATGTACTGGTACAGGGCATGGCGTAGGTCCACTGCAGGCAGGTGCCACTGCCCCCTCTAGCACGAGCACACCCCCCCTGCCATGCTGACATGGCCATATTCTGTCGGTGCTGGTAGCGTACAGTCCCAGGCCATCCACTGTGTGGGTAGGTGGTCGCCTAGGGAGTGGGGTCTGGGGCATGGGGCATACATGAGCATCCTCACATCCCCCCATCACCGCCTACCAATAGTCTGTCCCTTCCGCTTGGGGGAGGGTTGGCTGGTGGGATGTCAGGTCAGTGCCCTGGCAACTGTTAGCTTGGGTGGACCAGGTAGATGTAGGTGGATTGTGTTTGGCCTTTGTCAGCTGCTGTCATGCTGATGTCCAGTTTCTATGCTCCTATGTGCCACCTAGGCGCCCGGCTAGTCCACCTTGTGCCCCAGCTGCCCCTACATGTCCCGCCTGCCACTACATGTCCCGCCTGCCACTACATGTCCCGCCTGCAGCCCCCTATGCTCCACTTGCACCATTGCCATAGTGGCCTTTCATACTTGGGCACTACGCTGGTGCTGGAAATGGAGCACTACTATCACGTTTCTTGGGCTCCTTGACTATGCTATACATTGCTGACACTTAAATGGTTTCTCTCTCCTGCAAATGTGCATCTAACGGCAGATTTTCATTTGTGGTAGGATTCAGCCCTTCAGTTCAGCGCGTTAGTGTGCAGTGAGCCTCTCCCCGCCCACTCTCTGCCCATTGACCCCTTCCTCCCGCCCTCTCTCCACCCTCTGCGGTGGTTACAGTGGCCGGGGAGGTTAACAATCGTTAAGTAACATTAACGCGCGTTAACGTTACCTAACGCACGTTAACATTACCTAACGATCATTAATGTTACTGCAGTTTAGTAAACATATTCTGTCCCACCCACTCCAAATTGCACCCACCCCAGGCATAATCTTAGCTTTATAGGATTTTAAATATATTAAAGGGGGAGAGGTGGTCAAATTAACTTTCAGGGTTAGCTAGTTATCCTCACCAGGACTAGATTAAGACCCTTGAGGTGAACAAGTCCATTAAATGTAACTGATATAGTTTGCGACGCTCCTGCCTGGGCCCTAGAGCTTACAGGCAGGAGTGGCCTTATATAATGTCCCTTATGAATAAAGGTGGCACTGATCCCTCTGAATGCTGGGATTCGTAGTACACTTGTTTTTTTTCTTTAGGGATGAAAGTTGTAGTTGTGACTCGAGTGATAAGGCTTGCAAGAAATTTATTTGTTGTGGGGATATTTTCAAAGCATTACAATTCAAAGGTGCATAACGTAAAGGTGCAACTTTCAACATAAAGATGAAATCAGGTCAGGAAAACAACTGAAATCAAATAGCTTTAACTCAGCTTTACATAGTCATGGTAGCTTCTACTCAGCTTTGCCTCGTGTGGTTGCTTGGGATTATTGCAGCCTCACCATAACAGCTGTTCTCTTCACAGCGTGGCTTTACAGAAACAGGTGAAAACAATTTGTGAACTTTCACGGCTAGGCAACAGGTATAGCAAACGTTTTGTATTCTTCTCATACAAACGCCAGATGCTTCTTTACACTGTTACTCTCTAAAACATAAAGAGCAATCCATTGCACAAGGATTATAATTCAAGGTAGGCACAACATTATCTATCTGCATACATTCATCTGGGCTAAGGCAATTGTTCTCTTCATCAGGTTTCTTATGTTTCCCTGACTTTAGCTCCAGAAATTGCTGAAACTCTTTTAGAAGCAATTCGGCCTGTAGCTGCTCTTTAGCTGCTTGATAGTCTCCGGTAAGGGTCACACCCTTCCCCCACTCATTATCTGCTCCTGTTGCAGAGTTTGGCTTAGGGAGGTCAGTACAATAAAAGGGTTTCTCCAGCAAGGCATTAAAATTAGGAAATTCAGCTTTACCTTTATCAGAGATGTTGGCATAAGAACAGACACCTTTCTTCCAGGACTCTCTCCTCTCTAGAAACTCAGGAGCCTTATGGCTAGTTCTCCTGCTAGTGGAATTTCTCTCAGAAAAACTTCTTTCCTGTTTTGGTTCCTGGCTTTTATAGCACTGCTTGCCACCAGACAAAATATCTTTTCTCCAAGAGCTGGGTTTGCTAGCCTTCCCACGTTTAGGCTCTACCGTGTAGTAAGGATCTCCTTGAGAGTATATTGGGCTCCAAGGCTTACTGTTCCAGGGTTCTGCCTTCTCCCAGGGTTCTAGCTTTTTTCCCCTTTGATTCCAAGTTTCTCCTGAAGACCAACGTGCACTGGAAGCTGCTTCTCGTCTGCTTCGTTTCTTGCTGCTCTCCTTGTCAGCCTTGCTGCCTGCCTTGCCAGCCTTGCTGCATCTTTTGCCAGCCTTGTGCCTCCTTTGTCAATCCTGTCCGAGGATTTAAAAAGGGCTTCATTTCCCGGCACTCTCTGTCGTTCCCCTGGGTGTGCCCAATCAGTGCTGAAGCCTAACTCCTCCCCTGGGCTGGAGCTTGTCTTCAGCTCAGCCGATAACTGTGTTTTTTCCAAGTCAGTTTTGGAAATCCTGTGTGTGTCATCCCTTCTATCAGGATTTTCCCCTATCTTCATTTCCTCTGGAGGGGAGTCTTCACCACAAGTTGTATTAGTACAAGTATCCCTAGCAACTTTAAGTAAACAACTTTAAAGGCTAAACAAAACCTTAAAACTAAGATATAAACAGCAGTCCAGCAATGAGATGCAAGGTGTCCAGTCTTCTGCACTGAGTATCAGATGTACGATTTTCTTCCAGTTGGTGAGGGGTCTTATATGTGCACTAAGTGCAAGGAGGTCTTTACCGTCAAGGAATACGTCCATTCTCTGGAGGCTAGAGCAGCAGACCTGGAGGACATAAGGAATACAGAGAGATATATAGATGAGACCTACATAGACATAGTACTGAAGTCTCACCTCTAATCTATCAGCTTATCAGTTGCCGTGGAGGAGGGAGGTCATGTGAAAGGACAGCCTCACCAGTCTGCCTGGTGCAAAGGTAATGGACCTCACATGCCACCTAGACAAGATTCTACATAGTGCTGGGGAGGAGTTTGCTGTCTTGGTACATGTTGGCACCAATGGCATAGGAAATTGTGGGAGGGAGATACTGGAGGCAAAATTTAGGCTTTTAAGTAGGAAGTTGAAAAACAGAACTTCCAGGTTAGCATTCTCTGAATTGCTTCCCGTTCCATGTACAGGGCCCAAAAGGTAGGCAGAGCTCTGAAGTCTCAATGCATAGATGAGACGATGGTGCAAAGAAGAGGGTTTGGGATTTGTTAGAGACTGGGCAACATTCTGAGGAAGGGAGGGGCTTTTCCAAAGGGATGATCTGCACCTTAACCAGGATGGAACCAGGCTACTGGCATTAACCTTTAAGAAGAAGATAAAGTAGAGCAACTTTTAAACTAGATAACTGGGGAAAGCTGACAGTTGTCCAGGGAGCACATGGTTCAGAAGGATGTATCTTTGAAGGATACTAGCAAAAGAGGGAAGTTAGAGCATTCTGACAGGGAGGTTCCAATAAAGATAAAAGTAACCCAGATGACCTTAAGTACAGAGCTGAAATATTCCAAATTACCCCTATCAATTGATAACCATATTCATATTAATAAAATACAATCTCTTAAATGCCTGTATGCAAAAGGTATTAGTCTAAAAAAATAAGATGGAGTAGTTAGAATATGTAGCACTAAATGAAAGGTTAGATATGAATGGCATCTCAGGGACCTGGTGGAAGGAGGACAACCCATGGAGCACTGTGATACCTGGGTACAAACTATATTGCAATGATAGGGTAGATCAAATTGGTGGAGGGGTCATGCTGTATGTTAGAAAGGGCATTTAGTCACATAGGATTAAAGTTTTGCAAGAAGCAAAATAAATTGTAGAATCTTTATGGATAGAAATTCCATGTAAAAAGGGGAAGGCAATGTCAGTGGGGATTTACTCCTGACAGCCTGACCAGAATGAACAGATGGATGATGAAATGCTGAAAGAAATCATGGAAGCTAACAAAAGTTACAACAAAGTAATAATTGATTATTTCAATTACCCCGGTATCGACTGGGTCAATGTCAAAGCAATATATGCTAGAGAGATAAAGTTTCTAGATGAAATAAATGACTGCTTCTTGGAGCAACCGGTTCATGAACTAACAAGAGAGGAAGCTATTTTAGAGCTAGTCCTTAGTGGAACACAGGATCTGATGGAAGAGATAAGGGTTTCAGGGCCACTTGGCAAAAGTGATCATATCATGAATGCATTTAATTTAATAAATGAAAGGAGGATGGCAACAAAATCTGCAGTACTACCTTTTAACTTTCAAAAAGGAGACTATGATAAAATGATGAAAATAGTTAAGAAAAAACTAAAAGGAGCAGCTGCAAAGGTTAAAGTTTTATATCAAGCATGGGTATTGTTTAAAATTATTATTTTTGAAGCCCAGATCAGATGTATTCCATGCTTTAAGAAAAGTTGAAGAAAGGCCAAAAAATTCCTCTCTTATCTCTCACTACACCCCTACTAAGGACTCCGCTCTTGTGGCAGTTCCCTTCTATCTGTGCCCTTCTCTTCTATTGCCAGCTGCAGACTTTGATCTTTCCACCTTGCTGCTCCTTATTCCTGAAACAAACTACTTGAGTCTGTGCATCAGGCTTCATCTCTGGCCCTTTTAAAATCCAGGCTGAAAACTCACCACTTTGAGGCTGCTTTTGGATCCTGATCAACTTAGTATCCAATGTGTTTCCTTAACTTTCCCAAAGATATATCCATGTCCTCAGCTGTTGTGTTGTCTGTCTTGCCATTTACAGGTGTCTGTACAGTGCAGTATACTACTTGTAGCACTATGGAAATGATAAGTAGTAATAGTAGGGTTAAGCATGTAAACAACATTGCCCACAGTTGGTGTAATCCATTGCTGCTGCTGTGTCAATGCATATTGGACAAAGTTGTCCTCATTAGACATTGTTATCTTTAGCTTAATCAGTGCATAAGCTACCTCTAGCTAGAGTCCTTAGCCTGCATATGAGAAGAGGTAGCAACACTATGGGGTAAGTTTACTAAAAAGAGTTAAGAGAGCACTGGATATTGAGCAATGATGGCAGCATTAAGGGTGTTTGGATGTGATAAAGGACAGGGTCAGGTAGTAGGCATTCCAGCAGTAAAGGCACAAGGGCCTTCTTATCGGGAGCTAACAGGACACCTTAATGTCCGAAAACAGCAGCCACCTTAAAGCAGGATAAGAGAGCTCCTGTGAAATTCAAATTTGAGGTGATGGATGGAGGAAAGGTAAGAGCTGATGGACATGTCAGAGCCATATGTATCCTACATGCTAGTCAGTAAGTTGTATGATCATGAAGCAGCATTTGTGCTGTATCAGTGAGAGATGCACATGTAATCTGCTGTAATGTCAGTGTGTGGCATAGGATTGGGAAGAAGTGTGCCCTGCTGGAGCCAGCATCGCCATGATGTGGGCATCAAAAGGATGAGTGAGGAGGAGTGGTGATGTGCAGATCATTCACTGAATTCCAAACAACTTATATGCCACAAAGGACCTGACAGCCATCTGAAAAAAAAAGAAAAACATTTATATTCCTAGAACGCTTCACCAATGACAAAACAGAACCAGTTAGTGCACAGGCACTCATCCACTAAACCTGCTCTCTCCCTGTTAACTGCAATATTCAACCCCAATATGTTATGAATCCTCCAAGTTTTATGTTTCTCCCCAAATCTGTTGTAATGTAAACCGCTTTGACTATAGGATAAAGCGGTATAAAAAATGTGCAATAAATAAAATAAATAAAAAGGAGAGATGTGAGTAATACATTGTAATGTTAAAACCTACCTGTGTGGGCTATGTTATAGCAGCTGCCAGGAGAAAGCATGACTGTACATAATGGGCATATGCCAATGGAGGGGCAGAAGGCTGGATGGCAGTAGATGAGAGTGAGGTATGACCTTGTTGCCTCGATGTACCTGATGTGATCGCACAAATGCAGTTGTGGTGTATGTGAAAAAATAGCAGCTGTGCCACTGGGGAGTTCCAACACCAGATTGTTGGGTATGACAGCTGTCTTGGTTTTTCTAACTGCCATATAAGCGGGTTGGATTTGCTGCAGAGGGTGGCCACTAAAATATTTAGTGGTCTCCATTATGAGGCATTTCAGGACAGATGTAAAGATCTTAATATGTATACTTTAGAGATTTAAAAACCTCCGTGGCATAAATGCACATGAGAGTCTCTTTCAATTAAAGACAAGTTCTGCTATGAGGGGACAGAGAATGAGAGTGAAAGGGGATAGACTCAGGAGTAATATGTCAAAATATTTCTTTACAGAAAGAGTGGTAGATACATGGAATAGTCTCTCAGTGGAGGTAGTGGAGACAAGGACAGTATCTAAAGTCAAATAAGCATGGGACAAACACAGAGGATCTCTAAAGGTAAAAGGAAGATTATTGTAGTTCATATGGAAGAGCAGACTAAACAGGTCATATGGTATTTTTCTGCCGTCATGTTGCTATGTTACTATGTGTTTATGCAATCTTCCTGACACATGTGCATAGAACAACTAGACAAGTGTCTCTTATTTCGGCCATACAGAGCAAGTAAGGGCGTGTGATGATCCCTACAGGTGGCTATCCCAGGAGTGTGATGTGCCTGCATGTACTGCATATATGTGAGGGAGCCAAAGGTGTGCAGTCACAATTATGATGAAATATACCAATCATGTACAACCCATGTGTCATACAGCTGCAGGGTAAACATGTCCGACCCTTTGTAATGGGCTATAGCAGAGTCAATAAGGTCATGCTGTCAGATGGGCATGAGTGTAATGTGCATATTTGCCAACCCAATGTGCTACCGGAACACATTAAAAACAATAACGATGTGTGTTCCCCAGGCAATGCAAACCCCAGACTATTTCTGGCAGTCTAATAAATAAATAACTAAATCCATTGATGTGAGTTGCTCACAGGCAGGGAGTGCACAGGTGAAATTCAAACCCCAGTCTGTTGTTTACAAAGCCAGTGCTCTAACCATTATGCTACACCTTCAGACCTGTCTCAACAGGAAAGTGTACAAACCAAGAGACAGTAGGACCATTCCTGCAGGACAAGAAACCATGTGGCTGGCACATTCTGAGACAGTAGTACAGCACAGCTTGGCCTGCCCACAGAGGTGCACTTGCAGTACGTACTGCACTGGACAGGAAGTATTTTAGTTGCATAACAAACATACAGCTGCAAGATACATCTCTGCTCCAAAGGCCACGCCACATGTGAGGGCAAAATGCCCATCTCTGCTCTGTATCTCCAACACCAACCAAAAATCGCACATAGAGGTCCACTGTGCTGCAGTCCCCTGTGACCTGCTGTACCCTGTGAGATAGGTACATTTGCATGTACACCTAATGCAAACCACAGTCATGACCCATTCGATCTATCGCAGACCATCCTGCCCTCCCTGGGTGGCCATGCACCATCATAGAAGACAAGCAGGTAATGAACAATGCTCCAGTGATCACAGTCACCACTATGGCTACATCTCTGGGTGCTGGTTTTGGTTAGCCCCTCCATTATCCATGATGCACCTCACAGTCTGAGCAGCAACATGCAAGTTTTGCTCCTATGGAGAATGCTGCGATCCATCACATCAGCTCTGTAATATGCAGGGACACTGTGTGCTTCCTGCACATAATATCCTCCACAAGCACAAATGACCTTTTTTATCAGTCACCCTACATTTGAGGAAGGGCACACTTCATCTGGTCCCCAGAGAAAGCCCTGGCTTAAATAGATGTTCCAGGTCCTGGAGCAGATCTATTGCATTACTACCATGCTATGAGTATTGTCTACAGTGTGTGATGTTTCCCAGTGGAGGTGGTAGAGATGAGGACAGTATCTGAATTCAAAAAAGCATGGGACAAACACAGAGAGTCTCTAAAGGAAAAAAGGGGATGGTTGTAGTTGTTGATATGGAAGGACAGACTAGATAGGCCATGTGGTCTTTTTCTGTCATCATATTTCTATGTTAATCATTTGGTATTCTGTACATCTGCAGTATGCTGGAGTGGCCTGTCCTATCTGGGCCTAGTGTCCTGCTCCTGTTGGTCATGGATGCTCCTATAACAGCTCATGTCATTCCCTAAGGTTGTGGCAGCTTTTTCCAAAGAAGCCAACTGCAGTGAGTATTGGCTAGGCAGGAAGCAGGGGGCTCTCTCATAGCAGAAGGGCCTGCCAAAACCATACCTAACAGAAGGTTGCCAACAGCCCAGAATTGCTGCTAGTCTCACTTTGTGAGAATTTTAATCAGTTAGATCAATCACAGGCAGCCTGCATTTGTGGGGCAACACTGGACTGTGTCAGCAGCTCACATACCATTTATGCCCAGTCTGCTAGACACCACTAACTGTAAGTGCACATAGCCACCATGGATACATTGGCTTTGTACAAAGAGCATAGCCATCCAGCCTGTCTAGTGACTGGACTGCCAAATAAGAAACAGTAGCCATATCACTCAGCTTAGCCTTATATAGCACCATGTGGATACATAGACATGACATGGTCACAGCTCAGTCAGAGTGAGTATGACCTCCCAGCATGAACAGATGTGTGCACCTAGGCCATGCCCATGGCAGACACATGTTAGGAAGGTTCAGCCATGTACCTAACACCCAACCCATATACATCCTGTGAAAAATACTCTGTTTTAGCCAATACCCAGAATCCTCTGCTCCTCATTATGTACCCTTTTTATTTTGAACCTGGGGACAGTTTATGTAATGCAAAACACAGTGGGAAGTGGGCCAGAGACAGGCTGTGAGTGCATGCTGGAACACAGTAGTCTACGTCTGACACATACCCAACTGAGGTGTCCCCCCTACACAGCTTTTGGCAGTGAGCATTGAACATAGTGCCATGTTTGTACTCCTATATAATGACATGTCCTTAGCCATGAACCCTGCAGAACTGGCCAGTGCAGCACATGCACTCTCCAATATTGCAAATGCTGTGGCCACCCCCCCCCCCAAGAGTGCGTGAAAGCATGGCAGCTTGTACATGGGGTCTCATATTGTATGTAGAGTTGCTGAATAGCTGATCTGTAGCATGTGTGGACAGCTAGAAAGCCTGGGTAATACATGCATGCACGGTGCATTGCTGCAGCTCACAATCCTGTGGGGAGAGACACACACACACATGCACACACAACCCTGCTGTCTAAAAGTGGTACAAGTTGGCATTCTTACCTGCCCCTTTGACCTCCTTTAATGCTCCACCATTGTCCATATCTGCTCAGTGTGCCGATACTGTTAGCGTGCTCTGCCATTCACTCATGGATGGTGCAGCTTCTCAGCGTGGCAGCTGAGTGTGAGGACTCATGCTGGCCGATATGTTGAAGGTTGCACATGATGCTACAGTTCTGGAAAATTTGAATAAAATTAACACACCTGGACATACCATTCCTGATCCACAGGCCTGTGACCCTTTGCTCTATACACACACGTATGTTTGGATCCACAGAGCAGTCTTGTGGATACATCAATCCATGGGTATATAAGTGGTCATTGTCAGGCTGCATGTCAGGAGGACTTGGAGTATGCCTATGTCTGCCGGAATGTCTGCAGGCTCTGTGCCATATTTGTCTGCCAGGGTATGTTAGGCAGGTGTGTGAAAGGGATGTCTTGTTAGGTCTGTATGTTTCACTGCCTTGCTATGCTGCTGGTTCAACTGACATTCATGTCTAACATATGAGATCTGTCCAGTCAAAGGGGCAGGCCATGATACATGAGCACACACATTCCAGACCCTGGTGTCCTAGTAGAATGACCAATGTTCCCATTTCCTGGTATGTGCTTGTGGGCCAGTGATGGACTACTTTCATATTTTGCAGACCACAAGAACTGAATTAGACTCACATGTGGCTCAGATGGTTATGACCAACTATGTACTGACTTATGGATGGGTAACCGGTTCACGCACTGATTCTGGTCATCATTTGGCAGGTGAGAGAGCAGGGTGCTCATTTTTTGCTCTGACATGGGCTGTTCTCATATTGCATCATATTCCTGGCCAAGTGGAACTTTTAGGCACCACATGCACATATCCACTCAATATACACAAGTGGGAGGCATCCTGATCCCAGGTCCAGCCCATCCAATAGACACACTAGCCATGTGCAAGGGTTCACAGATGGTGGTAGGCAGCATGCTGGCCAATCCCTCCCTCCCTGCAAGCATGGCCCAGCCACTGCCTCAGTGCTGCCAGTGAACCTATTGAGGTAGCACACATGCTGCTAGTCACACCACCCCACTCATGCCTCCCTCCACTAGGGACTATGGGCCCAGGTGCTGTAGGCTTAGACTTCAGAAGGCAGGGAGCAGGATATGCTCCACTGTACCTGCTGCTGACATGCATGCCATCCCACTGCCAGTGGCAACTGCAGGATTGCATCTGATACCCAGAGCCAGGACACATATTTCTCCTGCCACTCCCACACTCACACAGCACTGACATGGCAGCATAGTGGCAGTGGGGGTGGCCCTACTCCCTTCTGATTGCAGCAGCATGTATGTGTGCTGCTGCTGTCACAGTAGGATAATACACATCACAGGATCATCATAGATGTTCTCCCTAGGCAGCCACCTTGTCAGCTAGTGGACATGTCAGCCCCACTGCATCATCCACATGACACCTCCTTTGCCAGTTTTGTACCAACAACATGATGCCCTTTATTACTGTTACTGCCAATGGAGCACTACTGTCACTAATTTGGGACCTACAGTGGGTGGTGCACATTGCATACACTGAAATAGGCTCTCTCCTCTCTATAATAGCCCTTACAGCGAGCTTCCTGGTGGTGTTAGGGTTCCCAGCGCAGTAACACCAAAAAATATTAAGGGAGCACCTGCTATCCCTGCCCCGTCTCCACCCCATCAACAACCTCTCTCCACCTCTTTTTCCCTTAACGCTAAGGGAGCCATTTGCTCATGTTGATGCAGTGTTATCGGCCCTTTCCACAGTGTTAAGCACTCAAGGGTGCCAATAATGCACATTAAAGGCACATTAGCTTCCTTAGTGCTCTTTAGTAAACATACCCCCAAATGCTTCCCCTGCAACCACCAGAACACTGTCTATAGCAAAGGTTGTGTGCTCACCAATAGTTGACATGATTAAATACTGAGAAGGAAGGTCCGTGGGATGTAAGAGGGCTGTGGGTGCACATCCTGTTGCCCTACCTACACATTTACATGCAGATATGGATGTGCAGAGCGGAATTACAGCAGTCACATTTGTGTTGTGGGCACACATCTTTGCTTTATGGTGGAAGAACTCAGTATCAGGGTTGCCTAGTGAACCCAGGGTTATGACTGGCCATTCAATAGTCCCTAACCCCTTGTCTCTGCTGGATGATTAGCCTAGTCTTTGTGAGGTTACCCAAATGTCCTTTGTTCGACATGATTCCATTGCACAGAGTGTATTTGGCAATGCCATCAGTGTCCCAAATGGGCAGTGCTGTTGCTGTTCTTCTGTACAGAAGTTCAAAGTGAACTGACAGACACCTGTTAGGGACCAGGCTATAAAAAGAACATGAGCGGAGGTGGCAGTGCACTCACTCTGGGTGATGTGCCAAAGGCAACACACTATGATAGCAGACCCGCTCTGAGAAAACATTCCTATATAGTAAGGCATGGAATTGGTTGATCAAGATGTGTATATTTCTACCACTAAAACATAGTTGTTACAGTAATCACAATCACATAACAGCCATAACAATAAAAAAGGCTCACCTTTCTGTGGTCCTTAGATGCTCTCCCAGTCCTTTTTGGTTGCAACATGAAAGGTTTACTTGCCTCTCACCCCATAAAGAGTGGTCTCATTGGCCAGTATATGACATACCAGGAGGTTCTCCTCCTCTAGGAAGATGAGTGTCAGCATACATCAGCATGACATTCCCAGACATGGTGATTGCAAGCAGCTTTGACCCTCTGGTGATGTCAGTCTCCAGACTTAATGAGCGTAGTTTACCTGATGAGATTAGCTCTGACCCCCTGGTGATGTCAGTCTCCAGACTTAATGAGCATAGTTTACCTGATTAGTCTGAAGGACAAACAGCCCCTCCTTGCTAATCAAGTGATAGCAGACCTCAAACAAACCAAATTATGACAAAGGGAGGAGCTGAAGAATTTCACTATAAATACAGAGAAACACAAAATATCTCTCTCTTCCTATTTCATCGGACACTCCTTACACCCCACCCTTCTCTCCCTCTCTTCCTATTCATTGAGCACACACTCCTTACACCCCCCTTTTCTCTCTCTCTTCCTATTCATTGACCTCTTACCCCCCCTTCTCTCTCTCTCTTCCTATTCTCTCTCACCCACACACAGACAGACACACAGATGCATTGAAGTACACTGACGCAGCTTTATAACAACCTCCTACCTCTGTTCTGTACCTATGTAATAAGCCTATTTCAATATAAAACCCTTTTTCCAAGCCACACCAGTTTTGGCTGTCTTATTGGGCTACTAACCCTACTGTCTCTGTGAAATGAACCCAGGACCAAACAGAGCATAACCGAAAGAAGAGAGCGGCGAAAGATTACATTTTATGGGGGCCCGTCTCGGATTTCGCAGCAGATCTCCAGTTTGGTAAGTAATAATTTTGTCTAATACATTAAAATAGATTTCAGACAGGGTGCGACAGGAAAATCAAAAGCCCTTGTGACCATTTACAATTCTGGGTTACACGCTGGATGACACATTAGTGAAAAGACTCTGTAGACAGGCAGAGTGCCACTATTTTGTGAAATGTTCCAGTGATACCTTTGTTTTATGAGTTAGACAAGGTGAGATTTTTATTGTCAAAATGCTCTCTAATAATCCTGAATTTTAGTTTTTAACTACACCTAGTGACATCACATAGGGTGGCTTGCAATTTTCTTATTTGTATGTATAGGCTTGTTACAGTTTATTATAAGGCACAGATTTTTCTCTACTATTTGAGCTGCTAAGAAAAGACAGAGAGATAGTCCAGCTTTGTTTTGGAAGCGGTACACAGTTAAACAGTCCCTCATTGAATACAATGTACATCTTTCCTGGTAACACTAATTTATCTCCTGTCCCTTTGCCTTTTATTTCTCAGTCTCCTGTCAGTATGTATCTTGGTGAGGGCAGGCTTGAAGTTTGCTGCAACTGATACAGTATCTGACAATTCTGTTAATCTCCTAACAACCTTCTTACTATAATTTCACCCTAAACTTCCACCCTGTTAAAAGGTGGTAAGCACTTTTTATTCAGGTATAATTTTAAGGCATGGTCTTT
Organism: Ichthyophis bannanicus; assembly: GCA_033557465.1. Classification (NCBI taxonomy): domain Eukaryota; kingdom Metazoa; phylum Chordata; class Amphibia; order Gymnophiona; family Ichthyophiidae; genus Ichthyophis; species Ichthyophis bannanicus. The sequence continues at coordinate 1,214,403,079 of CM066033.1, read as the reverse complement.
ATGCCAGTACTCTCTACTGAACACCCATAAAATTTATGCCATTCCAACTATAATTCTAAGTCTCACTTCTTCAGAAAAGTGAGCATTTCGCCTTCCAAGGTTGCACATTGAGATAGTCGCATAAAACCAAATAAAAACATAATAAGCATAGGCCCCTGTACCAACTACAGTCTTTTCTGCAGCCTCAAATATGAGGCCTTTGATTTTAAAGAACTGAAAGAAATAGTACTGATATACTGTAAGAGAAAAGGTGGTCCCTTTGAAGGGGAATTCCCTGAGGCATCATGGTATAATATTCAAAGACAAATGTTAAACCATTATCAAAAATTCAAAAAGAAAACAAATAAAAGAAAATGCCTTTTTATCCAAGGGATGTGCAGGGGGCTCATTAGCATGAAACAGGGCAATACTGAACTGACTACTCAGTGTACACAATTAACCAAAGACCTAGAGGAGGCACAAATTTGCATCTCCATGCAACGTTCTCAGGTGATACAAGCCACAAATTCCTTTATAACTGTTAGTGAGCAATTAGAAGCACTTAAACTTGAATTAAGGCACGTTAAGGATGAATTGGCCTCTGAAAGACAAAAGAAATATAAGCCCTGGCCAACAACTATTTCACCCTCATCCCCCCCCCCCCCGCTGATGACACACCCTATAAACAAAAGAATACAGAAATATGTTTATAGGGTGTGTTTAAGAGGAAAATAGCACAGAGGAAGAAAATCCTAATAGTTTATCTGAGCCAGAACAGAGCAATAACCAGGACCTGTGTCAGGAGGATACTTCAGATGACTCAAACCCGGCACCCAGTACTGAACTCAGAGCACCAGTTAAAGTGATGCTGCAGGACTCATTAAAATATAGGGACATTGAAAGGATAGTTGAGAAAGCTGGCCCTATGCCTTTTAATGTAAATGAATGGTGCAAATGGGCCACTGATATTCTGATTCACTGGGGTCTAGGGAAATACAGAAGAAAACAATCAGACTTTGATAGACTTATGCATCTGGCTCTGGGGCTACACTATTATAAACTTGGCTCTCTCACTCACCCATACCAGTTGGTTAAAAGGGGTATTGAGAAACTATTTCACTGTTCCCCAATGCAAGTATTTAAAATTATTTCACCTCTACCAAATGATATACTGGAACAGTTTGCATACAGAGCCTGGATTTTAAAAGCAGTTCTTAATGAGCAGGAGTCCTGGCCCAATGCAGAAGATTATGGGGAGAGTACGCATAAGGCATTTTTATTAGAATTGCTATCCCCTGAGATTACAAAACACCTTCTGTTATTTTCTGAAGACCCTAAAGCAACCCCTTTTGATACTTTAATGCTCAGAATTGGGTCTGTTTGGAAGACCCAGCCTTTGCAGGTCATAACAGTATCAGAAGCACGGAAGTGGCAATCTGAGGGATCCTCTCAATACACAAAAAACACAGACAAAGGATACAGAGGACACACACCTTGGAGAGGACAAGGCAGAGGTACTTTTAGAAATTCCTCAGGTTACATTCCCTTTCAAGAGCTCAAAGCACAGATAGATGGATTAGAAAAGGAAAAAATTAAATGGGAACAGGACAAATACATACTGCAGGTAGAAATAGGTAAATTAAAACATGACTTACAAGCAGCTCAGGACAAACACAAGGCTAGTGCATAGTGGTGTCCTGACCTTCTGGGTTCAGATATCAAAATGTCTCAAGCCTTCATAGCCCAGCCTGCCTCCGTTCCCTCAGCAGAGGACTCGATTCCAAAGCCTCTGGATGATGAAACAGATACAGACCCAGAATACAGTTTAAGGCTTGTAACATCCTTGACACTGGACTCTTTTGGACGCCCCAATGTTATCAGCAGAATAGGGGGTCAGGATAAACTAGCTTTGATTGACATAAGGGCTGAAATTAGTTTTACAATCAGAGCTTCTCCCACTGCAGATCAGAAAAACATGGAAATTTATGAAATTCAAGGAATAAATGACACAGCTTCCAAGTGTGTGGCTATCCCAGTTAAATGGGGTATCCCTGTGCACAGTGAACAAAACAAGGAAATGTTGGAAACCACTGCCTCCACTATAGTGAACACACCAAAAGAAATAATTGGAATTGACGTTCTCAACCAGTTAAATTTGGTGGTGGATATGGCTAATCTTAAATTGTGGCAGTATTCAGAAACTTCAAGTACTTCTAAAACTTTAGTGCATGAAGCCATTCCCATGCAGTTAACAACTCAGTGCACCAAGGCAGCTCAGCAGTATGATCTGTATGTAATTCCCTCAGAGGTGGCTGATATTCCAGTCTGGGCACAAGACAAGTTAGATTGTGGGAAAATGCACACAGAAATACTGTTGGAAGGTGAGGATCATCCACTACAGAAACAATATATTGATGGTAATAGCCAATGTGAAGGAGGCAGGCGACTAGCAGGTTTTGCAATTGTACAATTGGACCCAAATAACCAAGTGCTACTGCAGAGACAGTATTCCTGTGGGTCAGCGTCAGCACAGTACTGTGAGCTGGCTGCTTTTGTGGCTTGTATGCAACAATATCAGGATTCACACCCAGAGATACAAATCATTTTAGATTCTGATTATGTCTTTAAAAGTGTCATTGCCCTGTTACCCTGGTGACTGGCAAATAAATTTAAATCTACAGATGGGTCCACGGTGAAAAATTCATCACTGTGGACTATGGCACAAGAATTGAGTGAGAAGTTTCAGAGAGTACATTTCATTAAAGTGAAGGCATATAGGAAGAAAGGCCCTTTAGTGAAAGGAAACACATTAGCAGACTCACTAGCCAAGGAAGCATGCCATGTAGGCCTCATATGGCCCTGGTATGAGCAGACATGCATGGCTGCTATTGTTCCACAGATTATGATCAGATAATACCACCAGATTACTTCGTAGCACTGCAGACAAAGGACCCTGAACTTTCCAATTTGAGGAAGCTTGTGCAGGACACTCCAGATAACCTATATCAGCACACACCCTTTCTCACACTCACTATAGAGAAAGCTGCAAAAAGAGAGGAAGGCTTGGTTATAACTATCTCCAGAGCAGGGCCGACCCGTCCATTGAGAGAGAATGTTTTTTGCACAGGGCCCCGCGTTTCAGGGGGCCCCGCGCAAAAAAATTCTGATCTAAAAGTAAAATTTAAAAAAAAAAAAGCAAGCTGTCTGCTGCCGCAGCCGGGGCCGCCGCGGCAGAATCGAGTGTGCCGCAGGGCCCCCCCTGCCCAGCAGAGCCTGCCCTCCCCTGTATCACCTCTCTCTTTCAGCTGCAGTCACACGCGCTGGCTTTCAGAGCGCGAGGGGAGAGTTTCTCCCTCGCTGCTCTGTTAAGCCCGTGGGGGCTGATGGGAAGTTCCCATCAGCCCCCGCGGGCTTAACAGAGCCGCGAAAGGGAAACTAGTTCCTTCGTGCTCTGAAAGCCGGCGCGTGTGACTGTAGGTGAAAGAGAGAGGTGATACAGGGTAGGGCAGGCTCTGATGGGCAGGGGGGGACCCCGTGGCACAATCGATTCTGCCGCGGTGGCCCCGGCAGCGGCAGCGGCAGCAGACAGCTTTTTTTAAAAAAAGATTTCCCCTAGGCTAGGCTTGGCTGGGCTGGGGGGGTTAGGAGTGGTGATGGGCTGGTGGGGGTTAGGAGTGGTGATGGGCTATGGGGGGGGGCAATGGGGGGGTAGGAGTGGTGATGGGCTATGGGGGGGCTGGGGGGTTTAGGAGTGGTGATGGGCTATGGGGGGGCTGGGGGGGTTAGGAGTGGTGATGGGATATGGGGGAGCTAAGTCTGTATATGGGCTGATGGGATTAGGACTGGAAGTGGGTTGATGGGTGGTTAGGACTGGTAATGGGCTATGGGGGGGCTTAAACTAAAAATTGGGTGATGGGGGATTAGGACTGGAAATGGGCTGGTGGGCTTAGGACTGGGCGTGGGCTGCTGGGGAGGTTAGGACTGGTACTGGGGTATGGGGGGGCTTAAACTGAAAATTGGGTGATGGGGATTAGGACTGGAAATGGGCTGGTGTGATTAGGACTGGGAGTGGGCTATGGGGGGCTAGGACTTGTAATGGGTTGGGGGGGGGTTGCTAGGACTGGAAATGGGCTGGAGGGATTAAGACTGGAGGTGGGCTGATGGGGTTAGGACTGGTAATGGGCTGTGGGCTGTTGGGGGGGTTAGTACTGGTAATGGGGTATAGGGGGGGCTAGGACAGCAAATGGGCTGATGGGGAGGGGTTAGGACTTGAGGTGGGCTGTTGGGTGGGGTTAGGACTGGTAATGGGCTATGGGGGTTAGGACTGGAAATGTGCTGTTGGGGGGTTACGACTGGAGGTGGGCTGATGGGGTTAGGACTGGTAATGGGCTGTGGGCTGTTGGGGGGGTTAGGACTGGTAATGGGCTATGGGGGGCTAATACTGGAAATGGGCTGAGGGGGGGTTCTTACTGGAGGTGGGCTGATGGGGTTAGGACTGTTAATCGGAAGTGGGATGTTGGGGGTTAGGACTGGTAATGGGCTATGGGGGGGGGTAGGACTGATAATGGGCTATGGGGGGGGCTAGGACAGGAAATGGGCTGATGGGGAGGGGTTAGGACTTGAGGTGGGCTGATGGGGTTAGGACTGGTAATGGGCTGTGGGCTGATGGGGGGGGGTTAGGACTGGCTATGGGCTATGGGGGGCTGACTGGAAATGGGTTGATGGGGGTTAGAACTGGAAGTGGGCTGATGGGGGGTTAGGACTGGAAGTGGGTTGATGGGGGGGCTAGGACTGGTATTGGGTTGGGGGGTTGCTAGGACTAGAAATGGGCTGATGGGGGGCTAGGACTGGAAATGGGCTGATGCAGGGACTAGAAGGGAATGGATGCTGGGTGAGGCTGGAACTAGAAGGGAGCTGATGTTGGGGGAGGATTAGAATGGGATGGGGCTGGGAGAGTAAAATGGAGAGGGGAAAAATATTTTGTGTGGGATAAAAAATCTACAATTGTCCGGGTATTGGGAGAGTAAGTGGGGATTGAGGATGGAGGGGTAAAATTTGAGTGGATGAAATAGGAATGAGGAAAGAGCAAAAGGAGAAAGATTAGTATGTTAAAGCAGATATAGAGAGAGAATGGAAAAAAAAACTAGAAGAGAGAAGAAAGGACAAATGGACAGCAGACGATGGAGAGTTAGCAGAAAACACGAAGAAACCAGAAGAAAGTGTCTGGAGCAATTGCAGCTGAAAAAAAATGCACAAAAGGTAGAAAAATATCTCTTTATTTTGAATTTATTAATTGGAATATGTCAGCTCTGGTAAATGTGCATCATTAACGTCTGCCCTTTGTTTAGTACAAGAGCGAATTAATGTATAGTTTTATTTCTACAGTGTTGTACATTCCAAGTTTGGCTTTTGGGATTCCCAGTTTAATTATTGTCTTCCTGTTTCTAAATTGTGATTCCTTGTTTGGTGATGGTCTATGTTCTGCATGTGTAACTGAGCTGAGGTATTCTGTAATTCCTATTTGACATTGCCACTTGTTCTCTTTCCCCAGTAGGTCATGTATTGTTGTTCTCTGAAATGTATTGGTTTAATATTTGCATGTTTCCTTTTGATAGGTAGGGTATGGTGCTTTGTGAGTCCTGGTAGTGCTGTTAGGATACGGCGGGTTTGCTATGGGTTCTAAATGGGCAGTGTTTGTAGTAGTTCCTAATGTGTCTGGCAGTTGGCACTGGATTATAGTAATGTAGAAATCTTTTAGTCTTTCTTTATCCATACACTCATTAAGAGGCACGTTTACTAAAAGTTAGTATGTGGTAACATTATGCAAATATTTATGCAAATGAGGCCCCTTATGCAAATGAGGTCCCGCACCGAGTCTCCGCACATGGCCCCGCACCCCCCTTGGGCCGCCCCTGCTCCAGAGCTCGAGGTAAAGAGTGGATGCACTGGGCTCATGGTGCAGGCCCTATGGGACACCCTAAAGCAGAAGAAATGCAGACTATCCTTAATAGGTTGGTATGGTGGCCAGAAATGAAACATGATATACAGGATCGTGTTTCCTACTGTGTAATCTGTGCTTCATTTGGGAGGCAACCTAAAAAGAGAAGGGGACAGTTAATGAGAGCACCTCCTCGTGGCCCATTTGAGAGATTGCAAATAGATCATGTGGGCCCTCTCCTGTTAACAGCTAGGAAAAATAGATTTTTTACTCGCTGTTGTTGATTCCTTTTCTCATTGGGTAGAAGCATTCCCTGTCCCAGATCAAACTGTTCGAACCACAGCAGAAATCCTAACTATGCAATATTTTACATGCTGGGGCATTCCTAAGACTATTGATTCTGATAATGGTCCTGCATTTGTTTCTTAGCTGATCAAGGAATTGTTTGATTTTCTAGGCATAGAACAACAACTCCACATTCCGTACCATCCACAGGCAGCAGGGCAGGTAGAAAGAATGAATCAAACAATTAAGGCCCACCTCAACCCTATGCTTAATCTGACTGGGAAAAATTAGGATCGGGTGCTCCCTTTAGTACTTATGCGTATCAGAGCTAATGTCTGTAAATCCACAGGCTTTGCACCCTATGAAGCCTTAATGGGAAGGCCAATGCCATGGTGGGAAAATCTGCTGCATCCTTTTCTTACAGAAGACCAGCCCGTAATTCTTACCAATGAGTGGATGAAATCCCTGCAAGAACATCTAAAAGAAATTCAGACCACTGTGCTAGCTAACACAGAAAAAACTAGAGATTATCTGCAGGAGGTACATGCAAAAGGTTCTGATTTAAGGCCCCTCAAGGTTGGGTGTAAAGTGATGATTCTGAGACCTAGACCAAACCTCCCCTTTGGAACTGCAAAGTGGGAGGGACCGTACTTAGTTACTGATACCTTAGGCCCACGCCTATACCAGATCCTAATGCACAACAACCAGCAGTATTGGAAACATATCACCCAGTTGAAACCATATGGGTAACACGTGTTTTATCAGTCTTTGTTTTCAGATACCATCTGAAGACAGCATGGACAGCTGCTTTCTGAAGACAGCATGGACAGCTGCTTTCTGAACAAAAGTCGCTTGAGTATGGTAACTATTTACTTCTGCTATATAGTTGATGTGTCCTATATACTGGACATGTGTCTAATAGTTATGTAAATAAGCAGTAAACATTATTTCTGTTGTTGCATAGTATAAGTGGGGAGCACTAGTTTACTCCCTAGTAGAGTGAAACGAGTTAGCTTTTATTATGTCTCGGTTTCCTGTTGTTCTTGTATCTGCTCTCGTCTACCCAAGTCTCATTACAGGAACTATCATCCGAATATGCACGATTGGTTGGGCTAACTCCACAGATGGTGTATATCGCTATCAAGAAATACCCCCACCTTCCCCGGAAGGAAAGGATCTGGTCATCCCGAGTTTCTGTTCCATACAGGACAAGCCAGAGTTCTATTCATTAAACATCACTCAAGTACAGTGGGCGCCACCACTTTCCACTTCTCTAGAAAGGACACAAGAATTGAGGGCACCTCCAGAACATTACTTTCTAGGTCCTCCTGCCTTGATTTTGTACAATATTTCCTGTCAGGACAAAGAATGTTTCTTTTTCAATTGCTCCCAGAATGCATGACATTCACCTTCCTAAGAACACTTTGCTGTACAGTTCAAACTATTTACTAAACAATACCTGGTGCAGTCATACACCACTGGTCTCCATCACCATTAACGGGACAACTTATTCCACACCGCTGGTTACCAATGACTTTATTGACATTCCAGACTTTATCTCATATGCTGTGCATCCATTACCACTTGGCATGGGAGAAGAGACATTACATAAACTGCTCAACTTTACAGAACTCCATGCCTATATTGATCACCTTAAAACAACAGCCACCAAAGTGAATCACACCATCACTTATGAGAATGGTCACATTCGACAAACTGTTGTACACTTGCTACAAGATGCTCATGTGTCTGTGTGGGAATTATTATTTGGTTACTCACCTACTGCTGATCATGTCTTTAATGTTTTTATTCACCCTATTATTATTTTAACTGCTGTACAAATATTGCTATGCATTATCATAAATTTCCTGTGTTGTAAAATGAAACACATGCAGCGCATGTCCTACAAAATACCAACAACATTTTAAGGTCGTTACACTTAATTTCTCCAGCATCTACCTCTACATCCAGGCTCATTTGGCCTGCTAATTTGGCTAATTTAGCATTTCCTACTACATGGAATACCAGAGTCAGCTGCAGTCTAGTATTGCTTCCTACCCTCACTCATAGCATCCTGGTACCTTTCGGCTTTAACCTCCTCAGAAATTCCTGAACCCCTTATGCACTGTTCATTCTCTCTAAGACGGGCACTGAGGTGGCATATTGGGTCCCCCCGCCCCCCCCCCCCCAGTAAAGGCTGCCCTACCTAAGACACGAGGTTTGGACTCATAATGGGACCTGCTTATCTCTAGAACACTAGAGACAGTACTGTGCAGGACAGGGGACCTGCTGAACATAGCAAGGTATTTAATACAGGAGGTATTAGACAAGCTGCCTACTATCATGTAATTGCAGCTGAGACAGGTACCACAGGTTTGCTTCCACCATTTCCAGGCACAAATAATAAATAAAAATAAAAAAGGTGTGGGAGATGTCAGCATACATCAGCATGACATTCCCAGACATGGTGATTGCAAGCAGCTTTGACCCTCTGGTGATGTCAGTCTCCAGACTTAATGAGCATAGTTTACCTGATTAGTCTGAAGGACAAACAGCCCCTCCTTGCTAATCAAGTGATAGCAGACCTCAAACAAACCAAATTATGACAAAGGGAGGTGCTGAAGAATTTCACTATAAATACAGAGAAACACAAAATATCTCTCTCTTCCTATTTCATCGGACACTCCTTACACCCCACCCTTCTCTCCCTCTCTTCCTATTCATTGAACACACACTCCTTACACCCCCCTTCTCTCTCTCTCTTCCTATTCATTGACTTCTTACCCCCCCCTTCTCTCTCTCTCTTCCTATTCTCTCTCACCCACACACAGACAGACACACAGATGCATTGAAGTACACTGAAGCAGCTTTATAACAACCTCCTACCTCTGTTCTGTACCTATGTAATAAGCCTATTTCAATATAAAACCCTTTTTCCAAGCCACACCAGTTTTGGTTGTCTTATTGGGCTACTAACCCTACTGTCTCTGTGAAATGAACCCAGGACCAAACGGAGCATAACCGAAAGTAGAGAGCGGCGAAAGATTACAATGAGCTCTTGAGGAGAATATTTTCTGGCTAAGAGGTGATTGAAGATGCCAGAGAGGAGAAAAAGATCACTGGATTTTACCTTGTTCCCCCTTCCCCCCCATGTTGCTGGTGAACCACAAACCTGGGTCCTAAGAGTGGGATCATTCCTTGAAAGTAGATTCTGATGCTGAGAGTTTGACTATGATACTCTCAGTGGACTTCTGGCACGGTTTCCAATAGTTTTAGTCCTATTTGTTCCATATTCCGGTGAGATTCCAATTGTTTGAATTTCTGCTGGGCAAACAATGTATATAAACCTGTAGGAAGGCTCTTCAGAGCAAACCCTGTGTCTGCTTCGATCAAGTCAAAATACTGTCTCGAGTTTGATTGAGGAGCTAGGTGTAGCCTTCTAACCTTCTTCTGTCTCAGGTGAGAGTAAAGTACCTGTTGGTGATGATGGAGAATAATGCTCTTCAGCGAAGAGACATGTTTCCTCAGTGCTCCAAGAACTCATACTTGAAGAGGAGAGTAGACGGGAAGTGGCTGCTGAGAGGATTTGAAGCATTAAATAATGATCTTTAATCTGTTCCACCACGTCCTTGCTCTTTTCTCAAAAAATATTATCTTCCAAGCAGGGCATGTCAGCAAGCTTTTCTTGCATACTTTGGGGTGCATTTTAGAAGCCCTATTCGTGATCTGCATATGTATAATCATGCATAATTTGTTTTAATTTCTAAATACTGATAGCATTACACCCATCCCATTGCCTTCTATTTACAATATTTCTCTTGACTATATTTTATAACAATATATAGTGATAGCAGCATAATTTAGTATCAGTTTTTATAGTAAACAAATATTTTCTGTGGTCATAGTAAACATTATAAATGACTTTCAAACATTACTTAGATGGCTTTAAACATATTTATTATACAAGCCATCATTTCAGTATTAGAAAACCTCGCATGGAAGGATTTTTATTTTTGCTCAAAAAAAAAAACCTGAACAGTTTTAAAAGGTTCCTTAGAGGAACAACAGTAAGGCTTCAGCCCTGTTAATTCTAAAATGAACAGGACAGTTTTCAGTATTTACAGCACCTTAGAGAAAAAGACCAATATTGCTTGTAGCATTTTCTAAACTCTACTAGGAGTATTGCCACTCAGTCTTACCTTCTTTCTGCTATTTTAAACTTCCTCTATTTCACAGCTGGATAAAATCACAATTTACACCAATATATTTTGTGAATATATTTTAAGGAGGGCAAAATATCTCTTTAATATTTTGAAATAACAACATTCCAAAAAAGGAGCATACCTGAGCTAGAAACTAGGAAAAGCTGGAGGAGTTTTTGCCTCAAAATCTGTTGTATCGAAAAGGGTGTCAATCATAGCAAGAATCAATGAAAAGGCACTCTTCAGAGCTAGTTGGAAGGGACAGCCTTAATTAGATCTTGTCTACCTTACTCACAATAGGACTGATTGACTAAAGCTTTTTTCCCATTCTGTGTCTATGGGGAAAGCTTTAATGAATCAGGTCTGATGTTTTCCATCAATAAGACTGGATTCCTAGCAAGTTGTGATATCTTTTACTAAATGAACAGAAGATGCATGCACATTAAAGACTACAGGCCCAATATTCGAAAGGCTTTTCCACGGTTTACAGCCCTGTAAACCGTGCAAATGCCTTAAAAGTGAATATTCAACGGCACCTACACTGTTAGTGCCATTGAATATTCCCGTATATGTCCCCTACGTGCCCCAGTGCTACCCGGTTAGCAATGGGGTGTGTTGAGGGCGTTCTGGGACGGAGCAGAGGTGGGGGGTCCTGGTAACCGGGTAGCGGCGATATTGGACCGCTACCTGGTTAGCCATCCACGGATAAAGCTAGGCGAGCTTATGGCCTGCCTCATTCTAGCCATGGATGGCTAACCGGGTAGCGGTCCAATAGTTCTGCTCCTCAGTTAGGCTCTGTGGCATTGTCGGCTCGCCGCAGAACCTGGATATTCAGTGCTGTCGCTGTGGAACTGAATATCTGGGTTTAAGGGTCAACAGGCATGGCAACGCGATGCATAGCATGCCCAAATGAATATCAGGCCTACATTCTTCAGATGTCACCAAAACAATCTCCACGTAGTCAGCAAAGTTCACAAACATTTTCTTATTGCATTTTTTTCATTAGACCAATGAAAGTGTTACTAATTGCAGTGAATCTGTTTTTTTTTCTGGGATCAATAACAGAGCCCCAGGCTAGACTGGGGTATCAGTAGATGGCCAAAGTTCCTACTCTCCTATATAGGTGTAAAGGATCCTTTCCTAAGGTCTGAGTCTGCTGGTAACTGGAAATTCTTTGACGGAGAGCTTTTGTTACTAACAACTAGAAAAGAGCCTCTGGCTGGGGAATGAATGGGGTGAAATACTACCTGATCAAGCAGATGTGTTTTTGGCAGGCTCAGAGATTCATTTCAGTCTACTAGTACTACTGAACATTTGTATAGTGCTATAAGACATACACAGCGCTGCACAGACACATGTAAAAGGCAGGCCTTGCTCATCAGAGCTTATATTCTAGTCAAAATAGACAACGCAGTAGCTGTGAGTCAAGAATGGAAAGCAGCAGCGAAGAGGTGAGTTTTCAGCCTGGATTTGAAAAGGGTCAGAGAAGGCACCTGACGTACAGACTCGGGCAGTTTGTTCCAGGCATAAGGAGCAGCAAGGTGAAAGGAGCAAAGTATGGAGCTAGCAATAGCAGAGAAGAACACAAATAGATGCAATTTGCCAGAAGAGCGGAGTTCCCAAGGAGGGGTGTAGGGAGAGAGAAGAAAGGAAATGTTGTGAGGATCTGCAGAGTTTATGCACTTACAGGTCAGCAGGAGAAGTTTGAACTGCATGGAGAAACGGATAGGGAGCCAATGAAGTGACTTGAGAAGAAGGGTAATATGAGCATGATGAGGCTGGCGGAAGATTAGCCACCCAGCAGAGTGTTGAACAGATTGAAAGGAAGACAGATGATTTAAAGGCAGACAAATAAGGAGTAGGTTACAATAGTCTAGATGGGGGGTGACTAAGGAGTGGATAAGTGTCTTAGTAGTGTGTTCAGAAAGGAATGAGTGGATTTTGTTGATGTCATACAGAAAGAAACGTCAGGTTTTAGATATCAGTTGAATGTATGTGGAGAAGGAGAGAGAGGAGTTAAAGACGACGCCAAGATTGTCAGCTGAGGAGGCAGGGAGGAGTAGAGAGTTATCCACAGAGAATGAGAAAGGAGGAAAGGGAGAGGAGAGTTTAAGGGGAAATATAAGAAGCTCAGTTTTGGCCATGTTGAATTTCAAGCAACGATGAGACATCCAAGCAGCAATGTCAGAAAAAACAGGCAGAAATCCAGGCCTGGATTGCCAGAGAGATTTCAGGTATAGAGAGGTAGATCTGGGAGTTATCAATATAAAGATGGTACTGAAAGGCATGGGAAGAGATGAGTGCACAAGGGACTGGGTATATAGAGAAAAAAGGAGTGGGCCCAAGACAGATCCTTGGGGTACACCAACTGTGAGTTGGATAGAAGTAGAGGAAGATCCACAAGAACAAACACTGAAAGAGTGATGGGAGAGATAAGAAGAAAACCAGGTAGCACAGAGCCCTTAAAACCAAGCAAGGACAAGGTATCGAGGAGAAGGTTGTGGTCAACAGTGTCAAAAGCAGCAGAAAGATCAAGAAGGATGAGGATTAAGTAAAGACCCTTGGATTTAGCCAGGAACAGGTCTCTGGGGACTTTGGCAAGTGCAGTTTCAGTAGAATGTAAAGGACAAAAACCAGATTGTAAAGGATTCAGGAGGGCTTAAGAGGAGAGAAAATTGAGGCAATGGCAGTGAACTGCACATTCAAATAGTTTAGAAATGAAGGGGAAGAAGGAGATGAGTTGATAGAAGGACAGGTAGGGTTTAGTGGGGGTTTCTTGAGGAGAGGTACAACCACAGCTTGCTTGAAGGCTGCAGGGATAGTTGCAGTGGAGAGCGATAGGTTGAGAATTTGAGAGATGGAAAGGCAACAGTGGAGGTGATGGAGCTTAGGAGACAGGTAGGAATAGGAGCAGAAAGTGAGTTTGGAGGAGGAAAGAAGGTGTGTGGTTTCCTCCTCAGAGATCAAAGAAAATGAAGAGAGTGTAGCAGAGGTGGGGGGGGGGAGGGAAAATTGGGAGTGAAGTGGGGGAGAAGGGGAAGTAGCTGACATTGTGGGGAATTGGAGTGTGATCTTGTGAATTTTGTTATGGAAATAGTCAGCCAGGGTTTGGGCAGAAAGGAAAGGAGGGGATGCAGGCGTAGGCACTTTGAGGAGAGAGTTGAGCATTCTAAAAAGACGGTGAGGATCAGAGGCAAAATAGTAGTTCTGATGGACATAATAGTCTTGTTTGGTGATTGCTATGACAGACTGGAAAAAGTTAAGCATGAATCTGACGTGTAGAAAGTCCACATGGGTGTGGTATTTTAGCCAAGTGCGCTCAGCTGAATGGGCACAGGAACATAAATAGTGGGTAGTGGAAGACAACCAGGGATGGAAGTGGCATGGGCAGAGCAAGAGCATCCAGAGCAGAGGAGAGTGCAGTGTTACTGCCTCATCAATAGACTCAGATGACATAGTGGAGGAAAGAGATGATGAGACAGTGGAGGAGAGAGACAAAGGGTCAATAGCATGAAGATTTCTAAAGAGGTTGGAGGAGACAGGGCGAGGTTGAGGCGGTAAATGATAAAGAATGAATCTTAGTCTGTGGGAGGTCTGGCAGTGACAGAACTCTCCGACATTCTCTATCATTTCAACTCTGTCAATATCATCTCTAGCCTCTATGTTTGTCTAAAGACTACTTGGATGTAACTGTGTGTTGCCCTTTAGGGGAAGGCCCTCCTACCTGGATTCCAACCTGGATTCTTAGGCTTTACCTAGCCCTTCTAACAGAAAGGAAAAACAAGACACATACACAGAAAATTAATTCTAATAATTCCAGAGCTCTAGAAGGAAGATCTTTGGGGGTCCAAAGCATGGCTCCTCCCTAACCATCCTCAAAAATCTTCTGCCAGAGATCTGCCTTTTATTAAGAACTAACAGCTGACAGTTAATTTTTGATTAACATTGGATGATATTATTCATATTATAAAATCACAGGTCTGGAATAAAATCTGCTTGCAGGGTTAATTTTCTGCTGATGTTTTGCAAAACTACATTAAAAAACAGACGTTACAAGGCCATGATTATAATTACCAAGTGACAGTAGGTGTCGCTGTGATTCCTTCCTTATATACAAGCTGATTAGTTACACACTATAAATTCTCTCTAAATTTTGGTAATTTTTCAAGCTTTATTTGATTTCCAGTTATATGTTGACCTAAGGTCTCTGATTCTCGGAAAGTTCATGCAATAATGCTGATGTTAGTTGTGTCCAATTTTCAAATTATCATCTGCCACAAAAAAGAGGCAGAACTGTCTGTAATGCAGAAGCTACCCTTTGCACCAGTAACTATGTACTCAACTTTGTTAGCTAATCTCTATTGCAACTACCTGTCAGCAATTTTCACAGAGAGAAAAAGCAGAAGCTTCTATCTAAAAATGTATGTTTCACTTAAGCCTGTTTGATTATAATAAGCATATATATTTTCACCTATAGCTACCTTTATAGTGCTGTTTCTTCATTATCTGTGTTTGAATCACTGTCTGCACCTATATCCAGTGTACCATAAATAGATTCATCACTGTCCACATCCAGGTCCAAATTGCCATAGACAGGATGATCTATATTCGTATAAGTTACCTTATCACCCAAAAGCTCATCAGTCTCTGCTATAGTCTCTAACTTTGTTCTAGGGCCTTGGTCAGTTCTTCCTTTTCCACAGTCTGCTTTGAACAGCACCATCTTGTGTCCTTACTAGAATACTGTAATATAGCCTGGACAGTATCTAGCATTTTCCAGAACAGGTGAGGTTATCTTCTCTCCAGTACATAAACTGGGAGGCGACTCTTCATGGAGGTAAAATTCAAGGCCTATTTAAACTACTCCCAAAGGCATAACTCTCTCTTTGACACACAGCCATTATACCATTCTGGACTAGTCTAGTCATTCTGGACTAAGGTTTTTGCCCCTTGAGAGTGAGGCAGCTGAGGGTAACCAAACCTAACTCCTCATCCTATTCAGGAGGAGTTACAGGCATTGGAACAGAGGAAGAGAGAATAAGGGAAAAAGAAGTGACTGTATAAAACTAACCAGCAACCACCTAATTCAACCGGAAAGATTCTGTCTGTGTAAGCCATCCACTAATAAAGAGACACAGAAGAAGATTCAAGAAAAAGAACATTTGAGGTAGGAACACTTGCAGACAAGTTCCAGGGTCCTGCATCTACAGAGGCCACTGGCTCTAAAGAAAGGAGGAATCTAGGAGCTCTTCAGTAAACAGTGAGACCAGTGCCAGGAGTGAACTCAGGACAGTTTCGGGGACCTGTGTTTGCATCACAACCAGCTCCAGGTATAATGGTGAAGAGTATTAACATAAAAAAGGGTTGTCCAGTCAGGGGAACCCTACCCCCACATGTGAAGGACATCCAAATGCAATTTGGGACATCAAAACCAGGATGTCTGAAAAAAAAACCAGGCATATCAAGTTAGGTACGATTTCACAAATGTTAATGTGCCAGATATAGATATTTATGGGGATGTCTAGTTAGATATCCCCAGAAGAATATTTAAAAAGGCAATGTCTAATAGCCTAATAGTTAGAGGTAATGGGCTAAGACCAGGAAAGCCAGGGTTCAAAACCTACTGTTGCTCCTTGTGATCTTGGGCTAGTCATTTAACTTTCCATCTTATCTATGCCCTCTCAATGTTTTACAGCCCAAATATGCACTTTCCCAGTGTTTATTGGTGCCTGGAAGTAGGTCTAAATTTGGGTAGGTTGAAGATATCACAGATGTTTCTGAAATCAAGCCAGGACATTTTAGTCCATTGCACAGTCCCAGGCATGCCTCCACCATGCCCCCTGTCTGTTTGGATGTCCTTGTACCAGAGACATTTTAAAGAAAAATATGTTGACCCCCCGATCTGACACAGTTTCACTCTGCACTTTTCTGTGCCTATCAGTCTCATAGAAACATAGAAACATGATGACAGAAAAAGACCACATGGCCTATCTAGTCTGTCCTTCCATATCAACAACTACAACAGTCCACTTTTTACCTTTAGAGATCCTCTGTGTTGGTCCCATGCTTTTTTGAATTCAGTTACTGTCCTCATCTCTACCACCTCCACTGGGAGACTATTCCACGGATCCACCACTCTTTCCGTAAATAAATATTTCCGCATATCACTCCTGAATCTATCTCCCTTCACCCTCATCCCATGTCCCCTCGTAGCAGAACTTGATTTCAATTGAAAGAGGCTCTCTCCCTCTGTGCATTTATGCCACGGAGGTATTTAAACATCTCAATCATATCACCTCTATCCCGCCTTTCCTCTAAGGTGTACATATTAAGATCCTTAAGTCTGTCCTCATATGCTTTATAATGAAGCCCACTAATCATTTTAATAGCCACCCTCTGCACCGACTCCATCCTGTTCACATCCTTTTGAAGGTGCGGTCTCCAGAATTGCACACTATACTCCAAATGAGGTTGCACCAAAGACTTATACAGAGGCATTATCACCTCCTTTTTTCTGCTAGCCATTCCTCTCCGTATGCACCCAAGCATCCTTCTAGCTTTTGCCGTCACCTTTTCTACCTGTTTAGCTACTTTAAGATCATCAGACACAACCACGCCTAGGTCCCGCTCTTCTTTAGTGGACAAAAGTACTTCACCTCCTATACTGTATTGCTCCCTTGGATTGCTGCAGCCCAAATGCATGACCTTACATTTTTTAACATTAAATCCCAGCTGCCAAATTCTAGACCATTCTTCAAGCTTAGCTAGATCCCTCCTCATGTTATCTACACCTTCCTGGGTGTCTACTCTATTGCAGATTTTGGTATCATCTGCAAAGAGGCAAACCTTACCCGACAGCCCTTCCGCTATATCACTAACAAAGATGTTAAAAAGAATAGGACCAAGGACAGATCCCTGGGGCACACCACTGGTAACATCCTTCTCCTCAGAGTGAGCCCCATTTACTTGTACTCTTTGTCGCCTCCCACCCAAGCAATTTCTAACCCAAGCAGTAACTTTAGGGTCCATCCCTAGGGTGCTCAGTTTGTTTATAAGTCGCCTGTGAGGAACAGTGTCAAAGGCTTTACTGAAATCTAAATACACCACATCTAGAGCTCTCCCTCAGTCCAACTCCCTGGTCACCCAGTCAAAGAAATCAATCAGATTTGTCTGACAAGACCTGCCTCTGGTGAATCCATGCTGCCTCGGATCCTGTAATCCGCTGGACTCCAGAAACCTCACTATTTTCTCTTTCAGAAGCGTTTCCAATAATTTACTCACCACCGAAGTTAAACTAACCGGCCTGTAGTTTTCAACCACATCCTTACTTCCGCTTTTGTGTAAAGGCACCACATGAGCCTCTCTCCAGTCCTTTGGCACCACTCCCGACTCCAACGACACATTGAAAAGGTCAGTCAGTGGAGTTGCTAGAACGTCCCCAAGTTCCCTCAGTATTCTAGGGTGTATCCCATCCGGTCCCATCGCTTTGTCTACTTTAATTTGAGCTAGTTTCTCACGAACACAGTCTTCTGAAAATTGTTCAAGATGTCCCTCGCTTCTGTTCCTATTTGTGGGTGTTTTCTGAGGTCCTGCTCCTGGTTCTTCATCTGTGAACACAGAACAAAAATATTTGTTAAGCAATTCCGCTTTATCCTTATCAGCTTCTACATATTCCCCCCCTGCACCCTTGAGTCTGACAATACCACTTTTGCCCTTCCTCTTCTCACTAATATATCTGAAAAATGTCTTATCCCCCCATTTTATTGCATTGGCTATTTCCTCCTCCTTTTGAATCTTTGCCTTCTTGACTACTTTGCTAGCTTCTCTAAGTTTTTCCAGATACAGATGCCTGTCTTCCTCTCTCTATGATCTCTTGTATTTCATGAAGGCCTCCCTTTTTTCTTCACTTTTTCAGCTACTTCCTTCGAAAACCATAGCGGTCTCCTTTTCCTTTTGCCTTTATTTGCCATTTTAACAAAAAGGTTGGTTGCCCTTAAAATACCCCCTTTCAGTTTTGCCCACTGTTTTTCTACATCCCCCAGCTGTTCCCATCCCACTAACGACTCCCTGAGGTATTGGCCCATCTTCGCAAAGTTAGTCTTCCTAAAGTCTAAGATCCTCACCTTGGAATGGATTCTAACAGCCCTAGTCCTAATACTGAACCACACCATCTGGTGATCACTGACTGCAAAATGATCTCCCACTACAACATTAGAAACACTTTCACCATTGGTAAGCACCAAGTCCAGTATGGCCCCTTCACGTGTGGGGTCTGTTACCAATTGCCTGAATAGTTCTCCCTGTAGAGAATCCAGGATCTCCTTACTTCTAGATGATACTGCAGCAGGAATATGCCATCTCTATTTGTACCTTTCTTTTTGTCTGTAGAAGGAATAAATAAATAATAAACCATATTCATAACTGATATTACCATTTCATATATTTGTGTTCATTCTGCGGGTAGTGAAACCAGGATCTATTTTATTTTGTTATTTAGCATTTGGGCTCATAGAACTTATGGTGGATGGTCTTGGCTTAATTATGATGTGTAATCTCACAAAGGATTAGCAAAAGACAAGTTTAATGTTTGGAGCTTTAGGGATGTGAATCACTGGCTAGCACAGATAACATCAGTACGGCCTTGGTCCTTTCAAACTGTTTCTCAGTCAGGTTCAGTTTTCAGTAACAATGGTGCACAGATGGCTTATGGGCGATTGGGAAATGCAGTCTTCATTATTTTCAATGGCACCTCATGTGGGTCCTGCATTTCTTGGAAAGACTATCCAAGTGTCAGAAAGTGTCAGAGTAGGGAGAATGGGAAATGTCTGATTTCATTTCTACCTGACCCAATGTCCATGACCATACTATTGTTTTTGACACAAAAACACAATTAATCAGCCTTCAAGTGTCAGTTATATTCTGGGGAGATGGGGAGAGCTTAGAGTCTCGGGACACTATGCTCTCATCTGTTCTCAAGGCCCCATTCCAGTTAAGTGTATGTGTCCTTCAGCCAGTTTTTCTTTTACTCTAATAATGTGTCTGCATCTTTTCAAGAGAGATTCCTTTAAGGTTTTTGCTTTTCCTATCTTGGTCTTGAACGTTTGCATGCAACTAGAAATGCAAAAATGTTTTTCCTAAAAGGCACTGTCCAAAGAAAAGCTGGTTAGAAACTGGCATTGTGGGGAATAGCTAATCCTTTCCAGGTCCCTCTAATGGAGGAACTGTTGAGATTTCCTTTGAGTATTCTTTCCAAAAAAGAGGTTGGTAAGTTTTGCCCTATTTATAATTTCCCCTGTCTTTTGGGTAGGTGTTTTAATTAATTCTTTAGCTTAATTTGGCATTTGGTCCAGTATGTGCCATTCAATCTTGCTGCTGTGCTTTTGAAATAGCATGGATTGAGTTAATTCATATCTAAGGGATATATTGAAAATAGGAAAAAAGCCTGTCCTCTATTATTAGGGCCAGCCCGAGGATTTCTGTCACCCTAGACAGACCCTCCGTGCTTCCCCCTGAAAGTTGTGGCATTGCCTGTCCAGCTATGCTGCCCTCCCTTCCTGGCATCCATCTTCTCACACTGTGTCAAGCTTTAAAGTGACTATGCTAGTGTGCTCACAGCCTGATGCTCCTTCCCCCTTCCGATGCAACTTCTTGGAGAGGGCAAGAGAATCAGGAATTTGCATCAAAGGGGGGCAGGAATGGTAGGACACGAGTGCTCTAGTGTGTGCTCTTTAAAATCCGACACAGTGGAGACATTGTTGTGCTGCCCTATCCCCCAGGTGAGAAAATGGATGCCAGGAGGGGGGGGGGGGGCGCGTGGCATGGAGGGCCAAGCAACGATGAATGGCTGCTTCACTGGGGGGAGGGGGGATGCCACTTGCCGGGGCCTGCCATCCTAGGTGACCGCCTAGTGGATGGCCCGGCACTATCTATTATATATATTGTACTTTAAACAAGGAAGGGAAAAAGACCTCAGTGTATCACAGTCAAAAGCCCTTAGTCAGGCCATTAAAAGATCAACATCACAAGTCAAAAACCCCTACTCTATCCATTTCTCAGCAAATTTTCTTTTCTCCAAAAATATATTTTATATATGTTTCTTTTCTCCAAAAATGTACTTCTATATATAATAAAAAAAATCATGCATTTGTCAAATAAACTTAAGATCAACCTAACAACCAGCACTTATTTTTCATAGATGCTTATCATCTCACGCCCAGAATGGCTATCCCTAACTCAAGACTATCTTTATTTCAGGAAGCAGGTGAAAGCCAGGCTCTTCTCCCAAGCCTTTAATGGCTGTGGAAACTCACTATCCAATCATTCAAACTGTCCTATTAGGACAGCTTGGTAAGCATTCTCTAATTAAGACCAGTTCCACATACCATATTCATAGACCATTGCTAGAAGAACATGACTTCAGAACTGTCCTTCAGTCATTAATAACTCTGCACATAGACTGCTGTAACAGTATTCTCCAAGGACTCCCTAAAAAAACACACACCAGCTCCAACTAGCACAAAACCTGGCTGCACAAATTGCTTCAAAATCTAGACACACAGATCACATCACTCCTATACTCCATGACCTTCACTGGTTACCGGTCACATCAAGAATGAGATACAAATATCTAATGATTATATTTAAACATCTCAACAACATAGCCTCAACACCACTTTCCGCCCTGCTCATACCAACTATCACAACTAGGGCAAGAAGACATGGCTCCCAAAACACCTATATAGTACCTTCACACATCCGTAATACAAATCAAGGCACCAGCTCAAGAGCCTTCTCCTACATTGCCCCAGCATTATGGAACTCCCTCCCCAATAATCTAAGAGCTACAAAGGTCCCCTTCAATTCCAGAAGAATTTAAAAACCTTCCTGTTCATTGAGCATTTTGGTGACTCAAATAACACCACCAGTGCACATAACAAGGCAGAGCAATGAATCAATAAATCAGTAATCATATAAAGATACCTAATCCATGTCTTACACAACATATCGTACGCATAGTTATAACATGTTAACTGTATATAGTTTCAAAGGTTAATGTAAAGTTTGCTGTGATGTTCTGTGTAAACCGCCCTTGATCTCTGCAAGGAGCGGTATATAAAAGCTTGTTAAATAAATAAATCTACACATATAATTTACCCTCAGTCTAGCCAGTCACTTTTATTTATCCTGTTGCCTTGTCTTATCCATATTTTCTCCCTATATTTCCCAAATGCATACGTGCCCGTTTCATTGCATTGGGTTAGCATTGTATCATATCCGTTTGTATTCTGCTAACACTGATAGCAATTTTATACTATATGAATGTTCTGCCATGATGCTTAAATGTGTACATTAATGACACCATAACATATTATTGCTATCACTATGATATAATTTGCCTGTTTTGAAGTTTACCTCACAGATCTAAGGGGTATGTTTACTAAACCGCGCACACGTGCGCGGCGCACAGTAGCATACGCTAATGATGCACTTAAGTGCTCTTAAGTGCCCCGCACGTGTGCGCGTCACACTAACGGGCCCCCGCACACATGTACCTCACACTGACGGGCCCGCGCAAGTGTGCGGTGCGCTGATGTGCGATAGAGGCGTGGAAAGGCATTTCGAGGGTGGAGGAAGGTTCCCGAGGGGCGGGGGGACGGGGTCAATGGGTGGAGAGTGGGAGGGGAAAGGCTCCACGCACAGGAGCGGGGCTGAATTTCGGCAAAAAAAATACCCCGAGTGAAACCCTCGCGTTAGAGCCGATTTAAAGGGAAGAGAAACCATTTAAGTCAGCAATGTACAGCAAAACCGGGGAAACCTGAAAAACGTGAGCAGTGTGATACATGTGCACAGAACAAAATAGCAAATATAAATTGAAAATGACCACAACAAATTCCAAAAAAATTATAATCCAGCTGGGCAACAGTGATATTAATGGGCAACCATAAAAACCACTCCCAGGAAAGCTCCAAAAAAAAGAAATTATTTTTGGAAGGGTCTACACTCCGTAGACTCTTTCAAAAATCACTGCATTTTATTGGAGCTTTCCTGGGAGTGTTTTTTATGGTTGCCCATTAATATCACTGTTGCCCAGCTGGATTATAATTTTTTTGGAATTTGTTGTGGTCATTTAAAGCAGCATGGTTTAAAGTTGAGGTCAGAGAGGCTGTTGTTGCCAAAAAAGCATCTTTCAGGAAATGGAAAAAAGAGCCAAACGACGAAACCTGGAAACAGCACAAGCACTGGCAAGTCAAATGCAAGGCATTGATAAGGCAGGCAAAGGGAGAATTTGAGAAGAAGCTTGCTGCAGAAGCAAAAATGCGAAGTAAAGACCTTTTCAAGTACATTCGTAGCAAAAAACCTGTGAGAGAGTCAGTTGGTCCATTAGATGATAAAGGGGTTAAAGGAGCACTAAGAGGCGACAAGGCGATAGCGGAGAGACTGAACGAATTCTTTGCTTCAGTCTTTACTGAGGAAGATGTAGGGATGTTACCCATGACTGAAGTGGTATTTAAAGGTGCAGAAGAATTGAAGGAAATATCGATACATTGAGAAGATGTATTACAACTATTAGATAAGCTGAAGAGTAGCAAATCACCTGGGCCGGATGGTATACATCCAAGGGTATTGAAAGAACTGAAATATGAGATTGCAGACCTGCTATTAGTAATCTGTGAACTATCATTAAAATCATCTCTAATACCTGAAGATTGGAGGATCGCCAATGTAACACCAATTTTTAAAAAGGGTTCCAGGGGTGATCCGGGAAACTACAGACCGGTGAGCCTGACGTCAGTACCGGGAAAAATGGTAGAAACCATCATAAAGAATAAAATTACTCAGCATGTAGATAGTCATGAACTAATGAGAGACAGCCAACATGGCTTTAGACAAGGAAGATCTTGTCTTACTAATCTGTTATGTTTTTTTGAAGGAGTGAATAATCAGGTGGACAAAGGTGAGTCGGTTGATATTGTGTATCTGGACTTTCAGAAAGCCTTTGACAAGGTCCCTCATGAGAGACTTTTGGCAAAACTAAAGAGTCATGGGATAGGAGGCAGTGTACTATTGTGGATCAGGAACTGGTTAAAAGATAGAAAGCAGAGGGTAGGGCTAAATGGCCAATTTTCCCAATGGAGAAAGGTGAATAGTGGTGTACCCCAGGGATCTGTGCTGGGTCCGCTGCTTTTTGACATATTCATAAATGACCTGGAAAGTGGAATAACGAGTGAGGTTATCAAATTTGCAGATGACACAAAACTATTTAAAGTTGTTAAAACCCAAGAGAATTGTGGAAAATTGCAAGAGGATCTTGATAAATTGGAAGACTGGGCATCAAAATGGCAGATGAAATTTAATGTGGACAAGTGCAAGGTTATGCACCTAGGGAAGAACAACCCAAACTATGGTTACACGATGCAAGGTTCCACATTAGGAACCACCACCCAGGAAAAAGATTTAGGCGTCATTGTGGATACCATGTTAAAACCCTCGGCCCAGTGTGCAGCGGCGGCCAATAGAGCAAATAGAATGCTAGGTATGATAAGGAAAGGAATGTAAAATAAAACAAAGGATATTATAATGCCTCTATATCGTTCCATGGTGAGACCGCACCTTGAATATTGTGTGCAATTCTGGTCGCCGTATCTTAAAAAGGATATAGAGTTATTAGAAAAGGTTCAGAGAAGAGCCACCAAAATGGTAAAGGGGATGGAAGGATACTCCTATGAAGAAAGGCTAAAAAGGTTAGGGCTCTTTAACCTGGAAAAGAGACGGCTGAGGGGAGATATGATAGAAGTCTATAAATTAATGAACGGAGTGGAACGGGTAAACGTAGATCAATTGTTTACCTTATCAGAATATAGAAAGACTAGGGGACATGCAATGAAGCTACAGGGTAAACTATTTAAGACTAATAAAAGAAAATATTTTTTCACTCAACGTGTAATCAAACTCTGGAATTTGTTACCGGAGGATGTAGTAAAGGCTGTTAGTGTAGCTGGGTTTAAAAAAGGTTTGGACAAGTTCTTGGAGGAAAGGTCCATAAGCCATTATTAAGAAGGGACCCAGGATATCAATGCTTGAACCAATACAAGCATTGTGGAACCTGTGTCCCTTGGGGAAACTGCTAGGTACATATGACCTAGATTGGCCACTGTTGGAAACAGAATACTGGGCTTGATGGACCTTGGTCTGACCCAGTATGGCATATCTTATGATCTTATGTTCTTATGTTCTTATCACTGTTGCCCAGCTTGGTTTTTAATGTACATATTTTGATGCCAGCAAAAACACACTCAGTGTACTGTACCCATAAGGTGCCTCTGAGGGTGCTTTATAGGGTGCCCTATAGGGCACCTTATGGTTCCCGTCCATATAAGGTGCACTATACAATATTCTGTGATGCAACCTATAGGGTGCCCTATAGGGGACATTTTAGGGTGCTGTGGCGGACAGTGCAATTTATAATGTGCCCTATGGAGTGCCTTATACGGTGCCTTATACGGCACCTTCAATTACGGCACGTGAGGGCGTGTTTGCTGGCAGCAATTAATAACATAAAACTAAAGTGCTGCAGGACAAAATATGTACAATGCAACGCTGATGCCACAGCCAGCCTTACGTATTAGGCACACTGGGGAGCAAACTCATGACCCCTGTATCTTCAGTCAGTGCCTTAACCATTGTGCTCCACTGCTGCTCCTCCTTGCTTGTCAGCGCACCTACTTATGCTTTTCATTCCTTAAACTGCACAGTGCTGCCATAAAAAACAGTACACTGACCTTGCGGTACCTCATACGGCACCCTCTAAAGCGCCCTATAAGCAACATTCTAGGGTGCCTTGGCTGACAGTGCACTTTAAAATGTGCCTTATAGGGCGCCTTATGTTAACACGCTTTGAGAGTGCGTTTGCTAGTAGTGATAATTAAAATATGAAAAAAATGCCTCCTAAAGCAATCTTCCCCATAATATGCTATGTGTCAGCCAGCCTTGTTCATTGGGCACTTTGGGGGATTGAACCCCTGATCCCTGCATCATTGGTCAGTGTCTTAACCATTGTGCTGTGGTTCTGTTCCTGTGATTGCACATCAGCGCGCCGCCTTATGCCGCCCAGTATTAAAAAGCCTTCTAAAACATTAGCGCGCCGCCTTATGCCCATCAGTGCGCCGCCTTATACCACCCATCATTTAAATGCCTCCTAAAATAATGCCTCAGCCAGCTGTCTCCATTGGGCACTGTGGGGGATTGAACCCCTGATCCCTGCACTATTGGTAAGTGCCTTAACCATTGTGCTGTGGCTCGGCTCTTTTTCTTGTATTTCAGCGCGCCACTTATGCCTCCCGCGCAGCTATCTCATGCGCTAAGGTGCGGAGAACACATGGGCGCCGCGCACCTTAGCGCATATGTAAATTCCGGCTTTTCTTTTTCAGGACGGAACGCCCACTCCTTATATGGCACCCACACACTATCGGGGCCCGCACTTTACCGGGGTTTTAGTAAACATACCCCTAAGTGTGTATTACACTGATGTTGGGTCATTCTCTTATTGCTACACTATTATTACAATGTAAGTTCTCTATGTCAAACTATACCCCTTGTATATTGCCTTGACTATGGCCATGTCATCCTGAGTGCAACAAATCTCATCTGATTTCAGAAACTAAACAGGATCTGGCTTGGGTTATTGGATGGGAAACCACCTGGGAATACCAGGTGCTGTAGCCACATTGTGGAGAAGAAAGGCCAGGCAGCCAGCTCCAGACACATATCCCAAAAGTAGCTAGCTCCATGCTACTTAACCCCATGGAGAAGCAATGGTCTTCTCCTGATCCATCCTGACATGATTTTATAATTGTAACCCTGATATCAGCATCACACTGGATACCCTGCTTCCACCAGGTCTCTGAGATGCCTATGATACAGATGTTTAAATATTTAAAAGGTATTAATGGGGAAGCCAGAGAACTAGAGGGCATGAAATGAAGCTGCAAGAAGGTAAAATTAAAAGCAACATCAGGAAATACTTTTTGAAGGAATGGCACTGGAGGCCTGAAATGCTCCCCTGATGGACATGACGGGGCAAAAACATTGACAAAATTCCAAAAGGCATGGGACAAACACACAGGATACCAATATGACAAAAGATTGGAATCAAAGCAAACTCAACTTATACATGAGGGTTGTAAAAGTGGGAGTGTGTGTGTGTTTTGGGGGGGGGGGGTACTTCAAGGCTCATTGTTATCCTCATTATTATTTAACATTTCTTTACAGACATTGGATGCACCGGTGAGATCTTATGGGCATGATATTTTTTTGCATATGTGGATGATTTGCATTTGTTGGCCCCGCTGTTGGAGAGGGGTTTGAGCGTATAATTAATTGCCTGGGAGAAGTGCAGGAATGACTAAGGGATAGTTGTTTAGTGAATATTGAGAACACTGTGGGGCATGTTTTATAAAGGTTAATGCGTGTTGTGCTGCCACTGCCCATTCATTTCTATGAGCCATAGCAGCACTTAATGCACATTGACGTTTTGTAAACATGCCCTGTGTGTCTGTGATTTGGTAGTTTGGAATGTGTGGTGTTGAGGACACTCCCTAGCATTGCTGGCTCAATCCTTCCTTGGATGGATGAGTTGAAGTCCTTAAGAGTAATTTTGGAAAGGGATGGTAAAGATAAGAAGCAAATTACCAATGTGTCAAGAACATCCTCTTGAAATTGTGGTTGATTTGTCAACTGTGTCTGTTTTTGGACCAGGGAGCTTTGAATTTGGTTCTTCATTCCTTTGTGCATGGTGTTTTGGATTATTTTAATGTTTTATATATTGGATTGCCTAAGACGTACCTGTGTAAGCTTCAGGTGCTGCAAAATACATCGGCCTGCCTTTTGTTGGGGGGTAAACTGCCGGGAAAGTGCACAGCCCCTATTGCGGCAATTGTATTGGCTCCCTATATATTTAAGTTGATGATCATTTATTTTAAGATATTGTTTGATGTGCGACCTGAATATATGAGGGACATATTGTCCTGATATGTTCCTTGTAGGCCCTTATGCTCCTCTCAAGTGATTTCTCACTTGAGAGATTCCTGGATTGGGGGAGGTATGAAAAATCAATTGGTGGGAACATATGTCCAGAGTGGTGGATTCAGAGATTTAGAATGGGTTGCCAGGGGAGTTATGTATGATGACAATTTTATTATGTTTTATGAAGGCTTTAAAGACATTTTTATTTCCTGGAGAGTGATGGGAGGAGTATATTTGAGGATGTGGGGGGATAGGGGTGGAGTTAGTGTTTTATGTTTGAATGTTTTTGAATAGTTTATATTTGTACACCATGTTGACTGCTTCTTCAGAAAAGTGTTATAAACTTTATAGATAAATAAATAAAAGGAAATGAGAAAGGGTTGGGGAGCATGGGATGAGAAGTGAGAGTGTGTGAGAGGGAGCAAGCAGGCTAGGGGCAAGAGCAGAAGCACATTTAAAACTTTGGGAAGGAACAAGCAGAATTGTACTCTGTAGAGTATAAACTTGGTGACAAGGTAGGGGAAAGAATGGAAATGCTAAGATTTGGAAGAGAAGTGCAAGTAGGATTGTGAATGGAGGGGGAGAAGTGCAAGTAGGATTGTGAATGGAGGGGGAGAAGTGCAAGTAGGATTGTGAATGGAGGGGGAGAGAGCAGGGGCCAGAGATTGGTGGGTAAGGGAAAATGTATAGGAGCATCCAGATTCGGGGGAAGGAGATAAGAGGGTATTCATAGATTGTCTAGAGAAGGGAGAGATATGGCACTGGTGGGGGGGCCCACACAAGGAGGGGGTTCCAGACTTATATGCAGCACTAGTAGAGCAGACGATCTGGGTGGCAACAGCAGCAAACTGTTGCTATATGCTCTCCAGCTCTCTCTGTAGCAGTGAAAGTTAGGCAACATGGGGGAGAATGATTTCAGGTGGTGGAAAAGAACATGGGGATATGGACTTGGGGGAGAAAGAATGGGGAGAGGACAGACAGAAATTGAGGTTGGTTAAGTGAATAGAAAACTGCAAACATGGAAGGGAGAGGGCGTGGAGGTTGAGTGTGCGGGAAACTGTGGGAGTAGAATTGGGGAAGAGGCTAAGTAGGGAGATGAAGGGAGGTGGCTGAAATAACAAGTAGGGAAGTATTAATGTGGTGAAGGAGACATATGTGGAGCAGTGAGACATTATGTTGTCATGTTATTAATAAACTGAACATCCTAGGGATGGACCCTAAAGTGACTGGCTAAGTAAGAAATTAGTTGAATGGGAGGCGACAAAGCATACAGGCAAATGCAGTTCACTCTGAAGAGAAGGATGTTACCAGTGGTGTGCCACAGGCATCTGTCCTTGGTTTGATTCTTTTTAACATCTTTATTAGTGATACTGCAGAAGGGCTGTTGGGTAAGGTTTGCCTCTTTGCAGATGATAACAATATCTGCAATAGCGTAGACTGCCAAGAAGGAGTAGATAAGATGAGGAGGGATCTAGCTAAGCTTGAAAAATGGTCAAGAATTTGGTAGTCGATAATTCAGTGCTAGAAAATGCAGGGTCTTGCATATGGTCTGCAAAAATGCAAGAGAGTGGTAAAGTGTAGGGGGCGAAGTACTTCTATCCACAAAATAAATGTGGGACTTGGGCATGATTGTTTCTGATGATCTTAAAGTGCCTAAACAGATAGAAACGGTTATGGCGAAAGCCAGAAGGATATTTAAGTGCATAGGGAGAGAAATGGCCAGAAAAAAAAGGAGATGATAGTGCCTCTGTATAAGTCTCTGCTGCGATCTTATCTGGAGTATTGTGTGAAGTTCTGGAGACCACACCTTCCAAAGGATATAAACAGAATGGAGTCAGTATAGAGGATAGCTACTAAAATAGTTAGCGGTCTTTGTTATAAATCATATGGGGACAGACTTGAAGATCTTAATATGTAAATGTTAGAGGAAAGGCAGAATAGAGGAGATATGATAGAGATTTTTAAATACCTCTATGGCATAAATGGACAAGAAGAGAGCCTCTTTCAATTGAAAGTAAGCTCTGCAACAGGAGGCTTAGGATGAGGGTGAAAGGGGATAGACTCGGGAGTAATATGTGGAAATATTTCTTTATGTAAAGAGTAGTAGATGCATAGAATAGTCTCCCAGTGGAGGTTGTAGAGTCGAGAACTGTATCTGAATTCAGGAAAGCATGGGACAAACAGAAGATCTCTAAAAGAAAAAAAGGGAATATGAAGTGTTTTCAAAAAGTATCAAGTCTTGTTGTGTAGCTATACAACAGTACAATGCATTACTATGTTAATAAGCAAGCAGTGAATGAGATTTATGATAAGTTACAGCAAGTGTATGGCAATGAATGCATGAGTCGTGCTCGAGTTTATGACTGGTACAATCACTTCCAAGAGGTCCGCCAGTGTTGACAGTAACAAACATTCTGGAAGGCCATCCACGAGCAGGAAAGAGGACAAAGATGAAGCAGTGCATGCTGCAATATGCTCAAATCATTGATTGATTATCAGGGAGCTTGTTGAGGACTTGAATGTCAATTTAAGGTGGGTACAGAGCATTCTTATTGCTGATTTGGGGATGAGATTTGTTTCTGCAAAATTCATGCTGAAATTCCTGTCCCCTGACCAAAAAGAAGATTGATTGTCTGCACCAGGGAGTTGTTGGAATGTGTTAAAAATTACTCGGATTTGAGCAAAAAGATTATAACTGGTGATGAATCATGGGTTTATGGTTATGAACCAGAAACTAAGGCTCAATCCTCACAACTCCAAACTCTTCCAGACCCAAGAAAGTCCGTCAGGTGAGAAGCAATGTCAAGGTCATGTCCATAGTTTTCTTTGATTACCAGGGCACATTATTCATCATCAATATGCTCCGAAAGGCCAAACCATCAATAAGGAGTATTGTGTCCAAGTTCTGACTTGTTTGAGAGATGCAGTTCATCATAAGAGGCCAGAGTTACACAGGAAAGGTGAATGGTTGCTTTATCATGATAACGCCCCAGATCACACATCACATCTTGTTAAGCAATTCAATGTCAATGTTATACTTCTTGTGTTATTGTACAAGTCTCGATACTTTTTGATCACACCTTGTATAGTATTTGATATGGAAGGACAGACTAGATAGGCCGTATAGTCTTTTTCTGCTGACATGTTTCTATGTGGACTAGAAAGAGTGCAAACGAGTGTCAGACATTCTGTAAGTCTCCCTCCCTAATACTATTTCCACCTACTTGGACAAAGACAAATCTATACACATATCCCCATAACACCCCCTTTCACTCCTCTCTTTCCCACAAACTACCACATGCACATCGCCAACCTCATATCACTCATTTGGAGAAATTGCCCCCTCTTCACTAATTTTGCCACCCCTCTATGACAACCTGCAAGGGCATACACATGATGGACATGGAATCATAAAGCTCTCTTGAAGTTGCCATGAAATATTTACTAAAGAATTTGGTGGTGTATGTTTTTATAGTTACATTTGTATAATTAAAGAATTTTGAATAAATTACATTAGTTGTTTATAATAAATCAAGTTTCCTTTAAAGAGTACAGTCACACCATTGCCTTATGATGCCCTTTAGAACTGCAAGCACCCCTGAGCATGCTAAAGCTTCTACTGCTGTTGCCCTCACAAAACTCACCCCCTTCCCCCAAAGCTGCTGCCACCTGTTGCCACCTCTTCTCACTATTCACTTCTGGCTCTGGCCCTGCCACATCTTATTTCACCCCCCCCCACCCCCAATTGTTCCACTTCTGTTTTATTTACAAATTCAACCCAGATATCCATGCCAAATCCCATTTCTCCCCTTCTGTCAGTTCCCTATCTACTTGAACTATCCCTCCTCCCCTAACCATGTTATGGCATCGCCCCCTACTCCTCAGGTTGTGGGGAAGGGACACTACATATTCCAATATTTTAACATATTGAAATTTAAGATTTCGGGTTACTTCTGGAGTTCAGTTTGTCTATTTTTGTAATCCACAGGCCCAGTCATCAACAGACTTCACAGTAATATTAAATGACAGAAGATGAAAACAATTGGTCTATCCAGTCTGCCCAGCTGTCTTCTTCTATGATTCGTAATCCATTCGGAAATGTATTTATTGGAAATTTTTATACCGCATTTTCCAATAGATCAAATGCGGTTTACAGAGAACACAACTTTGAATTGTACAAAGACAGTACATATTCACTTACATTAAACAGATAACTATATACAGTTGAATGAGAACAGGTAGCTATATACAATTAAATGAAACCATTTTCTAATTAACTATGTACATGTTGGTCCTGTAGATGTTGTGTTGTTCTTAAGTGCCATCGAGTCGGATTCTACTCATGGCGACCCTCTTGATAGCTATCCTAAACTGTGTTCGGTCTTGAGTCAGGCGGCTCATTGTTGACAGACTGGAACCCGCAGCTGCTGTTATGGTATCGATCTATCTCATTGCTGGCCATCCTCTTTTGCGTTGACCTTTTATCTTGCCAAGCATGATGTCTTTCTCTAATGATCTCTAATGATGTTGTGTTATGTTTGATAAAACTGAGCTATGATTTTTGTTAGGTGAGTGTTTGTGTTAGGTTGATTGTAGGAGTGTCTTGATTCAGTTGTGTTTGAGGGTGCTCATGTGCATTTCCAAAGTGTAAGGTGAACAGGTGAGCTTTGAGATGCTTACGGAATGTGGTGAGTCCATCTATGGATCTTATGCTGTTTGGGAGAGTTAAAAATAATTATTTAACTTTCTGCTCTAAAGATATTTTCTTTTGAGCAGTCTAGAGTTTGCACCATACCCTGTGTTGTACCATGTGATATATATTTTATATATGAAAGAAAAGAACCTTTAGTGACTGAGGTTGTCACTCAGGAAGTGTTGGTTTGAGTAGAAGCTGGAGTGGAGAAACATCTAGAGAGCACAAGCTGGAGACAGTCAGTTATTATTAGTGCTGATGGCTAGGAATGCATTTGCATAATTTATTATTTGTAAATTTCAGCACTGGAAGACATCAGGGGAAACCAGAGACTCACAAGGGGATGCTATTATGTGAACAGCTCTTTGTGTTCAGATGCCTCAGTCATTATGTATTGCGTGCTCTGAATCATCCATGTAAGTACTGTTACAAATCTACCTCAACATGTGCTGAGTTATTGGGGCTGAGTTCAAGTGCCTGTTGTTATGTGAAAATAAAGCAGAAGTTATTGGAATCATTAATCAGGATGAAGTGCTGCTTTCTTTGAAGAAATACTGCCGTGCTGAATGGTGTGTCCCAAGGTTAAAAAATAAATAAAAACGGCAATTTGTATGACTGAAAATGAATCCTGCCTTACCATCTTCATATTATAACTGAACAGGCGGGTTACAAGAGTACATTGGTTCCAAGGCAGATCCTTCCCATATATTTTATCCAATTTCTCAATTCTGTACGTACCATTATTCATATCTGTCCAAATTTTATCTGACATTTAGGTTATTAACAATGACCCCATTTAGGTTACTTCAACCTTCTTATAGGTTTAATTCAGTTGTATTGCTGATGTTAAGGTTGTAAACATGATTGCTCTGAGCAGTTTCTCCCAGCCTTTTTGGAAGCCAAATGCAGTCATTTCACAATTCTCTGCACATTGGCTTCCATCCTTCTCTCTATGGCCCTCTAAAATTTCCTATGACTGTGTATTAAAACATTGTAACATAGTAACATAGTACATGATGGCAGATAAAGGCCAGTATGGTCCATTTAGTCGGCCCAGCAAGGTGGCAAAAATAGGTGTACCTACCACTCCAGGAAGGTCATACCTTCCAATGCCTTTGTTTAAGGGTGTACCCACCGCTCCTTGCAGATCACCCCTGTTTGTTGAGATAAAAGAGATAGTTAAGTTTATTTTGATTTTATCCTGTTGCTATAAAGGGATCCCTGTGTATGTCCCATGCCATTTTGAATTCTGTCATTGTATTTGCTTGCATCACGTCCATCGGGAGGGCATTCTAAGCCTCCACCACCCTTTCGGTGAACAAATATTTCCTGATGTTGCCTTTCAGTTTACCCTCTTGCAGCTTCATGTTATGCCCTCTAGTTTTTCAGCTTCCCCGCCTTTGTAAGTATTTAAAGGTCTGTATCATATTTTTTTAACAGTTTTTATATACCGTCTTTCATCAATTCAAGGCAGTTTATAGGTAACAAAAACATAACAGCAAGGCACTTATCATATTTATTTATATTTATTTATATTTCTTATATACCGCACTATTTGCAATCAGCGCGGTTCACATGGAACAGAAACATCCGACAACTTAAATATGTCTGGTCATTACATTAAACAGGAAATGCAACTTGGAAAAAGGGTACACTATATACATATGAGGTGTACTGAGAAAGGATAATGTTTGGTGTTTACATTGTAGGGGACGCCTGTTGCGAGGGCTTGCCTAGTTGATTACTATTATTGTTGAGGTGCTCGTTATTCGAGTGGGACTGAGGATCGGAGATGTCAGTGAGATATTTGGTGAAGAGGAAATGTTTAAGGGCCTTTCTAAATTGGCTCAAGTTGGGGATTGCTCTGATATGTGCTGGTAAGGTATTCCATAGACTTGGGGCACAGAGTTGGAAGGCTCTGTTAGCTGTTGTTTTGGTACATTTAGTTGCTTCTTTTGGAATTACTAGCATGTTGGACTCTGCAGATCTTCTTGGTCTGTTAGGTGCAAGTGGTTGGATGAGGTCAGATAGAGAGGAGGAGGAGAGCTCATTGCCAGCTTTGAAAGTCATCAGCAAGGTCTTAAAACAAATCCTGTCCCCTGTCCCTCCTTTCCTCTAGCATATATATATTTAGGTTTTCAAGTCTCTTCTCATACATCTTCCGGCGCAGGCTCCAAATCATTTTGGTCGCCTTCCTCTGAACAGTTTCCATCTTTTTATATCCTTTGCAAGATATGGTCTCCAAAACTGAAAATAATATTTCAAGTGAGGCCTCACATCCAAGTTAATTACAGAAGGTTCATTAAAAATGGGGGTGGGGATCCTCCAACTTTATTGGGTTAAAATTTAATTTGAAACTAATTTGAAATTTAATTTTTATGGTGGTAGATCACCAGCACTTTTGGCCGGAAAAAGTAGATCACGACCTATTCAAAGTTGGACATGCCTGATTTACTCCATGCCCATTTGCATATTTGTCAATCATAAGTGGTTCTTCTCGGGATTTTCTTTAGTAAAAACAGAAGTGTTTGTTTAGCATTTTTGCTTTTTCAATGCCACTTTCCATGAATCCATTCTCAGTACTTTTGAGTCTTGCAATTCCTCCTTTGATTTTCCTCTTCTCCCGAATATACTGTACCTGAAAATAGTTTTGTCTCCACGCTTCAGATTTTTAGCCAACTTTTCTTCTGCCTTTGATTTTTCTATGCTTATCTCTTTTTGTCTCTTTTACATTTATGCACGAGGCCGCGGGCCGGGTCCCGCGGCCGACAGTAACCTGGGCCCGGGCCCGGCCTCGGCCTCCTGCACAGGACAAGGGGCTCGGTGGGGGGGGGGGGGGTGGAGGCGGTGCTGAGATGAGCGGCATTTGAAATCGCTCCTTGCCAAGAAGGAGCGATTTCATTGGTACTGGGCGGCTGGGGGGCGGAGCAGGTGTTGCCGAGGAGCCGCGTGGCTGGCCTTTTCGCCACGGCTCCTCGGGAAGAAGACGTGTTTTTCGGTGGTCCGGCATCGTCGGCCGGTGCAGCGTTGTCCCCCAGTGGCTTCGATTGAAGGCGGTGCTGATTGGGGCTTGCGGTTTTGTTTTTTCCCGTGTTCCAGTGAGCGGTTTGTGGGGGGACTTGCTGCCTGGCTCCGGGTGAGTGTGGGGGCGCGCAAAAGGGGGGAGTGGGGGGTTTGGCTGGGGATCACTCTGCTCGGTGCCTCGAGTGCTTTTTGCGTCGTGGGGGGAGGGCCTGGGGGGCTATATTATGGAGTAAGTGCTAGCCTCCCATAATAAAAAAAAAAAAAAAATACATAAATAACTAACTAAATAATTAACTAAATAAAAACAGTAGAAAGACCTGTCACACTTTGCTCCTAGAGGTATTAGGGAGCATAGCACGTCCAGGGAAAGGGGGCAGGGGCCGACAGAAAGGGGGTAGCGCGGTCCCCCCGCCGGGGGGGCGGGGGCTGGGCTCTACGGGGTCGCGGGGAGCGGGGTCGGCCGCGCGAGTTACGGCCACCAGACAGAGTAGGAGGGGGACAGGTGTAGGGGCTCATACACGTGGGAGGAGAGGGGGGAGTCGTGGGGGTTTGCCTGCCCCTGCGGAGGGCGATTTGGCTCTAGGGAGGCCCGGGGGATCAGCGGGGATTTCGGGGGGGGATTGGGGGCTCAGGGTCCGGTGCGGGAGGCGGTGGGGGTAGTGGGAGCCGTCAATAGGGAATCTGCTTTGGGGATAGTGGGGGACAGGGGGGGACAGATGGACGGTGGAGCGTTGTGGCAGGCGCCCACAGGCGTTTGCGGTCCTTCAGGGGCCCCCTGCGGTGCGGGTGGATCGGGGGCTTATGGGCCAGTTCCCTTAGGGCGTGGGTGGTCGGGTGTGCGTACGGATGGGTGGGTGGGCTGGCCCCCTGTGGCGGTCCAGCCCATGAGCATGGGTCCCTGGGGGTTGGGTTGGGGGGGGATTGGGTGGGGGCGGTTTACAGAGTGCAGGGGGACACCTGCCATGGGGGGCGTCGGGATGGGCGGCTGGGGGTTTGGGTACCTCGGCTTGGCCTCCACGGGGGGGAGAGGGTTGGGGGTGCACTTTTGAGTCTTGCAATTCCTCCTTTGATTTTCCTCTTCTCCCGAATATACTGTACCTGAAAATAGTTTTGTCTCCACGCTTCAGATTTTTAGCCAACTTTTCTTCTGCCTTTGATTTTTCTATCCTTATCTCTTTTTGTCTCTTTTACATTTATCCTTTATTCTGTTCTATGATCTTCAGTTTGTGAATTTCTAAATTTTGTGAAAGCTGTGTCTGTCTTAATTTGTACAGCTATTTCTTTAGAAAGCCAAATAGGTTTCCTTTTTCTCTTGTTTATATTTACTTTCCTTACATATGTATCTGTTGGCCCTTTTATTGTCTCCTTTAGTTTTGCCCACTGCAATTACACTTCCTTTACCACCTCCCCAGAGGGCGGCTCAAGGCAATCTGTTGCCTGAGGCGAAAGATGAGATGGTGCCCCCCCTCCCCATCCCTGTAGAGGGGGATGGGGCTTTTTCAACATTCCAATCAGGGACTGAACCAAACCAAAAAGCTGATTAGATTATATGGAGGAAATGCAAGATGTTTGCACACCAAGGAACTAAAAGAGAACGAGAACCACAGCACAGTTTATAAAACTAAATGATAACTCATTTTTGTTTTGTTGTTATAAACTGTGTTATGGTTCTTGCTTTTTCTTTTCAACATATATTTTGCATCCACAGAACCCCCTTCAACAGTGGGTGCAGAGCAGAACCAGGACATTCACCCACTGAACTCAATATCTCAAAAAAAAAAAAAATCTGATTCTGATCATCTCACTAACAACAACAACAAACATTCTCCAGTACCAGGCATATTGTGAACTAATACAAAACCCTACAACAAAGTTACTGAGTATCTATAGAGCAAATCTACTGTACCATACTATATCAGCACCAAATTCCAAAACTCCCATAAAGAGCCCATCCAAAAAAAGTGTCACTGTAGATACTACAGTGGGCCCTGGAACATCCATACACCTATTTGAAAAGCTGAACATGTCAAATTACTACAGTACAGTAGAGATCTTTATGTACAAACTCCATTTTAACAGAACACCTGGGCTCAGTCACACACTCAGAACACAGACCCTCATCAGGTACAGAATAAGTGACTTACAATCTAAATAAAAATAAAAATATGTAGACAAAATTTAAACTGAAAACCCACGAAGCCAGACTCCGCATGCAGTGCAACATCAGATAAATAAGAGATGCAGTTACCCCATATTGTGTAAAATATAAAGATAGCACAAAGTCCAATCACTAAAATTAAATAAAATTATTTTTTCTACCTTTGTTGTCTGGCCATTTTATTCTCTGATCATGCTGGTCCCGATCTGAGGCTTCTGCTTTCCTGTCTTCTCTTAGCTCTCTTTCTGTAGTCTGTGGTCCACCTGCCATTTCTTATCTCTTCTTTTGTTTTCTTCACTTCTTTCCATCAGCCTATATCCAGTCCCAGTAACCCTTCCCAGTATCAGCCCCTTTCCGGTCCTCCCTCACAGTACCTTCCAATATCAACTTGCATTCCCATGACTGCCACTGGTGTCCATTTCCTTCCAGTCCCCCTCCTTCCCTATTGTCTAAGCCCCTTCTAGTTCAAATACCATGGCAGCCCTTCTCAGCATCCACTCTCTTCCAGTCCCATTATTCCATCCCCTTGCATCAGCCCATTTGTAGCCCTAGCCCCCCGTTTTCTTCCAGGGCCAGCAGCTCTATCCTCCCCTCCCCACCATCAGCCCATTCCCAGTCGAAGCCCCCCAATCTGCTCACTTCCAGTGCTAGTCCCCCCAACCCCATTACCAGTGCTAGCCTCCCCTAATCAGCCCATTACCAGTCCTACCCCCCTATCAGCCCATTATAATCCTAACCCGCACTGTCTGTCCCCTTTGCCAAGCATTTTTCCCCTGTCTCCCCCTATGTCCCGTATTTCTCCTCTGTCTCCCTCTTTGTCCAGCATTTGCCCCCTGTCTCTCACCTTTGTCTCTCCTTGTCTTCCTCCTGTCTCCACTCCCTCCACCTGCACCTCTCTTCCTGCAAACAATCATCCGTCGGCAGCAGCGGCGATCAGGCTGTTTTTATTTTAGATGTTGCCACCTCTGGCCTGCCTCTGCTTTCCTGCCACTGTTTTTTCTTCAAGAATGCTTGCAACAAGTAAAAAAAGTGGCAGGAAGGCTGAGGCAGCAAAATCTAAAATAAAAACAACTGGAGTGCCACCGCAGCACAAGTCAGCCTGATCACTTTCAGGGTTCCTGCAAGCGATTAGATTGATTTGTCAGATGCTGGTGGCACTCTGGCTCTGTTTTAATTTTAGATTTTGCAGCCTCTGACCTGCCACTGCCTTCCGGTGTGGGAAATCAGAGGCGGGCCAGAGGCTGCAAAATCTAAAATTAAAATGGAGCTGGAGTGCCAGCGTTGGAGTGCCGCCCCTATCGGAGTGCTGCCTGAGGTGATCGCCTCAGGTGGCCTAATGGAGGAACCTCTCCACCTCCCACCCTGCCAATTCCTTCTTCAGGCACTTGACCATTTCACTGGTCAGCGTTTTTGAAGTCTAGGACTTTCAGCTTGCTGTGCTTGGACTCTACCTTGATTTTTATTTCAAACCACGCAGTGTGATGATCACTGCTGCTCACCTGGGCACCCACCTGGACATTCGACATGCTATCTTTGTCGGTGAATACTAAATCCAGCATCAAACTTTCCCTGGTCAGTTCCATCACCATTTGTCTTAACAATCCATCTTGGAAGGCATCCACAATTTTTTTACTTCTACATTGAGTAGATTATAGTCACCCAATTTTATCACTTCCCCCTTCATGGCTACCTTTGCAATATCAATAATCAAGTATTTATCTATTTCTTCGGTTTGAGATGGAGGCCCGTAGAGTACACCAGTATGGATGATAGTGCCATCTCTTCTTTCCAACACAATCCACAGTGCTTCTTTTCCCAATATCCCCTGTATTTTAGCTGCTTTAATATTGCTTTTGACATACGAGAGGGCTCCTCCTCCTCCTTCTCTGCCTTCTCTATTTCTAAATAAATCATAGCCAGCTATAGCTATATCCTATTCATGCAGCTTGTTTTGCCATATTACTGTAATGACCACCATGTCCAAGTCCTTTTCCACCATTAGAGCTTCCAGGTCAGGAACTTTGCTGGCTAGCTTGCGAGCATTTGTGCTCATTGTTTTCCTGCATTTGTTGACTGGCTTGTCTGTATTTTGCATGGATTTTGTTCTGCATGCCTCTTCCCACTTGCCATTTGGGTGTGAGTTAATAGTGTAGCTGTTTCCAAAGTTGTTATGTTTTTGCTAGGAGTAATGCCCTGAATTTGTTTTTCCCCATCCATTACCCCCTTTCCCTAGTTTAAATGTCTGTCTACGTAATGCCTGAATTTTTCACTTAGGATCATTTTCCCTGTGACAGAGAGATTGAGTTCATCCACACAGTTTAGCCTCTTGTTGTTCCATCTATTTCCCCAGTCGCCAATATATCTAAATCGTTCTTGTTTGCACCAGGTTTGAGCCATGTATTAAAGTTGATTATGCAATAGAGCCTTTCTGGCCCCCTGACCAAGAACAGATAGAACTGTGTCCTTCATTTCTCCTACTTCTTGCCTTCAATCTTCCCTTACTTCTTTGCTGTCTTTGCTACAAGCATGATGTGATTCAGTCACTGTTTAAACTGTTACTATCTCTGGGGATAGGTAGTACCTATACCACTCTCTTAGTGAAGAGATACTGTTACTGTATATGTTTCCTTTGCATCTTAAGAACATAGGAAAAAAAGATGGGCTGTGCTGGGCCCAACCAGAGGTCCATCACGCCTAGTATCCTGTCTCCAACAGAGGCCAATTCTAGTCACAAGTATATAGCAGGATCTCAAAGAGTACATCCTATCTTTACTGTTCATCTCCAGAGATAAGCAGTGACCTTCCCAACTTCCATGGCTAATAATGGTTTATGGACTTTTACATCAGAAATGTGTCTGAGCCCTTTTTAAACA
Source organism: Ichthyophis bannanicus (assembly GCA_033557465.1). Taxonomy (NCBI): domain Eukaryota; kingdom Metazoa; phylum Chordata; class Amphibia; order Gymnophiona; family Ichthyophiidae; genus Ichthyophis; species Ichthyophis bannanicus. The sequence goes on along the minus strand of CM066033.1, from coordinate 1,214,362,905 downwards.
CAGCTGTACTAATTGCCTTGACCACATCGTCCAGCAAAAATATTCTACAGCTTAACTGCATGTTAAGTGAAAAAATATTTACGCAATTTCTCAAACCCCCCCCCCCCCCACACACACAAGAAAATATCTTGTACAGAAAGAGCCAAGTTGAAAAATATACAAAGCTACACAAAATAAGAAAAAAATTCAACTACACAATCCAGGCCCACAAGTCCTCAATAAGTAGGGCAAGACAGGTCACAATACAAAAGAAATATTTTTGCATAGTCAAATAAAAGAAATGAACAGACGTCAAGGGGGGGGGGGTATACAAATCAATGCCATAAGTACACCACCTAAGCTAGATAGGACTACCTAAGGGAGGCAATGAGGAGGAATCTTGCATACTAGGCGATAAAGGAGGCCAATTGAGGTGTATCCTAAAATATATAGCTGTGACCAGCCAACTTCACCAAACATTTACAGGGACAACACAAATAGAAAAGTTAACCCAATTGGACCACCCCAGCACGATAAAGCAGAAATTGTCTCCTTCTGTTCTGCGTAGCACTGGATACATCAGGAAAAATCCTAATATGAGAATCCATAAACATTTTACTGGGGGACCTAAAAAATAATTTTAATCTCTATCAGCCTCTAATGCAAGGGTGACCAATAAAGTAGCGGTCATCCCTGGATCAGAGGCCGACCTCTCCAAAAATGTAGACAAACCCAGACTATCAGATGACACCAATGAAGGCTTCTCCAAGTTATTCACAGCTCTAATCCTAGCAGTAGGCAAATAGAAAGCTTTTGAAATAGGCAGTAGTGATTCAGCCAAAACCTTCAATGTAGAGGTCAAAAACTTCTTAAATAAATCCACGGCCGACACAGAAGGGACCTTAGGAAAGTTCAACACTCGTAGGTTACAACTCCTTGTCTAAACCTTTTTTTACACTAATAGCTTTTACTACATCCTCGGGTACCAAATTCCTGAGTTTGATTACACGTTGAGTGAAAAAATATTTTCTCTTATTAGTCTTAAATAGGTTACCCTGTAGCTTCATTGCATGTCCCTTAGTCTTCCTATATTCTGATGCATAAACAATTGATCTATGTTTACCAGTTCCACACTATTCATTAATTTATAGACCTCTATCATATCTCTCCTCAGCCATCTCTTTTTCAGATTGAAGAGCCCTAACCTTTATAGCCTCTCTTCATAGGGGTATCCTTCCATTCCCTTTACCATTTTGGTGGCTCTTCTCTGTACCTTTTCTAATAACGCTATATCGTTTTTAAGATACAGCGACCAGAATTGTACACAATATTCAAGGTGTGGTTGCACCATGGAACAATACAAAGGCATTATAATATCCTTTGTTTTATTTTCCATTCCTTTCCTTATGATATCTAGCATTCTATTTGCTCTCTTGGCCGCGACTGCACACTCGGCAGAGGGGTTTAACATGTTATCCACAATGACGCTTAAATCTTTTTCCTGGGTGGCGGTTCCTAATGTGGAACCTTGCATCGTGTAACCATAGTTTGGGTTGTTCTTTCCTAGGTGCATAACTTTGCACTTGTCCACATTAAATTTCATCTGCCATTTGGATGCCCAGTCTTCCAATTTATCAAGATCCTCTTGCAATTTTTCACAATCCTCTTGGGTTTTAACAACTTTAAATAGTTTTGTGTCACCTGCAAATTTGATAACCTCACTCATTATTCCCATTTCCAGGTCATTTATGAATATGTTAAAAAGCAGCGGAGCCAGCACAGATCCCTGGCGTACTCCACTATTCACCTTTCTCCATTGGGAAAATTGGCAATTTAGACCTACCCTCTGCTTTCTATTTTTTAACCAATTTCTGATCCACAATAGTACACTGCCTCCTATCCCATGACTTGAGGGGCCTTGTCAAAGGCTTTCTGAAAGTCCAGATACACTATATCAACTGACTCACCTTTGTCTACCTGTTTATTCACACCTTCAAAAAAACATAACAGATTAGTAAGAGAAGGTGTCTAAAGCCTTCTCTAAAGCCATGTTGGCTGTCTCCCATTAAACCATGACTATCTACATACTAAGTAATTTTGTTCTTTATGATGGTTTCTACCATTTTTCCTGGTACTGCCGTCAGGATCACCAGTCTGTAGTTTCCCAGATCACCCCTGGAACCCTTTTAAAAAATTGGCGTTACATTGGCCATCCTCCAATCTTCAGATATTACAGATGATTCTAATGATAGTTCACAGATTACTAATAGCAGGTCTGCAATCTCATATTTCAGTTCTTTCAACACCCTTGGATGTGTGCCATCTGGTCAAGGCTATGGCCTTGTCCTCTCTTTGTGCCTCTTTTATCCCTCTATCATCTAATGGTCTGACTGACTCTCTCACAGGTTTTTTGCTATGAATGTTCTTGAAAAAGGTTTTATTACTTGTTTTTGCTTCCACAGCAAGCTTCTTCTCAAATTCTCTCTTTACCTGCCTTATCAATACCTTGCATTTAACTTGCCAGTGCTTGTGCTGTTTCCAGTTTTCACCATTTGGCTCTTTTTTCCATTTCCTGATAGATGCTTTTTTGGCAATAACAGCCTCTCTGATATCACCTTTAAACCATGCTGACAGTTTTTTGGACTTCCTTCCTCTTTTCTTAAATCATGGAATACAGCTGGTCTGGGCTTCCAAGACAGTATTTTTAAACAACACCCAAGCTTGATGTAAGTCTTTAACCTTTGCAACTGCTCCTTTTAGTTTTTCAATAACTATTTTCCTCATTTTATCATAGTCTCCCTTTCGAAAGTTAAAAGGTAGTACTGTGGATTTCCTTACCATCGCTCCTCCATTAATTAAATCAAACACGATCATGCTATGATCACTATTGTCAAGTGGCCCCAATACCCTTATCTCTTTCACCCGATCTGGTGTTCCACTAAGGATTAGGTCCAAAATAGTTTCCCCTATGGTCGGTTCATGAACCAGCTGTTCTAAGAAGCAGTCATTTATTTCATCTAGAAACTACCTCGGATAAGGTGAAGCCCATCCCTTCTAGCATTTGCAAACAAGCATTTTAGAGACCGTATTTTATTCATATTAATCTGGCTATTGGTAGGCAGAGGTAATATGGAATCTTTAAGCTCTGTCTCCTCTATACTCAAGGACGTTTGGGTTACTTTTGTCTTTATTGGAACCTCTCTGCTGATATGCCCTAATTTCATTTTTTTGGTAGTATCCTTCAAGGAGACATTGTTCCAAACCATGCGCTCTTGGGAGACTGTAGGCTCTCTCCTATTATCTAGTTTAAAATCTGCTCTATCTCCTGTCAGCCTAGTTCCATCTCCGATAAGGTGAAGCCCATCCCTTTGGAAGAGCCCCTCCTTTCCCCAGAATGTTCCCCATTTTTTATCAAATCCAAAACCCTCATCCTTGCATTATCGTCTCATCCATGCATTAAGACTCCGGAGCTCTGTCTGCCTTTTGGGTCCTGCGTGTGGAATGTGAAGCATTTCAGAGAATGCTAACTTGGAAGTTCTGGATTTCAACGTCCTACCTAAAAGCCTAAATTTAGCCTCCAGAACCTCCTTACCATATTTTCCTATGTCATTGGTATAGACATGTACCAAGACAGTAGACTCCTCCCCAGCACTATCTAAGACCTTGTCTAGGTGGCGCGTTAGGTCTGCTACCTTCGCAACAGGCACGCATGTTACCAGGCGATCCTCACGTCCACCAGCCACTCAGCAATCTACATGCCTATTGATCGAATCACCAACTATAGAGGCTGTCCTAACCCTTCCCTCATAGGCACATGGCCCTGGAGAAACTTCCTCGGTGAGAGAGGGTTTTACATCACCTGGAGGACAGGTCCTAGCTACAGGATCACTTCCTGCCAAACCAGGGTGATACTCTTCTGCCACGTAACCTCTCTCCTCCATGGCAACAGGGATTCTACCAGACTGGAGGTGGGACTTCGGTATTATATCCCTTTAGGTCTCGACTATGTACCTCTCTGTCTTCCTTATGTCCCCCAAGTTTGCTGCTCTAGCCTCTAGAGATCGGACACGTTCCCTCAGAGCAAAGAGCTCCTTGCACATAGTGTACACATAAGACCCCTCAACAATAGGGAGAAAATCATATATGTGACACTCAATGCAAACGACTGGAAAACCTCCATCTTGCTGCTGGACTGCTGTCTGCATCTTAGTTTTAAGGTTGTGTTTAGGTATTTAAGTTCTTTACCTACTAAGGGTTGGTAGGGATATTTATACAAATAAAACTACACCTAATACATTTAATGTACTTTTTTAAGGGAACCACAGAAGCCAATAACATCACTCCAGCTTAAAAGAGCCCCCGCCCCCAAAAGGTGAGCATTTTAACATTGAATAGAAACTAGACATGTATGTCTGGAAACCAACAATGGCATGTGTGACCCTCCGTGGGACCCATTTTTTCATTGTATACCATCCCCTTCCCTTCCCTCCTTCCCCTATCCCATCCTTCCTATACCCCCTCTCCACCCTTTCCTTCACCCACACGCCAACTAATCCATGCTCCCACTCCATATGTCTCTTATAGCCTTATGATACGAAAATACCAAGCCAAACTAAAGCCCTTTTTACTCCTAATTTATTTTTTTGTCGGAATAAACCGGAGGCAGCAGGAATTTTTTATCCGGCCACACCAGACGGCCTATTCCCTTTTAATCAACTTTTAATAGCAACTTATCCACTTATCCATGTGTTGTTTTCTTGTTTCTACTTAAAGAAATCGGTGGTAGTGTTGTCAACCAGCGTTACACAACGTGCACATTTTGGGCCTGTCGCCCTGTTTCAAGTGCCACTATTCTTCCGCTAGCAAAGACCGCTATGAGCTCCTGGCCCAATTTCCAGTGCCATATATAAAGGGAATTGCATGTCAATTGGCTAATTCAAGCTATCATTCATCAAGGAACTCCAATCGGGCGATAGGGAAAACCCCACAAACTTTGGGGAATCTCTGAACGCCTCCAATAGCATCAAAGTAAGCTTGACCATTAAATTTCTTTATTCAAACCCAATGGGTGAACGGTATTAAATTTGAATATTAATAATTGTTCACGCTTCTGTAATAAGGCTATACAATCACCCCCCCAGGGTTCGGGGGAATGTGATCCAATATTGTCCAGGAAATGTCCCCAAATTGGTGATCCTGAGCCAAACAATGTTCCACAATAGGGGCAGATAATACTTGCTGCCTGACTCGAGAAGCGTGTTCGCTTAATCTTGTTTTTATTTGACATGATGTCCTGCCTATATAAACCAGCAAACAAGGACATTATAAAACATAGATCACGAAAGTTGAGTCACATGTGGTTGCCGAACGTCGTGTAAAAGTTTGTCCAGTTTTTGGATGAGTCCATTCTATCCCCGTCAACGAAGTGGTAGAAAAAGTACAAGAGGTGCAAATTGAATGCCCCCGATTGGGAAAATCTGGGAGGATTGGACGGTCAATTGGAACTGTTGATCGTACCAATTTATCCTGTAGATTGGGGCCACGAGAAAAAGCTATTCTAAGGGTTTTTTTAAAACATGAGTGTAACCCTAATATGGTTCAATGTTTCTTGAGTATTCCCACTATTTGCTTACTCAAATTTGTGTAGAGTAAAACACCCACTATATATTCCAAACATGTTAATAAAGTAGATGATTGTTCCTGTCGATCAGATTCCTCCAATAACCATTCCCTATGGGTGTAGATAGCCCGACGATATGCTAATTTAATCACTTTATCCAGGTAACTCCTAACGCGAAAGCGTTCAATTAAATCCAAAGCATGAAATTTAAATTCAGTTAAAGTGGAACATATTCTCCATGAATGAAGAAATTGCCCAAACGGGAGTCCCCTTTTCAGTGGGCCCGGATGGCAGCTTTGATATTTTAATAATCTGTTACGTTGAACACTCTTACGGTATAAGTAGTACGAAACAAATCCTCTTCTTTAATTATTAACATATCCAAAAATTCCATTCAATGAAGATCAACATGGGCTGTAAAGGTAAGATTAGATTTTAGAGCATTCAACCAATTTAAAAAATCTTGTAATTGAGAAAAGGTACCGAACCATAAAAAGAATATATCTTCCAAATATCTTCTCCAAAAAAGAACCTGGATAAAATATGAGGATCCATAAAGAAATATCTCCTCAAAATCAGCCATGTAAAGTGTTGCAATTGATGGAGCCGCCGACGCCCCCATTGCTATCCCAAAAATCTGTTGGTAATATTTCCCTTCAAAGAGAAAGTAATTCTTAGTTAATACTATCTCCAGTAGTTCACATAGGAATGTACCATGTTCACATAGGAATGTCTATAGCCTTATAGCAAAGGTGTCCCACAGAGTCCATTATTTCTGCCTGGCTGAGGACACCCGAGGATTCACGTCATGTGATCCCACTCCAACAGCTCCTGCATGTAGTTAAGCTAGTGTGTTCCTTCAGGGGTCAGTGGTTCTAACAAATGGGTCAAGATAATTGTCCATGTGATCATCAGGGCCACTCAAGCAAATTGCCACTCTTCAGCCTATACCCCCCTTTCCTGCAAAGGGCTGTCATCCCCTAACAGGAAAGCCTCATATGTCCACTGCACCCTTGTCTCTATTACTCTGTACACATGAATCAGCACCGTTTGCCAGTACAGATGAATTTTCTTGCATTCGAGAAAAGTATGTACCATAGTTCCCCTGTGGGTCTGGCATCACAGGCAGGTGGGGTCATCCCTTAGCCTCATCTGTGCACCTCCCTCTCGGGTGATATATGCATGCTGCAGAATCTTCTATTATATCCCTTGCATGGTGACACTGGGTGTGAGGGCAAATGCATCATGGAAGCACTTCTGAAGAGTGTGTTGGTCCATCTGTTCCCCCATCTCTCATATCCATAGTCCTACTAGTGAGGATTCCCACTCTGCTTGCCATTGTTTCCTCCTTAGCTGATACCAATATTCAGTTTGGCCATCCTCTGCAAAAAGCACTTGCCCACAATCGTGAAGCACACCCAGCTCGCTTCTCCTCTAAACCAGCAATCCACATAGTAGTGATTCTGCAAGTATGCCATCAGGTGTTTATTGGGGGGGTCCCCACTTCTCCTTGAAATGGTTGAAGATTGGGAACCCCTGGTCCTCTAACTCGAGTATCTGGCTTACATACCAGCACCCCCTAGAGACCCAGTGTTAAAACACCAATCCTCCCACTCTGGGTTGTCCATCAGGCTCCCTAATGGAGACCGTCCCCTGCCTTCACCTACCATCAACTTCCACCAGGCCCATGCTTTCCCCAAGGGGCCAGAAAACAATTTCTTCCCCTATCCTTCTTACGCCTTTCCTGGCTAAGCTGCAGCAGGCTAAAGAGTTTATACAGTTGGCAGCTAACATCAAAGAAACCTGGGGGTGCATACTTCCCCTCTCAGGAGTGTAACTCATACATCCACTGAAAGAGTGCCGCCACATGGCAAAGTCATATGTCAGGAAAGCCCATCCCTCCTCTATCTCTGTCAGCTGCCAGCTTAGCATAACTGATGTGCGCCCTTTCCCCCTCTACAAGAAGGAGCGAAGCATACCATTGTATACACATGCCTCCCTCCACTTGACCCAGAAGGGTATCATTTGTGATGGGTAGAGAAGGCAAGGCAGCATTACCATCTTCACCAGTGCCACCCTCCCCAGGAAAGATAGAGGGAGCTCCCGCCATCATTTGTACAAGTCTTTAAGCCCTTCTACCTTGTCTCGAATATTCTTCTCACAGACTTTCCTGGGATCAGCGCAGAGGTATATGCCCAAGTATTTAAGAAAGTCACCTGCCCAAGTGAGTGGAAAGTTCCCTCTCCCCTGGGACTGACAAGTCCACAATGCCGCCATAGCCTCTGACTTCCACCAATTGATCTTGAGGCCTGAAAAATTTCCAAACTTGCTAAAGTTGCCATCACTCATTTTATCCTCTTATTGGCCTAGCTATTAAAGAGTAGCATGTCATCAGCAAAAAGGTTAATTTTGTATGTCTCCTGCCTTCTCCGTATACCCGCCCACTCCTCGGTCTGTCAGACTTTAATGGCCAACATGGGTGAAAGGGGACACCCCTGTCTCATTCCATTGCACAGTGGGAAGGTTTCAGAAAGGCCTCCACTGACAAGGATCTGCACTGTTGGTGTGTAGTAAAGGGTCTTTATCCACTCTAAAAAAAACCCCCACAGACCCCAAACCGCTCAGCACCCAGAACATGTATTCCAATGAGATATTCTTGAATGCCTTTTCGGCATTGAGACTCACAATAATGTTGTCTGCTCTCTTTGCTGCCCCTCATACAACACTGTCAAGGTCTGGAGAAGATTCATAGAAGTATATCTGCCAGGTACGAATCCAACCTGGTCCGGGTGCACCAGCCTTGCGATGACCTTGCCCAACCGCCGGGCCAACATGGCTGCTATTAATTTAATGTCCTAGTTTAGGAGAGAAATAGGCCTATATGAACCAACCTGCATTGCATCTCTTTCTGGCTTGGGCAAGACCACCACGTTGGCCTCGTTTTGGTGTACTCCAAAATCCCCCTCTCCCACTGCTGTCGTGCAGTAGGCCAAGAAAGTTGGTATGAGTACGCCCCCTCAGAATCTTGTAAAATTCAGGGCCTAGACCTGTATGGCTTGTTGCACTTCAACTGGGGCAAAGGGGGCACTCAGGGCTTCCCGTTTGTTCTTCCCCATCTGAGGGAGCACTAAGTTCCAGAAAAACTCGTCCCTCTTTACTTTTTCACCAGGACCAGTATCATACATTATGTTGTAAAACTGATGAAATTGGCATCTGATGCCCTGCTCATCAGTATTCAGCCCCCCCCCCCCCGAGCTCCGAATGGGGTAAACAGAACTCTTCTTTTTTGTCCAGCTCGCCAAGTGTGCTAGGAGGCACATCCCCCGCCCCCCCATTCTCTTAATGATACAACTTGTATTTGTAAAGCCTAATATCTCTTTCTGCTCATTGGATTAGCAAGGCATTCAAAGCCTGCCGAGTAGTCTGCATCCACTCCTTGTCCTCCGCCCACAATGTGCATATGTGCCACTGCTGAGACACATGCCTTTATTTGGACAAGCGCAGGTTCTTCCCATCCCTCTTCCGTCTCTTGTGTGCAGTATATTCCATGATAACTCCCCACATGGTCACCCTTATGGCTACCCACAAAGTGCAAGGATCCATAGTGGCATCCTCATTTTCTTTCCAGTAAGTACTCCACATCTGCTGTAGGTTCTGATGAAAGGTTTTATCTTTATACAGGGTTAGGTTCATGCACCACCACCCCTCCGGCCTCCCCATGAATCCCACATGGAGCGCTATCTACCCGGGGGCATGATCCGAAATTCCTATATCCCCTATGGTGGCCCTGTCCAGCCCGGGAAACAGCCTCTCTGAAATCAAGAGTTAATCTAGCCTGGAGTAGCTGCCTTGGGGTTTGGAGTAGAAAGTGAAATCTGTGTCATGTGGGTGTAGCGTTCTCTAGGTATCTATCAATCCCAACTCATCGAATACAAAGCTTATGACTCGTACCTCCCGCTTTGCCAATTGTACCTAGGTGGTTTGCAATCCACAGAGGAATCCCTAGGTAAGGTAGTCTCCGCCCACCACCCAGGAGTAATCCCCAAAGCTTGGTATTTTAGCCAGTAGGTTAGTGAAGAAACTATATTGGTAAACATTTGAGGCATAAACATTGCAGAAAGCTATTTTTTTTACCCAGTATTCCCCCCCCCCCCGAAGATGGTATCTGCCCTCAGGGTCTGCCACACTTTTGTGAGCTACTAAGGAGACCTTCTTGTGTCTTAGAGTAGTGCCCCCCCCCCCCACTGGCGCTTGTTGCAGGAGGTGGATCTCATTTCCCCCACCCATTCCTTAAGCAGTTTCTGATGTTCTCCCATAGTAAGGTGAGTCTCTTGCATGAACACCACGTCCATCCCATCCCTCTGAAAAAAGAACAGTAATTTGGTTCTGTTACAGGGAAATGGATTTCATCCACATTCAGCTTACAAATCTTGAACGTATCAATTTCCCAATTGGGGCCAAGCAGCATTCCCTTCATGATGCCAATACAAATATGGAGATGCCCAGGTCTCCCAGCAGGACACAGCTCCCCTCATAGCTCCCCTACTGTGGGCCTTTGCATTGGGAGTATGCATGTCCCCTTCCCCCTCCCCCTCCCCCCTTATCGTCCCCTGCCCTCACTACCCCCTCTACTCCTCCTCCCCCCATAACCCTCAGTGCCTCCAATATAGCCTCCCTCTCTATATAGGGGTCAAGTCTCCCTTTAATATTTCCCCCAACTGTACCAACCCCATTATCCACCCCCAACTCTCCATGCACTCACCAGTCCTCTCACGCATACCCCACCATTCAACCCACCACCCCTTGTTTGACATGTGTTCCCCTTTCTCAGAGGGTATCGCTGGGTATTGGTCACAGTCCATCAGCCAAACAGAGCTTTGGCAGCTCCCAGCAGTCTTTGTCCTGCTCCGGAGGGGCGCTGCGAGTCATATCATCTCCCTTCCTTCACGGGACTTCTGCCAGGGATTCTGGAACAGTCATTTCTGCACTTAGGCTTGTCCTGGCCAGGACACTTAGCCAACTAAACAATTATGCCAATAGGGTGACAAACAGGATCCAAAAGTTCACCCTCCACCTCCACTCAAGGGCCATGCAGAAATTCCATGAAGTCTTTCAGCTCACCCACTGTCTCCAGTTACTGTGTTCATTTCTGATAAGTCACTTAGACCTGGGTGGGAAACTGCCACTCACACTGAATAGTCATTGAAGATGAGCAGCCTCCACCCTTTGTATTCCAAGTTTCACTTGTTCCTGTAGAGGTCCATCAACCTGTGCTTCTCTGTGAAATTGAGCACCCAGGCTATTTACTACTACTACTACTGAGCATTTCTATAGTGCTACAAGATGTATGCAGCGTTGCACAGCAATGTAAGAGACAGTCCCTGCTCATCAGAGGTTACAATCTAGTCAAGATAGACAACACAGAAGGTGTAGACAGGGATAAAACAAGGGGAATGGTAAAGAAACAAGGAGATCAAGTGAATCAAGATCCAAAAGCAGCAGCAAAGAGGTGAGTTTTCAGCCTGTATTTGAAAAGGGTCAGAGAAGGTGCCTGGCATACAGACACAGGTAGTTTGTTCCAGGCATAAGGTACAGCAAGGTGAAAGGAGCAAAGTCTTGAGTTAGCAATAGAAGAGAAGGGCACAGATAGAAGCAGTTTTCCAGAAGAGAGGAGCTCCTGAGGGGGGACTGTAAGGAGAGATAAGAGAAGAAAGGTAGTGAGGAGCTGCAGAGTGAATACACTTATAGGTCAACAGGAGAAGTTTGAAATGAATGTGGAAATGGATAGGGAGCCAATGAAGTGACTTAAGAAGAGAGGTAATATGGGCATGATAAGGCTGGAGGAAGATTAGCCGCACAGCAGAGTATTAAACAGATTGAAGGGGAGAGAGATGATTGAAAGGGAGACCAGCAAGGAATAGGTTACAGTAGTCAAGACAGGAGGTGATTAAGGAGTGGATAATTGTCTTAGTAGTTTGTTCAAAAAGCAATGGGCAGATTTTGTTGATGTTATAGAGAAAAAACAGCACGTCTTATCTATCAGATGGATGTGTGTGGAGGAGAGAGAGGAGTCAAAGAAAACCCCAAGGTTGTGAGCCGAGGAAATAGGGAGAAGTAGAGAGTTAACCACAGAGACTAAGAAAGGAGGAAGAGGAGAGGAGATTTTAGGGGGAATAATAAGAAGCTCAGTCTTGACCATGTTCAATTTCAAGCGGCGGTGAGACATCCAAGCAGCAATGTCAGAAAGGTAGGCAGAGATCTGCATCTGGATTGCTGGAGAGATTTCAGGTGTAGAGAGGTAGATCTGGGAGTCATCATCATAAAGATGGTACTGAAAGCCATGGGAAGAGATGAGTGCACCAAGGGACTGGGTATAGAGAGAGAAAAGGAGTGGACCCAAGACAGATTCTTGGGGGTATACCAACTGAGAGCGGGATAGCAAAAGAGGAGGAGCCACCAGAACTAACACTTAAAGCGTGATGGGAGATAGAGGAGGAGAATCAGGATAGTACAGAGCCCTTAAAACCAAGTGAGGACAGGTTATAAAGAATTAGGTTGTGGTTAACAGTGTCAAAAGCAGCAGAGAGGTCAAGAAGGATGAGGACGAAGGAAAGGCCCTTGGAGTTTGCCAGGAACAAGTCACTGGAGGCTTTGGCAAAAGCCATTTCAGTAGAGTGTAAGGGACAAAAGAAAGATTGTAAAGGATCAAGGAGGGCATGAGAGGAGAGGAAGTCAAAGCAGCGGTGATGAACTGCACATTCAAGTAGTTTAGAAACGAAGGGGAGGAGGGAGATGGGTCGATAAAGGACAGGTAGGCTCAAGTAAGGGTTTCTTGAAGAGAGGTGTAACTACAGCATGCCTGAAGGCTGCAGGGACAGTTACAGTGGAGGGCGATAGGTTGAGAATATGAGAGATGGAAGGGACAACAATGGAGGAGATGGGGCTTAGGAGACAGGTGGGGATAGGATCAGAGGAGCAGGTGGTGAGTTTGGAGAAAGAAAGAAGGTGTGCAGTTTCCTTTTCAGAGATCACAGAAAAGGATGAGAGGGTAGCAGAGTTATGGGGGAAAGTTGGGAGTGAAGAGAGGGAGGAGGGGAATGAGGGGAAGTAGCTGACGTTGTGGGGAACTGGAGGCTGATCTTGTGGATTTTGTCATGGAAATAGTCAGTCAGGGTTTGGACAGAAAGGGAGGGAGGGGTCGGAGGTGGAGGTACTTTGAGGAGAGAGCTGAGAGTAGTAAAGAGACGGCAAGGGTCAGAGGCAAGAGAGTTAGTTAGATGGACATAATAGTCTTGTTTAACGATTCTCTTATACCGCCTTTCAGAGTTATCAAAGCGGTTTACAATTAGCTCAACATTTTACATGGAACAGAATAGCTATTTTTTATTTATTATTATTACTATTATTATTATTATTATTAATAATAATAATAAAATAATAATAATAATAATAATAATAATAATAATAATAAATACATTGTTTAGACCATCTACTATAATAACTTGTGAGTAACTATAATACATTAAACGTCTCTTGGAACTATATTACCTTGCTAAAGATCCATGTCTATGTTGTATTGTCTATGATGCATTGTCTATCTATGCTATGTTGTTCATGAAACATTGTTTAGTTGTGAACAACTATGTTACATTGAAATGACTCTTGGATTTATGTAGAGACTTTCTGTTTCAAAGTGGCTGGTTAACTCTGAGAAAAGTAATAGGTGGGGGGACTGTACTTCTTGATGCTCATCCATGTAAGATCCTTTCAGCATGTGGTGTCTAGCAACTAGTTATGTGGATTGAAATGCTCTGATTAAAGTAATGTTTTCAGTTTCTTCCTGAAATCCATAGTATCTTTTATTGCACAGAGCTCCACTGGCAGCGAGTTCCATAAAGGTGGGCCATACATTGAGAACGCCCTGTGGCAGGTTGCTTGTAGGATCTTGGTCCTTTGAGAGGGAATTATGAGGAGGTTTTGGTGTGAATGCCTTCTTGATCTGGATTCTGGGGCTTTCTGTATTAGTGAGATGAGACATCCAGCTGCTTGGAGGTGCATGGTTTTAAATGTGATCATAATTTACTTATATTTAATGCGGGATGATATTGGTAACCAGTGTAAGCTTTTGAGGCGTGGGGTTCAGGGCTAGCTGCAGAGCATGGATAGTGTGTTTGGGGAGTCCTTGAAGGATCAAATTACAGTAGACTAGGTGTGGTGTAATTATGGTCTGGCATATAGTGCAGAAGTGGCTGTGGTCCAGTAGCGGTCTGAGGCTCTGAAGGATTTTCATTTGGTAGTATGTCATAGATACCATTTTCTTTATATGTGTTTGCATGCTTAGTCACTGGTCAATAATCACTCCTAGATATTTTACTTCCCTTTTTACAGGAATGGATATGTCATTGCATTTAACTGTATTTTTTTTTTTGGGGGGGGGGGGAGGGAGGGCATTTGTAGTGTCGTGAGTTATGGTGAGAACTTCTGATTTATTGCAGTTGATTATCAGGTTTTGCTCCCTTAGCAGGCTTACAACTTTCTTCAGGCAATCTTTCAGTGTGAAGTAATCTGGGCTTTTTTGAGTTTAAGGGGGCGTAGATCATCAAATCATCTGCATAAATGTGGTATTTCAGGTATTAGAATAATCTTGCAGACAGGCTGCATGTATAGGTTGAATAGCAGGGTGGACAAGGAAGATCCCTGAGGTATACCTTGTTGTTTCTTAACTAGCTTTGATATTTTGTCTTTTACCTTGACCTGAAAGACACAATCAGAAATGTAGGATATGAACCAGGAGAGTGGGGTATCACAAATTCCTAACTCTATCAGTCTGGATATGAGCTTTTTGTGAATTAGGAAATCAAAAGTGGCTGCTGTATCTAGAAAAATGAGTATAAAACCCGGTTTGGGGTTCTCAGTTCCTGTGAGTAAAGTGTTTATTAGTGAGGTTAGTAGGGTCTGCACTCCATGGTCCGGTCTAAAAACGTATTGCTGTGGGTCCAGGGAGGCAGATGTATCTATGAAGTTCTGTAGCTGGAGCTGTACTGCCTTTTCTATCACTTTAGCCAATAGTGGGATGCTTGATATTGGCCGGTAGGAGGAAGGTGATTTGGGGTCAGATATAGGGTTTTTGGGCAATAGTCAAATTGAGGCTGTTTTTAAGCTTGTGGCTAAGTAGCCCTGCCCAAGTGATAGATTTATCATTTTGAGCAGGAAAGGTCACAGATTGTGTTTCACAATCTTGATCCAAGATGTGGGGGGCATGGATCTAGGGGGGATGTTAGGAGGTTAATTATGTGATCCAGTAGGTCTTTAGAGATTGGGAGAAAAGACGTCCAGTACTTGTTGATTGTGGACTGAATCTTGAAGGTTGTGCTGATGCTGAAGTGTTATCCGTGTTGGATGTGAGTTTGCTCTCCAGATATGCTGCAAATTCATCTGGCTGTACCATTGCTGTATCGTGAGTTGGTGGGGGTTGTGTATATGATTTTACAATATCAAACAATTCCCTGGGATGGTTTAGAGACTTAAGGATGATATTTGTTGGTATTCGTTTTTGTGACTGTGAATTAGGTCATTGTATTCCCTCTGTTTTCGTATTCTTGAGATGAAGTGGGTCCTTGCTGCGTTTCTCTTGATCCCTTAGCTTAAGCTTGGTTTCCTTGATTTATTTATTAAAAAATTTTTATATATTGTCTTTCTACAAGTCAAGACAGTTTACATGGTTTCTTTGATCTTTTTATTTATTTAATATTTTTTATATATCGTCTTTCTACAATTCAAGATGGTTTCTTTGGTTGTTTTGGAGTACCATGGTGCCTTGCTAACTCTTGGTGAGGGCTTTTTTTTTTAGGACTTTTTCATGGGTGCTGCAGCTACTGGTGCTAGGGTATTGTTCCAGTTTTCTATGAGGTATGCAAGGTCGGTTGAGTTTGCATCTAGGTTTGGTATTACTAGATCGGTTATGACTTTCCTGTCAAATTCTTTAAATCGTCTTGTGTTAGTTATCCATTGTGAATTTTCATTAAAAGTTTGTTGTAGTATCTCAAAAATGATCATGTGGTGGTTAGACCAGGGTATGGGTGTTACCCAGTGAGGTATGCCAATGGTGGTCCTGGATTGTAGACTGTGTGGTAGAAATATGAGATCTAGTTTGTTTCCGCTTATGTGTATAGGGGCTACTATTATTTGAGTGAGGTCCATTGCATCCAAGGCATATATGAAAGAGGAGGAATGAGATTTGGGTATAGAGTTGAGATTCAAATCTCCAAGTAGGATAAAAGGCTTGATCTTACTGAAATAGGAGCAGGCTGTGTCCAGCGGGGATGGCAGGTCCTCATTTTAAGAATTTTGTGATCTGTATGTCAGACATATTGTCATGTACTTTTTCTTTACTAGGAGTGTGTTTATGGTGTTTGTGACATGTGATGAGATGACTTTGAGGTTGATTTTTTTCTTTTTTAGAAAGGATGAATACTCCTCCTCCTTTACGATTTGGTCTTGAGCAGTTATGGAGGGTCATAGTTGCTGTTATTAACTGATTAATTTGTACAGTTTCCGTGTCCATTAGCAATGATTCTGTTATGGACAGGATGTCAAGATTATGGTCCTGTACATAATCAGAAATGATATGTATTTTATTGCGAACTGATTGAGCATTAACGAGGCCACATCTAAGGGAATGATTAAGTTGATTGTTTGGTTGTTGGATAGTTGTGCACCCTTTCCACCAGTATGTAGTCACCAAGTTGGGGCATGCCTAGATGCCATGGTAGCCATTACTACTCCACCTCCCACAGATCTGTTTCATTCACAGTCTCTGCAAGCCCCACCAGCCTGATATTGTTGTGTCTGCCCCTATTTACTTGATCATCTATTTTGTCTAACGGTGCATTCAGGCTAGCTCTAGGGCTTCCACCCGGGCCCCCAGACTCACCATCCACCCTTCCACGCTGCTCATCCTGCTGAGGTAGTTCTCCAGAGGGCCCTTAATATCATGATTGATGCCTGTAATCAGGTCAGCTTCTCATCCAGCACTGCAGTAAGATTGTTAGTGAGCTCCCATACAGCTTCTTCTGGGAGCACGAAAACTTATGTTCTGCTGTCAGCCACCATCTTTGTGTCTCCCTTGCAGTCTTTAGAGGCCCACTACACTTTCAGTGGCATCACAGGTAGGTGTTGGAAGGTGCAGTATGCTTGAGGCTCCGTTGCTGGCACGGGAAGTTGGGGAGCCGCAGCTATGTGAGATCATCGTCCATACAGCAGATTTTTAAGCCGATTTTGTAGGGGAAGGGATGGACCTCGACCCAAAGGCTGCCTTCATCACATGACTCCCGAGATAATTCTATTTTATTCTCCATCCCTTTCCAGATAATTCCAATTTGCTCTTTTGACTGCTTCCATACCTAGAGCTGATCAGTTTCCACGTATCATCCACGAGGACTCAAGATCCTTTTTCTTGTTGTTGACTCCTAATACTGTATGGAATTTAGCAACATGTAGGAATAGTTAGTACTATTTTTCCCTATGTGCATCACTTTGCACTTGTCCACATTGAATTTCATCTGCCATTTAAGTGTCCAGCTTCCCCAGGTCCCCTGAAATTCCTTAAAATCCACTAATGATTTAACAACTTTGAATAATTTTCTTTCATCTGCACGTTGATTATCTTGTTGATTTTTTTTCTCCAGATTATTTATGAATATGTTAAACAGCACTAATCTGAGTTCAGACCTTTCGAACATTACACTGTTGATCTTCTTCCATTTGGAAATCTGATCATTTAGTCCTACTCTCTTTCCTGTCTTTAGCCAGTATTTTATTTTTTTTTTAGCTGTATTTATATCCCGCTTTTCACCGGGTCAAGGCGGTCAATTGGGAGATACACTTAACACGAGGGGATATGACACACATACGCTAATACTTACAGGGAACATGGGCAATGGAGGGTTAAGTGGCTTGCCCAAGACCACAAGGAGTGCCTATAGGACTAGAAATCCCAGTCCCTCTGGCCTGAGATTGCTGTCCCCAGGTGGGACTTGAACCCCCGGCCCTCCGGCCTGAAGTACCTTGTCCTAACCACTAGGCCACTCCTCCCCCAGTATCCAAGCCATTGTAAGGTTTTCCTTCTTATGCCATGATATTTTAATTCCCTAGAGTAGTTCATGCGAAACTTTGTAAAATGCCTGCTGAAAATCCAAATATGCAATATCAACTAGCTGAGCTTTACCCACGTTTGTTTATACCTTCTAAAAAATCATTGCCTTAGGTACACTTAGATTGTGAGCCCTTTGGGGACGAGGAGATAAAAAAAAGTGCCTGCTAGCATAAGTTGTAAACTGCTCTGATACACAAGGGTAAAGGGCAGTATATCAAATGCCTAAACCATAAACCCTAGATTGGCAAAGAAATACTTGAATTTACAAAAACCCAGTTGACTTATGCCCATTAAGCCATCTCTATCTATATGGAAAATAATTTAGTTTTTTAGAATAACTTTTGCCATTTTACTTTAAGCTGACATTAGGCTTACAAGTCTACATTTTTCTCAAAATCACCAGCATCACATTATCACCCTCCGGTTCTCAGCTACTGTGTCAATTTTAAAGGAAAAGTTACAGATGGCTAGCCATAGGTTAACAATTTCATGTCTGAGCTTTCAAAACCCTAGGGTGAATACTATCTGTTCCTTGTCATTTGTTACTCTCGTTTTTCAATTTTCTCTATTACAGTTTCTAGATTACCGCATTTCTGTTATTACTTTACTTTCTTGAGAACCCCTTTGATCCCTTAGTTGATTAGTGGTCCAGTTGAATCTTTCATATGAGGTGCAATCAAAAAGTATCAAGACTTGTACAATAACACAAGAAGTATAACACTGATAGTTATTGCACTCAGTCTCCTTCAAAGTAGTCTCCTTTTGATAAAACACACTTCCTCCAGTGTTCCTGCCACTGCTGGAAACAATTTTCTCTTTCTCTATCCTGCTCCAGCACCCGATCGGCAGCATCGAGGGAGAGCAGGAAGGTAAGCTCCTCCCTGTTCGCCTCCGACAAGGCCAATCGGGCCCGATGGAAACCCTCTAACAGACCATTCAAAGATAGCCACAGCATTAGGCGCGTCCTTTGACGTGGCCCTTAGGCGTAGATCCTGGATGTGTATATAGTTAAATAAGACTTGCTTAATTCACTCACCACCTAATTTTATACTTAAGTGACAAATAACTTTTATCTGCAGTATCATAAGGCGGTTATTTAATCAAACTCAAGGAACAGTAAGAATGAAACTAAGAATTAATTTCAATTTTTATCTATAATCAATACACCTAACCATAATAGTTAAATAAATCCTGTCCACCTCAAGATACTCCTTTTATACTAAATTATTCCATTACTTCATCTTAACACCTAGCCAAACGGCACAAGGCTAAATTTATAATTATTTCATTATTTCACCTTAGCACCTACCCAAATAGCATAAGGCTAAACCATACTTGCATGACCTTTGCTATCATTCAAGATTCCATTATTTAACCATTGACAGGAATATTGATAGGAAGCCTGCCTTAACTTCTAAAACACCACTTATATCACTCTCAAATATCTATAACACATCAAGTGTGCAATCTAACTATTTTTGTATGATCCTGTGTAATCCAAATTACTATCTGCATTTCATGTTTGTAGTTCACTGTACCTAAAGTCCCATGCACCACTTAGCATTCTATCCGGTCCTCAAAAAATAAGAGATACCTCA
This sequence comes from Ichthyophis bannanicus, assembly GCA_033557465.1. NCBI lineage: Eukaryota > Metazoa > Chordata > Amphibia > Gymnophiona > Ichthyophiidae > Ichthyophis > Ichthyophis bannanicus. Next base: position 1,214,343,554 of record CM066033.1, on the reverse strand, counting down.
TCAACTCAGTATATCCCCTGAACCACCACAATGATATTCAAGAAACCTATTTTGTGTGTACTCTTTGTCATTTTCTAACGTGTACAAAAAACAACTCCTACACTCTTCAATATGATTTATACAAACACCACCCCATTCACATCATTCATACCCACACCAGACATGACACAAATCACTACTATAGAAGTGTGCCACACATAGGTAAAAATAGAATTCAACATTGACTAATTCATATACACCCAACAATCATCACCAAACCCAAGGCATACTAGACATACCCATCCCGGTTGAATTTATCTTAATTAATGTCAGATTCATCAGGAATAAAATCCCTGTGATTATAGACCTGGTTAAAGATCAAAGCACGGACATTCTATTTGTTACCAAAACCTGGCTATCTGAATTGGATAGTGTGTTAATAAACCAATTAAAAATAGATGGCTATGATCTCTTTAACTGTCCAAGAGATACCAAACGAGGGGGTGGAGTCCTCATAATAAGCAAACATGAACTCAAAGCCACCCCAAGCATATGTAGTAACATAGAAGGAATGGATATACTTAAAATAGAGAATAAAAACATTGCCATATGCCTACTCTACAGAGCCCCCTCATCTAACCACAAAAATCTTATATCAATCCTAGAATCATCCTGCTCATCCCCCCTTAAAAAAACATATATCATAGTAGGTGATTTTAATTTGCTCTCACTACATAACGTGCAGGCTACACTATTCCTTGATGAAATGGCTGACATGGGTTATCATCAAATAATAAACATGCACCTTAGACCTTTTATTTCTCCCAAAACCATCTGCAGACCAACTCCTCTACATTCCCCCTCAATCAAAACAAGTCCCATGGTCAGACCATTACATAATTAACTTCACCACTCACATACTCCTTCCATTCTCATTAACTCAACACATAAAACCACACAAAAATAGATTCAGACACTTTGATAAGGAAACCTTAAATGACATATTACCCAAACTAAATGTCCCTTGAGCAGATTTAAATGACACACTAACCAATTAAAACAACACAATACAAAATGCAGCAGCCTCAACCCACACTCGTCTAAAGTCAACCCAAAGAACATCAGAAAAATGGTTTACACAAGATCTAGCAAAACTGAAAAAAAAGCTAAGGAAACTTGAACATAAATGGAGAAGCACTAAATCTACAGAAAATAAACTCACCTACATGACTTCGCTCAACAATTATAAGGAAACAATTAACAAAGCAAAAAAAGACTACCATACTAAAATATTTTCTAATTTCCTCAATCAACCTTGAGAATTATTTGAGATGGTCAAGTCCCTTATCAAGATAACCCAGGATTTTATGAATAGTGCTAAGATAAACCCCCAAACCCTAGTAAATCACTATGCAGACAAACTGAAAAAGAAAAACAATATAGACCTCACCACATGCCCTAACCCTCCTACAAATACCAGCACGACACACCTTTCACCCAATAGATCAAAAACAGCTAATGAACACTATCACCAAAATTAACACTACTACTTCCCCCCCCTAGACCCATGTCCAGTTGCCTGGATCAAGGCAGCAAAGACTGAACTAGCTCAGTACTTCCTCCATATAATCAACCAATCCCTCCTACAAGGAACCATGCCAAAGGAATTTAAACATACCATGATTCGACCAATCCTAAAAATCAAAAAATTCGATAAACAAGACCCTTCATCCGATTGACTAATAGCCAGCATACCATTTGTAGCTAAAATAGTTGAGAAGGTTGTCCAAACTCAACTCCAGGACTTCATAAATCTAAATGCTCCATTAGATAACCAACAATGTGGTTTACGCTCCTAGATCTCTTCGACACCCTCATATCTGGTATGGATGATGCCAAACAGGCATTCATCCTCGTATTTCTAGACATTGCCTCCGCGTTTGACAATATCAACCACAACACTCTGCTCACTAGACTTGAATAGACTGGAATTAAAGGAACAACCTACCAATGGTTTAAATCTTATATCTCCAACCATATGCAACAAGTACAAATAGGTCAAGAAACTTCCTCAACTTTCAAACAGGAGCAGGGAATATCTCAGGTATTTGTTCTCTCAGCACTTTTTTTTAAATCTCTATTTACAACCAATTTATAATATATTCAAAAAATTCAAAGTGGGTTTCCATATTTATGTGGATGATATCATGTTATACCTTCCCATAGATATGAGGAGCCCTTATCAACAGATAATGGCATCTTGTAGCAAGGAAGCTGAGACATGGCTAGCTTCTCATAACCTGAGCATTAACTTAAAAAAAAACCAGAGGTGCTTTATATGTCAAGGAATCAGAATTTTACTCCCCCGACAACAATTAAGATACAAGACATGACACTGCCAGTGAAAAAGTAAGGTACCTTGGCATGATACTCGATCAATCTCTCTCCATGACATCACAATTAAAACAGATCATTAGAACCATATTCTTCAAACTAAGAACCATACAACATCTTGACCACTAATCAACATGAATGACTTTAGATCAGTTGTACAAGCACTAATTACCCCACACATCAATTTCTGCAATAGCTACTTCAGGACTACCAAAAAAGAATCTGAAACAACTCCAAGGGTTGCAGAGCAGAGAGGGCATCCATCTGTCCAAGAAAGGTCGATGCATCTTCAGTAGTAGACTGGCTAATCTACTGAAGAGGGCTTTAAACAAGTTTTGTTGGGGATGGGTGAAGAAAGCCCCCAGGTAAGAGAAAGCCCCCAAGTAAGTGATACATTAAATACCTTTATGGAAATGGGTAAAAGGGGCAACAAATGGAAAGCAGTGTGTATAAATGCCTGTAGCATGGGAAATAAGATCCCTGATGTTGAAGCTTTGGTGGGAGTGGCCGACTTGGATTTAGTGGCAGTTACAGAAACATGGTTCACAGAAAACCATGACTGGGATGTAACTATACCTGGCTATACTTTATTCAGAAAGGACAGGGTAGGAAGAAGGGGAGGAGGAGTGGCACTATATGTAAAAAATAATATTAAAGCTTTGGAATTACAGAGCTTAAAAGGGAGAGAGGAGGCATTGTGGGGTAAACTAGAAATAGGGAAAGAGAAATCTATTTGCATTGGCGTGATATACAGACCTCCCTCACAAGAGGAAGAGGTGGACAGAGAGTTAATTAAAGACATACACAGCATTGCTAGGAAAGGGGAAGTGCTACTGAAAGGGGATTTCAATATGCCAGATGTTGAATGGCACATTCCTGCTGCAGTTTCATATAGAAGTAAAGAGATGCTGGATTCTCTACAGGGACAACTATTCAGGCAATTGGTAACAGACCCCATACATGAAGGGGCCATACTGGACTTGGTGCTTACCAATGGTGAAAGTGTTTCTGATGTTATAGTGGGAGATCATTTTGCATCCAGGGATCACCAGATGGTGTGGTTCAGTATTAGGACTAGGGCTGTTAGAATCCATTCAAAGGGGAGGGTCTTAGAATTTAGGAAGACTAACTTTGCCAAGACGGGCCAATAATGTAGGGAAATCTGACTTAAATCTGCCTTGGGTCTGCTTATATATATATTGGCTTCATATTAGCTTTATATGACTGCACCCTTGCCTGATGATATTATGGATGGCACAGAAGACAAGCATGTGGGTATAAAGGAGTAGATGTGGCCTGCTATGGAGGATTTGCTATGGAGAATTCTGGGTAACCATATTCTGCATAGGAGTATGCAAAAATATTGGGCCTAGCAGTATTTGAGCCTAAGCAAGAAACAGGCTAAGCCAGGAATGCAATGAATTCAAACTTATGAGCATAAACACACTCTCCTACCCTGAAGGTTTCAATTAGTGCCAGAAGAAGAAAATACACAGGAAGGGGCAGAGGTCACAGGCCATGCATAGATAAATAGACCTAAAAGCACAGAGGTCACAGGCCATGCATAGATAAAGAGACCTAAAAGCATAGAGGTCATAGGCCATGTATAGATAAGCAAGTCTAAGTGCTGGTCTAGATGTACAAATGTAAGGAGATTATCCCCTGGGAAAAGTGTTGCAGGGCACTGCTGACACTTAAGAATGTATGATGGATTACTGAACAGACATTTGAGACGGAGAGAAATGTATATAAGGCAATTATTTTTCAGGTAGGAGCGGGCGGTATTTTCTTCCTCTTCACAGAGAAAGAAAGTACTGTCTGCCATCTCTAGATAGGCATTTGCTGTTTGCTATTTTATAATCACTTTTGTTATTCTAAATAAAAGTCTTTTGAGCTAAAGCAACTGCCGTCTAAGTAATTCTCTGATTGGTGATATTTTGGGCAACCGTTGTGGGAACCAGAAGCCACAATAATTGGTGCCGAACACCCTCTAAATTTTTTTCCCTTCCAAATTGCCCAATGACTCCTCTGACTGCAGTTTTTGACTTGTAGTTTTACTTGTCAGAGGGACTACCTCCTGTTTTTCACAGTAGAGGAAAAAAAAACAGGGGATGTGAATACCTTCTCACTTGAGAAGAGGATTCCTTCTGCTGGTACAGAAGATGGGAATACCGCTCTGAGTGACGTCGAGAGAGATTTTTTGATACCCTAGGATGACTTTATTGGTGAGTGTTCAGTTTCCCTGTCTGTATGAAAGGACAGAAGACTTGCCCAGGTTCGAGTGGTGGGTAAGTATGTAATTAATATTTTGTTATGTAAGAAAACTGTTAGAGTGTCTCTGTATTTAGTTGTAAACATTAGGGAATGGTTAGGGAAAGAAAGTTTTGCCCAGACATTATGTCTCTTTTCCAGGATTGATTGATGTATGCTTGAGACTGTACGTATTATTATTAATACGAAGCGAGTGTGTGTCTTTATCCATGTTTTCATACCTCCGCGAGGAGATTGGCTGGGTTTAGATGAAGCACAAGAGTTGTTTGTTTTGTATGAGTCCTGGATAAGTAACTTCTAACCTTTGTAAATAAAAAGGTCTGAATTTTCCATCTGTAAAAGCGAAGTTACCCCCCTTGTGAATAAAGAGGGGTTTGCCCCTGTCCCCGAACAGTGAAAACACCAGGTTTACGGATTTTAGAAAGAGGGACAGCTAAGGAGAATATTTATAGAAAAACAGGGATGATCACTTTATCTGGGGTGTTCACAGACCAGAGAGGGTGACAATTAGATCTATTGAAGAATAGCTTTCTAAGTATCTTTTTGAAATGAATTACTTTGCAAGTTCTAGATCAAGGTGAATGACGGAGCTGACTGCAGCTGCATTAAATAACCAAGGAGGAGTGGGTCTAGTAGGCTGATTAGGTATAATGCATTTAACTCTGTCCTGTGTTTTTAGTTTTAATCTTTAGTAAACACTGTCCTGTCATTACTGGCTACTCCAGTAGATTTTATGTTCCCTGGAGCTGAACTGATTAGAATTTTTTTTTCTTAAGTTGAACTAAGTGTGGAATTCCTGGAGAGCTTATCTGTTTGCTTTTATTTTCTTTCACAATATTCATGTGCTTGTAAGATGCCTCAGTCTCTGGAGAGGGTAAAACCGTTGGCCCGGAGTCCCTTGAACGCAAGTGCTAAGCGGTGTTTGTTTATCTGTCTCTATTCTTCCATGTCCTTCCTGTCTTCTTTAGAACATTGAAAACAACGAAAAATCTTCCAGGATCTGCTTTAGTAATTGATGTGCTGAGACAGCTAGTTTTTTTTCCTGTCTGTCTGAATATATTGTAACATGGAATGGATTTTCTGAGTTAGTGGATTGGGATCTGAATGTATTGTACACTGAAGTGAGAATCTTAGAAGCAGACCGCACAGATAATTGACAGTGTTTTATTCTGAACTACCAGCTATTGTGTGCAGTGATATGACTGGTAGACAAGTACAGCCTGAAAATTCCCCTGTGCATGTTTGTGTGCAGTAAATAAATCTGATCCATATGTGTAAGTTTTATTTTTTAAATTTGGGATCTGAGTTAAGAAAAAATTTGTCTGCTGTTCTCTGTGTGTCAGAAGATTAAATAGCTCTGCCTGGGTCTGTGATAGGTCATAGGGCAGTTGTACACAATGCAGAACGAATTTCTATGAATGTGTTAACAAATTTAAGATCAAATTAATAATAAAGGAAAAAGATTACAGCTGGATTTTGCAACTAGGAAAAATAGCTCTAAAAGAAAATCCGTGTAAGAAAATATGTAACCATGTGATGCAAAGATGTTTACTTAGTATTACATTGTTGGAGAAAATCTTTATATAAGATTATGAAGAAAATATTTTTTAATTGTTCTTTTAAGGTTCCTGTGTTTCTCAAGCTTAAAGGTATATTGCTTTTTGGGATTTCCCAAGGGGGAATGCTTTACTGAAGTTTCTTAGGAAAGCCTCTCTACTCTGATCAGATGGCCTGCTGTGCTTAAGTGCTCCCAGATGTTAGATCAAACAATCAAGGCATTGGAGAATCTGTTTCTGTTGTCCTTTGCCCTTTAGAGTGGGGGTTTGACGGCCCTGACAGGACAATGCTACTTAGAAGTGATTTGATTACCGAGTGAATGAGAAATTATATGTTTGGTTTTGATCAAGAAAAATTAAAAGTAAAACTGAATTTTATATATTGAGGACATACTTATTGTTCATACATCCAAAAGAGCTGTAACTTTTATTTTAATTTTTGTTTAAAGGACAGAAAGAGAGATCTACTGTTTGCTGTCAGTTCAGTTTGACACCAGTTTTCATTCAATTTAAATGTGAAAGGGAGTGTTTGTATTCTTAAGCTCAGTGCTAATGACTAATGACTAAGGACAGTAACACAGGAGTTGCTGAATTGTAGGATAAATTGATCTGTTTTTCTGTATTTAAATTTTATATGTTGGGGTCCAGAGAACACAGTGTACTTTGTTTTGAAAGATTTTTTTAAGTTTCAATTTTAGGAATACACTATATTGTAGCACTATGACATACAAATTTACTTTAGCTTACACACTTGCAGAACAAATTTGGTAGAAAAAATGGAGCTTAGTTCCCAGAAGAATATGAGAATATTTGTAAAGTTATTTACACATAAAATAACATTAAGTTGAATCAATTAGACAAAGTCTCCTACAGCACTTTCTCTGATACAGAGGTTTGTTTTTTAACATGTCTGTCTAGTTCTGTTGTCCATTTGTATTTCTTAAGATAGCATGCCGGTAAGGTGAAGCTAGCCCAAGCACTGCTTTGAAGTCTCCACCTGACAGGCAAAAGTATTAGTGTAATGAAAGACTCAGGATAATTACTTTGCCTTGTTCAGCACTCTCACTGAAAACAGTATATACAATGGATTCTAGTCATACGTGAGAGAGAGAGACATGTGGCTGTCTTGTTAAAAACCATACTTTGTCCTAATGAGACCACTGTTATAAAAATGTTACAAAAATAATATTTTTATACTGTAGGGACTTTATTCAGATTGTTTAAGACAGTTGTTATTTTGAATGAGCACATATGTCCATTTTTGAACCATACCAATTAAGTTGGTGAGAAAATAAGACACTGTTTACTCATGTTGTTATATTTATTGAGAAGAATCCAAGTTTATATTTTCTATATACCATTTGTTTGCCACAATACTAAGTTTCTAACAATTGTTTGATGTTCTTAGCATGCCAATTAAGAGGTGGTACTCTGATGGACATTAAACTGATGAAGGTTATTTAAAGTGAAATATCTGTCTAATGAACATGTAAACAAATTTTATTCAACTATGCTGTCTCCAGAATCTTTAATTCAGGAAGTCATTTAAGCCCCAACACATATTCAATAATTGGAAATAGACACCTGGAGACAGGCTAGGTGCATTTTGCACCCTGATATGCTTTGGAACATCCATACTGGCCATGTGGTACTTCCAAATGCTTTTTGCCTCATTTTGCCTTTGTATGTCCTGGCCAGACATGTAGGAGTAAAAAGAGGGATGATTTGATGACAAATTTTTACAAATAAAAATTGTGGTAATTCTGAAACTTGCCAAACTTGCAGAATATGTGCTTGCAACTTTATTAAACTGAGAGACACAGTTGATACCATATGAGATAGTTCTGATCTTAAGTAAATATGGATGAAATGATGTTTATCACATTGCATTGTCTCATTGTAAAATCTAATCTAGAATATTTAGTCTTTTCATTTAATATTGGATTTTGCTCTTCTGAATGGGACCTGGAACCATGTCACCGATTGAAATCCATAGATTCCAGCAGAGGGAGTTGGCCATAATCCAGATGCAACAGACCACCCCAAGACCTCTGAACTCAACTATACTTAAACTTCAGAGACAGGTGAAGCGCACGACGCAGTCCTGAAAAACTGCTGGGAAGCAGGTCCAAATTATCTGAAAATAAAGACTATTAAGACTGATTGGGACTTTTGGGAAAATCTACAAGCCATTTGGGCTACAGCAATTGCAATATCCACACCAGCTCAAGTTTTGCTGTAACATTTTCAAAGCTTTCTTCATCACTTTGTTAAATATTTGATGTGTTCAGTATTATTGCAAGCTGTATGTCTTCCATTCTCTTAGAATGTTGCCTGCTGGTATTCCGAACTCAGAGGAGGCCTAAAAGCTTTCATTCTTATTCTTTTAAGTATGGCTTGTTTTGCAATTATTGCCTGTTGTGTATTATCCATTCTGTTTGCTTGTTGTCAAAGAATGATAAGTCAAGCACCAATGCCATGTATGTTGTAGCTCGAGAACTGTACCAGAAGCTGCCCCTTTGTATCATCCCTCTCTGTCTCAAATGGTTATTATTATCAATGCCCTTTAGTGGGATTACTTTTGCCCCTCCACATAAAAGAAAAAGGAATAGAAAAAGTGGAGAATGTAGGGAAATCTGACTTAAATCTGCCTTGGGTCTGCTTATATATATATTGGCTTCATATTAGCTTTATATGACTGCACCCTTGCCTGATGATATTATGGATGGCACAGAAGACAAGCATGTGGGTATAAAGGAGTAGATGTGGCCTGCTATGGAGGATTTGCTATGGAGAATTGTGGGTAACCATATTCTGCATAGGAGTATGCAAAAATATTGGGCCTAGCAGTATTTGAGCCTAAGCAAGAAACAGGCTAAGCCAGGAATGCAATGAATTCAAACTTATGAGCATAAACACACTCTCCTACCCTGAAGGTTTCAATTAGTGCCAGAAGAAGAAAATACACAGGAAGGGGCAGAGGTCACAGGCCATGCATAGATAAATAGACCTAAAAGCACAGAGGTCACAGGCCATGCATAGATAAAGAGACCTAAAAGCATAGAGGTCATAGGCCATATATAGATAAGCAAGTCTAAGTGCTGGTCTAGATGTACAAATGTAAGGAGATTATCCCCTGGGAAAAGTGTTGCAGGGCACTGCTGACACTTAAGAATGTATGATGGATTACTGAACAGACATTTGAGACGGAGAGAAATGTATATAAGGCAATTATTTTTCAGGTAGGAGCGGGCGGTATTTTCTTCCTCTTCACAGAGAAAGAAAGTACTGTCTGCCATTTCTAGATAGGCATTTGCTGTTTGCTATTTTATAATCACTTTTGTTATTCTAAATAAAAGTCTTTTGAGCTAAAGCAACTGCCGTCTAAGTAATTCTCTTATTGGTGATATTTTGGGCAACCGTTGTGGGAACCAGAAGCCACATACCTCAGAAAGTCATTAGCAGGATGGGAACAGCTGGAGGATGTAGAAAAAGAGAGGACAAAACGGAAAGGGGATATTTTAAGGGCAACAACCTTTTTGTAAAAATGGTAAATAAAGGTAAAATGAAAAGGAGACCGCTATGGCTTTCGAAAGAAGTGGCTGAAAAAGTGAAGAAAAAGAGGGAGGCCTTCATGAAATACAAGAGATAGTAGATAGTCATGGTCTAATGGGAGACAGCCAACATGGCTTTAGACAAGGAACATCTTGTCTTACTAATCTGTTATGTTTGAATAAACAGGTGGACAAAGGTGAGTCGGTTGATATAGTGTATCTGGACCTTCAGAAAGCCTTTGACAAGGACCCTCATCAGAGACTTTTGGCAAAACTAAAGAGTCATGGGATAGGAGGCAGTGTACTACTGTGGATAAGGAACTGGTTAAAAGATAGAAAGCAGAGGATTGGGCTAAATGGCCAATTTTCCCAATGGAGAAAGGTGAAAAGTGGTGTACCCCAGGGATCTGTGCTGGGTCCGTTGCTTTTTGACATATTCATAAATGACCTGGAAAGTGGAATAACGAGTGAGGTTATCAAATTTGCAGATGACACAAAACTATTTAAAGTTGTTAAAACCCAAGAGGATTGTGGAAAATTGCAAAAGGATCTTGATAAATTGCAAGACTGGGCATCAAAATGGCAGATAAATTTAATGTGGACAAGGGCAAACTTATGCACCTAGGGAAGAACAACCCAAACTATGGTTACACAATGCAAGGTTCCACATTAGGAACCACCACCCAGGAAAAAGATTTAGGTGTCATTGTGGATAACATGTTAAAACCCTTGGCCCAGTGTGCAGCGGCAGCCAAGAGAGCAAATAGAATGCTAGGTATCATAAGGAAAGGAATGAAAAATAAAACAAAAGATATTATAATGCCTCTATACAGTTCCATGGTGAGACCGCACCTTGAATATTGTGTGCAATTCTGGTCGCCGTATCTTAAAAAGGTTATAGCGTTATTAGAAAAGGTTCAGAGGAGAGCCACCAAAATGGTAAAGGGGATGGAAGGATACTCCTATGAATAAAGGCTAAAAAGGTTAGGGCTCTTTAACCTGGAAAGAGACGGCTAAGGGGAGATATGATAGAAGTCTATAAATTAATGAACGGAGTGGAATGGGTAAACGTAGATCGATTGTTTACGTTATCAGAATATAGAAAGACTAGCAATGAAGCTACAGGGTAAACTATTTAAGACTAATAAAAGAAAATATTTTTTCACTCAACGTGTAATCAAAATCTGGAATTTGTTACCAGAGGATGTAGTAAAGGCTGTTAGTGTAGCTGGGTTTAAAAAAGGTTTGGACAAGTTCCTGGAGGAAAGGTCCATAAACCATTATTAAGAAGGGACACAGGATATCAATGCTAGACCCAGTACAGCATTGCGGAACCTGTGTTTTTTGGGGAAACTGCTAGGTACGTACGACCTAGATTGGCCACTGTTGGAAACAGGATACTGGGCTTGATGGACTTGGTCTGACCCAGTATGGCATATCTTATGTTCTTAAGAGATTACAGAGAGAGGAAGACAGGAATCTATAGTTGGAAAAACTTAGAGAAGCTAGAAAAGTAGTCAGGAAAGCAAAGATTCAAAAAGAGGAGGAAATAGCCATTGCAATAAAATGGGGGGGGGGGGGATAAGACATTTTTCAGATATGTTAGTGAGAAGCGGAAGGGCAAAAGTGGGATTGTCAGTCTCAAGGGTGAAGGGGAGGAATATGTAGAAGCTGATGAGGATAAAGCGGAACTGCTTAACAAATATTTCTGTTCTGTGTTCATAGATGAAGAACCAGGAGCAGGACCTCAGAAACACCCACAAACAGGAACAGAAACGAGGTACAACTTGAACAATTTTTATCAGACGGTGTTCATGAGAAACTAGCTCAACTTAAAGTAGACAAAGCGATGGGACCGGATGGGATACAACCTAGAATACTGAGGGAACTTGTGGACGTTCTAGCACCTCCACTGACTGACCTTTTCAATGCCTCGTTGGAGTCGGGAGTGGTGCCAAAGGACTGGAGAGAGGCTCACGTGGTACCTTTACACAAAAGCGGAAGTAAGGATGTGGTTGAAAACTACAGGCTGGTTAGTTTAACTTCAGTGGTGAGTAAATTATTGGAAATGCTGCTGAAAGAGAACATAGTGAGGTTTCTGGAGTCCAGAGGATTACAGGATCCAAGGCAGCATGGATTCACCAGAGGCAGGTCTTGTCAGACAAATCTGATTGATTTCTTTGACTGGGTGACCAGGAAGTTGGACCAAGGGAGAGCCCTAGATATGGTGTATTTAGATTTCAGTAAAGCCTTTGACACTGTTCTTCACAGGTGATTTATAAACAAACTGAGCACCCTAGGGATGGACCCTAAAGTTACTGCTTGGGTTAGAAATTGGTTGGGTGGGAGGCGACAAACAGTACAGGTAAATGGAGCTCACTCTGAGGAGAAGGATGTTACCAGTGGTGTGCCCCAGGGATCTGTCCTTGGTCCAATTCTTTTTAACATCTTTGTTAGTGATATAGTGGAAGGGCTGTTGGGTAAGGTTTTCCTCTTTGTGGACAATACCAAAATCTGCAATAGAGTAGACACCCAGGAAGATGTAGATAACATGAGGAGGGATCTAGCTAAGCTTGAAGAATGGTCTAGAATTTGGCAGCTGGGATTTAATGTTAAAAAATGTAGGGTCATGCATTTGTGCTGCAGCAATTCAAAGGAGCAATATAGTATAGGGGGTTGAAGTACTTTTGTCCACTAAAGAAGAGCAGGACCTAGGTATGATTGTGTCTCATGATCTTTTAAGTAGATAAACAGGTAGAAAAGGTGACGGCAAAAGCTAGAAGGAAGCTTGGTTGCATATCGAGAGGAATGGCTAGCAGAAAAAAGGAGGTGATAGTGCCTCTGTATAAGTCTTTGGTGCGACTTCATTTAGAGTATAGTGTGCAATTCTGGAGACCGCACCTTCAAAAGGATATAAACAGGATGGTGTCAGTACAGAGGGTGGCTACTAAAATGGTTAGTGGTCTTCATTATAAAGCATATGAGGACAGACTTAAGGATCTTAATATGTACACCTTAGAGGAAAGGCGGGATACAGATGATATGATTGAGATGTTTAAATACCTCTCTGGCATAAATCTACAGGAGGAGAGCCTCTTTCAATTGAAAGCAAGTTCTGCTACCAGGGGACATGGGATGAAGGTGAAGGGGGATAGATTCAGGAGTGATATGTGGAAATATTTCTTTACGGAAAGAATGGTGGATCCGTGGAATAGTCTCCCAGTGGAGGTAGTAGAGATGAGGACAGTATCTGAATTAAAAAAAGCATGGGTCAAACACAGAGGATCTCTAAAGGAAAAAAAGGGGACTGTTGTAGTTGTTGATATGGAAGGACAGACTAGATAGGCCATGCGGTCTTTTTCTGTCGTCATATTTCTATGTTTCTGTGTTTCAAATAGCCCAGAATGTTATGACTAGAATCATCTATTAAGCCCGATTAAGTGACCATATAACCCCCATATTATACAACCTACACTGGCTACTAGTATCAAGTAGAATAAGGTACAAAACACTAATGATAGCATTCAAGTTAGTTAACAATATTTCTCCATCATTCCTATCAACATTAATTATCCATACAAAAAACACAAGACTCAAAAGGGGTCATGCAGAGAACACACTTATTATCCCACCGAACATCTACAAAACAAATCAAATCGCAAGCAACAGAGTATTCTCATTCATTGCATCTGTTTTGTGGAATGCCCTACCAGATACATTATGTTCCATTAACGATTTACAAGCTTTCAGAAAGGAATTAAAAATGCTTCTGTTCATTGAACACTATGGCAAAAACAACAGTAATAATGATATTCCACTGGTTCCTAACTGAATCCCTCATAGGCAACTGTAAAAATGTCCATGAGAAAAGCAAAATAGAATCCTGAAAACCTTGTAAATAGTTATAAATGTAAATAGTTGTATTTAATATTTTAATGTTTGGATCATAAAATTGTTCTATGTCAATTTTCCGTTTATTGTAAACCTTCCCTAATCAGGAAGGGGCGGTATAGAAAAACCACTGAAATAAATAAATAAGTACATTTTGAAATGCCTCTTTCATTATGCTGTGAAGTTCCTGTGTTGAATTTGCTTAATGATTGCCAAGTCATCGAATCTCCTTCCTTTCAATCATATTTTCAGTTTTGGAAACAAGAAAAAGTCAAAGGCTGTGAGGTCAGGTGTGTATTGAGGCTGATGGACTTGCTCGATTTGGTGTTTGGCCAAGAACTGTTGAACAAGATGCGATGCGTGAGCACCAGTCCTGTGCAACTCTGGCCTCTTACGATGAACTGCATCTCTCAAATGAGTCAGTTGATATTAATGATGAACAATAGCCTGGTAATGAAAGAAAACTGTGAGCATGACCTTGACATTGCTTCTCACCTGACGAGCTTTCTTGGGTCTGGGAGAGTTTGGAGTCTTCCATTGTGAAGACTGAGCCTTAGTTTCTGGGTAATAACCATAAATCCATGATGCCATAATAATCATTTTGATGAAATCTGAGTCATTTTCAATGCATTCCAACTATTCCCTGGCTGCAGACAATCAATCTTCTTTTTGGTCAGGGGACAGGAGTTTCGGCATGAATTTTGCACACACATCTCTTCCCCAAATCGACAGTAAGAATGGACTGTACTGACCTGAAACTGATGTCCCTGTCAAAAGCAAGTTCCTTGATAGTCAATCGATGATTTGAGCGTATTGCGGCACTCACTGCTTCAACTTTGTCTTCATTCCTGCTCGTGGATGGCCTTCCAAAATATTCATCCCTGTCAATACTTGGACGTCCCTTTTGGAAATGTTTGTACCAGTCATAAACACGAGCACTACTCAGGCATTCAATGCCATACAGTTGCTGAAACTTGTCATAAGTCTCTTTGCACAAATCTCCAAGTTTCTGGCAGAATTTAATGCAATTTCGATGTTCAGTTTTTTCTCATTGTAAATCTGAAAAACTGATTTTACATGATACCAAACATCACATGATTTAAAAAAGTACAAGTGTGCTGCAGCCATGCTATACTCTGCACATGCAGAGCACATAACTAGGTCACTGCATGCTTAATAGCATCGCGGTGTGACGTATAGCAATATAGCTACAGAACAAGTCTCAGTATTACATCTCATATTATTTTTTTGCTTCAGATTTTGTGAAAATATTTTTAGTTGTACATTTTGCCTCAATGGTAAGCTTCCCCCCCCCCCAAAGGGGCCCTTTTATGAATGTGAGACAAGTATTTGTGCTTATTGCACATTAGGAGCAAAAAACTAATGCACGATAAGTGCAACCATCTTGTACTGTCAGGGGCATGCCCAGAATATTCTTGGCAGTTATCACACTGAAAAGTCTCTTACCACGTTGTGTCATCTGCAATAACCAAGGGCGCACAATTTATTTTATTTATTTAAAGGGTATTTCTATCCCGCCTTATCCTTCAATCAAGGCAGTGTACACAGCAAACAATCAATAGAGTTTGTGGCTGTGTTTTCCTGTATTCTTATACTTTACAGTGAGGGTGTATGAGTGTGGGTGGTATGATTAAGGTGAGCTATTTACAATATGAGCTTTTTACAGTTATATATATGTACATTCATATCTATACAGTGGGCTGCGGGTAAGGTATTAGCCAGGTCTGGTGATTTTGTCATATGCTCGGTCCATAGTGCTCTATGAATAGCAATGCCTAGTTGTTTTCGAAAGTTGTTTGGATCTTCTGTTGATCGTAGATCGTCTGGGAGTGCGTTCCATATTATTGGTGCTACCACCTATTGAGGTGAGGGTAAAAGCACCCATGCTAATTTCAACATTGGCAACATATTGTAAGTACCATGTGCTCTTTGCCCATAATCTCCCCATTCCCCACCCCAAAAACTATCATGGCAGTGCCATAACAGTTATTATGGACCCATGTTAACCACTTACTGCATGCTGAAGCGTGCATTAACCATTAGCACACTTTAGTACAAGGGCCCCAAAGTATATCTTGGCCTGTCTTATTATAGAAACATAGAAACATGACGGCAGAAAAAGACCATATGGCCTATCAGGTCTACCCTTCAATATCAACTACAACTACAATAGTCCCCTTTTTACTTTCAGAGATCCTATGTGTTGTCCCATGCTTTTTTGAATTCAGATACTGTCCTTGTCTCTACCACCTCCACTGGGACCTATTCCATGCACCTACCACTCCTTAAAGAAATATTTCTGCATATTACTCCTGAATCTATCCCTTTTCACCCTCATCCAATGTCCCCTCATAGCAGAGCTTGCTTTCAGTTGAAAGAGACTTTCCTCCTGTGCATTTATGCAACAGAGGTATATAAACATCTATGTCATATCTCCTCTTTCCCACCTTTCCTCTAAAGTATACATATTAAGATCATTAAGTCTGTCCTCATATGATTTATAACGAAGTCCACTAACCTTTTAAAAGCCACCCTCTGCACTGACTCCAACCTGTTTATATCCTTTTGAAGGTGTGGTCTCCAGAATTGCACACAATACTTCAAATGAGGTTGTACCAGAGACATATACAGAGGCACTATCACCTCCTTTTTTCTGTTGGCCTTTCTTCTCCCTATGCACCCAAGCAATTTTCTGGCTTTCACCGTCACCTTTTCTACCTGTTTAGCTACTTTAAGATAATCAGACACCATCTCGCCCAGGTCCAGCTCTTCTTTTGTGGACAGAAGTACTTCACCCCCTACACTGTACTGCTCACTTAGATTTTTCAGCCGAAATGCATGACTGCATTTTTTAACATTAAATCTCAGCTATCAAATTCTAGACCATTCTTCAAGCTTAGCTAGATCCCTCCTCATCATATCTACTCCTTCTTGGGTGTCTACTCTATTGCAGATTTTGGTATCATCTGCAAAGAGGCAAACCTTATCTGATTGCCCTTCCACAATTCACTAACAAAGATGTTAAAAAGAATCGGACCAAGGACAGATCCCTGCGCAACTCCACTGGTGACCTCTTTCTCAGAGTGAGCTCCATTTAACTACACCCTTTGCCGCCTCCCATCCATCCTTAGGGTGCTCAGTTTGTTTATAAGTTGTCTGTGCAGAACGATGTCAAAGGCTTTACTGAAATCTAATTTCACCACATCTAGGGCTCTCCCTCTGTCTAACTCCCTGGTCACTCAGTCAAAGAAATCAATCAGATTTGTCTGACAAGACCTGCCTCTGGTAAACCCATGCTGCCTCAGATCCTACAATCCATTGGACTCCAGAAACCTCATTATTCTCTCTTTAACACTAGAAGCCCCAAAAGGAATTTTACCTAGAAACCCCAAAGTGCGTCAATTGATGCATTATCATGATGACTGCATTTAGCATGAAATACAGATGTGAATTAATGTGAAGTTACTTATTTGTTAAATACGTGCAGTATGTGACGTCATTACATGACGTCATCGTGTGTTTATTGTTTGTAATGTCGGAGTAAAACTGTACCAATCAAATATAACAGTCCCAGAAAAAACGTTATTCAAAAAATAAATAGCCAATAATTTCATGCAAATACTGTGAATCCCCCTCTCAACACTTCACCATATTTTGGGCATAAACCGCAAGAGGAAGAGAGAAAACCTCAACCTCACACGCAGTACATGTCCCTTTTTTTATTCATTTAAATGTTCTCATGCTCTTGTCTTGTCCATAAAACAAGTATAAAAATTACACTTATCTGGTCCGTCACACGACGTGCATGTTTCGAGGCCTGAAGCCTCTGTATCAAGTGCTCTCAATGAATTACAGTGTGTCCAAACTTCCTTCAACCGCCAAAAAACGCTGAACAAGCAGCTGTTGAAAAGGGAGAAGCTTACTCAGGATAGGCTGCCCACAGAAACACCCACCAACCAGAGAACACCAGTCATCACAAGGGACTTCCCCACTCATCTCGGGGTTCCCTATAGTGAAAGGTATGTGAAGACAGTTTTCAGAAGGAGCCGTCAGAACCCCAACCAGTCAATTTCGCGATTCAAACCAGCGGGAGAAACAGTCCGTAAGGTAAATATCCAACGCTGTTCCAATCTACGTAACTTCGCCGTTCGATCCCCGCTCCTAGGGTCCAGTGGGACATGATCAATCACTGTCCATCTCAAATGTTCAAAGTTATGATGTTGATCGAGACAATGTTGCACTATTGGGGCCGTCAATACAGATTGACGAAGCCGTGAGGCATGCTCACCCAGTCGAATTTTTATCGCTCTCATAGTACTCCCCACATAACGTAATAAACAGGGACATTCCAACAGATATACTACATAGGTGGAAGTGCATGTAGTCTGCCATCTTCGATGAAAATTGCGACCTGACCGCATGTCAGACCATACTTGGCCGGAAATAGTAGTATCACAGTAGCTGCATTGATTGCATGGCAAATGGGACCCCGACTTAACAGCCGGATAACTTGGTCGATCCACAGAAACCGCAGATTTCACCAAAACATCCCGTAAATTTCTCCCCCGAGAATAGGTGATCCATAGAAACTTATTAAAACAGGGATATATAGATAATACAGGCCAATATTTCTTTAAAAGATTAGCCACCTTATTCGAATGATTCATATATGGCAAAATACCTGTCAATATATCCTCCGATCTATTAACAGACCGGACCTGAAGAAAATCAGAATAAAAAAAAACATTCTCTGTGAGAATACAAAGCCCTGCGATATGCACGGGAAATTACCTCCTGGGGGTAACCCTTATAGAGAAGCTGGTTCTTCAAATCCACTGCATGATATTTAAATTGAACCACAGACGTACACAATCTATTTATCCTCAAAAATTGCCCGTAAGGTAATCCTTTGCAAAGGGGTTCAGGGTGAAAACTCCTATAACTCAATAAACAATTTTGCTGAACCGGTTTTCTGAAAAGAGTAGTAAGTAATGAGGTCCCCTCCCGGAAAACCATCATGTCCAGAAATTCCAATCGGTCCATTGACAGGTGAGCTGTAAACTTTATATGGATCTTGATAGTGTCAAGCCACGCAATGAAAGCATTTAATGAAGGCAAATCAGAGTTCCAAACAAAAAATATATCATCAAGGAATCTTTTCCACATAATGACATTCACACAATATGGTGAAGGGTAAATGTAATGTTCCTCAATATCAGTCATATACAAAGTGGCGATCGAAGGAGCCACAGTGGCTCCCATGGCTATCCCAAAAATTTGCTGGAAAAATTCCCCTTCAAATAGAAAGTAATTGCGAGAAAGCACTAATGTTATCAATTCCATCAAAAAATCTTTTGGCAAATGTGTCAGAGCTTTCACAAACTTTGATTGAAGCAAACCTAAGGCTTCACCCTGATCCATGTTCGGAGTAAAACTGTAAGCAGTGATTGAGATGCGCCACATAGTGGGACCATGAATTTATGCCTAGAAGCCCCAAAGTACTTTGGGGCTTCTAGGTATAAATTCATTTTCCTGCTAGGTGGTGCATCTGTCATTAATTTTCAATGCATATATTTGAACATCTTGACATTGCTAACAAAGTCATGGAACATGACTGACATGGTTCTAGCAGTGGCGCTGGTATACAACTTTGAAGATGCATTTGTGTCAATTGACGCACTTTGGGGCTTCTAGTGTTAATGTTGTACATCTAACTTTCGATTGCTTGCCTTTTCAGAAAATGTTTTTTGGCTTCATCTACCACTTTCACCTCACCTCTAAACTACCTGGGCATTGATTTGGTTTTCTTTTTAATTTTCTTTAATGAACAGACCTTTTTAATGCATTAAATATATTTTCTTTAGGTTTTCAGTATGCCTTATGTAAACATTTGACTGCTGCAGGTGCTCCTTTTAATTTTTACTAACTTCCTTATTTTATCATACTTTCTCTTTAGTGTCTTCCTCCCAGTGATCATGACAGATTTGATCACTATGGGATCTATTCCGTCCTGTGAATACAGGGAGGCTTAGATAGGGGTGGAAAGGGGTGTTATGGAGGCAGAGCGAGGGCAGGGCATGGGCGGTCCACGACCCTGGATGTACAGGGCCGTTTGAACCCTTCCAAATCCATGGCTATTTGGTTCACCTTTGGAGCACCCCCCCCCCCCCCGGCCCTGTTATTTCCTCTACTCTGATCCCACTGGTTTCTTCCTTTTGCTATCTTGGACTTACCCTTGACTTGTCTCTGTCCTACTCAGATAGCAAAAGGAAGAAACCAGTGGGATCAGAGTAGAGGAAATAACAGGGCCAGGGGGGGGGGGGTGCTCAAAAGGTGAACCAAATAGCCATGGATTTGGAAGGGTTCAAACGGGGAAAATTGGATACCATCAATCAGTGGATGAAGTCCAGGCAGGACTTGAGCATGGTGAGATCCAGAGAAGAGGAAGGAGTGTGATGGAAGAGAATAATGTCATCCACATACGTATAAGCAGAGATACCAGATTGTTGAATGAGCAAAGAGAGAGGGACAAGAAAAACATTAAAGAGGAGGGGAGAAGAATGGAGCCAAGGGGAATGCCACAGGGCAGAGACATGGGGGTAGAGGAAGAAGAACATGAGTGAAAGAGAAGGAATGGGCTGTGAGGATGGAACAGAACCAGTGCAGAGGGATGCCCCGAATACGTAGATCATAGAGATGGGAAAGATCATCTATTCTACAAGATTGAAAGCGGAGGAAAGGTCCAAGGAAACAGCAAGAGTAAGATCACCGTGTTCATGGGGAATGTGAAGTTCATTTAGCAGAGAAAGAATGATAGACTTGATGCTGTAACCCACTCTAAAACTGGACTGGTGAGGATGAAGTGAATTGGTGGCATCAAGATGAGTGGACAGCTGTTCAAGCACACAACATTTGAGGAGTTTAGAGGAATCAAGGGAGGGCTTCTTCAAGATGGACTCAGGATAGACTCAGGATGTGCTTTTTTCCAGAGAGCTGAGAAACAACCAGTGGAGAGACTAGAATTGAGCAATGAAAGAAGAGGGGGAAGGAGGGCAAGAGAGGGCTCAAGAAGCCAGTTAAAAGGGATTGGGTCAAGGGAACATGTCGCTTTCCTAGAGGAAAAGGCACATGTTACAAAAAATGTCCAAGTGCAGTCTGGGACATCCAAGCCAGAACATTAAAAAAACAAGGCAGGCACATCCAAGTTCCAGCATGATTTCACAAATGTGGATGTGATCAATATGGATGTCTTTGGCCATCTACATAGATGTCCCTAGAATAGTATCCAAAACTGGAGACATCTAAGACACAAAATAAGTTTCACAATTACACAAAAAATATTGTGATCGTAGAGAGTACTGAGGATGTTTAATGTACATTTACCAAGTTTAAGTTACAATGTAAACCACTTTGATTGAAATGATAAAGCGGTATAAAAAAACTGTTAAATAAATAAATGTTTAATGGCCCAAACAAGCATTTTCCTGATGCCTATACTAAACTTGGCTGACATCACAAATGACCTCATCAATTCTGCAATTCAGCGAGGATATCTAAACCTATCATCGCACCCTGGATGTGCCCCCAGCATATCCCCTGCTTCAGGAGTGGCTCCATAAATAGGTGGAGTTAGTCTGACGCCTCAGGCAGCAAAGTTTTGGAGGAAGTAAAAAATACCCCCAAAACAGCCACCTCACTCTGCCTTCAAATGTAAAAAAAAAAAAAAAAAAGTGTGGCCAGCTGCTGTGTCCACTTCTCGGCAGCATTTGCCTCCCCCCCTTCCCCCCGCCGCCATTGTCCACATCCGAGGACACTGGGACAGAGGTGGTGAGATATCTCCATTGCCAAAAACAAAACCAATTGCAAAGCACAGGATTTTCGCGCCTCTGCCGGCTTCTAAGTCCCTGCTGGTTCTGCCCCCACCTCTGACATGAAAAGCATCATCAGAGGGGGTGGGACCCATCAGGGCCTTACAAGCATGCCAGGTTGCAAGAGCTCGTAATTTTGCTTTCCATTTTATGGGGGAGGTTTCTATCAACTTTGAAATTAAATAAACAAAACCTGGAAAGTAAAATCATTGGCTCTTGCGACTCCGGCATGCTTGTAAGGCCCTGAAGGGCCCAACCCTCTCTGATGATGATTTATGCATCAGAGGGAGGGGGGGGGGCAGCGGAACCAGCAGGGACTTACTAGCTGATGGAGGCTTGAAAATCCTGTGCTTTTCAATTACGTTGTTTTTTGTATTGTATTCCTGCCACCTAGAAGCATCCGTTGCAGCAGGAAGAGAGGTGAAGAGCAAGTGCTAGGCAGCAGGGTGGGGGGGGGGCAAGGACATATGCTGGATAACAGGGGAGGGGGCAGGAAGACAAATGCTGGACAATGGGGGGAGCATAAAGACAAATGAAACAGAAAGGAGTTGAGAAGTGGCCTAGTGGTTGGGGCAAGGTACTTCAGGCCGGAAGGTTGGGGGTTCAAATCCCACTAGAGGACAGCAACCTTGGGCCGCAAGGACTAGGGTTTCTAGTCCCACAGGTGCTCCTTGTGGTCTTGGGCAAGCCACTTAACCCTCCATAGCCCATGTTCCCTGTAAAATAGTTATCTCCAAGTTATAATGCCCTGTTCAATGTAATTTCAGTTTGTTCTATGTAAACCACACTGATGCTGAATAGCGCGGTATATAAGAGAATATAAATAAATGCTGAACAATGGGGGGAAAAAGCAGTTAAACAAATGCTGGACAGAGGGGGAGTGGGAAGACAAATGCTGGGCAATGGGGGGGGGGGGGGATCAAGATGACAAATGCTGGACCAGAGCTGGTGTGGCAGGAAGATAGGGTAAGCTAGTTATGCACGGCAGGAATATGCTGACATCAGGAGAGTGCTGTCATTAGCCACTCCCCCACTTTCCATTCAGTATGGCCTTCAGAGCGCCGGTGGATTAGTGGAGAGCCTGCCTGCAGGAGATGCTGCTTCCATGGGCAGAAGGCTGTGAGAGGCCACAATCACTACTCACAGCTTTCTGCTCATGAGAGCAGCATGCCCCACAAGCAGGCTCTCCACTAGGCTGCCTGCTCTTCAAAGGTCCTCCTGACTGGGGAGTGGGGGCAGACAGCAACGGCACCCTCCTGATATTGGCTCCTGCAGGCAGACTCTGTTTCTCAAGACCGCAGTCACGCCACAGAAGGATGTGGGAGGCAGTGACTGTGGCCCAGACATTAGAACCTGCCTGTGGGAGCAGTATGTTCTGTGGGCAGGGGCGTACAAGGCCAATTGTACCCTGTCTCTCTAGGCTGGGATCACTGATTGCATAGCCTCTGTCCATGGGATATGTTGCTCTGTGGGCATGGATGGGCACAGTGAGCCAGAAGGGAGATAATGGGTGCGGGGGAAGTGGTGGAATAGGGAGACAGCGAGGATAAGATTGAGGATGGGGGCTAGGAAGATGAAAAGAGATACCGGACATGGAAAGAGGCAAAGGGAGAAGCAAGGAGGGGAGATGGAGTGGTGATGTTGGCCAGGGGATTATAGGGAGACTATGGGAAAATGCTGGGGGGGGGGGAGGGGCAGGACAAAGGGGAGATGCTGTTTGTGGAAAAAGAGCAGGACCTGGGCATAATTGTTTCTGATGATATTAAAGCAGCTAAACAGGTGGAAAAGGCGACAGCAAAAGTTAGAAGGACACTTGGGTGCATAAGGAGAGGAATGGCCAGCAGAAAAAGGGAGGTGATAGTGCCTCTGTATAAGTCTCTGGTGTGACCTCATTTGGAGTATTGTGTGCAATTCTGGAGACCGCGCCTTCAAAAGGATATAAAAAAGATAGAGTCATGCAGGCGGTGACTTCTAAAATGGTTAGTGCTCTTCACTGTAAAGCATGTGAGTACAAACTTAAAGATCTTAATATGTATACATTAGAGGAAAAGCAATAGAGAAGGATAGAGAAGATATGATAGAGACTTTCAAATACCTCTGTGGCATATATGTACAAGAGGAAAGCCTCTTTCGATTGAAAGCAAACTCTATTATGAGGGGACATAGAATAATGGTGAAAGGGGATAGACTCAGGAGTGATTTGTGGAAATATTTCTTTACGGAAAGAGTGGTAGATGCATGTAATAGTCTCCCAGTGGAGGTAGTAGAAATGAGGAAAGTATCTGAATTTAAAAAAAGCATGGGACATACACAGAGGATCTCTAAAGGACAAAAGGGGATTGTTGTAGTTGATATGGAAGGGCAGACTAGATAGGCCATGTGGTCTTTCTGCCATCATGTTCTATGTTTCTAATTTGATATAAAAAGTCATGAATCATGAGCCATGTAATACTCTCGTTAACATCAGGCTGTATTAGTGAGGTTCCTCTTCTTTCCTTTTTTTTCCTTTCTATAGTCTCTACTTCCATGCCATATATGGCCAATCTTTTCTATTCTTATCACTTCTATCCTAGCAATCTCTCTTCTCCTTTAACACTCATGACAGTTTTACTACCTTTATCTGTCTTCCTCCCCTCTCTCAAATGCATGACTTTATAGAGACTGTGACTACATGACCAAGCAAAGAATGAGCTTGCAAAGGTGGAGAGGAAATAGCCATCAGACAAACAATAAGAGACTCTATAACAAGAAAAGATCCTGTGGTAGAACAGAAATGTAACAATAGCTCAAATAGTTATGGAATTGTGGCAAACAAAATGTCATAATGATTTTTAAACATGGTCCATAGGCAGGAAATAAGATGATACTACACATTTTAGTTTACATGTGTGCTGCTGTTTAAAAAAACAAACAAACACCTCCCAGATTTCATTTGATCTAATAGTAATAGTTAAAATAATGGTATACCTTGCGTTTATGCATTTCTTGAGACATAGGGCTGATTCTAGAAAGGGAATAGTGGGCAGCATGTCCTGCGGGGATAGTCTGTCCTGCTATCTTGCCAGGCGGTATTCAGTCTTACACCCCCACTGCACACACAGAGCAGCTGTGCATACAGCAGGGAACATGGGCATGGGTGTGGATGGGGTGGGCCCAACTCTACCCCCAACTCCCACCTCCAGACGTACAGGGCCAATTCCATTGACGGCCCTGTACGTCCTGGGATCACCGGGGGGACGGCCTGTTTATTCCACTTCGGAGGTAGAATAAGGGCAGGCTGCCTCCCCTTATCTCATACGACAACCCCCCACGGGAGCACAGCGGCCTACCACTGGAGCAGCAAGCCACTGGAGCAGCAAGCCACGGGAGCAGCAAGCCACTGGAGCAGCAAGCCACTGGAGCTGTGCCCCACCACCCGACCTGGGCACTGGCAGCCCTCGCCGGGGGTCATTTGGTGGGGTATGTGCTAGGGCACTACGGGTCTGCCAGGTGGACGCTGGTCATGCTTGGGCACTCAGGGCCATCCTCGGTCCCGATTCTGTATGCCAGGGAACATTTTGCTCCCGCATTACAGAATCGGGTCCTAATGGTCGCGTCCTGCTTGGGCCATCTGGACAGCCCAGAAATGCGCCTTTCTGAATCGGGCTCAGAGTGTCTCCCGTTTTCTAATGTTGAACTAGAATACAAATTTTGCCTTGGGATGAAAGGATAGATAGGGAGGGTAATTTTCAGGAATCGTGCAAATGTCGCTCTGCAGGATATTCAGTGGCACTAACATGGTTAGAGTCACTGAATATCCATTGGTGCCATCACTATATGCCCTGATGCTAAGCGGTTAGCATTGGGGCATACAGGGACAGAGTGGAAGTGGCACCTATCGCTAACTGGGCAGCAGCGATATTGAACTATTGCCCTGTTAGTGATACATGGTGAAAGTCAGGCGCAAGCAACCCTGGTCTAACTTTCACCATGCTAGCTAACTGGGTAGCAGCTCAATATTGCCACTGCCCGGTTAACCACACAGTAATCGAATGAATCTGGACATTCAATGCCGTGGCAGCATATGACCCCAACATTTTAAATCTGGGATTTATGTTCAGTGCTGGGGCTAGTCACATTAGCAGAGCTAGCCCCAGGTGCTTAATACCTCTCCCCCCCATATACTTTATAAAACATGCATTTATGTGCCTAATCTTTCTGGCATATACACACACAATGCGCCTGCCTCAGAGGAATTGTAAATGCATATATTGAATTTTCCTGGGTTACATACATCGTCTTTATAAAATAAGCCCAATATATGCTTCCCTATGACTAGATGGCCTAAGTTCCCTATTTTAAGGCTACCCTCTTAATGAATGTATTTAACATATTTATATTCCGCATACTAATGTGGCAGATTACAAAAAATACATCCATAATAATACAAAATACATAGTAACATAGTAAATGACGGCAGATGAAGACCAGCATGGTCCATCTAGTCTGCCCAGCATGATGGCAAGAGTAGGTGCACCTGCCGCTCCACCACCCCTCCCCACATCCCTGTTTAGGGGTGAACCCACCACTCCATGTAGGACACCCCTATTTGTTGAGAAATTAGATGGTTCAGTTTATTTTGATTTTATCCTGTTGCTGTAAAAGGATCCACTGTGTCTGTCCCATGCCATTCTGAATTCCGCCACTGTGACTGCCCCCACCACTTCCATCGGGAGGGCATTCCAAGCATCCACCACCCTTTCTGTGAAAAAGTATTTCCTGACATTGCCTTTCAATTTACCACCTCGCAGCTTCATGTTGTGGCCTCTAGTTGTACAGCTTCCCCGTCTTTGGAAGAGGTTTGTTTGTTCATTATTTCCCTTTAAGTATTTAAAGGTCTGAATCATATCTCCTCTGTCCCTCCTCTCCTCCAAAGTGTACATGTTTAGGTCTTCAAGTCTCTTCTCATAAGGCTTCTGACGCAGGCTCCAAATCATTTTGGTCGCCTTCCTTTGAACAGTTTCCAGTCTTTTTACATCCTTTGCAAGATACGGTCTCCAAAACTGAACACAGTATTCCAAGTGAGGCCTCACCAGTGACTTGTACAGTGTGTGATGGCGCAGCTGGGTTAAACACTAGTGAAAGGAGCAGAAATCACTCTTTTTCCCCTGTAGCTAAAAGCAGTGCAGGCAGAGAAAGGGTTAAACCTTCTACTAATAGAAAAAACCCTGTGCTCAGAAAGCAGGAGAGTGAGCCACACCTCAGCTCCATGACAACCAAGGGAGCTGACGTAAGAGGAAGAGGGGTGGAGTCAAAGCCCATAGGACAGCCCCAAACATTTAGCCATGAGGAAACAGTTAGAGAGAAGTCAGGAAGGACAGGAACAGGAAGGTCAGAAAGAACGTCGGCAGCAAGGAGCTTAAAGAGTTCAGGAAGAGACCCTGAAAAGTGTTCTGAGGGGACCTGTGAGAGGAACCGGGATGAGAGTTTAAGCAGGAGCAAAGTTCCAAGGGAAAGGCTGCACAGATAGCTGATTGCAGGCAACGTGTGAGTAGCTCTGGTTCAGAGGGAAGCACAGCTGCATATGAGCAAGTGGCTGATTGGGAGCTCTGGAGACAGGAGTCAGAGTCAGACCCTGTTGAGCAGGAGAACAGCCGGGAGCAGAAGAAGCAGTCTGGGGACAAGAGGTTGCCTGTAAACTTGCCAGAAAGGGTACGGAAAGCCAGGAAGAAGGTGAGCCCTTTTGAATCTATTAAGGCAGTACTCAAAGAGTCTGGTGTTTTAAGTTCCTCCCCCACAGCTCAGACTAAAGAAGAGTCCCGTTTGAAACAGTTAAAGGCTTTATTAGAGCAGTGGAAGCCTGTAAAAGAGAAGCCTGTATTGGAAGAAAGCATATCAGACTCAGAGGGAGAGCCCATGCAGTTTGAAGAATCTGGTGTTGCTAATGAGGATTCTGATATGGAAACTGATTGTGCATTTTGCCAGAGAGGGTAAAATCTATGAACTGTGATACTAATAGTAAGTGCTGGAAGAAGCCTGACATTGTGCCAGGAGGATTTTACACGGGAAGAGGCAGAGAGCTGCTGGAGTGTAAAAGCCAGGCCAATTAGGCAAAACCTGGAAGAAAAGAGCATTACTGCTTGTGGTGTTTTAAGGAAGCATTTTTGATTGCTGAAGGAGAAAGCAGTAAAGGTTGTATATCAGGAAGAAGCTTGAAGACAGTGCTGTGAAAGGAACTTGCCTGTATGTTTAGAAGCTGAATAATCCTGTTTCAAGTAAAGAGACTTTGCTTTGGAGAAGTATCCTTTATTTCTGTTATTGGGATAGTAGGTGAACACTTGTGCAACAATAACAATAAAACTTATTGTTAATCCTATTCCTTGCAGACTCAGTCTGTGCCACAACTACAAGGGAACAGAGACCGCAGCACTTAAAGGGATACAAATAAATATGTGGTCCGCCCACTCCCACTAGGCAGCCGCCTATATAAGGGGCGGACGCGACAGCTGGCGTAGTTGGCAGGATCAAACTACTACCTCACAGAGACAAAGGTCTTGAATATTATATCCAAAGAAGTTCTCTGGAAAAGGAACCAAGCAGCGCAAGTACCTCTGAAGAGCTTACCAAGTTCTGCAGGAATTCGTGGAGTGGAGTGTCGTCGGAAGCGAACCGGATCCGGTGTTCCAGTGATACTGATATCCTGTGAAGCGAGACTCACCACTTGTAGCAGGTAACCCGTAGATAGGAAGGGGTTATTGTGGATTCTGCTACAAGGGGGTGGGGGTGTGCAGAACCGGAGTGGAAGCGGAGAGAGGGGCGTTTGTGTGTGAGCCACACTTGGGTTGTTTGCTTTCTGTTTTATTACAGCTGAACCAGGATGGAGAAGGCAGACCTGATGAATTGGATGACGGACAGATTCCGGCAGCAGCAGGAGATGTCAGCCCAAGCCCAGGAGAGAATGGCAGAGATGCTAAGGGCTCAGCAAAAGCCGCTGTTGGACATGCTATGCACCTGGATCGGCGAGCAGAGACAGACAACGGATGCCCTTAAGACTGTCTCAAGTTCTCTCAGGACAGTAACTGGACTGGGAACCCTAGGGAAGGGGATATTATCTCTTGGACAGTAATCAAAAGATGATGATGTAGATGATTATCTTGATGTTTTTGAACGTATTGCTCTCATGAGTGGTTGGCCGAAAGACCAATGGGCCATAAGATTAGCAACATCCCTACGGGAGAGGCTCTCGCAGCCTACCGAGCTATGCCCAATGATCTTGCATCCAACTACAAGGAAGCGAAAAAGGCCATAAGAGACCGGATGGGCTTAACACCAGTGTTCTATTGCCGCCTTTTGCGGGCTTGCAGATTGAAGCCAGGCGAAACACCACAGGCCTTATGCCACCGGATAAGAGCTCTTGTATATAAGTGGTTAACTCCAGAGGGAAAGAGTGTGGACACAATTCTGGATAATATTGTTCTAGAGCAATTTGTTGATGCTGTACCAGGAGAATTACAGTCTTTCTTAATTCTGCAGGACTGCAGAAACACTAAGGATGCCATTTCCTTGGCCGAGCGTTTCCTAGAGGCTGGAGCAGTCAGCCAGAGGAAGATGGGTGTTTCTGGTCCCACAGTCCTGGGAATTACAGAAAGGAGTGGAAAGGTAATGCTGGGGGAATGTGTGCAAAAGAGACCCCTAGGCAAAGCTGGTTGGGAACAACGTAAATGTTTCTCGTGTGGAGAAAAAGGCCACATAAAAAGGGAGTGCAGAGAAAAAGTAGTACTAGTGACCACCCAGTCCAAGGAGGTTGCGGAGGGATTTCTACTAGCAGTCGAGGTGGACAATATCCCGGTTGATGCTCTCTTAGATTCAGGGGCTGACCAATCAATGATCTCTGAAAGGTTATGGAGGGATATTGAAGCTCAAGGTAAAGGTTCTGTAAATGAAGCTGAAAGGAAAATAAAGATCAGGTGTGTGCACGGCGCTACTTCAGCGTATCCCTTGCACACAGTCACAGTATCAGGCCTAGGCTTAAAAAAAAGAAAATTCCTGTGGCAGTAATACCCAAACTACCACATTCCTTAGTTTTGGGAAAAGATTGGCCACAGTTCAGGAAAGGCCTAGTTGAAGGGTTAACATCCACCATACCTGATGCTGAAGCCTTAAGCTCAGAAAAGACAGAAAAGGAACCCTTAGGAGGGAAAATAAAGGAGAAACAGGGGACATCCTCTCGGAAGGGAAAGCCTAGGTTGAGGATGATGCCTGCCCCTTTGTTTGAAACCCGACAGGGAAAGACAGGTAGGGGAACAGTCCCGAGTCCTGGCCCTGCCACTAAGACAAAATTTGTATTGAAGTGTTGTCGTCTCACTCCAAATGCTCAGATTCCCAAGCGAGCCTCCGAACAAGTGGCAGGCTATGATCTTTATAGTGCCAAGGATACTGTTATCCCGCGGCAGGGAAGAGCATTGGTAGAAACAGGTATACAGATGGAAATATTGCCCGGATGCTACGGACGGATCGCCCCACGATCCGGTATAGCAGTAAAGGACTGTGTTGATGTAGGTGCCGGGGTGGTAGACCCTGATTTTAGAGGAGCCATAAAGGTTTTGTTATTGAACTTTTCTAAAAAAGGATTTTAGGGTTACCACTGGGGACAGGATAGCACAGCTCATTCTGGAAAGGGTTGGGTTTCCATCCGTAGAAGAAGTTGCAGAGCTGAACACTACGATAAGGGGGTCGAGTGGATTGGGATCCACAGGCCAAGACATAATGCCAGGTTTGACAGCCACTAGGGAAGAGGAAAAGGTGAACGTAGACCTTGATTCTCAGGTGGGTGAGTGCAAGACCAAGACATTGCCCAGGGTAAGGGGGAAGCTCTCTTGGCATCAGCAGCAAGCCCTGCTGAAAATAATAGAGAAGTTTCCGGATATCTTAACCCATATGCCCGGGGATACTAGGTTTGTGGCCCAGGATAGAGCGAACCCTCAAAGGGAAATTCTCCGGCAAAGGTCGGATGGATTACCAGTATCCAAATGGAAGGGGGTAGTCCGACAGGTGCGGGAGCAGTCGGATGGATTACCAGTATCCAAATGGAAGGGGGTAGTCCGACAGGTGCGGGAGCAGTGGGTGAAGCCCAACAGAGAGGAGGGTGAGAGACCCCTGTTTCGAGGAGAGTGGAGGGGGCGTTGGCCATGGAAATCCCGGATAGTAGAAGGGGGTAAGATAGCTGGTCAAGCACACCAGGAAAGGTATTATAGTCGTGATACCAGACCTCACCACTGGGAGGTGGGTGAATTCGTCAGGGTAATGGTGCCCGGGAGAAACTCCAAATGGGAGAAAATGTGGGAAGAACCCTGCAAGATTGTCAAGCAGGTAGGCCCAGTCGCCTACAGGGTGAAATCTTGGAAAGGGAAGTGGAAAATTGTTCATAGGGAGATGCTACGACCTTGGCACGAGCATATAGCCTTAACTCGTGGGGCTGCAGAAAGGGACATCACGGATAGCTACCAGGCCCAAGATAGGATTCCGTGCTGTGCTGAAAAGGGTCAGCCAGCCCGGAATATCTTAAGGGGGGGGGGTGTTATGTGAAAGGAGCAGAAATCACTCTTTTTCCCCTGTAGCTAAAAGCAATGCAGGCAGAGAAAGGGTTAAACATCTACATCCAACCAATATGCAACATCATGAAAGAGAACAACATTCAATACACGATCTATGCGGACGACATCATGATATACACCCCGATATCAATCGACAACCCGGACTTCTCTAAGATAACAGACTGCCTTACACAAATGACCAGTTGGTGTCAAAACAACAACCTCGCCATAAACTACAACAAGACTGAAGCTTTAATCATCACTCGGAACCAAAGCTTCATACACCCACCAAATATAAAGATACAAAACATTACTATACCAATAAGGTCAGAAGTGAGATACCTCGGGGTTACGCTGGACAATAAACTCAATCTCAAGACACACATAGACAAAACAATACAAAAAGCCTACTACAAGATGCGAATCATCAGGAGACTGAAATCACTCCTCGCCCCAGAACACTTCCGTACCGTCTGTCAAGCACTGATAACCCCTCTACTGGACTTCTGCAATCCGATATACCTTGGTCTACCGAAACAAGCCATCAAACCACTCCAACTGGCACAAAACACCGCAGCACGAATCAACTATGATATCTCTTGTCAGATAACACACCTTTGTATATAGTTTCCCCTATTTCCCAAGTTTATATCTCCTGTTAAATGTAATTGACCAGACATATGTAAATTGTCGGATGTTTTTTGTTCAATGTAAACCGCGCTGATGTCTAATAGTGCGGTATATAAGAATTGTTAATAAATAAATAAATAAAAATATCGGGAACTGCAAGACAAGAGCACATCACACCCACCTTAAAGGACTTACACTGGCTTCCAATCGATGCACGCATCAGATACAAAACTATCATAAACCTATTTAAGATAAAACAGCAAACATCAGCCAACAGCCTGCACACCCTCATACAACCAGACACCAGCACACGTCCTAGAAGAAAACAAACACACAACCGAGTCAGCACCCCAAGTGAATACAAACACACACGCAAGGACACAACAGACAGAGCACTCTCCATGGCTGCTCCAACAATATGGAACAAACTACCGGACGATTTGAGAGCAACTACAGACCTCAAGGACTTCAGAAAACAGCTGAAAACCATGCTGTTCATAGAACACTATGGACACATCACATAAACTAAGTAACTGTATAGCAGCACACGTTACCGCCTAACACTATATGTATATAAAATGTTTTTAGCACCACTGTATATAGCCCACATTGTACATAGCTCAAACCAATCTAGCTCACAATACAACACACACCCAACTAAATTCCCACCCTCACTGCATGTATAACACACTCACACTAACAGATTGTTTGCTGTGATACCACCTTGATTATTATGATAAGGCGGTTTAGAAATACTGTTAAATAAATAAATAAATAAATAAACCTTCTACTAAAACCCTAGATATAAAAAGTTTTTTATGTATACTAATGTATCACCACTCATCCTAATTCTGTAGACTTTAAAATTCCATTCACTATTCTTACACTGTTCCAGGGTTTAAGTAACGTAAGAGTCCAGCTAGATGATAGAATTTAAGAATCGTGTTTGAGAAGGCTTTCCGAACCCTTAAGGTAGTAAGTTAGAAGATAGTACATCGGATAGTTCGGGAGGGCAGATCACAGGTGTGATACATCAAACAATTCAGGTGTGAGGTTTAAATTAAGGTAGTTTGTCCCATTTATGCATGTGCGGCGTCTTATAGAGCTATGAAATATAGACGGCATGAGAAGGATGTGAAGTAGAAGACGTGGGCAGCATTGCTAAAAGTAAGTTAGAGCATAGTTATGTCTATAGGAGCATGAGAGAACACAGAGCCACGGAGTGTTTTTATTATATTAGGCTTAAAGTTATTTATTTGTTTGTCTTTTTAGAATAGAGGGAAGGATCTCCTGATGAAAATACCCCTTTGAAATGCCTTTATGGCGCCTGAATAGAGTGTCGGGATCCATTTTATTGGCTGTATCGGTGGCGGATTTTCAGTTAAGTTAAGTCTCATTCACCACTTGTAAATACCACCCAGCACAGCTTTTGTTTAAAACACTCAGGTCATTGATGTAAAATATAGCACCATATCACTGGACGTAAGTCTAAATAAGAGTGCGATATTAATCTGAGACCTGGTTCTAGTGTTACGAGTGAAGAGAGTGAATTGCTCTAATTCATGATAATGTTATACTTGAACGTATTGCAGCAGTTATAATCGAAGTGAACGCGTTCAGTGAAAGAGACCAAGCGATTTGTGAGAATCTATATATTGGCAAGACTATTTGCAAGATCAAAACAAGAATTATTGAGCATTGTTCTGCCATTCATACCAAGAAGCTGACAGCTCCCATAGAACAATATTGGGTAGAAAGTTCTCATTCACTACAAGATTTTTTTTTTTTTTTTTTTTGTGATAGAACAGATGCCCACTGTTGCTCGGGGGCATTCTAATCATTTGCTGCAACGTGAGCAAATGTACATTTTCTGATGGAACACAATGGTTCCTATGGGACTCAATTTGGAGACTGAGTGGGTCCATTTTTTGTAATTATATTTACAATACAGTTGTATTTATTTCCCTCTTTTCTAGATCTGCCGCTTTCCAGGTTACAAGTTAATGACAGATTCCTTTTAAGAACACATGGCTAGTTTTTATTGCTTTGACATTTTTTCATTTTTGATTGGCTGATCACTTCCTTTCATTCTCTGATTGGCCGATTGCATTTATTTTTATTGGCTGATGGCATGCCTCACGTTCATGTACTGGGAGAAGATTCCGCTTTTTAGAACACATGCTCTGGTGGTTTTTCAAGTAGTGCTGCTCCTTTTCGTGTTTCACTGCTGGCTGTTGCACTTTTTTCATATGTATATGCATTGTTAAGTTTGTTTTTTATAACAGATATTCCTGCTGGATGCATATTTGATTATCTAGCTCTGTTTGTGGCTTTTTTATTTCAATACGTAGAAACATAGAAACATAGAAATATGATGACAGAAAAAGACCACATGGCCTATCTAGTCTGTCCTTCCATAACAACTACTTTTTACCTTCAGAGATCCTTTGTGTTTGTCCCATGCTTTTTTGAATTCAGTTACTGTCCTCATCTCTACCACCTCCACTGGGAGACTACTCCACGGATCCACTACTCTTTCCGTAAAGAAATATTTCCGCATATCACTCCTGAATCTATCTCCCTTCACCCTCATCCCATGTCCCCTCGTAGCAGAACTTGCTTTCAATTGAAAGAGGCTCTCTCCCTTAACATTTATGCCATGGAGGTATTTAAACATCTCAATCATATCACCTCTATCCCGCCTTTCCTCTAAGGTGTACATATTAAGATCCTTCAGTCTGTCCTCATATGCTTTATAATGAAGACCACTAATCATTTTAGTAGCCACCCTCTGCACCGACTCCATCCTGTTCACATCCTTTTGAAGGTGCGGTCTCCAGAATTGCACACTATACACCAAATGAGGTCGCACCAAAGACTTATACAGAGGCATTATCACCTCCTTTTTTTCTGCTAGCCATTCCTCTCTGTATGCACCCAAGCATCCTTCTAGCTTTTGCCGTTGCCTTTTCTATCTGTTTAGCTACTTTAAGATCATCAGACACAACCACGCCTAGGTCCCACTCTTCTTTAGTGGACAAAAGTACTTCACCCCCTATACTATATTGCTCCCCTGGATTGCTGCAGCCCAAATGCATGACCTTACATTTTTTAACATTAAATCCCAGCTGCCAAATTCTAGACCATTCTTCAAGCTTAGCTAGATCCCTCCTCATGTTATCTACCCCTTCCTGGGTGTCTACTCTATTGCAGATTTTGGTATCATCCGCAAAGAGGCAAACCTTACCTGAAAGCCCTTCCACTATATCACTAACAAAGATGTTAAAAAGAATCGGACCAAGGACAGATCCCTGGGCCACACCACTGATAACATCCTTCTCCACAGAGTGAGCTCCATTTACTTGTACTCTTTGTCGCCTCCCACCCAACCAATTTCTAACCCAAGCAGTAACTTTAGGGTCCATCCCTAGGGTGCTCAGTTTGTTTATAAGTTGCCTGTGAGGAACAGTGTCAAAGGATTTACTGAAATCTAAATACACCACATCTAGGGCTCTCTCTCGGTCCAACTCCCTGGTCACCCAGTCAAAGAAATCAATCAGATTTGTCTGACAAGACCTGCCTCTGGTGAATCCATGCTGCCTTGGATCCTGTAATCCGCTGGACTCCAGAAACCTCACTATTTTCTCTTTCAGCAGCCTTTCCAATAATTTACTCACCACCAAAGTTAAACTAACCGGCCTGTAGCTTTCAACCACATCCTTACTTCCGCTTTTGTGTAAAGGCACCACATGAGCCTCTCTCCAGTCCTTTGGCACCACTCCCGACTTCTTACGAGGCATTGAAAAGGTCAGTCAGTGGAGCTGCTAGGACGTCCCCAAGTTCCCTCAGTATTCTCGGGTGTAACCCATCCGGTCCCATCGCTTTGTCTACTTTAAGTTGAGATAGTTTCTCACGAACACAGTCTTTTGAAAATTGTTCAAGATGTCCTTTGCTTCTGTTCCTATTTGTGGGTGTTTTCTGAGGTCCTGCTCCTGGTTCTTCATCTGTGAACTCAGAACAAAAATATTTGTTAAGCAATTCCGCTTTATCCTTATCAGCTTCTACATATTCCTTCCTTGCACCCTTGAGTCTGACAATACCACTCTTGCCCTTCCTCTTCTCACTAATATATCTGAACAATGTCTTATCCCCCCCATTTTACTGCATTGGCTATTTCCTCCTCCTTTTGAATTTTTGCCTTCTTGACTACTTTGCTAGCTTCTCTAAGTTTTTCCAAATACAGATGCCTGTCTTCCTCTCTCTGTGATCTCTTGTATTTCATGAAGGCCTCCCTCTTTTTCTTCACTTTTTCAGCTACTTCTTTCGAAAACCATAGTGGTCTCGTTTTCCTTTTACCTTTATTTACCATTTTAACAAAAAGGTTGGTTGCCCTTAAAATATCCCCTTTCAGTTTTTCCCACTGTTTTTCTAAATCCCTCAACTGTTCCCATCCAACTAACGGCTCCCTGAGGTATTGGCCCATCTTCGCAAAGTTTTTGCCCTGATGAAGCCCCTGGTGCGGTGAAACCTACCGCCCAGGTCGAGGTTTATTAAAAAGGTACAGTTCATATGGAGCACTTATGCTAAAAAATATAAATATTTGAATTATGAAAGCCATATAGAGGAGAAGTGATGAATTATAAAGTCGGGGTTTGGTTGTGACCTTCCTGTGAAGAAATTTGAGCTCCTGGCTTCTTTTGCATTCCTTGCATTTTAATGGGATTTTCTATCCATTTTCAATTAAAATTGCAAGAAACCAGGGTGGAAAAGTAGTCTAGGGTGTAATTAAGGGAATTATTTCAGAAGCTTTATTTGTGATTTACACATGTATAATCAGGTAAATACATGTGTAAATTGCATTCATGTGTTAATGAGCATTTTAGAAAGGATCCAGTTTACACATGGATGTCCTTAAGACGTTGATGTTTTGAGGGGGCTTGGCAGAGATGTGGTCTGAGCATGGCTTAGATATGATAAAAATCTACATATGTATTCCCTATTTCATATAGGAAATGCACATGTAAGCCCAAAATCTCCACAATGTAATTCATAGCTGCTCCCTGGCACCTGTAGGTTTTTAAAAAGTGTGGTTATCCTCCTTCACCCCCCCCCCTTGTTTATTTCCCCCTTTATATTGAAATTATTCAAATATAGAGTCCTCTTTGCTAAGTAGTAGCGCCTATACATTTAAGTTTTCTAACATGGCTCACATGCATGTTTTAGTGTCAACCAGGGGTGACTTGTCCTATCAGGCATCCGGGTGTGCCGCGGTGGGCTAATGACACTGGTCATGTGAAGGAAAAACCCTGCCGTGACTTACTTGTTGATCCAGTTTGACAATTGGCTGGCTGGGGTGGCGTGCTGTGGCTGGCTAGTATGTGCTTAAATGATGAGTTGCTACATTCAATCTGCCACTGCTGTCGTCTTTGCTCCCCTCCAGCCCAGGCCACTTTACAAAGATGTTTAGATGCCTGCTAGGTCTCATGTTCCATGCCATGCCGCTGCTATTGCATGCTTCTCCTGTGTTAGGTGCACAGGCACAGAGCACAGGGAAACAGCCCCACTGTGAGTCCACTCCTGTCCACCTCCAGTAGCAGCAGCAGCAGGTGCAGTTTCACTCTCACAGGGCTCTCAGCTGCTGCAGGCCACCACTCCTCTGAGAGTCAAGCAGCAGAGTCAGGCACAGACACTGCAGAGCAACAAAGAAGGGCATGGCTGCTGCCTCGGTTGCACAGTTTGTATTCCATCTTCTTTCAAATGTTCTACCCAATATGTTTAGAAATCCAGAATAGCATTAGACAGTCTGATGCCAGGTACTGGAATGAGAAGGCAGTCAGGCAATAGAAATCTACAATCCCTTTCAGTGCAAAGTTGCAGTTCAGGCTTCCCACAACTCAATGGACCAGCCCATGCCTGCATAAAAATCTGACTCAGCCTCCAACAACATTTGCAAGTGTACATGCCTTCAAATAATTTAATATAGAATATTTAGGGGTATGTCTATTAATCCGAGCTAACGGATAACCAGGGCTATCTGCAAGTATGCCCCATTGAGTAACATGGGACCTATCTGCAGATAGCCCGGGCTAACTGTTAGCTTGGAATAGTACACATACACCTTACAGTCTGATTCATCAGTGGCACAGAATAAAAATAAAACAATCCTCCATCCTTCTGATTAATCAGAGCTATAGAGTGTATTTTTTACGAATATGATTTAATTATCAGGTTTGTCTAACGTGAACCGTAGCATGTCCTAATTAAATCTGCCCTGTTTCTCAATCTTAGATCTGGTTCTTGCTGTCTGGATAATGTTTCTATGTGTGCTAGAAAATGCAAGGCACAGTTATGGCTTTTATCTGCCATTTCCTGCCTTCCTCAGGTACATAATGAGACATTTGGGGGGAGGAGATTTTACAAGGTAGCTGAGGAAAGATCCATGGCTCTTACACATGCAAGTTTATTTCTTCTCAGACTTATACGCATCCATAAGTATGTCTGCATGCACTTTGGTCTGATAGGATTCTGTAAATGCATGCAGAAGTGATTTGTATGCTGATTCTGAGTTGGGACGTACATGGGGATGTGGTGCGAGCAAAGCATAGGCACAGTCTTGAGACACTCACATTTGTTAAAAAATATTATAATGTACATGCATTCCTCTACCACACTCTAGGTATATCAGTTACACCAGCTTCAGAGCAGTCTAGTTAATTGTACCTAAATTGGAATAGGGGCGGGATTAACTGACATGCCTAGAGTATGGTGCATTGATATGCCCCTATTTTATAAAATAGGGCAGCTATGTGTGCATGGGTATGCACATCAACAATAACGGGATTACAAAATTATCC
Source organism: Ichthyophis bannanicus (assembly GCA_033557465.1). NCBI lineage: Eukaryota > Metazoa > Chordata > Amphibia > Gymnophiona > Ichthyophiidae > Ichthyophis > Ichthyophis bannanicus. The sequence goes on along the minus strand of CM066033.1, from coordinate 1,214,304,964 downwards.
TCTTGGTAGATATGGAAAGGCAAGAGTGACAGTCTCCGTGAAATTCTTTACCCATGGCTTTTTGCACACAGACTTGTCAGAAAAAGTTTCAAGTGTGCATAAATATCAACCAGTACAAGCGTTGCACTGTGCAAAAATTCTATTTCTCTACCCAGAAAGAGAAGACAAAGAGTATCTTTAGCATGAGATTGCTATTATATATTTATTTAATGTCAATCCTTCGAGCAGCTTGCTTTGGTTTCTCTACCTGTGTCCTGCCCACCCCTGCCACAGCTGGACTCATGTCTAGGAAATGGCTCCAGTAATTGATCTTGCTGATGTACATTAGATCATTATGTACGTATACTACAGGATTGTTTTGGGAGGGGTGGTGTGGGGATGATCATCATTGCTAAGTCTAATTGTCAGAATCTTGGGCAGGGGAGGTATGGTGTAAGACAGAAGGTTTGTCTAGAGTGCTGCATAGTCTTGCACTGGCCCTGGTAGTTCGATACTACACTATGAAAAAATCCTCTGGGCTGCTGTATTCCTGAAATTCTGTCCTGGGACTAAAATTTACATGCACAAGTTATAAAATACTGTCAATTAAATATGTGGCTTGCCAGGTTTCCTATGTCAATTTTTCTTGCATATAAATTTGTAAAATGGCTCCTCCCACTGAATGTGGACATACATCTACCTGTATTCCTGCACGTTCTTTTATTTTAGAAAAAGCTCTACTTTTAACACAGCTATTTCTAAAACATCATTGGAATTGTGTATGTCCCAATGTTGATGTCTCATTTCCAATCTCAATGTACTATCTAAAATGTGCCTTCTCAGCTCTGGGCTGAGAAACCAAGGTTCAAATCCCACCAATGATCCGTTGCCCCAGATACAAACTTAGAATGAAATTCATCTTGTACTACTACTACTAAGAAGAAGTGATTTTTTTTAAACTTTTTGCCAGGCATCTCTAACAGAGGTACCGGAACTACAAGACATCAAGAGTAGCACAACGACCTCACCACACCAAAAGAGAGGAAAAGGAGATTAACGATGGCATGAAGACTCTAAGGGGTATGTTTACTAAACTGCGATAATGTTACCATCATTAAGTTCCCTGGTAATGTTACGGATGCCCATATAAAGGAGTGGGCAGTGCATTGTTACAGCAAGCCGTGTCAGGTAACGCGCGTTACAAGATGCCTAATGCGTGTTAACGTCACCTTACAAGGCACTTTATAGGACGCCTTAGCCTAAGGCACCGTATAAGGCGCCTTATAGGGTGCCTTAGGCTAAGACGCCTTACAAGGCACCTTATAAGGCACCTAGGCTAAGGCTCCCTATAATGCACCTTATAGGGTGCCTAGGCTGAGGCGCCTTATAAGGCATCTTATAGGGCTTCTTAGGTTTGGCGCCTTATTAGGCACCCCTGGTCAATGCACCTTAGAAGGCACCCTGAGTTATGGTACCATAGGTTAAGGTGCCCTAACAATGTTACGGTGCCCTAGGTTAGTGTGCCCTAAGAGCTGCAAGGTGCTTCAGGTTGACATGCATGACTTGTGAGGCATAGAAACAGATGTAACCCTAACATTGGATAGAGCACCAAGGAAAGACAATGAACAGGTGACTGAAGGAGGGAGAGCTGGGAGCTGCTGGACCTGCCATATCTGTGGGGCATCCAAACTTGTTGGGGGCAGCTGTACCACAGCACAGGGTGTTAGCAATGTAAAGTACTGCAATGACAGTGGGTGGCAGATGATGGGAATACGTGTCCCCCAGTGGAGGCAGAGGTGGCAGAATAGGTATAATGATGGGTGGGCAGAGGAGTGGTGGTGCCATGAAGATCAGGCACAGGCGAGGCAAGCACAAAGAGGCGCAATGCAGGAAAGCGTACCAGTGCAGGACATGGGGTGGCAGCCTGCCCAAGAAGACAGGACTCTACAAGGCTGACAGACGCAAATAGATGGACTGAAGGATTGTTGGCAACAGTGGCAAGGATATTATGGGCTGGCAGCACAGATCTGCAAAAATATGACTGTTAAGGGCATGCAAACTATTTGAGTAGGACAGGCATGAAAGGAGGGAACAATGAGGAATTTAACTCATGACCACTGCCTAGAACGTCATTGTACTAACCAGTAGGCTATACCTCCATGGCTTGACTCACAGCAATGTCTGGGTACAGAAGGACTGCAGGTCACCACACAAACTATTTGATCTGAGTGCCAGGATAGGGTAACCCCACCAGTACCCATGATGCAATGCACATGCTGAATAGCTGTCTACAGCTGATCACCAAATGGGGTCTGCACCTCTCCGGTACCTCAGCTTGGAAAGACGAACTGACAGTGCGTGATACTGGCACAGAACAGCTACAGACCATGCCATTGTGCAGGTTCTGTGTTCACCCTTAGGGATAGGATGGGCGCCCAGCACTAGGTCTGCAATACATGTGGGTCTGACTGTCATGGGCACCTGTTATCAGGGCAGAGGGGTGTCTAGACTCGCATGAGGTTTGTGTAGCAGTGCCTCTACAGGTCAAAGTGGTATACACTATATAACCCAAAGGGCCCACAACCACCCTTTTTGTAGGTGAGGGAGTGGAGAAACAGGTGCCTGTGCCCTGAGGAATGGCTATAAGAACAGCAACCCCCATCCTGCTGGCAAAAGACAGCCCTCCAGGGTTGGTGGGCCAGAGACATACTTGTGACTAGGGCCATGGCAGACCAGCAACAATACTGGGGGTAGGCATGGAAAACCTCAACTGCCCCACACCACGTTCTGCCATTCACCAGCAGACAACACAGTCAGAGTGCACCTGAAGCACCCTACAAGGTGGTCCAACCATGCACAGACTAACTGCAGACAGTCCACTAGCCAGTCCATAGTGCACGCTCACAGAGGAATGATGTGCGCCATGGTATATATAGCACAGACACCAAGCAAGTATCTCAGTGACTGGGCCCAAGGACTGGGAACACACAGATATCACTGGAGACAGATAATGTAGAGCACTATGTGGGAACATAGACATGCCATGGTCACTGCTCGGTCAGAGTGAGAGTGCCCTCCCAGCATGCCATGCTGTGACCACCCTGTCCATGAAGGTGGTGGTCGGGCACTACAGTGTCCCAGCCATTGCCCTACACCCTGTGCAGATGCATCCTGGCCAATCCACCCTGTCCGGGCCTTACCCACAATACCTTGCTCCTCATTATGCAAATATGCAGGCTAACGCTGGTAACAGTGGGACATTGTGGGCCCGGTGAGGTGTGGGCAGCCACAAAACAATGGATAGACATACTGTACATACACACACACTCCTATTGCAGCATTGTGCAAAGATAGGGGTGGTTGGCAACCCTTCCCGCCACACTGGCCCTGATCACAGTGCCGACATTGCTAAACTGAGCAGGAGGTAGTAGTAGTGCTCTGGTGATAACTGCAGCTCTGTGCTAGGGCCAACAGCCTGACTCTCCATGAAGCCTTGGATAGTAGAGCCTATGTGAGTGGGTGTTTGTACCCCTGTTCGCTGCTGCATTGGGAATTGCACATGTTGATGTTGTATCTGCATTGTAGGGTAAAATATAGGGACATGCTCTGCTGGATCCACAGCTGGGACTTGAACCTGTGTCCCTCTGCTCTGGGACACACTGGCTGTGTGTACTGCACCACACTGTTGCCACAGAGGCACAGTAGTCCCTGGGGCTACCTTTACATTTCCTCAGCCATACCTTTTCTGTTGCACTACACACCATGTACTGGTACAGGGTATGGCCTAGGTCCACTGCAGGCAGATGCCACTGCCCCATCCAGCATACTGACATGACCATATGCTGTTGGTGCTGGTAGTGCGCAGTCCCAGGCCATCCACTGTGCAGGTAGGCGGGTGCCTAGGGTGCGGGGTCTGGAGTGGCGAGGCATACATGGACATACACATATCCCCCCCATCACCGCCTACCAATGTTATGTCCCTTCCACATGGGATAGCTGGGGGGATGTCACGTTGGTGCTTTAACAACTATTGGCTAGGGTGGACCGAGTAGATGTAGGTAGATTGTGTTGTGACAGCCGACTGTGGACAGACTAGGGCATGCACCTCAGATACGGTGTGCCCAGTTTTGCCTACTGGGTGTACATATGTTTCCGACAACGTGTGGTCACACCCTGCAATGCCTTACGCATCCTGGGGAAGGTCTGTGAACCCTTGTTAGAGTGGTCCCCAGATGTGCACTGATCACCCTCTAACAGACATAATGGTACCAGTGTGACCTTTGGGGTACTTGCTGGGTAATGTCCCCTGGATGGGACAGTGTGGAACACTGACTACTGGGCATGTTTGGCTTTGTTCAGCTGCTGTCCTGCTGATTTCCAGTTTCTATGTTCCTATGTGCCACCTGGGCGACAGCCTAGCCCACCCTGTGCCCCAGCTGCCCCCACTGCAGCCCCCTATGCCCCATTTGCACCATTGCCATAGTGGCCTTTCATACTTGGGCACTATGCTGTTGCTGCAAATGGAGCACTACTATCACTTTCTTGGGCTCCCTGCCTATGCTGTACATTGCTGACGCTTAAATAGTTTCACCCTCCTGCAAATCTAACGACGGGTTTCCAGTCCCGGTAATGTTCAGCCCTTCAATTCCCCGTGTTAGTGTAGCAGGAGCCTCTCCCTGCCCAATCCCCTCCCACTGACCCCTTCTCTCCACCCTCTGAAGGACTTACCACGGTTGATGACTTTAACGCGCGTTAACGTTACTTAACGCACGTTAACGTAGCCACTGATACGTTATCGCAGTTTAGTAAACATACCCCTAAGAGTCCCGTTTACTAAGTGCTGATAACCAGTTAATTTATGTTATAGCATCCGGTATAATGTTAGCATGCAGGCAGGCTAGTTACTAACTGCTGAAACACACATTAACTGGCACCCACACACTAATACGGAGAATGAGTGGGATAAAGTTGGCGTATGAGCATGGACAACACATTAGTGCATGAGAACTACTTATGTGGCAATTAGTGCAGGTGCTCCTAAGGATACCTCTATGGGTATTGTTTGGTACACCCGCATTAATTATTACCACTGACTGCCTCATGGAGCAGCTGGTTCAGGAAGTGACTAGAGAAATTGTTATTTTAGATGTAGTTCTTTGTGGAACACAGGATTTTGTAAAGGAGCTTATAATGGTGGGACACTCAGTACTAGTGATCATACTATGAACATATTTGACTTAATAACTGGAATGAGTATGCAAAGGAAATCTCCCGCATCAGTGTATAATTTTCAAAAGAGAGATTGAATGGAAAAGTCTGCCTTTTTGCAGATGATATGAACATTTGCAACAGAGTGCACTCCCCTGAGAGAGTGGACAACATGAGGAAAGATCTAAAAACACTGGAAGAATGGTCTAATGTTTGGCACTTAAGATTTAATGCAAAGAAGTGCAGAGTCATGCACTTGGGAAGCAGAAATCCAAAGGAAATATATGCGATAGGGGGAGAGAGATTGGTGTGCATATAGACCAGGAGAGGGACCTCGGAGGGCTAGTATCTGAGGATCTCAAGGTGGTGAAACAATACGACAAGGCAGTAGCCAAAGCCAGAAGGATGCTAGGCTGCATACAGAGAGGAATAACCAGCAGAAAGGAGGAGATATTAATGCCCCTGTACAAGTCATTAGTGAGGCCTCACTTGGAATATTGTGTTCAATTTTGGAGATCATATTTCACAAAGAACATAAAAAGACTTGAAAAGGCTCAGAGAAAGGCAACCAAAATGAAGATCTAAATATGTATATCCTAGAGGAGAGGAGGGACAGGAGAGATATGATACAGACCTTTAAATACTTAAAGGGTTATCAATTAACAAACAAACCTTTTTCAAACAAAGGGAAACTATAAGACTAGAGGGCATACACGAAGCTGCAAGGCAGTAAACGTAAAAGCAACATCAAGAAATACGGTGGTGGGTGCATGGAATGCCACCCCCCCCGATGGAGGTGGTGGGGGCAAATATAATGACAGAATTCAAAATAGCATGGGACAGACACAGTGGATCCATTTATAGCAACAAGATAAAACTTAAATATCTTTTAATAGAGGAGGGCTGACCTGAATGGAGCAGCACATACAACCCTAAATACAGGCAAAGAAGGGGGATGATCTGCACGGAGCTGCAGTTACAACCACTCTAGACAACACACTGGGCAGACTAGATGGACCATACAAGTCTTTATCTGCCATTATATACTATGCTATGATAAAATGAGGAAAAAGGTTACAAAAACAAAATTAAAAGGAGCTGCTGCAAAGGTCAAGAGTTTACATTAGGCATGGATGTTGTTTAAAAATACAATCTTAGAGGGCCAGACCAGATGTATCCCATGCATTAAGAAAGGTGGAAGGAAGGTCAAATGATAGCCAGCTTGATTAAAAGGTGAGGAGAAGGAGGCTTTTAAAGCCAGCAAAACATCTTTCCAAAAATGGAGAAAGCAAACAAATGAAGAAAATAGGAAACAGCATAAATGCTGACAAGTTAAATGCAAGGCACTGATAAGAAAGACAAAAAAGGATTTGAATAGAAACATAACATCATAAGAAATGCCATAATGGGTCTGACCAAGATCCATCAAGTCCAGTATCCTATTTCCAACAGTGGCTAATCCAGGTCACAAGTACCTAGCAGTTTCCCAAAAAGATGCACAGGTCCCATAAAGCTTTGGGGCAAGCAGTGGATATCCTGGGTCCTCTTTAATAATGGTTTATGGACTTTTCCTCAAGGAACTTGTCCAAACCTTTTTTAAACCCAGCTACACTAACAGCTTTTATTATGTTCTCCGGTAACACATTTCTGAGTTTGATTACGCGTTGAATGAAAAAATATTTCCTCTTATTAGTCTTAAACAGGTTAAACTGTAACTTCATTGCATGTCCCCTAGTCTTTCTACTTTTTGATGGCATAAACAATCGATCTACGCTTACCCATTCCACTCAATTCATTAATTTATAGACCTCTATCATACCTCTCCTCAGCCGTCTCTTCTCCAGGTTGAAAAGCCCTAACTTTTTAAGCCTCTCCTCATAGGGGTATCGTTCCATCCCCTTTACCATTTTAGTGGCCCTCCTCTGTACCTTTTCTAATTCCGCTATATTCTTTTTAAGATACAGTGTGAGAATTGCATACAATATTCAAGGTGTGGTCGCACCATGGAACAATACAGAGGCATTATAATATCCTTTGTCTTGTTTTCCATTCCTTTCCTTATGATTCCGAGCATTTTATTTGCCTTCTTGACCAGTGCTGCACACTGCTCAGAGGGTTTCAATGTGTTATCCACAATGACACCTAAATCTTTTTCCTGGGTGGTGGTTCCTAATGTTGTGGAACCTTGCATCGTGTAACCATAGTTCAAATTTCATCTGCCATTGAATGCTTCCAGTTTTTCAAGGTCCTTTTGCAAGTTTTCACAATCCTCTTGTGTTTTAACAACTTTGAATACTTTTGCATCATCTGCAAATTTGACTACCTCACTCGTTATTCCCATGTCAAAGTCATTTACGAATATGTTAAAAAGCAGCAGAACCAGCACAGATCCCTAGGGTACTCCACTATTCACCTTTCTCCATTGGGAAAATTGGCCATTCAGACCTACCCTCTGCTTTCTATCTTTTAAATAGTTCCTGATCTACAATAGTACACTGCTTCCAATCCCATGACTTTTTAACTTTGCCAAGAGATTCTCATGAGGGACCTTGTTAAAGGCTTTCAGAAAATCCAGATACACTATATCAACCATCTCACCTTTTTCTACCTGTTTATTCACACCTTCAAAAAATATAACAGATTAGTAAGACAAGACCTTCCCTGGCTAAAGTCATGTTGGATTTCTCCCATTAAACCATGACCCTACTTATCAGTAATTTTGTTCTTTATAATGATTTCTACCATTTTCCCCAGTACTGATGTCAGGTTCACTGGCCTATAGTTTGGCAGATCACCCCTGAAACCCTTTTTAAAAATTGGCGTTATATTGGCCATTCACCAATCTTCAGGTACTACAGATGATTTTAATGATAGTTCACAGATTACTAATAGTAGGTCTGCAATCTCATATTTCTGTTTCCCGTTTTATCAATATTTTCCCGTTTTATCAATATTTCTTTCAATTCTTCTGATGCATCATTTTTTGTTTTTATTGGAACCTAACTTCAATCTGTTGCTGGTATCCTTCACAGATACATCATTCCAATCATGCAGTCTTGTGCGACTGTTGGCTTTCCCCTATTATTTAGTTTAAAAGCTGCTCTATGTCCTTTTTAAAGGTCAATGCCTGCAGCCTGGTTCCATCCCAGTTAAGGTGGAGCCCATCCCTGCAGAAAAGACCAACCTTTCCCTAAAATGTTCCCCAGTTTCTAACAAATCCAAAACCCTCTTCTTTGCACTATCGTCTCATTCACGCATTGAGACTCTGGAGCTCTGCCTGCCTTTTGAGTCCTGCGCATGGAACGGAAAGCATTTCTGAGAATTCTACCCTTGAAGTTCTGAATTTCAACTTCCTACCTAAAAGCCTAAATTTGACCTCCGTAACCTCCCTACCACACTTTCCTTTGTCATCAGTACCAACATGTACCAAGACAGCAGACTCCTCCCTAGTGCTAACACTTTGTCTAGGTGGCACTTGAGGTCTGCTACCTTCGCACCAGGTAGGCATGTTACCAGGTGATCCTCATATCCACCAGTCACCCAGCTATCTACATGCCTAATGATCGAATCACCAACTATAATAGTATGTGCATATAGCCCTGGAGAAACCTCTGTCACCATGGCACTGGGACACCATGCAGGAGCCCCGATTCCCCGCCACTGAACAAACCTGCTGTTTCCCATCACCTGACCCCCCAAAAGGGCCTGCTAAGGCTGGGGTCGGGCTGCAGAGAACCACCTGGTGCTTCTCCCCATTTCAGGAGGGCCCACTGGTGCCAATCTCCTTCTTTGGGGAGACTACCAATATAGAGTTTAAGTGTTTGTTTTTTGGGGATATCACCAATATAAGGTTAACTGTGGCTATACATTAAGTTTGGGGATATTTAGACTACTGGGGCCTGAACTCTGGAGTGCTCAGAAAGCCAAAAGCTAAGACTTTAAATTTCTTATTATCTTTGCTGGTTTCTAGCTAACAATATAGAGTTTAAGTGTTTGTTTTTTGGGGGGATATCGCCAATATAAGGTTAACTGTGGCTATACATTAAGTTTGGGGATATTCAGACTACTGGGGCCTACGTATCCATATATTAAAGGGTTAAATCTGTTCCACTGCTTGGGGAATAGCTTGCTCCCAGGGAGGTGCTGATTGTAGTCCATCTCACACCTGGACACACAATACCAGTCTAAAGCAGACTGCATGGGCTCTGGAGTGCTCAGAAAGCCAAAAGCTAAGACTTTAAATTTCTTATTATCTCTGCTGGTTTCTAGATACCAATATAGAGTTTAAGTGTTTGGTTTTTTTGGGGATATCGCCAATATAAGGTTAACTGTGGCTATACGTTAAGTTTGGGGATATTCAGACTACTGGGGCCTAAGTATCCATATATTAAAGGGTTAAATCTGTTGCACTGCTTGGGGAATAGCTTGCTCCCAGGGAGGTGCTGATTGTAGTCCATCTCACACCTGGACACACAATACCAGTCTAAAGCAGACTGCATGAACTCTGGAGTGCTCAGAAAGCCAAAAGCTAAGACTTTAAATTTTGTATTATCTTTGCTGGTTTCTAGCTACCAATATAGAGTTTAAGTGTTTTTTTGGGGGGGATATCGCCAATATAAGGTCAACTGTGGCTATACATTAAGTTTGGGGATATTCAGACTACTGGGCGGGAACTCTGGAGTGCTCAGAAAGCCAAAAGCTAAGACTTTAAATTTTGTATTATCTTTGCTGGTTTCTAGCTACCAATATAGAGTTTAAGTGTTTGTTTTTGGGGGATATCGCCAATATAAGATTAACTGTGGCTATACATTACGTTTGGGGAGATTCAGACTGACTGCTTTCCTGTGTAGCCTTGGAGCAGATATCTGTGGGTGCCCCAGTTCAGGAACAGCCTACTGGCCAGAGACACTTAGGTTCCCATCCACCCTACCCCTCATCCCACCCACCCCAGGGGCTACATTGCCTATATAGTGTTCGCATTAATTGTCATCTATCCTTTCAACTTGGGATAAGTCCCCTTCCTTCTTCTTCCTTTCTTCTTCTTCTAGCACTGCTTATTCAGCATGTCATGTATTCAGTGCAATAACTGTGGTACATTTATTCCAAGACAAATCATTTGGAACCTGAGAGCTTGTCCTCTGTGCTTCAGGTCAGCTGCCATGCATAAACAACTGACGCTACTATGGGAAGACCTAGCTGTCAATTATAAAGAAGTGACCATACTGAGGGAGGAACTGGCTACAATGAAGCACACCTCTTCTAGGATACAAACTGAACAACGTCCACCACCGCTCCCACAAAGAATCAAACACCCCAGGTACAAATGGATCACAGTGGGTTCTGGTAGATTACGACCTGTGACACAAAGACATCCTATGCATAAAGAGATATCCCTGCTTAATGCCTCCTCTGCCTTGCCTAATGAGGATATGGAACTCAGGGAGGAATTGGCTGAAATGAAACACACCTCTTCTAAGACACAAACTGAACAACATCCACCAACACTCCAACAAAGAATCAAACACCCCAGGAATAAATGGATCACAGTGGGTTCTGGTAGATTGTGACCTGTGACACAAAGACATCCTATGCATCAGGAAACATCCCTGCATAATGCCTGCTCTGCCTTGGCTAATGAGGATGCACAATCCAAGGAAACTGAAGGGCCTTAAATGAGACAAACAATGCCCAATCTCCTGCTAGAGGACCAAATATGAAGAAAACCTCACCAAACAGCAAACTACTAATACTTGGGGATTCCATCATCAGAGGCACCAACTTGGGAACAAAGTTCAATGCAGAGAAGACAGTCAAGTGCCTCCCAGACTCTTCAGCCAACAGGAATACAAACCAAGTTGTTGAAGTACTTAAAGCAGAAAGTGGACACAGATGTGGAAGGTCAAGCTCTGGACGTCACCCCCTACAAAAGCAGAATAACATCAGAAATAGGCACACTTTTAAAACACACATCAAAAACAAGAGGGAGGATGTGCGCAGAACAAAAACAATACAAAATATACACAAGCCAGTTAAATCCTGGAAAGCAATGAGCACTAATGCTCGAAGCTTAGCCAACAAAGTTCCGGACCTCGAATCCCTAATGGTGGAAATGGATTTGGACATTGTGACCATTACAGAAACCTGGATAAATGAATCGCATGATTGGGATATAGTCATAGCTGGCTATAATCTATTCAGAAGAGACAGAGAAAATGGAAGAGGAGGAGGAGTAGCCTTGTATGTCAAGGGCAATATTAAAGCTACTGAAATGCAGAGGGCAAGGGGAAAAGAAGAAGCGCTCTGGATTGTGTTGGAAAGAGGAGATGGCACTGTCATCCACACTGCTGTATTATACAGATCTCCAACACAAACTGAAGAGATAGATAGACATAAGGGATAGATTGATAGATAGACACAAAGGGAGAAGCGATCATATTGGGTGACTTTAATCTACCTGATGTAAATTGGATTACTCCTTATGCAAATCTGGAAAGAAGCAAAAAAATTGTGGATGCTCTCCAAGACGGATTACTTAGACAAGTGGTGATGGAACCAACTAGGGAAAGCTCAACGCTGGAATTAGTGCTCACCAACAGTGATAGCATGTCAAATGTCTGCGTGGGTGCCCCTGTAAGCAGCAGCAATCATCACACGGTGTGGTTTGAGATAAAAGCCATGGTACAGGCCAATCATAGCAAGCTCAAGGTCCTAAACTTCAAACACACAGACTTCAATAAAATGGCTGAGTACCTAAAGGAGGAGCTGACAGGGTGGAAGGAGATAAGGGAAGTGGAATTGCAATGGGCTAAATTAAAGGTGGCAATAAAAGGGGCAACAGATAAATATGTAAGAAAAGTAAGCAAAAACAAGAGGAGAAGAAAACCTATTTGGTTTTCCAAAGAAGTGGCTGCTCAAATAAAGGCGAAAAACACAACTTTCGCAGAATTCAAAAGCTTGCAAACAGAGGAACACAGAAATGAATACAGGATCAAACTGAAAGAGACAAAGAGAGAAATAAGGATAGCAAAATCAAAGGCAGAGGAAAAGATGGCTAAAGATGTGAAGTGTGGCGACAAAACTTTCTTCAGGTATATTGGGGAAAGGAGGAGGATCAGAGGTGGAATTTCAGGACTCAGAAGTGCTGGGAACACACAAGTGGAAAGTGACATTGAAAAAGCGAAGTTGCTAAACAAATACTTCTGTTCTGTTTTTACTAAGGAAAGTCCTGGAGAAGGACCACCTGTGACTCCCAAATATAAAACTGGGAAAGAAGTAGATACCACACCATTCGCAGAAGATGTGTTAGAACAACTTGCAAAACTGAAAGTGGATAAGGCCATGGGACCGGATGAGATACATCCCAGGATATTGAAAAAGCTCAGGGAGGTTCTTGCAGGGCCGTTAAAGGATGTTTTCAACAGATCCTTGGAAACAGGAGAGGTTCCTCAGGACTGGAGAATGGCTGATGTCATACCTCTACAGAAAGGTGGTGACAGGGAAGAAGTGTCAAACTACAGGCCTGTGAGCCTTACCTCGGTGGCAGGAAAAGTAATGGAGGCACTCCTGAAAGAGTGAATTGTGAACTTTCTCAAAGCCAACAGGTTGCAAGATCCGAGGCAACATGGTTTTACCGAAGGACGATCTTGCCAAACAAATCTGATGAGGTTCTTTGACTGGGTGACCAGGGAACTAGATCAGGGGCATGCGATGGATGTCATCTACCTGGACTTCAGCAAAGCCTTTGATACTGTTCCTCATAGGAGGCTTATCAACAAACTCAGTAGCTTAGGGATAGATCCCAAGATGGTAAATTGGATCAGAAATTGGTTGACTGACAGACGACAGAAGGTGATGGTACAAAGAGCTCACTCGGATGAAAGGAAGGTGATTAGCAGGGTGCCCCATTGGTCTGTCCTGGGCCCAGCAGTGTTCAATGTATTTGTGAGTGATATTGCTGAAGGACTGCATGGAAAGTCTGTCTTTTTGCAGATGACACGAAAATTTGCAACAGAGTGGACTCCCCCAAGGGAGTGGTTAACATGAGGAATGATCTACAAAAGCTGGAAGAATGGTCTAATGCTTGGCAATTAAGGTTTAATGCGAAGAAGTGCAGAGTCATGCACTTGGGAAGCAGAACTCCAAGGGAAATGTACGCGATAGGGGGCGAGAGATTGGTGTGTATGGATCAGGAGAAAGACCTTGGAGTGATTATTTCTGAAGATCTCAAGGTGGCAAAACAGTGCGACAAGGCGGTGGCAAAAGCCAGGAGGATGTTGGGCTGCATGCGAAGAGGAATTACCAGCAGAAAGGAAGAGGTACTTATGCCACTGTACAAGTCACTGTTGAGGCCCCACTTGGAATACTGTGTTCAGTTTCGGAGACCATATCTTGCAAAGCATGTAAAAAGACTGGAAGCTGTTCAGAGAAAGGCGACCAAAACGATTTGGAGCCTGCGTCAGAAGCCTTATGAGAAGATAATTGAAGACCTAAATATGTACACTTTGGAGGAGAGGAGGGATAGAGGAGATATGATTCAGACCTTTAAATACTTAAAGAGAAATAATGAACAAACAAACCTCTTCCAAAGATGGAGAAGTTGCAAAACTAGAGGGCATAACATGAAGCTGCAAGGGGGTAAACGGAAAGGAAATGTCAGGAAATACTTCTTCACTGAAAGAGTGGTGGATGCTGGAATGCCCTCCCGATGGAAGTGGTGGGGGCAAACACAGTGACGGAATTCAAAATGGCATGGGACAGACACAGTGAGTCCCTTTACAACAGCAGGATAAAAGCAACCAACCTTTTTGTTAAAATGGTAAATAAAGGTAAAAGGAAAAGGAGACCGCTAAGGCTTTCGAAAGAAGTAGCTGAAAAAGTGAAGAAAAAGAGGGAGGCCTTCATGAAATACAAGAGATCACAGAGAGAGGAAGACATGCATCTATATTTGGAAAAACTTAGAGAAGCTAGCAAAGTAGTCAGGAAAGAAATGATTCAAAAAGAGGAGGAAATAGCCAATGCAATAAAATGGGGGGATAAGACATTTTTCAGATATGTTAGTGAGAAGAGGAAGAGCAAAAGTGGTACTGTCAGACTCAAGGGTGAAGGGGAGGAATATGTAGAAGCTGATGAGGATAAAGCGGAATTGCTTAACAAATATTTCTGTTTTGTCTTCACAGATGAAGAACCAGGGGCAGAACCTCAGAAAACATCCACGAACAGGAACAGAAGTGAGGGACATCTTGAACAATTTTCAGAAGATTGTGTTTGTGAGAAACTAGCTCAACTTAAAGTAGATAAAGTGATGGGGCCGGATGGGATACACCCTAGAATACTGAGGGAACTTGGGGACGTTCTTGCAGCTCCACTGACTGATCTTTTCAATGCCTTGTTGGAGTCGGGAGTGGTGCCAAAGGACTGGAGAGATGCTGATGAGATGCCTTTACACAAAAGCGGAAGTAAGGATGTGGTTGAAAAATACAGGTCGGTTAGTTTAAATTCAGTGGTGAGCAAATTATTGGAAACACTGCTGAAAGAGAAAATAGTGAGGTTTCTGGAGTCCAGAGGATTACAGGATCCGAGGCAGCATGGATTCACCAGAGGCAGGTCTTGTCAGACAAATCTGATTGATTTCTTTGACTGGGTGACCAGGGAGTTGGACCGAGGGAGAGCCCTAGATATGGTGTATTTAGATTTCAGTAAAGCCTTTGACACTGTTCCTCACAGGTGACTTATAAACAAACCTAGCACCCTAGGGATGGACCCTAAAATTACTGCTTGGATGAGAAATTGGTTGGGTGGGAGGCGACAAAGAGTACAGGTAAATGGAGCTCATTCTGAAGAGAAGGATGTTACCAGTGGTGTACCCCAGGGATCTGTCCTTGGTCCGATTCTTTTTAATATCTTTGTTAGTGATATAGAAGAAGGGCTGTCGGGTAAGGTTTGCCTTTTTGAGGATGATACCAACATCTGAAATAGAGTAGACACCCAGGAAGGGGTAGATAACATGAGGTGGGATCTAGCTAAGCTTGAAGAATGGTTTAGAATTTGGCAGCTGGGATTTAATGTTAAAAAATCTAATGGCATGCATTTGGGCTGCAGCAATCCAAGGGAGCAATATAGTATAGGGGGTGAAGTATTTTGGTCCACAGAAGAAGAGCGGGACCTAGGCGTGGTTGTGTCTGATGATCTTAAAGTAGCTAAACAGGTAGAAAAGGTGACGGCAAATGCTAGAAGAATGCTTGGGTGCATACGGAGAGGAATGGCTAGCAGAAAAAAGGAGGTGATAATGCCTCAGTATAAGTCATTGGTGCGACCGCATTTGGAGTATAGTGTGCAATTCTGGAGACCGCACCTTCAAAAGGATGTGAACAGGATGGAGTCGGTACAGAGGGTGGCTACTAAAATGGTTAGTGGTCTTCATTATAAAGCATACAAGGACAGACTTAAGGATCTTAATATGTACACCTTAGAGGAAAGGCTGGATAGAGGTGATATGATTGAGATGTTTAAATACCTCCATGGCATAAATGCACAGGGGGAGATCCTCTTTCAATTGAAAGCAAGCTCTGCTACGAGGGGACATGGGATGAGGGTGACGGGTGATAGATTCAGGAGTGATATGCGGAAATATTTCTTTACGGAAAGATTGGTAGATCCATGGAATAGTCTCCCATTGGAGGTGGTTGTCATATTTCTATGTTTCTATGTTTCTGCCTCAGTTTCACTCTATTCCCTCCTTTGGAGTCCATTCCATCTGGATTTTTACTCCACTGATTAGCTGTTATTTATCGACCTCCTAATAAGTCCACCTCTAAGTTTTTCTCTGTCTTTGTCATGGCTTTCCTTCTTTCTGTATTCATCTTTCCCCTCCCTTATTCTTAGGGATTTTAACATTCATGATGATAACCCCTCTGATCGTTATGCTTTAAAGCTTCCCTCCCTTACCTCATTGTTCAACCTCCAGCTTTGCTCCACTGCCCCTACTCACCAGCAAGGCCACTGTCTTAACCTTGTATTCTTCTCTAATTGCTTACCCTCAAACCTCTGAACCTCACTTCTTACATTATTAGACCATCACCTGCAAAGCTTCACTCTTCATCACTCACCGCCTCAACCTTGCCCTGTCTTCTCTCAACCTCTTTAGAAATCTTCATGCTATTGGCCTATGGGCTCTCTCCTCCAATGTCTCTTCACCACTTTCCTCCAGTATGTTATCTGAGTCTGTTGGTGAGGCAGTGGCTTTCTATAACACTGCACTCTCCTCTGCTCTGGATGCTCTTCCTCCACCCATGATATGTACTGTAAGGAATACTGTACCTCAACCCTAGCTGTCTTCCACTACCCACTATCTACATTCCTGCGCCCACTCATCTGGGCTTGCTTGGCTCAAATCCCACACCCTTGTGGACTTTCTACACTTCAAATTCATGCTTGTCTTTTTCTAGTAAGCCATAGCACACGCCAAACAAGACTGTTACGTCCATCTAACTCTCTTGCCTCTGACTCTCGCCGTCTTTTTACAGCTCTCAGCTCTCTCATCAAGGTTCCTCCACTTCCTAACCCTCCCTCCCTTTCTGCCCAAATCCTGGCTGACTACTTCCATGACAAAATCCACAAGATCACACTCCAGTTCCACCCGAGGTCAGCTGCTTCCCCTCCTCTCCCTCTCCCTCTTCACTCCCAACTCCCCCTTCCCTACTTCTGCTACCCTTTCTTCCTTTTCTATGATCTCTGAGGAGGAAACCACTCACCTTCTTCCTTCATCCAAACTAACTACCTTCTCTCCTCATCCTATTCCCACCTATATCCTTAGCTCCATCTCCTCCACTGTAGTCCCTTCCATCTCTCATATTCTCAACCTACTGTTCTCCATTGCAATTTTCCATGCAGCCTTCAAGCATACTGTGGTCACTCCTCTCATCAAGAAATCTTCATTAGATCCTACCTATCCTTCTTACTATCAACCCATCACCCTCCTCCCCTTCCTTTCTGAACTGTGTGAATGTGTGGTTCACAGCCATTACCTTGATGTTCTCTCCTCTCAAGCTCTTCTGGATCCTCTACAATCTGGCTTTCATCCTTTACAATCTACTGAAAGGGTTTTTGCCAAAGGCTCCAGTGACCGGTTCCTGGCATAATTCAAGGGCCTTTACTCAATCCTCATCCTTCTTGATCTTTCTGCTGCTTTTGACACTATTGAACACAACCTTATCCTTGGTATCTTGTCCTCACTTGGTTTAAGGCCTATGTTCTACCCTGGTTCTCTTCTTATCTCTCCCATCACTCTTTCAGTGTTTGTTCTGGTAGATCATCCTCTACTGCTACCCTGCTCTCAGTTGGTGTACCCCAAGGATCTGTCTTGGGCCCACTCCTTTTCTCTCTCTATACCCAGTCCCTTGATGCACTTATCTCTTCCCATGGATTTCAGAACCATCTTTACACTGATGACTCCCAGATCTACAGCTGACATCTCTCCAGCAATCCAGGCCAGGGTTTCTTCCTGCCTTTCTAACATTTCTGCTTGAATATCTTACCGGTGCTTGAAATTGAACATGGCCAAAACTGATCTGCTTATTTTTCCCCTTAAAACCTCCTCTCCCCTACCTTCTTTCTCAGTCTCTGCTCCTCCCTGTCTCCAGCTACTGTGTTGTGTCTTGACTAGATTGTAAGCTCTGATATGCAGGGACCATCTTTTACATGTGTCTTTCCAGTACTGCATACGTCTTGTAGTGCTATACATATGTTCAGTAGTATTAGTAGTATGTTGTGACCTGAATTGACCACTATTGGAAACAGGACACTGGGCATGATAGACCTTTGGTTTGACCCAGTATGGCAGTTTTTGTGTTCTTATGAAACTATTAGATAGATAAAGTCTATATTAGATAGGTAAAGTCAGGAAGGGAAAGAGGAAATCATTGATAGAGATGTGGTTTTGTTTGAAAGAGAATAGGAAATTTCAATAGGATGTTCTGTTTTATTTTATTTTGAAAATAAAAAAAAAATAGAAAAATAAATTAAACTCTTGTTTTACCAATCCCTTAGGTCTAATCCAAAATTAATAGCTACTTAAAGGTAAAACAAACTTCTACCCTAAGCATATTCAAAATCTCCCCAGCTTATTCAC
Organism: Ichthyophis bannanicus; assembly: GCA_033557465.1. Lineage (NCBI taxonomy): Eukaryota > Metazoa > Chordata > Amphibia > Gymnophiona > Ichthyophiidae > Ichthyophis > Ichthyophis bannanicus. Next base: position 1,214,286,651 of record CM066033.1, on the reverse strand, counting down.
ACTCATAAGGGTATTCATCAGTGGAGCCAGAGTAATTTCCAGTCCACCTCTTCCCACTGGTAATCTTTTTGAAAATGATGCCGGCTGGCCTGAGGTCAGCAACATTTTGCTACAAATCCATACAATAAGGGTATACAACAAAATGGCACTGGCCTTGAGTCAATGGGAATTATTTTGAAAAAGAGTCCCAGTAGGGCTGGAGTGACTAGGGAGCACTCCTGCCCTGTGAAGATCCTTATGGCATTGGGTAAACTGGGAACAGGGTAGGTGTTTTACTTTACAGTGGCACGTTTTATTCAGCATGGGATGGGGTCCTTGGGACTGGTTGGCAGTATATTTTTCATCAAACATGAAATAATTTAAAAAAATGAAAAAAAAATCCTCCTACCACAAAAGTTAAAAATAAAAAGTTTAAAATCCTCTTGCACACTCCTATCTTGGGATGAAGCTTGTAAAGCCAACATTGATGAGCAAGATGTCATAATAAAGTTCAGAGATAGAGAACTAGAGAAAGGAGGAGTAAGGATGGATAGAAAAATCACTTTTTTGTCTCCCTGATATATAGTAGCATATGTTGGAGAAGGGAAGGCAAGATGCATTAATCATTTTCCCAAATAGCTAAAGGAGGTAATATTATAAGTGACCTGAACATGTAGAACAGTGTTTTACATGCTCAGGTAGGTGCATCTAAAACTGCATCAATATATGCACACATACATTTAAAGGAATAAAGGTAATTGCACTACACATTAATGTTGACATGCATAGCTATTCCTGAGGGTGGAGTATAGGCAGGACAAGGGTGAGGCCAGCAGTTATACACATATATCAGAAAATACAGTATATGCATAAATATTAGGGCATATTTACTAAAGAGTAGCATGGGGTTGGCGCACGGTTTCGGCACGGCATCTGAAAGAAGCACAGGGCCCTGCTCTAAAAACCTCTTGCAGCTCGCATCGGAACGGCAACTGGGCAGAACAGGAGCGTTTGCAGCACTATGCAGCTAGTGTGGGCGTTTGTAGCCCCTGCTGTCTCCACTCAGTACAAGTACTGAGGTGCAACGCCTCAGTGGGTAAAATGCGGTAAATGGAGGGGGACAGCTGTACCCACCTTCCTGCAGATAGCGTGCAGCCCTGCGCAAGTGCTGCAGTCCACATTTCCTATTAATTTTTACTGGCATGTACACACACAACGTTACTCCTGTGCCAGAACATGGTTAACGTTGTGTGACTGCTTTCGGGAGGCAAGTTTTTAAAGGCACATACAATAAGTGCATATATTGCCTTTATGCAGACCCCCCACCCCTACCATATCCCTAATACAAATGTCTGACTTAGGTGTTTAATGCAGCAATTAATGTATTAGCATTTAACATGCTTCATTAACATTGTTATACACCAAACGCGGCTTATTGATATGCTTTTGGCTCTCCCCAACTCAGTGCTCTTTTAAGAAATTACCCTCAAAATAAGAAAACCCTCAAGCACCTCTGACTTAAATAAGCACGGTCTACAAGGAGGGCCGGATTGCAGGTTAGACTATAGAAGGGAGAGAATGATGATAGATGGATTCAGAAAAAGGAAAGTTAGAAGATGATACAGCTGGATTTTACTGATGTAAAATAAACTTGGGGGCATGTTCAAGAACGGTAAGAGCAAAAAGTAGCATGTGGTAAATGCAAAGGCTTTGTTCTCTTGGGGATACGCTCAGCATGTTCTCAGCAGTTACCATACAGAAAGGTTTGTTACCGTGAGGTAGCGTCATTCAAAATTAGCGCAAGTGCAATTAACCCCACTCATTGAGCTGGCAGAAAATGCAGCCACACTAACTGCAGCACTGACAATCAACACGCGGTAATTCTCCCTGTCCTAACTTCAGTTTCCACAACTAACCCGCTCAGTCCCCACCTCACTGTGCACTCAGCAGCATGGAATTTTTACCGTGCTATTTCTAGTGTACAGCAGCCATTACCTGGGTCCTGCGTTAACTGCTTACAACACACTAAAGGATGCAGTAATTGTTGGCAGACACTTTAGTAAACTTGCCCCTAGATGTCATATCAAATACTGTACTGAAGCTATTCATGTCAAAATCTTTGCACAAAGTATGAAAGAGAAATTCAATGAAAAGTGAAAAAAAAAAGAAAAGAAATACAATAATAAGAAAAAAATATATCCCGGTGCACATCACGAAGGTTGGAGAAGTATTTTTAAGAGACAATATTCAAAGACTTCCCAGTAACCATTGCTTTATTGGGCATGACGTAAAGCTATGTGCAAATGTATGCAAAAAGCACTACAAAATCAGTCAAACAACTACAGAATTTTCCAAACCTTAATGGAAAACTACCATCGGCTGCCAGAGGACAGCAAAGACCTTGTTAATAGTGTGTGCCTGACAGCTATCTTTGGTGAACAAGACCCTGGGGTCAACTTTTCTTATTGTAAAAGATTCTATCTGTTTCAGCTGCAGGCTTATTTTATCTTCAGCTTGCCACTGCAGATCTGATTTGAAAGAGTAACATTTCCACAGATTGATGATTAACTGCGAATAAACAAAGCAAATGTGAATACTGGCTTTGCACCTACTGAAAGCTGCAAGTGTTTGTATTCAGCTGATATGCATCTTGCAAAGCTGGGATGTTCCCAGAAGGCCACTCCATGAAGACTGAGGGAGCAGCGTCTGCTAGTGGTGCCTGTAAAACACAAAGGACAGAAAATATGTATAGCGTTCCTTTGCTGAGAGCTGGAATGAAATAGGAAGGCACAAAAAATGGAGTGGACTTTATCTGAAAACATATATTTAAACAGCACTGTCTTCACTGCAAAATAACATTTGAGTAGCATTTGCAGGTTCTAAAATGCTTTCCAGGTTTCTTAGATATTTATAGGATATTACTGGCTGTATGCTTTGCATTTATTATCAGCAGATTGCCAGATCTATCTTATGACTTATTATAAATGCTTGGAAGGCCAGATAATAGCACAGAGAAGGTGAGCTTGAGGAAAAACTACAGGAAGTACGGTATCACAGGACAGATACATTATCTCAGTCCTCAGGACTAAAAGGTAAATTCTTTTAAGTGCATTTTTATTTATTTCACACAATTTGTAACCCACCTTTCCAAATAAATGACCAAAGCAGGATCCAATAAAATAACTTACAGCAATAAATAAATAACACCACAATAGTCCCACAGGTGCTCCTTGGGGTCTTGGGCAAGCCACTTAACCCTCCATAGCCCATGTTCCCTGTAAAATAGTTATCTCCAGGTTATAATGCCCTGTTCAATGTAATTTCAGTTTGTTCAATGTAAACCGCACTGATGCAGAATAGCACGGTATATAAGAGAATGTAAATAAATAAATACAACAATAGCAGTGTGTGCCGACCACATAACTGCTCTTCTTCCAGTTTTATGATCTGGGTAATGCATTATTTTGACTGCAGCAGTTTCTATATGGCTGAAATAATGCAGTGCAAATCAGGCATGGTTTGGAGCGGGCTGGGGGTGGAGTAGAGACTAAAATTGATAGAGCCGCTATTCAGCTTTTGCCATAAAATGTATCCATATTAATGCTACTGATGCTCAAATAACAGGTATAAATTTCCATGAATGAACTATCTGCATAAAGTTATACATGTATGTCCAGTGGTGGTGCTTTTTTTTCAATTATTTATTTATAAAATATTTCAACAATACAAAAAGAAATTTACAGGCAAAAAAAAAAAAATACATACAATAATAGAGCTCCAGAACATAATAAATATGCAATAGTCCACATCAAGGGAGGTGCTTAACTAAAATTAAAAACAACAAAAAAAACCCCAAAATGGTCCCTGGTAATATAATGAAAACTCCGTTTTTACATATCGATGAGCATGAAATATATAAAGAAATATACAACCACTAAGTCTTACTGTCTAGAAAAGCAATCAACTGTGCAACTTCTAGAAATGTATATCTTTTCCCCTGAAAGACAATATGACACTTACAAGGAAATTTTAGGTAAAAAGACACGCCGAGAGCCAAAACCCGTGGACACGCCTCCAAAAAGGACTTACGGCGCCTCTGAGTCTCCCTAGAGACATCGGGGAACATTTGTATTGTTTAACCACAAAAGTTCTCGTTCTTTTTAAAGAAATATGCACGCAATACCCTATCCTTATCAATCTCTGACACAAAATTTACCAAAAGAGTAGCTCTGGAAGATATAACATCGCTGTCTGATTCAATAAACTCCGATATATCTAGAGGAGAAGAGGCTAAGCGCTCAAAATAGGCACCCGACTCTCCTTCTTCCTCTCCTTTATCCAGTTTACCTTGAGGAACATAATAAAGTTTAGAAACATTGATTGCATCTACATCATTAAACAGTAATATCTCCTTAAAATATTTTTGTAAAAGAATCATAGGAGACAGAAAATGAGTTTTCGGAAAATTCAATAACCGAAGGTTCCGAGATCTTAACACATTTTCCAAAAACTCATGCTGACGATGCAAAAGAAAAGAGTCCAACGAAAGTTTATCACAAATATCTTTGAGACAAATTTTTGGACTCCTGAGTATCCATCCGTTTTTCCAATGCTAGAACCCTGTCTTCATGATCTGAGAGTTTCAAAACCGTCTCCTTAGAAAAATCAGAAACTTTCTTCAAAGAAGAACCTAGAGCCAGTTCCATACGTGAAACAATCGCCCATATGTCCTTTAAGAAGATATCAGAAGGCGGAGTATGAACATCTGAAACTGAGGAAAAGGTAATCACAGTGTGCAAAGGCGGCGGTAAGGCCGCACCCGAATCAATTTCTAAGAAAGAGTCAGGCAGTAAGGCTGTGCCGGGATCGGCTAACACCAATTCCTTTAATGGAGAGGCCTAACTAGGCATTTGTTTAAACTCAACGATGGGCGGAGTTACACCCAAGTCGCTAGAAGAAGGTGTGGAAGAAGAAGTACTCACTGCCACGATATCCGCTCCTCTGTCCGTCAATAATTTGACGGGAACTAAGGGATCGCTCACACTCACATGGGCATCCATCGGGCTGACGATTTTAACCGCCTTCATTTGAACAGCCGGCAGGTATTTCTTTTTTTGTTTCCCCATAACAGGGACAACCTTCTCACACCGACGTATGCCGAAGGGGTGCCAAAGGGGCGTGGCCTGCCCCTTTGGTCACTCCCCTTCGGGCACGCCCCCAGGGGACGCCCGCGACCGCATCCCGCGGTGGGGCAGTTGGATTTAAAGCCCTCAGCAATACCTGCAGACAATCAGTGCAGCCGCTAGTGCCAGCAACCATTCAGGTATAGAGTCCAGGAAATAATCAGGAAAAGAAGCACCTCCAGTGGTGGTGCTTTTATGATCTGGGTAATGCATAATTTTTACTACAGCAGTTTCTATATGGCTGAAATAATGCAGTGCAAATCAGGCATGATTTGGAGCGGGCTGGGGGTGGAGTAGAGACTAAAATTGATAGAGCCGCTATTCAGCTTTTGCCATAAAATTTATCCATATTAATGCTACTGCTGCTCAAATAACAGGTATAAATTTCCATGAATGAAATATTTATTTATTTATTTATTTGCATTTCTTATATACCACGCTATTTTTTTTTTGTAATTAAATTTTTATTGGCAACATTCCAAACAAATTCAGGAACACATATTCATAACGCTCTAACAACTAACATCTAAGCAACGGAGCCACCCCTACCGGGTTTCCAGCTCCAATATCAACCCCCCACAGGTAATATCAACGACTCCTGACCCGAGCCATCTGGTTAGCCACATAACAGCTATTCTTTTGCTCAGCACTCCAACACCCAGTGTTATGACCATGCATGTTGTCATTAACATTTTTGTTTACCATATCCCCCCCCACCATAAACCCTTTCATACCCTCTCCAACATGGCTTCGCCCACAAGACCACTATCCCTCCCTTCCACCTACTGCCCCCCCCCCCCACTGATCCCCCCCTCCATACCTCCCCTCCCTTCCCCCCTACCCACAGACTCCCCGCTCCCCTCCCCCCTTCATACCGTCCCCCGCTCTATCTCCTCCTGCCCACTCCTTCCATACCGCTGTTACAACCCCCCACTCCCCCCGTAACATAGATCCCTCCTCCCCCCTCCCTCCCGATACCCCCCCAATCTAGAATCCACCCTCTATACCCCCCATCTCCCACCCCCCCCACCGCCCACCCCCCCTCTCCCCTCTACCCATACTGCCCCACTCCTTCCCCCTACACATTACCCCTCCCTCCCCCCCTGCCCTCCCATCCCTAGAACACCCCCCAGGACCCCCCATTGTTCCTCATATCTGGCTAAAGTTTGCCTACGCGCCGCCGTCAATTTTTCCATCAGCACCGTGCGTCGAACGCGTTGTTCAAAGAGCTCCAACCCGGGAACCCCACTCTGTCGCCAGGCTGCGGCAATTTCACATCGAGCCGCACTCAAACAAGCCATCACCATCTTACCTCCCCTATTCCCTTGCCCCTCCTCCCAAAGGTTCAACAAACACACTGTAGGGGCCATCGGAACCACTACCCCTAATTTCTGGAGAATCCAACCAACAATCCTCCCCCAGTACTCTTGTACCTTCTGACAACTCCACCACACATGCCAAAAAGTCCCAACTTCACCACAGCCCCTCCAGCACAGAGGCGACACCCCCACATACATCCTATGCAGACGACTGGGAGTGTAATACCAGCGCATCAGCACCTTATAACTATTCTCCTTAGACCCACTTGACATAAGCCCCCTCCTAATCTGATCCCACACACGCTTCCACTCCAGAGCCGTTACCGATCGCCCGATATCCGCCTCCCACTCCGTCATGTACCGGTGTTGCCCCCCTGGCTTCTCGCGTACCACCCGGTACAACCCCGATATCATCCCTTTCGCCCCCCTCTTCCCAAACCACATCGTTTCCAGACCTGTGAGCTCCCTTCCCCACCCCTCCTTCCCCACCACCTTCCCTAGTAATGAGCGGACCTGCATATATGCATACCTATCCTTATCTTCCAACTGATACTCCGCTTTGATCCTGTCAAAGCTCTTCATTTCTCCTTCCTCCAAGCATTGATAACTGCAGATTAAGCCTTTCTTCGTCCATTCATCAAATCTCCCCCCTTCCCACCCTGGCTTGAACTCCCGCACCCCCCTCCAAGGAGTCAGCAAGGAAAAAACCCCACTCCGTGGCCCCCTCTCCGTCCCCCTCACTCTATCCCATATCCTGACCCCTTGACACATCGCTGGGGAACCAGTCCCCAAGGCCCTCCTCCCTTCAGCATCCGCCCATAGCCAGGCCGTCAAGTGACCCCCCCTGACTCTCCCCCACTCTAAGGACACCCACGGCCTTTCCTCCCCCCCTCTCGCCATTGCATAACATGCACCAACTGTGCCGCTCGATAATACGCCCACAAGTTCGGCACCCCCAACCCCCCCTCCTCCTTGGGGGCATACATCACTTCCCGCGCCACCCGAGGTGGCTTCCTCTTCCAGATATACTGAAATACTCGCCTCTGCAGCCCGCGCATCGCCCCATCCGATATCGCTACCGGCAAAGCCTGGAACGCGTACAGTAACCGGGGCAGAATATTCATTTTGACAGCTGCGATCCGCCCGATCCAAGATATTTCTTTTTTTTTTTTAAACTTTTATTTTCATTTTGCAACAAACAAAAGAAACAACACACCAAAGGAGACAAAACAAGTATACAATAAGGAAAAGTAAACCCAATTACCCCCCACCCCCATGCTTCTTCTCTAGCCGATTATGTCAGCATGTGAGCGCTTCCAAACAACAGTGATTGTACATCAAAACGATCAACAGAGTATCTACGATACAGAATGATCATGGGACAGAGATATATACAAATTTAGACAGTCAGATGAGAGCATTTAGCAGAATGTACATAGTCATTGAGCAACTTCCATTTAGACCGATGATGAGGAGTCTGAACGGGGGAAGCAAACATACGAGGTATTTGTTCATATTTACTGTAGAGACAGACATGATTCCACCATTCATTGGGGCTCAGATGGGAGCTATTTTCCCAGTATTTCGTAATTAGGGAAATAGCAATGCCAAGCATAAAGTCCAAAAGGAAGTAAGCCGTTTTTGGAAGAGAGGGGATCCCCGCAGCTGAGCGAAGTCCCACTATCCTCCAAGAAAGGGGCTCTTGAAAGTGCAAAATAGACTGGATACGACCCCAGACCCGACGCCAGTAATACTGTAGTGCGGGACATTCATACATAACATGAGGTAGTGAACCAATGGCCGCATGGCATGTCCAACAACTATTGCCCTGAGTAGTGTTCCATTTGGCTAATCTGTCAGGAGTGTAAAAAACACCAGTGGGCTAGAAAGAAGAGTGTCTGAGTGAGTGAGGCGGATCGGGAAACCCGTGTCACTCTACTCCAGACAAGGCTCCATTGCTCCGGGGTCAAAGTCACATGCAATTCTCTCTCCCATGCTTTCTGCGCTATAGGGGTATCTCTAGTTATAGCATTACATAAGGTTTTGTAAAAATTGGATGCTACACCCGGTGAACTACCGATAGATCGGAGAGTCTCCGACCAACCTTGTGTAGGGGATGCCGATGGCGGGAGCACCCTAGCACTCCGAAGGCAATGCTGAAGTTGCACCAACTGAAAGTAATGTTTCGCTGGGAGACCAAATTCAATTTGCAATTCACTAAAAGTTTTCCAGCGACCATCATGGAACAACTGGCTAGGAATCCAAATGCCCCTAGTGTACCAGGGGCTCCACGCCATCGGCTTATTTTGTATTCGAAATCGAGTATTGTACCAAAGCGGGAGCCTGTCTAACGGACAGAGTCGGGAGTCTAAAGATTGCATAAGAGTATTAAAGGCACCTAAAGTGTCTAAAAGCATTGGTGGATAGTGGGAGTCTGATGGGAGAGTCATACCAGGGAGAAAAGTAAGAGGAATCAGCTTGCAAAGGTCTTCTTCTATGTCTAGCCACACAGGTCTACTCGGTACTAGATCTTCCAGCCAACGAGCGCCTTGTTTGAGAAGAAAAGATGGATGGTACTTCAGGAAATCTGGGAATCTGACACCATGCTCATGGCTAAGATAGCTAAGGATTTTCTTTCTTTTGATTGGACTATTAATGCCTTTTACGTTGAGTGATAAGATTTTACATAAGGCCATTCAGAAAAGTTAAAAATTCTGAGCATGATAGCACACATAATTTCACAATGTCCCTCATATTGACTGTATCTGGCTGTACACATGACATAAAAGAAAATAAGCTAATATAATACAATGAAGCGCCCCACATTAAAAAAGAAAACAGCAGTGCGGTAGAGAAGAAGCAGAACCCCAGAAATTACTGGCGACCATGTGTCTGCGGGGAGAAACCCCAGAGAAGGCCGCAATTGAAAAAACACATAACCTGTAGGACTGTGCGTGCTCCGAATCCGACCGAGGCACACATCATGGAGGGATAGGAGACCAAAAAAACAAAAAAGTCATATAGAGAAAGAAAGAAAGTCCAGGTAGTCTCTGTGCTTGACTATGACCGCCGCATCGGGCCCTTCAAAATGGCGGACAGAGCCGGCAAATAAAAAGTCCAAATTTTGGATTAGCGCATCTGCTCTGCTTCTTTGGAGTCTAAAAATGTTGATAGTAGATCAGGATCTTCGAATGTCCTGGTTTGGTTGTGGAGAGTCACGCGGAGCTTCGCTGGATACAACAGGCCAAAGCGAGCCTGTAGCTGTTGAAGTCGAGGGCGAAAAGCAAGGAGTTTCTTCCGACGGTCAACGGTAGGCTTTGCCAAATCAGGGAAGAAGGAGACTTTGTGACCTTCAAATTCCAAATGATGATTCGCCCGGGCAGCATTTAAAATTTGTTCCACTTGTTGATATCGTAGCAAGCGAAAGATAATAGGCCGGGGGGTCGTTCGGTTGAGCGCCATGTGGGTAGGAACACGGTGTGCACGATCGATTTCCAGTTCTCTATGAAAAGTGATCTTCAGCAAGGAGGGAAGAGTTTTGAGCAGGAATTCTCTTATATCTCCTGCTTCCACCCCCTCCGGTATTCCAATGAGCCTCACATTGTTGCAACGGGCTCGATTATTGCTATCTTCTAACTCCTTTTGAAGATTCTGTATCTGGCGCTCAGCCTTGTCCAGTTTGCCCAAGCGCACCGCGTGCGAGTCGAGGACCCCCGCCATGTTGTCCTGCCGTAATGAGAGACTTTCAAGTCGGTCCTGGAGCACTCCAAAGTCTTCTCGCATGGCTCGAAGCGCTTCTCCATTGGACTGCACCAATTCCTTCACGCCGCGTATTTCCTCTAAAATCTCCAGGTGCATTTCGGGGTTTTCACGAAATGGAACCATCTTCTGTGGGGAGGACACCTCTGTTTTGGAGCGTTTTCCGTGAGAAGAAGAAGGAGACCCGAAGTCCAAGCGCGCTGGTTTATGGGCCGCCATCCCCCCCGAGGTACCCCGGTCAGCTCGGAGCGAAATAGTAAGTTTGTATAGGTATTAAGTCAGGATTCTAAGTAGGCCTCTCGGGAGCTTCAGCGCAAAGCGTCTTACCCGCTGGACATCAGGCTCCGCCCCCCGATCCAAGATATTTCTAATCCCATCCACCCTTCTAAATCTCTCCCAATTTTTTGGAACAGGCTGGGATAATTAGCCTGATAGAGAGTCTCAAAACGATCGGTAATGCGAACCCCCAAATACCCCAGTGAACCACTAACCCATCACAGAGGGAACCGGCGCTGCAAACACTCCTCCACTTCGTCCGGTAATCGCACCTTCAGAACCTCTGTCTTGTCCACATTCATTTTAAAGCCCGACACCTTTCCATACCTGTCCACCTCCTGCATCACCTCTGGAAGCGATACAGATGGATCCCCCAGATACAACAATATATCGTCCGCATACAAGGATAATTTATGCATCCTCCCCCCTCTATGCAAGCCTATGATCTTATCGTTCCCCCGAATCCTTTCGGCTAGGGGCTCCACCGCTATGGCAAAGAGGAGCGGAGACAGTGGGCATCCCTGTCGGGTCCCCCTTCCCAATTCAAAATCTCGAGAGTACATCCCATTGATTTTAATTCTAGCTCTGGGCCCCCTATACAACGCCTTGATCCACCCCAATAGATTAGGTCCACACCCCATCCGCTCCAAAACCTTCAACAAAAAGGCCCAGTGCACCCTGTCAAATGCCTTTTCAGCATCGATTGACATCAGTACCAAATCCTCTTGTCCCTCCCTCGCTTCCCAAACAACTCCAATCGCTCTCTGGATGTTATCCGCCGCTTGTCGTCCTGGAATGAAGCCAGCTTGATCCCCACCTATAAGCCCCGGCATCCACTCAGCTAACCGTCCCGCCACCACTTTGGCTAACAATTTGGTATCCACATTCAACAGGGAGATCGGCCTATAGGAGCCGCATTTCCCCGGGTCCTTCCCGGGTTTCAGGAGCACCGTTATCCCAGCTGTCAGCATTTCCCGCGATAACTCCCCCCCTTCCTCCAGCACCCCATTGAACACCCTTTGCATTATCCCTTTTACATCCTCCCAAAAAACTTTATAGAAGGGTCCCGTCAAACCATCCAAACCTGGGGACTTCCCTCCGACCAGTCCTTTCACTACCCGGGCTATTTCATCCTCTCTAATCTCCGCCTCCAGGATCTCTACCGCCTCCACTGGGAGCGCTGGGAGTGTTATCTCCTCCAGATAGGCCTCGATCTCCCCCTCAGACCCCACTTCCATCGCCCGGTACAGATCCAGGTAGTAATCCCGGAATCTCTCCCAGATGGCATCTTCCTCCCAACACCGCCGCCCCTCTTGCCCCTCTAAATAAGCTATAGTGGCCACCCCTTGCTTCCGCCGCAGTCTCCGCGCCAACAAGCGCCCCGCCTTATCCCCAAACTCGTAATGGGTCTGCTGAACCCTCTGCATCAGAAATGCCACTTTCTCTAGCTGAAGATCCTTCAACGCATCCCGCGCCTGTTCCAAACCCAGTCGATCCTCCTCGGTTCCCGACCCTCGAAACCTCTCCTCCTTTTCACCCACCTCCTCTTTAATTCGTCCTCCTTCTGTTCTCGTTCCCTCTTTTTCTTAGCCCCCCACATTATAAATCTCCCCCGTACCACCGCTTTCAGCCCCTCCCAGACCATAACCTCCCCCACCTCCCCATTATCATTGAAACCCAAGTATTCCTTAATCACCCCCCGAAGATCATCCACCACTCGCCTATCTCGGAGAAGACTATCATTCAGTCTCCAGAAGGCTCCTCCTGACCTCCGTACATTCCGTAGAAGGATCTCCACCCCTTTATGATCTGTCCATCCCACTTGCACTATTTCTTCACATTTAACTGCAGGCATCCAGGTCTGATCTATCAAGAACATGTCTAACCGGCTCCAACTAACGTGTGGAGCCGAGTAGAAAGTGTACCCCCCCCCCCCCCGCCTGCAGGTTCATCACTCTCCACACATCCATCAAGTTGAATCGTTTCATCAACCCCTTCAGTCCCCGTCTATTCTTCCGCCCACCATCCCCCCCCTTCGGCTTCCTATCTAACCCAGGATCCAATACAACATTAAAATCCCCACCCACCAGCACCTTCCCTCCCCCCCCCCCCGGCTTTTTCAATTAAAGCCCCCACCTCCCTCCAGAAACCCTTTTGCTGCCCATTAGGCCCGTACACAGCCACAATCAAAATATCTTCCCCCCCCCAGCTTCCCTGTAAGCCCCACCACCCTTCCCTCCTGGTCTTTAAAAGAGTGCCCCACCTGGATCCCGCACCCCCCCCTAAGCATTATCCCCACCCCACCTTTCCGTCCCCCCTCCTTATTGCAGGAGTAGAATTGGTCAGGGAAGTGGCGATGCTTCAACCGTCCAACATCCCGAGCTCATAGATGAGTCTCCTGTAGGAGGACCACATCCCATTTATTCCTCTCCACTTCCCGAAACAGCAACCCTCTCTTGTTGGGCGTATTCAGACCACGGACATTGATGGTGCCTACACGTATCATCCCTCAGCCTCCCCCGTCTTCCCCGCACTTACCCAGATGGTGTTCCTTTCCCCTCCCCCCTCCCAGCCCACCCACCTCCCCCGCCTCCCCCCGCCCCCTCCTCTATCCATCCCACTCATCCCAATCTTCCCAACCTCCCAGTCCTGACGTCCAATCCCACCACTTTGACCCCCTCCCCAACCCCTCCATATACCCACTCCCTCTGCCTCCCCTTCTTATCTCTTCCCCGATTATCTACTCCCGACCCCCCTGGACACCCTTCTCCACCTGCGTTCCCCCCACCCTCCCCTCTTCCCACCTCCCTGGTTCCCCCCCTCCTTAGCATGCCCTACAAGTCCAGCGTCCAGATACCAAGGGCTCCAGAGCTCTACCGCTCTTCACCTGAGTCCTGCCAACAACCTGGCCAGTCCCGCTGTGCTCCCGGTTCACGACACAAGCTCTTCAGATGTCATCTGCCGTTCCTTCGACAACCGCTTCAAGCGCTTCCCTTGCTCCCCCACTCGTTGCCACTGAGAGCTGACTTGCAACCGTTGTTTGCCTTTCCCCACGTTGGTCTTGTGCTGCTGTTCACCCGGTCCCACCGCCGGCAGGCCATCGCATCCCGATGCTCTTAACACCTCCCAAGCCTCCTCCGCTGTTTTAACTTTGCGATTCAGTCCATTAATGGAGATCAACACCCCGAACAGGGAACAGCCAGCGGTACCGGTATTGTTTCTCCCTCAAGTAGGCAGTCACTGCTTTCATTGCTCTCCGCCGCTCTAGAGTCCCCTTCGAGAGGTCATTAAACATTTCAATCTCAGCGCCCTCCCAGGCCACTCTCCCGAATCTCCGAGCCACACTTAGAACTTGTTCTTTCAGAGGGAAGCTACTCAGACAGGCTATAATGTCCCTGGACTGCTTTTCTTTCCGGGGCCCCAGACTCCGATGTGCCCGCTCCACACTGATTTGCTCTGGAGCATGTCCTGGCACTTCCCCCAATTGAAGCACATGGCTACATATTCGCCGGACCAAACCCACACAGTCCTTGGGGTCCATCTCCTCCGGGACCCCTCTGATCCTTAAATTATTCCTCCGGGCCCGGTCCTCCATCTCTTCAATTTTCTCCTGCACTGCGTCTTGCTGGGCCTGCAGTGAGCTTTGCATAACCCCTAGGCCGCGCAGTTCCCCCTCACACTCTTGCACGTGGGTTTCCAGCTCTTCTACCCGACCACCAAGGCTGCACAGCTCCTGTTGTATCGCCTGGAGAGTTGCCCTCATCTCCTTCCTCATCGCCTTTATCTCTCCCTTCATGTCCAATTTAAACTCCTGCAGCCATCTCCGTAGGGGCACATCTTCCTCCCCCTCGACATCCGTGGCATCATCCTCCTCCGAGGCGCCTCCGCAGGCCGCCTCCTTTGCCGCCGCTGCCATCAACTCTTTCCGGACTTAAGGAGATTGAAACCCCTCCAATTTCGCCCGTGCTGCCATCCCCGACTGAGATGCTAGCAGTCTGTCCACTTTTATTTATGGGGACCCACTGTTTATTGCTCTGCACTTGGGATTCGAACGGAGCTCGGCGTTCAAGCTGCCATTAGCTCCGTGACGTCACCGGAAGTCCTCTATATACCACGCTATTACAATCAGTGCAGTTTACATTTGAACAAAGTATACAACAATGTAACATAAAAATGTAAATATCTGCGTAAAGTTATGCATGTATATCCAGTGGTGGTGCTTATACTTCTATGAATGTGTTATACATTTTCTTATCCGTCTAAAGTTATATGGTTATCCTTCCCACCAAAAATTGACTTGGATAATGATAACAATCAATACACAAAAGAATATCAAATAGAAATAACAACTTAATGCAACTGTAATGTTATGTTCAGAAAAATATGTTCCTACTAGACAATGCATGCCCTTACGAGATGTTATAAAAGTGGCAGTTTCACAAAATTCTTGAAACATTTAGACAAAGGTACAGTCAAAAACTGAATTTGAATATTTTATGGAACAAAAAAAAAGTTCTGCTTTCCTCTCACTGATATAGGTACACTTCGGGGTAGATTTACTGAAGTGTGTTAAAGTTTTTCAGTTACCGCACATTAATTACTAAAATTATGAAGCAGTAACTACAAAATTTCTGCACTAACTGTTGGGACACTCCAAACATTTTCCCATACTGATAATGCACAGGAAATGGCTTTACTGTGCATTAACTGCATTGCAGATAATATGCTGCAGTTAGCTGAACCATCTGTCTATTCTGACAGTTAATGTACTGCAACTACTTGTGAATTAGTTGTAAGGTGCAGTGCCTAACTATTTTCTGTCTATTCTCTGTCCCATTCTGAGTTAGCTGTTAACACAAAAATTGACATACACTATCTGCTAACATGCTGCATTAACCATTAACTTGTCACTTGGTAAATTGCTGTACCTGCTGTGTTAACAGCCAACTCTGCCTTGTAAATAGACTCCTTGGAAGGAAGATGTGTTGCTGTTACTGAGGTGACACCAAAATTAAAATATTCAAATAAAATTTACTATTTAAACATATTGAGGGTGATTTTATAAGGAGGCACCTATTTTTAAGAGTGAAAATAGGTGCCTACCTTAGGCATTATTTTATAAAAACACATTGCAGAAAATCTTAGTGTGGCATTTTTCTGGAGCTTTTCCCATACTAGGCTTGCTCTCTGATGCAGAAAGCAAGCTAGCACTGGCAAAATGCCAGAAAAACTACCAGGCTAAATTGTAGCACAGTGGGCATGACATCACATGCAAAGTGCTGCATATTTAATTGTGTCCATGTAAAAAACGACAATGAAACTTAGCACAGTTTTTAACATTATTTTTAATACTGGATTTTTATGCCAGCTTCAGGCAGGTGTAAAGATCCAGCCAAGAACAAAAGATCATCTGAGGTGACGTCTGACACCTTACTTCAGATGACCCACCCATCAGGGAAAGCCCCCAGTGACATTGGCACAATGTTGGTGAGGCTAGTGCTCCCTAGAACCCCCCTCCCTGAAAGAAGTAAAATCATTGGTGACCCAGTGGGCCCCGATCCCCCCCTCCCACCCCTTAAAAACTACTGGTGACTTGATGGGCCCCAATATCCCCCACGTCTACTCTCCAAAACATAAAAGGGCCTGGTAGCCCAATAGCCACAACCCCCCTCCCCTCACTCCTTGAAACAGAAAGGCCTGGTGGTCTAGTGGCCCAACCCCTGAAAGATAAAAATGCCCGGTGGCCCAGGGGCCCAAGCCCCCCCCCCACCTCCTGAAAGAGATGGACCTGGTGGTCTAGTGAACACTAACCCCCCTCCCCCCAATCCCATGAACCCTCTCCAATACGATAGAAGTTGTGGGGTAGGAGGGTTGCCCACATGCTTCTATCTCCATGCTGCCATCTTGCAAAATGCCTTACATGGCAAAGTGGCACCCATCCTGGGAAAGCTGACCCTATGCTGTGTATCCCAGGATGAAATCCGTGGGTCACTCTAGCATCTTTCCCAGAGCACAGTAGAAATCTTCAGAGCTCCATGTGGATCAAACAGGTGAGCTGTGAACCTCACAGCAAGGCACTGGTGGCAGGACGAATGGGTTAGAGAATCACTGGGTGCATCACACTATCAGCTGTGCTCTCCTGCTGTTAGCTGGAATTACGCTACCATGGCAGAGAAGGAGGCAGGGAGCCTGAGGTGATGTAGGATGGGGGCACCAATACAAGCATTGGCATTCAGGAACCAGAGACCCACAGTATGCCACTGATTGGACCATAGTAGTGCATTTTATCAGTATATTATAGCATAAAAATGGAAAACTTGGTGTATAGTTCTGTAAAAGATCTTGATTTTAGAGTAGGCAATATTATAGCTTGTTTCCTTGGTTTAGGAAGAATACATGCTTCTAAAGAGACACTAATAATTGGAACCAACCATGCTACCTGGTCCTCCCTTCTCAAGCCAGGATCTATACTGCAGTAAGTATCTTTGGTATCTAAGGGTAAAAAACCCCACATCTCTTCATCTACTAATTGGCAAGAAGACATTTTGAAGCTGGACACAACTGATTATCCAGATTTTATTTGGATTGATAGGAAGTAAAGGAACTCTAGATAATAAATATTTCTGGGCAATAAAAGTTCCCCAATTACTGGCATCTCTCTCGATTTAACTCCCCCCTCCCCCGCCCCCACCCAGCCATTTCTAATTCAAATCCTTCCCCTATTGCCTAATCTGCAACCCATTTTCATGTCTTTAGGCAACGTTACCCTGCCTGGCTCTTCTGTAACTTATGCCCTTTTCAGGTAGTGCTTTTCTCTCCCCTATGGTTTTCTCTCAGAGCATCACATGGTTCGAGATTATGAACAGTGTGAGATGGAAAAGCATCAGACTGACAGAAGGACAAGTTCCGGAACTGCTAGGCAGAACTAGGTCAAATCGTACTGTGATGGTGGGATGAAGTTGGGGGGGGGGGGGTGTTTAGATTAGGCCATGAGGGTGGATAGGATTGGGTTTATATGTCTGCCTGGTGAAACATTCCAGAAATAGCAATTCATGCAGATAAGAACAAAAGAATATAACATTTGCCCTACTAGGTCAGATAAAAGGTCCATCTAGTTATTTATTCTGTTTCCAATAGAGGCCAAATCAGGTCTCATGCTACTTATCCCAGAGATAAGTAGTGGATGTTCCCCAGTTCACTTTAATAATAGTTTACGGACTTTTCCTCGAGGACCTTGTCCAAACCTTTGTTAAATCCAGTTACACTATTGCTTTTACTATATCTTCTGGCAACAAATTTCAGAACTTAATTATGCAATGAGTGAACAAATATTTTCTCTGATTAAGTAGCTTTGTTGTGTGTTCCCTAGTTTTTGTACTTTCTGAAGGTGTAAATAACTGGTTCACATTTATTCTTTCTACTCTACTCATTATTTAATTGATATCTATCATATCTCCCCTTAGCCACCTCTTTTCCAAGCTGAAGAGCCCTAACCTCTTAAGCCTTTCCTGATGGGGGTATCATTTCATCCCTTTTATCATTCTGGTAACCCTTTCCTCTGTGTTTTCTAATTCTGCTATATCTTTTTTGAGACGTGGAGACCAGAACTTCATACAATACGAGGTGCAGTTGCATTGTGGAGTGATACAGAACCATTTTAATAATCTGTTTTATTCTCTATTCCTTCTCTTATAATTCCTAGCATTCTATTAGATTTTTTCGGCTGCTGCTGCTGCTGCACACTGAGCAAAGGATTTCATTGTATTATCAATGATGAGCCAAGATCTTGCATGGTGACTCTTAATGTGGAACCTTGTGTCATGTAACTGTAGTCTGGGTTACTCTTCCCAAAGAGGGGCATTTTGTGCTGGCCATCTCCCCACTGTATGGCTGATCAGAATCGGGCCATGCAGAAGTAGACCTGATTCTGATCACGCAGGGGCTAGATGGAGGAGCTGCGATCCCCGGCTGCAGAACCAAAACCTCTTTCCCCACAGCCCAACCCCAGATCTGGCTTCCCATGGCCAGGTCGGGCTGCAGGAATCTCACCCCTCCCTCACCCCTCACCTCTTGTTGCTGCCAGGCGTCATGGTCCCCCGACATCCAGGAGGACTTATTCCACCTCTGAGATGGAATAAGTCCCCCGTCTCTGTGGCTTATCGTCATACAGAGCTGACCTCAGAATTAGCACTGTACATCTGAGGTCACTCTCTGCCCACCGCCCATCCTTGCTCCGCCTTTGTTCTGCCCCCTCCCTTCCATGAACAGAAATTCCCATACAAATTGCCTGTTCATACGGGGAGATCTGTCCCCAGGAGGCTACCCGACTGTTTAGCGGATCTGGACATCCGGATCGAACATCTAGACCCGCTAAACAGAGTTCAGAATGACCCCGTAAGTGTTTAATTTTGTACTTCTGCATATTAAATTGCATCTGCAATTTGGATGTCCAGTTTCCCAGTTGCTGAAAGTCCTCTTTCAATTTCTTAGAATCTTCTTAACAACTTTGAATAATTTTGTGTCATCTGCAAATCTGATCACCTTACTTGTTGTTCTCATTTCCATGTCATTTATAAATATGTTAAAAAGCAGTGGGTCTAGTATAGGTCTGTAGGACATTGCACTATTAACCTTTCTCTATTGAGAAAATTGACCATTTAGCCCTATAGTCTATTTTTAGGCATATATATGTAAAAAAATATGTTTCATTTCATTTACTGTTTTGTTTGCAGGCTTTTTCATTTAGTTTTTTTTTTAATATTCATTTTGTTTCATTTTATTTTTATAAATTTTCATTTCAGGGCAATTTTATTAATTAAAGAGGAAGCTGTGGCTGTGCCCAAACAAAAAACATATCTGAAAGGTTACTAGAGGTTTCAGAGAAATAAAAAACCCAGCTGGCTTTTTTTTTCTCTCAGCCAGTGACTGGTCTCAAATTAATGACTTTCAGATTAAAAGGCAGGCAACTTGTGGAAGAGCCATCATAGCTCTATGAGGGCTGGCTCTACCCAGTCTGCTGTATTGCTGATGACATTCCTTCCTGCTTGGCTAAGTTTGACTAGTCTGGAGCTCTAAGTAAAATGCTAACAAAATTGTTTGCCTTCTGAATCTATCAATTTCAGCTATAGAGATTTACTCCAAAGATTTTTTGTTTGCCATTTTCTTGTGTCAGAAAATCCCTGGGAGCCATTTTAGCAGCCCTATTTGTGAATTGGATGTCTGAAAATGGGCACTTCAATGTGCAAATCATGGAGACATCCCCAGAGTCATTTTAGAAAGTCGGGTATATAAACATCCACAGTGAAATAAAATCCAAGTAGCACAGAGGCGTGGTGAAAACATACCCTGGGCAAAGCAAGTGAGATGCACGTCATGGTGCAATTTCAGAATGGCACAAACAGTTCAAGCCTTGGGTGTTGCTGCAGACCATGAATAAGGTGCAAAAAATGCTTGTTTTATGGCTTCAATGATGCCAGGAGGAAGAGCAAAGTGCACTTTCATTGCCACAATTAATATCTCCAGGCCAAAGAAGCCTGCATGTAAATATATATTTCAAATATATTACTGTCTCACTGCTGCATGTCTTAGTATTTAAAATGGCAGGCCAGGACTTGCTAGTCTGATAACATAGACACCCCTCTTCTGAACTACCCAGGACAGGATGTCCAAGTACCTTACTGTACTAAATTTAAATCCACATTAAAAACTAATTTCTATATTTTAGCTTTTGGGGTTCCTCCAGACAAAGCATTAGACTAGTGGTCTTTTTTTTCTGGACTCATTGGATATCTTTATTCATTCCTTGCTTCTTCTTCTTATTTTTCTTTCTTCCTTTACTTTCTTTTTTCCTTGTGGATAATTATAATTTCCTTACTTATTCCTTTTAATATTATTTTATAAACCACTTTGAAATATTCTTTGGGCCTAGAAGTGCTATATCAAAACTTGAACAAACTAAACTAAACAAAATTAACTTGCCAGTACTCATGATGTTTCCTGTTTCCTTCATTTGGATCCTTTTTCCATTTTTTCAAAAAATATTTTTGGCTAGACAGCCTCTTTGACCTCACCTTTAAAACCATGCTGACAATGGTTTGATCTTCCTTCTACCATTTCAAAGACATGGAATACATCTGGTCTGGGCTTCCAAGATCATGTTTTTGCACAATGTCCAGGCCTGATCTAAACTCTAAACCTTTGCAGCTGCTCCTTTTATTTTTTTAACCATTTTCCTCATTTTATCACAGTCTCTCTTTTGAATGTTAAATCCTAGTACAATAGATTTCTTGCTGCTATCCTTCCATTTATTAAATCAAATTCGATCATATCATGATCACTATTGCCAAATGGCCCCAAAATAGTTACTTTTCATACAAATCCCGTATTTCATTAAGAAAAAGGTCTAAAGTAGCTCCCCCTTGTCAGTTCCTGAACCAGCAGCTCGATGAAGCAGTCATTTATTTCATCTGAAACTTTATCTCCCTAGCATGATGTGACATTGACCCAATTGATACTGTGGTAATTGAAATCATTATTGCTGTGTTGCCAATTTTGTTAGCTTCTCACATTTCTGTTAGCATTTCATCATCTGTCTGATTATTCAGATGGAAGGCAATACACCCCCATTGCTATTATCCTCCCCTTATCATATGGAATTTCCATCCACAGAGATTCTACAGTGCATTTGGTATCCTTCAAAACCTTTATCCTGTTTGACTCAATGACCTCTTTTAACATATAGTACCATCCCTCCACTGATTTGATCTATCCTATCATTGCGATATAATTTGTATGTTGGTATTACATTGACCCACTGGTTATCCTCCTTCTAGCAGGTCTCTGAGATGCCAATATATCCTATTTTTTCAGTGCTGTATACTCTACAGTAACTCTCCATCTAATTTCATAGATTTCCAGCATTTGTATACAAGCATTTCAAAGTATGCTTTTTGTTCATATTAATAACCTGCTTATCAGATCAAGGGGTAATTTGGAATCTTTGAGACTCCAGAGCTCCTCCTGCCTCTTGTGACTTGTTTGTAGAACTGGGAACACTATCAGAGAATGTTTCCCTGGAGGCACTGGATTCCAACTTTCTACCTAAAAGCCTAAATTTGGTTTCCAGAATCTGCTCTCCCCCCACCTTTATATATCATTCATATTCACATGTATCAGGACAGACAGCTCCTCTGCAGCACTGTTTAAAATCCTATCTAGATGATGTGTGAAGTCCACCTTCTTTTCATCATGCAGGCAAGAGAACAAGAGATACTCATACCCACCTAATGATGAAACCACCAACTAAAATAATCATCTTAGCCCTTGCCTCCTGGGCAGAAGCCCCTGGAGACACATCCTCTGTGTGAGAGGATATTGCATCTACTTGGAGGGCAGATCCTGGCCACAGGATCATTTCCTGCCATACCAAGGATATGTTCTCCCTCCAAGTGACCTATTTTCTCCAAGACAGCACAGAGTCTGCCATACTGGAGATGGAGATGCCATTAAAATACCTCTCTGTCTGCCTGAGTCCCTCCAAGTCTACTATTCTAGCTTGCAGAGATCGGACTCATTCTCTGATAACCAGAAGCTCTTTGCACTGAGGGCATGCATGTGGAGACCAATTCCATGCTGTGTGTCCCTGAGCCATCTAGAAATCCACATATCCGGACGGTTTGGGGGTGCACCCAATTCTGCTTTCGCGGGAGCAGAATTGCAGCATAGTGGCTGGACATCTGGGATGTGCCCTGATTCAGGTACCTCAGACTGCAGCCAATTACCCAGCTAGTCCATCCTGGCTCCTGCATGGTGCCACAGTGCCATAGTGTCATGTTGCTATGGCACCGTGGCTTCATGCAGGTGCCGCGATCCCAGGCCAACCTCTGCAAAGTGCTTTCCCCGCAGACTGACCCTTGATCGAACCTTCCATGGAAGGTCGAGCTGCGGAGAAACCCCCTGCACTCCCTCACCATTTTTACGTGCCCCGGCACAAGCAACCCCCAACATCCAGGGGAACTTATTCAAGTCCCCCGTTTAGATGGCAGACCCCAGACATACAGGGCCGACCTTGGAATCGGCCCTGCACATCCGGGGTCAGCTACCTGCCCACTCTCACTCCTCCCCCAGCCCACCCCCTCCCTCCCACAAACAGAGCTCCCCGCACAGGTCAGCTATACATGCAGGGAGCTCTGTTCCCACCAATGCGATCTGGCCCTTTAGCAGGTCTGGACGTCTGGATCAGACATCCAGACCCGCTAAACGAGGATCGGAATGACCACCATGATTTCTCACTAACTGTGAGATAATAATACATGTGCCGCTCAGTGCAAAAGATTGAACAGCCACCATCTCACTGCTGGGCTGTCGTCTGTATCTTTCAATCGGTGAGTTTAGTTTAGAGTTTCCAAAGGATACCTAAACTAATTTAAAAGAACCTGGCCCAGTGAATGCTAATTCTTTCGGATAATGGGTGCTTTTGAATAACAGGCTTTTAGGTAAAACGTATTAAGTTCTATGTCTGTATGTTCCAATTACCTGTAGCATTCAAGGGACAGCGATTGAAAGCCAGGTCTCCAGCAGGTGTTCTTTTCCACACCATAGACAGCAAAACGTCTTCTGGGCATATTTCATAAGGAGCTGTAGTAAAAATATATAAGAACATACTATAAATATAAGATAACGCAAATTTTAGTCATCCTTATCAACATAAATGTAGCAGCGGTCTTTAGTTATTCAATTGACTTGTCTCCTCATTTACTAACCTGCCTAAATGTTTTAATGCATGTTGATAAATATAATCATGTATAAATATGTTATCCCATGTTATTTAATACAAGCCTGATTATTCTCAATGCATAACTTGCACTAATATGTACTGATGTGCATTAATGCATTAAAATATTAATGCAGGTCAATGAATGAGGTCCTTAATTTGATATGTATTATTTAAAAGGTGCTGTCGGTGCACACAGTATAGTACTTTGCATTGCCCTTGCCCCTAGTTTATAAGCTAGGAATGTAAGAACCTAAGGTCAGTGGATGGAGGGTTAAGAAAGTTGGAATCACGCTTTCTTCACAACCATTCTCAAAGGACAAAACACAGGCCTGCACTTCAAGGAATGGTTTACTGACAGACAGGCAAATATATCTGTCCACTCTCATAGCTGTTCACAGCACATTCCTTCTTCCCGTCCTGGAATTCACTACTGGATGATAAAGTAAATGCTGTTAGTGCAGCTGAGTTTAAGAGAAGTTTGCACAAGTTCCTGGAGGAAAAGTCCATAAACCATTATTAAAGTGCATTGGGGAAATCCACAGCTTACTCCTGCAATAAGCAGCATGGTGATCTGAACTGGCCACTGCTGGAAACAGGATACTGGGCTTGATGGACCTTTGGTATGACTCAGTATGGCATATCTTATGTTCTCTCCAGACACTATTGCTTTAGTTACACACATGCCACTCATGAAAGCTCACTTCACCACTAGACTTCATAGTTGCCACTGCCACTAGGAAAGCAGAGCCTGTTTCTAAATCAATTAAATTATCATTGGCTATTGCAGCTAGACCTTTAACAAATCTGTCTCCCCAGTAGTCACCCCTAACCCCTCACCTACATCTAAACACCTTCACAGACTTCCAGAAATCTCTCCATCAACAGCTCACCACTCATTGGCCCATTCTTTATTTTCCTATGACTTTCATATTATCCCCCTATGATGGCTAGCCCACCTTGTGACAACCTACTTATTCATCCCTCAGAAAGGAACCTTATACGGTGATGTTCTCCCCATTTATACTCAATGCACTCTCTCTTTTTTTCAGACAGCATCTCGATCTTCTCCAGCTGTCCCCCACAATGTAGATAACAGATCTGGCCTCACCTCTAGCTCTGGCTGCTGCAGTGGAGACAGAGAGCAATACACCACCCCCATCGGCTGATGCAGAGGTCACAGAGTACCCCACACCCAGCAACTTCAGAGGAGACAGCAGCAGTCCTCTCCATTCTTTGGGTTTCCCCTTCCCTCAGCTTCCTTATTCATAAAGTCAATTGCAATATAAATAGTTCAAGTATTTGGTAAATGCTTTCCAAGTCAAGTTTACTGTGCATTACTGACTTGCAGATAAAGTGATATAGAAAAAGCTGTTAAAATAAATAAAATAAATAAAGCCTCCATCCATTTTTTTTTCTCTGGAGAGGAAGATGGGAATCAGGAGGTGATTCTCCAGTTGCTGTTCCTCCCCCTTCCTAGTCAGTCAGTCGCCCAGGCCACAGCCTCTCTTAAAGTTTATGGAGGAATTCTGACTCATCCTTCTGGTCCCAGTGTAGAAGGAGCAGTAGCTACGGCACTTCAGCAGCTAGGATAATTGACTCCCAGCATAAAAGGGGAGCTGAGAAACCTAGAGGTGAGCATGAAGAGGATACCTCATGCTCAGGAGAGGATGCTCAATATTGTCTCCCAGATTGTGTCAGTTCTTGAATACCAGAGGCATCACTCCATGTTTGTCCCATAGTACTCTCATCCCTTCCTGTCACCTTCCTCCTCCTCTCCCTGAGGTCTGAGGTCCCTTTTTGTTCTGCCCAGTTTGTATTCCCTAGTTCTGACTTTCCTATATATATATATATATAAGTTATATTTTGGTTCAATACGAGGTCAACTGTAATTTTTTTATGCATTAGTCCTCTATCACTCTTAAGCTAAAACTAGCAGACTATATAATAAGTAACTTACAGAGAAATATTGAGGTTAGGTCCCTATGGGAAGAGGAGTTCCTAAGCATCCTGTCATCTGGGGCCTTTTGATTGAAAACCTCTTCCATTCTAAGAATGCCTGCTTTTCTGCACTGTTAGGGTAGCAGATATCCGTAGCTGGCATGGGGGTCTAGTATTCAAATAATTGCATCATTTGTCCAAACTTTGGTGCAGCTGCACTAGACAAAGCCTCAGGGAAGGCTTGCTGAACCATAAGATCTTCCATGGCAGGAAGTGGGATGCATTTGAAGTGAACTGCAAGCTTTGACCCCGAATTGCTAAGTAGAAAAAGGAAGAGCTCCCAAACCCAAACTTATTCAGATGGCTCTCAGTCATCTTTAATGAGAGGCTGCAGTAGGACCCTCAGTCTCATGTGATGGAGAGTGCAGAGCAGCAAAGGATAATTCCTAAGGAAGCACAGGAAATCTCAGTGATGCTCCCACTCCTGAGCAAATAAGCCCTCTACAGAAGACAAACATCGTTCCTTCTGATAAGCAACTCAGCCTTTAAAAAGGTAAAGGTGACTGAAGTTATCAGGGTTGATATCAAGTACCTGGAAATAATCAAGTAATTAGAAACAGAGCTAGCTATTGCAGAGCATCTTTTTATCTATACGTGGACCAAAGTAGACATTGACAGGCATCCAGCACACAATTTATCCCTGTTTTATACATAAGAATACAGGAAAACAGATCAGTATCTGATAGGGAACTGGTATGCCTACTTAGCACCCAATTAGGGGCATTTGTGCCTATTTTAGATTTGTGCGCTCACTTACATACAATGAGTGCCAGAAGAGGAACACTTTTCAAGAAGGCCAACTTTGCTTTAGTGAAGGTTGAGGTCCTACAGAAGGAGATTAGCAAGCATTTTAAAAACCTTTACAGGCTTACCTCCACCAAAATCACTTCACATAACAAAAATAAAGTCTGGAAGGACATTTGTCAAAAAACATAAATTACATCTTTCAGAACATCCAGTACTGTGAGGGCCTTCAGAAGATCTGAAGAGAGCTCAGGAAGAAGACCAAGACAAAGCAGATGGAAAGAGGGAGAGTGGGCCTTTCAGCTGGGAAACTGTCATGGATCGAGTGCCAGGCCCTGTTCACTATGGATGATGCCACCATCTCTGGGGTCAACCACTACTTGTCAATGTTTTACTCTGCTGTGCTGCCTTTTTATAGCCTCGAGTCCTTGCAGCCCATGGCTAAGTACAATTTTCGATATGCCTGTATGAAGGTCTCTGTCTCAGAGCTACAAGGTTGGTAGCTAGAGACTACTGCCTTAAAACTTTTCTGACCCCTGAAAGCTATCACATTCATAATAGAAAGGCATGACAGATGGCGGCCCAGATTTGTATTAATAAATTGAATAAAGGCCAAACAGGTCCACAGAGCTGTTTCATTTAATTTATTACTTATATACCACACCACCAGCATCTCCATTGCTCAATGCAGTTTACGACATAAAATATCAAACACATCGCTCATAATAAAATTAATTCCAGCATATAAAATATAAAATCAAATTTAAGAAAATAAGAATAAAATAAAAGACCCACAGAGAACAGTTCAAATCCACAGTAATTAATGCCCACTCTACTGCTGTCACGCTTCTCTAAAAATTAAGGGCCCAGTATTCAATTGGGAAGGCTAGGCACCGCAACGGCACATAGCCGTTGCCACTGACCTCAAATCCCCGGATATTCAATGCCGGGGTCATATGTGGCCATGGCATCGAATACCTGGAGTTACCGCACAGCCTCCGATGCTGCATAAGCTAACCGGGTGGTGGCGATATTGCACCGACACCCGGTTAGCTCCCGCGGATAAAACTAGGCCAGCTTTTGCTTAGCCTAGTTTTACCCACAGGTCGCTAATCAGGTAGCGGTGCAATATTGCTACTACCCAGTTAGTGACTGTCACATCCCACAACATACCCCAGAATGCCCACGACACACCCCGGAATGCCCACGACATACCCCAATGTTAAGTGGTTAGAACCGGGGCATACGGCGGCATTAGTTGGGGATATTTGGTGGCATTAACCTTGTTAGTGCCTTTGAATATCCTGTTCAGAAACATTTACACAGTTTACAGATCAGTAAAGTGTGTAAATGCCTTTAGAATATAGGGCCCTAAATTATTTGGATAATAACCACAGAGCTGCTTAGTGTACTTGTTGCAAACTGCTGAAATACTAACTTTCAACTCAGGGGTCCATATAAGGGAAGAGAAGAGATTTTAGATGTGCTGCCTGCCTTTTCCCGGAGCAGCTCAAGCTGAATTACATTCAAGTACAACAGGTATTTTCCTATTCCCCGAGGGCTAATAGTCTAAGTTTATAAGAGGTGTGCTACCCCTGTCCATGCATGAGGTACTTTGTGTCTCTTTCTATTTTCAAAATTGCAATTGAAGCAAAATCCAGGCTAGAGAAGAAAGGATGACCAGAACAGTGTTCTGAAAGAGGAAGAGCAAGGATCATCTTAGGATGAGCTTCAAAAGCTAGTGAAGAAGGAGGATCTGTAAGAAGTTGGTCCTTCAGGCAAACAGAAGTCCTCAGGGTGTAACTTCAAACCAGCAGTGTCACTACTGGCATTGGGGGGGGGGGGGGAGAGGGGAGGGTGCTTTGCCTGAAATAGCTGGTAAGTCAAGGGGTGCATAGGTCCTGTAAGAAAAAGAGCAAGAAGATCCCTAGTTACTTACGTCAAACAACTACTCAAACAGAACAATGCTGCACCAGGATTTGTTAGATATTCAGGACGGCTTGCAAGCTTTCACCACTATGATGGAATGCCTGTTGAGGATAATGGTGCATTTCAAGCTCCAGCTGAGCCACTGCCTCTTTCCTTTCCTCCTGTTTTCCTCGTATTTATTCCCCTCATGCCACCCCTAAGATTCCTCAACAGAAGGTAAGCCTTCAGAGGTTTGTCTTTCCAGACCAACCTAGAACCAGCAAGACCAGGGTTCAATTCCCACGAGGACTCCATGTGGCCTTGGGAAAGTTAATTAAACCTCCACTGCCTCAGGTACAAACTTAGATTGTAAGCCCTCCAGGGACATGGAAATGCCAACGGTACCTGACTGTAACTCACTTTGAACTAAATACTGATACTAATAAATATTTATTTATTTATTTAATGTTATTTATATACTGCCTTATCATTCAATCAAGGTGGTTTCCACGGCAAACAATCGGGGGGGGGGGGGCAAGTGTCTACATGCAGTGGATAGTGTGGTGCGTAGGTGTAGGGGGGATAGATTAGAGTAGTATTTTCTACATAGTGTGCTATATTACATCGTGAGCTATTATACAATCTTATATACAGTCTTAGGGAGGTGGGAAGGACCGGAGTTTTGTCTTGAAGGTTGGCTTAAGGGGTGAGGCCATAGTGTTCGATGAACAGGGTTGTCTTGAGGTTCTTTCTGAAGTCCTTGATTTCAGTGGTTAGTCTCAGCTCGTCAGGGAGGGAGTTCCAGATGGACGGAGCAGCCAGGGAGAGTGCTCGTTGTGCGGTGTCTTTGCGGGTCTTGGTGAAGTCTTTAGGGGTGCTCACCCGATTAGAGGTGCCTCTTCTCCTTGGTCGTGTGCTTGTGTCAGGCTGTATGAGTGTGTGTAGGCTTATGGCTGAGGAGTGTTGTTTGAGATTGAATATGTTTATGATAGTTTTGTATTTGATGCGTGAGATGATTGGGAGCCAGTGCAGATCTCTTAGTATGGATGTGATGTGATCTTGTCTTGTGGTGCCAGATATGATGCGGGCCTTAATGGAGCTGCCAGGCTAGTATCTTCTCTCATCTTCTAAACTTACGACCTGCTCTTATCATCCCATTCCCACCCATCCATTAAACTCTATTTCCTCTACTGTTGTCCCTTCTATCTGTTATATCTTCAACCTATCACTTTCTACTGCAACTGTTCCTGCAGCCTTCAAGCATGATGTGTTACACCTCTGCTCAAGAAACCATCCATTAATCCTACCTGTCCTTTTAATTATCGACCCATCTCTCACCTCCCCTTTATTTCTAAACTACTTGAATTTGTGTCTTGACTTTCTCTTCTCTCAGTCCCTTCTAGATCCACTGTTTGTAATTAATAGCCCTGAAAGCAGATGGAAAATGAAGTAGCTCATAAAATGCTATCATGGTTTGATGTTCCTGCTGCTCCTGCTCAGGGACTCTTGCCAAAGTCTCCAATGACTTGTTCCTTGCCGAATCCAAGGGCCTTTACTTGATCCTCATCATTCTTGATCTTTCTGCTGCTTTTAACACTATTGATCACCACCTTCTTATCGATACCCTGTCCTTGTTTGGATTTAGGGGTTTTGTTCTGTCCTGGTTTTCTTTCTGTCTCTCCCACAGCATTTTAGTGTATGTTCTGATGGATCCTCCTGTATTGCTATCCTGCTTTCAGTCAGTGTACCCCAGGGCTCTGTCTTGGGATATCAGCTTTTTTCTCTCTATACTCAGTCCCTTGGTGCACTCATCTCCTCCCATGATTTCAGTACCATCTCTGTGCTGATGACTCTCAGATCTACCTCTCTGCACCTGAAATCTCTCCAAGAATCTATGCTCGGATCTCTGCCTGCTTATCTGACATTAGTGCCTGGATGTCTCACCGCCATCTGAAACTGAACATGGCTAAAACTGAGCTGCTTATCTTTTCCCCTAAGCACACCTCCCCCCTTCATCCTTTCTTTACTTCTGTAGATAACACTACTTCTCCCTGTTTCCTCCTTGGGGTCATTTTTGACTCCTCCCTCTCTTTCTTCACACATATCAAACAGATAGCTAAAATCTGTCATTTCTTTCTCTGAAATGTTGGCAAAATTGTCCCTTCTTTTCTGAACACACTACTAAGACCCTTATCCATTCTCTAGTCACCTCCTGTCTAGACTATTGCAACCTCCTCTTTGCTAGTCTTTCTCTGAATCATCTCTCCCCACATCAATTTGTTAAAACTCAACTGCACGGCTAATCTTCTACCAATGTTGCTATGCGCTTGTCACCTCTTTTCAAGTCATTCATTGTCTTCCTATCTGTTTCTGCATCTAGTTCAAACTTCTACAACTTACCTATAAGTGTCTGCATTTAGCTGTTCCTCACTACCTTTCCTCTATTATTTCTCCCTACAATCTTCCTCGGGAACTCCGTTCTTCTGGCAGATCCCTTCTATCTGTGCCCTTCTCTTCTACTGCCAACTCCAGTCTTCAGTCTTTGTACCTTGCTGCTCATTATACCTGGAAAATCCATCTAAGTCAGTGTGTCAGACTCCATCTCTGGCCCTGTTCAAATCCAAAAACTAACTCATTTGAGACTGCTTTTGGATCCTGATCCCCTTAGTCTTCTGTTCACTTCCTATGTGTCTCCTTACCATTCCATCAGGTATATCCTAATCCTCAGTTGTGTTGTCTGTCTTGACTAGACTGTAAGCTCTTAGGAGCAGGGATTGTGTCTTATATGTATCTGTACAGCTTTGTGTTCACTTTGTAGCACTATATAAATGATAAGTACAATAGTCATAGTAGCAGTAGTGGTATCCAAGATGACACCTGAAGGAAGTTCCCCCTTGTTCTTGCAACATTCCTGGCAATAAATTCCATAACATTGGGGCTGCGATCAAACAAAATCTTAAGTCATCAGTCTAAAGCTACTGTGGCCTCCAATTTCACTCTACTTAGGTGTCATGTATTTGTACCAAGGCTGTAGCATCCTCTACTATAAGTGTGTGCCTCTAATAACCCCTATAACTGATAGCATATGTATATTATCATTGTAAAGAAATGTGCATTTATTATTTAGAAATATTTTTGAAGGAGTTAAGTTCTTGCTGCCACTACCCACTCATGTTCTTCATAGTGCTGTGGTTCCAGCTGTTGGGCTACTTCATCCTCCCCTCAGTGTCCGGGAGTCTCAAATGGAAGCATCTGGCAGCTCAGAATGAGGTTATGAATCATGCAGCAGGTCATGAAGACATCACAGTCCTTCGAGGACTGATAGAGGAGTTCTTCCCCCCAGTCTATCGAGGCACCCAAAAGCTCTTTGTATGAATGCCTTCATCTGCTTTTGGTTCATTCTGGGGATTTGCAATAGGGGGTCATACGTCATGTGTTCAGAAAAAAGCCTCTATCAGTTGTGGAGTAAAGGCAGACAAAGGATAGCGAGTCATCAACGGGCCCTGATGCTTCCAGACAGAATCGCAAGGCCGCGGGGCCCTGTCCTCGCGGCCGGCATTAACCGGGGGGGGGGCAGCTATGCTCGCGCCCTGCATGGCACGACGTAGAGCGTCGGTCGGGGGGGAAGCGGTGCGTGCGCTCCAATTGGCTGCCGCGTGTTGCTGGGCTGCGCGGGAGCCAATCGGATTACGGGCTCTATGGTGTCGGGGTTTTGAGCAGGGACGCGGCGTGGCTCCGGCCTCTTCGGGGTTGCTGCTGGAGATGCAGGACGCCCGCCCACCCTCCCTTGGGTTGCGCGGTGTTGCGGGTGGCGTTGGGGTGTTGCAGCTGGAAGGGGGTTTGGCGGGATCCCAGAGGTTTCCGGGGTCCAGAGCCAGGTGCAAGCTTTAGGGCGGGGGTGGGGTACCCCCGACCCGGACGATCCCTCTGGTTTTTGCTAATAATATGGCGAAGCCGGCTGAGGGAGGGCGAGGCGTTTTAGTCGGGCCTAGGCCCGGCGGAGGCAGAAGCGGCGTCGCCTTGCTAATAACATGGCTGGTGATGGCTCGCTCTGCTGGGGGGTGGGAGCATTGAGATATGTTCATGTGTTGAATTGTTGTTGGCTATTGTTAAGTTTAATAAAGCTGCGACCAGTTTAAGTCCAAATTAATGTGTACTTGTGTTGTGTTGTAGCGAAAGTGATTGGACCCAGAGTGTGGTGGGGGAGGGGGTGAGGGGGAACAAGGGCGCCGAGGACGGTCCGCTGTACCCGGCTAAAGAGGAGTGTTAGTTGGAGAGTGAGTATGAAAGGTGTTTGCTTACCAAGACGCCATTCCCTGTGATCTCATCACTCTCAAAGTGATCACATTTGCCAGATTGTGACAGGAAGCTGGAAAGTGTGTGCACACATCAATGAGATTGGAGACATTACAAACTACTTAATATTCAGTACATGAAAGACTTTCCTATTTCACTAGCTGCCCTCACTTTCTGCAGGTGAGCTGATTGCAAAGTGTTTGTAATTAATAGCCCTGAAAACAGATGGGAAATGAACTAGCTCATAAAATGCTGTCATAATTTGATGTTCCTGCTGCTTCTGCTCAGGGAAAGCAATATATCGATAGAATGTCCTGAGAAAAGTGCTCAGAAATTGGCTAAACACTTGCCAATTGGTGAAATCTTGGTTGCTTTAATGTAGCATATTTTTGTGAGGAGTAATTCTTGATTTCTTTGTTTAGTTATGTTGTATTGATTGAAATCTCTGTAATTTGGGATGTATTTGTTTTTATTTTAGATTAGTTGCAAGTTTTGTATTGTTTTTAAAAGAGAAGTTTTAGGGAGAGGGTATTAAGTTTAATATTAATGTATACAGTATTATTGTTTCAGTTAGTTATACAGAGGTATTGCTTGCATAAAGGGATGGGAATCAGTAGGCAATTATGTAAGGGTTAGTTAGTTCAAGCCTCGTCATGTCTTTATTTTACACCTGTTTTATAAAGCAAAGCACACATGTAAGAGGTAAGATATGTGTGCTGTGACCACTTACACTAAACCTAAACTTGTAAATGCTCTCCCCTAGATTTGTAGAAACATGTCTGTTATACTGTCTTTTATCATTTATAGATGTAAATTTAGGCTCTGGTTACACTCTGCCCAGACTACACCCCTGTGCTCCCCCTCTCCAAAAGTAAGCGCCATTGTCCTGATGCTCCTACTGTACTTACAAACTACTGCCCCCTCCTAAACTATATTGCATGAGTTCATATAAGTCATTGAAAATAGGTGACTTCTGCGTGTAACTAAATTACGTCCTTTATGATTGTTAGCTGTGCTTAGTGTTGTACCATGCTTACAGTGACTTGTCAGAAATGCATGTCATCAAATGCAATGGATACATAAAATATATTGAGCCATCCAGAGTGGGGAGCCTGACTGGCTTATGCCTGCCGTGGCCTCCAGAGCTGTCTAGAAGCTTGCAATGCCAAGGAAGAAAAGGGTTTGACTGATCTTGAAGTTCACAGGGAATGATGTGAGCCCTTGAAGTAGCTGGCATCAGCTGCGCCTCTCTGGTGGCATAGGTGGAGAATAGTCTCCTTGTCAAACATAACCCTGCACAGGCATTGCCCTGCTTTGCTGCTTCCTTCTCCTCCAAAGCAGAGCACATATGCACTCTTCAAATACACGCGCCTTTGTCTTTCTCACATAGGCATTCTGTTATAAAATCAGGCCCAGCAGGTGTACTGTAAATGTGCATGTGTTTTTGTGTGAGAATAGTATTGGTTTTATTTGATGAAATAAACCAATATTGCTGCAAAACTACTGAGACATTAACCTCTTAAATATAGCTTATAATAATATACAGCAAGAGCTTGAACAAGACCCACCACGATCTTTCCTTGTTAGAAGAACACAATAACTTTTATTGAGGATGTGTGTGAATAAACAATGGGCCCAATATTGAGTTAGGACAGCTAAGTGCGAGTACAGCACCTAGCCGTCGCCACCATCCTCTAACCCTGGATATTCAATGCTGGGGTCATATGCGGCCCCGGTATTGCGTATCCAGGGTTGCCTCACATTTCCAGAAGCTGCAGAGGCTAACTGAGTAGAGGCGATATGGCACCACTGCCCACTTAGCTTCTATGAAAGCTTCAATTGAAAGCAAGTTCTCTTATGAGGGGACATGGGATGAGGGTGAAGGGAGATAGATTCAGCAGTGATTTGCAGAAATATTTCTTTACGGAAAGAGTAGTGGATCCGTGGAATATTCTCCCAGTGGAGGTGGTAGAGATGAGGACAGTAACTGAATTCAAAAAAGCATGGGACAAACACAGAGGATCTCTAAAGGTAAAAAGGGGACTGTTGTAGTTGTTGTTATGGAAGGACAGACTAGATAGGCCATGTGGTCTTTTTCTGTCATCATGTTTCTATGTTTCTATGGGTAAACATAGGCATTGCAAAAGCTGGCCTATCTTTACCCGTAGAAGCTAAGTGGGCAGCGGAGCAATATTGCCACTACCTGGTCAGCCTCTGTCTCCACCCAAGAGATGCCCCGGAACACCCACGACATGCCCCAAAGCTAAGCGGTCAGCATCAGGGCATGTAGGGGAGAAGATCGGGAACATCCCGCTGAGCGGCATTTACATAGTTTACAGGGCTGCAAACCGTGTAAATGCCTTTCAAATATTGGGCCCAACATTTGTATAAACAACAAAAGATAAAAAGAAGATAACTTCATATAGGTCATTTAAGTGGAGTAATGAATGTATAAGCCCACCTACGTAAAAATAGGCCAACATTTTATAAGAGGCTCAGAGAGAACTGAGCCTTTTAAAAATTACATTTAGCACTGCCAATGATGTATTTGAAAGTATGCACAAGAGACAGAGCTATGCTATCAATAAACGTGCACAAAAGAGAACGGCTTTACATGGGGGACAGATATATGTGAGTATTGCTCTTTTATAATCAGGGGCGACATGCATATGTATGCGGCATCAATTGCACATGTATGTGGAGAATTCTATAACTAGACTTTCGGCAGGTGTAACTGTGAATGGGTAAAGACGCTGAGGCATATATGAATTGTCATTATGAAATACGGAATTCACACATGCTTTAAGGCACCACCCAGAACATGCCTTCTTTCTAAATCCCCCATGTTTTACATTTGCAAATGGCACCTGATGTTTCTAAGAATGCTTTCTTTTGCCCCGATATTTAGAGGTTAAAGTGGTTCGCACACCCGCTGTCCGCATCCATCCCCTTGGCCGGGATATTCAGTGCATGCCCCAATTCTAACCGGTTAGCACTGGCTCATTCCAGAAGCAGCACCCGCGATAACTGGGCAGTGGCGATATTGAACCACCGCCCAGTTACCCCAATGTGGCGAAAGTCAGGCCCAGTAAAGGCTGGCCTACCTTTCACCGCAGAAGCTAACCAGGCAGCGGCTAAATATCGCCACTGCACAGTTAGCTTCCTGGCAATGTGGGCAATCCAGATATTCCATGCCAAGGGTGGATATGACCCCGATATTGTATATCCAGGTTTACGTTTCAGTGGACTTTAGAAGAGCAATATTTCCCAGGTGGGTGGGATACACAAATGATTAGTAGCAGTATTATCACTGTTATTGTAATCTCTATTTGAGTCCTAATTATTACTGAGCCCTGGCAGAACAAAAAAAATAATCTTGGCAATTGGGCCAGACCACTCACTGCCTGATTACTAGCCATCTAGTGTGCAGTCGCATTTCAAAATTATAGGGTGTTGAAGACAGAAGGGGAAAGAAAAAACAGAATAGAGAACAGATTGTACAAGCAGGCGAGATGTAAACAAACTAAAGAGAGAGAAGCTATAGAACAGGTGAGAGGATACAAACAAGGGAAAGGGTAAACAGAAAGGAAACGGTATGAGAGCCAGAAGGGATGAGCAAAGGCAGAGCAGAACTGAACAAGGAGAGAAAGAAATGAGAAAACAAATGAAGTTAAAGAAATAAGGTGGGTGAGAGACTAGAAATAAAGAATGGGATAGGAAAAAGGGGAAAGTGAGGCCAGAGCTGCACAAGACACAAATAAGCTTTCTCCTTTCTATCTCTGCTGGTTTTTTATTGCAAATATGCAATACTAGGGTTGTTTAAACTTTAGGTATTGGGAAAATTGCTAACTGCTGGTCGTACATTACATTTGGGGATAGTCAATCTGCTTGATTTCCTTGTGTAGCCTTAACAGTTTCTGAGTGTGCCCACAGTTCAGGTATAAGCCTACTGGGGCAGGGACACTTGTAAGAAAAATCAGCTACTTGGAATAGTAATACTTACTTTGCAAGGGACCAATAGAGGCCTTTGCACAGGGGGCTGATAGACCTACAAAGGGGTATTTGGGGTAATTCTGGTTCATTGTCTGCTTGAAAGGCATCTCCCAGGGAGGGGCTACTTTAGATCATAAGAACATAAGAACATAAGAAATGCCATACTGGGTCAGACCGAGGTCCATCAAGCCCAGTATCCTGTTTCCAACAGTGGCCAATCTAGGTCATACGTACCTAGCAGTTTCCCCAAAAGACACAGGTTCTGCAGTGCTTGTACTAGGCCAAGCATTGATATCCTGGGTCCCTTTTTAATAGTGGTTTATGGACCTTTCCTCCAGGAACTTGTCCAAACCTTTTTTAAACCCAGCTATACTAACAGCCCTTACTACATCCTCCGGTAACAGATTCCAGAGTTTGATTACACGTTGAGTGAAGAAATATTTTCTCCTATTTGTCTTAAATAGTTTACCCTGTAGCTTCATTACATGTCCCCTAGTCCTTCTATATTCTGATAGCGTAAACAATTGATCCACGTTTATCCGTTCCACTCCATTCATTAATTTATACACCTCTATCATATCTCCCCTCAGCCGTCTCTTTTCTAGGTTAAAGAGCCCTAACCTTTTTAGCCTCTCTTCATAGGAGTAGCCTTCCATCCCCTTCACCAATTTGGTGGCTCTTCTCTGTACTTTTTCTAATAACTCTATGTCCTTTTTAAGATACGGTGACCAGAATTGCACACAATATTCAAGGTGCGGTCGTACCATGGAGCGATACAGAGGCATTATAATATCCTTTGTTTTATTCTCCATCCCTTTCCTTATGATACCTAGCATTCTATTTGCTTTCTTGGCCGCCGCTGCACACTGGGCGTAGGGTTTTAACATGTTATCCACGATGACTCCTAAATCTTTTTCCTGGGTGGTGGTTTCTAATGTGGAGCCTTGCATCGTGTAATCAGCAGATCATCAGACACCTGGCTTCACATACTGGTCACAGCCAGTCTGAAAAGCCAGAGCTGCACAAGACACAGATAAGCCTTCTCCTTTCTATCTCTGCTGGTTTTTTAAATTGCAAATATAGAATACTTTAGGGTTAGTTAAACTTTAGGCATTGGGAAAATTGCTAATTGCTGGTCCTACATTACGTTTGGGGATAGTCAATCTGCTTGAATTCCTTGTGTAGCCTTAACAGTTTTCTGAGTGTGCCCACAGTTCAAGTATAAGCCTACTGGGGCAGGGACACGTGGGTTCCCGCTCACTCTACCCCTCACCCCACCCACCCACCCCTGGGGCCGCATTGCCTATATAGTGGCCAATAGCTTGAGATAAACCCACATTCTCTTAACCAGCATGTCTTGTATTCAGTGCAATACTGCAGTACTTTCATTCCAAGAAGAATCATTTGGAGCCTAACAGCATGTCCTATGTGCTGAAGGTCATCTGCCATGGATAGCGAATTGACTCTACTAAGAGAAGACCTGGCTGCCATGCATAAAGAATTGTCTCTACTGAGGGAGGAAATAGCTGCAATGAAACACACCTCTTCTAGGATACAGACTGAACAAAGTCCACCACCGCTCCCACAAAGAGTCAAACACACCAGGAACAAATGGATCACAGTGGGTTCAGGTAGACTGTGATCTGTGACACAGAGACATCCTATGCACCAAGAGATATCCCTGCATAATGCATTCTCTGCCTTGGTTAATGAGGATGCCCAATCCAAAGAAACTAAACGGCCCTTAGAGGAGTCAGTCAATGCCCAATCTCCTGCTAAAGCACCAAATATGAAGAAAAACTCACCAAACAGAAACCTATTACTACTTGGAGATACCATCATCAGAGACACCAACTTGGGAACATAGTTCAAAGGACAGAAGAAAGTCAAATGCCTCCCAGGCTCCTTAGTCAGCAGGAATACAAACCAAATTACACAGGTCTGCGACTAAAAAGCTGTTTGATTATTTTCATCTAATTTCCATGTATTTTGGTGTGCTGAAAACAAATAAAATATTGAAAAAACTCCTAGACGTCATGATTTGCCACAACATGCAAAATTGTCAACAAATTTTTCACATTTTTTTCAAATTACTATTAATTAATTCAAATTACTATTAATTAATTCACATAAGTGCATTTAAGATTTAAAATGCCAAAAAAACCTTAAAGGGGTTGTCCGCGTTATGTAAAAAAAAATATAGCACTGTAAATCTGATGGTCAGCAATATATACATAAGCTAAGCAAGTTTTAAGTCCGTGCTTCTAATGGTAGAAGGGGTTAATCTTTCCTGAAGAATCCAGTGGGAGGGAGACACAGGGCAGATAGCAGCAGCTCCGGTCAGTGCAGGGGGGCGTGGCCAGCACTGTGATGTCTCATGTACAGACACAGAGCTGCTCTCTCCTGCATGCCACACTTGCGCACGAATCATCATCAGGTTCTTGGTTCTAGGCTGTTCACACTTTTTCATCGCAATTCGTGTTAGCTCGTCATTCTTCAACCGTTATGTTCTGGCTCCGCGAAAGTGTATTAATTCGCCAGACAGTTTCTGTTTCATCTGTGGTGAATATACAGTGCTGAAGCAACAGCAGAATATTACAGACTTTGTGAAAAAAGTATACTTTGCATACTTTGGACTAAAAATTGGAGATCAAGATAAAGTCTGGGCGCCTCATAAAGTGTGCAAACAGTGTGTTGAGGACCTCCGAAACTGGTTCAAGGGTAAGAAAAAATCTTTCCTGTTATAGGATTCCTATGGTATGGCGAGAGCAAAAGAACCATAGTGACGACTGTTACTTTTGTTCATGCGATGTGAAAGGGTTTAATTCCAAATGGAAGCATTCCATTTCATACCCCAATCTTCACTCGGCAATTCGTCCCATCCCCCATGCCACAGATATATCAGTACCCAAGCCCCCTGCTACCTTGAAAGAGATACCTAACTCCAATGAAGGTGAAGTCATACCTGAAACAGATGACGAATCAAGTTCTGACTTTGAAGATGATACAAGACCAAAATTGTTTTCTCAGGAGGAGATGAATGATTTGGTAAGAGACTTGAATCTTCCCAAAGATGCCGCTGAGTTACTCGATCAAGGCTGAAAAGCAGGAATTTATTGTTGCCAGGAGTGTCATCTTCATGGTTCAGACATCGTGAAAAGGAGTTCGTTCCTTACTTCGCCCAGGAAGACAAGTTGGTTTATTGTATCGATGTCGAAGGTCTGATGGGTCAATTTAAAATCCAATATGATTCAGAGCAGTGGCGTCTTTATATAGATTCTTCAAAAAGAAGTCTCAAAGCAGTTTTACTCCACAACGGTTTTTACGCTTCCATACCTGTAGGTCATTCCGTACACTTGAAGGAACCCTACGAGAACTTGGAATTGGTTCTTTGTAAACTTAAATATGAAGACCATAGTTGGCAAGCGTGTGGGGGCTTGAAGGTCTTGTGCATGCTGCTCGGGCAACAAGCTGGGTATAACAAATATCCTTGTTTTCTGTGTCTATGGGACAGTCGAGACTGACAAAATCACTGGACCAAGAAGAGTTGGCAGCCGAGGGTGCTAACAGTCGGTGAAAAAAATGTCCTCCGAGAAACTTTGGTACCTTCCCATAAAGTTCTTCTACCACCTCTCCACATAAAATTGGGATTGATGAAGCAATTTGTAAAATCACTTCCAAGAGATGGAGAATGCTTCAAATACTTGGTCACCAAGTTTCCAGGCCTGTCGGAGGCAAAATTGAAGGAAGGTGTGTTCGTCGGACCAGATATTAGAAGGCTTATAGTTGATCAAGAGTTTGTCAATACCATGACGGATCCTCAAAAAGAAGGGTGGATTGCATTTAAAGAAGTCGTACAGAAATTTTAGACAATAACAAAGATCCTCACTACAAAAAGATCGTCGGACGAATGCTGAAAGCATTTCAAGCTTTAGGTTGCCTGATGAGTTTGAAAGTGCATTTCCTCCAGTCCCACCTTGACTACTTTCCTGAAAATTTGGGAGCTGTGAGTGAGGAACAAGGTGAACGATTCCACTAAGACATTAAAGAGATGGAAAGGAGATACCAGAGAAAATGGAGCATTACAATGATGGCAGACTACTGTTGGATGCTTCAGAGAGAATTCCAGATGCTACTCACAAGCGCAAATGCATCAAGAGGAGCCTCACAAGAAAGAAGAATTGAGTTTAGTGTGTGTAGATGAGCTCATTTCAGTTCAAAAAAGGATTTTCATGAAAATATTGTAATAAAACTTTAATTTTATAAGTCTATTTCCATTTATTTTGAGGTATTGCCTTATTTAACATAGTTACCTAAATTGTCAGGAAACGTGATGCCCTATGACAAAATGGAGGTCATTTTCGGATTCAGCGCACCAAAAAACATAAAGATTACGTGGAATAACCAAAACAGCTCTCGAGAAAAATTTTTTTGCAGACCTGTGATTGATGTACTTAGTGCAGAAAGAGAGTGGAGGAATAGCTTAGTGGTTCAATTCTCACTAGCACTCCTTGTGGCCTTGGGCAAGTCACTTAACCCTCCATTGCCTCGGAAGAAAGGCCTGGCAATCTACTTCCGGTGACACTGCCAAGAAAACCCAGGAGCCTCTGGGTTGCCAGGAGTCAGGACTGACTCAAAGGCACACATTGCATTGTTTGCAGTGCAGAAAGCAAACACTCCAAACTTGATATTGTCATCCACTTGGGTACAAATGACCTGGCTAGAAATAGTGCCTCTACAGTCCAAAAGGACTTCCAATCTCTGGGAGAAAAACTCAAACCCACTGTTAACACTGTTGCATTCTCAGAAGTTCTACCTGTTCTAGGTAAGGGGGCAAAAAGGCTAAATCACATTAACAGCTTTAATACATGGCTCCAGACCTGGTGCAAACGAGAAGGATTCAAATTTATTAGCGACTGGGAAAAAACATAGACCAACAAGAAACTATACTGTGCTGATGGACTACACTTCTATGTCACAGGGAAAAGAATCCTACATGAAAAATTCAGGCAGTATGTCAATTTGAATTTAAACTAGAAGAAGGGGGTGATGGATGGGGAAGGTCAAGTTCTGGACATCACCCCCTGCAAAAGCAGAATAACAGAAACAACCACACTTTTAAACAACACATCAAAAGCAACTGGGAAGAAGTGGGTAGAATAAAATCAATGCAAAATACACACAAGCCAGTTAAATGCTGGAAAGCAATGAGCACAAATGCTCGAAGCTTAGCCAACAAACTTCCAGACCTGGAAGCCCTAATGGTGGAAAAGGATTTGGACATTGTGGCCATTACAGAAACATGGTTTAATGAATCGCATGATTGGGATATAGCCATAGCTGGCTATAATCTATTCAGAAGAGACAGAGAAAATGGAAAAGGAGGAGGAGTAGCCTTGTATGTCAAAAGCAATATCAAAGCTACTGAAATGCAGGGGACATAGGAAAAAGAAGAAGTGCTCTGGATTGCATTGGAAAGGGGAGATGACACTGTCATCCATACTGCTGTAGTCTACAGACCTCTGACTCAAATTGAAGAGCTAGATAACAAATTGATTATAGATATTGCCAAGATAGCAACAAAGGGGGAAACAATCATATTGGGTGACTTTAATCTACCCGATGTGGATTGGCTTACTCCTTCTGCAAATCTGGAAAGAAGCAAAAAAAATTGTGGACACTAACCAAGATGCGTTACATAGACAAATGGTGATGGAACCAACCAGGGAAAGCTCAACGCTGGATTTGGTGCTCACCAACAGTGATAGTGTCTCTAATGTCTAGGTGAGTGCCCCTGTGAGCAGCAGCGATCATCACATGGGGTGGTTTGAGATAAAAGCAAAGGTGCAATCCAATCATAGCAAGCTCAAAGTCCTAAACTTCAAAAACACTGACTTCAATAAAATGGCCAAGTACCTAAAGGAGGAGCTGACAGGGTGGAAGGGGATAAGGGAAGTGGAATTGCACTAAACTAAACTAAACTAAAAGGGGCAACAGATAAACTAAAAGGGGCAACAGATAAATATGTAAGAAAAGTAAATAGAAACAAGAGGAGAAGGAAACCTATTTGGTTTTCCAAAGAAGTGGCTGCTTAAAAAAGGGCAAATAACACA
Organism: Ichthyophis bannanicus; assembly: GCA_033557465.1. Lineage (NCBI taxonomy): Eukaryota > Metazoa > Chordata > Amphibia > Gymnophiona > Ichthyophiidae > Ichthyophis > Ichthyophis bannanicus. The sequence goes on along the minus strand of CM066033.1, from coordinate 1,214,244,308 downwards.
GCTTTCGCAAAATTCAAAACTTGCAAACAGAAGAACACAGATATAAATGCAGGATCAAACTCAAGGAGACAAAAAGATAAATAAGGATAGCAAAATTAAAGGCAGAGGAAGAGATGGCTAAAGATGTTAAGTGCGGCGACAAAACTTTATTCAGGTATATTTGGGAAAGGAAGAAGATCAGAGGTGGAATTGCAGGACTCAGAAGTGCTGGAAATGGACTCATGGAAAATGGCATTGATAAAGCAAAATTACTAAACAAATACTTCTGCTCTGTTTTTACTAAATAAATCCTGGAGAAGGACCACCTGTGACTCCCAAATATAAAAATCGGAATGAGGTAGATACCACACCATTCAGAGAGGATGAGGTTTTAGAACAACTTGCAAAACTGAAAGTGAACAAGACCATGGGGCCGGATGGGATACATCCCACGATACTGAAAGAGCTCAGAGAGGTTCTTGCAGGGCCTTTAAAGGATGTTTTCAACAGATCCTTGGAAACAGGAGAGGTTCCTCAGGACTGGAGAATGGATGACGTCGTACCTCTACACAAAAGTGGTGACAGGGAAGAAGTGTCAAACTACAGGCCCGTGAGCCTTACCTCGGTGGCGGGAAAAGTAATGGAGACGCTCCTCAAAGAGCGAATAGTGAACTTTCTCAAAAACAGTGGGTTACAGGATCCGAGGCAACATGGTTTTACTGAGGGACGATCTTGCCAGACAAATCTCATTGATTTCTTTGACTGGGTGACCAGAGAACTGGATCAAGGACATGCGATGGAGTCATCTACCTGGATTTCAGCAAAGCTTTTGATACTGTCCCTCATAGGAGGCTTATCTATACACTCAGTAGTTTGGGGATGGGTCCCAAGGTGGTAAACTGGATCAGAAATTGGTTGACTGACAGACGACAGGCCCGGCACGGTTCAATGTATTTGTGAGTGATATTGCTGAAGGACTGAATGGAAAAGTCTGTCTTTTTGCAGATGACACAAACATTTGCAACAGAGTGGACTCCCCCGAGGGAGTGCTTAACATGAGGAGGGATCTGCAAAAGCTGGAGGAATGGTCTGATGCTTGGCAATTAATATTTAATATGAAGAAGTGCAGTGTCATGCACTTGGGTAGCAGATATCCAAGGGAAATGTATGCGTTAGGGGGCAAGAGGTTGGTGTGCATGGAGCAGGAGAAATACTTTAGTGTGATTATTTCTGTAGATCTCAAGGTGGCAAAACATTGCGACAAGGCAGTGGCAAAGGCCAGGAGGATGTTGGGCTGCATTCGAAGAGGAATTTCCAGCAGAAAGGAAGGGGTACTAGTGCCACTGTATAAGTCTCTGGTAAGGCCTCACTTGGAATACTTTGTTCAGTTTTGGAGATCGTATCTTGCAAAGGATGTAAAAAGAATGGAAGCTGTTCAGAGGAAGGTGACCAAAATGATTTGGAGCCTCCATCAGAAGCCTTATGAGGAGAGACTTGAAGACCTAAATATGTATACTTTGGAGGAGAGGAGGAATAGGAAAAATATGATTCAGACCTTTACATACTTAAAGAGAAATAATGAACAAACAAACCTCTTCCAGAGACGGGGAAGCTGTAAAACTAGAGGGCATGGCATGAAGCTGCAAAGTGGTAAATTGAAAGGCAATGTCAGGAAATACTTTTTTACTGAAAGGGTGGTGGATGCTTGGAATGCCCTCCCGATGGAGGTGGTGGGGGCAAACACAGTGATGAAATTCAAAGTGGCCTGGGACAGACACAGTGGATCACTTTACAGCAACAAGATTAAATCAAAATAAACTGAACCATCTAATTTCTCAACAAATAAGGGTGTCCTACATGAAGCGATGGGGGAGGAGCAGTGGGTTCACTCCTAAACAAACAAAGAAACAAAGACATGGGGAGGGGTGCACCTGCTCCTGGTGGGTGCACCACTAAGCAAAGACATGGGTAGGGGTGCACCTACTCCCTAAAAGACACGGGAAGGGGTGCACCTACTCCTGCCATATTGCTGGGCAGATTAGATGGACCATGCTGGTCTTTATCTGCCGTCTTTTACTATGTTACTATGTAACTAGGGGAGGGAAAAAAAAAGAAAGAGATGAAAGAAGAAAAAGGAAATAGGAAATCAGAAGACAGAGGGATGGTGAAGAGAAAATGAGCAGGTATCAGAAGAAACAATGTAGGAGATTGTGGAAATGAAGGAGTATCAGAAACATAAAGCAGTGGTTAAGAACAAAAATATACTACAAAACATATTTCCAAAAATAAAATGAAAAAAGGGGGCAATTTTTAGCTGACTGCATTAGTACGAAGCCCACAGGTGCATTTAGCTGCATCTATGTACCAATTTTTAAATGGAAAGTACAAGAGGATCTTCACTTTTAGAATTACTTTGGATTCAAGGTAATGTATCTGCTTTACAAATGAGTAGAGAATACCTCCTCTTATTGCAGCTAAAATTATGTACAGTGTGGAATGTTTATTCACATTGAAGGTAAGCAATGTTCAGGCAGACTGTTAACATGGATAAAATGCTTATACTCACGTAAATCAATCTGAAATGTCCCTCTAAATGGTATAAATAGTTAGCAAATACTATATAAGATATAACTACTCTCAAACAATGAGCAAAATCAGGGGGGTAGTTGATGTCATGGGCTTTAGGTGACTTTTCAAACCATATAATCCTCAATTTCATAGTTTATAGCTTGTAATTGTTAATGTCACACATTATTATTATTTATAGATGACAACTGATATATAACAGTGAATTGGTATCCTATATGAATCACAAGTTTTCTTAATCAAATCATCAGCTTGATGCATCTGCCAAATTCAAAACATAACAAAGTTAATGACTTTGGAGAAGTTAATATCTTCCTCAAATAACAAGAACAAGAGGTAGAGAACCATTTCAGTTATTTTGTTTAAGAAGAGAAGAGGAACAGATGGAAAATTTCCTTTGTGTTTTTACAGGCAAACTCAGTTAAAATAAGTAACTAATTATATATATTAGTGGTAAAGCCAATCAAAAATGAAGGGGAAGAATCGCACTGTCGGAATTTTCTCACAATTGCTCTGATCCCACATCCCAACATGATCATTTGCTAGAGACTACAACCAAACCAGGAACGAGAACTGCCCAAAATGGAAGCAGGGTTCAGGAAAGGTTGAGGAAAAAGAAAAATCTTTCTGGATGTGAGATGGATTCTTGAAAAGACAAAAAATACCAAAAGGGCATCTTCATATGTTTCATTGACTACAGCAAGGTCTTTGCAAAAATCATAAAAATGTCTGGGCTACATTAAGCAACATGGGTATACCAGAACACCTGATAGTTCTCATTCATGTCCTTTGCATTGATAAGTAAGCAACAGGAGAAACAGCAAGGCTAAATACTTTCACCATACCTCTTCAATTTATATGCAGAACAAATCAACAGAGAAGCAGGCCTATACAAAGATTACCAATATGTGAAGATTGGTGGAGGACCCATCAATAACCTTCTCTATGCTGATGATACCACATTACTGGCTGAAAATGAAGATGACCTGAAGCATCTGCTTATCAAGATGAAGGACCATAGCCTTAAAATGAGCCTGCACCTTAAAGTGAAGAAGATGAAGATCTTGACAACTGGCAAAATGAATAATTTCATCGAAGGAGAAGAAATAGAAATAATAGACAACTTTAACTGGGATCCATAATCAATAATAAAACAAAAAGCAGTCAAGAAATCTGACAATGCTTTGCTCTTGCCAGAATGGCTATGAAGGACTTAGACAAGATTTTCAAGCCAGATGTACAAAGATTTGACTTGTCCAAGCCATTGCATTTTCAATAACGTCATATGGATGTGAACATTGGACAGTGAAGAATTGTGGTGCTGGCAAGAAATACTGTGTATATCATGGACTGCATGAAGAACAAATCAATTGGTACTGGAGGAGATAAAAACTAAGCTCTCCTTGGAGGTGCAAACAACAAGACTTTGGCTTTCCTATTTTGGACATGTCATGCAAAGAGGAAGAGAAAGACATTATGCTTGGAAAGGTTGGAGATCAATGCAAACGAGGATGACCAGCAACACTATGGATTAGTACAATAACAGTAGCTATGGATGCCACCTGACTAAAGATCAAACACAGTTTAGGACTACTATCCACAAGGTTGCCACGTGTTGACATAGACTTGATAGTGTTTAACAACAACAAAAGAATCTCATTGCAATTATTAATCCCTAGTGACCATTCAGACATATCCCTCCCACTATACTCCTTACATGAAACATGAAAACACTGTTGATTCCAGACACCAGTTCAGGAGCCTTGGACCCTCCCTTACCCCAGTGTCCATGAAAGTCTTCAGGAGCAGGAACAATCCAAGATGCTACCAGCTCAACTACATCTCCTCTATACATTGGAGCCCATTTTAACACATGCGCACATATATGCCAGATGAAACACATAAAGCTGACAAAAACAGACTGCACATACAGAAACTATGAGAGGAATTTTAAATGATACATCCAAGTCTAATGTGGGACATCTAAGCCAGAACATCTGAAAAAAAATGCAGGCATGTTTAGGTGCAGACATAATTTCACAAACCTGGACATGCTTGATATGAATGTCTGTGGGGGCGTTTAGAGTAGTTGGCTAGGAACAGGGCAGCCATAGTTCAAATCCTGATGCTTATTCTTTTCTTTAATCTCTAGCTGGCATTTCGAGAGAAGGCCGTCCTCTCAGCCAATACACTGCTGTAGGTGCTGATGGATTCAGTGTGTTGCTCACAATATGCTTCCAACCTTGGCGATTAGTGGCAACATTTCTGGCCTCATTGATGGTCAGTTGTTGGTTCCTTAGGTCTTCCCTGATGTGTTTGAGCCATATTTTTATTGATGCTGCTCGTTGAACCCTCCAGTGGACAGATCACTTTTGCCAGAGGAGTTTGTATGGCAGCCGACTCGTGTTCATTCTGCAAACATGGCCAAACCAGCACAGTCTGCATTTTTGGGTTTGTTCTTCAACTGAGGATGGTCACACCTTGTCCAAATTGTCTCGTTTCAATGGCAATCATGAAGAGAGACATCCAAAATCTGTCTCAGGCATCACATTTGAAAGACTTCGAGTTTGTTCAGGTTTGAGCAGAGTCCATATTTCCAATCTGAACAGGAGAATTGGCAGATCAGCATTCAGAAGAGGCAAATTTTGGCCTTGGTGGAGATATTGGCCATTTTTCAGAGGCACCATTTGAGTGAGGTGAATGCTACTGTTGCCTGGCCAATCCTGCTGAGGACTTCAGTAGTGGATGCCACCTTCATCTACTCTACCAGTGAATTTTTGGACCTGGCTCAATTTGAAATCCTGATGCTGCTGTCATTGACATTGTGCTGAGTATTGGAGATGAACAAGTGCATTCTTCTCTACACCCTTTGGTTGTTTTTCAGGTTAAACAAGCACTATTCAGATGCATGTTCATTGACATTCGTGCCTCAGAGCATGTCTAAGGTTAGACATGATTCTGGATGTCCATGACATTTCTGTGATCATGCATGGACATCCTAGTTCCTGGGAATGCTCTGGCTATGCCCCAGCTTCCCCTCTTCTATGCCCTGATTTAGATTCAGATGTCCTCATTTATTATTTATTTATTTATGCACTGGCTTCTAAAACGGCTCTGGAGACGTCTCTATGCCAGTTTTCAGATGCCCAAAACAAGAATAAGGTTTCTAAAATGCAGGCGCATTGTTTTTCTATAGGGACGTGCATTCATTAATTCATTCGGTTTGTTGGTGGCCTTAAAAAAAACTTAGGAGCATGTTTACTAAACCATGCTACAGGGTGGCACAGGATTTAGTGTGCTGTTTAGGTGCTGAGCTAAAATGTAGCATGGGTTCCTTGCCAAAATCCTGTGGTACTGTGGTAGTGCATATCAGGACGAGGACTGAATGGGACAAAGATAGAATGCAGGCATTGTTGGTACATCGTGGCTAGTGTGGGTGCAAGTGGTGCACGCTAACTATCCTTGCCTCCCTTAGTTTAGGTGCACTTGATGCCACCTCAATGGGTGATGTTAAGTGTGCCTGTGTGCCAACTTGCACGGTGCTGCATCTTGGGCTCATGCTAACTGCAGGGGGACAGAATCACACACCACCTGAAGCTAGCACTGATTCCCATGCTAGAAAAGTGGCCCACTCGTGTATTACCAGAATGGGCCTTAGTAAACCTGCCCATTAGTGCACACTAAATTGATTTAACACACACTAATTGACTTACCATGCCTTACAAAGACTATAGCAGGACAGAAAAAGGTACAGAGAAGAGCGAACAAAATGGTAAAGGGGATGGAAGGATATCTCTATGAGGAAAGGCTTAAAAGATTAGGGCTCATGAACTTGGAAAAGAGAAAGCTGAGGGGAGATATGATAAAGGCCTATAAAATAATGAATGGAGTGGAACAGGTAACAGTAGATTGGTTGTTGACTCCTTTAAAAAGTAGAAAGACTAGGGGACATGCAACGAACCTACAATGTGGAACATTTAAGACTAATTGGAGAAAATACAGTAGCTTTTCACTCAGCGTGCTATCAAACTCTGGAATTCATTACAGGTGGATGTAGTAAAAGCTGTTAATGTAGCTGGGTTTAAGACAGGTTTTGATGAGTTCCTGGAGGAAAACTTCATAACCATTGTTACAGAGGAATGGGGAAGTCCATTGCTTACCCCTGAGACAAGCAGCATGGAATGTGTATACCATTTGGAATACGTCAAGTACTTAAGACCTGGCATGACCACAGTTGGAAACAGGATTCTGGGCTTGATAGACCCTTGCCCGGGCCCGGTATGGCATATCTTATGTTCTTATGTTAATTCAGTGGTGAGTGCACATTCAATCTATGCTGTCCATACTAAAAATTTCCTATTTAAAAAATGTGAAACTAACTGAAAAACACCTGAAAATCTGGAAAAATTTGTGAAACTAACCAAATGTCTTGCCTGTTCACTTCCCTATTAAGCTATTTTATTACATTAAAATTTAGTGGGGAAATTTTTCCACATCGAGAAGTTTAGAGGAGCTTCAGCTTGGACTTCAATACCTAAGTGAGATCAAAAGAGATATACTCATTGTAATGTCATCGGGAGCAATCGCATCATTGTCAGACACAATGACAAAGAGCAGATATAAACACATACATTTCTGGGTTAATCTCCGAAACAGAAAATAAAACAAAATAAGCACTGTGAAACCTGTATCTTTTAGGGTAACTGCTAGGTACTTGTGACCTAGATTGGCCACTTTTGGAAACAGGATACTGGGCTTGATGGACCTTGGTCTGCCCCAGTATGGCATATCTTATGTTCTTAGAAATATGTGCATCCTTTTGCTTCTAGAATTCCTGAAGTGCACACAGGGAAACAGTCTGCACACACTTTTTATATATGATCACACTTATACAATTACGGGGATAGTCGGCCCACAGTGAGACTGCTCAAATATTCTCCAGGAATAGGGGTATAGACAATGGTACTTCTAACATTATACTGGTCATGTTAAGGATCAGTAAATAACATCAGTCTGATTCTTAAATCACATCTCTTGCTCTTTGATTGTTTCTTACCAGGAATGGAAATGTTCTGTATAGGGAGGAGTGGTCTAGTGGTTAGGACAAGGTACGTCAGGCCAGAGGGCCAGGGGTTCAAGTCCCACCTGGGGACAGCAATCTCAGGCCAGAGGGACTGGGATTTCTAGTCCTGTAGGCACTCCTTGTGGTCTTGGGCAAGGCACTTAACCCTCCATTTCCCATGTTCCCTGTAAGTATTAGTGTATGTGTCTCGTATCCCCCAATTGACTGCTTTGACCTGGTGAAAAGCAGGATATAAATACAGCTAAATATCATTGACAGAATACTTTGATATGGAAAATAAAAATAATTGTCATCTCACTTTTTTATGTACATTAAAAAGTAGTTGTCCAAATTCCTATGTCACTTAAATGCATAATATTAATTATCAGCCTCACAACAGCTTTGGAAATCACTAGTGAAAGCTATACTTCACTTTGATTAACAAGAGGCTGTTTTTATGTTTGGTATGTATGTGGGAGAGATAATGTTAAAAAAAAAAAAAGAAGAGCAAATAGTGTAGGTAAGAAATATTGACTTCCAGTTGACAAACCGAATGATAAACCACCCTGGTAAGAAAATATCCATATTTCTAGTTTAGACTGACAACTCAGAAGTCAATAATTACTACATTGAGTAATTAAGAAAGTTTTATAATAGCCATTAGACCGCACAATATGTATAGCTTTGACATATAATATTTATCCTCTATTAGTCATGCACCTTCTGTTCTGTGAAACATGGAGGTGTGCAAATCATTAAACACAGGAATAAATCTCTGTTGGACCAAGTCAACTATATTCAGGGATTCAATATTTCTATTGCACTATAAGAAAGAAATGCTACCAAACCAACATCATTAGATATTCAGTCATGCTACCAAACCAACATCATTAGATATTCAGTCATGCTACCAAACCAACATCATTAGATATTCAGTCAACTTCTTGATACCCATTCACAACAAACAATCAAAAGGAGATACAAGGCTAACCAGTTCCAAAAATACCTCATCACGGAGTTTCCGGCCTTTCAATAGAGAACTCATATTGTCAGAGACCTGCCCACTCCTTAGCAATACAACACTCAACCTCGATAATCTGATCTCAGCCTGGAATAGTAACCTCAGTGCGATTGCTCAACGGCCTATTGCTAACAACATCCCAAGGAAAATAAAATCTGCACCATGGTACTCCCCAGAGCTGCGGTCTTCTCTCACACATTTACGGAGGCTTGAAAAACGTTGGCGTCAATCGCGCTCCATGGAAGACCAAACAGCATACAAACTTCACCTAGCAACTCACAGAGATACAATCTCGATGAAAATGAAACAATATCACACAGACACACTCAATAGATCTCTGAACAAGCCACACGACCTTTTCAACTTAGTCAAAACCTTATCAAAGGAACCATCCCAAGAACAGCAAAACGAGATTCACCCTCAAGATTTCGCTGATTACCTTCAGTCTAAACTACTCCAGACAGATAAGGTCTCAGTGGTCACATCACAAGAGTCAACCTGCACAATGTCCTTGCCTATGTTCTCCACATCTTCCAGAAAATACGTAGAAGACATCATCACATCCCTCAATACCACCACGGCACAAACCGACCCCTGTCCAGCCTATTGGATAAAGGAGCTACGCAATGAGTTCAGTCCCTTTATAGCAAGACTTATGAACCTATCTTTCACAACAGGATCGTTTTTCGCAGTCCTCAAACATACTTCCATCAGGCCTCTGTTAAAAAGCCCTAAGCTAAACCCCCAGAAGGTTGAATCATATAGACCCATAGCCAGCATACCTCTCCTAGCTAAGATCATCGAGAAGGAGGTACAAAGACAAATACAAGATCACATAGACCCCGCAGCCCCACTAGACCATTGTCAACATGGTTTTAGGGAGTCCCACGGCTTAGAAACCCTCCTCACCACCCTCTTCAGTAACATCATCACAGGCATCAACAACATCCATCAAGGTTTTGTGCTTATCTTCCTAGACATCGCCGCGGCTTTTGACTCAGTGAACCACGAACTTCTCCTGGGACGGCTTGAAGAGAGGGGCATCTGCGGCAACGCGCTAAAATGGTGCAAATCATATCTGACTGAAAGATGGCAACATGTAAAATCTGGAGCAGCAACGTCTAAACCTTTCCTCCAAAACCAGGGAGTTCCACAGGGCTCTTCCCTGTCGTCACTCTTTTTCAACATATACATGCAGCCCATCTGCAATCTCATCAGATCTTTCAATGTGAACTGCCTAATATACGCAGACGATATCTTGCTCTACACCCCGTTCTCTACAGAGCTTCTAAACCTCTCCCCTCTGATAGAATGTTTTGACGCAGTTTCCGAATGGCTCCAATCTCAAAACCTCCGTATCCAACACAAGAAGACGGAGGTGCTATTCATCACAAGGGACCACAATTTCACCCCACCACCTTACGTAAGAGTCAAAGAAGCCGAACTTCAAACAAAATCTACAATACGATACTTGGGGGTCACGTTGGATCAGCATCTTGACATGAGGGCGCACATAAGTAATATAGTAAAAGCAGTCTATTTCAAGATCCGATCTCTCAAGCATTTACGCTCCTTACTAGATCCAGAAGATTTCAGGACTATATACCAAGCATTAATTCTACCGTATTTCGACTATGCTAACGCTATCCTACAAGGCCTTCCACAGTCTACCATTAACCCTCTACAACTCGCCATGAATACTGCAGCGAGGGTCCTTCAGGGAGCCGCCAGAAACGAGCATGTGACGCCCATCCTAAAGCAGCTACATTGGCTCCCCGTACATGGAAGGTTCCTTTTCAAGACCTTACTGTTGACCTTCAAGGCCATCAACGGCCTCTCATCTTCCTCGTTAACAGAACTTATCCACACAACTCCACCTACTAGATCCAGAAGAACGATAGCAATCAACACACTAATAACTTCAAAAGCATTAACAAAATGCACTCAGACTACTGCAAACAGGGCTTTCATTTTCTATGCCCCAAGATGCTGGAACGCTCTACCATCGAACATCCGTGCTATTACTGACCTAACCCAGTTCAGGAAAGCACTTAAATATCATCTATTCCTCTCATACTACCCACTCAGCAATACCCCAAGCCATGGCCACCAACGACAAATATAGTTACACCCTCAGTATCAAATAGCCACATCAACTCTCTCAGAACGATACCTAGCATCATTGTGAATTTTATGACACCAATACATGCTTAAGATTTGTATATAGTTACCCTATGTTACCCAAGTTTTTTCACCTGTTCTCTGTAAACACAGAATAGTCTCTTATTCTGTTTGGTTTGGTTTTATGTAAACCGTGCTGATACCGAATAGCGCGGTATATAAAAGATTGTAATAAATAAATAAATAAATAAATTGCCACCACACTGTAACTGCACAGATTACTGTAACACTGATTTCATAGATCAAAATATTTTTATTTTATTTATTTAGACAGTTTTGTATGCCACCTTATCCTTCAATCAAAGTGGTCACAAAACAATTGAGGGATATGAGACACATATGCTAATACTCACAGTGAACATGGGCTATGGAGGGTTAAATGACTTGTCCAAGACCACAAGGAGTACCTGTGGGACTAGAAACCCCAGTCCTTCCAGCCCAAGGTTGCAGTCCTCTATTGGGACATGAACCCCTGACCTGAGGTACCTTGCCCCAACCACTAGTCCACTCCTCCACTCCATCCTATTTATCGTGTAAACAATGATATTTTACAAGTATGTCTGTTATAATGACTGGCATTTATGTAATGTCTGCAGGTAGCCTTTACACTAGGAATGATCACTGGTTAGCATACATTCGGTTTGTTATGGTGCCTTAAAAAAATTAGTGCATATGAAATTGATTCACCATGCATTAACCTATGAATTAATGCACACACAATCTATTCGCATGGATTAAGAAATTCTAAGGCACTTGACATTATCAAGCCAAATGTTTAAAAATAGACCAAAATATAATATAAAAATTGAAACTGGCCATTTTTTGGGCCATACATACATTTAAAGGTTAATTCATGGTACTGTATAGTATTTTGCCTTTGAAAATGACCCTCCATGAATCGACTTGGCGTACATCCTATGCCATAGAACAACTCTGTTGCATATCAGGACGGTAAATAGCTTGTAAGTAATCATCATTTGTCATGTGAACATATCTTGCATTGTTTGATAAAGGAAACTTAGGCGCCCTTTTAGTAAGGTGAGCTAGGCAGTCGATGCATGTTTACCATGTGGTTATTATTAGCATGGGCCTATGGTAATGGTCTCTATGCAGTAAAAGCAGCCAGTGTGGTAAAAATCCTATAGCAGCTGCTTCAGGTGTAAAGGAGCAGAACCTGGAAGAGTTATGGCAGAGAGTAGACTTAAGACTGCACATTGTGCTTAGCACACAGTAAGTTTGCAGTTAGCACAGATGCACTTAACACCACCTGAAGCAAGAAGGGACCATTCCATGTGGTAAATGCAGGGGCCATGCTGGGCAAGAGGATGTGGCTTTTGCACTTTCCTAATATGCAGTAAATGCACAAACCTACTGCATTTCAGTAAAGGGCCCCATAATGTGTCAGCCATTATAAACCTAAGAGGCCCTTGTACAAAAGCCTGTTAATGTTTTGCACTTAACATGCGTCTGGTGAGAAAACTACCATGTGGGAAGCACAAAGCCTCTTTGGTAACAGTTGGGGGCATGACCAGCATTTTCCTGGCAGTTGCTGCATGGGAGCGCACCCTAACATGCACTGCAATTAACATGTGTGCACCTAACACCACCCATAGAGGTATCTTATTGTTTAAGTTACGTAATCATCAAATATACAAATACAGCAAATAAATGTATACAGAAAAGTTGTTCTGTGAAGGAAATTACTCAGTAACAAGTATTAATACCAGAAGAGGAAGGAAAGAAAACAAAATCGACTCCAGTCCATGATATTAGGTGGATCCTACATTAAAGAAGTAGGGTAAACCAAAACCATAGAGGTACCCATGCTAACTGCCACGTTAACAGCGCACGACAATTGCTCTCACGCTAACTGCAATGCGGTCTCCACATCCACACCCCGCCCCAAACCTGCGCATTCCATTTCCTGATGCACAGTTACTGTGCGATTTAGTGTGTGGTAACTCTCGTGCCTGCGCAGTAACAATTATAGCTGGCCATTACCGCATGCTGAAACACACGGTAACTATGGTAAACTGGACGTATGGTGAGGAAACACAGTGAACTCTATGCAAAGTCTTGTGTCTATTTGCACTGCGGCTGCAGTGAAGATATGGTGCTATTGGTCTCACAGGAAATTGCACCACTATGGAAATAAAGCAATTTGGTGCGCTTGTGCCTGCACTTAAAGATCTATATGCATGTTTCCTTTCACAGTGACTAAACCATCCAAAGCGTTCCAAATGAATAATGCCGTTATCGCACCCAGTGCATAATACAGCATTATATTGCAATGTAGCACAGCAAGGCAATCATCAATGTGAAATAAGGTGCTGAAAAAGTGACTGCAACAGTTTAAAGTTGCTAGTTTGCTCGATATTTCTCTCAAGAAACTTCAGCTGCATTATAAGCTGATAATAGAAGAAAATGAGTGATACTTGGCCAAAATGAGGTCAGGAAATGATGAATACCATAGACAGTAGTAAGAGAATATAATGTCTACCCTAGTTCCATTGTGGACTTATAATATTCGCCTAAAGTATGGTATTTTGCCTAAAGTATAGACACTGCTAATGCATTACATTGACTTAGGGGAAAATTAACTTACAACGTCCAATTACCGATTACTTTGTTATAGGTTTAATTTACTAATAGAGTATGCAGTATTTCAAATACATAGCTAATTAACTGTGGTGAGCTAAGTGGTCCACCAGGTATTACAGAGTCAGGAGGCTGATGGCATATATAGCTGGTGTTTGATTTATTGCAAATCAATTAGGCAAGCATACATCTCTACCACTTGGTGAACATCAGACATAGAATCCTAAAAAACAGCAGAACATCAAAAACGTAGGGAGCATGATGGTGCAAGAGAGGAGGGCCAGCCCCAGATTTGGTTTGAGGTATTGGAACACTAGGCAAACCTAAGGCTTTATTCCCCTCCAGTTGTCAGAATCTATTGTTCAATTTTTAATGCCCTGCTATTTGCCCTTCCTCTGCTGCCCCCAAAGCTGCCACCCTAGGCAACTGCCTAGTTTGTCCAGTGATTGGGCCGGCCCCGAGAGGGGGGGGGGTCAAGTATACATGCGCTCACCTTTTCCTACTTGAAATACATTTATTCAAGATTATCTTTACCTACCGTATAACTAGCCAGTATGAATAACTAAAACCTTTTGTGTGTTCTTCCGAAAGATGGCCCTGAAAGTACCTCACTAAACAAAACAATTTATCTTTTTCACTGTACTGTAGTCACAGAAGAAACTTTAGAAAATATTTCTTCATGGACAAGATGGCAGAGGCATGAAACAGTCTCCCTGAGGGGGTGGTGAAAACAAACAGAAACATAATTTTTAAGAAGCCTGGGATAAGCACAGAGGATCCATAGTTGTGACGGCAAACATGGAGAACTACTGTTATCTGTATACAAAAGATATACATTAATAAGTGCCTCCAAACCTGTTGTAAACAAGTGGGTTTTAGATCTATAGGCAACTGGAGCATTAGGTGGAACAACAAGAGGCTATACAGTGTTAATGGACTGCATCTCTCTGTGGCAAGAAAAAGGATCATAGTGATAAATGCAGGCAATATGTGGAGAATCATTTAAACTAGGGAAAGGGGGTGACAGATGGAAAAGGAGACGTTCAGAGCATCACTCCAAGCAAAAACATAATTTTATAACACTGGAAACAGTCACCATATTAACTCACACATCAATGACAAGTGGGAAGAGGAGTCTAGAATAATATCTATGCAAAATACAAGCAAGCCAACCAACAATTGCTGGAAGGCAATGAGCGCAAATGTTTGAGGACTATCCAACAAAGTTCCTGACCTGGAAGTCCCAATGTTGGAAATAGACTTGGATATTGTGGCCATTACAAAAGCATGGTTTAATGAGTCATATGAATGGGACATAGCTATAGCTGCCCATAATTTATTTAGAAGAGATAGAGAAGGCAGAAAAGAAGAAGTAGTGGCCCTATATATCAAAAGCAATATTAAAGCTTCTGACATGCAGGGGATATGGAGAAAAGAAGACACACTGGGCATTGTGTTGGAAAGAGGAGATGGCACTATCATCCCAACTGGTATAGTCTACAGGCCTCCAACTCAAACTGAGGAAATGGATAGAGACTTGATCATTGATCAATGCAAAGGTAGCTATGCAGGGAAAAGTGATCATATTGCGTGAGTTTAATCTACCAAATGTGGATTGGAGTATTCTTTCTGCAAATCTGTAATGCTCAGACAACTGGTGATGGAACCAACCAGGGAAAGTTTGACACTGGTTCTAGTACTCACCAATGGAGATGGTGTGTCGAATGTCGAGGTGGATGCCCACATGAGCAGCAGCGATCATCAAATGGTATTGTTTGAGGTACAGTAAAAGCCAAGGCAGAGTCCAATTACAGCAAACTCAAGTCCTAGACTTCAAAAACACTGACCAATAAAATGGCAAAGTGCCTGAAGGAGGAGTTTGCAGAGTGGGAGGAGATAAGTGAAGTGGAATTGCAGTGGGTAAACTAAAAGAGGCAATGCAAATGGAAACAGATACATGTACAGAAATAAATAAAAACAAAGTAGATGCAGAAATAAAAGCAAAAACCACAGCTGTCACAAAATTCAGAGCATCACAAACCGAGGAAAACAGAAAAGCTGTGATAAAGCTAAAAGAGACAGAGAGAAATAAGGATAGCAAAAGAATAGGTGGAAGAAATGATGACTAAAGATGTGAAGGGTAAAGACAAAAACGTATTTCAAGTATATTCTGGAGAAGAGGAAGATCAGAGGTGGAGTTGCAAGACTGAAAATGCTGAAGACAGATTCGTGGAAAGTGATATTGACAAAGCAAAAAATACTAAACAAATACTTCTGTTCTGTATTCATTAAAGAAAATCCTGGAGAAGGACCATGTATGATTGACAAATATACAAATGAAAATGGAATACATACCAAACTATTCACATAAAATTATGTTTTTGAACAGCTTGAAAAACTGAAAGTGGACAAGACCATGGGAACAGATGGGATACATCCCAGGATACTGAAAGAGCTCAGAGAGGTTCTGGCAAATCCTTTAAAAGATGTTTTAATAGATCCTTAGAGACGAAAGAGGTTCCGCGGGACTGGAGAAGGGCTGATGTGGTACCTCTTCACAAAAGTGGTAATAGGGAAGAGGTGACAAAATATTGGCCTGTAAGCATTGCCTCTGTAACAGGAAAAACAATGGAGGTGCTCCTGAAATAAAGAATAGTGGGCTTTCTAAAAAACAATGGGTTTCATAATCCAAGGCAACATGTTTTATCAAAGGACGACCGTGCCAAACACATTTGATTGAGTTCTTTGTCTGGGTGACCAGAGAACTAGATCAAGGACATGTGATGGATGTGATCTACCTATATTTCAGCAAAGTCATTGATATTGTTCTTCATAAGAGGCTTATCAATAAACTGAGTAGCCTAGGGATGGGTGAAATGGATCAGAAATTGGTTGACTGAGAGATGCCAGAAGGTGATGGTAAAAGGAAGGTGAGTAGTGGTGTGCCCCAGTGATCGGTCCTGAACTTTGTTCTGTTCAACGTATTTGTGAGTGATATTGCTGAAGGATTGAAGGGAAAAGCCTGCCTTTTTTCAGGTGACATGAAAATTTGCAACAGAGTGGTCGATCAACATGAAGAAAGATCTACAAAAGCTGGAAGAATGGTCTAATACTTGGTAGTTAAGATTTAATGTGAAGAAGTGCAGTCATGCACTTGGGATGCAGAAATCCAAGGGAATTGTATGTGATAGGGAGCATAAGAACATAAGAACATAAGATATGCCATACTGGGTCAGACCAAGGTCCATCAAGCCCAGTATTCTGTTTCCAACAGTGGCCAATCTAGGTCATATGTACCTAGCAGTTTCCACAAGAGACACAAGTTCCACAATGCTTGTACTGGGTCAAGCATTGATATCTTCGGTCACTTCTTAATAATGGTTTATGGACCTTTCCTCCAGGAACTTGTCCAAACCTTTTTTAAACCCAGCTACACTAACAGCCTTTACTACATCCTCCGGTAACAAATTCCGGAGTTTGATTACACGTTGAGTAAAAAAATATTTTCTTTTATTAGTCTTAAATAGTTTACCCTGTAGCTTCATTGCATGTCCCCTAGTCTTTCTATATTCTGATAAGGAAAACAATCGATCTACGTTTACCCGTTCCACTCCGTTCATTAATTTATAGACTTCTATCATATCTCCCCTCAGCCGTCTCTTTTCCAGGTTAAAGAGCCCTAACCTTTTTAGCCTTTCTTCATAGGAGTATCCTTCCATCCCCTTTACCATTTTTCTGGCTCTTCTCTGTACCTTTTCTAAAATCGCTATATCCTTTTTAAGATACGGCGACCAGAATTGCACATAATATTCAAGGTGCGGTCTCACTATGGAACGATATAGAGGCATTATAATATCTTTTGTTTTATTTTCCATTCCTTTCCTTATCATACCTAGCATTCTATTTGCTCTCTTGGCCGCCGCTGCACACTGGGCCGAGGGTTGTAACATGGTATCCCCAATGACGCCTAAATATTTTTCCTTGGTGGTGGTTCCTAATGTGGAACCTTGCATCGTGTAACCATAGTTTGGGTTGTTTGTCCCTAGGTGCATAACCTTGCACTTGTCCACATTAAATTTCATCTGCCATTTTGATGCCCAGTCTTCCAATTTATCAAGATCCTCTTGCAATTTTTCACAATCCTCTTGGGTTTTAACAACTTTAAATAGTTTTGTGTCATCTGCTAATTTGATAACCTCACTCGTTATTCCACTTTCCAGGTCATTTATGAATATGTCAAAAAGCAGCGGACCCAGCACAAATCCCTGGGGTACACCACTATTCACCTTTCTCCATTGGGAAAATTGGCCATTTAGTCCTACCCTCTGCTTTCTATCTTTTAACCAGTTCCTGATCCACAATAGTACACTGCCTCCTATCCCATGACTCTTTAGTTTTGCCAAAAGTCTCTCATGAGGGACCTTGTCAAAGGCTTTCTGAAAGTCCAGATACACAATATCAACCGACTCACCTTTGTCCACCTGTTTATTCACTCCTTCAAAAAAACATAACAGATTAGTAAGACAAGATCTTCCTTGTCTAAAGCCATGTTGGCTGTCTCCCATTAGGTTGTGACTATCTACATGCTGAGTAATTTTATTCTTTATGATGGTTTCTACCATTTTTCCCGGTACTGACGTCAGGCTCACCGGTCTGTAGTTTCCCGGATCACCCCTGGAACCCTTTTAAAAATTGGTGTTACATTGGCGATCCTCCAATCTTCAGGTATTAGAGATGATTTTAATGATAGTTCACAGATTACTGATAGCAGTTCTGCAATCTCATATTTCAGTTCTTTCAACACCCTTGGATGTATACCATCCGGCCCAGGTGATTTGCTACTCTTCAGTTTATCTAATAGTTGTAAGACATCTCCCGATGTATCGATATTTCCTTCAATTCTTCCGTACCTTTAAATACCACTTCAGTCATGGGTAACATCCCTACATCTTCCTCAGTAAAGACCGAAGCAAAGAATTCATTCAGTCTCTCCGCTATCGCCTTGTCGCCTCTTAGTGCTCCTTTAACCCCTTTATCATCTAATGGACCAACTGACTCTCTCACAGGATTTTTGCTACGAATGTACTTGAAAAGGTCTTTATTTCGCGTTTTTGCTTCCGCAGCAAGCTTCTTCTCAAATTCTCTCTTTGCCTGCCTTATCAATGCCTTGCATTTGACTTGCTAGTGCTTGTGCTGTTTCCAGGTTTCGTCGTTTGGCTCTTTTTTCCATTTCCTGAAAGATGCTTTTTTGGCAACAACAGCCTCTCTGACCTCACCTTTAAACCATGCTGGCAGTTTTTTGGACTTCCTTCCACTTTTCTTAAAGCGTGGAATACAGCTGGTCTGGGCTTCCAAAATAGTATTTTTCAACAACACCCAAGCTTGATGTACGTCTTTAACCTTCGCAACTGCTCCTTTTAGTTTTTTCTTAACTGTTTTCCTCATTTTATCATAGTCTCCCTTTCGAAAGTTAAAAGGTAGTACTGTGGATTTCCTTACTATCCCTCCTCCACTAATTAAATCAAAGGCGATCATGCTATGATCACTATTGCCAAGTGGCCCCAACACCCTTATCTCTTGCACTAGATCTGGTCGATACCGGGGTAATTGAAATCACCCATTATTATTACTGCGCTGTAACTTTTGTTAGCTTCCTTGATTTCTTTGAGCATTTCATCATCCATTTGGTCATTCTGGCCAGGTGCTCGATAGTACACCCCCACTGCCATTGCCTTCCCCCTTTTATATGGAATTTCAATCCATATAGATTCTACAGCAGATTTTGTTTCCTGCAAAGGAGCAAGAGTTGGTGTGCATGGACCAGGAGAAGGACTTCAGAGCAATTGTTTCTGAGGATCTCAAAGTGGTAAAACAATGTGACAAGGTGGTGGCCAAAGCCAGAAGGATGTTGGGTTGCACAGAGAGAGGAATTACCAGCAGAAAGGATGAGGTACTAATGCCACTCTACAAGTCGGTGGTGAGGTTTTACTTGAAGTATTGTATTCAATTTTGGAGACCATATCTTACAAAGGATATTAAAAGACTTGAAATGGTTCAGAGAAAGGCAATCTAAATGATTTGGAGCCTGTGCCAGAAGATGTATGAGAAGAGACTTGAAGACCTAAATATGTACACCCTAGAGGAGAGGAGAGACAGAGGGATATTAATGAACAAACCTTTTTCAAATAAGAGGAGGCTGTAATACTAGAGGGTATAAAATGAAATTGCAAGGAGGTAAACTGAAAGGCAATCTCAGGAAATACTTTTCCACTGAAAGGGTGGTGGATGCTTGGAATGCCCTGCCAATGGAGGTAGTAGGGGGCAAATACAGTGAATTCAAAAGGGCATGGGATAGACACTTTGGATCCCTTTATAGCAAGAGATTAAAATAAAAATAAACGTAACTGTGTTTTTATTCTTCAACAAATAGAGGGGAGTGACCTGCACAGAGCAGCAGATACACCTACAGTACTCTAGCTGCCTTACTGGGCAGACTAGATGGACCATACTGGTCTTTATCTGTTGTCATTTACTATGTTACTTTATAGATTTGGTTAATTTATCTGTAAGCTCAGTTCGATAATTATAGCAGCAGTACCAAGTGCAGTTTTCACAAAAATAAACTTATTTGGGTCCGTTTTACTAAAGCGTGCTAAACATTTAACATATGCACGTTAGTGGCAGCATGATAGTGCACACTAATTCACGTGTTAACTGCATGGCATGGAAAGGGGCAGGGAATGGGCATGTTTTGCACCTTCCAATCAACACATGGTAACTTAATCTGCATTAACTGTTCCTGAAGCAGGGAACACCGATCACTTAATGCCACCTCGAGAGGCATTGTTAAGTGCGTCCACATTATCAGTCTTGCACTTGGGGAGTAATTTTATAAGGCAGAGCTTATTTTTAGGTAACAAGCATGAGCCTATCTGGGGTTTATTTTAATCATTAACACATCTCTATGGCATGATGGCGTATACTTTGCGGTGCGTATGCACATGGGAGGAGCTCGTCTGGAATTTGAGAGGAGCACTCAAAAACACGCAGAGTATGACTATCTATAATTTAGATGCATTCTTGCAAACATCTAGTCCCGAACATTTAACCCAGCCCTAGCGCTGGGATAAATGTCCACACCCTAATTTAAGGCACTTTTTTGCCCCTTATGCTAGTATTTTATAAAGAAAAATAGGTGCCTACTTTCTTTATAAAATAAAACCTATGTATATATCTGCTTTCACGGTTAAAGTAGGCACCACATTATAGAATTACCCTCTTAATGAGTGAGCGTATTGTTTCTGTGTTAACTGTACTCCCAACACTTTGCAGTTAACACACCGTAACTGCAAATTTCTATTGCACTTCGGTAAAATGGCTCCTTTGGGATTGGCCCCTTGCAATGTTATTATTTCTAGATCTTCCTTCCCTTTTGTCCAAATATACTTTGTTTTTTTTTACCTTTTCATATTTGATAAATGAAATGGAAGGACTCTTGGAAAGCCTAGACTCCATGTTTGCAAGAAATGCAGCTGTTTTCTCTGGGTGTTTCTGGCACCAGTGGTTTACAGAATACAGCTTGCATCTTGTTTTCCAGGTGTTATTTGAATCCTTTACCCGGTATATGTTCCTAAGTGCCCTTCTTATCCTCGCAAGTTGATTGCGCCCTCCCCGACACACACCACATTCTATTCTTAGCAATCGCTGATCCTGTGTTCAATAATATAAGCCACACCTTTATCTTTGGTGAAAATAGTAAACTAAATCGTAATAACTCAGACAATGGAAATCAGATTTCACCATATGAGGGGGAAGCATTCGCTTTTGCCATACAGCGAATGTAAATTGACCAAGACTGATGCCCACCTCTGCCTGCTTCACAGCAACAAATCTTTTTAACGTTGACCACCACTTTGTGCATTCAGCTTACTACAGTTGTGGTCAACATTATTGGCACCCTTGCAGCTCAACTCCTTAATGTCCATCTCTTAAAATAAAGTGGCCAGTGAGATGGTTTTGGACTATATATGCACACATATTTGACACATACAAGAATTAAATAAAATAAGACCAATTAAATAAAGGAAAACACTAGGACATTGCCAGGACATGATTACTAATGACACAAACTGGAACCCGTGCAGGGTAACACCACGTCACATATGATCAAAATCTTTACCCCACTAGCATTTTCTCAGCACATATTCAAAAACATTTTGTTGTACTATGTTCATCAAAGCCGCTATCACAAGCTGCTTCTAGCTTAGCAGTCCCTTTATCTTTTTTTTTTTGGTCAACTTTTAATTTTTCAACTTTTTGATTTTCTCTTTCTTTAATCAACTTTTTTCATGCATCGACTTTATAATATTTCATTCTAAATGTGGTCCATAAAATTCAGTATTGTTTACTTAAAGGCTTCCACACTTCTGTAAATTTTCTTTTCACCTTTAGTAACTGTATATACAAAAGGTGACAAGAGAATTTGCAGAAATATGGAATCCTTTAAGAAAACGATACTGAATTTTATGGACCACATTTAGAATGAAATATTATAAAGTTGATGCATGAAAAAAGTTGATTAAAGAAAGAGAAACCAAAAAGTTGAAAACTTTAGCTGGAACAAATCGTAGTTGAAGAGTAGGAGAAACTACCAGCAGACGAAACTTATACATGGCTACAAGAAAACATTTGGAGGCTCTCATCATTGCCAAGGGTTGTGCAACCAAATATTAGTGAAGGGTGCCATTAATCCTGTCCAGGTGACATTTTGTTGCTTTTTCTCAGAAATTACTGTCTAAATTGCAGATGTATCTTTTTTGTTGTTGCTGTATACCTTTGAACATACTATTAAAATATTATGATGACATACAGTTGGAATATTTCCAATTATTTCTCAAGATATTGTACACAACATTCCTAAATTGCAAGGGGGCCAATAATGTTGACCACAACTGTACAAGCTGACCCAGTTCCCCTTTGAGGATAGGTTATTCTATTTGCAGATATCCCAAGCCCTTCTTTAACCCACTGTTTGTTGATCTGGGTTGTGCAGAACATGAGCCCCCTTTTATCAGGTCCATGCACATATCAGTACCTGGACCCCTGTTATTTCAGACCCACACATTCTTATTTCATATATGGGCCCCCAATGCCCTAGTACCCCCTCCTCTTAAAGGTGAGGTCCAGTGCTGTGACAGCGTTAATCACCCTGTCTAATATCAGCCTGGGGGGGGGGGGCAGTTTCCTGCCCTTTTCAATGCCTCTTTTCCCGCTTCCTCTTCTTAATATCTCTACCTAGAGATCACCCTCCCCTCACTTCCCTTTTGCTCATACCTGCCTTTTTTAAAACTACTGCAGCATTTTTCTTTGTTCTTTATTCTACTATGCTGTAACCAGCCTGAACTAGATCCCAGGGACCTTCAGTCTTGATCAGCAGCCATGTTATTTATTTTATTTAGCTGTATTTATATCCTGCTTTTCACTGGGTCAAAGTGGTCAATTGGGGGATACATTTAACACAAGGGGATGAGAGACACACACATTCATACTTACAGGGAACATGGGCAATGGAGGGTTAAGTGGCTTGCCCAAGACCACAAGGAGTGCCTATAGGACTAGAAATCCCAGTCCCTCCAGCCTGAGATTGCTGTCCCCAGGTGGGACTTGAACCCCTGGCCCTCTGGCCTGAAGTACCTTGTCCTAACCACTAGACCACTCCTCACCTCCATGTTATGCAGCCCAAACCCTTCAGAAATGTGCTATGCTTTCTAAATCAGTGGTGAAAGGTGTGAAAATATAGATACAGCTATGGCTTTTTCACACTTTAAAAAACTCATTCATCTTTATAAAGGAAATTAGAATCAGAAACAATAGAGAAATCTTAGCAATGCTAACTGAACTAATTACTGATTAATTTGACTGCTTAACAGTTTGCATTACAATTGTAGTGTAACACTATACCTGTTAGCTATTCAACCTTTCCAGGAATGGTAATAACTTAGATAGTGAATCCAAAATCTACAACTTTCAAATCTGCACTGCACCATTGCTTTATAAATTGTCATGCATGACTGTTTATTGATCAAGGTGTATGCTGACCTCTGCTGGCTCAAGTGGGCATAAAACTATCTTGTCCATGTAAATGTATATCACAACATTTTATGCACAACATATATGCTACAATTTTCATGCTAAATTCTTAAAGCTTATATTTATTAATTTGACATATATTAGTCTCTGATAATGATAGAGCTTATTAACTCAAAGAATCTTTAGAAAATAAATACTCCTAATTTATGGACATGCAAATTGTATCTACTGTAGAAAGCAAACGTACTGGAAAGGACCATCATCCTTCCATTTGTACATAGACTCAGAAATCTCTAATTATATAAATGCAGGCCAGGTGTATAATTTTTACCATACATTCCGGTTCAGCTTCAAGGCAGAAGTTTAGCTTATATATTATACAACAGAGTAACTTAATGGGAAAAATATTTTTCCAGGCCATTGAATGATGGGAGTTTTTAGATAAGAGAATTCTGGATAAAGCAATATATGAAGCCAAACAATTTTCTGGATAATAGAACAGGGCTTGAATTCCATTCATTTTTTGGATAATGGGATTTTTAGGTTAAGAAGTCTTTGGATCAAGGCGCTGTACTATAAAACATTGTAGGAGAGCAAAATTGAGCCCTGTGACTTGTTAGCGGCATGTGATTGCGCATCGTCATTCCTTATGCACAGTCAACATTGTGAGTTTCTAACCAATACCAAAATTGCTTTAACTACAGCAAATAGCATTTCTGTGCAGGACCATTCCAAGCAAGAAAAGCACTCTGTATGACTAACACATCTGGTGCCCCCTTTACCCAGCCATGTTCAGTAACTCACACTTTTTGAGCTTCCTGGAAGCCCAGTGATGTTAGAAACATGACGGCAGAAAAAGACTACATGGCCTATCTAGTCTGCCCTTCCATATCAACCACTACAACAGTCCCCTTTTTTCCCTTAGAGGTCCTCTGTATTTGTCCCATGCTTTTTTGAATTCAGATACTGTCCTCATCTCTACCACCTCCACTGGGAGACTATTCCACACATCTACTACTCTTTCCGTAAATAAATATTTCCTCATATTATTCCTGAGTCTATCCCCTTTCACCCTCATCCTATGTCCCCTCAGAACAGAGTTTGCTTTCAATTGAAAGAGGTTCTTCTCCTGTGCCACAAAGGCATTTAAATATCTCAATCATAACATTTCTATCCCGCCTTTCCTCTAAAGTATACATATTAAGATCTTTGAGTCTGTAACCGGGTAAGGCGGACCGAACGCCTCGATGCTCCCCCTATCCCCTCACCCCCCTTTTTTACACCCTCCACCCGGCTCCCCGCCTTTTACAAAGCACACCACATCATAATTGGATTTAAAACTGGTCGCAGCTTTATTAACCTTTAACATACCAAAACTTCGTTAAACATAATCAACTTATCTCCCCCCCTCCCCCACGGAGCGAGCCCTCACCAGCCATGTGAGTAGCAAGGTGACGCTGCTTTCGCTTCCGCCGAGTCCAAGCCCAGCTACTTTTCTTATCCCTCCCTCAATCCGGCTTCGCCATATTATTAGCAAAAACCTGAGGGAATGTCCGGGTCAGGGGTACCCCACCCCCGCCCTACTGCTTGCATCCAGCTCCGGACCCCGGAAACCTCCGGGATCCCGCCACCAGCTCAGGTCCTACCGCCCTGAGCCGCCCCCCAAGGCTAAGCTGCGACCAGCCCTCCTCCTAGACATGATACCCTCCAAGACCTCCTGCCAATCGTTCAAGAGCAAATCCACACCTACCGGCGATAGATGTACTCCGTCCGATCTATACAACCCCGCACACTCCACAAGATCTTTAAGTCTGTTCTCATATGCTTTATAATGAAGAACACTAACCATTTTATTAGCCACCCTCTGCATCAACTCCAATCTGTTTATATCCTCTTCAAGGTGTGGTCTCCAGAATTCCACACAATACTCCAAAAAAAGGTTGAACCAAAGACTTATACAGATATCATAGTAACATAGTAATATAGTAAATGACGGCACATAAAGACCAGTATGGTCCATCTAGTCTGCCCAGTAAGATGGCAAAAATAGGTGCACCAGCCACTCCATGCAGGTCTCCCCTCCCAATGTCTTTGCTTAGGGGTGAACCCACCACTCCGTGTAGGACACCCCTGTTTGTTGAGAAATTAGATAGCTAAGTTTATTTTGATTTTATCTTGTTGCTGTAAAGGGATCCTCTGTGTCTGTTCCATGCCATTTTGAATTCTGTCACTGTATTTGCCCAGGAGGGCATTCCAAGCATCCACCACCCTTTCAGTGAAAAAGTATTTCCTGACATTGCCTTTCAATTTACCCCCTTGCAGCTTCATGTTATGCACTCTAGCTTTACAGCTTCCCTGTCTTTGGAAGAGGTTTGTTTGTTTATTAATTCTCTTTAAGTATTTAAAGGTCTGAATCATATCTCCCCTATCCCTCCCCTCCTCCAGAGTGTACTTATTTAGGTCTTCAAGTCTCTTCTCATAAGGCTTCTGATGCAAGCTCCAAATCATTTTGGTTGCCTTCCTCTGAACAGTTTCAAGTCTTTTTACATCCTTTGTGATATACGGTGTACAAAACTGAACACAGTATTCCAAGTGAGGCCTCACCAGAGACTTATACAGTGGCACTAGTACCCCTTCCTTTCTGCTGGTAATTCTTCTTTGTACGCAACCCAACATCCTCCTGGCTTTTGGCACTGCCTTGTCACACTGTTTTGCCACCTTGAGAGTCTCAGAAATAGTCACACCAATGCCCCTTTCTGTGCTTGAGCCCTGTGCAGCCGCCCCACTTGCTCAGCTTTTGGTACGACCCTGTTACCGTGTGCTTCATCCTCAATAAATCTTCAACTGAACAATTGTTTAATGAGTATAAAGGGAATGAAATTTAAATCAGCAAGACTGGTTGGTGTTCCCAAAATATCAGTTTAGCTGTTTTGTTGTGCATTAGATTCTCCTGTACACCACGCTCCTCATTCTTCATTCTCTTTATATAACATTGCAGTGATCACATTTTTTAAATATTTTTTGGAAATAAAGACGTGTACTTTATTCACCACATTTTCAGGGCTATTTTAGAATCTCTATTCATGAGTTGGACATCTGAAAATGAGCACAAAGATGTGCAAACACATCCATTTTAGAAGTTGGGCATATAGATGTTCCCAGCGCAAGAATATCGATGTGCTAAGGAGGCTCAGTGGAGGTGTGGCCTGTGCAGAAGAAAGAAGATGCACGCTGTGATGCAATTTCAGAGCAGCAGAAGCATCTCTGGGCTGGGTTAATGAGACATCCATGCCCATCCCTGCTGCTGACCATGAAGAAAGTGCAAAAAGTTCTTATTTCATGGATGAAAAGTTTCCAGGGGGAAGAGCAAAATGTGCTTATATCGCCACAATTATTTTCTGCCTGAAGAAACCTGAGTGCAAATACATACTCCAAACATTTTACCGGCCTGCTTCCACACATCTGAGTAACTAAAATGGCAGGCCAGGATGTGAAAGTCTCATACCATAGAAACCTCCTTCTGGGATTCCCCTGCCAGCACATCTAAGTACCTGGGTTCTGAGATGAGTCAAGGACATCCATATTTCTGAAATAGTCTACATTTGTACACAGACCTGGCCTTGCGACCAGCACAGGACCCATCTCCATAACTAGTTCTAGAATATTCATTTTTTGGGGTGGAGAAGTGGAGGCCAATTCCATAACACTCATGTCCGGACCGTGGACACATCTATGCTAAAAATGGACTGCATTTGAACCGAAGTCCGCATTTGCGGGTCTAGACGTGCCCATAGGTCCAAAATCAGGGAGAGAGATGTGTTTGGTGCTTCATGGGCTCATGCATGCATCCTGCACACGCACACACATGGATGTAGGCATGGGTCATGTGATATAATGGAGAAACCCATCCCTGTCAATACTAACGGACACAGGTAAACATTTTGGACATCCCTGATGCAGCTATATTCTGAAAAGTTACACATTTTGGATCCTGCCCACACGCCCATTGGGAAAAATGTACATCTCCTAATCTGTTCTTCATACTGACAGTAGTGTGCTGATGGAAACTAGACATAAATACCAATGAGAAATGACTGCTACTGCAACCTAGACCACACAGCAGTCTGCTACAGGCCCTGAAAAGTGCTAGGTAATCCAAGTGAACCCTAATATGATATAAGAGAATGTAAATATGAACATGTATGTCGGGAAATACCTTGCATCAAATGGTATTTGGCATTAGAAAATGGCCCCAGTGAACCCTGCCTTGGTCATGTCTACAAACACGCTTTAAACTGCTAAGGGTGGATCCTTACCAAGTGCACCAAACCAGAAACTAATATTGCTGTTCCCCAAAGGATGCATAATATTACTGAGGAACAAATGTATTCCCTTTTTGTGCCTCTGACCTATAAGCGCACTCATTTCACTGCTCCGAACTACTGTTCCCTTCTGATCTCTCCCTACAACCCCCCTCGGGAACTCTGGCAGATCCCTTCTATCTGTGCCCTTCTCTTCTACTGCCAAATCCAGACTTTGCTCCTTTCACTTGCTTGTCTTATGCCTACATCAAACTACCTGTGTCTGTATATCAGGCTTCTTCTCTGCCCCTTCCCAAATCAAGGCTGAACGCTCACCTCTTCATTGCCGTTTTTGGATCTGACCCGACTAAGCTCTCTTGTGTTTCCTTACCATTCCCCCTAAATGTATCATGTCTACAGCTGCAGTATTGTCTGTGTTGACTAGATTGTAAGTTCTGCTGAGCAGGGACCATCTTTTACATGTGTCTGTGCAATGTTGTGTACGCCTTGTAGCACTATACAAATTATCGATAGCCGTAGTAGTGGTAGTATGGCCTTCTGGTTATGACATCTGATTCTCACATATCTGGGTACTGGTATTCCTCACAGCAGTTAAACGTGTCCCATTGTGGCATAGGTCAGTTTGTGTACATCCGCTATCTGTGGGGCAAGCCTGTCAGTCTTCCCACAGTCTGCTTTATGACACTGCTCCCCTGGTCAGGCCTGTGTGGGTATGGGAGGAGGAATCCCTGTGCCATCATCGTCAGGTAGCCAGCCTCCAAATATATCGCCACTCTCGCAGTTTGCATAGATCCTGGACTGGTGAAGGATGTAGGCCTCATGGCAGAATTGGGGGATGTTGGTAGAACATCAGTCATGTCTCCCAGTGCCTGGCACAGCTGATGTATGGCTGCCCTATCGCACTGGCACCTGGTGACACTGCGGTCATCCATAAGGTCCAGGTACCAACTAGCCATTTATGGTTTCCCTGAACTGCAGACCAGCACATCAGATCCTCCCATGTAACCTCCAAACCACACACTCTCGCTTGCAGTCACAGAAGACATCAGCCTGTCAAAGCGAACCTAGGACTAACAGCTGTTATGCCATAATGGCATGGTGTCCCAGGACTATATCTATATATATATATATATATATATTTATATATATATATATATATATATATATATTATATATATATATATATAATCTCCCTTTCTCACTGCAACATCATTTGTTTTCAGACTCACTCATATACACTACTACTACTAGTACTAATCATTTATAAAGCGCTACTATTCCTACATCAGCAGTCCCAGCTTTCAGAACACAGGATTTGTTAGGGTCCCCTGGATCAGCTGTTTTAGCACAAACAGCACCTTTCAGCATAGCCTGAATAAACCCTATTGTACTTTTTAACATTTCTGTGAGGGTATCTATATATGTTTCTTTACCTTGCAACATTCCCACACTTCTGCCTTCTGTTCTTTGTAACTGCATCTTGTATTTTTTCAGACTGTATTCACACCAGCTCAGCACATACTTGTCATAACCATTCTTCTATATGGGTTAAATTGCAGAGCACAACAGAATATTTTCTAAGTTGTTGCCTTATTCTATATTTCAGCAGGAATAACGTGGACATTTCTGGGCCTTTCCTGAATACGCTTTATACACCTCCGCAGCTGACCACAACCATGTTCCACCCCTTCTGGGCACGTTCTGAGATCCCCGTGCTAGCATTGTGTACGTGTATAATAGCAGTGTTTCAGAATACAGTTGGGGATGTTTTCGGCACATAAACCTTCCCACCCCATGTACAAACCCCTTATTCATGTTCTGGAATGACCTCCATAGCGATTTTAGAAAGCACTTATACTTGCTTCCCTTTAATGTTGCTACTTCACCCAGATTTTTAAATGTTCTGCTCTGCATGTTCCGGATTCAAACTCGCTCTCCCTTCTAAAGTGTCATTTCACATGCTTTAAATATAATTTCTCCCATAATCAATTTCTCAGTTATCAATACTATATTTATATTTGAACCTAAAAAGGTGCACTGCATTCCAAGATACAGGAAGTTGTACCTCATAAGAAACAGTGTTAAACTGTGTCATGTTTGGTAGTCCTGTCACAAAAATATTGTGCTAAATGCATCGTATATCCATAACACAGCTCTAGGTGTCCAACCTCCATGCATGGTCGGCTTTATGGTTAGTGTTGTAACTTCAATGTTCCGTTCAAGTTTTGAACAATATTTATATCCAAATAAGGCGCTCTGCATGCTCTACTCTTTATGCAAGAACATGATTTATCTTCTGATTCACATGTGTAGTTTCATGCAGAGGTTTAACGCTAAAGGGAACATTCCATACCGTATATGTGACCTGCACATTTTTTCTGTAGTGTAAGGCAGTATGACTTTGTTACTAAGTATATATAAGGCCTGATATTTAAAGCCATTTATCCGATTAGCAATGCCTGGCACTGATTTTCAGTGGCACTATCATCACCGGCCACCCCTGTGCTAGCTGGATAGCGTCAGGGTGGTCTTGTCAGCAGAGTAAGACAAGATCAGCTCTGGATCTGGATGGCAGTGATTATCAGTGCTGTCATTCAGATAACTATCTGGCGGTAAACGTAAAAGCAACATAAGGAAACACTTTTTCACAGAAAAGGTGGTGAATGCTGGATGGAGGTGGTGGGGCAAAAACAGTGACAAAATTATAGAAAGACATGGGACACATAAGATCCCAATATAGCCAGATCGATGGGATCGCAGCAATTTAAATAACTTCTATGCTTCAAAAAGAGAGGTAATTTGCAGAGAACAGAAAATATAACTCTAAGCAATGGCACAGAGAAGGAAAACCTGCACAGAACCGCATGTAAATCCCTACAACCCTAAACATAGTCATAGAGGAAAGTAACCTACCAGGGCAGCAGGTATAACCTTACAACCTTAAGCAAAAGCATAGAGGGGGGTAGCCTGCACAGACCGCCAGGCAACCCTCAAACCACATACACATACATTCTCACTTTCAGTCACAAAAACATAATTCTGCCAAAAAGATGCCCTGAACCTATAGATAACAGCTATGACATAACATAATAGCATGGGGTACCAGGACTAAAAATATGATCTCCGTTTCTCATCAAAACAAGAATCCTTTCCCCACTCACACCCATACTATGCCTACATCGGCAGCATTTTTCAGAGCCTGGGAATTGTTAGCATCCCCTAAATTGGCTCCTTTAGAAAAAACAGCATAGCCATAATATACATTCTTGCTCTTCTTAATATTTCTGTAAGGTTGTTTATTAATTAATTAATTAATTTTATTTAAACGGATTTCTATACCGCCTTATCCTGCAATCAAGGCGGTCTGAACAGCAAACAATCAGTAAGATACAGTGTCTGGTGTGCGCATGCATTGGGTAGTGTATGCGTATGAGTGTGTCTGATCGTTGATTCTTGGTGTGCTATTTACAGCGTGCGCTATTTACAATGCTATGGGTATCAGTTCCTTGCTTAAATATTATTATAGTGACATGGGGCGGTATTGAGGTGTCGCATGGTTTAAGTAATGTCACCGTAGCGTTCTATGAAGAGGGTCGTCTTCAGTAGTTTCCTGAAATCCTTAAGGTCTGTTGTTGAACGCAGTTCATCGGGGAGGGCATTCCAGATTGTTGGTGCCGCCTTTGATAAGGCTCGTTTTTCGGTGTCCTTGCGTACCCTGTTGATGTCTTTAGGTGTGTTGACACGGTTGGAAGTGCCTCTTCTCCTCAGTCTTGTGCAGTTGTCAGGTTGTATGAGTGGGTGTAGGCTGAAAGCTGATGACTGTTGTTTGATTTTGAAAATGTTTATGATTGTCTTGTATCTAATGCGGGCACTGATAGGCAGCCAGTGGAGCTCTTTTAGGGTGGGTGTGATGTGTTCTTGTCTTGTGGTGCCGGCTATTATGCGTGCTGCAGTGTTTTGTGCCAGTTGCAATGGTCTTAGAGTCTGTTTCGTTAGGCCCAGATAGATTGGGTTGCAGAAGTCTAGGATTGGGGTTATTAGTGCCTGACAAACTGTGCGGAAGTGTTCCTGAGCGAGGAGGGGCTTGAGACGTCGTACTAATCTCATCCTGTGGTAAGCATTTTTGGTGGTTCTGCTGATGTGGGACTGAAGGTTAAGTTCTTTGTCCATGGTCACTCCGAGGTATTTCACTTCTGATTGTATGGGTATGGTTTTGGTACCTATCTTGATGTCGCAGGGGGGGGGGGGGGATGAAGTCAGAGTTTTGTGTGATGATTAGCGCCTCGGTCTTGCTGTAGTTTATAGTCATGTTGTTGTCTTGAAACCAGGTGTTCATGTGTGTGAGACAATCTGTTATCTTGGTGTGGTCTGGGTTGTCGAGGGTGAATGGTGTGTATATCATTATATCATCCGCATAGATTGTGTATTTTATCCCGTGCTCTTTTATGATGCTGCATATTGGCTGGATGTTTTTATACTTCTGCTGTCTTGGTACATGTCGGTACCAATGACAAAGGAAAATGTGGTAGGGAGGTTCTGGAGGCAAAATTTAGGCTTTTAGGTAGGAAGTTGAAATCCAGAACTTCCAGGGTAGCATTCTCCGAAATGCTTCCTGTTCCACGTGCAGGACCCAAAAGGCAGGCAGAGCTCCGGAGTCTCAATGCGTGGATGAGACAATGGTGCAGAGATGAGGGTTTTGGATTTGTTAGGAACTGGGGAACATTCTGGGGAAAGGAGGGGCTCTTCCGAAGGGATGGGCTTCACCTTAACCGGGATGGAACCAGGCTGCTGGCATTAACCTTTAAAAAGGAGATAGAGCAGCTTTTAAACTAGATATTAGGGGAAAGCCGACAGTCGCCCAAGAGCGGATGGTTCGGAAGAATGTATCCTTGAAGGATACTACCAAAAGCAGAGAGGTTCCACAAAAGAGTAAAGTAGCCCAAATGCCCTCAAGTATGGAGCAGACAGAGCTTAAAGATCCCAATTTACCCATGTCTAACAATAGCCAAATTAACATGAATAAAATACATTCTCTAAAATTCTTGTATGCAAATGCTAGAAGTCTAAAGAATAAGATGGGAGAGTTAGAATATATAGCACTAAATGAAAGGCTAGATATGATTGGAATATCAGAGACATGGTGGAAGGAGGACAACCAGTGGGACACTGTGATACCTGGGTACAAACTTAATCATAATGATAGAGCTGATCAAATTGGTGGAGGGGTTGCGCTCTATGTTAGAGAGGGCATTGAGTCAGAAAGGATTAAAGTTTTGCAGGAAACAAAATCTGCTGTAGAATCTATATGGATTGAAATTCCATATAAAAGGGGGAAGGCAATGGCAGTGGGGGTGTACTGTCGAGCACCTGGCCAGAATGACCAAATGGATGATGAAATGCTCAAAGAAATCAAGGAAGCTAACAAAAGTTACAGCGCAGTAATAATAATGGGTGATTTCAATTACCCCGGTATCGACTGGGTCAGTGTCATGTCAGGACATGCTAGGGAGATAAAGTTCCTAGATGAAATAAATGACTGCTTCTTGGAGCAGCTGGTTCATGAACCGACCAGAGGGGAAGCCATATTAGACCTAGTCCTTAGTGGAACACCAGATCTAGTGCAAGAGATAAGGGTGTTGGAGGGATAGTAAGGAAATCCACAGTACTACCTTTTAACTTTCGAAAGGGAGACTATGATAAAATGAGGAAAACAGTTAAGAAAAATCTAAAAGGAGCAGTTGCGAAGCTTAAAGACGTACATCAAGCTTGGCTGTTCTTGAAAAATACTATCTTGGAAGCCCAGACCAGCTGTATTCCACGCTTTAAGAAAAGTGGAAGGAAGTCCAAAAAACTGCCAGCATGGTTTAAAGGTGAGGTCAGAGAGGCTGTTGTTGCCAAGAAAGCATCTTTCAGGAAATGGAAAAAAGAGCCAAACGACGAAACCTGGAAACAGCACAAGCACTGGCAAGTCAAATGCAAGGCATTGATAAGGCAGGCAAAGAGAGAATTTGAGAAGAAGCTTGCTGCGGAAGCAAAAACGCGAAATAAAGACCTTTTCAAGTACATTCGTAGCAAAAAACCTGTGAGAGAGTCAGTTGGTCCATTAGATGATAAAGGGGTTAAAGGAGCACTAAGAGGCGACAAGGCGATAGCGGAGAGACTGAATGAATTCTTTGCTTCGGTCTTTACTGAGGAAGATGTAGGGATGTTACCCATGACTGAAGTGGTATTTAAAGGTGTGGAAGAATTGAAGGAAATATCGATACATCGGGAAGATGTCTTACAACTATTAGATAAACTGAAGAGTAGCAAATCACCTGGGCCGGATGGTATACATCCAAGGGTATTGAAAGAACTGAAATATGAGATTGCAGACCTGCTATCAGTAATCTGTGAACTATCATTAAAATCATCTCTAATACCTGAAGACTGGAGGATCGCCAATGTAACACGAATTTTTAAAAAGGGTTCCAGGGGTGATCCGGGAAACTACAGACCGGTGAGCCTGACATCAGTACCGGGAAAAATGGTAGAAACCATCATAAAGAATAAAATTACTCAGCATGTAGATAGTCACAACCTAATGGGAGACAGCCAACATGGCTTTAGACAAGGAAGATCTTGTCTTACTAATCTGTTATGTTTTTTTGAAGGAGTGAATAAACAGGTGGACAAAGGTGAGTTGGTTGATATTGTGTATCTGGACTTTCAGAAAGCCTTTGACAAGGTCCCTCATCAGAGACTTTTGGCAAAACTAAAGAGTCATGGGATAGGAGGCAGTGTACTATTGTGGATCAGGAACTGGTTAAAAGATAGAAAGCAGAGGGTAGGGCTAAATGGCCAATTTTCCCAATGGAGAAAGGTGAATAGTGGTGTACCTCAGGGATCTGTGCTGGGTCCGCTGCTTTTTGACATATTCATAAATGACCTGGAAAGTGGAATAACGAGTGAGGTTATCAAATTAGCAGATGACACAAAACTATTTAAAGTTGTTAAAACCCAAGAGGATTGTGGAAAAATGCAAGAGGATCTTGATAAATTGGAAGACTGGGCATCAAAATGGCAGATTAAATTTAATGTGGACAAGTGCAAGGTTATGCACCTAGGGAAGAACAACCCAAACTATGGTTACACGATGCAAGGTTCCACATTAGGAACCACCACCCAGGAAAAAGATT
The DNA here is from genome assembly GCA_033557465.1 of Ichthyophis bannanicus. NCBI lineage: Eukaryota > Metazoa > Chordata > Amphibia > Gymnophiona > Ichthyophiidae > Ichthyophis > Ichthyophis bannanicus. Next base: position 1,214,209,292 of record CM066033.1, on the reverse strand, counting down.
TAGGCGTCATTGTGGATACCATGTTAAAACCCTCGGCCCAGTGTGCAGCGGCGGCTAAGAGAGCAAATAGAATGCTAGGTATGATAAGGAAAGGAATGGAAAATAAAACAAAAGATATTATAATGCCTCTATATCGTTCCATGGTGAGACCGCACCTTGAATACTGTGTGCAATTCTGGTCACCGTATCTTAAAAAGGATATAGCGATTTTAGAAAAGGTACAGAGAAGAGCCACCAAAATGGTAAAGGGGATGGAAGGATACTCCTATGAAGAAAGGCTAAAAAGGTTAGGGCTCTTTAACCTGGAAAAGAGACGGCTGAGGGGAGATATGATAGAAGTCTATAAATTAATGAACGGAGTGGAACGGGTAAACGTAGATCGATTGTTTACGTTATCAGAATATAGAAAGACTAGGGGACATGCAATGAAGCTACAGGGTAAACTATTTAAGACTAATAAAAGAAAATATTTTTTCACTCAACGTGTAATCAAACTCTGGAATTTGTTACCGGAGGATGTAGTAAAGGCTGTTAGTGTAGCTGGGTTTAAAAAAGGTTTGGACAAGTTCCTGGAGGAAAGGTCCATAAACCATTATTAAGAAGTGACCGAAGATATCAATGCTTGACCCAGAACAAGCATTGTGGAACTTGTGTCTCTTGGGGAAACTGCTAGGTACATATGACCTAGATTGGCCACTGTTGGAAACAGAATACTGGGCTTGATGCACCTTGGTCTGACCCAGTATGGCATATCTTATGTTCTTATGTACTTTACAACATTCCCTCACCTCTGCTTTCTGTTCGTTAAAACTGCATCTTGTGTTTTTCCAAACTGCAGCCAGACCAATTCAAAACATACTGTAATTGCCACCTCCATTCTTCAAGCTGGGATGCATTGCAGAGAACAGCAGAATTTTTTCTAAGCCTTGGCCTTCTACCATGTTTCTGTAGGTATAATGTGGACGTCTGTGGGAAGCACTGAAAATGTACATGGGCCTTTCCTGAACAGAATTTATATGTCTCCGTGGTTGACCACACCCACATTCTACCCCTTCTGGGCATGTTCTGAGATCCCTGTGCTAGTGCTGTGGACGTGCATGATAGCAGTGTTTCAGAATACGGTCAGGGACGCTTTCGGCACATAAACGTCCCCATGTACTTACAAACCCCTTATTTGTGTTCTGGAATGACCTCCTTAGTGTATGGTAACTATTAGCACATGGGCGTAATATTTATTTATTTGTGTGCTTTTTTATACCGCCCCTTCCAGAGATCAGGAGCGGTTTACAGAGAACGTGTCAAAAATTAACATTAACATTACATAGAACATTAACAGTGTAAAATTTGTTACATAGGAAACTAAAAATACAAATTGTAAACGTATTAACTAACAGCCACTACACAGCGTAATAGCCACTGCATGCTGGAGAGACAGTGCACATTGATTCACGTGCTAACTTCACGCCTAGTTATAGGCTATGAAATGGGCTGGCTAAGGTGCAGCAAATAGATGTGGACTGTATGTTGATGTCATCAATTCGAGACCTTAGCATGTGTTGCCCTCTCCATCTAGGTGAATTTTTATAAAGTGATCCATTAAAATCCATGTTAGTAAATAGATTGTAAGCCCTTTTTGGTTTTTTGTTCTTAATTGCTGTTGAATATTTTGTACAGGTAGGGCTTGGTCCTTACTGTTCAACTTGTTTTTAGCTTTGTAGTTTGTTGATTTTTTTTTCTTTTGGCTTATATGTTAATTTGTGCTTTAACAGGATCATTATAAGGATTGTAGGTAAAAGGCCTTTCCATGTGCATAAATTGGCATTTATAAAATTACCTATTGATTAGAAGTTAAAAGGATGCGGAGGTCAAGAAGGTGCATACTTTTATGCGACCCGTATGTAGGTGTGTTCAGGGGTGAAGTTTAGGCAGAATGCACATGGAGTCACAAATTATATTCACGCTTATAAAATACATGAGTACATGTGTACTTTAATGCAAACATTTACGCCTGCTTCCAAGTAGGTAGAAATGTTCACAGCTTCAGTTCAGGTGTGATTTCTGCTGTATTTCTGCATAGTATTTTACAAAGCCCCATTTTTAGATAGAAAGTGAAGAGATGAATCAAAACATCCAAGCCAGGGAATGCTCAGTTCCCCTAGTATTTTACACAAGGCTTGGCCAAACGAGGAGCCTCTTATATAATACCTAGAAGAACATTCAAAAGTGCTCATCTGTTTACCAGCACATCCAGCGGGAACAGCAATTTTGCAAAGCAGGATGTTGCTGCAGCCGGCTGGTTCCAGGAACTCGGCTAGTGAGCCCACGTTGGTCCCACTATCTCAAAAAGGGACTACTGGTGGATTAGGTAACCTACCCAAAACCCCTCCAAGCTCCTGGCATCCCTTCCACGTCCTGGAGACATTATATGATAGTTGAAACACCTGATAAGATTTTGCCACCTGTAGCTTTGCTATCTACCTGTAAGTATTGCTTTAATTCATTCATATTATTGAGTCTGTGCACCTTTATGCAACTGTATACCACTTTGGACTGCAGTTTGATTAGGAGCGGTAAATAAAGTTGCAAATAAGTAAATATAGGGGTAATTTACTGATGGATGCTAGTTGGCAATGTGTGTTCCGGCACGCAGTGGGACATGCATTGCCAGGTAGGGCACAGCTATAACCGTCAGCGCAAGATGGTTCCCGCATTAATTGTGCAATCCGCATTAGAGGTGCGAGTGGACGGGGTAGGTATGGGAAGTGGGCGTGGTGAGACTGGGGCAGTTAGCACTCTGCTCACACCACATGCTAACCGCATTAGGGCAGATTCACCTAATGCCACCTCAATAAGTGGTGTTACTTGTGCCTGTGCTAATGCAGCAATGTTATGGGATAAAGAATTGCTTTCCAAACCCCCGACAGTTAACACGGAGCTGTTGCACCTAATGCACTATGATTTCATTGATATTGGTGCATTAGGTGCAACACCTCAGCGCCCATTAGTACAAGGTCCCCATGAATTCCATAGCAAAAAAATATGTAGATATATATTTGCTATGGAAACCATCAGGCCTATATTTACTTATTTAACAGGTCTTTTATACCGCTTTTGTATACTATCCTACTTTGTATAGGCAGCCAGTGAAGGGATTCTAGTATTGGTGTTATATGTTGATGTGCGTGTACTTTCGTTATTATCCGAGCTGCTGCATTCTGGGCAAGTTGAATTCTTTTAATGTTTTGTTTTGTTATACCCAATAAAATTAGGTTAGCGAAGTCAAAGTGGGGGGTTATGATGGCTTGAATTATGCTGATGAAATCATGTATGTATACAAGGGGTCTTAGTTGTTTAAGGATTTTGAGTTTGAAATAGATTTTCTTTGTGGTGTTTCTAATGTGGGTGTCTAATGTAAGGTGTTTATCTAGAATAACACCTAGATATCTTACTTCATTTTTTATTTTAATTTCTTGGTTTTGAAGTGTTATGTGTGTAGGTGGAGTATAGGATTGTTTTTTGGTGACGATTAGCACTTGACGTATGCCATGATGGGACAGGTGTAACTGCTGTGAGAAATGCCAGTACCCAGATATGTGAGAATCAGATGTCATAGCCAGAAGGCTCTACTACTACTACTATTACTACCACTACCACTACCACAACTGATCATTTGTATAGTACTACAAGGCATATGCAGTGCTGCACAGACACACATAAAAAGACGGTCCCTGCTCAGCAGAGCTTACAATCTAGTCAAGACAGACAACACAGTAGCTGTGGACAGGATACATTTAGGGGGAATGGTAAGGAAACATAAGGGAGATTAGCAGATCAGATCCAAAAGCAGCAATGAAGAGGTGAGCGTGCAGCTTGGATTTGCGAAAGGCCAGAGAAGAAGTCTGACATACAGACTCAGGTAGTTTGTGCCACGCGTAGGGAGCAGCCCTTGTAATGGTATGTATTGCTGTATTTTGAATGGTTTTGAAGGTGTTTGTTTTGATACTTGGAAAGACCGAGATATGAAATGTTGCAATAATCTAACCTGGATAGTATAGTATGTATCAGAATGGTAGTCTGTGCAAGCTTGTGTAGGAAAGGCTGAATGGACTGGAAACATCGTAAGGCCAGAAAGGCGGCTTTAGCAACTTTTGCTATTTGCGGAGCAAAAGTTCAGAGTCTAGCATTACGCCAAGGTAATGTAGATTAGAATGCAACTGTAAAGGCACCCCCCTCTGAGATAGCAGATATGATAGGACAATTTTTGGACCTTGTGAACCAGACAGCCATAGATTTTGTCGAATTGAGTTTGAGGGAATTTTCAAATAGCCAGGATAAGGTGTTACTTAAACATGAATTAAGATCAGGCGAGATCTCGTCAATTGGAAAATAAGTAAACTATCATTGGCATAAGCATAAGTATTTGCTTTCTCAGCCCCTGCTGCATACTGAGCAGAGGGTTTCAACTTATTATCCACGATGATGCTTAAATTCTTTTCCTGGGTGGAGGTTCCTAATGTGGAACCTTGCATTGTGAAACCATAGCTTTGGTTGTTCTTCCATAAGTGCATAATTTTGCACTTGTCCACGTTACATTTCATATGCCATTTGGATGTCTAATATTCCAATTTATCAGGGTCCTCTTGCAATTTTTTACAATCCTTTTTAATAACAAATAATTTTGTGTAATCTACAATTTTATCACAGATATCTGGGGTACTCCACTATTCACTTTTCTCCACTGAGAAAATTTACCATTTAGCCCTACTCTCTGCTTTCGATCTTTAACCAGTTCCAGATCCACAATAGTACACCTCCTGCCATCTCATGACTTTTTAATTTCACCAAGAGCTTTTCATGAGGAATCTTGTCAAAGGATTTCTGAAAATCCAGATACATCATATCAACTGGCTCACCTTTGTCTTCCTTTTTATTCACACCTTTAAAAAAATATATAACAGATTAGTAAGAGAGGAGTGGCCTAGTGGTTAAGACAAGGTACTTCAGGCCAAAGAGCCAGTGGTTCAAGTCCCACCTGGGGACAGCAATCTCAGGCCAGAGGGATGGGGTTTCTAGTCCCATAAGCACTACTTGTGGCCTTGGGCAAGCCACTTAATTGCCCACTGCTCTGATTGAAGGATAAGGGGTATAGAAAACTGGATAAATAAAAACTTCCTTGGCTAAGTTCATGTTGGCTTTCTCCCATTAAACCATGACTGTCTACATGTTCTTTATAATGGTTTCTACCATTTTACCCGGCACTGACATTAGGCGCATCCTTCTTTAGTTTCCCAGATCACCATTGGAACCCTTTTTTAAAAATTGGCCTTACGGGAATGCTGCTGCTGTGCTGATTGGTGTCCTGTGTGCCGTGCTGTGAAGGAGGAACAGCTGATTACCACCCTCTCCCTTTGAGGCGGCTATAAGATCCGCGGGTCATTGCGGTATGGTGGGAGTGCTGCTGCTGTGCTGATTTGCATCCTGTGTGACGTGCTGTGAAGGAGGAACAGCTGATTACCACCCCTCCCCCTTTGAGGCGGCTATAAGATCCATGGGTCATCGCGGAACACGACCCGCGGGTGCGTACCCGTGGTCGCGTGCCCGAAGGGGCATGACCAAAGGGGCAAACCCACCCCTTTGCAGCCCCTTCGGAGCTTTGAGGAGCTTGAGGAGTTAGGGCGGACATATGGGCAGAAGACGAAAGAAGATCTTTCCATCATTGGGTGCTAAAGCTGTGAAGGTTTCTGGCCCAATGGATCGTCATGTGGTAAGTGCCCAGACTGACTCATCTGTTGTGGATATCTCAGCCCTGTCTGTGAGTACTCCTTCTGATGTTTCCTCGATTACGCTGGGAGTTCCCCTCTCCGGTCAGGAAGTGATTTCGGAGATTGATCCCCCCCAGAAGTAGTTCCTATGGTGGGGGCGCACTCTACAACTTTATTAGAAGCCTCTTCTCCTTCATTGACACTCGAGGTGATTAAAGAGAAGTCAAATCTACCGGCAATTTTGGACTTCGGGTCTTCGATAGCTTCTGCTGCATCAGTTACTCCTCCTTCTGATGTTTCTCTTCGCGATGTCTGGGAGGTAGTGGCCCGCATTGAGTGTTCGTTGCGGTCCTCTTTCTCTCAGATTACGCAATTTTCTAAAGATGTGGTTCAGAAGCTTTCAGACCATGAGGTTATTATTGATAAATGTAGTGTATCTGTTAATAAATTAGAAGGGCATTTCTCCGTGGTTCAGCCAGCTATACCATCTTCTATTAGGGATAGTCTTACGATACATTATCAATTAGAATATTTGGAAAATTTAGTTTGATCAAAAAATTTACGATTTTTAAACTTCCCTGTACACATTATCTTTCTCCCAATATTTTATTGTATAAGTATTTCAGGGAAGTTTTGTTACTGGATGATCCAGAAGTGATAAAATTTTCTTCTGTGTATTATGTACCTAAACTGACTTCCACGGAGGCTGCCTCTTCACCTAAAGGGATTTCTCCTTTAACAGAATCCTTAAATGTTTCTGAGTTTCTGGAGTCTTCCTTGGATGTTATCCCGCATCAGGTTACATAATGAGGAGCAAGGTACTGTGGGTATGGCCCGGACAGCGTGGCATGGGCAGGATGCATTTGCACAGGGTATAGGGCAATGGCTGAGACATTGTAGTGCCCAACCACCACCTGCACGGACAGGGTGGCCACAGCATATCATGCTGGGAGGTCGCTTTGGGGGCTTCTTTCCTATTAAAATATCCCTGTAAATGTATTATTATATTTCACCGTGTTAAATATGTTTTTCTTGAGCTTGAACAACTGGAGGCATTTTTGTTGAATTAGGAAAAAGTATGAGTTTTTTTTACTTCTTGACCTAGTATTTAAGGGTTAATATTGCTTGGGAATCCAATCAGGTTTCTTAATGCTTGTTCATTATGGTTGTATTTTGCTATGATGGTTTTCTTTTTATTTTGATTTACTTAGTTCCTATATAATTGTAACAGAGCAGTGCTCCTCTTGATGTGGACTTGATTATATTGCTTTAAATATGTTGTTGTAACATGTATATATATGATAAAATAAATTTAAAAAAATGGCCTTACACTGGGCATTTTCCAGTCTTCAGGCACTGCAGATAATTTCAATGATAGTTCACCACTAATAGTAGGTCTGCAATCTCATATTTCAGTTTTTCAACACCCTTGGATGTATACCATCCAGTCCAGGTAATTTTCTTCTTTTCAGTTTATCAAATATGTAGTTGTAATGCATCTTCCTGGTTTAGCTATATTTCTTTCAATTCCTCCAATACATCACCTTTAAATACCATTTCAGGCATGGGTAACTTCCCTACATCTTCTTCAGTATAGACTGAAGCAAAGAATTAATTTGGTTTTTCTGCTATGGCCTTGTCTTGCTTTGTTGTTGTTGTTAAGTGCCGTCGAGTCGGAGTCGACTCATGGCGACCCTCTGGATAGCTATCCTAAATTGTGTTCGGTCTTCAGTCAGGCGGCTCATTGTTGACAGACTGGTACCCGTAGCTGCTGTTATTGTAGCGATCCATCTCATTGCTGGCCTTCTTCTTTTGCGTTGACCTTCTATCTTGCCAAGCATGATGTCTTTCTCTAATGATCTCTCTCTTCGCGTGATGTGTCCAAAGTATGAAAGTCGAAGTCTTGTCATCTGAGCTTCTAAAGAAAGCTTAGGTTTGATCTCCTCTAGTACCGACTGGTTTGTTCTTCGGGCAGTCCATGGTATACACAGTATTCGCCGCCAGCACCATAATTCAAAGGCATCAATTTTCTTCCTGTCTGTCTTTTTCACTGTCCAGCTTTCACATCCATATGATGTTATTGAAAATACCATGGCCTGAACAAGTCAAATCTTTGTATGGAGACAGACATCTCTGCTCTTGAGAATCTTATCTAGGTCTTTCATAGCCATTCTGCCAAGAGCAATGCGTCGTCTGATTTCTTGACTGCTTGTTGCTTCTTTATTGATAGTTGATCCAAGTAGTTTAAAGTTGTTCACGATTTCAATTTCTTCTCCTTCAACGATGAACCTTTTGATTATGCCAGTTGTCATGATCTTTGTCTTCTTTACATTAAGGTGCAGGCCCATTTTGAGACTATGTTTTTTGATTGTGAGAAGCAAATGCTTCAGATCATCTTCACTTTCAGCCAGTAATGTGGTATCATCAGCATAGCGAAGGTTGTTGATGAGTCTTCCACCAATCATCACACCTCTGTTGTCTTCATACAGTCCTGCTTCTCTGATGATTTGTTCTGCATATAAATTAAACAGGTAGGGGGAAAGTATGCAGCCTTGTCTTACAGCTTTGCTTATTTTAAACCATTCTGTTTCTCCTTGTTCCGTTCGAACTGTTGCTTCTTGATCAATGTACAGATTGCGCAAGAGAACGATCATGTCTTGCTTAGCGCCCCTTTTACCCCTCTATTATCTAATGGTCCAACTGACTCTCTCACAGACGTTTTGCTACAAATATATTTGAAAAAGTTTTTATTATGAGTTTTTGCTTCCATGGCAAGCTTTTTTCTAATTTTCTCTTTGCCTGCCTTATCGATGCCTTGCTTGTAACTTGCCAGTACTTATTTTGTTTCCCATTTTCATCATTAGCTCCTTTTTCTATTTCCTGAGAGATGTTTTTTTTTTATTACAACAGCCTCTCTGATCTCACCTTTAAACCATGCTGGCAATTTTTTGACCTTCCTCCCACTTTTCTTAAAACGTGGAATACAGCTGATCTGGGTTTCCAAGATAGTATTTTTATGTAAACTTTTAATTTTATTTATTTCATTTAGAAACTTTATCTCCCTAGCATGTCCTGCTGTGACATTAACCCAATTGATACCAGGATAATTGAAATCACCTATTATTACTGTCTTGTAACTTTTGTTAGCTTCTCTGATTTCTTTTAGCATTTCATCATCCATTTGTTCATTCTGACCAGGCAGTTGGTAGTACACCCCCACTGCCATAATATATGTACACACTTGAGTGTTCCTTTCTTGCACCCCCAAACTCCACCTACACTAAAAGCAAATGTCATCTGGGTGACATGCATACTTTGAAAATAGCAACTGGTATATATGTGGAGAAGACCGAACACAATTTAGGATAGCTATCCAGAGGGTCGCCATGAGTCGACTCCGACTCGACGGCACTTAACAACAACATATATGTGGAACTTCTAATTTATGCATGTAGATCACTAAAATACTGTGGTTTCTACACATTGATTGCATGTAATTTTAGGAAGCTCCTTAGGAAGTTAACCCCAGAGGGTAATTTCCATAACTCTCACATAATTAATGTATGTTTTTCTACACATATTTCACACCTATTTTATAAAGTCAAGTTTGCACAGACTTGGCATTATAAAATACAGGCATAAATGGTTGGAAACAGGAGTTAATTTAAGGCATGATCACTAGAGCTGGTATAGAGTTAGACTTGCAAGGAATGCAGGTGAATTGCAGTATTTTATTATTTACACACATAACTTCGTGCTCTGCCCACTCTCCACCCAAACTTTGCCCTTCTGCATGCTCACAATGTAAGTACACTCAATCAGAACTCTGACCACATCATTTGTGCATTTAGCTGGACACTTATACATGTGTATGATTAAAATACTCAGATTTACACGTGGAAATTTAGGCAGCCTGTTAGAAAATGACCCCCTTAATGTACAGCTGCCACTTGTAAAATCCCATGTTAAACACCTAATGCAGAATTTAAGTTACTGAGGGCAAGAACAAGGAAGAACAGAAGGGGCTGATGTTAACACCTTGTGCCATAGCACACATTAAAGGTATATTAGTCAGCTACTTAGGACCGGTGCTGCCATCAGGTGAACTAGGTGGCTGCCTAGAGCACCAGCCCTCCAGAGGTGCCCTCTGCCGCTGCTCTCTCAGGACCTGCAGTACCAGCAATGGCTGCAAACAGCCCCACAGCACTTACCTTACAACGTTCGTGCCACGGGGCTGTTTGATTCCCCTGCCTCAGACTGCCTGATGCTGACTTCCTGTTTGCTGCCCCTTAAATCCTAGACCGCCAAGGATCTTTAAGCTACATCCAGCGGGAACCGGCTCATAAGGGGTGCATCAGGAGGAGGGGGCGGGGATATTTCCTCTTCTTACCATGACACTAGTGCCTTCTAGAAAGTGGCCAGAAACAGCATGTTAACGGTCTGATGCTCCTAGCCAGGAGAGATAACACAGTTTGCAGCGGTGATATTCATTTACCGCGGGAGTCACTAACCTGTGGTACCTAGTTACTGCAGGTTAGTGACTCCCACGATAAATTAAGTTGTGGTAAAATTAGTTAACTAGTCCTCGTATTTACTACTACTACTATTACTACTTATCATTAGTATTGCACTACAAGGCAAATACAGTGCTGAAAAATCAGTAGTAAGAAAAAAAATATTAAACAAGTGTCACCACATGGCCAATATCATACTTACTATACCCCATGAATAATATTTGAAAATGAAAATATTATCATAGCTCTGCATCTATAGCATCTCACCAGACATATTTTAGGTTATATGTGATTATATAGATGGAGACGAGCACTATGGCACTCATACAGCTATTCAAAAAATGGGTATTGCCCCAGTATAGAATGCAAAATTGTAACCTTTAGGTCTCATTTAAGTAATTATATTTCTGCACTTTGTTACCATTTTTATGATATAATTCATTTGAATGCTTACAGTAATTAGGATGGGAGATTGCTGGTGTGTGCAAACAGAAAAAAAATCAAAATGTAAGAACTATTAAGTATGCAGTCAGAATTTATATACAGAGAGCTCTCTTATTGGGGGCAACAATTATGCCTAAATTTCCAAGATTAAAAATAAAACGTAATAAAAATTTAATTGGTAATAAAACATTAGGGAGTGCTAATAAATTTGCTCTAGACCTTGCAGTAATGCTGGCATGAAATAAAACACAACTTTACTATGTTTTGTCATATGAGACATTATCATTGAAGGGCTTATTTACAAAAGTACGGTACGGTTTTGCAATTAATGCACTTTACGGTAAATGACGGAATTAATGCACAGTATCTGCAAAGCCTCTGCATTAACTATCTCTCATTGACAGTTTAAGGATGGTCACTTACAGCTGGTTACCTGTAAGGAGCAGTCCCTATCCATTCATCACCCATTCTCTACCCATTCTGCATGCTATAAAGCCATCGCGCTGTCAGCCTGTGTATGTGTTCTGCTTAGGGGTATGTTTACTAAACCATCTTAATGTTGCAGCAGTGGTTTTATCGCGCGAGAAGTGACGTTATCGCGCGAGAAGTGACGTTATCGCGCGAGAAGTGACGTTATCGCGCGAGAAGTGACGTTATCGCGCGAGAAGTGACGTTATCGCGCGAGAAGTGACGTTATCGCACGAGAATGTAACATTATCGCGCGATAACATCACTTATTGCGCGATAACGCAGCGGCAGCATTAAGGCACACTAACGCTGTGAAATCCAGGTCTGAAGGGTGGAGTAAGGCTTCCCAGAGGGCAGAGAGAAGGGGTCAATGGACAGAGAGTGGGCGGGGAGAGGCTCCAGGCACACTAACACTGTGATATCCGCATCTGAACACTAACGCCAGTGAAACCCTCGCATTAGGCACATGCTCACAGGAAAGAAAAGCCATTTAAGTCAGCAATGTGCAGCCAAGGCAGGGAAACCCAGAACAATGATAGTTATGATAAATGTGCAGGAACCAAAAAGGCAAATAAACATATAAAATAACCAGAACCACATTTAAAATCTCAATAACCAAGCTGGCCAATACTGATGTTAATGATAAACATAAAGCAATACTACTGACAAAGCGTAAAACTTAAGATATCATGTTTGGAAGGGTCTATGCTCTGTCCCCCTACAAAGTGAATGATTCCACATTGAAATAGCACTGATCAGGGTTTCTGTCATTTAGATTGGGCAGGTTTGTTATGGCGTGCACATGTGCAGAAACAGCAGTGTGGGCATGTAGGAAAGGGCAACTGTACTGATGCTGTAAAAGGGATCGGGGCTGCAGGCGGCACATGCTGTGATCCAGCTGAGGCACAGTGCGGACTAGGCAGATGCCTAGGTGGCACATAGGAATGCCAAAACTGTAAAGCAGCAAGACTTGGAGTGGAGGAGTGGCCTAGTGGTTGGGGCAAGGTACTTCAGGCCGGAAGGTCGGGGGTTCAAATCCCACTAGAGGACAGCAACCTTGGGCCAGAAGGACTGGGGTTTCTAGTCCCACAGGTGCTCCTTGTGGTCTTGGGCAAGCCACTTAACCCTCCATAGCCCATGTTCCCTGTAAAATAGTTATCTCCAAGTTATAATGCCCTGTTCAATGTAATTTCAGTTTGTTCAATGTAAACTGCACTGATGCAGAATAGCGCGGCATATAAGAGAATTAAATAAATAAATAAATAACACAGCAACTGATGAGGGTCCAACATGGGCATGAGTGTGTGTCCCACAGTGTCACAGGGGATATTACCCAGCAGGTACCCCCAAGGGCACATAACATTCACAGGTGGTGCCGGGGGAAAGCACGCATGTCCATGTAGTCACCCCTACCCGAGAACCCACACCATAGGCAGCTGCCTACCGGCACACTGGATGGCCTGGGACTGCCATTAATAATAAATGCTATTCATTGTATATAGGTTCATAACAAATATGTACAAAGTTTCCCAAAGTTATAATTCCAGTTGAACTCTGCTGTTATATGTAAACTCACAACAGCCTGTTGCTTGTAATGAGTATTCTTGTTTAATGTGAACCGCGCTGATGGAAAAGAGTGCGGTATAGAAGAACTATAAATAAATAAATAAAATAAATAAACTGCACACCACCATCACCACCGGCATAATGGCATGGCAGCATGGTGGCAGAGGGGTGCTAGTGGCGGAGGGGGCAGTGGCATCTGCCCACAGCAGACCATGGCCTAGCCCCATTTAGGAGGGTGCCGTGCACTGCAACAGACAGGGTCTGTCTGATGAACAGTCATGGTATCCCCAGGGAATGATCTGTCTCTGTGGCAACAGTATGGTGCAATACACACAGCCAGTGTGTTCACAAGCAAAAGGACACAAGTTCAAGTCCCAGCTGTGGCTCCTGCCAACCCTGTCCCCATATTTTACCCAGTACTAAACCATGGTAATAAAGACGGAACCTTTATTGCAGATAAAATAAACATGCCTGAAATGCCTATATTTTATCCTACAGAGCACAGACACCATAAACATGGGCAATCCCTAGAGCAGAGTTTTCCAACTGCAGTCCTGGAGGGCCAAACACTATTCAGGTTTCATGCTGTCCCTAATAAATATGCCTGTGCTGAATTTGTATGCGCTGCCCCCATTTTATGCAAAGGTATCTCATGCATATTCATTAGGGACAGCATGAAAACCTGAACAGTGTTTGGCCCACCAGGACTGGAATTGGGAACCTCTGCCCTAGAGCAGCGGCCAACAGGGGCATAAAATCCCACACCCACAGACTCCACTATCAAAAGCCTCATGGAGAGTCAGGCTGATGGGCCCTGCGCGGAGCAGCATCTCCCAATACTGGCACCTGCATACCTTAGCAATGCTGTCCTAAACTTGGGAACACGTTCCACATATATCAAAAGGTTGCTATGATTAATGTCAGCTAACAAATCCTAAGTTAAACACAATTTGTTGATAGAGATTCATCATAGCAACCTTTCTGATATCTGTGGAGTGTGTTTCAGTTATTGATTCTGACCGTGTTTACCACCCCGGGGAGTGACCCTAACAGTAGTGAGTACCATAGCAATGACCGCACTGTGCCCAGGATGGTGGCCAGGGCTGCCACAAACCTCTATATTTGCACAATGCTGGCATAGGTGTGGGAGTGTGTGTCTGTCTATCCAGTGTGTTGTGGCTGCCTGCCCTACACCTTACTGAGCCCACATTGCTTGTACTGTTTCCAGTGTTAGCCTGCCAATGTGCATAATGAGGAGCAAGGTACTGTGGGTATGGCCCGGACAGCGTGGCATGGGCAGGATGCATTTGCACAGGATATAGGGCAATGGCTGGGACATTGTAGTGCCTAACCACCACCTGCATGGACAGGGTGGCCACAGCATGTCATGCTGGGAGTTCGCTCTCACCCTGACTGAGCAGTGACCACGGCATGGCTAGTTTCCCCCATAGTCCTATGCAATATTTTTTTCAAGTGATATTTATGGGTTCTCTTTTCTGGGACCCAATCACTGACATACCTGCGTGGTGTGTGTGCTGACATCCCAGTTCTGGGTTCACACATTTCCTCCAGGAACATGCACTATGTACTAGCTAGCAGACCATCTGCAGTTAGCATCTGTATGGCTGCACCACCTTGCAGGGTGCAGTAGGTGCACACTGACTGCCCTCTGCTGGTGAATGTCAGATTGTAGTGGGGGGCAGCTGAGCTGACTGGGCCCACTACCTATCTGCCAGTGGCCCTCTCCCAAGTGCAGATCTTCAGCAGCTGTCCATTCAACACCAGGACTGGGGTTGCTTGTCCCACAGCCTGTCCTCAGGTACCTCCACTGCCCCCCTTGCAAAGGGTGAGAGTGTGGGTCTGTTGGGGGCAGATCATGTCCTCCACCCTGACCCAGAGAGGGCGGTTTGCTAAGTACATTGTCGCCATGTGAGCCCTGACACACCCCTGCTCCCTAAACAGTTGACCATAGCAAGCACCGTGGATATGCACTATTTTTATTTATTAATTTATTTTATTTTAATTCTCTTATATACCACGCTATTCTGCATCAGTGCAGTTTACATTGAACAAACTGAAATTACATTGAACAGGGCATTATAACTTGGAGATAACTATTTTACAGGGAGCATGGGCTATGGAGGGTTAAGTGGCTTGCCCAAGACCACAAGGAGCACCTGTGGGACTAGAAACCCCAGTCCTTCCGGCCCAAGATTGCTGTCCTCTAGTGGGATTTGAACCCCCGACCTTCTGGCCTGAAGTACCTTGCCCCAACCACTAGGCCACTCCTCCACTCCACTCCACTATGTTGTGTGCATCATGGTCCACAATGGCCAGACATGACTGGCAATTACAAATGGACACAGAGACCTCCTAAAGGTGTCTGCAACAAATACCTGTCACACACTGGCACTGATGGAGACCTGCAGCACAGCCCACCTCAACCAACCCGGGTACTGCAGACCTGGTGCTGGCCACTCCACCTCACCCTCAGTAGGATTGCACACCCCATCTGGTGAGCAGATGTAGACTGCTGTTCTGCATGTGAATTGCATTATGGGTACTGTTGGTTCTATTCTATCCTGGTAGCCACAGCAGACAGTTTTATGGTGACGTGCACTTTTTCTGTAGCCAGCCATTGGTATGATAACTCCCATAGTGATGTAGCACAATGGTTATTGCAATGACTTCAGTAGCAGAGGTCATGGGTTTGATTCATCTCTGTTCCCCTTTCTTTATGGCTGTCCTACACAACTACGTTTCATTCGTGTAACAGTCATATCTGTGCAGATCTGTGCTGCCGCCACATTATACTCTCATCACTATTGCCATTCATCCTTCTGTCCGTCTATGTGTGTTTGCCAGCTGTGTGGCGTCCTGCCCTAATGTGCAGGCTGCTACCCAATGTCCTGCACTGGCACACTTTTCTGCATTGTGACTCTTCTTACTTGCCTCTCCTGTGTCTGCTCTGCATGGCACTGCTCTCCTCTGTCCTCCTGTCATTGCACTTATCCTGCCACCTCTACCTCCTCTGGTGGACACGTATCCCCATCCTCTGCCACACACTGTCATTGTTGCACTGTACATTACCTTCACCCTGTACATTGGTACAGCTGCCCCAGATATGTTTGTCCACTTTACTTGCTGCCACATGGGCTGCATGCAGATTTGGCTGGTCCATGAGCTCCGTCATCTACTTCCTTCCATCACTTGTTCATTGCTTTTCCTTGGTGCTCTGCGCAGTGTTATGGTTACATCTGTGTTTGAGGCATACATTTCATGCTTGTGACTTTGGGGCACCATTGTGCCCCTGGGCACCATCTCCTGTGTCATTTTGGCATCCCTGGGGCATCTTTCATGGCACCTTAGGTTTGGCCAACTTATGGGGCGCCTTATATACTGCCTTTGAGGGTGACAACCTTTCCTGCCACCCTCTGGGGCACATTATGACCTGCCTTGGATGATGTGGTGCTTTATGATGTGCCTTATGGTGTGCCCTAAAAGGTGCATTAGGTTGCGGCACTGGGGTGAGGCTTTTTTGGCTGGCAGTGCAAATTGTTGGGATGTGTCTGACTGTTACAAGCAGGAAAAGGGATTGCCTCAGACAGTCTTTTAACTGAGCCCACTGGGGGATCAAACTGATGACCACTGGATCAGCAGTCAATGTATTAACCATTGTGCTACACCTCTGTTGCTGTGTTTGCAGGTCAGCGCCTAATTAAGACTAACGCGCGTTAACGTGCCACGGCTCCCTCTATTGTGCGATAACGGACAATAACCCAAAATGCTACCTTAAGACCAGAACACCCACTACCTTATATGGCATTCATCACAGTAAGACTGCAACTAACGCCGGTAACATTAAGACGGTTTAGTAAACATACCCCTTAGTGTAGCTTAGAAAATTGTCCCATGAACAGAGACAGAACTGAGTAGCTCTTTATGGGTCACACTACAGATAATAATTTATAATTTGTCTATATTCTAATAGGAACAAATCTTCCATAAAGTCATTAAATCTATTTTTCCTGCAGAATGTTTCATGCATATATTGTGGCAGTGAGTGTAAACTCTACACTAATGATTTAATCTTAAATGCTAAACCCATAGCACAGAATTCAAATATTGCTTAGGGATATATTGGCAACATTCAGCCTGCTGTTTGATGTCTGTAGGGTTATGCACAGCTGTTGCTTACCAAAGACATCAGTTTGGCATTTTTTCAGTCACCGATTACATTAAATTTTTAAGTAGATGAAATCATAAAAAATATATTGTATTCACTTAGAAATTGAGTATTTTATCTTGCGTATGTCTAATGATCGGGGTCATATTAAACCCTGCAGTCCCTATTTTTCTTTTTTAAATACAGACTGTGGTGCTTATATTTTTTGCATGCATTCAGTGTTGCCATCCGCAGAAGCAGCGGTGCTGAATATACATAGGGGGCGATGAGATCCACTGTTATACGGATAGCAGCAATATTCAGTCTGCCATTCTTATAGCTACGTAGATATATTTAGAACAGCTGTTTCAGAGTAGCGGACTGAATATTGCTGCTCTCAATACAGTTACTACTACTACTATTGATCATTTGTATAGCGCTACAAGGCAAACTCAGCACTGTACAGACACATGAAAGAGACGGGCCCTGATCATCACAGCTTACAATCTAATCAAGACAGCACTACAGCTGAGGACAAGGATACATCTAGGGGAATGGTAAGGTATCACATTGGAGACTAAGCGGATCAGGATCCAAAAGTGACCTCGAAGAGGTGAGTTTTCAGCCTGGATTTGAAAAGGGCCAGAGATGAAGCCTGACACAGACTCGGGTAGTTTATTCCAGGCATGAGGAGCAGCAAGGTAGAAGGATCGAAGTCTGGTGTTAGCAGTAGAAGAGTTGGCATAGATAAGAGATCTGCCAGAAGAGCATGAGGAGGGGTGTAGGGAGAGATAAGAGAGGAAAGGTAGTGAAGAGCAGTAGAATGAGTGCACTTATAGGTCAGTAGGAGAAGTTTGAACTGTATGCGGAAACGGATAGGGAGCCAGTGAAGTAACTTGAGAAGAGGAGTTATATGAACATATTGAGGCTGGTGGAAGATTAGCTACGACAGCTGATTTTTTAACAGATTGAAGGGGAGAGAGATGATTCAGAGGGAGATCAGCAAGGAGGAGGTTGAAATAGTCTAGGCAGGAGGTCACTAAAGAGTGGTTGAGTATCTTAGTAGTGTGTTCAGAAAAGAAGGGGTGAATTTTGCTGATGTTATATGGGAAGAAACAACAGGTTTTAGCTATCATTTCAAGGTGTGTGAAGAAGGAGAGGGAGGAGTCAAAGATGACCACAAGTTTGTGAACTGAGGAAACAGGAAGGAGTAAGGCATTATCCACAGAGATTGAGAAAGGAGGAAGGAGAGAGGTGGGTTTAGGGGCAGAGCACCAATACTCCTCCATCTGCTGTGCTGAAAATTGACAGATAGGACACTAATCTAGACATTGCCAACTGTTATGTTGATAATTGATTTTGACTTACATGGAGCTGTGGGTACACCCCTAAACAAAGGCATGGGGATGGGTGACCTGCACGGAGCGGCAAGTGCACCTACTCTTGCCGCCTTGCTGGGCAGACTAGATGGACCATGATGGTCTTTATCTGCCATAATATACTATGTTACTATCTTACTATGATTTTAAATATCGGCCTTGCTATTTTTGTCATTAACAATTCAAAAATGAGATCTTTCTTTCAGAAGGGGATAGATATTTGTTTTTGCTTTTTATAAGTGAAGGTTTCTTACCCCACAAAAATCTATGGTCTGCGGTACAGGACTTTTGAGATATATATATACAGGGTGGTCCAAAAAAAGCGAGAACATCTCGTAAATTTAAAGCTTAAATAGCTTTCTTATTTACCTTTTTTAGCTATATAACGTCTTTATTTTGACAATTTCCGGTCACCATCTTTTTTTTTTAAATTTGTCAATTGTTAACATCTGTCTTTTTGAATTTTTAAATAACTTATATGCTATGAGATGTTCTCACTTTTTTGGGCCACCCTGTATATATATATAGCGGATATTCAGCACGATTAATGCAGTTAAGCAAACCTGCTAACAATGTTAATTGCGCTCACAGGACTATTTGGCGGCACTAAGGCAGTTCATGCTGCTAAATATCCCTGGTTCCACTATTGCACCCCGCGATGCTGATACTGGGGCAAAGTAGAAGAAGCATCGAGCGATAACACTGGTCAACATGAAAAAATCATCACAAATAATTTCATGTGTATTAGATAACCTATGATGAACAATGTTCAAAAACGGTTTTGTTTTTGTTGTATCACGTCTGGTTTGAAAGATGATAGAGTCAGACATTTTGCTGTACTAGCTGAATTGACATAAACCGTGTCAGTGATTACTCTACCACTATTGATTGGTATTTATTTTGCTTTTCAGGTTAATTATTTTGATTACGTATTTAGTAATAATAACACTGAAGAAATCATCAGAAAGAAAATAATCATGCCAAAGACAGTGTAGAAATCATTCTGATGTTTTTTGTTATGTTTGTGGTTCATTTGCTACTGTATCTCAACGTCATACCATAATGTCAGATCTTCACAAAATGTACAAGTTGTATTTTGGATGCCAACTAGGTGACCAGGATCAGCCAAAGGTGCTTCACATCATTTGCACTGTCTGTGTAAATGGACTACGTGATTGGTTAAATGGAAGGAAAACAGTGATGCCATTTGCTGTACTGATGATATGGAGGGGGTCAAGAAACCATCCTTATGACTGCTATTTTTGTTTGGGTAATATGGGTTTCTCTGTGAAGAACAAGCACAACACTGTGTATTCAAATCTTATGTCTGCAATGCAACCAATCTCACATGCTGAAACACTTTGATCCAGTTCCTCCACAGGACGGGTTGTCTTCTGTACCAGACAAAATGGACTTTGATGAAGGTGCAAGTGGCGGCCAACCTAAAGAGTCAGTAATCTACCTGTCTGCAATCTACTTTGTACTCTGCTGGGCTGCCTCTGTATGAATGACCATTTCTACATTACTGTTTCATGTACTGCATTTTGTTTTGGTGTCCCTACCACTCATTCTGCAAGCCCCTTCTCACCCGGAAGTAATGCGGCCATGTCAAACGCTGCCGCGTTGCTTGCAAGGTACTGCATTATGTTTTAGTTTCCCTGCCACTTATTATGCAAGCTTCTTCCCACCCTGAAGTGACGTGGCTGCAACAAACGCCACCGCATTGCCTTTGAGGTAACCTGGGATATATTAAGAAGTCTCTTGCGGCTTTCCCCAGTTGCCTACATGTCTGTAATCTACTTTGTTTTTTGCTGTGCTCTCTTTGTATGAAGGACCGTTTCTCCATTACTGTTTTAGGTAGAACACTCTGTTTTGGTATTCCTGCCACTCATTTTTCAAGCCCCTTGCCACCCAGAAGTGACAAGGCCATATCAAACGCCGCCGTGTTGCCTGCGAGGTAACCTGGGACATTTATTTATTTAGCAAGATTTATATACTGCTTTTCTCCATGATCAAGGTGGTTTACATAGAACAAAGGTAAAGATTTTACACTGAACAAGTGAACTTATGTACAGGTAACTATTAACCATATACAGTTAGGTAGGTGATGTGTGATCTCTAACATTTTGAGGTCAATCTATGTACAGTACAGAGAAATCAACTTTGGTTGCTTGAGTTGATTTATTGTTGATGGGTTTCCTGGGAGTGGAGGGTAAAGTGTTTAGCAAATAGAAGTGTTTTCAGGCATTTTCTGAATGTGGGTAGGCCTGTGATGTTGCAAATTGTGATTGGGAGGACATTCCAGGCTGAAGGTGCCTACAATTCAAAAGCCCATGTGCATGCTTGTTGGGTTGATTTTGTTCTTAGGTGGGGGTGATTAAGGTATTTGTAGTAACTTGTTTTCTTGCGCAGTTATGTTGCAGCGTTTGGAGCAATGTGGTTATATGCGATGGGGGATTGCTGTCGATTGATTTGTGCATTATTATAAGCATTTTGTACTTGATTTGGCTAGCAAGTGTGAGCCAGTGCAGTTGTTTCAAGGTGGGTGTTGTGTTGTGTTGTGTGATAACGAAGGCTGTTCAGGGGACATGGAGTGGCAAGGAAGTGAATCCTGTTCCTTTAAAAATAGTAGCAAACAGGGTTTCCCTAGCAACCACAAACCTCTGAGTCAGAGTGCAGCCAGTATCAAGCCCCGCCCATTTCAACAAGTCAGAGCTAGATTAAGTCCTAACAGCTCCCACGTGGGCTGGGAGAAGGGTGTGGTCCCTAAGAGGGATCAGTTTAAAACTACAGTGTTTGAGCAGTCAGATAGAATGAGGAGCAGCAGCACAAACATGAGGAGAAACATGGGAAGGAGAACAGCTGGAACCAGGAGCAGAGATGAGCAGTTGGATCTGAGAGGAACAGATCAGAGGCAGACACAGCTAAAAGGGAAATTGCCAAGAGAGAGACAATTGTATGAAGAGAGAAGGCAGCATGGCACAGAGCAGGAAGGATTGGAACAGCTGAGAGGCTCAGAGTCAAGGCAAGTGCGTGTTTCAAAGTCCCTGCATGAAAGAAAGCTGAAAGAATCAGTTCCTAGTGGGGGAAGCAACTCAGCTAGCCAGCTAAGCTGCAAAGGTAGAGAAAATGGCTTTTCTGTGTTCCCTAGCCAAAGTCTCTCTGCTGAGATAGAGCAAAAGAAACTCTTGTTAGCAAAGCTGAATGAGTTGTTGCAGAAGCAGAGTAGTAAGCTCTATGACCCTGTTCCACCTGAAAATAGCTGCAGTGAATCCATTGAAGAGATGGAGATAGAAAGCTGCATTGAACCGTATGAAAGTGAGTCTGAGGAAATGCAGTGCTCATATTGCAGAGCTAACGAGTTTGAGATGTGCTGAGCCTAAGCACATGTAAGAGAATGAGTGTTTAAAGCAGAGCCAAGCTTGTTTGTATGAAGCTGAAGGACACAGCAAGAGAAACTCACCAGAAGTTTTAAGCCAATGTGTTTTCCCCAATGCTCTGAAGAGAAGTAAAACTTACTGGGTGGTTTAGAAGCTGTGTGCCTCTTGTGTAAAGAAGATGTGAGGAAAAAATTCTTCATAAGAAAGTTGAGTTACCTTGGAAAATGTTAACAGCCTGAGCTTTGTAAGCCAGTTCCTAGTACCAAAGTTAACTGCTGTTAAAAGTGACCAACTCTGAATGCAACCTGTTGGACTTTATTCTTTGTTTTGGAGACGTATCCAATTTATGTTCAGTGCTATTGCATTTGATGCGAGGGCGAAATCCCGAAAAATAAAAATCTCTGTTTTTCGCCTAACACCGTGTGGTCACACTATTTGCTCTAAAGAATAAGTAAACTACATTTCCCAGCAATCATAGCTGGCAGCCATATTTATGGACATTATTCGAAGAGGGCAATAAGGCGACGCCCTCCTGCTTACTGGCTATCGGCCCAGGTGGGAGGCGCGGCGACAGTTGTCATATTTTGATGATCCTGTTAGGGTGCAGTGTGCAGTGCTGTATGGAGCAGGATCATGGTTGAGTGAGGCAGATCATGGTAAATGGAGTTGCAATAGTCCATATGTGGTAGGATGAGGGTTTGGAACGCTGAATGTAAGTTTGGTGGGTCAGGGAGGGGGCGTAGTCATTGGAGTGTTCTTAACTTGTGGTATATAGCTATTGTGGTGCATTGTATTTGTGATTTGAGGGAGAGGTTATGATCCAGTATGATTCCAAGGTATTTGATTTCAGGTTGTATCTTTACTTTGTTATTGATGGAATCTGGAGGGTGATGGAATCTGGAGGGTGAAGCTGGTGCCTCTTGTAATAAAAAGGGTTTCAGATGTTTTCTAGTTGATGGGGAGATTGTTTTCATCTACCATTGGGAAAAATCCTTGAGGCATTGTGTGAGTTTTTGTTAGTAGGTTGTTCCTGGTTGAATGGACCATAGAGCATGATGTCATCCACATAGATGTGGAAATTGATGTTATGTGTTCTGATGATGTGGCAGAGTGATTGTAGGTAGGTGTTAAAGAGCAATGGAAAAATAGTGGATCCTTGTGGTACGCCCCGTCTCTACTGATATGGGGGAGAGATGTTGTGTCCAATTTGTATTTGTTGCTGCCTGTTAGTGAGGTATGATTTAAATCATTGCAGTACTGTGTTTTGAATTCCGGATGCTTAGAGCCATTGAAGAAGGATGTGATGATCAACAGTATCAAACACTGCAGATATGTTCAGGAAGAGGCATGGCACTGCGTGCTGTGGGCGTGTGTCAAAGGAGCTACCTTCCTTTGCTCTGAAGTCTCCTGTCTTCACCTTCCAGCATGTTCCTGTGGGTAAGTCTCATCAGCCATTGATCTCCATTCTCCAGCATGCCTTCCACCTCGTCCTGCTCTCCACCATGGCAACCGTCCTCATGCATTGGGGATAGCGCCCTGCCCCCTCTGTCATCCCTCCACCTGGTCATCTCTCCCATGTTACTGCCAATCTACTGCCATGTCCTCTTTCCTCCAACTATAGAGCCTGATTCTAAAAGGGGCATGTCTGGGCTGTCAGAATAGCCCCGAGTAGGATGGGCCTGTTAAGACCTGATTCTGTACCGCGGAAGCAAAATGTTCCTGAGGCATACATAAACAGGCCCAAGGATAGCCCGATGTCCTCCCCGCAGGTTCCCCTGGCTCACGCGTCACTGACCCTGTTCTTCTTCACTGCTTGACCCACAGCTGGGCAGCCAAGGCCTGGATCGGGCAGCGGACACCTACCCACACCCGGCCCTGGGGAGGGGGGGTATCCAGCCCAGATTGCCCAGTTTGTGCTGCTTATTCCACCTTTGAGGTGGAATAAGCAGCACATTCCCCCTGACCCCGCAGGATGTACAGGGCCGTGACCAGAATCAGTCTTGTATATCCTGTAGCTTCAGCCTGCCCCCGATCCACCCAGACCCCGCCCCTCCCATCTCTCCCCGTACTGCTGCTCTAGCCGTGCGGGGAGGGCCTGAGGGGGAATAGGGGCAGGACAGCTTGCGGGGCTGCACTTCCCGCCGGAACGTGCATCCCCGCAAATCATAACTCAGAATCAGGCCCATAGTCACTGCCAGTTGCTAGGCCCTTCCCACCTTCTTCTTAGCCTAGCACTTCTTAATTGTAGATCAGTGTGCTCCAAAACTGTCCTCATTCAGTACATTATTCTCCAGCATTCCTTGATTATATTGTTTGTAACAAAAATCTGGCTTCACAAGGACGAAAACCGTCTACTTAACCCCTTTCTCCCCCTGGATTTTTCTGTCTTCTCCACCTCCCGCTCCACCCTTCCCTTTACTGACATTCACTCTTCATCTCTCTGTTATCCTGAATCCCTTCTCCGCCTAAAATCCTCTCTCCATTTCCTTTTTCTCTATTCCCCCCTCCCTTTGCCCCCCCACCAGTGGAATTCCCTACTGCTTACACTATCTTAAATCTCTCTTTTTTACCCCCATCTGATGATATTAGGAGATTTCAGAGCTCACCTGGATGCTCCCTCCAGGCCCAGAGATCAAATCTTCCTCACTCTACTGAATGACCTATTGCTTCACCAGCACATCTATAGCCCCACTCACTCTTCTGGCCGCACATTAGATCTCATCTTTACACACTCTAGCTCCCAGTTTGTTCTTTCCTCCCTCCCCACCCTCTCCATAGTCAGATCATCACTGTATATTTTTCTTCCTACTCCTTCTTTTGGTGTCTCCCCCTTCAGTTCCTTCTCTTGCCCCTGGTCCAGTTCACCTTCAAAGCGGTATCACACCCGCTACTCTTCAACAGTTCCCTCCTGACTTTGCCTCACTCCCCTCCTTTTTTCAAGCTCAGACATGGAACACTGTTCTTACCACTGCACTCGACCAGATAGCTCCCCTGCATCCTGCTCCACCACCATGCACACAGGCTTGCTACCCTTGGTATCACCCCAGTCTTCGCCTAAACTGTGCCCATCTGCATTATGCAGAATGCTGCTGGCATAAACATCCCTCACCTGACTCCCTGCTGTTATTTCATAATTGCCACTGGCACTATCGTTCCATGATCAACTCCGCCAGACAATCCTACTACTCCAATTTGATCTCCTCATCCTCCAACTCCTCCTGACAACTCTACTCGGTTCTTTGTACACCCTCTGCCCCGACACTTCTTCACCCATGACTACCTCCACTCCTTTGCCTGATGCTGCTCACCTAGTATTATGTTTTGCAAAGAAAATTCTTTCACTGCGCTCCACATTTGCCACATGTCCACCCCCGCTATCGCCAATCACTCTGTCATTGACTGTTCCTGATCCACCCTCTATTTCAGTCACCCACTTATCACACACTTGTTCTCATTTCACTCAATCTCCTCTGCAGAATTATCTAAAGCCATCTCCTTTTGTCACAAGACTACTTGTCCTTCTGACTTCATCCCTTCCCAATGGCTGTCTGAGCCCTCTCTTGTCCTTCTTCCACTCATTCTTACTATGTATAATTCCAGCCTCTTTTCTGGTATTGTCCTCTTATCCTGAAAGCACGTCTTCCTCCATTCATTCCTTAAAAATCCTACACTAGATCCCTCTATCCTGGCACATTGGTGCCCCATCTCCAACCTCCTGTTTCTTTCGAAGGTCTGAAAGAAACTGGTCTCCCAGCTCTCCACTCATCTTGACACCACCTATGTTCTCCACCCTCACCAATCTGGATTTAGACCTGGCCACAGTACTGAAACTATCTCTCTTTCCTGAATGAACTCCATGTTTACCATGACCACGTGATTTCTCCCTGGCCGTCTCATTTGACCTCTTCTTGGCTTTTTACCTAGTTGATCACTGCACTTTCATCTCCTGGCTCTATGACTCTGGGGTCCACAGAACTGTCCTGCACTGATTTTGCTCTTTTCTCACAGCATGCTCCTTTTCTGTCTACTCAGGCCCCTCCATTTCTCCTACCACTCCTCTGCCTTGTGGTATCCTAAGGGTTCTGTTCTCTTTCCTTTTATCTAACCTTTTTTGGCCCCACTCACTCTCATTGTCCAACAATTTAGCATTTTGGCATACTATTATGCTGATGATATCATTCTCCTTTACCATACCAGTCCTTCCACCCCCGACCTAACTCCACTGAACACCTGCCTTTCTCATATCTCATTCTGGCTGTCTGCAAACAATCTATATCCCATTCTGGCTGTCTGAAAACTCCTCCAAATATGTTTCCATATGGTTCATATTCAGTGACCCCTGTCCCTCTCTGGCTCCTCAGCTCACCCACACCCCCTGTTCCTTTGGTATCATCTCTCCGTTATCTAGGTGTGACCTTTAATGAACACCTTACATTGCTCATCCACTGTTCCTTCTTCTCCCTCTATCAGATCTGTGCAGTCTGCCCTTTTCTGTCCCCCCTCCCTCACTACACTCCTCCTATCCCCTAGTCATCACAAGGCTTGACTATTGCAATGTTGCCCTAGCCCTTCTCCCCCAATTACAATGACTACAACTCCTCCAAAAGAGAGCAGCCAGTATACTCACCTGTGCCTCCCGAATAGGTCATGCCACTCTCCTACTCATCGATCTTCACTGGCTTCCTCTCAAGTACAGAATACAATATAAAATACTCACCCTTGTCCATAAAGTCCTTCACTCTTCCACTCCACAATACTTGGCTAATCTCATTCATCTCCACACCCCCCACTGCCAGTTAAAATCTATTCATGCTAATCACCTGTTTCTTTCCCCGACTTCCCAAGCATACCTCAAACTCGCCCATAATGCTGCTTTTTTTTTTCTTGGCCCCACCTTATGGAACTCTTTGCCCTCTGCATTCCATCTGGAACTGTCTTTCATAAAATTCAAAACTATGTTGAAAATTCATCTTTCACCTGGTTTTTGACCTTCTCTTCCCACAGTCCTGATACTGCTCCCTCCTCAGACCCTCCTGCCCCCTCTTTCACCTCCTCTGTCCTATCAACAATGAAATTCTTTTCCATTTTTTATATTGCAGCTTCTTTGAGTATTATTGTAAACTGCCCTGATGCTACCACCTGGTCGGTATATCAAATGTAAATAAAGAATAAAGATGAAGACTATGTGTCAGATGAAAGCAATGGTGACACAGAGAAATTCAGCCAAGAAGAGTTTAATGATCTTATATAAGACTTAGCACTCTCAAAAGATAAAGAGGAACTCCTTTCTTCAAGGCTGAAGGAAAAGAACTTACTTCAAAAGAATGTTCTCATTTGCTACTATCGCAAGCACAATCATAATTTAGCAACATTTTTTAAAGTAGATGGACCAATGTGTTATTGCAAAGATATCAACAGACTTCTTGGAGCCCTCTCACGGGTAACACAGACCATCAGAATGGTGCTTATTCATTGATTCTTCAACAAAACGTGTCAAGACCGTTCTTATTCATAATGACAACATAAAACTGTCTATTGCCATTGCACACTCTGTCCACCACAAGACGACATATGATAAGCTGCAGATATTGTTCCAATCTATACACTATGACAATTACTAGTGGAAGATTTGTGGGGATCTTAAGGTTATTGGCATGCTGATGGCCATGCAAAGTGGATTTACCAAATACAGTATTGTTGTTTTCTCTGCTCTGAGACAATCACACTGTCAAAGATCATTATGCTGTTCATGACTGGCCTTTAAGAATTGCCTATAATCCAGAAGCCACTAGTATAGACAAAAACTCCACACAGCCACACACCAATTGATACAAAAGAACAAGAAGCTATAGATACAAAGTATACCCTCCTGAGAAAAAGGTTACTATAGATGAATTTCCATCTGCTTCACCAACTATGCTGGGCTACAACATTCTAGGATACCAATTTTTTACACGGTACCAAAAGTTCATAAAATACTACACTCTCCTCCTAGATGCCCTATTATATCAAGTAAAGCTTCAATTCTTGAACCTCTGTCCCAATTTCTAGATCATTTTCTACAACCTCTTGTAGGGAAGGCAAAATAGTATATTCAGGACACTTCAGATTTTCTGAATAAATTACAGGACTACAGATTATGGTCAGATGACATTTGGTTGGCGACATTCGATATAATTGCATTGTACACTAATATTCCTCAGGTACAGGCCTTATGATTGGTTGAGAATGTGTTTCAGCAGCATTCACAATCAGAGTCAGTCACTACCAAATTTTTGTTATCTTTAGCTGAAATTGCGTTGACTAAAAATTATTTCAGATTTTATGAGGAGTTTTACTTACAAATTCATGGCATGGCAATGGGGGCCACTATGGCTCCCAGTATCGCTAATTTATATGTTACCAATTTTGAAGAAACCTTTTTATACTCATTGCCTTGGGTTCAGAAAATAGCTTTATGGGTGTGTTTTATTGATGATATTTTTTGAATTTGGAAGAGCACCCAAATGGCTTTAATTGAGTTTACTGAATGGTTAAACAATCAAGAACTACATTTAAAATTTACAATTACATGTTCTAAACACCAAGTGTCTTTTTTGGATGTTTCAGTGACACTGGAAGCATATTTATTCCACACGTCATTATACAGAAAAACAATTGATCGCAATAATTTATTACATTTTGAAAGTCACCATCATTATAAATTGAAAAGAGCCCTTCCTATAGGGTAGTTTTGGAGAACAAGAAGGATCTTTTCTGATGATCAGGAGTTCCATTTTCAGGCAAGGTTTCTCATTTCTACGTTCCTTGCAGAAAGAAAAACCTTCTGAGATGGATAAACAAGTTTGTATATTATGTCATTCCGATCAAGCGCAGGAAGTAGTCCATATTATTCAGAATCATTGGCATGTGCTGTCGTTACATTTGATATTTAAATCGGGTCCATGTATCACATTCACAAGGGCATGCAATTTGAGAGATACCCTGGTACATTCAGATTTGAACTCAACTTTCTATGCACAGAGAGGGCATCATGACCCATGTTGGCATTGCATGATGTGTGCAAATTCTCTTGATGTTAAAGAACGACATGATCCTAGAACTCTTTGTTGATACATTTTGAAACACAGAACAGACTGCCAATCTACTTGGGTGATTTATTTATTTACCCTTGTGCTAAAGGATACATGGGCTGCACATGCCGAATGATCAATCATCATCGAAGTGAACATAAATCTTGTTTAGCTAATCAGGTCTCAATGACACCTATTGTTCAGCATTGCCTTGACTGTAATCACCAATGGTAGGAGTTAAAGTGGTTGGTGATTGACGGCATTAGAGACATTCATAAAGGTAATGCATTGGAGCAAAGGTAGATTATTGCATTAAATACTATTCAATCTTTGAACTTAAATGAAGCACTTGAATGTGTGACAACAGAGTGATTCTGTTGGTGGTTTGTTTGCTTGAATGTTTCCGCTTTCTGTTTAAATTTGGCGCCATAAGTGGTGGTTTTTATTCCTGAGCTACAGTAACACTATCAGACAAGTCCTGAAGCAGCTTGTTAAAGGATAAGGTGAAACTCGAGTTGACTAACGTCTCACAGCTATTGTGCCTTTGGAGACTTAAGGAGTTTTCATTTAAATAGTAAGTGGCTTTTCTGTGTTTTAAACACATTTAAAAATTGAAAAAACACTACAGGGCCAATGAATGATATAGAGGGGCTGAGTTACGAGTGAATCAGAGCCAAATGATAGTTTGGCTGCAAGACCACTTGCCCCTGTACTGAGGCCCTTTAAACCTGAGGTCTCCTCTGTGGATTTGCTTTGTGAAGCAGCATAGTTGGTGAAGCAGATGGAAATTCATCTATAGTAACCTTTTCCCCTGAGTGTATACTTTGGGAGTCATTCCAAGTCACGGATAACGGGGATGCATGCCCTGCTTGGAGGTACATCCACACCATTCATCCCCCTGCCGATCCTGCACAAAGGCTCCCTGTACAAATAGCGGCGTTGTAGAGGAAGCGAGGATGGGTCAGCACCCCGGACATACAGGGCCAATTCTGAGGTTGGCCCTGTACAGCTGGGGTATGCCAGTTAGACGGGGGAGTTATTCCACCTCAGAGGTGGAATAAGTCCCCCTGGAAAAGGTGTTTTGATGATAGCCAGCAGAGACAGGTGAGGTAGGGGTACAGGAAGCTCCCTGCAGCCAGATCTAGGCCATGGGAGGCCGGATTGAGGGTCCAGCTGTGGGGAAAGGAAGATTTCAGAGGCAGCTATCATTTGTGGCTTCTGAATGGATCCACAGTGCCATGGCGACGGGATGGCATGGTTCTGTGGCTTCATTCAGGAGCCTGACTGAGCTAGTCAGGTTGTGGCTGGGAGAGACCAGTTAGAATTGGGGCCCGGCCTGCATGTCCAGGCCTGTAGACCCAATTCTGATCCCACGGGCATGTCTAGCCCCCACAGGATCAGGATAGGGTCTACTACTGCAGGCACCAATCCTGACTGGCCATACAGGGGCTGGACATTCTTTATGGAATTGGTCTCTTTATATCTACAACCTCTTGTTGTTTTGTGCAATCCAGGAAGCAACAGTGTTGGCCATGATCCATTAGTCAATCTAGCAAACATTTTGCTTCCCCCTTTGCATATAAAACTGGATTTAATGAAACATTTAGTGAAATGAATGGAGCAAACAAATAAAAAAGGATTCCAGTATCATGTTTCTAAATTTCCAATGAAGACTGCTACAAAACTGAAAGAAAGTATTTTTGTGGGGCCACAAATAAGACAGGTGTTGGAGGATGAAAAATTTGAAAAATGCCTGGATGCTTTAGAACTTGAAGTGTGGCAAGCCCTTAAGTGGATCTATGAAAACTTTCTGGGTAATCACAAATCACCAGATTATATTGATGGACTACAGAGGTTACTTGACACATATCGTAAACCTGGTTGTCCCAGGGTTGCAGATGTACATCTTTTCGGAATATGGTGAGCATGGGGACGTACAATGCCGTTGTCTTTGTACAACGTAGCACTGTGTGCAGGCTGTGCCTAGCATGTCTATGTGGGCGATTTTGTGCACATTTATTTATTTATTTATTTAGACAGATTTGTATACCACCTTTTCCTTCAATCAAGATGGCCACGTCACATCACGATTGGAGGGTTACATTTAACATTAGGGTACGTGTAAACATTTAGACATTACAGTTACTTAGCAGCATTTAGACAGTACAGTTACTTAACAGCATTTAGACAGTACAATTGAGGTAACATTTAACATGAAGGTATTTAATAATGTGGTATGATAGGTTTGTGTGTGTGGGTGTACGCTTAGTTGGCAGTGGTAGTAGTATTTCTGCTTGGGTAGGGGATGTTGCCTGAATGCTCATAGGTTTCTATAAATAAAAATGTTTTGAGGTCTTTGCGGAAGTCTGTGAGGTTGCAGACCTGCTATTAGTAATCTGTGAACTTTCATTAAAATCATCTCTAATACCTGAAGATTGGAGGATCGCCAATGTAACGCCAATTTTTAAAAAGGGTTCCAGGGGTGATCCGGGAAACTACAGACCGGTGAGCCTCACGTCAGTACTGGGGAAAATGGTAGAAACCATCATAAAGAACAAAATTACACAGCATGTAGATAGTCATGGCCTAATGGGAGACAGCCAACATGGCGTTAGACAAGGAAGATCTTGTCTTACTAATCTGATATGTTTTTTTGAAGGTGTGAATAAACAGGTAGACAAAGGTGAGTTGGTTGATATAGTGTATCTGGACTTTCAGAAAGCCTTTGACAAGGTCCCTCATCAGAGACTTTTGGCAAAACTAAAAAGTCATGGGATAGGAGGCAGTGTACTATTGTGGATCGGGAACTGGTTAAAAGATAGAAAGCAGAGGGTAGGGCTAAATGGCCAATTTTCCCAATGGAAAAAGGTGAATACCCCAGGGATCTGTACTAGTTCCGCTACTTTTTGACATATTCATAAATGACCTGGAAAAGGGAATAACTAGTGAGGTTATCAAATTTGCAGACGACACAAAACTGTTTAAAGTTGTTAAAACCCATGAGGATTGTGGAAAACTGCTGGAGGATCTGGATAAATTGGAAGACTGGGCATCCAAATGGCAGATGAAATTTAATGTGGACAAGTGCAAAGTTATGCACCTAGGAAAGAACAACCCACACTATGGTTGCACAATGCAAGGTTCCACATTGGGAACCACCACCCAGAAAAAAAGATTTAGGAGTCATCATGGATAACATGTTAAAACCCTCCGCCCAGTGTGCAGCGGCAGCCAAGAAAGCAAATAGAATGCTAGGTATCATAAGGAAAGGAATGGAAAATAAAGCAAAGGATATTATAATGCCTCTGTATCGTTCCATGGTACGACCGCACCTTGAATATTGTGTGCAATTCTGGTTGCCGTATCTTAAAAAGGATATAGCGTTATTAGAAAAGGTACAGAGAAGAGCCACCAAAATGATAAAGGGGACGGAAGGCTACTCCTATGATGAGAGGCTACAAAGGTTAGGGCTTTTCAACCTGGAAAAGAGACGGCTGAGGGGAGATATGATAGAGATCTATAAATTAATGAATGGAGTGGAACGGGTAAATGTCGATTGATTGTTTATGCTATCAGAATATAGAAAGACTAGGGGACATGTAATGAAGCTACAGGGTAAACTATTTAAGACAAAGAAGAGAAAATATTTTTTCACTCAACGTGTAATCAAACTGTGGAATTTGTTATCAGAGGATGTAGTAAGGGTTGTTAGTGTAGCTGGGTTTAAAAAAGGTTTGGACAAGTTCCTGGAGGAAAGGTCCATAAACCATTATTAAAAAGGGACCCAGGATATCAATGCCTGACCCAATACAAGGTTAGGGCTCTTCAACCTGGAAAAAAGACGGCTGAGGGGAGATATGATAGAGGTCTATAAATTAATGAATGGAGTAGAACGGGTAAACGTAGATCGATTGTTTACGCTATCAGAATATAGAAAGACTAGAGGACATGTAATGAAGCTACAGGGTAAACTATTTAAGACAAAGAAGAGAAAATATTTTTTCACTCAACGTGTAATCAAACTCTGGAATTTTGTTACTGGAGGATGTTGTAAGGGTTGTTAGTGTAGCTTGTTTTTTCAAAAGGAGTGGAGGAGTGGCCTAGTGGTTGGGACAAGGTACTTCAGGCCGGAAGGTTGGGGGTTCAAATCCCATTAGAGGACAGCAACCTTGGGCCAGAAGGACTGGGGTTTCTAGTCCCACAGGTGCTCCTTGTGGTCTTGGGCAAGCCACTTAACCCTCCATAGCCCATGTTCCCTGTAAAATAGTTATCTCCAAGTTATAATGCCCTGTTCAATGTAATTTCAGTTTGTTCAATGTAAACTGCACTGATGCAGAATAGTGCAGTATATAAGAGAATGTAAATTTTAAAAAAAAAGGTTTGGACAAGTTCCTGGAGGAAAGGTGCATAAAACATTATTAAAAAGGGACCCAGGATATCAATGCTTGACCCAATACAAGCATTGTGGAACCTGTGTCTCTTGGGGATACTGCTAGGTATGTATGACCTAGATTGGCCACTGTTGGAAACAGGATACTGGGCTTGATGGACCTTGGTCTGACCCAATATGGCATATCTTAGGTCATCGAATGCACATGGTTGCATCTGTCCCCACGTATGCAGAATTGAGATCTATTTCTGCACATTTCCATTTGGTTGTGTCCGCTGCCCGGATGTGCATGTTTTCAGAATTGGCCTCATTGCTATATAGAAACTACATGAACAGAATACTGCAGCTTAGTCATACACGCAAAACATAGACAGATCATCATCAAATACAGAACAAGGGATCACAATTTAGAAATATGAAGACAGTAATTAAATTGGGAACCCCAAAAGCCAAACTTGGAATGTACAACAAAGCTGGAGAAATAAAACTATAAATTAATTTCCTCTTGTACTGGACAAAACACAAAGATGTCAGCTATGCACTTTTCCCAGAGCTGACATATTACAGTTAATAAATTCAAAACAAAATAGTTATTTCTACCTTTTGTTATTTGGGCATTTTATTTTTCAGTCACAATTGCCCCAGTTGCTTTCTTCTGCTGTCTTTGTGTCTTCTGCTTCTGCTTTCATTTGTCCTTTCTTCTCTCTTCTCCTATTTTTCTATTCTCTCTCTACATCTGCCTCTAACATATTGATCTTTCTCTTTCCCCTTTTGCTCTTTCCTCATTTTCTTTCTTTACTTCTTTTTCATCCACTCAAATTTCACCCCTCCATCCTCAATCCCCTTTTGACTTTTGCACCTTCCTTGCCTCCTCTTGGCCTATAGTTGAGATCCTGGAGCTATTATCTTCCTCTCTCTGTGTGGGCAGCAACAGCAGCTTTAGAGCAGTGATCCTTAGAGATAAGTTCAGCCGTTTTTTATCTCAGCAACTACACTTAGATTACCTCCCTTCCAGCAGACTCCCTCTTAATGGTCTTGCAGAACTCAGGTTGGGAACCACTGGTCTATAATATTGAAACTGCCTATGGTAATTGAATTAATTAGAAATAAATAATAGAACGGCATTACTCAAGCTCATATAACCATTGGTTTGGTAACATAAGATGCAAACAATAAAAGACTACATCTGACAGATTTTTAACCTGGCTCAAACATTTGGAGCCCGATCACCCAAGGGGCACATCCAGGTTGTCTGGTTGGCCCCAGGTAGGATGAGCCCATTAGGACCTGATTTTGCACCATGGGAAAAAGACGGCCCCATGGGTGCGGGATCGGGCCCTCAGATGGCCTGGCATGCTCCTGCATCCTCCCCATGACACAACCTACCCACTGCTTTTGTGACCCCTGATTCCCTGCCATTCGACACCGACAGGGGCCACTGGGACTTGGACTGGGCAGTGGCAACTCACCGTGAGTGTCCTGTTGCTCCAGTGTGTGTGTGTGTGTGGGGGAGGGGTTGCTGGACTCTAAGGGGGGGACTGTCAGCCAGGATCAGAGGGGCGCCCCACTCTTATTCCACCTTGGAGGAATAAGATCCCCTGGAATCGTTCCTGTACATCCGGGGATTGGATCTGCCCACTCTCCGCCTCCGTGTCACCCGCATTCCTCACAGCACACGCAGCAGCTCTGTACATGCAGTGGGGCCAGGAGGCAACATAGGCTGAGGGCAGATAGCTGGGCTGGATGGGGCTATTCGCTTAAGTGGATCAGGCCCTTAAGGGTGTATCATACCTGACAAATTCCTCAAATGTTGAAGATAGCCTAATTTAGACAGCTTCACTGCAGAATATAGAATTGCAAACTCACAGCAGAAAAAATGTACTGCTTGCTTTCAATAATTTAATATAGAAGACAGCAGGAAAATCCAATCAGTAATTTTGATTTTATTTAAAAGTATCTGTGGGGTGCTTGCATGAGATGCAAGTGGGAGGGGAAAGGAGAAGCAATGGATGCAGGGTGTCTGGGGGTAAATTGGAAAATACAGGCATTTGAAGTCAGGAGAAAGTATGGAACATGCTCACAGCCTATGTGATTGACCTGAACTGTAGATTCATATTGAGAGGAGGACCCCGTACGGATTGTAACATAGGATGTGTTTGGATATAAGGATGTTTTGTTAATGGTTGCACTGCTTTGTTCTGACTCAGTGTCGTTGATAAATAAATGCACAGTAGTTAAAACTCTGTACTAATTGGAAATGGCACATTTTAAATAGTAATTGTCTAGTGATGCGCAGATGATAAACATTAGCTTCCAAACAAGTCAAAAAATGTATATCCTCAGCACTTCTCATAGAAAACAGAAAGAAGCAAAATACTTTGGGGCATGTTTACTAAAACACAATAGCTTACTACATGTTGAGCCCCAAAACTTAGCGTGGGGGGTGGCATGGACCCCTGCTAACAAACTGGGGTATATACATTATACTTAGGATGGAAACATGGCCTAGTGGTTTGGGCAGCAGCCTAGAGCCAGAAGGACCATGGTTCAAATCCCAATGGCACTCTTTGTGGCCTTGGTCAAGCCACTTAACCCTCCACTGCCTCAGGTACAAACTTAGATCAAGAGCCCTTTGGGGACAGGGAAATACCTACTGGACCTGAATGTAACTCACCTTGATCTTCTCCTGGAAAGGCATGAGCTAAAAAAAATTGGTACACAACCATTGCCACCTTGTGCTAAGCTTTTTGCCACACGTGCAGCTATCACCACTCACTGATGTTGTGTTAAGTACATCCGTTAATTTTAATATTGACGGTGAATGCACGCTAATGATGCCCGCACTAACTACAAGATGCGATCACTAACTCACCCAGTCTCCACCCTAACCCGCGCTATGTGGTGAGCATGAGATTTTTAGCTCGTGCTAACAGATACTGCTGTAGGCTTAGTGCGCATAAATCCCACACTAACTATAAGCGCCAAGTAGTAAAATGCCTGTTTGTCTTAGATTCTAGATTATTTTCTTTATTCTGAAATTACCTACATTAAATGATTCTCAAACATGATGAAAATAAGCTAATGTTGACAGTTCTTTGTAAAACTAAGAAGCATGTTTGCTAAACCACACTAACAGTTGGTATGGGATTACTGTGAGCTAAGTCTACCGAAATAACCATTAGTATGAGCTAAAAATGTGGCCAAGAGACTGAGTGGTTTAAGGGTAGCGTGTGAGTGGTGAACGTGCATTACAGTTAGCAAGGGCATCGTTGGTATGTTCTCAGTCAATATCACAGTTAGCATGGGTGTACATGTCACCACCTCAACTGGTGGTGGTAACTGCACCCACGGTAATCACAGCAAATGGCTCAACATAGGGGTGGTGCTGGATGCATGCTAACTATATGGGGATGTACCGTGCATGCTCCCATTTGTTAGCACGGATCTAGCACTACCCTGTGCTAACTTTCAGGGCTGAATGCTTGGCAAACTACTGTGTCTTTGTAAACATGCCCCTAAAGCTACAAAAATTATCTAGATGTGTGGGATTGTATAGGGAGGAAAAAAAGGAAAACTTGGAGTTGATATGCAACATTCATCAATTTATTCATCATCAAAGATACATAGAAAAGAACCCCAGGGGATGAAGATGACTTCCTATGACATTATCTGCTATAAAGAAGGGTATTTGAGATGAATATTGGTTTGCTAAATATTTTTGTACAAGTATTCTTCTTTTCCTGAGGGACTTCAGAGAGCAGATAAACCTCTGTGAAAAACAATCTTTGCCTTGTAGTGAAGTGTGGTGCTTAAAGTGTAGGAAAGAGAGATTGGATTTATTGATAATTCCGCTTTAATTTCTTTAAAAATAAAAAAAATTGTTATTAGTGTACTTAAATTGTCTAAAACAATGTATCCTAGGTGAAGTTAGTCTTTAACTGCCTTAAACAGAAAGAGGCCGATTCTATAAAGTGCATGTCCGGCTGGCAGAAACATCTAAAGTGAAAATGGGTACGTAATATACCTGATTCCAA
Organism: Ichthyophis bannanicus; assembly: GCA_033557465.1. Lineage (NCBI taxonomy): Eukaryota > Metazoa > Chordata > Amphibia > Gymnophiona > Ichthyophiidae > Ichthyophis > Ichthyophis bannanicus. Next base: position 1,214,172,117 of record CM066033.1, on the reverse strand, counting down.
AACCGCAGAGATAGACGTGTCCACAGTTTTGGAATCAAGGAGATATACATTTCTGGCGCAGCACGAACAACATGTCTGGGGAAACATGGGCCCACGCTGCTATAATGGGACACAGGTAAACACAGTGAATGGCCTGTAAATCTCCATGCTCGCATTATTCTGAAAAGTTAGACTTTGCGATGCTTCCCATCTCCGTGCCGCCACACCTCCCGTGTCACAACGTTCATCTCCTAATCTGATGCTCATGCAAACAATACATTAATACTGATGAATCAGATGAGGACATGCAACCCAGGCTATATATACTAGTATGTTGCATGCCCATAACATTGCAAGGTTATCTAAATGAACCAAAGCTATTGTAAAAGCAAGTGGAAAGTGAGATGTTTGTGCTGACAGACCCTGCAGCAAAACATACATGGCGTGTGATGAACACCTTAGTGATTCTTTCAGTGGTCATCGCTGAAAACAATATTTGCAATGCTAAGAATGGGCCAGAAAAAACTGAAATGGATCTGTACAGCTACATGCCAAAACATATTCCTGTCAGTCATATAAATCATCAGGATGGGAACATGCATAGTAACATATATGAATGCCGCTCATTCAACGTCGCCTGTCTAGTATACGCCAACGATGTACTGCTCTGCATGCTGTTCTCAACTAACCAGCCAACAACCTGCTTCGATGCTGTCACTGACTGGCTCCACACCAAAATCCTCAGAATAAACTTCAAAAAAATGGATGCCCCATTTATTACCAGGAGCCAAACATTTACACCTGCCACATCATTAAAAGTAAGAAACGCTGAGCTCCTAAGCAAACCCACGATCCACTATCTAGGAGTCACAATAGACCAACATCTGGACATGAAAACCCCTATAAATAACATGGTCAAGGCAGTCTACCACAAGATAAATTCAGCACCTACGTCCCCTACTGGAGCCAGATGACTTCAGGACAATTTATCAAGCACTCATAATCCCCCACTTTGACTACACCAACTCAATTCTACATGGACTCCCGAAGAACACGTTAAACCCACTTCAGCTGGCAATGAACGCCGCTGCCAGAATACTACATGGAGCTTCAAGGAGGGATCACATAACCCCAATCTTGAAACACCTCCACTGGCTGCCTGTCCACTGCCGACTCTCCTTCAAAATACTAATACTAACCTTCAAAGCCATCAACAATTGCTCATCCGCCTCACTCACGGACCTTGTCTTCCCCACTCCCCCCAACAGATCCAGAAGGTCATTCGCCTCCAACACTCTGATAATCCCAAATGCAATCACGAAATGCTCACAAGCAACAAAGAACAGAGCCTTCGTGTTCTATGCACCCACAAGCTGGAATGCCCTACCAACCACCGTCCGGTCCATTACGGATTTTGCATAGTTTAGGAAGGCACTGAAGCACCATCTCTTCCTCCTACACTACTCCCAGGCAAGTGACAAGCCACAATCAGACATACCCAACCACCAGAACAGTGCCCCCTGCACACCCACGCCCCACTGATGCAGCGTCACTTGAACAACTGTATAACCTGTAAATAGCAAAATGTATATAGCTATCTACTCTGTAAATAGTTGCTAAGCAACACTGGTCAGTACTGTATCTGTGACCTGTGTGCCCAGCCTGTATATAGTTACCCACATTAGTTCCCAAATTAACACTACTTGTTTATTGTAAGGTACAGTGCAGGCCCCCACCACACTGTACAGGCTAATGGTTACCTGTAAACCGCACTGATGATAAAGAGCGCGGTATAGAAAAGATATTAAATAAATAAATAAACAAACAAACATAGTAAATGACGGCAGATAAAGACCAGTATGGTCCATCTAGTCTGTCCAGTAAGATGGCAAAAGTAGTGCACCTGCTGCTCCATGCAATAGTGCAAACATCAGAAACACATGCCCCAAAGCACAATCATCTGTCCTGACAAATTTGCACAATGTTAGAGAACTCTGATGGTGCATTTGGATATGCCTTAATGCCATCCGCACTGCAGCATGCCCCTACACTGAGGGTCCCCTACCATTGACAAGGACATGTCCTACTATGTTGTTGCAGAGCAGCTGTACAGAAGTTACTGACATTCACACTGGCAACTGGTGATGCTGCAGTCAGTCCTACAGTCCAGGTAATGGCCGTACATATATGTCCCACCAGAGCTGTGGATCAGCACATCAGGACCTCCCTTGAAGCCCGCATACCACACACACTCTCATTCTTGCTTACGCTCACAAATAACATACCCCTGCCAAAATCATGCCCTGCACCTAAAAACAACTGCTGGTAAAACATAATAGCAGGGCACCTCAGGACCACACCTCTCAGACAAACATGCTTTTACTGAACACTAACTCACATACCATCCTTACATCTACATTCCCATTTCTCCAAACACAGAAATCGTTAGGGAAGCCTAGAATAGCTCCTTTAGCACAAATGCCAGCATAGCCAGAATAAAGACTTCCAGTGCTTTATATTTCTAAGGGGGTGTTTTTTCATTGTTACTTCACCTTACAAACGTCCCTCACTTGTGCATTCTGTTCTTTACAACTGCATCCAGTGCTCTCACAGACAGCAGACACACCAGTTCAATACAGACTTGTCACCACCATTCATCACTACAGGACGCATTGAGGATCAGACAGAAAATCTTCTAAGTGTTGGCCTTATCTCACGTTGCCCCTGGTATAACGTAATTGTCCTGGGGGTACAAATGTTCAGTAATAGTAGTAGTACACTCAGGACGTACACGGGCATTTCCTGAATATGCTTTATATGTCTCCATGATTTGCCATGCCCCTCTTCCGCCCCTCCAGCCTACATTCTGAGATCCCAATTTTAGTGCAGTGAACATGCAGGGCTGCATGGTTTCAGAATATGGGTCCAGACTTTTTTGCAAGGAAAACATTTATCCCGCACATCCAGGAGATATATTTCCATTTCAGAATGACCACCAAAGGGCACTTTTCTTTGTAAAAGGGTGAGAAAACTGTAAGTGAGCTGAATAAGTGTTAATTAAGATATTGCTAGAAAACAAGAATAGATGAAAAGATCATTCTAGCAGATTAATTGCAGCATTAATGATCACTATTTGTGCTGGCGGAATCCCCCAACTAACTTCCCGGGCGGAGAAGAGGCAGCCCGGGGGAGGAGAGTGGGTGGTCGCGGGCCCTGGACGTACAAGGGCAATTCTAATGTTGGCCCTGTATGTCCAGGGCCAGCGAAATGGCTGGGGAGGTTATTTCACGTGTGGGGTGGAATAACTTCCCTGAACGTTTTTTTTTGTTCACTCCGGGGTGCGGAAGGGGCTGGTGGGCCAATGATTATTCCCCGCAGCCCAACCCTGGCCTTAAGAAGGCCAGATTGGAGGTAGGGCTATGGGAAATAAATCTTGTTCTGTGGTGGCCGGCATCGCAACTTGGAGTCACAGTGCCATGGCAACATGACGCCATGGTGCCACGGCTCCATTTAAAAGCCTGACTGAGCAATCCAGGCAGTGCCTGTACGTGCAGGTCAGGATCAGAATCGCGATCTCCTTTGTATGTCTAGCTCAGACTGAGGATAGCCGTGCTGGACAGAATCAGTCCCAGAATGAAAAGCAGGAGCACATGGGGATTTACTGTATAATGCACATGCAATGGGAGGACCTATTTCAGAAATAGAGATGTGCAGGGCTGCTAATACCATTAGGAGAACTAGGCAGTTTCCTAGAGTGCTGGCTCTCAGGGGCACCCATTGCCTCCGCTGTCGCCCCTCTCTGCAACCAACAGCAGCAGCAATAGCTGTAAATAGCTCCATGGAGCTTACCTTCAAGCTTTGGTGCCATGGGTCTGTTTGCTTCTGCCCCTCTCCGGCTCTTGATGCCACTTCCTATTTGCACAGGAAGACGGCGTCAGAGAGCAGCAGAAGCAAACAGCCCCATGGCGCCAAAACATCAAAATAAGCTCCATGGGGCTGGTTGCAACTATTGCCACTGCTGTTGGTCCCAGAGAAAGATAACGGTGGTGGCAATGGGTGCCATGGGGGGGGGGCGCTATGCAGGGGAGGGGGGCAATAGGGATGAGGTTCACCTAGGGCACCTCATCTCCTTGCACTAGCCCTAGACATATTCGAAAACTCAATGGAGGGTAAAGTCCAAGGCAGGAAAGCTTGCATGGACCGCGTGGATGGTGTCATCGAGAACATGTTGGTTTCCTGGACCATGGGATAATATTCCAAGGGCTGCAGAGCAGAGATGGCATCCATCTGTCTCCTCATGTAAATGGGATTTTTCTAAAATGGTGTTCATATTTACACATGTAAATCATGAATAAGTCTTCTTAAATAAGTCTCAGAGCAAGGTAATACATCAAGTACCCTCTTCCCAAGAGAATATTAAGCACAGACAAAACCTCTATGGTAAATGGATTTTGCTTTGATGGAAGATTGGGTTCTTAATGCTTAGGATAGAGAGATTGGATTTGATGATAAATACTCTGTTTTAATTTCTTTAAAAAGGAAAAAAAATGAATTATTAGCTTACTTACATTATCTAAAAGCAGGTTTTTTTCCCCACACACTCTTCCCAACTTTCATTCACATCTTTTAATTTATAGTCAGTTATCATAATTTAGAGGACAAGAGTGACATTGTCACCACAGGATATTTTCATCAGCAAGTGATTAACCCTTAACATATTATTTGCAGTTTACTGAGAAGCAACTCAAGTAACATCATTAATCATACTAAAAATATTAAGGATTTCTTACTGTATATTAGTTTAGGTATCCATACTCTCTTATCAAATTTAAATAACTTAAACTCACCAGTGCTATAATGCAGACAGAGGTCCAGAGGCAAGATGGGGACTATCTAGTCTTTTGCATTGAGTTCCATATGTACCTATGCTTATCTCTCAGCTAGTGATAGGTCATAGATGTACACTTGGTCTGATAGTTCCTGGCTCTCAGAGAATGAATACAATCTCTAGAAGCCTGAGTAGGAAATTTGTAGAAGCTGAGGCACACAGAGAGGTAAACAGATGTAATGGCAGAGAATAAAAAGTTAAAAGTACCTGCTGACAGCCACATTAAAATAAATGAAAGGGGTCAGTAAAGTCTCAGATAAGTAAACGAACATTTAAAATGAAAGGTTGACTAGTTCAAATGAAGTGTCAAATAAGGAAACATGCTAAAAAAATAAATCTTTACTGATTCTGAAGCAATATGTGTATGCATATGTGTGTATGAATGTTTGGGGAACCAGACTGTAGTTTCAACACCAGTGGTGAAGGAGTTCATGAACATAGCAGAGCTGATGCAGGAAGCAGTTGAGCCTGTGGCAAACAGAGGCAGAGTTCATAGGAGATAACTAAAACCATGACATAGTTAAATAAATAATACAGTTTCTAAGCAGACTTTAAAGAAAATAGCTTACACAATTATTTTAAGGTGTACAAAGATCTACAAAGGGTTTTAGTGCTATGAAAGTGTGCTTTATGAGTTGGAATGAAGTTATTAAGGAACTACTATATTTCCAGACAGAGCTGAGTATAAGAACACTTTTACAGATAGAATAGAATCCTCATGTAGGATCTTCAGTGCCTGTGATGGAAGAAAATTCTAATCGGGTAAGACATGTCAAAGTAAGTGTCTGTATAAAAGATCTTATTTGATGCCAGAATTAGAAGAAATTGAGAATTTATATAGAAGAGAAGTGTGTATGAAGTTTGAATGAAAGCTGAAGATAAAATTTAAAAATAAATGTGAGAAATTTTTTCTTGGTGACTAGACTAAGGCTAAGGGAGCTCTGAAACTCAAATCAGTTTTAAAACCAAGCTGAATGAGGATTTGAGTTAATTTATCAGAGTGAGAACTTTAATTTTTTTCCTTGAAGACTAAATTTAATTTGAGTACAATTTTAAGAAAAGTTCAACAGTGTGTGGGAATTGCTTACAAGAGCATTGGAGTCCTTCAAGCAGTGAAGGAAATTTAAGGCTGAAGGCATAAAATACCTATTGCAGTGAGAGAAACTCTAAAGGTGAACTGTTTATTTATTTAACCCTAAAACATATTAAACTGTTTCAGTGAGGAAAAGAGTGCATGTTCGAAAGAGTGAAGGATTGAATGTGTGTGGGAGGGGGAGGGGGCATTGCCTTATTTAAAGAATTAAATGTATTGGCAATTGGCATAGTTTTTCCTGAACTGATTGGCAGTTGTAAAGGATTGACTCTGGCACATACCTAAAGAAAAACATAGATTTTTATACAGAGAGTTCTGTGGGAGTGAAAGATAGGGGATTTGTTTATCTTTTATTTTTTGTGAATAGTCTGCATCCCAAGTAATAGGAATAAAAGAAAAAAAAGATATGGATACTGTCTAATTACTGCACACATAGCTAGGGAGATAGTTTCCTTTATTGATTTTTTTAAAGATAGGCATCCTGACTACAGTTGAACATTGCAGGAGCAAAGAGTAAATCCTAGGGCATCCAATGTCAAGAAAGCAGCAAGACCTGCAAAAATAAATAAATAAATAAATAAATAACATAGCATAATGACTATTTTTTTGCAAAACACTAGTGTACTAGTAGTATACATTTTTTGAAATAAAAGGTATCCATACCTGAATGATAATATTCATTCACCTGCAAAGTTACAGATAAAAGACAGTATTAGAACAGAAAGTTTTTTCAACTAAGAAGAATTCTCAAGCCTTAAACTCATTAACTAATACTTGACTGTTTTTTGAAAGAGATAATATTGTACCACTATTGAATAGAAGTATTGTAAGAACTGTTCACAGAAAATACTTAACTATATTTATAAAGATTGTTACTGTTTGTTTATAAAATTTGAATTTACACTAAGATTACAATTTAAAAGTAGAAATTATTTCAAAAGTAAAATTGTTCAAGTAGTTCCATGTGAGTTCTCATCCCTTGGTAAGTTCTGGTTTGAATATGAGGTTTAAGAAGTTGTAGAATGCATTGCAGAAAAAATATATTTTCTCTGTCTGGGAGTTTCCATTGATGGCTTACCTGAGGTAACTCAGCCACCCGTGGCACTCATAACATCAAGGTAAAGTAGAGTAATGCTCCCGTGGAGCCACCGGTTTACATAGCGAAGACCTCCAGGGAAATAGTAAAGAAGCCCCACCTCTGCATTGGCAGCCTCTGTAATGTCTTGGAGGAGAAAGGTAATCTGAAAAGAAAGTATCACCTTGATGTGACTGTTAGTGATCCTTTAGCCAGGACCTGCTGCCCAAGGAATTCAATATCTGCTTACACTGGGTATGAGCTCAGGAGGGAAGGTTTAGGATAGCCATTTTATTTGGTGATTTGATCATTAGGGATATAGACTGCTGCTGCTACTACTACTACTAATCATTTGTATAGCGCTATAAGGCATACGCAGCACTGTACCTATAGGTGGCTAGTGAGCATGAAGATCACTTGGTCACTTGCCTGCCAAGGGAAAGATGGCAGATCTCATATATTACATAAATAAGAATTTAGGCAGCGTTGGGAAAGGCAGTCACTCAGTATATAAAAGACTATACCCTAGCGGAAGTACCATGAGATTACTGCTTGGGGTCATAGCTGCCATTTTAAAAACCGAGTGCTCTGAGGCAGCAGTAGAGGGGTACGTCTTCTGTCCTGATCCACTAGACACCAAATAAACTCCTAGGTAAGTCCCAGAGAGGTTGTGGGTAGGGGTAAAGTCAGGGTACATCACTAGGGAAGGGCTAACGGTGGGGGGGAAGGTTCTTGTTGCAAAAAGACTGGCAAGATGGGTCTTTATCAGGGGGTTGGGGATATTGTTCAGTGGGGTGTCTTGATTGGGGGTGAGAATGCTGTCTGCAGGGGGTGATGATCCAAGGGATACCGTGGGGGTGGTTGGATTCATAGGGGGATCTTGATGTTGGCAGATCGGGGCAGAGGTGTGACTGCCTGAAATTAATATTCCGTTTTGGCCATTTATGCTAGTATTTTATAAAATGAAGTTCACATATACTTGACTTTATAACATAGGGGTGCAATATGTGCTAACTCTCCAGAGGTTTATAAAATTATCCACCACAATCACGTATATTAAACATATGTGCATGCCAAATCTGACAGGGAAGGAGGAGACAATATAACTCCACCCATATTCCTCTTTGCCAGGTTTTGATACCTAAATAAAGGAAGCTCCTGTTATTGCTAATGGGAGCCTGTCCCATGGCTATGTTATTTGGCCAATAATGGCCTAGCACCAGTACACTTTCTGCTGCCTTTCATGAACTGAACCATTGCATTCTGTAGCCTCTCAAGCTGGTAGCCCCATGCATAACACTTTACAATCACCTGTTACACTATTATCCATTGAGTGAGTCAAAGTTTGGAGAGCCACGCATCTCAAACAACATGTTATTGCCTCAGCAACAAAGCTTTTCTTATTCTCATAAATTGGCAGCTCTTTACTTTAAAGAGTTATTCCATCATCTTTTTATTTCATGTCTGTGATATTCCTCTGTAGATCAACTATGGTGGTCTCATGCTGTGCTTATCACATGATTTTCTTTCTTTAATGACTGAGAAAGTGGCAGCTGAAATAGTTTGCATGATTGTCGTTGTTAAGTGCCATCGAGTCGGTGTCGACTCACGGCGACCCTCTTGATCGTTGTTCTAAGTTGTGTTTGGTCTTCAGTCAGGCAGCTCATTGTTAGACTGCTACCCGTAGCTGCTGTTATTGTATCAATCCATCTCATTGCTGGCCTTCCTCTTTTACGTTGACCTTCTATCTTGCCAAGCATGATGCCTTTTTCTAATGATCTCTCTCTTCGCATGATGTGTCCAAAGTATGAAAGTCAAAGTCTTGTCATCTGAGCTTCTAAAGAAAGCTTAGGTTTGATCTCCTCTAGTACTGAATGGTTTGTTCTTCGGGCAGTCCATGGTATGTGCAGTATTCGCTGCCAGCACCATAATCAGCTTAATAATGGGCAGTGGTATTTTGGTGCAGCGTACAGTATCTCTCATATCATGCACTGGACAGATGAATTTTGATGCTGTAAACAATCATGGAATTCACAGAAGAGGGCGTATACCTGCACACAGAGGACACACTAATGCATGCTACATCTAAATGTCACTGTGGAGCTACCCTTTTCAGATATGGTATGCCATAATACAATCTCCTTACTAGGTCTTGATAGCTATGCCAATGGAAATAAAACAGAAGGGTCACTCATTCAGTCTCATATAACATACAAATCCATTTTAATAGGCAAAGTGAATGAGATATCAGAGCCTTCATTTCCTATAGTTGCAGGGACTCCTTTATACCTTTGCTTTTATTCAGCAATGTTAAATAGTCAAAAGCCCTTTAAATTCATCTGCCATTCTTCTGCAATTACACTGTCATGCATATCTTACTTAGCCCCAGAAGAGTTTTCTTATTATCTGCCTGAACTCCCTGATGGCGACTGAAAAGTGAGACAAGCAGTTTTTTAACATCACTTGCTTGATGTTCAAAGCCTTTTGGGGTAGTGATATCATGTGGTTGCAAAGCCGGCCTGCATTTTACACTCTTACATACTTAATCCATTCATTTAAACATGCTCTCTTAAAGGAGTTTGCCGTTGAAAAGGTCCAACGAGTGTGTATGAGGAAATGTGCTTTTTGTCTGATATTGCCTCTCATGTCGGTAACAACTTGCCACTTCAGGCTTGTCTGGTTATCAGCTATTTGTTTTTCAGGAATCTTTAAGATATCCTTGGGTTTTTTGAGGCTTTTCTGTAGGTTTCAACCATTGCTTGCTGCTTTTGCTTTTTAGTATCTCATGATGTATTGTATTGTTTATTATTTGTTTATTATCATCTCATATTGTTGATGTTACTTTGAAATTTGATTCCTCTCACAAATGGAACTGTGTTAAATATGATTACATAAATAAATATACTAAGAAGTTAATCTTCCAAAGATTTATGCAGGTAAAAATAAATTCTAAACACATAAAACATTACCCTGTTTTTGTTCATGTAGATTTGGCATAGATAAAGTTGCTAGGATAAAACAGAAGTGGGGCTGGATATAACATGAGGGTGCTTTAACGTTTTTAGCCTGACAGTGCCATATTGAGTGCTACTCAGCTAAATATGCATGTAGAAGTCAGTCCATACCAATATAGTAACATAGAGCCCAATATTCGAAAGGCATTTACATGGTTTACAGCCAAGTAAACCGTGCAAATGCCTTAACTGGGGATATTCAACGGCACTTACACGGTTAGTGGCATTGAATATCCCCTTCTAATTCCCCTACGTGCCCCGATGCTATCCAGTTAGCTTTGGGACATGTCTGGAGAGGAACAGAGGTGAGTACAAGCACTAACCAGGCAGCAGCGATATTGCATGCTGCCAGGTCAGCAATCTGCATCTTAACGATAGGCAAGGAAACCCTACCTCATTATCTGACATCCTCCTCAGGTTTATATATTCCTAACCTCAGGAGTTAGTAACCTAAATTAGTTCCAGAATTTAGGAACTTAGTTTTACCAGGCTCCTATATTTAAGTGCCTAAAAATGTTGCTGGCATGCAGGGCAAAATTAAAGAGGGAAACAGGCACTTAGCATTGATTTTCAACATGAGGTGAAACCAGGGACGGCTGAAGGCAATCTGCTGCCTGAGGCGAGGGATGAGATGCCGCCACCCCCCTCATTGAAGCGCGGGGAGGGGGGGCTTTTTCAAGACGCCAATCAGAAACTGAACCAAACCAAAAAGCTGATTACGTAATGTGGAGGAAATGCAAGTCGTTTGCACATCAAGGAACTAAAAGGCAGCGAGAACAATAGCACAGTTTATAAAATCAAATTATAACTAATTTTTATTTTGTTGTTATAAACTGTGTTATGGTTCTTGCTTTTTCTTTTTGAACATGTATTTTGCATCCACAGAACCCCCTCAATCAACAGTGGATGCAGAGCAGAACTAGGACATTCACCCATGGAACTCAATATCTTAAAAATAATAAAATCTGATTTTGATCATCTCACTAGCAACAACAAACAATACCAAGCATATTGTGAACTAATACAAAACCTTACAACAAAGTCACTGAAGATCGATGGAGCAAATCAACCATACCATGCCAGCACCAACTTCCAAAACTCACATAAGGAGCCTACCCAAAAAAACAGCACTGTAAATACTGCGCAGGCCCTGGAACATCCAAACACCTAGTTGAAAAGTTGAACAATTCAGATTACTATAGTACAGATCGCTACTTACAAACTCCATGTTAACAGAACACTTGAGTGTGTGACCAAGGCCAGAACACAGACCCTTACTAAGCACAGAATAAATGACCATAACCTAGAAATAAATATATTTAGATAACAATTAAACTGCAACCCCAAAAAGTCAGATTCTGCAAGCAATGCAATACCTGAGAAATAAAGAGATGCATTTTCATGTACTATATAAAATATAAAGACAGCACCAAGTTTGATCATTTGTTGTCTGACCATTTTATCCTCTGATCACGCTGGTCCCAAACTAATGTTTCTGCTTCCCTCCCCCTCCCAGTGCCCCTCTCCACCTACTTCCCCCAAGGGGCAGCATGAGGGTGATGCAGGGCCATGTGCATCATCATTTGCATACATTTAGTATATTTTATTTTAAAATGTATATGCCACCAATCTAGAATCCTAGGAGACTGCCAAACATACACATTGTAGCACCGAAGATGAGCCCCACTTGGTAGTGACAGCAAGTTGATACAATTTGGGATTTCTTAGCGATGTACTATAAGATCCCCGCACAGTGCAGCACACACTCCTCTTGCTTCAAGTTCAATCCCCTAGGTTTCTTGAGCTGCCAGGCCTGGAGTGGCCCTTCCTCTTCCCCCACTCACAGCAGGAGAATGGGCAGGCAGAGCCCCAGAGCACCAGGGCACTGCAGTTAAATACCAGAGCTAGAGGCTGGCTACTAGCTACAGTCTCACCAGTTCACAACACAAAGTTATAACAAAAACAATTAATAATGTTTCTCAAATCAGTTCAGTTCAACACAAAGTCTTTCAAAGAATGCACTACAAAGCTCAGCTGCACAGTTAAAAACTGTGCGGCTGCCCCACCCTTCCTCCCTTCAGGTTCACTTAATCCTTAGCGGATCCTGCCCCAGGGCTAGAGAATTTAGTATTCCAACCCTTGTACCTCCATGGATTCAGGATTTTCCTTATTTTCACAGGGCTGGGCTGCCATGGCCTCTTCCTCCTCCTGGTCAGGGTAAATCTCTTCCTTACTTGGGAAATGTGGGAGTTTTTCTAGGCCCAAACTACCTGAGCCCTCCCCCTTCCCACCTCTTTCGGGATCCAAGGAGGAGTTCCTGGTGAGCAAGGGAAACTCATCCAGAGCAGAATCCCGAGATGGATGAGTGGATTGAATCTGTTGCCTCCTAACAGGAATGGGGTTGGTATGGGCCTTCCCTTCGGGGATCTGGACTGGGTCTTCCCTATGTTTATTACCCCTCCGTTGCCTATGAGGTTGTGAGAGAGTTTGCACTACCCCAGATCCATGACCATCCTGGCTCTGCAGGGACTGATCACTACAATATGCAATTTAGTAAAACAGATGTTACAATAAAACAAGCATAATAACAAAACAATTAATTTGATTAATGAAAAAAACACTTACACAGCTGCCCCCCCCCCAATCAGACCACTATAAGTATCTGCACATCAGATTTATTTTGCTATGTCCAGATTATTGATGAGTAGGGAAGATATAAAATAATCCTGGTAGCCATGAATTCAAACACTGGATTAATTGTGCTAGAGCTGGAAAAGTATGGAACTCAGCAACGATGAAAGTGTCAGGCTAGTAAACAAAATTAAACTGAGACATTCCCTTAAAATTTGAAATTTCCTTGACTCTGAACTGATAAAATATTTTAAATTTCAATCTGGCGGCATAAAAAAAATGCAAAACTGCAAATCTCAAAGACAATACATATTCCAGTACTCACCACTCCCCCAATCAACACCCTCCAGTTGACCTCACCAAGAACCCAGAATGCAGGATCCAGAGAGCAAATCTACTATTCCATAATAGCATAACTTCCACAACTCACACAATATGGAGGGTACCCAGAAAAGGGCAGCACTATAAATATTGCAGTGAGCCCTAGAATATTCATTTTCCTATGCAGAAAACTGAACAAGCTGGATTACTACAGCTCCCTACATAGTCACTCCATGCTAACAGAACATGTAGCCTCAGTCACACATGCAGAATAGAGATAGATCTTCACCAAGTCGGGAATATATCAATATAAACTAAAAACAGACATATGTAGTCAAAAGATGCTTTTACCCATTACTCTTAGGTTTATAGGATTTATTTTCCAAAATTATACTTTACTGCAGAGTGAATCATGAGAAAGAACTCTCACACACAGGCATCTGCATGGTCAGCAGAGACTAACATAATGGCTCAGTGCAAGCAGCATGAGGGCAACTAATGCCACCTCAGTGTGTGGTCTTAGTTGCTCCAGCAGCTGTTTTGCCGCCCTGAAATGCGGTAACTGCAGGGGGATGTAACTGCCTCCCTGCAGTTAGACTATGGCCCCATGTAATCAAACTCTGGAATTAGTTACCAGAGGATGTAGTAAAAACTGTTAGTGCAGGTGGGTTTAAAAAATCTTTGGACAAGTTCCTGGAGGAAAGGCCCATAAACTATTATTAAAGAGAGCCTGGGAGATCCACTGCTTGCCCCGGGATGAGTATTGTGGAACCTGTGTGCCTTTTTGGGAACCTGCTAGGTACTCGTGACCTGGATTGACCACTGTTGGAAACAGAATACTGGGTTTGATTAACCTTAGTCTAACCCAGTATGGCATTTCTTATGTTCATATGTTACCAGTGCAGAGCCTAGGAAACATGCTGCTAAATATGCAAACAAGAGAGGCTCAACAGCACCCATGTAGCTTCTCCCAGTTCCACAAAAACAAGAGCAAGTTGGTGCCCAAACACAGCACTTCCTACCCTCTGAAAAACAAGAGGGACTTTGTGACCCCAACACAACACCTCCCAAGAAGGACTTGGCAAACCCCAACATAACTATCAAAACTACGCACTGGATCAGCATGGTGTTAATGTAAATATATTTCTGTAACAAACAATGGAATTGCAAGATGCTCACACACCAAGGAACTTAAAGAAAAAGTGAGAACCACAGCACCGTTTCTAAGATCAAATTATAATTTATTTTATTTTGTTAGTAACTGCGTTATGGATCTCACTTTTTCTTTTTGAATATACCATAGCAACAGAAACTTCCAAAACTCATACAAGGGGCCTATCCAGAAAAAAGCAACAATATAAATACTGCAGCGGGTTCTAGAACATCCATACACCTATTTGAAAAGATGAGCAAGTCAAATTACTACAGTACATATCCCTACGTACAAACTCCATGTTAACAGAACAATTGGCCTCGGTCACACACCCAGAATACAGACCCTCACCAAGTACAGAATAAGTGATCACAACCTAAAGTAAAACTAAAAATATGTAGACAAAAAATTTAACTGAAACCCTAATAAGCCAGACTCCACATGCGATGCACAACTGGAGAATTAAGAGATGTCATTGTCCATACAGTGTATAATATAAAGATAGCACAAAGTCCAATCACTAAATTGAAAATAAAATTATTTTTTCTACCTTTTGTTGTCTGACCATTTTATTCTTTTCTGATCATGCTGGTCCCAATCTGAGGCTTCTGCTGTCCTTTATCTTCTCTTAACTTTCTTTCAACCGTTTTTAGTCAAACTTCCATTTTTTTGTCTCTCCTTTTGTTTTCTTCACTTCCTTCTATCTTTGATATTGATTTTTTTCATTTCAACTTTCTTCCAATTATTTCTCTCTCTCTGTCCATCCAGATTTCACTGCCCCTTACTATCTAGTTCTCAATCTTCCTCTTTCTTTATGCCATCTACTTACTGCTTTTCAACCTTCAACCCAGTCCTTCCATTCCTCAGTTCTTCTTCCCTAGTCCATTATTCCCCAGTTTTTGAACATTCTCTCTCCCCCTCCATGTCTAACATTTCTTCCCTCATCATCCACTGTCTCTCTCTCTCTCTGGATCTCAGGGCCTTACAAGCTAATGGAGGGGGGGAGGAGCAGAATCAGCAGGGACTTGCAAGCCAACGGAGGCTTGAAAACTACGCACTTCTCAATTGCTTTTTTTTAGCCAATGGTGATAGCTCCCCGCTGCTGCCCCAGTGTTCTTGAATCTGGGGCAACAGGGGGGGGGGGAGGGTTTGATTCTGCTGTTGCTGAGAAGTGGATGCAGCAGTGGCAGCAACTTGTCCACAACTGCTATCTGTGGCACGTCACCCTGCCATGCCATGCCAGGGGGAGGGGGGGGCTGCATCTGGTCATTGCAGTTGGTGTACATGCACATGTATATGCTGCTGGTTCTGTGCCTGACCAATGGAGCTCAGGGTTCTGGGTTTAACTTCCGCCTGGGGGCCTGTAATACTTCATTTTGCACCTGTACCATTCACACTGTGCTTCTCCTATGACTTATTCTGCTCTCACATATTTTAACCCTTTAGTCAGTTGTTGTTTTTTTAACACTGGGAGTGGAGAAGTAGTGCTGCATATATGTATGGCTACTAATCTATACTTATAGTGGCAATACTCAGCTGCTACACATATAGATTTTGATTTTGTCAGCCCTTTTGCTGTTTTAAGTTAAATTGCTTAGTGTACAGATAGTAGCTGAATACCATCGGTTATCCATATAGTTGGACAAAATGCTCACGGTTCACTTTCATTCCGCCCTGGCACTATATAAATAGGATCAGAGCATTCTGTAAGAATTTTCAGAGGCAATATTTGCATACTACCGCTGAAAATGCAGGGATAAGGTGCTCATACATTTTGGAGGTGATTTTATAAAGCCATTCCTGCTCATATTTGACCACACAGCACATACTGTAAATGACCACATAAATACAGACAGTTGCACTTTTGCATGAAGGCACATACTTTGCTAGTAGGCATAGCTGGGGTGCAATCTGAGTGGCATGTGGGCAGAGTTCACACATACTGTTGTGTGTGTAGATCAGTGGTTCTCAACCCAGTCCTCTGGGACCTCCAGGCCAGTCAGGTTTTCAGGATATCCACAATGAATATGCATGAGATAGATCTGCATGCACTGCTTCCCTGTTTAAGCAGATCTATCTCATGAATATTCATTGTGGTTATCCTGAAAACCTAACTAACCTGGGAGTTCCAGAAGACTGGGTTGAGAACCATTGGTGTAGATGGTAAAATGCCTCAATCTATGCATGTACATGAGTAAAGTATTAATGAACCTGTACATCTGCTGGTTTGGCCCAGTTGGAACCATGTCTGTCCGACGCGGGCGAATTCTCTGGCGCCACTGATCCTGTATCGGAGAGAGTTCCGCCTTGCCTCGGCAGGCCACTGGGTCCAGCTGGCCAACACCTCTCGAACCCGAGGGGAGTCCAGGGTCCAACCCAAGAACTGGTTTGGTATCAGGAACTGGATCCGGTGAGTAGATATTTTCTTGTTTAAAAGTCAGTGCAGCCTGGAGAAAAAGTCTTGCATGAGTATGCGCAAGACTGATTTGGTATATTTGGTATAGACTAACTGGGAAAAATCTCGCATGAGTGTGTACGAGACAAGGGAGTCTGATCACCTTCCATAAGGGCGGTCCTAGCAAGCTCCGCGTAAGTGAAAGCCGAAGCCGAAGCCATCGATCCTTCTTGTTTGAAATAGTCAGTTAGTCAGAAAAACCTGGGCACTTAAAAATGATTTCTTGTTAAAATATGATTGCTTGTGTGAGTGGGAGGTCTTGAAATACAGGCCGAGTGAGAGCGGACTTCTGAGTAGCGCAGTTCCTGGCCAGGCGACTGCGCCCAGGTCGCAAAAAGGAGGAAGCGTTTGGTGTATTGTCTGTCCTTACTGTGTATCTGATTTTTGTTACCTGTTGAAACCGCGAGTTTCCCTTCTGGTATAAATGTGAGATTATTCTGTTGGGTAATTTGTGGAACAGTTTACTGATTCAGAAATAGTATTAAGCAGGAAAGAAGACAGAAGAAAACAAACTCAGTTGTCACTTTTTCAGTAAAGAAACTGTCTCATGCATTTCAGGTTTTTTTTCCTTTCTCACAGCATGAAGCTGGCTAGCGGAGAAAGAAGGGGCGTGTCTGAAGAAAGGAATGTGCAGTGTCTTTTTAACCCTGTGAAGGCTTAAACACTCTGTATCTGGGCTAATTTGTGCTTATTTCAGGAAAATTGTACCTGTTTTATTCAATATGTTTTAATAGTGATGTTCCTTCTGCTATGGTCATGTATTATATATCATTTGATAAGAATGTTTAGTCAGGATTGTGGATCCCGATAGTTTTGGGCTTAGCCTGGAAAGGGTTAAGTTCTTATTAACCCCTTTCGAGTTCCTGTACTTGTACGGACCAAGTGAGAAGAATTTTTGTAGGGCTATAGGTATAATGCATTTGTGGGCTTAGCTTTGTTTTGTGTTATTTATGTTCAAACCTTCAGTAAGTACTGTAATGGTTTAAATAGGAAATGATAGAAAAATTCAGGAAACTGCTTTTGTTTTCGCTTTGTCCTACGAAGTAGAGGTTAAGAACCCTGATAGGACTATAAAGCATTCCGAGTCAGTAGTACTAGATCGCGACTTGAAAGAGATTTAAATCCTGAGTGAATAAGGAGTTCATCGTGTTTGAATTCTAGTTTCCGATATACTGCGGCAAGCACCTCATAGAAGACATACTTATTGTTAATAAAAATAAAATAGGAAGAAAAAAAAGTGTATATGTATTCTAGATATCCACCCACTTTATGGAAAAAGTATTCGGAATGTCTTTTGAATATCTGCTTCCTAAAACTGTAAGATTTAAAGTAATTTCTTTTGCAGAGACATGCTGATTACGGCTGGCAGTTAGTTTTCATGCCAAGTAATTTTATTCCAGTCATACGTAACAGATATGTAGCCGTCATGTTAGGAGCTATAGTTCTCTCTGTTGGGATTGTTGTTATAACATGTTGCAAAATAATAGTTTTATATTTTAAGGACTTTATCTAAATTGTACTTATTTAGAATGAGCACACATCCAATATGCTTAGTCCACAGGAAAATGCAGCCTGACTGTTGTGGGAGGGGGGGGGGGGTCAGAGTCCATGCAGATTTTGTTGAAATGTATGACTAGGAATTTTAGCAAGGGACCTAAAATGTATCCGTCCCTATTAGAAATGCTCTGTGAAAGGGGGGTGGCCAGTGTTAGTTACTTCATGGTCCCATAGTTACTCGTGTTTATCAGATTGTACAGAGAATGTTTGTGGGGAAAAAACAAACAAACAAACAAACAAAAAAAACCCTACCCGTTTATTATCTTTAAAGGCCAGTTCCCTCAGCTCTGCCACCACCCCGGGCAGAGCCTGGGGCAGGGGGGGGATACCTCCCTGCAAATGTCACCAGCCACCTCCGCAGCAGAAGGACGTACACCCCCCTCTTCACCGAAAGCCCCAGAACAGTTTAAAGTACTCAGAGTAGGCCACAGTCCACCAATGATTCATTTGCCAGTTCAGGGTCACTCACAGCTAGCGCCCAAGAACATGAAGTGGAACCCAGACAGTCCCGATTGCCGTATGCCTTCAGAAGTACAACTACCAGTAAAAGGGAGGGTCACGTTATCCCATTGCACTAGGTCCAGGGCCAGCTTTGCACTAGCCAGCTGACCAGCTTTGTTTCTGCCACTGATTTACTGAACTGAAAGCTGCATTATGCCTCCTACACTGAGAAACCATAGGATTTGATTGAACTAATGAACAGTATTATGCAGACCCATCAGCCTTAATGGCCCCCAAGTGGGATCCAAATAGCGCAGGCAGCCCTCACTATATACCCCATGCGATCCAGCAGCCCAGGAGAATTTGCGTTTTTGTTAGTCAGTCCCAGAGAGATATAAAACAGAAATTGCAGAAACTGGATTTGCGGGCACGAATACAGCACGGTTAATGGAAGTTGTTCAGAAAGTTTGTGAATTGTGGAAATAAATGTGACAGAGAAAGTGAATGTAAGATAAGGAAGAAAACAGATATTCTTGCTGATACTTTAGTTGAATGATGTGGAGGAGGTTTTCCTAATCGAAGGAGCAGAGGAAGTGAAAGGGGTCGTGAAAATCATCGGCCCACACTGGGTGCGAATTAGTGCGCCCATTGCAGAGAAGAAGGACATTAGAGAAGTGAATGCCCGTATCTTGACTCCACCCCCAGGAGGGGAGGAGGGAGTACTTGATTTTAGAAAGAATAAACCAAGCACTGTGTTCCAGCAAGAGAGGGAAGCAGCTATAGAGTGAGTGGCAGCCGAAGAGGGCTACAGCCTGGATGAAGACTAGGCCAGACCGGACTCCAAGTTTCCCTGGGTCCCCAGGAGCCTATGGTCAGTCTGAAAATAGGGGACCAATATATGGACTTTATGGGGGATACAGGAGCAGAATACTAAAGCCAGTAGTCCCTTTGTTTTCTCGATGTATCACCATTGTCAGAGCTACTGGGGCTAAGGCCATAAAGCCTCTCCTGCAGAACCCCATGTGTGAACTAGGGGGACAGAAAATAACGCACCAGTTCTTGTATATGCCTGAATGCCCTATTCCACTTCTGGGCCGAGACATGCTTGCTAAGCTCAAGGCACAAATATCCTTTGCTGAAAGGGGAGAAATGCAAATGACTGTGAACCCAAAACCTGCTGGACTGATGGTGCTGACTGTTCCCCGAGAAGAAGAGTAGCGGTTCTATAGTGCATCTCCAATCGAGCCAGCTAGTTCCTGTATGCCCACCAACCTTATAGCCTCACCTTAAGTATGATCCAGTCACACCAGACAGCTCATTCTTTTTTTCTTTTTTGTTGTATAGGGAAACACTATACTTAGCTTTTCATCATAGTCCAGTGAAGCTTTATCACACCAAAGTAAAGTTCCGAAGCGGTCATTCAATTCACACGACGTACGTTTCGGGCCAACGGGCCCTGTTTCAAGTGTTTACTCTCATCAAAATGTGCCGCAATAGAAAAGCTTCTATCAGCTGTACGCTTCACAAGATAATTAAAGGGGGACCTCTACAACCATTGGCTAGCATAAACTGTCACTCATGGAGGAAATCCAATCAACCTTTGGAACTTTACTTCGGTGTGATAAAGCTTCACTGGACTATGATGAAAAGCTAAGTATAGTGTTTCCCTATACAACAAAAAAGAAAAAAAGAATGAGCTGTCTGGTGTGACTGGATCCTAATTTCAGTCTCCTCCAGCCCCTTCTGACAAAAATAATTTTTATCATTGGGGGTTATTTTGGGTTTGGTGTTACTGTTTTGGATTTATATGTACTGACCCTAGGATTATATTTTGAGTCACCTTAAGTATGGGCAGAAGATAATCCACCTGGCCTAGCGAAGAACATAGCCCCTGTCATTGCCACCCTCAAGCCAGGAGTGGAACCAGTGCATGTGAAGCAGTATCCTCTCCCTCGACCAGCCATTGAAGGAATCCACTGCCATTTGATGAAACTGCTGAAGTATGGACTTCTCAAGGAATGCCAATCACCCTGGAACACCCCCCCCTTCTCCCAGTTAAGAAACCTGGGACAGGGGATTACCGCCCAGTACAAGATCTGAGGCGAGTGAATGATGCAGCTGAAACTATACACCGAGTGGTACCAAATCCTTATATTCTCTTGGGACTGATCCCCGCTGAGGCTACTCATTTCACCAACCGGGACATGAAAGATGCCTTTTCTGTGTGCGCCTAGCCCCCACCAGTCAACTCTTGTTTGTTTTTGAATGGCAAGACCCTACAATAGGAAGGCGGGGCCAACTCACCTGGACTAGATTACTTCAAGGATTCAAGAATTCACCTACTCTCTTCAGTGCTATTTGAAATCAAGATCTTTCAAGCTACTATGTGAACCCAGGAGAAAGGGTTCTTCTCCAGTATGTGGACAACTTGCTTATAGCCACCAACTCAGAAAGTGAATGTCTATAAGCCACCAGTGAACTCTTGCACCTTTTTAATGAGGCTGGATACAAAGTCTCAAGAGCCAAGGCATAATTATGTCAAACAAGTTAAATACCTAGGATTCCAGTTGTCCAGTAGAATTAGACGCTTGGGACCAGAACGCAAAAAAGCTGTATGCAGTATTCCTACTCCAACCACCACAAGGCAAGTGAGAGCCTTCTTGGGTGCCGCAGAGTACTGTCGTATATGGATCCCCAATTTTGCACTGCTACCAAAACCATTGTATCAAGCTACCAAAGGAATGGAAAAGTCTCCATTGGAATGGGGACTTGAACAGGATGCAGCCTTTTGATCTTTGAAAACTGCTCTGATGTTATCACCAGCTCTGGGTCTACCAGATGTCCAGAAAACTTTTCAGTCTCTATGTTCATGAGTCACAAGGAAATGTTCTAGGAGTATTGACTCAATTTCTTGGATCTTGGCAACGACCAGTAGCCTATTTGTCAAAACAATTGGATGTAGTTGCAAAAGGCTGGCCCCCTTTTTTGAGAGCTGTTGCAGCTACAGCCCTCCTAGTGAGTAATGTGGACAAGCTCACTTTGAGACAGAATCTTCAAGTTACTGTACTACACTCTGTTCTAACCATTATGAAACACAAAGGAAGTTTCTGGCTCACAAATTCACAAATGTTGAAGTATCAAAGTATGTTGTACAATTGCTGGTCAGTCAAGCTCTGAATCCTGCTACGTTGTTACCAGTTGGTCTTGACCCCCCTGATCATGACTGTCTAGAAATTATGGACACTATATTCTCAAGCTGCCCGGAGTTGGCTTATGTTCCTTTGGAGAACCATGAACAGACTTTCTTTGTGAATGGAAGCAGTCTTGTCATCATTAATGGACATTGTTGTGCCAGATATGCAGTAGTGACCCTTGATCTGGTAGTTGAGTCCTCAGACCTGGCCCCAGGAACTTCAGAACAGAAAGCTGAACTGATAGCTCTTGCTAGAGCACTAACAATAGGAAAAGGGGCTCTGTCTAAATGTGTACCCAGATTCCAAGTCTGTCCTTACAACCTTGCATGCACATGGGGCCCTGTACAAAGAATAAGGGTGGATAACCTGAGGAAGCAAGTCCATTAAGTATGGCCCCGGAATATTGATATTATCAGATGCATACTGCCTACAGATCTCAGAATTTAGGAAAAGTAGAATGTATGAATAGAACCCTGAAATCCCAGTTGTCCAAACTTGGCCAAGAGGTTCACCTGAAGTGGCCCCAGGTTCTTCCTATAGCCCTTCTTAGGATATACTTAGCTCCTGCTAAGTCTTTAGGAGTTTCCCCTTTTGAGATTCTGTATGGGCGACCCCCGCCTATTGTATAGGACATAAAGGGAGATATGGAACAGATTAGATCTGAAGTTACTAGACAAGAACTATTGGTTTTAAGTTCTGTTTTGCAGAGTCTTCATACGTGGGTACAAGACCAGCTGCTCATCCATCTAACAGAACCCCTGCATCCTCTCAAGCCTGGAGTCTCGGTGTGGATCAAAGAGTGGAGAAAGACACCGTTGACACCACATTGGAAGGGACCTTATGTTGTCATCTTGTTAACCCCAACAGCAGTTAAAGTTGCAAAACTCGAACCCTGGATTCATCACAGTTGAATAAAGTCAGCAGCCATTGATAGCAATGTAGAAAGGAAGGCAGCTACAAAGATATCAGCTATGTGGCAATATTACCCTATACCCCACGATGATGCTATTACACCTGTATAATGTGTTAATTGACTAATGAGTGATTTAATTCTCACCCTTTCTCACTTGCGGGTGAGAATAATCAAAGGGGGGAATGTGGTAGGCTATGGCTTAGCATGGCCTGCTACTATGAAAGGCCTGTAAGTTAGGCCTGAATTCTAACCCCCATTATAGCTAGAAAAAGAACCAAAAATCTGTGAAAAATGAGAAAACTGTTTTAAAATGCTTAATAAGATGTTTTTATGAATTCATAAGTCTTCCATTATTCTCTTATGTGTGAAAGAACAGAAATGTTTCAATATATGCATTCATGGAGCTAGGGATAACCTTGCAGTAGAGAAGTAACAAAATCAAGATCTGCACCATTGTTAGAGCAATCCTAAGGGAGGGGGCTGGTTGCTAGGCTCCAGAGGGATTTCTAATTGGACAGGTGCAGGGAATGTAAAACCAATGAGACGTTTGCATGTATCGAGTTAGAACCAATAGAAAGTTCTCATGTATCAAACTGAAAAAGAGGTATAAATGATTATGTCTCTGTAGAAACGGTTGCTCAGTTCCTTTTGAAGCTTTGACTGACTGGGCTTGTGCACAATAAACTGGCTTGGATCTTTGAACAGACTCCTGGTTTTATTTATTGCATGCTTATCAGCTGCTACACTAGGGCCTAGGAGCATTAACGGCTCTAGCCTGCTGATTCTGTGCCTGACCTAGGGTGCTGGGTTTGACTCCCACCTGGGGGCATGTACAGAGACATTATTTTCGGGCTCCTCAGGGGGCATCTGTATGACCAGGGGTTGTGGCTGACATTCTGGGACTGCTCTCTGTTATGTATGTCCCTTCCATCTGTCTCTGTGGTCCTGCTTGCATCCTGTTTTCCCTTGTTTCCTGGGCCCCTGCTGTGGGGCTGCTGTGTCTGTGCTGTGCTGTGCTGTCACTGTGGAGCCTGTCTGCTTTCTGACTGGGGTAGATCCTGACTTCCCCTGCTCTTCCTCTCCACCTTGGTGCAGGCCTGTCTCTGTGCCAACTTGTGTGCTGCTCCAGCCTGTCCACTTCTCTCTGCTTCCAGGTTTGTCTGTCTGTGTTGTGATTACTTACTGGACGAGGGTGGTCCTGATGTGTTCTTAGCCCCTATGTGCTGCTGTGTGGGCTGGCTGCCTCTGCTCAGTGGGGAGGAGAGTCTTCTCCTGCTCCAGGACCATAGTCCCCCGCAGCCTTGTCTCCACCTTGCTGAAATTAGGCTGCTTGGTAACCATGTTGATGTGTGCATTATGAAGGGGTGGGGGGGGGGGGCCTTCTTCCTGGTTCTGGTCGCACGTGGTCTGCAGGACATGGAGTTGGGAATGTTTTTGGGGCTGCAGATGCACAGGGCGGCTGCGGCAACATGGGCGGTGTGTGCACGGCCTACGTGTGTGGGTGGATCAGGATAAAGCAATAGGCCGCTAATTAAACTCAACAATCATTATCATCCAAACATCACTTCTCTCACATCAATTCTGTACAAAAGCATAATTGGACATCATGTTGGGATATTCAAAATGATCAATGTGGTTAGCAGACTCGATAACTGAGTTAATCACGCTGACTGGGATATTCAGAGGCGCTCACATGGTCTATGCCACTGAATATCTGCAGGTGCTACTACTGCATGTCCTAATGCTAGCCAGCTAGCATCAGACTGTTCCAGGGTGGAGCGGAGGCAGCATCCGGCAATAAAGGGCAGCATCAATATTGAGCCACTGCTGGTTATTGCTAAGCAATGAAAGCTAGGCACCTGAAAGGCTGGTCTCACTTTCTCTGCTGAAGCTACCAGGGCAGCAACTGAATATCGCCACTGCTCTTTTAGCTTATTTGCTTTCCGGTCACCTGGATGTTCAGTGCTGACGCCAAATATGTCCCTAGCATTGAATATCCGAGTCTTTCTTTCAGTAACAATGGCTAGCTACTTTAGCAGCACTAGCCACCTCCACCACTGAATTTCGGGCCCCATACTCTCCCTGCAGTGAAAGAATGTGCTGATGGTTCTTTGAGTTTGTCTCACCATCAGGACCTACTGTTTTGCTTCAATTGCTACTGCTGCTCCTCAACAGCTGCTGCTCTAAGCTACCACCTGATTTCGCCTAATGGTTGGGCCAGCCCTCACTTAAATTATAATAATATTAGATGTAACAGCATTAAACAACAGTTAATACTAGTTTTAATTTGATTGAACGGTTATGCTTTGATTTCAGTGGTGAGCAAACCACAGTCCCGGGGCCACTTCCAGCACACAGGTGCATGTCATCCTGCTTTACAGAGGAGTGCGACTATACATTTTCATAGTCTCATTTATTAGTTTTCTATGGCCAGGATCTGCGGCTGCCACCCTTTTTTCTCCTTTCTTCCTTTGTCATAGCATTACTGTGACTCTAGCCCAAGGGGCTCCACCTTTACTCTAGAACCATTAAATTTTTTCATTCTGGAAACAGGGAGCATACAACTTATCTCCTCGGCCTACTCCGTAGATCTCTTCTGTTCATACTCAGACACTTCCCACAGTGGAGAAAAGCTCCCAGCTTTGGTCTTTGGTGACTTCAAGGGGAAAGAGTCATTAGAAAGATGTGAACTATTTGAAAAGTCTCCCTGGTCCTGAACCACAAGGCAAGGAAGAGAGGCACTTGGGGCTAGGTTGGGGAGGGGGGAGGTTGGGAAGAAAAGCATGAAGAGTTGCTGGGGGGTGGTGATGATTAAAAATGCACTGGTTTGGGGGCTAGCAGCAACAGGAAAGTGAGTGAGTTGTGTCTGCACATGTGCAAGAGACAATTACATGGCCCTCAGGAAACATATTTGCTCCTTCTTTTCCTTTTACCAGGATGATTTCAAGTTGTGTTAGTGATATGTTCTCCTTTAACATACCCCTTTTTAAAACTTCTACCAAAGGACTAATTCCTTATGGTTTTGGTATTAACACTTAATGCATATATGATTTGAAAGCACTAGGATTTGCTTTGGTCGTCCATACCTTTCATGTTGCCAGCATTTGCAGTCAGTTAGTGAAAGATTTTAAGATTATTATATATTGGCATTAAGCAATAATAACCGTCTTGAAACTCTGTCACATGTAGCCATGTTGCACCTTTAGTATTGCTGCTTAGTTCTGGCAATTGTTAACATTTCTAGATGATGTTTTTAGGAAGTCTTGCATATAAATACTTCATGTTTTAATATCATAGGGTCTCCATATAGATTGTTCAAGGAATGAATTAGTCTATAAACAAATCTGAGAACTTATGCCATAATGCTTCTTACATTTGCCTAATAAAATGTTTGTCAAACATTTTATTAACAGCAGGTGGCAATCTTTGAAAAGAGGACTGCAGTTGCCTCTTGGATTCCTCTAATCCTTTACAGTCCTCACATGCAGATGATATGAAAATACATTTGAAAGTCTTTGGGTTTTTTTTTTCCAGCAGGTCTCTGCATTTTCCAGGGTTCGTTTATCTATTTTGCCTTGCAGTCTATGTATGCAAAGAATATGATTTATCAAAATTACGTTCAGTTTGGCACAGGCAATACTCAATAAGACTTTCTTCTCAATCTGTGGAAATAATACATAGAATATTATTCTGCATAGCACTTTGAAAAATATACATGTGGAGGGTAATTTTATAAAAAGAGCAGAAATAGCAGCTAAATTAAAGCCATAGACATTTACAGGTGTTTGGAGGAAGGCAGAAATGCTAGAGCGTAAGGTACATGTGTAGGTGTATATTTCATAAAAGACATGTGAAAATCGTGACTCTCCTCGCATGCCAACCAAGCTCATCCCCTGAATATGCCTACTCTAAAGCCGCATATGCCTAATTGCACTGCATGTCTTTTTATATAAGACCTAATTTAAAAAAAAGACCTTTTAGGTGTATGGGAGAAATGTTTGTAAAGTTACCTCCAAAGGCTACTAAAGATATCAATGACTATTCCATGACTCAGAAAAAACAAGAATTCAGGAGCCCTCACATTTAGACTCCTAAATTTAAGCCAAACTTAGGTGTCTATGGAGGTCATTGTAGAGGAGTATATAAATAGTGGCATTTACGCATACAAGCCCATGGCCTCTGGTCTCTGAGGTTGTGTGTTGGATCCCTGGCAGACCCGACCTATACATAGGGTTGCCAACTGACTCCAGATGCGCCTGACAGCCTTGTTTCAGTCCTGGCTTTATGCCATTACATGCAGAGACAGGTAGTTCTGATTTTTCTATTGTGTTCTGTAAGAAAAACAAGACTACAAGTCCCTGCATGCAATGGGGTAAATCCAGGACTGGATCAAGCCTATCAGGCACATCTGGAGCCAGTTGGCAACCCTACCTATACAGCATGCCTACACCCTGTAGCACTAAATACATGTTTATTACTAGCAGTTACAGCAGCTGTGAAAAGTGCAATCAGCCCTTTCCTAGACCTCTTCAGAATTCTGTAGTTTCTCATTGCTTTATTGCAGATTTTCTCAACCCAGTACTTGGGACACCCTTCGCCAGTCAGGTTTTTAGGACAGCTACAATGAAAATGCATGAGAGAAATTTGCATGCACTTCCTCCATTGAATACAGATTTCTCTCATTCATATTCATTGTAATAATCCTAAAAAACCTCACTGGGTTGAGAACCCCAGTTTTACTAGAAAGGAGAAGCAGCTTAGGGGTTTGATCATTTTTCCTGGGAGCTAGAGTGACCAATGTTTGAAATACAATTCACATTCCTTGTGACCTTGGGCAAGTCACTTAACCTCTGTTGTCTCATATGCAAACTCATGTTGCAGTACAATAGCTGCAAAAGGCCTGCAGTATGTCAAAAACCTCTGCTGTATTTGCCACGATAGGTATCGTGGGTCCCTGCTGTAAATCCAAAGAGAGGAATGGCAGCAATCAGGTGACTAGAAGTCGTATTAACTCTGTGCCCCGATCACTACCATGCCCTCCACCATTACCCTGATTGGGCCCCCCTTTAAACAACGCAGACAAGTTACACTGTTCGGAGTTGGGTACAACTTCAGCAAGTAAGAGCTCGGGAGAGGTAGGATAGGAGCAGTGAGCAGCAGGTGTGCCTGGATCCCCCAAGAAAGGGCAATATGCTCTCAGTCGACAGGTGTGTCTCATGTTGTGGGAGATGCAGAGGGAAAGGTGACCGGCCGTGGCACTACCACCAGCCACACCATAGGATTGCAGCGACTCAATCCGTAGCTGCCCCCGATGTCCATAGTGAAGTGCTGGCACATATCTGCATGAGAAGGGAAAGGTGAATGGAGGACACACATGAAAAGACAGAGCTCTGGGTGCATCTAGCAGGTGATGGTGCTGTGGTGCATGACTCCGCTGTCCTGAACAGTGCTGTAGCTAACATGTGCGCTGTCCACACATCAAACCCAAATGTGTCTAAGGGTCACATAACCACGAGTATATCCCAAACATCTGGACACCAACACAAGGCAGACACAGTGCTCTACAATTTCAGATAGAGACTGCCCCCACCCAACAGACCGCACAACCCACACAGAACAGACAATGCCAAAGTGAGGAGCAAGGATAGAAAAGGGAAGGATAAGGAGACACACGGGGAGCAGGAGCTAAAGGCTGCCCCAGAGAGGTGCGCCACAAGCACACATGTGCAAAGAGGCAGAGATAGAGCCAGACGGACAGATCTTGGAAGTGTGTCCCAGGCATGAGGAGTCACATGGTGGGGGAACCAAGATTCGGGGCAAGCAGTGGTAAAAACAGGGCAATGGGCGGAGTGAGCCAGAAGAGTGCAGAGTGCATGGGGAGGGGCCCAGGAGGAGGGGAGAGAGGTATAACAGAGAGGAGCAACAAAGTAAGACAAGCACAGTTCAGAAGGAGGTGGGTGAAATGGCAACTGAAGCGGAAGCAGAGGAAATGACGGGCACTGAGAAGAGGGGTCTGATGGGTACAGTGTGTCTGGCTAAAGATCACCTGCACAGCAATGCCATGACCAGAGAAAAGGTTAGAGAGATGAGTAAGAGGGAGACCAGCAGGAAGGAGGTCCCATGACCAGAGATGGGAAGTAATTAGAGAGTGGACAAGTATGTAGTAGTGGAAGGGAAGTACACAGTTCAAGTATTAGGGAATGAAATCACTGGTCCACAGCACCATGCGGAAATAGGAGCAGACGTGGAGGGAGGAATCAGAAATGGCCCCAAGGTCATGGAATGAGGAGCTGTGGAGTGGAAGATTGTCACCTACAGGGTGAAAAGGAGGAGGATGGTGAGAAAGGTCCTGGGGGACATACAACAGGATCGGGTGTGTCCAAGTGTACCTATCAAGAGCAGTGACGGTGTGGTGATGGCAGAGTGGCAACCAGACAACCTCCCCTCTGTACCTAATGCCCAATTCTTTGCATCCCACACACAGTTATCCCAGAGGAGAACTCACGCCCGCCCCCCACCCCCACCATGCCAGAGGAGCCCACAGAGGAAGAGGAGGAGGTGGAAGAGAAGGAAGAGGAAGAGACCAAGGATGTGGAAGAGGAAGCAGTGGAGCGGCCCCAGCCAGGCCACTGTGGCAGGGTGTGCCCCCCTGGCATGGGCAGCTCCAGGAGCTGGGCCAGCGACGTGGCCACCAGCAGCACACCCAGCCCCATAGTGCTAGCCATGCCTCATGCTGACTGAGGTGCCCCACTCCACTAATCGGGAGGAGTCCAGTAGCACTGTGGTGCTGAGGTAGGGGACCCCATAGTGGAGAGGCCCTGGAGGGAGCTGCAGCATGGGAGGGATGGGCAGAGGTGTGAGAGGCAGAGCCCAGAAGAAGAGAAAGAGGCACCCACTATGGAGGAGGGTGAGCTGCCTGAGGACATGTGGGCCACAAAGGCGGGCATGGAGGTGGGTGATGGGGAGTCCCTGGAGGAGGGTAAGCTGAGGGACATGTCACCCAGAGAGGCCATGGGTCATGAGGAGGAGTGTGCTGATGGGCTTGGGGAGGAGGAGGTGTGGAGTGATGGCAGCCAGGGGGTGGAGGAGGCAGGTGTTGGCGGGGAGCCGCTGTAGGAGACCGGGGCTGTGGGTGCAATGGGGGAGGTTGGTGGGCCTGGGGAGGAGGGAGATGCCAAGTTGGGTGCCATAGGAGGGTGCAGGGGATAGGAGGGTGCAGGGGCGGAGAGCAGTGATGAGAGGGGGCAGGGGTTGGAGGGCAAGGATGGGAGCAGGCGGGGGGAGGGCAGGGGTGGGAGTATGTCATGTGTAGGGGGCCCAGCCATGTGCAACATGACGAGGCACCAGCAGCCACTCCACATAGTACAATTCCTCAGAAGGGGGAGGGCATGGAAGGTGCCATACTGCAGGGCCTCGCAGCCCTGCTAGGCCCCTGGACCTCATTGCGCTGAATCTGAAGGGCATGCAGGCCAACATCAGAGTCCTGACCCAGGAGGTGTGCCGCCTCAATGAGGTATGTCCCCATTGGGGGCACCAACTTGTAGGGGGTGGAACAGTAGCCTGCCATGGGCCTAGATGGCATAGCTCCCAGAAATTCACATATGCAGACCCCATGGTTGTCGCATGGGTAACTCTGTCTGCATGTCAGGGCATGTATGAATTGTAGGGATTTCTTTTGGTCGCATTTGACTTGTTGCGTTCGCCCTTCCAGGTATGATGTAAACCACTTTAGGGTATTCTTGCATAGTCCTATCTATTGTAAGTGTTGCAATAGCTTTGGGTGTGACACGGTATCGAAGGCCGCCGAGATGTCCATGAACACTAGCAGGAAGCTGTTTTTTATGTTGTCTATGCCTCTTAGGAGATTGTCAAAGAGGGAGGTGAGTAGTGTTTCCACGCCGTGTTGGGGCTTGAATCCATGCTGGTGTATGTCCAGTGGGGCATTGATATCTATATGGTCCTGAAGTTGCCTTTGGACTACTTTTTCCACGATTTTAGCAAGGAACGGCAGGCTGGAGATGGGACGGTATGATTTTGGTTTGGATGGGCTCAGATTGCTACTTTTAAGTATTGGTTGTATCATTGCGTGCTTTAGGGGTTGCGGCATGTATCCTTGTTGGAGTGAATCCTTGACGATTTTTTGAATGTGATGAGAGAGCTGGCTTTTTGTGGCTTTGATCCAAGACACTGGGCATGGGTCTGATGGTGAAGTTGTTGTGTTTAGTCCAGATATAATGTCTTCAACTTGCTGTTTTGTTGGTATGTTGAAGCTCTCCCATGCTTGATGTTGCTTTTTTATCTTGTGATCATTTGTTTGTTGTGAAGCAGAGTATGTTTGGTTAGTGTTTTTTGACTTCATGTAGTCTGCATATTTTTGTGGGTCAAGATGGTGGGTGCTTTGTTGCGTGTCGTCCTTGGTTAGCTTTTGGATAATGCTAAAAAGTTCTCTTGGTCTGTTAGTAGATTTCATGATTAGGTTGGTATGGTGTTGCTGTTTACGCTCATTTATTAGATTGTTATATTCCAGTTGTTTGTCTCTGTATTGTGTTAGGAGGTTGTGTGATTTGTTCCATCTCCATTTTCTTTCTAGTCTTCTTAATGTGCACTTTGCAACTCTGATTTCGTGTGAATACCATGGGGCGTTGGATCTTTTGCGAGTTTGTGGTTCATTGATGGCTGGAGCAGATGCTGCATTGGCTATTATTGTGTTCCATTCTTCTATATTAAGATCCAGGGTGTCGTGTTCCTGTTGAAGTTGTGGAGTGATTTCATTTATGAATGAGTCTCTGTTAAATGTTTTGAACCATCAGATTATTCTTTCATCTTCTTTGCATTGGGTGGAGTTATTCAGGGTCATGGTGAATTCAATTACATGGTGGTCTGACCTAGGGACTGGGGTGATTGTTGGTTTTGTGGCTTTGTTCTGCTCCACCAGTTGTGTTGGCATGAATACCATATCTGGAGTTGTACCATGTTTGTGCATTGGGGCGTTAATTGTTTGGCAGTATTTTAGTGACTCCATGGCTTTTAAGAACATTGCAATTTCTCTGGTGGGTGCGGATGTTAGGTTGTAGTCTTCTAGTGCAATGAGGGCTTTGTGTCTTCTGTTATTTTATTTATTTATTTATTTATTTTATTTATTTAACAATTCTTTTATACCGCGCTATTACAATCAGTGCGGTGTACAATGAACAAGAACATACTACAATGCATACAAGTAACATTGAGTTTTACATGTGCGCATATTGTTTCAATTACTGTGGATAGGTGTTCAGTTGTGGTTCCAGGTGGTCTGTATGTGAGGGAGATGGTTAGGTACTTGTTGGCTATAGTGAGTGTATTGGATTCAATTGTGTTAGTGGTGGTGATTGTTTTGAATCTGAAATCCTTTCTGGTAAGTATTAGTACTCCTCCTCCTCTCTTTTGTGCTCTTATGCAGTTAAATGCTGAGTATCCTGTTGGGGTTTCTTGATTTAATATGACCTGGTCTGAATCTTTTAGCCAGGTCTAAGTGATGCATGTTATATCAAGCTTCTTGTCATGGATTAGGTCAAGGATAGTATTTGGTTTGTTCCTGATAGATCTGGCGTTTAGTAGAGCACATCTGATGTTTGTTGATATGAATGGGTGTGTGTGTTCATTATTTGTGTGGTGAGAGGGTGTGTTACGTGTGGCATTGTATGGTTTGTGGGCTGTATTCTTTGATTGTTGGCGTTCTTTGGATATGTGTGATGCTGGTGTGCATCTAGGTTGGGTGTTATATGGGTTTATCAATGGGATTTGTTCATTTAGTCTGATGCTGTGTGTGCAGAGTGCAAACATGTGGAGGAATGTGAGGTAGGCCATAAAGTAGTGGGTAGTGGAGTGCATTTTAAACTTGTATTTACTGACCTGGGATAGGGTTTGTGGTTTACTGACCTGGGCTCGATTTGACTTGAGTTGTGTCCTATAGTTGTGGTTTTTGCATTAGTAGCGGTATCTTTACTCTATGTGCTGTGTTACTTATGGTTAGTTATGGTTATAATTCCCCATCATACAGGGAGTTCCTCAAGGCTCAGCCCTATCTACAATGCTCTTTAACATCTACATACAGCCCATATGCATCATCATCAAGCACCATAAACTATACTACCACATTTATGCTGACGACATCATGGTGTACACTCCAATCAACTTATTGGAACTGAACACTACACCAATAACAAAATGCCTCGAAGACATGAATGACTGGCTCATAGCCAACAACGTAACGGTCAACTACAATAAAACTAAGGCAATGTTCGTCACTAGGAACCCCACCTTCATACCTCCACAAACCATCAGCTTCCTAGACAAATACATAGTAGTCAAAGAAGTTAAGTATCTGGGCATAACACTAGACAGAGCTCTAAACCTAAAATCCCACATCACCAAAACTGCAAACAAGGCATATCATCGATTGAAAACAGTCAGACAAATCAAACCAATGCTCCGTCAAGACCACTTCTGCACAGTGTGTCAAGCACTCATCACACCACTGCTTGATTATGGAAACTCACTATATCAAGGCCTTCCTCATCAGACACTACACCCACTACAGATGGTACAAAACACCACAGCATGCATCATTACAGACACCCCAAGGACCGAGCACATCACTCCCATCCTACAACTACACTGGCTCCCAATGATGGCAAGAGCTAAATACAAAACAATCATGATAATCTTCAAAGTCATTCACCATCTCTCAGTGGACGTACTCCAAAACGTTATAACAAGAGACATCAGCAATAGACCAAGAAGAACCAATAACAACAACATGATCAGCACACCTGCAGGCTATCACAAAACCAAACAAACTTCAAAAAGAGCACCCTCACTACTAGCATCCTCACTATGGAACTCCCTACCAATAAGCCTGAGAGCTTTAGAAGACCTCACAGACTTCTCCAAAGCCCTCAAAACATGGTTATTTATAGAAACCTATGAGCATTCAAGCAACATCCCCTTCCCAAACAGCAACACTACTACCACCACCAACTAAATACACACCCATCTCATCCACATGCACAATTTTATCACACCACGTTAGTAAATACCTTTATGTTAAATGTTACCTCAACTGTACTGTCTAGATACTGTTACATAACTGTACTGTCTAAATGTTTACACGTATCCTAATGTTAAATGTAACCCTCCACTTGTGTTTTGACGTGACCACCTTGATTGAAGGATAAGGTGGCACACAAATCTGTCTAAATAAACAAATAAATAAATGTATGCACGTCCCCGGACACCTCAGCAAGTGTCTGTTGCACAGTATTCAATCAATCTGTTAATGTTCAAATAAAGTTATGCTTACTGCATCTGCTGGTCTCCACATCTCTACTCACTTGGGATCACAAGGGACACTGTGACACACACTGCGCTGTGCCATGGGTTGGTCAGGCAAAGGTGCAATGCACCCAATGATAGCACCTGGCAATGAAAGCAGTGGGCATGGGAGGTAGGGTCACAGGGTGGGCATAGCGGGTATGCAGGGTGATGCCACTGCACCTGCCAAGACCAAGCAGGTGCTATGCTCTCAGGTAGCCCCACATGTCCATCTGTGCATCCTCTGCATGCATGATAAATCCCAGCCCCCTTCCCAACCCTGCCCCAATACTCATCCAGTCACCACCCACTTATCCCGCAGCACTCATCTGGCACACCCATGCACTAGCACCGCCCAGCCATCATCCCCCACTGTGCCCCCTCAACCCTGAGCTCGCCCTCCCAGTTGCCCTAACCCAAGTACCCCAACCCACCCCAACTTAGTTCAGCATCATCAGCGTATCTCAAACAAAGTGTTTCTGCACAAGGTTCTAGTGGGTTGCAACACCCCTCTGGTAAGCCAAGCCACTCATGGTGCCTCGCTGTCATCATCATGGTCCTCAGGGTATACATCCACCCTATCAGACGTAGGCTGCCTCTGGTGCAGTGTATAGTTGTGTAACATGCAGCAGGCAAGGAATATCTTGTACACCTTTGCGGGCTTGTACAGGAGCTTGCCGCCTGAATGGTCCAGGCAGCAGAAGCAGCTCTTTAACTGCCCGAATATCTGCTCTATGATAGAGCGGATTCTCCAGTGCACCCGGTTGTATCTCTGCTCTGCCGTCATGCATGGATGTTTGATTGGAATCATTAGCCAGTCCTGCAGTGGGTACCCTCTATATCTGCACAGATGGGGGGGGGAGTCATCTCAGTAATGTGTAGTGACTGCATAGAGGGGGACGGTCCACCCATGCACCACGTTCCATTCCGCCATGACCACCATGCATGTGTGTCTCACCTGTGCTATGCTGTCCATCTACATGCTATGTTGTAGACCCATGCCTGCTCACCCAAGCTGCTGTGTAGTGCATGCAATGCTGCTGTGCTACCCATCCACCTGTCTGTGTGTGTCATGTGTGCAGCCCCATCCTGCTGTCATGCAGTGTTGAGTGTGCACTTGGGGCCTCTGGGCACGGTTAGGGCATCATGCACCCATAACTGCCAAGAAGGTGGAAACAGTATGCCTGTATACACATGGCCACCCATGCACTTGTGCTCCTGAGGGACACATCGTGCAAGCATTCATGTTGCTATGGCTGTGTCCACTTACCTAGTAGCCAGTCACTTGTGATGGCACCACCCTCAAAGGCAGCATGTATTCCCTTCTGGCTTAGAATGTATTCATCATGGCATGAGCCGGAGTAACGTGCCACAATGTTGGTGATCTCCAACTGGGCATCACAGATGACCTGCATGTTCATTGGCTGCTAGGTCTTCCGGTTCCGGTATGAGGCCTCATGCTGGCGTGGTGGATGCAAGGCCAAATGTGTGCAGTCTATGTTCCCAAAGACAGATGGGAACTCTGCCACCTCATGGAACTGCACCATGACCTGTTGCCACTACTGTGGTGTTTGCAGTAGGGGGATATAGCGCGCAGTGCGTCCCACAAAGGCATTCCAGTACTAGGTGATGCAGTGTGACACTGCTGCCTGGCTCAGACCTGCTGCCATTGCCATCACTACTTGGAAGTAACCTGTCCCCATGAAATCTAGGGCTGTGAGCACCTTCACATGCATAGGCACAGCTTCCTGTCTATGTGTTTGGGATGCCAGGTGTGGCTGTAGCTCCTGGTACAGGTCACGGATGACTGTGCAGTCAAAACTATAGCAGGTCACATGCAGTTTATCGGTCAGGTCTGTGTACTTGCTTCTCAGCCTGGGGACCCTGGCATATGGTTGCCTGCATTTTGCCCTCCACCATTTGCAGGCTGCGCACTCCAGCAGGGCCATGACAAATCAGGTGTTGGTCTCCTCCTCGGACATGTTCACTGCAGGGCCCTGCAGCCACTCACACCTGTGGGGAAATGTGACAGGACAGTGTGTGTGGGCGGGTATCTGCCTGTGCACATCAGTTAATCCTACACATCAAACACTGATCCAGATGTTTGTACCAATCACACTCATACATCAGACACTCTGAGATTAACATATGCTATACCAGTGTTATATGCAAAGGAGCAAACACCATAAAGGTCAGTTTAACCACAACCTCTATGAATATTCAAACACTCCAATCTTAGTTTGAGATCTGTATTGTATCAGGGTGGAGCTTTTGAATGTGTGTAGACGTAGTGAATGATATTATCTACCTACTGCTTGTTCCTTTGGATATTCTCATGGTATATCATACTTTATTGCAGAGGTTTTTGATCTGTGAGTGCTGCCATGCCCCTTATCCTGTGCTGACACGGGCACTGCCGGGTAGGCGCATCTACATAAATGTGCATAAACGGACTCCACGCAAATGCCTGTATAGGGACAGACACATCACACTCATGCAGACAGCCACACCTGCCTATGGACACATGTATAGCCACTGTGACTCGCCCTTGGCCACTGACTAGGCAACACTATGCAGAACATACCTGTGCCACACAGCACGCAAGTGCTGAGGGGGGGGGGGGCCTGTGGGAGCATGCTGTGCTGCGTGCTTCCTGTGGTCACATGGGCCCTGTGTGGGGACTGATCCCTGGTTGCCAGACTGCATTTGGAACCACTGTACTACAGCACTACTCCATTGATAGTAGTTCTGCACAGTGGGCTCATGTCTGCAGCACTGACTTGCTCACTGCACAGAGGGCTCCACTCCACAGGGTCCCTAGATTTACTCCTATGTGGTGAGGCATGGGATCTAGGGAGTGCATTCATTGACTTGTCCTGCCTCATCCTGCTGGCTGCCACCAACTCTTTGGTTCACCCATCCCCCTGCCCTCATTTGCCTGACATATGGTGTGGGTCTGTGCAGGGCATTTTGCTCTTGCCCACTACTGTCACACACAGGGGCACCAGCACTGCACACCAGGCATCTGGGGCAAGGGGCACAGCCACTGCCGCACATAACTACACGTTTCTACCTTTACTCTTTGACACCTATCTCGTCTGTTGCAGCTCACTTGAGGAATCCTCCAAATATGTGTCTGCTATGGTCAGGGCACACTTCTGTGCATGTTTGACGCATGCTACAGGCATGTTGCATAGACACGTTAGCCTCTGCTGCCTCATTGGGGGGCTCTGGGTTTGTGGGTCTGCACTGTTGTATGTGGCTGGGTTCCTGTTTCAAATTGCTGCATGCCACATTGGGATACCTGACCCCACTTTATGCTGTTCTCTCACCTCTGTGGTGTCAGGTCTTTGGGGTTCTGTGCTATGCTGTTGCTCCTGTGTACTGGGTGCATCAGTCAGTGTTGGATACTTCTTTCATTCTTCTGTCCAGAGGTACCAATGCAATTGCTGGACCCAGCACTGTCCCCATGCCTGCCTCAGCACCTGCTGCTCCACTGATGGTGCAGTCTGCTCCCCCTGCTGCCAGCTCCATGGATATACCCAAGGGGGGATCCTCAGTCTGTGGGTCCAGCCGATGTGCCACCAAAGGTCAACATCGACGTGCAGCAGGGCAATGTTTGTTATGGAAGTGGTGAGGACCAGCTCACCCCACCATTGGAGCCCCCTGGCAGGTAGGGTACAGCATCATGCTGTGATAGCTGCCACCAGCGCACATAAGAGCAGCTGCTGATCTGTGATGAGTACCTGCTGACACATAATGTGGTGCACGCAGAACATGATTGGCCGAAGCTGGAGCTCCTCTGCTGTTGTATGGCCCTACAGGAATGCCAACTTACAGCTATAGAATACCTTGATGCCTCAGCGTACCACCTCAACACTAGCATAGATTGGCTGCTGGCCCAGCTGGATAGGACACAGGGTGCCCCTGTCTCCATCCCTCTGCCTGTGCTAGCCTCTGTGACCACCCAGCCAGTGTGCGCACCTCTACCTCCTGCCAGTGGTGCATCTGCTGCTGCTGGTGCACCTGCAAGTGCAAGCACTCCTGCACCAGCTTCTCTGTCATCCACTAGCAGGGTCTCCATGTGTGCCACTGCGAGGGCGGCCACAGCTGTGTGTTCCATCAGCATGGTGCAGTCAAGCATTCTGGGACCTGTTCCTTGGAGCCACCATTGTTATTCCCTCCATTTCATGAGGCTCTCAGGGAGGGCAGCAAGGACAGCAGCATTTATTTATTTATTTAACAGGTTTTATATGCCGCTTTATCATTTCAATCAAAGTGGTTTACATTGAAACTTAAACTTGGTAATGTACATTAAACAGGGACATTGATAACTTGGATTTTTCTGAGGCAATGGAGAGTTAAGTGACTTGCCCAAGGCCACAAGTAGTGCTAGTGGGAAATGAACCCTGGTCTCTGGGATCCCAAGTCAGTGTTCTTAACCATTAGGCTACTCCTCTACTTCTGGGCCTCCAGTGCTTGTCATGGCACACACACCTGCCTAGGTGCCCTCTGGGAGGAAGAGGACAAGGGTACAGACAAGGGGTCAGGGAGGCAGATTTAGCTCTCATGTGGGGGGCCTGGTATGTGTGCCTGGGGTGGCGTGTAGTTGCTGTGGTGTTGTTGGGGTTGGCAGTTGTGGGGGTGACTGGGGGTGCTCTGCAGTGGGCTGGGGGGCATTTGATTGTGTGATATGGGCACAGTGGGATACTCTGGATTCACGTGGGTTTAACTGTGGGGTGTGCGGGTCTGTTGGGTGGCCTGTCTGTGGTAGTGGCTGTCCTTCTGCCTATGCTCTGAATAAATGGGTTC
Source organism: Ichthyophis bannanicus (assembly GCA_033557465.1). NCBI lineage: Eukaryota > Metazoa > Chordata > Amphibia > Gymnophiona > Ichthyophiidae > Ichthyophis > Ichthyophis bannanicus. Next base: position 1,214,133,239 of record CM066033.1, on the reverse strand, counting down.
ACTTCACACCTATCTGTCTACCTGTCTCTTTCTGCCTCACTTGCAGTATTGAGCTCATTTGCATCCACTGGGCTGCAACAGGGTGTCATGGGCTTGGCAGCTGCTCCCTTCTGGTACTGTTTCCCTGGCTATGGCCATGCCATTTTCTACTGTTCCAGTCACAGTGGCTCTGTGTACCATGTTTTTGTTTTGTTTTTTCTAAGTCCTGCCCTTATACCACATTTCTGCTAGTATACTTTGCACATTTATATTGCCACAGATGCCATACACGGGCATGACCCGAATCACTGTTACATGTCTCTGCCGCATGACATGCCTCTGTCCTGCCCCTCATGTGCACATTCTAGGAACCCCGTCTGTGTGCTATGTATGTACACAGGGTCCGCTTTAAGGAATATGGATATAGATATTTTCATTACATATCCATGTCCCGTGCACGTACATGTGGCTTATTTGTGTTTCAGAATGACCCCAATAACATTCCCTCACCTGGGATGAGGCTCTCTGTCTAGATTGGGGCAGAAGATGTAATAAAGACAACGGCTTTGGCAACATGATGTTTTCCAGCCACACTTCAGTTGTAACAGCTTTTGAACCTCAGTTTGTAAGGAATTCCTCTGAATATCCAATGAATAACTTGGTGGCTAGCATTTAACCAGTTAGCAGGTGCTGCTAACGGGATACTTGCTTTTGAATATCAGCTCCATGGATTTTACATGGTGTGTGTAGAACAAAACAAAAAGGACATAGCATTTATGTTGCTGAGAAAAAAAGCCAGTGCCTTAGGCATCATCTTTTTCCCGAGATTTCCTTGTGAATTTGTCTTTACTTTTCTGAATAATTTCAGAGTATCTTTTGGCAATGAGAGGTTTATGATTTTGTGATGATGCTAAGTCACAGCTGATGAGTTTGGACATTTAAGTAGCTTCTAGTTAGAGGTGATGATGCTGTGCATTATGATTAGTTGACCTATGTGGAGTGGAGGAGTGGTCTAGTGGTTGGGGCAAGGTACTTCAGGCCAGAAGGTTGGGGGTTCAAATCCCACTAGAGGACAGCAACCTTGGGCCGGAAGGACTGGAGTTTCTAGTCCCACAGGTGCTCCTTGTGGTCTTGGGCAAGCCACTTAACCCTCCATAGCCCATGTTCCCTGTAAAATAGTTATCTCCATGTTATAATGCCCTGTTCAATGTAAGTTAAGTTTGTTCAATGTAAACCACACTGATGCAGAACAGCACAGTATATAAGAGAATATAAATAAATGTAATTCAGCCTTATTTCATTATGTTTTTTATTGATTTTGGTACATCTTAGCTTCCCTTCACTTCTTATATCTTGGATGTCCAAGAGGTTTAGGTTTGGGTTTATTTATACTTGCTATACTGCCTTTCATAAGAACAGCAAAGTGGTTTACAATTCAAAAACAAATAAAACTGCACAAAATAATAAAAGAATAAGAGTAAAAGTTACATTACTGGTTGGAAATCGCAACCCAAAAGAGAGTTTCCAGTCTGCTTTAGGCTAGTAGCCCCCCCCCCCCATCCCTCCAAATGGCTGTGTCAAGGCCCTAAGGATTCAGAAACACTTGTTCAAAGTAAGACATCTTCAGTGCAGCCTTAAATCAGGTGTATGATTCCTCCAGCCTAAGACCACTGGTGTGGTAAGGAGTTCCATAAGGTTGGCACCAGGTAGAAGACGGCAGTCTGACGAGTAGTATCCAAGTATGCCCTGGCATTCACAGGTAGTACCAATCTATTTTTCTGTAATGAGTGAAGGGCCCTGGTAAGAACCTAGGGTATTAAAAAAACTGAGAGATAATGTGGTAGTCCTAGAAAGCTTTGTGTGCAAAGATAAGGATTTTATATTGAATCCCGTAGAAGACTGGCAGCCAATGGTGTGCCTTTAAACATGGTGTAGCATGATCAAATTTTCTTGTATAGGTGGCCACCTTAATGATCATTGATTGAATTGTTTGAAGATATTTGAGCAAGGTTTGTGGCAATCCATAGTATAGTGAATTGCAAGTAGTCCAAGCGACTAGTAACAAGGGCATATGTGAGAGTTACCAATGTTGGCGCATCAAGGTATGAACAAATGGATCGGATCCTATGTAAGTAATAGAAACAAACTTTTGCTATATCCACTATATGAACCTTAAGAGTCAGTCTGGAATCTAATTGGAAACCCAGAATTTTCATGCATGAAATCATTGGGATCGACTGTCCACAAAGGATGGGCACAGGTAGCATGGGTTGAACTTGGTCCATAATCCATATTGCCTGGGGTTTTACAAGATTTAATTTCAGTGCATTCTGGGTAAGACCATCCGATACTGATGCAAGGCAGGAATTTCAAGCTAATAAATCTGGTCTTGAAGGATTTGTTGAATGCAGTAATTGGATGTCATCTGCATAGAAGAAGCAGCTGATATCCATGGATTATATCAGGAATGCCAGTAGACAGATGCACAGATTAAACAATATAGGGGAGAGAATGGAACCCACATCTCAGGGGATGCTCTTGAGTTGAGAGGTACAAAAGGAAACTGTAAAAGAATGATCCTGGAGGAATGATTGGAACCAAGAAAAGACAGTGCCTGTGATCCTTACATCAGCTAAATGCAGTAATAAGATCTGGTGATTGACTAGATCAATGCCACGTTCAGATCCAAAGACACCAAAAGTATGACCTGGCCCTTGTCTAATTCTCTAAGTTCACTAACTAGTGCTGCCACACAGGTTTCCATGTTATGCTGTTGATGGAAACCTGATTGCGCGTATGAATGATATTCCTATTTTCTATATACTGCAACATGACAGTTGAAAGAAGACTGCCTTTTCTATGAGTTTCTCTATAAAGAATATATTTGATACCAGGAGATAGTTATCTGGACAAGAGAGATCAAGGCTAGTCTTTAATAGGGGCAGCAAGGGCATGTTTGCAACATTGCCTTTATGTTTAGGCCTTTGCATGTCTGGGGGTCCTTTTACTAAAGGGCTCTATCATGTTGCACCTAATGCACCAATATCACCCAAACCATGGTGCGTTAGGTGAAACACCACTATGTTAACCATCAGGGCATAGAAAGCATGTTCCGGGCAGTTAACATGGAGCACTGTGCCTTAGCGTAGCATACAAATAGAGTGGGTGCACTTAATTCTACCTATTGAGGAGGAGTTAGGTGAGCCCATTCTAATTGCAAGGGTCACAGTGCATAGTGTTTACCACCATGCTAACTCTGTCATGCTCACCATGCCAACTCTCCAGTCCTAATCCCAGAGCTGCCAAGTTATCCAGTTCCAGGAGTGAGATTTTAAGCCAGTTCTGAATTTTTAACAAGCTCATTCTGATCCATTTTGGGACCTGCAGCACTGATTCCAGTAGGTAAAATCAGGGACTACAAAGACTACATTGTACTGTAATGCAAATTTAAAAGCTGAACGGGCAAACAAAATCTCACTCCTGGCCGTGGGTAACTTTTCAACCCTGTAATCCACCCCCTTTCCATCCCAAAACACGATTCACAGTGCAGAAATTGGCCTACACCGTGATGGTCCCACACTAACTGTCAACGTGTGTCCCAGCGCCTTCAGTACATGCCAGAACACAAATAGCTAGTGCCCTTTAACAAAAGACCCCCTTTGTTTTATGCTGTTATTCTTTTGTATTTCTTTAATTTTTCATTGAAATAGACCTGGATTTTTATTACAAGTATTCTTGGAATTGAAATGTTGTGTGAAATATAAAAAAAGTACAATCCCCAGTAGTGAAAGGAAAAGTACTGTATAGTTAGAAATTTCAGTGAAAGGAAAAAAGTTTAACTTAAGTTTTGTGGGGTAATTTTATAAAGCCTTTTTCATGCAATAAACGTGTAAAATGGCTCTTGTAAAATTGTAGCAGGTATAAAAGTGTGCACAATGGCATGCATGTTGTTGAAGGCTTGGTCTGAGTGGAGCACAGGCAGTCACATACTCCAATGTGCTGCCATTTATATTTGTTCTCGAGCAGACATAAGGTTTGTGCCTACAACGTAAGTGCACTCTCTGCAGGATTTACACTTGTATTTTATAAAGACAAATAGGCACCCGTTTCTCTGTATAAAGTACCATCTTCCAGCCCTTTTAACCTAGGTACTCTGTAATAAAACTATCCTCCATAAAGGTATATTTGTCATAAACCTACAGGCTCTATATGCTAAGCATAGTTCCTATAGACTCATTCAATGCAGGCCCTTCAGTGCAGGTAAAAATTGTGTTAAGCCACATAAGTCAGCCATAAATGGGTTAGTGGAAAATCAGCAGCACCATGCCCTGGCGTAGCATATGAATAGAGCAGGTGCACTTAACTCTACTTATTGAGGTGGCGTTAGGTGAGCCCATTCTAATTGCAAGGGTCACAGAGCATGGTGTTTACTTGTATGCTTAAGTGCATGCTTAATTTTATAACACACATGGGAATTCTGGGAGGCATGTACTAAATGTACACATATATTTATTGATTTATTTGCAGGTTCTTGATATCCCCCTCACTGTCAATTAAGACCTAGAGTGGCTTATAATAGTAAAAAATCCCATAGGAAAACACACATAATCATGGCACATAATACATCACAATACACAGACACCCTCTTCCCCCCCCCAATACTCTCCAACTATCAAGCGTTGACCCACTCTAACCAGGCCCATCCTTCCTGACCCCAGTGAAATCCTACTTAAACAGCCATGCCTTTACAAATTTCTTGAAGCACAGATTTTTTTTCTCAGCATTTATCCAGTAACTGATTCCATAAATCTGGTGCAAAACATCAGAAGCACTCATGCTATGCAGTTTTCAATCTTATTTGTGGAAAGTGAGGAACCTGCACCAGACCTTTCTGGGATGAGATCAAAGCACTGTCCATCACACTATGTTGAAGCAAGTTTGCCAGGAACACTGACCGACCATTACCGAACATTGAAAGACCAAGCATGGAACCTTAAATTTGACTCTGATTTACTGGCAGCCAATACAATTCCTTTAAAAAGACGCATCACGTGATCATGTTTGCGTTTTGCAAAGATCACCTTAACAGTTATGATCAGCACCAATTAAAATCTCTTTGGCTGGTGCCCTTATATGCCCTGACACACAGCATTTCAGTAATCAATGCTTGGTGTTCATTCTTATTAGCCCTAATCTATTATTGTGCAGCCATATTGCAACTTCCTGCAAATTGTCGCTCAAAAAAGCAGCAACCTGTTGTTGATCTTGTCTTAGGTCAAACATAACAATAAAAGTCACATCATCACCATACAAGTGATATTCTATCCCTTGCCAGTCTACTTGTTGACCCAAAGTTGTCACGTAAATAGTGTAAGAAAATGGCAATAGCACATATCCTTGGGGAATCTTACAATCCAAAGATCTTGGACTTGCATATCGATCCTTCCATAATACTACCTGAGTACACATATAATTTACATTTCGAAAGATACCTATGCTGCAAATGCACCCAATATTACACACCTCTTATTTTACCTAAATGTATTCACGCTGATGAGCAATCTAGTTGTCAAACCCAGTATTTGACGATACCTTGTACGGCTTCCAGGCTTAACTTCAAACTGCTTTACTGAAAATTTACCCCATGTGTTTTCAGAAATAGTATTTGCATATTAGATTGTTTAGAATTATAATATCAAAGACATGCATAATTCATGGAACCTAGCAATCTGTCTCCAACACATGTACCTATCAAGATCTTAACAAGTAGATCCATGCTTTGTTATTCATATCCAGAGATAAGTGATTTTTCCAAGCCTACATGGCTACTAAGGCTTTATGGACTTTTCTTCCAGGAACTTATCTTCTAAATCCCTTTTTAAGCTTAGCTATGTTGACTGCCTCAACCATATTCTGCATCAATAAATTCCACAGCTTGATTCTGCATTGAATGACAAAATGATTTCTTTAAATATGCTACCTATTAGTTTCATGGAGTGCCCCCATTCCCTGTATACTTGTTCCACCAAATTCATGATTTTACAGACTTCTTTCATATCCCTTCTCAGCCAGACTCAACTCCAATCTGTATTAAACCGCTCATTCATAATGGAAGCTATATCCCTCCTCACAGCTTCTACAGTCCCTGCCATGTTAAAGTCCCTTTTTTATTTTTTTGTAATAAATTTCTTTCATTTAAGAATACATCTACTTCCATTTCTTCCTCACCAGGGCATCTGAGTTCACTGCATCTTCTGACTTCTTCACCAGTTCCTTCGCACTGCTGCCCTGTCACAGAGGCACCTTGACAAATACGTATTCGTCTTTCCCAACCACCATCACATGACTTCGAACATCCGCTCCAGTGGCCCCACTGGTTCCATTGGCCATTTGCTGTAAGGCAAAATATCACATTAGAGCTTCTCTAGTTAATTATTTATAACACCCAGACATTTTATTTCTAAATTACGGTATATACAGCTTTGTATATTCATTGCATCAAGGGTCTAAATGAAATGCACTATGTAGACACAGTATTGTATCATGATGTTCTTCAGTCACAGGACAATTTGTTTGGAAATCTTCAATTGTGCTATTCGATGTACAAAATAAAAGTCAGGCTCCTAAGTATGCAACAGTCATTTTTACAGTGTCCTACTCAAACTTTAAAATAAAAATTATTTTCCGAAAGGGATATCCAAATCTGTAAAGTGCCGGGAAACAAAACTTCAATAAGAATAATTGTACGATATGCAAAATCCCAGCATAAGAAAAATCCCAAGGAGTTAATGTGTCTGAAGAGCTACATGCAGGAACCAGTAGCAACAGTGAAGACGTGCACCATGCTAAGCTCCTTTCTGCTCTTTCAGTGCCACTTATGAATATTTCAGAGTCAGGGGTTGGTGTTTTGTGTGTTTTAGGAGAGGGGGTAAGCAGTCATCATGTCAGCATCTCGGGTTTAACATTTACTTGACACTTTTTAAGCCAAATATCCTTTATTTGGAGCAAGATAATGGCTATTAAAGGTAGTACTCCCATGATTTAAATTTGGGAAATATAAAATGCCAGTGGAAATTTAGTCCGATCACTCTGGGTTAGCACTACAATTTGCAGTAAATTGTAAGTATAGCAATGACAAAATCAGTATCATCAAACATAACATGCAGAAAATAGTCTACATATTAAAGAAAATAAAGAACCTAGCTTTCCATTATGATTCTAGTGATTTTGGGCAATTTGGAAAAGCATTCAAAGCAGAAATCTATATCTGTGTCCTTTTTAAGGATTTAGCTAACTGCTCAGGCAATGCAGTCCTTAGTGCATATTTCAGTGGCCTCATTTGCAGGAAGAAGTGTGGTTACAGTAATGTTTACTGTGTTCTTCAAGCACAGAAAGCTTTTAGCACATTCGGTGCAATTTTTTACATCTGCAAGCTGTCTTAGAAAGCATATGAGAGACAGGTTTTAAAGGGCAAATTGAAACTATTTAGTACATTTATTGATCTCAATATAATATACTGCAAGGAAAGAACCCTGGAACTACAGTCATTTCCTTCTTTAATATACGCATTTGGGTCAAACTGGCAGATTCATAGAAGAAAAGTGGCTATGTGAATCTGGCTCACTGACGGCACGACTTTCCTCTTCTCTGTATAATGGAGCAGAAAGAAGGAGCTGGCTCGTCCTCAAAAAGGGAGGTAGCCAAGGGTGGAGTGGCAGACTAATGGTGTATAACGGCGTGGTTAGGTCTTAGATCCAGACCTAACCACGCCATTATACACCATGGGTGCAGTGGTCTAACATGTATATAGTTACCCCAGTTACAACTCCAAGTTACTGCTCCTGTTCAATGTAAGCACAAGGCAGGTCCTTCCTGCCCTGTACAAGAATTGTTAATTGTTAACAGCACTGATATTAAAGAGCGCGGTATAGGAAAGCTTTTAAATAAATAAATAAATAAAAATAAAAGTAAGGCTGGCTTTGGAAGAAAGGAGTATTTTGCCTCTTTTCTATCTCTCAGAAGAGAAATGGGTGATCAAGGGAAGGAGCTTCAGGTCATGTGAAGGATGGACCCTAAAATACCAGAACAACACTTTAGGGTAAAGAAAAAACTGAGCATTTGGGTATTAACCCCTTCTAATGGAGAACCAGAAGTGAACTATCTCTGGGGAAAAGGAGAGTGAAAGTAGCTGGGGGTTGTGCCAAAGATGGAAGTCTAAATTGATGATTGCCAACTATAATTCTCTTGTGATTACCACTAATTGGACAACCAGGATCTGATTTGGGCTTGGTAAATGTCTCTGATAATATATTTAGACGTGGTTTGAAAGAATTTCTGGCATAAGAGCATGGCAAAAGAAAGGTCTATGGAGCAAATCTCCACAGCAGGAGTCAATAACAAGGCAAAAAATCCACTTAGAATTTTCTATAGAGCTCCCAATGAAATAACCACAGTGTAGAAACCCTGTTCACTGGACTCCTTGACAAGCTTTTCACTGGTCTAGCCAACATTAGACAAAGATTCAAACTAATCTTCCTGGACATCACAGCAGCCTTTGATACAGTTAACCATACCACCTTACTAAGACTCCAAGAAATAGGGCTATGTGGAACTACCCTATAATGATTCACACCTTACCTTACACACATCAAATGTGGAATGCAAAAATCAAAAACCATTGACCAACTCAAAGGACTATCGCAATGCTCATCCCTTTCAGCAATCCTATTCAATACATACCTTCAATCACTATGTGACATAATAAGAAATCATGGCATATCATATAACATCTACGTAGACGACATTATGATTAACCCCAATTTTGAGATAGAACATTCAGACTACGCACAAACTACTTGGAAGCAATAACACAATGGCTAGGTGAACAAAACCTCACAATAAACTACAACAAAACAGAAACCCTGCACATAATTAGGACCACCACCTTTACTCCACCCACCACCATGAAAAGACAAAACAATTAGAGGTCAAATACCTAGGTGATGTACTCAACCAGAAACGAAGGGGCTTGTTTACTGATCGTTATCAGAGCTGCGGCTTTGTAAACAAGCCCCTAAGTTTCCAAGCACACATCAACAAAATGATAAAAGCAGTCTACTTCAAAATGAGTACCATACAAAAACTCAAGGAAAGTGACTTTAGAACAGTGTGCAAAGTCAAAATAATACTCATTCTGGAGTACTGCAACTTGATATACCAAGGTTTCTCAAGACACACAGCCTTCCCCCTTCAGTTGGCCCAGAACACGGCAGATCACAAGAACTGCACAATGATCACAAGAACTGCACGTTATACCCATATTACAACCACGCTAAAGGAACTACACTGTCTCCCTGTCCTGCTACGAACCAGATTCAAAATATTAATCATTACATTCAAAATCCTACATAACTTACTCCGGAACATCCTTCAACCGCTAATACAAAAGGACCTGGAGAACAGAATAAAAAGGAAAAACCATGGAAACCTACTCACCAGCCCGAGAACAAAGAAAAATGTCAATGAATCGACCTACAACAGAGCATTCTCATTATATGCTTCAACACTATAGAATTCCCTGCCAGAAAGTCTGAGAGCCACCAAGACCTTTCGGACTTCAGAAGAACACTAAAACACTCCTATTCACAGAATACTATGGACACACCGAATGATAGTTGCAGATAATATCACCTGATGTCCCTTGTCTGCACCCGCCTATCTACCACACAGCCAAGATAATATCACCTATTGCCCCCCCCCCCCCCCGTGTATGGTAAACACCTCGAAACACCTAAGACTATGTAACCTCCTGTCACTACAAGCCCAATTTGCCCTAATCCCCAATTTTGGACTCTCTTATAATGTATGTTCTATTCTGTTGCCATTCTGCAAGTTCTTTACCCCTGTTATAATGTAAGTTCCACTGTGAGTTACAATCTAAACTGCTTTGAATTTATGAAAAGGCGGTATAGAAAGCACTTTAAACAACAAAATAAATAAATACATTCTGGGCCAACCAGGAACAAAGATCACCAGCAATACAAGACACAGTAGAAGCAGGCCGATTTGCACCATCCCCCATGGAGATGTCGTAGCTCTTCCTGCAAGGTGCCTGCTTTTTAACCTAAAGATCCCTTGCTTAAGCCAGTCTGACTGTAAAAATAAAGGCAATTGGGTTTTTTTTGCTTGAAACATCCAGTAACCTTTCAGGTACGATTTTCATTTGGACAGCAGTCATAACTACCTCTTTAATTAAAAAAAAAATGAAATTGCTCTAAAAAGAAAATTTATAAAAACAAAACAGACCTACAAATGACACAGAAGACTAAAAACAAAACATAACATTTTTTTCCCCTTACACATCCGTAACCCGTAATAATCTTCCCAGTAAAGATACTGTTATTTATACCCAGTTTTTTTGAATTGATATTGAACTCTCTGGGAGTGGCTGTCTGTTTTGAAAAGAAGAGTGGAGTGCCTTCCCACTTTGAGAGAGTTGAGTGCATGCTGAGTAAACTAGGACCTGAAGAGAAACCTGAAGAGGAGGAGTGGCCTAGTGGTTGGGGCAAGGTACTTCAGGCCAGAAGGTTGGGGGTTCAAATCCCACTAGAGGACAACAACCTTGGGCCGGAAGGACTGGGGTTTCTAGTCCCACAGGTGCTCTTTGTGGTCTTGGGCAAGCCACTTAACCCTCCATAGCCCATGTTCCCTGTAAAATAGTTATCTCCAAGTTATAATGCCCTGTTCAATGTAATTTCAGTTTGTTCAATGTAAACCACACTGATGCAGAATATTATGGTATATAAGAGAATATAAATAAATAAATCTTCCCCTGCCCTTCAGAACCTAACACAGTGATAAGGCCTTTTCTCCAGATCCCTACATATATTCCCTAGAACTATCCCTACATGCAATCTTCCTGGGGATCACCTAGAGCAGTATGATGGCAAGTTGGTATGATTTCAGTTTTGGTCCTTGTGTTTGAGAGTATTGCAAAACTGTATTTACAATCCCTTGTACTGCAGGAGAGTGTAAGTTGAATATGTATCTGAGAATGGGCGCGGCATACCAGAAAACACACTAGAAAAGCATAGTTAATTTGAATTTATAAAATACTTTTTTTTAATCACCCATAATTTTAGGAAGGTAAGAAGCTGGATACCACCTGAGGTCTTTTTCCTTCCAAATTAATTTTGTGTTTTATCATAATTTAAATGTGCCAAATGAAGATTTGGATATGCATCACTGAATAGACAGAAGGGATTTTTATTTGGCATTAGTATTTTCATAAATACTTTTTGAGTCACTGATTGAACAAAGTTTATAGCCCATTATGCTGTAGAATAACTATTTGCTGTGGGCTGTCAGTATAGGATATATTGCATGTGGCATAAAAACTAGTCTGAGAAAAACAGACACTAGCAGAAATGATCAGGCATGATAGACATCTGTTAAGACTGGTAAGAGCTGACAAAATGGAGAGTAGTAAAGGCCTCAGAGAGAGAAAAAAAGCGAGAGAATCCATCCTACCTGTGCAGTCTGGGTTATGACACTCTCTGCTTTCAGCCCAGGGTCCTCTGCATTCAGATCCACCATGAGCAGCCGGAGAGCACTGCCTACTCCTCTGCTGGGTGCCATTGGAGCAAGTCACTGAGCACTGACCCCATGAACTCCACTCTTGCCACTGTCCATCAACTATCACAAAAGCACAAACAGAAAAAAACTTTTAAGGCAGTAGCACAGGAGCTGAGAATTATGAAAATGCAAACTATCTGTACATACAACAGCAGAAGTCCTTCGTATATATGTCCATCCGTGCATGAGGGGGCACAACACATTCCACAACTTCCTCACCCTCCACTGTCCACCATAGTCTTCATCACCAAAACAACCCACACACTTTCTCTTACCTACCGCAACACCTGCAACCCACTACATACCCTCGCATCAACCACATATCACATCCCCCAGACACACACACACACACACACACACACACATAGCAGCATAGTAAATGACAGCAGATAAAGGTCAGCATGGTCCATCTAGTCTACCCAGTACGGTGGCTGCTAGAGTTGTAGAGCTGTGCCTGCTGCTCTGTTCAGGTTTAACCCCCAGCCCATGACTTTGCTTAAGGGCAGGTTACCCCTCTTTATTTATGAAGTTATTTACATTTGCTTTGATTCTATCCTCTTACTATGTAGTGATCCGTTGTGTCTGTCTCATGCGTTTTTGAATTCTGTCACTGTTTTCGCTCCCACCATCTCCTTCGGGAGGGCATTCCAGGTATCCATCACACCTTTCTTCATTAATATTCTCAGTCCCAATTACACCGCCTATCAATGATACAAAATATTGCCTCTAGACTCCTTTTTCATGCCATTCGACATGATCATACCACTCCGCTCCCACTGACTATCGCATTCGTTAAAAGTTCTCACCCTAGTCCACCAGACTCTACTGTATCTAGTTGACCTGTTACAGTTCCATATTCCAACCTGTAGCCTCCACTCAGCTCATGTCAACCGCTTATATCTCTCATCCCTATCACGTGCTCACCTACACCCTACCCGCCACTCTGCTTTCTTCTTTCTGGGTCCCTCCCTTTGGAATTCCCTTCCCACCACCCTCCATCTGGAAACAGCTTTTCCCCGATTCAAGGCACTATTGAAAATTCACCTCTTCTGTTCCATTTCTGATCTCCCACCTACCTCCCCCTGAAGACCTCTTTCCCCCAGGAACCCCCTGTCTGTTTTATAAATGTCCTTTGTCTCTTTGTCTCTTTCCTGTCTTATACTGTAGTTCCTTTTTCCACTTCAGCATCAGCCACTTCCTGATTAATTTGTATATTGCACAATGCCTGGAGTTATGAAGGTGCGGTCTATCAAGTAAATGAACATACATAGACATAAACCCTTCAAGTATTTTAAAGCTCTATATCATATCCCCTGTCTCTCCTCTCCTGTAGGGTATACATATTTAGGTCTTCCAGTTTTTTTCTCATATGCCTTCTGGCACAGGCCTCATATTATCTTGGTCACCTTCCTCTGAACCATTTCAAGTCTTTTTATATCCAACAATTACAAATGGATGATGAAATGCTAAAAGAAATCAGGGAAGCTAACAAAAGTTGCAACACAGTAATAATGAGTGATTCCAATTACCCTGGTATCGACTGGGTCAGTGTCACAGCAGGATAAGTTAAATGAAATTAATGACTGCTTCTTGGAGCAGATGGTTCATGAATCGATAAGAGGGGAAGCTATTTTGGACCTAGCCCTTAGTGGAACACAGGATCTGATGCAAGGGATAAGGGTTCTGGGGCCACTTGACAAAAGTGATCATAGCAGTATCACATGTGATTTAATAAATGGAAGAAAGATGGCAAGGAAATCCACAGTATTACCTTTTAACTTTCAAAAGGGAGATTATGATAAAATGAGGAAAACAGTTAAGGAACAACTAAAAGGAGCAGCTGCAAAGCTTAAAGATTTATATCAAGCATGGACATGTTTTAAAAATACTATCTTAGAAGTCCAGACCAGATATATTCCACACGTTAAGAAAAGTGGAAGGAAGGCCAAAAAACTGCCAGCATGGTTGAAAAGTAAGGTCAGAGAAGCTGTCGTTGTCAAATAAACATCCTAATGATGAAAACTAGAAACATCATTAGCACTGGTAAGTTAGAAGCAAAGCATTGATAAGGCAGGCAAAGACAGAATATGAAAAGAAGCTTGCCATGGAGGCAAAAATGCGTAATAAAATCTTTTTCAAGTACATTTATAGCAAAAAAACTGTGAGAGAGTCAGTTGGATCATTGCATGATAGAATAGTAAAAGGGTCACTAAAGAAGGACAAGGCATTAGTGGAGAGACTGAATGAATTCTTTGCTTTGGTCTTTACTGAAGAAGATGTAGAGAAGTTACACATACCTAAAATAGTATATAAAGATGATGCAGCGGAAGAATTGAAAGAAATATCGATAAACCAGGAGAATGTATTACAACTGTTTGATAAACTAAAGAGTGGCAAATCACCTGTCTAAGGGTATTAGAAGAACTGAAATATGAGATTGCAGATTTACAATTAGCAACCTGTTGTTTTTTTTTTGTGCCATCAAGTCGGTGTTGACTCATAGTGACCCAGCTACCTCTGGGTTTTCTTGGCAATGTATCACTGGAAGTAGATTGCCAGCCTTTTCTTCTGGGGCAATGGAGGGTAAAGTGACTTGCCCAAAGTCAAAAGGAGTGCCAGTGGGAATTGAACCCTTGATCTTTGGGGTACTAGGCAGTTGCTCTAACCACTAGGCTACTCCTCCACTACAGTAGCCTGTAAACTATCATTAAAATCATCTGTAGTAACCGAGGATTGGAGACAGTGTAACTCCAGTTTTTAAAAAGGGTTCCAGGGGTGATGCAGGAAACTACAGATCAGTGAGCCTGACATCAGTACTGGGCAAAAGGGTAAAAACCATTAAAAAAAATAAAATTACTGAACATGTAGATAGCCATGGTTTAATGAGAAAACGTCAACATGAATTTAGCCAAGGAAAGTCTGTTATATCTTTTTCAAAGTATGAGTAAACAGGTAGATAAAGGTGAGACAGTTGATATAGTATATCTGGATTTTCAGAAAGCCATTGGCAAGGTCCTCCATGAAAGACGCTTAGTGAAATTAAAAAGATATGGGATTGGAAGCAGTATAGGAGTGGAGGAGTAGCCTAGTGGTTAGAACACTGGCATGGTAACCAAGCAACCAGGGTTTAGATTCCCACTAGCATTCCTTGTGGCCTTGGACAAGTCACTCAACCCTCCATTGCCTCAGAAGAAAGGCCTGGCAATCTACTTCTGGTCACACTGCCAAGAAAACCCAGGATTTTCTGGGTCACCAGGCATCAGGACTGACTCAAAGGCACACATTGCATTTTTGGAAGCAGTGTAGCATTGTACATTAGGAACTGGTTAAAAGATAGAAAGCAGACAGTAGCGCTAAATGGCCAATTTTCTGAATTGAAAAAAGTGAACAGTGGATTACCCCAGGGATCTGTGTTGGGTGTGCTGCTTTTTAACATATTCATAACTGACCTGGAAATAGGAATAACGAGTGAGGTTATCAAATTTGCAGTTGACACAAAATTATTCAAAGCTGTTAAAATGCAAGAGGATTATGAATAATTGCAAGAGGACCTTGAAAAATTGGAAGACTGGACGTCCAGTTGGCAGATGAAATTTAATGTGGACAAGTGCAAAGTTATGCACCTAGGAAAGAACACCACAAACTATGGTTAAACAATGCAAGGTACCACCTTAGAAGCCACCACCCAGGAAAAAGATTTAGGTGTCATCAAGGATAATATGCCGAAACCCTTCGTCCAGAGTGCAGCAGTAGCTAAGAAAGCAAATAAAATGCTAGGAATCATAAGGAAAGGAATGGAGAATAAAACAAAGGATATTATAATGCCTCTGTATCATTCCATGGTGCAACCACACCTTGAATATTGTGCGCAATTCTGGTCACCATATCTTAAAAAGGATATAGCTAAATTAGAAAAGGTACAAAGAAGATTGACAAAAATGGTAAAGGGGAATAGAAGAATACCTCTATGAGGAGAGGCTTAAAGGTTTGGGGCTCTTCTACTTGGAAAAGAGATGGCTGAGGAGGGATATGATAGAGGTCTATAAATTAATGAATGAAATGAATGGGTAAACACAGATCAGTTGTTTACATCATCAAAAAGTAGAAAGACAAGAGGACACACAATGAAGCTATAATGCAACCCATTTAAGATTAATAAGAGAAATCTTTTTTTACTCAACGCGTAATCAAACACTGGAATTCGTTACTGAGGAATGTAGTAAAAGCTGTTAGTTTAGCTGGATTTAAAAAAGGTTTGGACAAGTTCCTGGAGGAAAGGTCCATAAACCATTATTAAAAAAGACCCAGGAAATCTGGGGCAAGCATTGTGGAACCTGTGTGCCTCTTTGGGAACCTGCTAGGTACTTGTGGCCTAGATTGGTCGCTGTTGGAAACAGGATACTGTGCTTGAGGGGACCTTGGTCTGACCCAGTAAGGTACTTCTTATGTTATGTTCTTATTTATTTATTTACAGAAGTTTCAACCACCTTTCTGAACAAAAAAGTTCAATTAAGAGGGTGAACAATAAGGGCAAGAGCCCACAGAATGCACAACATAGTCAAAATATCAAAACATGAAAACATGTAAATATCCCCCCACTCCAAATAGTCCACTCCACTTCCCTCAACCCCCAGAAAACAACCAGGACTTCAGCAACTTGTGGAAAGCCAACAGGGAAGTCTGAGCATGGAGCTACAAATAGAGAGCATTCCATTGCTCAGAAGCCATTAACCCTGAAGACCTTCTCACGACTAGAGGCCCTCAAAACTACCTCGAGAGGGATTATACCAATCCAACAAATGAAGGCCGCGAAAGGTAGCGTCCGGAGCCGGCCGCCTGTAACTGGGCGGCTCGGTGAGACGCGGGAAGAGGGTTTGTGGTGGGGGGGGGGGTTGAGGACGCAGGGGGTTTTCGTTTAAATCCATTGGCTCTCCCTGTGTATGGTGCGCGGGGGAGAGCCAATGGGAAGTCGAAGCCGGGGCAGGGTGGGAGAGGAGCCGTATGGGGAGCCAGCCAGTCGGTTAGGCTTCGGGGAGCGGCGGACGCGCGGAGCGTGGCTGAGGAGCTGACCGGCGTCGGTAACTGGAAGGCAGCAGCGTCCCTCACACCGTCCAAGACTGGGAGTCTGCCGGCAGATGTTCAACTTGGCGGCGGTGTGCTGAGCGGTCCGGCACACGTGGGGGCGGATCGCGGCCCAGCGGAGGTGCGGCGGTCTGCATTGAGAAGGTGTGCTGAAGTGTCCAGGACACGTGGCACGGATCGCAGCCCGGCGGAGGTGCGGCGGGAGCAGGCAAGGCCCGATTGGGGAAGATTGGCTGTTAGGATGGCCAAGGGGGGGTCAGCGGGTAGAGGCAGAGAAAGGGCTCAGGCTCAGGGGGCTGCCCGGCAGCGCAAGGGCTCAGAAGGGCCTAATAGGCAGAGGGCAAAAGGAAGTGGGGGAAGACGGGGAGGGGGGAGAGGGAGGGGGAGAGGGGAAGGGGCACAGCAGGGGGCTTCACTGGCTTCACAGAGGGGTCGGGGGAAGGGGAGACATGGTGCGAGGGGAGGGTTGGCAGTGCCTGTGGAAGGGGCGCTGGCGGCTGTGGCGGTGGGGGAAACAGGGGAAAGGCAGGAGAGGTGTGGGCCTGAAGCTCTGGGTCTACAAGACTCACCGGGTCCTCAAGGGGTGGGGGTGTCGGGTGCTATGGGGGTAGGCCGGGAGGGGGTTAGGGGTAGGGGGGGGTGGACCCGGGGCACCGGCTGGGCAAGGGGGATGGCCTTACTGCCACCTGGGAAGTGGAGAAATAGATGGATACTCGGGGGAACAGATAGGGGGACGGGTGGGGGCTTGGCAGCATTGGCTGGGGGGTGGACAAGGTTCTTCCGGGACGGATTGGTTAGGGGCTTGGCAGCCTTCATGGCCAGCTGTGGCCCCTCCCCCGTTTTTCTCTTTTATGTCCCTGCAGGTGCCAGCGATGATCCCGTATGCGGCGATGCCAGGCGGCAGCGGACTGAGGGGACCGGAGCGGCAGATGCCTCCGAGCTCGGCGGGCACGGTGAAAACAGCGGCGGCCCCTGAGCGGGTGGAGGGACAAGTAGCATCAGGTGAGCCACTGGAGGGAAACGGGAGAGGGAGTGTGGGGGGGGGCGGTCTCGGGGGGCAAGGCAACGAAAAAACAGAAACATCGATATCGGCGGCGGCGCGGTTCGGATACTTCTTCCTCGTCTTCATCTTCCTCGGGGTCGGCGTCTTCGTCGCCGGGTGGGGACGGTCCGGAAGTTGTCGGTTCGGAGGGTGGTATGGACGACGTGCGGGGGCGCGCTCCGTCTATGGCGGTGTATTCCGAGTTATGGGAGGGGGTGCCGAGAAAGTTGCGGCGTAGGATTAAAAAACGCCGCTATATTGATATCTTCCGGCTGCTGGAGGGGCGGAGGCACTCCGGGGATAGCAAGAAGAAACGGAAGGAGGACGAGAAGGCGGGTCGCGTTAAGAAGGTCTCTAGAAATGTGGTGAACTGGACGCGAGCATTTTTGCGGTTAGCTAGTGTGTGGGGGCATGCATTTCCTGATCAGTACGGTATGCTGTTGGCGTATGCAGACTCTATTCTCGAGGCGGCTCAGACGCATGAGGGTTGGTCGTGGTTAAACTACGACGAGAAGTTTAGGGATAAGATGGAAGAAAATCGTTTTTTGTCATGGGGTGCTCAGGATATTAACCTGTGGCTTACCCAGATGTCCGCAAAGCCAGGTGGAGGGATGACGGGGGGGAAGGTGGGGGTCGGGACATCGGTGGGTCCTGGGCGGTCTTTTCGGACAGCTGCCCCCGCCGGGCAACCCAAGAGTGTCATTTCGGGGACGGGGGACGTCTGTTGGCGGTACAATAAAACAGCCTGCCCCTTCCCGGATTGCAAATTCTGGCATGCCTGTTCCAGCTGTGAGGGGGAGCATCCGGCAGCAAGATGTGTTAAGAAAGGGACAGCCCAGCCTAGCGGGGCGGTCCTTAAGTAGTGGGACGGAATTCAGGCTGGCAGCCACCCCGATACGGTTAGACGCCTTACTTGTTCGTCTCCGGTTGTACCCGCGACGGGGGGATAAGGAGGCATTGGAGCGTGGTTTTCGGGAAGGCTTTGTGATCCCGGTAGAAGGGACGGTGGTGGTTTCTCAGTCGCGTAATTCGAATTCCGTTCGTCGCTGGGCTGCGGTGGTGAGAGAGAAGTTATCCAAGGAGCGGGAGGGGGGGGGCGGATTGCGGGCCCCTTTGTGCATAAGCCGTTCCCGGACTTAGTGGTGTCCCCTTTGGGCATCATTCCCAAAAAAGAACGGGGGAAATTCCATTTAATCCACAATCTCTCCTTCCCGGAGGGTGCGTCGGTCAATGATCATATTCCACGTGATAGTTGTACAGTCCGGTATGCATCGTTTGATCGAGCGGCGGAACTCATGAGGACAGCGGGGGAGATGGCCTGGATGGCGAAGGTAGATATAGAATCAGCATTCCGGCTGTTGCCCGTGCACCCCGCGAGCTTTCCATTGCTTGGTTTCTGCTTCGAGGGTCATTTCTATTTTGACAAATGTATGCCAATGGGATGCGCAGTGTCTTGTGCTTACTTCAAAAATTCAGTTCCTTTTTGCATTGGGCTTTGGTAAAGGACGTGAGGTGTGCCAATGTAGTACATTATTTGGATGATTTTTTCTTTGTAGGCGATAAGTGGTCCGGGGACTGGGAGCGGCTGTTGGAAGGTTTCATCAGTTTGTCTCGGGAATTGGGGGTGCCTCTCGCTGAGAGTAAAACGGAAGGGCCAGCGAGGACGATCACGTTTCTGGGGATAGAGCTGGATTCGCGGGAAATGGTAGCGAGGCTGCCACATGCCAAAGTAGTGAAACTGCGGGTCTTAGTGGCCAATGCGATGGCTGCCCGGAAGTTGACGTTGAGAGAATTGCAGGCATTGCTAGGGTCCCTGAATTTTGCATGCCGGATCATACCGATGGGTAGGGTATTCCTGCGGAGGTTAGCAGAGGCGATGGCGGGGGTACGGAAGCCACACCATAGGATTCGGATGTCCTCCGTTATGAAGGAAGATTTACGGATATGGGACATATTTTTGCAGGAATTCAATGGCACTTCCGTGCTGATGTCGGCTGAGCTGTCGTCCAGGGACTTGCAGTTATTTTTGGATGCGGCAGGTGGGGTGGGTTTAGGCATCTATTTCGCGGGAGCATGGTGCGCGGAAAGCTGGCCGCAGGCATGGCGGGACGCGGGTTTAGTCACCAATATCGCCTTTCTGGAGTTGTTTCCCATGCGCGTAGCTCTGGAATTGTGGCCGGAGCGTTTGCGTAACAGGCGACTGCTCTGGTGGTGCGACAACGAGGCTGTGGTGAGCGTTGTTAACCAGTACAGTCCGAGATGTGTTCCAGTGGCGGAGTTAATGCGGGAGGTGGTATTGGCGTGTTTGCGGTTGAATGTGGTAATCAAAGCGCGACATATTCCGGGATGTACTAATAATATAGCGGATGCCTTGTCTCGTTTTCAGTGGGACCGATTTCGGAGACTGGCCCCGGAGGCCGAAGAGCGTGGTCTGCGGGTCCCAGAGCACTTGTGGAGGATTGGCCTGCAGAGATGCTGAGGTTGTTGCGTGCTTCTGTGGCACGAAGTACTTGGGCAGCGTACCTGACGGGCTGTGAGAAAGTGGAGGACTTCCTACGGGAGCGAGGATGGAAACTGGATGCGGTATCGGATTGGATGTTGGCCGGTTATGTGGCGGCTGCTAAAGAGAAAGGGTGGTCCAGGGCGGCCGTGCGTTCCCATGTAGCCGGGTTTGTGTTTTTTGCACGGGCAGTTGGGTGTTTACGGGAAGGGTCCGGGTTCGTGACTCAAAAATTGATGCGAGGGTGGGGCAGGTTACGTCCTGCGTCACGGGACTGCAGGCGTCCGATTACGCACGAACTGCTGGTGAAGTTATGTAGAGTGCTTCCGGGAGTGGCGGATTCGGCCTACGAAACACGGCTGTTCAAAGCGGTTTTTTGTCTAGCCTTCTTTGGGGCCTTCCGTATGGAGGAGTTAGTAGCGCCCTCCAGGAAGGTGGGAAGAGAGAGTGGGTTACAGCGCCAACATGTGCGGGTGGAGAGTGGGCGGATCAGTATGCTCTTAGCCCGTTCGAAGACCGACCAGCAAGGTCGGGGCCAGTGGGTGGTGCTGCAGGAGATAGAAGGCGTACCGACCTGTGCAGTGGCGGCACTGCAGGACTACTTGCAGGTACGACCTACGGCAGAGGGAGCGATCTTTATACATGAGGATGAGCGGTTGCTGACTCGTTTCCAGGTGTCTGCGGTGCTTCGCATGGTATTGCGGCAGGTGGGCGAGATGGCGCATCAATTTGCTTCCCATTCCTTCCGCATAGGGGCAGCCATGAGCGCAGCGGCTGCGGGCTTGTCCGATCAAGAGGTGCAGCGCATTGGGCGATGGCGCTCTAAGGCGTTTCGGGGCTATGTACGTATGTGAAGGGCGGGGGGGCTCATCATTTCTTTTCTTTTGCAGATAGAGTTCGGGTTCCTCTTGACTGCTGGCTGATCGGCCACTCCTATGTGCACTGGGCTGGCAGGAGAGCGGCGATTCGACCGGCGGGTGCGAATCTCGGACTCGATCCCTCTGCAGTGTCGGTTCGATGGCTGGGTGAGCGGGGTCTACGTTGGATGCAGTTGCTCCCTTTGCTGCGGCACCACAGGAGACTGCGGCAGGCACCGGACCTCATCTTACTTCACCTGGGCGGCAATGATCTGGCGACGTGGACCTGCCGGCAATTGATCAGAGCGGTGCAGCGAGATCTGGAAGAGGTCCAGCAGTTAATTCCCGGCGTCATCTTGATATGGTCGGACATTATTCAGCGGCCGAGTTGTCGCACCCAGAGACGTTGGTCTCGCGGACTTACTAAAATTAACCGGCAGATTGGCCGGTGGGTCTGTGCACATGGGGGGTACCAAGTGCTTCATCCTTGGGTGGAGGTGGACTGTGTGGGATTATATGGTAGCAATGGGGTGCATTTGTCCCCGGTGGGGCTGGATTTGTTATTAAACGATTGGCAGGAGGCCCTGGAGTGGGTAGTGTCCAGAGATGCACGCTGGTCGCAGCTTTAGGGGGGGGCGGCGCGTGGGTGAACAGGTTGCCCGCGCCGGTGGCGGGATCCCGGAGGTTCCGGGGTCCAGAGCCTTGGCTAAACTTGGGCCGGGGGTGGGGTACCCCCGACCCGGAGAACCCCTGGGTGGGCTTTTGCTAATGATAAGGCGAAGTCGGGTGCCCGGAGGGGGAGAGAAGTGGGGAAAGCGGAGGCGGGCCCCACCTTGCTATAGACATGGCGGGTGAGGCCTCATTCCGTTGGGCTAAAACAATTATGGTTACTAGCTGTTTACTGTTATATGTTGTATTGGTTAATTAAAGCTGCGACCATGCGTTTGACCATAAAGTTGGTGTGTGAGTATTTGTGGAAGGGGTGGGGGATGCAAAGCGAGGGCGGAGCCCTAGTCGAAGGCTTTGAGGGAGCGTCGAGTCCGGCCTGCTCCAGTTACAGTTGCAGATAGCTGGGCTGTGCATCTTGGAGAACACAAAAAACAAGCACTAATAATTTGAACAAACCATGCTGCAGCACCAGCAGCCAATGTAGTAACATAGTAGCATAGTAACAGAGTATATAATGTTTGATAAAGACCAGTATGGTCCATCTGGTCTGCCCAGCAAGGTGGCAAGACTAGGTGTACCTACTGCTCCTTGCAGGTCACCCCTCCGCATGCCTTTATTTAAGGGTGTACCCACCGCTCCATGCAGGTCATCCCTATTTGTTGAGATATAAGCGATAGTTAAGTTTATTTGCCCAGGGAAGACCATGCACTTTCCTGGTGGCAGGCTCTGGTCAGGAGCCATGCTGTTGCATTTTGCACAACTTGTACGTGCCGGAGGGCTCTATCCAGCAAACCAACATACAAGATGTTACAATAATCAAACGTACCATGCACCAAAGTCTGAACAAGTCTCAGAGCCAACATTTCCAGGTAGAGCCGCAGCTGCCGGGACATACAAAGCTTAAACCAAGTTGACTTAACCACACAATTGAGCCGCCTCTCCCCCACCCCAGTTCATTCTAATACAACATCCAGGGAGTGCAGTTCCTCTGTCCAGGAATCTCAAATCCCGAAATGGTTGGCAAGCGATGAAAAGTCCAACCGCACAACTGTCCTGAAGTACAGGCACATAGTTTAATCAACATTGAACACCACGCCACTGCCTGACAGCCAGTCATGAACCTGTGCGAGGCAACTGTTCAGCCACCCCACAGCTTTCTTCAAAACCCCACTCAAAGGAACCAGAATCTGTAGGTCATCAGCATAAGCTTAAAAGGAAAGACCGAAGGCATGTATTACTGCTCCCAGGGGCTGCAAGCAAATATTGAACAACAAAGGGGATAAGGGGGGACCCTAGGATACCCCCCATTCCCAAATGTATAAATACAAACAGCCCACCAGACCCCTGACCAGTCACATAAACAACCCTACCTCTTTCAACCCAAATGCACACTCTACCACCACACAAACCCCAAATATCCACCCACATTTCTATATACAGTAAATACTCTCTGCGCCGAGGCACACACACATACACAGGTGCAATTCTCCCCTAGACACACACCTATACCCACGCTAACAGGCACATACAATTCTTCCCGCACACTTACACTTATACACTCTGTCTTCCATCCACATTACCACAAAGGTATACTTTATCTCCCCACATACCCTTTCCCCCACATATATGCACATCCTGGACCCATACACCTCACCCCTACAAGCACACATATATTTGGCCCTAGACACATGCACGTAACTGTCCCCCATACATATACCCCGATATGCTTCAAACAACTGCAAAGCCCACTCTATACACACAAGCATTTTCAACCTCCATGTTTTTCTCACAGCAAAATACTTTTATGCAGAAATTACTAACAGTAAATCAATTCCCCAAAATACGTTGGAAATGTTGGATTTTTTTTTCTTTTCTGACCAGAGTGAATGGTGGTACTTTTCATACGTTTTTTAAAATTCAAATCACTCTATGTGTCCTGGAGAAAACCCGATTTTTATAGTTTGTGATAGCTATCATTAGACCAATGTAATAATTTTTAAAACATATTGAAAAATTATTATGCCGATCCAATAAAATGTATCACAACTTGCCCAGATTCCCATTTATCATATTATATTTTTTTGTGTCAGTCAATGTTGGCTGATGAGGCCAAAAAAAGATTGTTTTCTTTGCTAATAATCTCTTTTCTACTATATATTTAGGCATTTCAAGCAGACTGCTTATAGTCCCATTTTTTTTGCCAAAGTAGTCACTTAATATAGCCTTGAGGTTTTATCTGTAAATCAATTAACAGTATAAACTGCTGCATTCATTATTTAGCAGAAATGCTATGTGCCCCTTCCATGGGCTCAGGTCATTTGATGACTACAGAACCTGCTTGGTGTCTAGAAGTCAGCCGGATATAGAAACTGGTTTTGACAGGTTGCATGGGTGGGTGGCTGAAACTCAGGATCTGAAAGAGATAGATACTAAAATATTCCTTTCTGCTCAGCACAGCAATATTTCCTCTTCTGCGGGCCATGAGAGAATGGATGATGTGCCAAAAAACAACTGCAGGAACGGTTTCTTATTTTTCTGTTCTTAGAACAGGAATTGATTAGCAGTGCTACCATCACTTAATTATAGATATGTAACCTCCGTAAGACAGTGGTTTGGACTGACTCCTGCCTTTACCAGCTGGCCTTGATGCTCATAGAAGATGTGATGGTTTGTTGGCAGCCTATACACATTGCCCATGTGTGAGCCTGGCAAGGTGCCCATTCACAACTTATTCTGCTGTTTTGTCTTGGTAATAAGCGCCAGCTGAACAAAGATGAATATCACAGCTTAGTTTATGACAGGGTAAGTGATGCCTTTTCATGTGCAGCAAAAGCAAAAATTAAAACAAAAACACAAAACAAAAAAAATCTTTGTTAATGTCTTCACTGCATGCAAAATGTTCCTGCCTGTGTGCTACCGAAGCAAAGATAAAAATACGGAAAATTGATCAAATGGTTAATAACTAATGTCAAGGCAAGCTGAAAGAGACAATTATAGCAAAACAAAAAAGAAATTTTTCAAAAAATGGAAAAAAAGGATCCAAATGAAGAAAACGGGAAACAGCATAAGCACTGATAAGTGTAAGAATTGATAAGAAAGGCAAAAAGAGAATTTGAAAATAAGCTTGTAATAGCGGCAAAAATTCATAATAATTTTTTTAGGTGCATTCAAAGTAGGAAGCCTGTGAGGAAGTCAGATGGACTGTGAGATGCCTGAGGAATAAAAGGGGCATTCAGGGAGGACAAAGCCATAGTTACTGATAAGATGTGAGTTAAATACTGCTAATATTACTACTACAAATACTAATAATAGCGGAGAGCCTAAATGAACTCTTTGCTTCAGTCTTTAGCTAGCCATGCTAGAAATGGTCATGATTCAGAGAGAATGAAACACATCTTTACTTATAATAAGCCAAATCAACAAATTAAAAAATATCAAACTATCCACTCTCGGGGGGGCGGAGCCCGATGTCCAGCGGGATGGTCGCATAATGCTGAGGCTCCTGAGAGGCCTACTCAGAATCCTGAATTAACACCGGACAAACTTGAATTTCTGCTCTGATCTTGCCGGGGCACATTGGTGAGATGGCGGGGACCAAACCTACGCGCCTGGAATTTGGCTCTTCAGCGGCTTCTCACGGTAAACGCTCCAAAACTGAACCCCCGTCCCCGCAGAAGGGGCTGGCTTTGCGCGAGGGCCCCGAAATGCAGCAGGAAATCCTCGCAGAAATTAGAGGGGTTAAGGACCTCGTGCAATCAAACGGTGAAGCACTTCGAGCGCTGAGGGAAGATCTTTGTGTACTGCAAGGCAGGCTAGAGGGGCTCTCTTCGCGTCAGGACAAAATGGAGAATATATTAGACTCCCATGCGGTCCGGCTGTCCAAACTCGACAAAGTTGAACGTCAGGTGCGGGCTTTGCAGAAAGAAGTGGAAGATGGCAATATTAGAGCGCGCCGCAACAACCTGTGCCTCGTGGGCCTACCGGAGGGAGCGGAATTGGGTGACATGAAGGAGTTTTTAAGTAAAATCCTCCCTTCCTTGCTCCAAATCACCTTCACCAAAGAATTGGAGATCGATCGTGCTCATCGTGTACCCACAAACATAACGCTCAACAGGAAGACCCCGCGGCCTATCATCTTTCGACTTTTGAGATATCAACATGTGGAACAAATTCTCAGTGCCTCCCGGGCAAAGGGCCATATGGAGTTTGAGAGCCACAAGGTCTCCTTCTATCCTGACTTGGCTAAACCCACGGTCGACCGCCGAAAGCGCTTTCTGGAATTTCGGCCGAGGCTTCAACAATTACAAGCACGCTATGGTTTGCTGTACCCGGCCAAGCTCCGAGTCACGCTTCACAATCAGACAAGAACATTTGAGGACCCTGAGCTACTAGCGGAGTTTTTGGACTCTAAAGAAGCCGACTTGATGCGCTGATTTCCAGAATATTCCTGCCAGTACTCTCATATCCTCTGTGCCTGCCATATTGGATTTACCGCGGCTCAGCGAAGAGTTTATCGAAGGAGGTCTGTCGCCTTATTTTGAAGATATCTGGGACCCGACTCCATCTACCCATTGTAGCCTCGACGAATATCAGAGACAGTGTTTCTTATGGACTCTGGTGTTTCTTTTCTTTTATTATGTCTTATCTCCTCTCTAGGGCCTCCTCCCGCAGACATCTGGTCGCCATATTCATTGGGGGTTTGCTTCTTCTCTAAGTTACTTTGGTACATACTTTTCAATATGGTGTATTGGCCAGCATATTTGGTGCTTATGTCATTAGTGTACAGATTCTGATTATGTTGTAAGTTTTCAAGCGCTTTTACCTAAAATGTCTAGTATCGACTGATGACACCATGTAAGATTTTTCATTGAACGTACAAGGAATCCATAATCCGATAAAACGGAGGAAACTCCTATGCTATCTAAATCATGAGGCTGCGGACCTGATTTTCCTCCAAGAAACACATTTCAATTCGAAGGAAACTTTCCACTTCAATACTAAACCTTACATGGTGGCCGCCTACTCCCCAGCTGCTTCTAAGAAATGTGGGGTTGCTATATTGGATAGGAAATCTCTGCATGCTACTATTGTAGCGATTTGCTTAGACACAGCGGGTAGATAGCCCAGCGTTCACCTCAAGATGGGTAACTTTAAAATTACATGTATATGCCTTCATGTTCCTAATATGGATGACCCTGTCCTGTTGCGATTACTGCTCAGGCTGCGCAGGCCTCTGCTAATTCTTCATTGATAGTGGGGGGGTTTCCATTCAGGTCCTGATCCTCTGATTGACAAATAGTAGTCCAGGATAAGTGGTCCCCCCAAGAGTCATATCGCGCTTACCTCTATGATCAATGATATTATTCTAGTCGACCTACGGAGGCTAATACACCCCAATGAGCTAGACTTTACCTTCTTCTCTTCCTTTCACAAATTCCAGTTTCGCATAGATTTCTTTCTAATATCAACATTGTTAGCTCCCCAGGTCTCTTCCTAAGAAGGGTCGTTTTCTCCTGATTTTATGCTGGGTATAGCCATGTGTTTGATCACGGGGACTTGGAGGGATAGCTCTCGACTTGCTGTCAATGAATAGTGGAACCTTGTCTGCTTATATAGTAACTATGAGCAGATATCTTGGAGGGCTATTTTCCATACCCAATTTCATTCTTGCTTGTCTAAATGGCAGATGCTCAATGATCATGTACCATCTGCTTATTGCTTCGACATGTCTGTTTAATGTACACTCATCATGTCTCAGATCGCTGTAAAGTTTTGTAACATAATAATGTTTCAGACCGCTGGAAGGTTTTGTAACACAATAATGTCAGTACACGTCCGCTTCGAGAATGTTTTAGTTTCTAGAGAAGAAGCAGGGGGGAGGGGGTGGTGGGGGTTTGCTTTGGTGTATGTATCACATTACATGTATGTATTTGTCTCTTAGTTGTATGTCTTCCTTTCCTTTGTTGTTGCAAAACGAAAATAAAGAATTTAAAAAAAAAAAAAATATCAAACTATTCATTTAACAGGTTTTTTATACCGCTTTATCATTTCAGTCAAAACTTGGATTTTTCTGAGGCAATGGTAGGTTAAGTGTGCAAGGCCACAAGAAGTGCTAGTGGGAATTGAACCGTGGTTTCTTGGTTCCCAAACCAGGGCTCTAATCATTAGGCTAACCTGAATGGCATATGCTCCAGAGTACTAAATTAACTCAAAAATTAAATTTGAGATCTGCTATTTGTAATCTAATCTAACTAAAATTGTCTATGGTAGCTGAAGATTGGAGTTTGGCCAATATAAACCAATTTTTTAAAAGGGCTCCAGGGGTAATCTGAGAAACTGCATACCGGTGATCATGATGCCATTGCTGAGCAAAATGGTAGAAAATATTATAAAGAATACATAGATTGCCATAGTTTTATGCAACAGAATCAGTATGGATTGAGCTATAGAAGTCTTGCCTTACCAACCTGATAATCCACAGAACCAGGATCTGTCCTGCCATTTAATATACTCAAGAGGTGCCACAGTGGACTAGTAAAATATTTAGAGTATGTATTTACAGGCAACATTCCTTGATCAGGAAATAGTAACTATGGTGATGCAAGTGCATTTTGTTCTTCCCTCTGGAAGCATTGCTTTCATGAAACATGCACTTTTTTGCACTTTAGTCCTGGTCAGGAGCAGGTATAGACACGGACATGTCAACAATCATGGCATGACATTCCTGTGCCATTCTGAAATCACACCATCACATGCAAATCCCTTGCTTCACCCAGGATACACCTCCACCATGACCCCATGCTGCAAGGTCATTCTCGCACTGGGGGCATCTGTACAAGGTCTGTCCAAAAAGAAACTGAACTTGTTTAAATAAACATGATGATACGCTTACAGCTTAGTCAGACTTGTCTCCTTCAAAGCATTACTCTTTTCTATTTATACACTACTTCCAACATTTTTTTTGTTTTCTGGAACACATCCTGGAACATAAGAACATAAGATATGCCATACTGGGGCAGACCAAGGTCCATCAAGCCCAGTATCCTGTTTCCAACAGTGACCAATCTAGATCACAAATACCTAGCAGTTTCCCGAAAAGACACACAGGTTCTACAGTGCTTGTATTGGGACAAGCAATTGATTTCCTGGGTCCTCTTTAATCATGGTTTATGGACCTTTCCTCCAGGAACTTGTCCAAACCCTGTTTAAACCCAGCTACAATAACAACTTTTACTACATACTCCGATAATGAATTCCAGAGTTTGATTACATGTTGAGTGAAAAAATATTTTCTCTTATTAGTCTTAAACGGGTTACACTGTAGCTTCATGGCATGTTCCCTAGTCTTTCTACATTTTGATGGTGTAAAAAAATAAATAAATATATATATATCTTTACCTGTTCCACTCCATTCAGAGGGCTTTAAGCTAGATTTGATGAGGATGGGTGAAGAAAGCCCGCAGGTAAGTGAAACATTAAATACCTTTATGGAAATGGGCAAAAGGGGCAACATATGGAAAGCAGTGTGTATAGATCCCAGACATTGAGGCTTTAATGGGCGAGGCTGATTTGGATTTAGTGGCGGCAACAGAGTCGTGGTTCATGGACAACCATGACTATGATGTAACTATACCAGGCTATACTTTATTCAGAAAAGACAGGGAAGGAAGAAAGGGAGACAGAGCAGCAATATATGTAAAACATAATGCTAAAGCTATCAAAATACAGGCTTAAATGGGAGAGAGGAGGCACTGTGGGTTAAACTAGAAAGAGGGAAAGAGAAATCCATTTGCAATGGCATGATATACATATCTCCCTCACAGGGAGAAAAAGTGGACAGAGATTTAATAGAAGATATACACAGCATTGCTAGGAAAGAGGAAATGCTGCTGATAGGGAATTTCAATATGCCAGATGTTGATTGGTGCATCCATGCTGCAGTATCCTGGATTCTCTACAGAGAGAAGTATTCAAGCAAATGGTAAAAGAACTCATTTTGTGGAATGGCGTGTAGGTTCCATAGCAAATTTTCTTCTGTCTCTTCTATCATTTGAAATTAGCAACCTTTCAGAGTGGATTTCAACTTTGGGAATAAAAAGAAGTCCGCAGGGGCCAAATCTGGAGAGGTGGGAGGCTGCAAGACTAGAGACATCTCATGCTTTGCCAGAAATTCATGGATAAGGAGCGACATTTGAGCAGGTGCATTGTCATGATGCAGCATCCAGGTCTTGTTCCTCCACTCTTCAGGCCTCTTTTGTCACACTGCCTTTCTCAAACACCTCATGATGTTCAAGTAAAACTGTCTGTTGATTGTCTGACCCCCTTGGACTCAGGATGAACTATGCCCTTTCAATTAAAAAAGACATCAACTACAACTTCACATCTGATAGACTCTGAAGTGTTTTTTTTGGTCACTGCGATGATTCTCCCACCCATTGGGGTGATTGGGATTTTGTTTCAATATTGTATCCATACACTCATGTTTCATCATCTGTTATGACATCTTTCAGAAAGTTTTCATTTCCATCTGAATGATCCAACTCCTGAATGACTGTGGCACAGTTCACTTTTTGCGCATCTGTCAAGAGACGTGGGACAAAGTTTGCAGCAACACGATACATCTGAAGTTTTTCAGTTACAGTTGTGTGATATGAACTTTTACTGATGCCTACTTCTTTGTCAACTTCACGGAAAGTTAGGTGACAATTTTCAAGAATCAAAGTGAACATTGTCCATTGACGTGGAAGGCCGTCCAGTTTTGGGATTGTCTTTGGTGGACGTTCTGCCTGATTTGAAAGGCCGGTACCATTCGTAACATTGTGTGCAGCTTAAACAATCCTCTCCATAAGCTTTCTGCAACATCTGAAAAGTCTCAGTAAAATGTTTTGTCAAGTTCACACAGAATTTCATACAAATGCGTTGCTCTTCAAGATCTTTCATATTTCAACTTGCAAAAAATCGCAAAAGGCACATGAGATGAGTTCACTCTACTGCATGTAATCCATAACTAATTCACGTGGCATGATCAAGTAAGTGGGAGGTAAAGCTCAAGGTAAACACTACACATCACCATTATCGCGGGTCTGCTGTGTTGGCTTACTGGCGCCCTCTTTAGCAAGTTTGATTTCTTTTTGGACAGACCTCGTATACCTATTTTTCTTAAATGGCTCCTGGGACATCTCCATGAAATTGCATGTCTAAGTGCCAGTTTTCTGATGTCCAGATCACTTGGAGGCCTAGTCCAATCAAGCCGCCCATCCCTTGGTAGGTCTGGGCAGAATCGGGCCGCTAATGTTAGACCCGATTCTGATACTGTGGCCCCTAAGGGATCAGAATCTGGTCTAGCATGTGGATGTGCAGCCTGGGACCCAATTATGCCCGGCTGCATGTCCCAGCGATTACCCATGTAGCGGAGTCAGGCTCCTGAATGGAGCTACAGAGCATGGCGTCCCATCGCCATGGCACTGTGGCTCCATTCAGGAGCTGTGAATGCCTGCCACTGCAAATAAACTCCTTTCCCTGCAGCCATACCTTCAATGCAGCCTCCCATGGCCAGGGTTCAGCTGTGGGGAACTTCTGCCACCCCTGCCTCACCTGTCCACACTGGTCGCCGAAGAAACACCATGTCCAGGGGGCCCTATTCCACCTCTGAGATGGAATAAGTCCCCTGTCTAGTTCCGAGGCCCTGGACATACAGGGCTTACCTCGGAATTGGCCCTGTATGTCCGGTGTCATGGCTCGCCCATACCCCACCCTTGGAACGCCCCCTACTGCCCCCATCTAGGCTTCCCCATACAAACCTGCTGTTTGTATGGGGAAACCTTTTGCTGGGGCAAGCAGGGGAGCAAATAGTAGGGATGGATGTCCCAACAGGACGTCCATCCCCGCCACTCGTGCGATGGAATGACCCAGATAGTGTATCTGGATTTTCAGAAAATGTTTGACAAAGTCTCTCATGAAACACTCCAGAGAAAATTAAAAATTCATGGGATAGGAGGCAATGACCTGTTGTGCACTGGAGATTGGTTAAATGATAACATGAGGAGGGATCTAGCTAAGCTTGAAGAATGGTCTAGAATTTGGCAGCTGGGATTTAATGTTAAAAAATGTAAGGTCATGCATTTGGGCTGCAGCAATCCAAGGGAGCAATATAGTATAGGTGGTGAAGTACTTTGGTCCATTAAAGAAGAGCGGGACCTGGGCGTGGTTGTGTCTGATGATCTTAAAGTAGCTAAACAGGTAGAAAAGGCGACGGCAAAAGCTAAAAGGATGCTTGGGTGCATACAGAGAGGAATGGCTAGCAGAAAAAAGGAGGTGATAATGCCTCTGTATAAGTCTTTGGTGCGACCTCATTTGGAGTATAGTGTGCAATTCTGGAGACCGCACCTTCAAAAGCATGTGAACAGGATGGAGTCAGTGCAGAGGGTGGCTACTAAAATGATTAGTGGTCTTCATTATAAAGCATATGAGGACAGGGGCGGAGTCTGCGCGAAGACAAGATGGCAGCTTGAGAGCTTAGCTCCCCGGACCCCGGCAAGTATCCTGAGAGAAACGGAGAGTAAACGGAGCAAAGTGGCTGATACTACTAATTTGGCTTGTCTAGGAAGCAATGGCCAACCTCAAACCCGCGAAATTGGATTTTGCGCCCGGGAGTAATTCGGGTTCCAAGAGGGCAAAGTCAGATCCCCTATCTCCGCACAATATGGCGGCCACCCGGGAGTCAGAGGAGATGCTGAGAGAGTTATTGGGGGAGATGCGCTCAGTGAAGGAGCTGGTGATGGCGAATGGAGAGGCATTGGGGAAAGTGCAAGGCGAAATGCAGGACATAAGAGAACAAATGGAGAGGCTTACAAACAGGATGGATTCCTTAGGGGCGTCGGTCGCAGCGCACGAGGCAAAGCTGGCACGTGTGGACAGGTTGGAAAAAAAGATGGAGAAGTTGGAATTAAGTATGGAAGATGTCGCAAATCGAAATCGGAGAAACAATGTGCGCATGTTAGGAGTACCGGAGGGAGCTGAGGGGTCGGACATGATATCATTTCTAATAAAAACTTTACCTTCGCTGCTACATTTAAAGTTCCCCGGCTCCATGGAAATTGAAAGGGCACATAGGATTCCTGCGCAACCCAACTTACATGCACGAGGCCCGAGGCCAATTATTTTTTGCCTACTGAGATACCAACATGCCATGCAGATCCTGGAGGCATCTAAATCTTTGCGGTCAGTGGACTTTGAGGGGCACAAGATCCTATTCTTTCCTGACTTCTGCAGAGGGACCGTGGAAAAGAGGAAGCAGTTTCTCGCCCTCCGGCCCCGACTTCAACAGCTCCAGGCCAGATACAGGTTATTTTACCCTGCTCGATTAAAAGTGACTCTTAACAATCAGACGAAGTCCTTTGATGTCCCGGCGGTGGCGGTTCGATATATCGAGGAGCAAGAGGCTTTGCAGATGCGGTAGCCATCTTTATCTAGATGCAGGACTCAGTGCATTTGGGGTAGAGGGCCTAGAGAGTGACTGTGCCTTTTCTAGGTTCTCCAGTCATATCAGTAGTACATCGGGCTGTCCCTAGCTTGGGGCAGCTCGCATTATGTGTGTGTAATTCAGTTATTAATACGCTCATGTACAGAGATGTGGGGAACCTGTTTATTCTTTGGGGGAGGGGAGATGGTCTCCACTCCTTTCTTCTCTAGTATGTGATGGTTGGGATGGCTGGGGGAGTAGTAGGAGGGTGGGTGGCGCATGATATGCTATAATATAATGGTATACTACAATATAATGTATATAATAACCCTTTGGGGTTGGTATAGGGGGGATATGACTGTATGTTTGGGTAAATTGAGGGTTGGCTTAAAGTTGCTAAGGGGTCAGCATTTATAATAGCGGATGTTTTATTTGTGTCATAGCCAGTTAGTAATGAATGCTTAAGAAGGTAGTGTTTTCTTGGGAAGAGCATGTGATGTATTTAAATCTGTATGGGGGGGGGTTCGGTTTTTGAGGGCCACCTGTTTTTGTGTTTGCTCACCCACTATAATTTTCTCTTTGGAGACACAGTTGACACCTTGCAAGCTCAGTTCTGGTTCTCTCAGCTCAGTCACCTTTGCAATGTGGGGAAAGGGGGTGCAGACCGGAAGGAGCGGGGAATGGTTTTTCTTTGACAAGAATGGGTGTGGTTAGATGCCTATCCCTGAACGTTAAAGGGATAAATCACCCGATCAAGCGTAAAAAGATACTACTCTATTGTCAGAAACAAAGTGCTGACGTAATTCTTTTACAAGAGACGCATCTGTCGACCTGTGAAACGCAAAAGCTTGCGCTAGGCAAATATAGTCTAGTAGCCCATGCCCCCGCGTGTCTGAAAAAGAACGGAGTGGCAATTCTGGTCAGGAAATCGCTTAAGTTTCAGGTTCTGTCCTCACGGGCTGACACGGAAGGCAGGTGGGCGGGGGTGCACTCTCTTATAGAAGGTCGACAGGTGTGTATCTTTAATGTATATGCTCCTAACAATGACAATCCTTCCTTTTTTCAGGGGTTAGCAGCAGCTATTCAGGAATATGCCAGTTGTCCCCTAATCATAGGGGGAGATTTTAACCTGGCTCTTGATCCTCTAATTGATCGGAAGCCTAGCCGGACGCGAAAAAGAGAAAGAGCCTTGGAAGTATTGCATTCTATAATGGATTCCTTTGGGCTGGAGGATATCTGGAGGCTGCATCACCCCACTGAAGCTGATTATACCTTTTTTTCTACTCCGCATGGCTCACACTCGAGAATAGATTACTTTTTGGTGTCTCAAACGTTAGTTCAGAGTGTGAGTGACTCGGGAATCCTAAGTACGAGTGTCTCGGATCATGCAGCTGTAGTGATAGAGTTTGACCTGACAGCAGATTCCTGTAAGAAGGAGGCGTGGTTTTTTCCCAGGTATTTGCTAACAGATGAGCCATTTAAACTATATCTTCGGGAAACCTTGAACGAATACTTTGAAAACAATCGGGTCAGTGATACCCCAATATGGGCCTGGTGGGAAGCTTTTAAAGCATCAATGAGAGCCCAGATAATGAGCTATGTGATTGCCCAGCATAGGGCTACTCGAGCTGAGGTGAAGGCCCTGGATCAACAGATACGGGCTGGAGAGAGAATCCTACAAAGGAAGTTTAATACTAGGGTCTTGACTCAGTTTCAAAAGCTAAGATATGCTTATAATACGGCTCTCAGTTCAGAAGTGGAAAGAGCAGTTTTCCCCATGCAAGTGCGATATCATGTGGAGGCCAATAAAGCAGGGAAAGTGCTAGCTTCGCAACTCAAGCCTCGGGAAGAAAAAGCTCGTATTGTGGTAATAGAGGATGAACGCGCAGGTCCTCTTTATAAGGATCAAGAAATCTCAGATGCTTTCTCTGAGTTCTACCGCCAACTCTATGCGTCTGAGGGAGTCTGTGAGAAGACTGAGGCGCGGCGCTTCCTGAATCAGATCGCTCATCCCTGTCTGGCACCGGAGCAGCAGGCCGCCTTGGGCGCACCGATTCAACTGGAAGAGATTAAGCTGGCTTTATCCACAATGGAGAATGGGAAAGCAGCAGGACCAGATGGCATTCCAGTCGAGTTTTATAAGCTGCTGGAGCCCGAACTCGGGCCGCAGTTGTTATTCTTTTATCACCAGCTACAAGAGTTAGACTGTCCTGCTGGGGCCTTTACGAATGCTACAATAATTGTGCTGCCGAAACCTGGGAGAGACTTGAGCAAAGTGGGTAATTACCGACCTATCTCACTCCTTAATGCTGACTACAAGTTGTATTCATCTATTCTTGCTGCCCGCCTTAAGAGGGTCATGGAATCGTTGATTCATCCGGATCAATGTGGTTTTGTAGCAGGAAGATCCACCATGGATAATGCAAGGCTGCTCTGTAATATCCTGGAGATCACAAATGGCTTGGACTCCCCATACATAGGCCTCTCATTGGATGCTGAGAAGGCATTTGACAGGGTGGAGTGGTCCTTCATGTTCATAGTGCTGGAATGGTTCAATTTTCCTCCTTCCTTTATCCGGATGGTACAGCTACTCTATACCAATCCGGCAGCTCGGATTCTGGCAAATGGGGTGCTGTCTCAACCTCTCTCACTGTCCCGAGGAACAAGGCAAGGATGCCCTATGTCGCCTCTACTCTTCAACTTGGTGTTGGAACCACTGCTGCTTAGGTTACGGCAGGCAGATGAGATTAAAGGAGTAGATATTGCTGACCTTCAGGTGAAGGCTTCAGCTTATGCGGATGATCTGTTACTGTTCCTTACGCCGGATTCCATCTCACCGGTGTTACATCAAATAGGAAGATATGCTACCCTCTCTGGCTATAAAGTCAACTGGACTAAGTCTGTCGCGTTTCCCCTAAATAAATATGGGAATCAGTCGATGGTACAGCAGTTCGGATTTCAGTGGGAATCGTCGATGTGCAAGTACCTGGGTGTGCAAATCGGTAGCCATGTTGATGAAATTCTCAAAATAAATGGAGAACGTATGAAAGATACAGCGCGTCTTTTTACAGCGAAATGGTCCCCTCTTCACCTCAGTTGGTGGGGAAGATTGGACTCTCTCAAGATGGTCTTGGTACCAAAGATAAACTATATTCTGGGAATGATTCCAATATTCTTCCAAGAGTCGTTATATAAGGAGTTAGAGAGGATCCTGTCCCGCTTTCTGTGGAATGGAAAAACCCCAAGAATTGCGATGAAGAAGCTGAAGGAATCCAAAGAAGCCGGGGGTGTACAATTCCCGGATTTCCTTATGTATCATCGGGCGGCGATCTTAAGTCAAGGGGCCCTATGGGCAGGGGATGTTGGAGATACCAAGAGACCCATATGGCTGGAAGTCGAAGAACGCTTGGTTGCTCCGTTACCCTTGAATTTATGTATGGGGGGGGATGCGTATGATGGAGACCTCGCAACTAGGAAGAGTATTTTTATCTATGCAGAAGGCTTATCATGATCTGTCGCTCTGCCTAGGGGGAGACAATTCCATATCTAGAAGAATGCCACTGTGGAACAACCCTGAATTTTAAATAAATAAGCGGGTGATATCCTGGAAAGTTTGGCAGCATTGTGGAGTCTGGCGACTGGGACAGTTGTTCAGGCAAGACAAGTGGAAGAACTTTCAAATGCTTCAGGAGGATTATAACCTGCCGCCTGCATGTTTCTTTCAATGGCTGCAGTTACAACACTGTGTGAGACAAAAGATAAAAAAACCTGCTTTGGTAACGGACAAGTGGGGTCTGGAGGAGTTCGTCGGAGAGTTAGTTGAACGGAATGGCCGTGTGTCCAGTATATATGGCTTCCTTCGGAGCAGGTTGCCAACCCAGCTTACTGGGCTACGGCAAACATGGGAAGAAGAGTTGGGTGTCCGTCTTCCTAAGGATCTTTGTTTTGCAAATTGGGGGTCGCTAGTGAGGCCCTCTCGTTCAGCCTCCCTCACTCAATCTATGTTCTTTTTTGCGCACAGGGCATTTTTTACACCGATCAGAGTGGCCAAGTGGAGTGCAGATGCGTCGCAATACTGCTGGAATTGTCAAAAGGAGGCTGGCACGCTGCGACATATGATTCTGGACTGTATAACTCTGCGGGAGTATTGGGGGGCTGTCTGGAAGAGGATCCAACAGGTGTTGTACTTTACTTGTCCATTATCCTGGCAGATTGTTGTGATGAGAGCGGCTGCTGAGATACCTAACATGCAGAAGGAAATTTTTTTTGTACTGAACTTTATGCTGGCCGTAGCTATAAAAGTTATACTTATGAGATGGAAGGATCCAGTGAAGTTAAGCTGGGTGCACTGGTGGAACTTAGTATGTCTGTATAGCCGATATGAGAAGGCTTATGATCATATTTATGCCTCAAGGGTCAACAGGGGGGTGATGATAAGTGGTCTGCACTAGATAGATACTCAAATGTTGGCGGTTACTGAGTTGGGAGGGGGGGCGGTCTGGGCTTGCAAGGTGTCGGGGGGGATATGGGAGGGACGATGGGTATGTAAGGGTGTCGTGGTTTAGGCGCCCTTTGATTGACAGTGTATCTGTGTTTTTGGTTTAAGTTTTGTTGTTGTGTTTTGTGTATGTGTTGGAAAATGTAAATATATTGAATAAAAAAAAAAAAAGCATATGAGGACAGACTGAAGGATCTTAATATGTACATGTAAAAAAACAAAAAACCCCAAAAGATATTATAATGCCTCTATACCGTTGCATGGTGAGACGGCACCTTGAATATTGTGTGCAATTCTGGTTGCCGTATCTTAAAAAGGATATAGCATTATTAGAAAAGGTTCAGAGAAGAGCCACCAAAATGGTAAAGGGGATGGAAGGATATTCCTATGAAGAAAGGCTAAAAAGGTTAGGGCTCTTTAACCTTGAAAAGAAACGGCTGAGGGGAGATATGATAGAAGTCTATAAATTAATGAACGGAGTGGAACGGGTAAACGTAGATCAACTGTTTACATTATCAGAATATAGGAAGACTAGGGGACATGCAATGAAGCTAACAGGGTAAAACTATTTAAGACTAATAAAAGGAAAATATTTTTCCACTCAACATGTAATCAAACTCTGGAATTTGTTACCGGAGGATGTAGTAAAGGCTGTTAGTGTAGCTGGGTTTAAAAAAGGTTTGGACAAGTTCCTGGAGGAAAGGTCCATAAACCATTATTAAGAAGGGAACCAGGATATAAATGCTTGACCTAGTACAAGCATTGCAGAACCTGTGTCTTTTGGGGAAACTGCTAGGTACGTATGACCTAGATTTGCCACTGTTGGAAACAGGATACTGGGCTTGATGGACCTTGGTCTGACCCAGTATGGCATATCTTATGTTTTCATGTTCTTATGTACACCTTAGAGGAAAGGCGGGATAGAGGTGATATGATTGAGTTGTTTAAATACCTCTGTGGCATAAATGTTCAGGGAGAGAGCCTCTTTCAATTGAAAGCAAGTTCTGCTATGAGGGGACATGGGATGAGGGTGAAGGGAGATAGATTCAGGTGTGATATGCGAAATATTTCTTTATGGAAAGAGTAGTGGATCCATGGGAAAAGTCTCCCAGTGGAGGTGGTAGAGATGAGGATAGTAACTGAATTCAAAAAAACATGGGACAAACACAGAGGATCTCTAAAGGTAAAAAGGGGACTTTTGTAGTTGTTGATATGGAAGGACAGACTAGATAGGCTATGTGGTCTTTTTCTGTCATCATATTTCTATGTTTCTATGTTACAAAACAGAGAGTAGGATTCATTGGACAAATTTCTCAGTGGAAGAAGGTGAATAGTAGAAAACCATGTTTTTTTAACATATGTACAAATTTTCTGGATTTGGGAAGAATGAGTAAAGTGGTATTCAAAGTTTTTAAATGGCATGCAGACTGTGTGAATTTGTATGAGGATCTTGCAAAACCAGAAGACTGGGCATCTAAATGACAAATAAAATTTAACGTGTATAGTAATGCACATAAGAAAGAATAATCCTAATTGCATCTACACGATGCTGGGTTTCACATTAGGAGTCACCACCCAGAAAAGTCATATAGGCATCATCATGGACAATATGTTGAAATCATCTGCTTAGTGTATGAGAGCAGGCCAAAAAAAACAAGGTGTGTGACTGCACCTTCAGTATTGCATACAAATTTGGTCGCCACATGTCAAAAAAGAGCAGAAATAGAAAAAATATAAAGCAGGTCAACCAAAATGATGAAAGGGATGGAATGACCCTTCTATGAAGAATGGCTGAGGAGGTTAGGGCTCTTCAGTTTAGAGAAGAGACAACTGAAGGTTAGTATGATAGAGGCCTATAAAATCCTGAGTGGAATGGAATACGTAAATGAAAATCAATTGTTTATCCCTTCAAAAAGTTCAAAGACTAGGAAGCATGTCATGAAATTACAAAGTGGTACATTAAAAACAAATAGGAAAAAATATTTTTCTTCTCTCTGGCTATACATATTCTCTATAACTTGTTACCAAGGGATGACGTAAAAATAATTAATGTAGCTGGGTTTAGAAAAGACTTGGACAAGTTCCTAGAGGAAAAAGCCATAAACTGTTATTAAAGTAGACCTGACAAAAGCTACTTCTTATCCCTTGGAGTACATACCAGGTATTTAGAATATGACCTGTATTAGCCACTACTGGAAACAGGATAAGGGGCTTGATGGATCTTTGGTCTCAATGTATGGCACTTCCTATATTCTGATGTTCTTAACTCATAGTCAGTCACAGCTACTTAATGGCAGGTTCTTGGAAGAAGAATTGAATGAATATTAAGCGAATCTATCCATTAGATTAAAGATATCACAGAGACAATACTGTATTTGCTCCTTTCTCAGGCAGATCTTGATATTTCCAATAGCAGGGCCAGGATTATCAAGGGATTACATCAACCAGCAGGAGTCACTTTTTCAAGGAATAAGAGACTGCTTGTGCCTTTCTAAACACTTTAAATGATATAATCTCTAGTAGGGCTAAATTCTCAAAACTGTGATATACTGAGGACCCGATTCAGTCTCGGACGTAAATCTCTTCTGTGCGTCGAGTCTGAACCGGACGCACAGAGT
Organism: Ichthyophis bannanicus; assembly: GCA_033557465.1. Lineage (NCBI taxonomy): Eukaryota > Metazoa > Chordata > Amphibia > Gymnophiona > Ichthyophiidae > Ichthyophis > Ichthyophis bannanicus. Next base: position 1,214,092,899 of record CM066033.1, on the reverse strand, counting down.
GGATCGAGATTCCGATCCCATGGGATCAGAATCATGAACAGTCCTGCATGTGCAGGCTGGGACAGTGACTCTGTCTGACCTGCATGTACAGGACTGCACCAGGCTAACTCAGTCAGGGCTTTTAAATGGAGTCGCAGTGCCATGGCGTCCTGTTACCATGGCACCGCAGCTCCATTTGAAAGCTGTGATGCCGGCCGCCAAGAACAAGAGTTTATTTCCCCCAGCCCGACCCACAATCTGGCCTCCTAAGGTCAGGGTCGCACTGCGCGGAATAAACCATGGCCTCCCTGTCCTATCCGCATCCCGGGCATTCCAAAATGAAACGTCCAGGGAAGTTATTCCACCTCGGAGGTGGAATAACCTCCCCGGACATTTCGCTGGCCCCGGATGTCCAGGGCTGACATTAGACTCGGCCCTGTACCTCCAGGGCCGGCAACCGCCCACTGCCCGCCCACTCTCCACCCCTGTGCCACCCATTCCCCACCCCCATCTAACTTCCCCACACAACCAGTGAGGAAGTTATTTGAGGGCAGGTGAAGCCACGAATAGCCATCCATCCCTACTATTCATGGCTCAGAATAACCCCCTGGAGGAACAATCTACTTAGATATACTTGGAAATCATTTCAAATGCTGGGTTTGCTACAGCTTTAAAATCCCTTAAAAACATAATAAAATGATCCAAGATGGCTGCATGCTGAATGGCTTGCTTATGCGCTTTTCAGTAAGGGGAGAAAGAGGAAAGTTAACCAGGTTCAGCGTTCCCAAACTGGCCTGCTAATCCCCTCTGTTGTTTCTTCGGGTTCTATTGACTTTTACTTACACAGAGAGCAGTGACTGGCAAGTGAATCAGAGGTTGTAAGCCTGGCTGTGAGTCCAATGGAGCAGTCAGACTCCTGGTCTCCTTTGGGTTGTGAGCTCATGCCTCCGGAGACATGGAAGCCCTCAAAGTTGGTTTGCCCTAATGCAGAGGTTCCCAACTCCAGTCCTGGAGGGCCAAGCACCATTCAGGTTTTCAGGCTGTTCCTAATAAATATGCATGAGTTGCATTTGCATGCACTGCCCCCATTGTATTCAAATGTATCTCATGCATATTCATTAGGGACAGCCTGAAAACCTGAATGGTGTTTGGCCCTCCAGGACTGGATTTGGGAACCTCTGCCCTAATGTCTCTACTATGCGGACGAAGGAGGAGGGAGTGTCCAGAGTTGGCATTCTCTGTCCCCTGTTGGAGCCATCCAGTGCAGGAGGAGCTGAGGGTGAAGGAGCCCCACTGGATCAGTGCCTAGGAGCAATCTCTAAGAGAGGGAGTATGTCAGTGACGGCTGTTGGTGCCGATTCCTCCATAGGCTGCATAGTCTGGGACTTGGTGGGCCATGCAGCCTTCTCGTTTGAGTTATAGCATCTGGAACATTTTACTTTGGAGTCTATCTGGTTGGCTATCAAGCGGATGGGAGAAGCTATAACTCCTCAAATTCAGATCCTTCAGGAGAAAACTCAGTCGATTAATGAGGCTTGTCTCAGAACAGTAAGTCTGTAACAACTTCGCAAACTGTGACTACTGGTTTAAAATCTTGGATAAAAGTATTGGAATCACACTCCGAAGCGTTTATTAAGGACTCTACTTTTTTTGAAGTCACGCTTGGAGCATTTAGATAACTTTAATCGTCTTGCTAACTTTAGATAATGAATTTTTCAAAATCTCCTAATGTTACCACTAAGAATATGTTCAGAAAGTATGTTCATGATGTGTTGGGGGTTCCTACTGAATCTTGCCCTCCATTGGTCAAGGCTTATTATTTGCCACAGAGTGTGAAGACTCCTGTTGGAGCTGCTCTTCCTGGTTTTCAGGAAGCAGATCTATTGAATATCTTAGAAATACTGAATACTTCTGATAGTGTAGAGGTTGTTCCTGCTACTTGCTTAATAACTTTGGCCTTGATATCTCACCATGAATGGCTCCTTAGGATGTTCTATAGGAAACATAATATTTCCTTTTTGGGTTACACTATAAGAATTTTCCCCAACCTCGCTAAAGAAACTCAGAGATGCAGGCGGGAGTTCCTGATTCTGCATTCACAAGTGCTGCAGCTGGGGGTGGGGATTTTTCTTGAAATATCCCTGTAAATGTCTTGTGAAGTTCCACGGGCAGTGGTATATATTTTATGTTCAATTGGTTTTCTTTTTATATGCCCGCAGATCTCTAGGGGAAGGGAGCTCTGACTCTCCTGCCGGGTCATTGAGTGAGGCCGGTTGTGCCAGTTCAGCTTTCCTTGATTGATTGTTTATCTGTATGTTTAAAATATCCTTCTTGGATCTTCTTTTGGTGGGCTAGAGGATTGGTATTTGTAAATTTCCTACTGTTTGCTTTGTATTTTCCTGTTGTTTTTTCTGTTAATGAATACCCACATTTCATGATCAAGTCATTGAAAGTTGTAAAATTTGCATAAATATAAAATAAAATAAATAAGAATGTAAGAAATGCCATTCTGGTTCAGACCAAGGCCCATCAAGCCCAGTATTCTTCTTCCAACAGTGGCCGATCCAGGTCACAAGTACCTGGCAGATTCCCAAAGGCATACAGGTTCCACAATGCTCATCCTGGGATAAGCAGTGGATTTACTAAGTCCTCTTTAATGATGGCCTATGGACCTTTCCTCCAAGAACTTGTCCAAACCTTTTTTAAACCGTTATACTAACAGCTTTTACTACATCCTCTGGTAACGAATTCCAGAGTTTGATTATGCATTGGGTAAAAAAATATTTTCTCTTATTAGTCTTAAATAGGTTATGTTGTTGTTGTTGTTGATAAGTGCCATCGAGTCGGTGTTGACTCATAGCGACCCTCTGGATAGTTGTCCTAAATTATGTTTGGTCTTCAGTCAGGTGGCTCATATTGTGGCTTTATTGTGTATCCTCTAGTCTTTCTACTTTTTGATGGCATAAATAACCGATCTATGTTAACCCGTTCCACTCCATTCATCAGTTTATAGACCTCTATAATATCTCCCCTCAGCCATCTCTTTTCCAAGTTGAAGAGCCCTAACCTTTTAAGCCTTCCATTTCCTTTACCATTTTGGTGGCTCTTCTCTGTACCTTTTGCAATTCTGCTATTTCCTTTTTAAGATATGGAAACCAGAATTGCACAAGACTTTCCTTGGCTAAATCCATGTTGGCTTTCTCCCATTAAACCATGACTATCTACATGATCAGTAATTTTATTCTTTATATTTTTTTATTGAGGATTTTCAAATGGTACAAAGCAACTATAAGGAAAGTAAACCTCTTCTTTCAGAATAATAACACAAAACAAAAGGAAAATCTAGGGAAGCTCCCAATAACAGCCAAAGAAATATGCAATAGTCCACATCATGGAGTACATCGGATACAATGCAAAACTAACCCATTAGGAGAAACTATCGAGAGAATTAAACCATATACATGTGCTGAACGTGGTAAAAGCTTCACTCAGAAGGGATACATGAAAATCCATCAGAGGATCCACATGGGAGTCACAGGCCTGATAAAGAAGAATTTCCAAGCACATCTTGACAAACTACCCATTCATGTTACATCTTATGAACTCCAACAGGATGCCGAGCATTAGCAGTAAATTTGAGAGATTAAGATCATACTCCACATGCCCTGGCTTAAAAGTGAGGCCATAGTATGCACAAAACTAATCCATTTGGCGAAACTACCCCAAGTAAATCCATATGATCATTTATATAACCTCTTTTAATCTACCCAACCCACAACATAACAATACAAGAAAAAATAATAAACTATTTATCACTAAGAAACTTTTCCAAATGTGATACATCTGAAAAGGAATATTTAGTGCCTAAATACATTACAACATAGTTACACGGAAACTTTAAATAAAAGGTAGCACCAACAGTAAGAACTCCAGCCCTCAATTGTAAGAATGTTTTCCTATGAAGTTGTGTAGCCTTAGCCACATCAGGAAAAATATTAATAGGATGTCCACAAAAGGGAACATCTTTTTTATGAAAAGAGCCCTTCACAATTTCTGACCTAAACCACTGTTGCCCTTTTTGTCACATTATGCAGAGAAGACTCAAGAAATTCAGTCAAGATATTAACCAGCTCATCCATATCCCCCTCAGGATGGCCAAGAGAAATAGTGTGAGGCAGATAATAAATAGAAGAAACTATTGCGTGTTCAAAATTTGAATAAGATATCTCTCACAAATACTTCTTCAAGAGCGCCAGTGGAGATAATAAACAAAGTACTGGAAAATTTAGAAACCGTAAATTTTTAGCTCTAGTAACATTTTCAAAATATTCCATTCTATTAGCAAGCATCAAACTATCCTTAACAAATGAATTTCCCAAATTCTGCACACCGCTAACACTGCTCTAAAGCCTATCTTACCCTCCAGGCTAGAGAACTTTGCTGCCTAATCTTCTCAACATAGCGCAGTAGTTTGAGAACAATTACAAAGTTGAGTAAGAGTGCCCTTAAGTATCTCCTCCATCTTCCCTACAGCTAACCAGACATCCTTTAATGAAACATCAGAGGCAAGAGCACCTGTGGAGCCCACATCCACAGAAACTACCAGCATAAGAACTGGTGCCAGGAAGGAGACCACAGAGTTTGAAACTTTTGGGTGCTGAAGCTCTGCTACAGGGTCTAGAGGAGTAGAGGCTGCAGGAGTACCTGCCTCCCCAACACGAGCCTCCAACACAGAGAATGCCTGGTTTTTAGTAGGTTGAGGGGGAGGGGTACCAAATCCAAAACTCAAGGACACATCCATAAAGGAGTCCATTCCTACAGGCAGAAGTGCTTCCTCAACAGGGGGGGTGCACTCATCAGGTGTAAGTCAATCAGTCCTGCACTGTTTTCCCCGCAGCTGGTACCTTACTACTGGCCTTCCGCTTCCCATCGATCCAGACTAACCTCTGTAATGTCCCTCGTTGCTCCTAAGGGGCTCACAAGGGGTCAAACCTGCCCCTTAGTTCACGCCCCTTAAGGCACGCCCACATCCACATCCCACAGAACGCGATCGGTTTTATCCTCCAACAAAAAGAGGGAGGAGCTGTGACCCATCTGGTAAGTGTGGTATGAAGGAGGACTCCGCTCCGATATTCCACGCCTCTCTGGGCAACGAAGTTGAATCAGGCGCCTCAAAGAGTATACTACAATGCCTGGCTTTATCCTCCAATAAAAAGTGGGAGGAGCTGTGACTCTTCCAGTAAGTGCGGTATGAAGCAGGACTCCGCTCTAATATCCCATGTCGCTCTGGGCAACAAAGTTGAATCAGGTACCATTTTGCCTGGTACTGACGTCAGACTCATGGGTCTGTAGTTTCCCGGATCACCCTTGAAACCTTTTAAAATATATATAATGATCTTTTATCTCTGTGTGCACCATTCCAATGCAAACATGAAGGAGATGGCAGTGTTCAGAGAAACTCAAAGTGCTATCATACCATGGAGCCGTAATTTCAAAGAATTAAAAAATTAGTTTCCAGTATACATGGAGAACGTAACAATGAAAATCCTTTCTGCAGGTGCAGTGCTGTTTTACCAGCAAAATTGAGTTGCTTTATAATTGCCTACTCTGTGCATAGGAAAACGTATGTCAACAACATGCACATGTTTGCCTGTGTGTTTTTGAAAGCATGCCTTAGGGAGGGTTAGGTTGGAAGAGGCACCCTTGTGCATAGTTTTAGATTTTCAAATTTATGGAGCATGTTTACTAAAAGTCAACTTGTGTTAACAAACATTAATGTGTGCTGAGTACCACTGTGCCCATGGAAATAAACGGATGTGGCGGCAGGGCCGGTGCAAGGAATGGAGGTGCCTTGGGCGGTCCCTACATCCTGCTGCCCCCTTCTGCCCATTGCCACTGCTGCCGCCCCTCTCGGAAGCTGACAGCGGTGACAATTGGCCCTGAAAGCATAATGCATCACTTACCCTCTCTGTCTCTCTGGTTGCATCACAGTTTCATTCTCTCCAATCTGCTGCTTCAGCGCCCCCTCCGCTGCAGACTTCTAGTTTATACAAAACCGTAAGACCGGGTCCAGAGTGGCAGATTGAATAGAATGAAACCACGATGCACTCCTGGGAGCAGAGGATAAGTGTTGCATCACAATTTCAGGGGTAATTGCTACCATTGTCAGCCTCAAAGAAAGGTACCAGTGGCGGCAATGGGCACAGGAGAGCACCCCCAGAGGGCCAGCACTCTAGCCAACCACCTCGTTTGCCTAATGGTAACCCCAGCCCTGCATGGCGCACATCGCATATTAATATTAATTAATGTGCATTATCCTTTAGTAAACATGCTGCCCCTGTGTGAATTGTTTTGCCTTTAAAAAGTACCCACAAAAAAGGCTGGTGCAAATTTGTGCAGGTACTTCTGAGAGGGGCAGGAATCAAAGAGAAAGAACCAGAGCAGTTTTGCTTTAATTACTGCAGAAAATCTCATGAGTAGAAACTGTCCATGGAGTTTACCAGATGGCAGGTAGTTGGATTATTTGCCTCTGAATGTGGGAAGCTCGTCATAGGTTCTTAACTGCGCTCAGCAATTAACAGAAACTTTAAATGCCTGCTCAGACACTGTAATCGTACAATATTACATTTGCTTTTTGCTGAATAGAACACTACACAATGTATTGAAAACTATAAATATGTGGGGTTTTTGTTGTTTGTTTTTTTCTTTTTTTAGAAAACTAGGTTCTTAGGATCTGAAATTATCCAATTATACTGTAAAATGTGAAATCACTTGATTGAATTACCTAAATTATACTGTGTGCTTACTAATTCTGCATAGAGTTTTGCCTTGCACAGTGGGATGGCTCCATAACAAAGGGCACCATTACACTGCAATTATCAATAAGGAGGATGGGAAATTTATATCAAAATGAAGAAAAAGCATCACTAAAGAATTTGTGCCTAAAGAACTCTGCTATGTAACTAGAGGGATTCAAGTTGTAATCTATGTGTGAGTTTTAGGTACTGTATGTGTAGGCTCAAAAATATTTTGAGTCTGATATTTAGCGGCACCAGCTAGGTGTTGTAAAGTGGCTAGCTGTCGCCGTTGAACCTAAAACCTGGCTATTCAAGGTCGGGGCCATATCTGGCTACTGGCATTGAATATATGGGCCAGGCAGACAGCATTGAAGCTAACCAGGCAAAGGTGATATTCAGCCGCTAATCGGTTAGCTTCAGCAGTGAAAGTTAGGACAGCATTTACTATGCCTAACTTTCACCACTGAGGGATAACCAAGCAGAAGCTGAATATTATCGCGGCCTGGTTATCCCTATGTCACCCCTGCTCTGCTCCAGAACGCTAGCTGGTTGGCCTAGGGGCAGCACCCACAAATATTCAGTGGTACTAACCGCATAAGGGCCTCTGAATATCCCATTTCACGTGAATAATGTGGTTAGCAGGTCTGCTAACCGCTTTAATCACTTTGAATATTTAAAAGTTGTTTGTAAATAATTTAAAATCTGTTCCATGTAAAACCTGTTCTGGTTACACTTGTTATATGTAAACCGCCTTTGATCGCTGGAAGAGGCGGTATATAAGAAAGTTTTAAATAAATAAATAATTAAATAAATATCAGGCTCTTTGTTTTAAGCGAAATCCCATCAATGTTTATTTTGTATTCACTGTAAATTGCATGCCTGCTTTTTTGCATGCACAAATAAATTGTGTACACATTAATTCATAGTTATACATGCACACAAGCCATTTGTGTGCACGCTTAATTTTTAGGCGGCCAAATGTCTAAACAAGCTCAAAATGCACATGTCTGGTGAGCTTCTTTCTAAATCCACCTCACCAAATATAGGTAGCTAATAAGGCCTTCTGTAATGTATTAGGAGAGAACTCAGGGTCTTCATATACTGGTATAGCCTATTGAAACCATAACTCTCTGTGAATTACCTAAGCAGTGGAGATGCTATGCACTAGGGCAGATTAGACAGGACAATGTTTCAAGCTTTTTTTATGGAGAGCAGTAGCCAAATGGTTAAAGCAGTGTGCGAGCAATTAGAAAAGCCAGGTTAAAATCCCACTTTCACTGCCTGTGATCTTGGGCAGCTCACTTAACTCTTCATTGTCTCAGATACAAACTTAGGGGTATGTTTACTAAACGGCGGTAGCGGATCCCATGTGATATTGGAGCCACGGCTCCACTGAAATCAAAAGGGCCACAGCTCCGATATCTCACGGAGTCCGCTACTGCTGTTTAGTAAACATACCCCTTAGATTGATAGCCCTCTGGAGACAGCAAAATGCCTGCATGTAACACACCTTCAACTTCTGAGAGAGGTATGAACTGAGCTAAGTCTATTTGTGAAATCACCCCATGCATGAAAGTGGAAGCATTTCTAGTCATGGTGAAAAGGGGGCAGAGAACATATAGTACAAAGATATTTTATTGTGAAATTCCTCTATGGATTTTAATCTGCATACTTGGGATATATATTACATATTCTATGCCTATTTACATTGATTGCAAATAGATCAATAACTGCTAAGGTAATGCACCTCCAGTAATGATTTCAATAGGCCCTTCTTGCATATAAGGAGCTTGGATTCTCTTTGATCACAGTAGGTTTTGGAAAAATAAGACTTGTGATAAAGAGACAGTCCCCTTCAACAATACCAATCCAAAATGCATTTGCAGCCCTAGAAACCAATGTTACAACTCCTTCAATTTGGGAATTCTTATTATCAAAGGCATTAACTTAGGGTCATAATTGGAAAAATCCAAAAAGGTAATATGTCAACCAAATCCATATTGGAATACCAAAACTGGCCTTCCCCTCCTCAAATCTGGAAATATAAAAATATAGGAAAATGATGGCAGATAAAGACCACATAGCCTATCCAGTCTGGCCATCCAAACCAACTATATAGCTCTACCTTTCGTTTTCCATTAGCAGTCCTCTGTGCTTGAACCATGCTTTCTTAAATTTCAGATAATGTCTTCGTCTTTCACCTCCAATGGGTGACTATTCCATATAATCACCGCTCTTTCCATAAAGAAATATTTTTGTTTATTACTTCTGAGTCTATCCCCTTTCACTTTCATCCTGTGTCCATTTCTTCCAGAGCTTTTTTTCAATTGAAAGAGTCTTTCCTCCTGTGCATTTATTCCATGAAGGTATTTAAAAGTCTCCATCATATCTCTCCTCTCTTACCTTTTTTCCAAAGTGTACTACCTTCAAGGAGCCCCGATCAGCCTTGGGACAAGGAATGGGAGGTTGAAACCCCTCCCGCTCTCTACTCTAAGGCCAATCAGGGCTCCCCAGCCGGAACTTTAAATTCAAAGCACCATTGAGCACGCCTGCACCTGGTGAACCCATGCCTGAGGGCCTCACCATAGGGCCCTTTGGGGTGGCCCTTAGGTGGGGACCAAGACACAAGAACAGGGAAGGTACCAACTGACCAGTGGACATTAAGCAAAAAAAATACCAACCAGAAAGACTTCTTCCATCACCTGCCAGCGGTAGACATGGCAGAGCAACCTCACAGACTGAAAGCTCCACCTTCCAAAGGCTCTCTACAACAGTACCTCCTCAGAAATCAACAGTAACCACAGCGATCCCCAGCTAATGCCGGTAAGCCACCACATCTAGACAGCACATCTAAGCTATAACATCAGACTATAAGCATGAAAACAAGACACAGAAGACTAACCATCATCATCATAAATATTGTCCTACTCCTCTGTTCTTGCTGATTCTGCTGGCTCAATCCATAGTAACTCCATTCCCATAACTCAAACACCCCAACTGCTATGCACATGATGGCATACAAGACCCTGTAAGTTGAAGAGAATACTAACAACTACGCAAAATATAGACCAGGTGAAGTACAATACAATGCACCTCACAAGATGTGCCCTCATGAAAGCCTGCTCTGCCCAAAACAAAATCCAGATACTAAATGACTTCATCAATAAAAATAATCTTGACATCCTCTGCATAACAGAAACATGGTTAACAGATTCAGACACAGTCCTCTTAAACCAGCTTTGCCCCCCCCCCCATACTCAATACTAACCTCAAATAGGATGCACAGCAAGGGCAAAGGAGTATTCATCATCTCTAAAGAAAACCTTAAGCTCAAAGCTATTGACACCAACTCTACTATAGAAATTGATACCTTAATAGTAGCTAATAGCTCTATATCACTCTGCTTAACATAAAGAGCAACCCACAGCTATGCATCCAAACTCTCGACTCTTCTCAAAACTTCCTGCTCCACGCCAACCAGCCACACACCTCTTATACTGCTTGGAGACCTTGACCTAGCCTCCACCTCCTACCCAAGTGAACACATTTCTAGATGCAATGGAAGCTCTCAGCTACACCCAGATCCTAAACAGTCCAACACACACAAAGGACAACATCGTATACTTCATATTTGTGCTTCAAACTCTCCCATTGTACTCCACCAGCCACCTACCATAATTTTACCATGGTCTGACCAGTACCGTGGTCAGACCATGCAGCCATCCTTTTTCTAATTCACCTCATCTCACCTCACAGCAAACTACTCAAGATCCTTCACCCCCCAATGCCCAGAGATTTAAGAATTTTATCACAGAAGAGTTCATCAAATCTGTAATCCCGCAACATGATACTATAGCAGACTCGAATGTTGACCTTGACAGCCTAATCCAAGGCTGGAACACAATCATATTGAGTGCTGCTCTCACCTATCCAAAAGGATATACAGGGAAACCTAGGAAGAGAGCCCCATGGTTCTCAGCACCCCCTGCAGAAGCAAAAAAGCAAATTAAGATGCATAGAATGCAAATGGAGAATCTCCAGAGATCCACTTTTCCACGCAACTTATCTAGAACTACTTAAACATTACAAGGAGCAAACACTCAAGCGGAAAAAGAAATATCATACTAATCTAATCAATAAAATGATGAATAAACCACGAGAGCTATTCACCATAGTGAAAACACTCCTAAAGGAACCATCCAAAGGAAGAGCACAAGAAGACATTTGTCTTCATAAGTTTAACACTTATTTAATCTCCAGCTATCCACACCTCCAATGATCCATTCCTCAACAGAAGTTGATTACACTGCTACACCTCAGAAGCAGTGATCGCAATTTGACCTCCCATCATCCTGTAACCTGGAGGTCACAATCTAAGCCCTCAGCACAACCCCAGCGCTAGACCGATGTCTGGTATCATGGGTAAAGATCACCCACTCTCAACTCAGTGCCTATCTAATGAAGATCATCCACACTCCCTTGTTCCTAGGGCAAATGCCCATCTCTCTGAAGCAATCATCAATCTGTCCTGATAAAGAGCGCCAAGCTTGACCCAACATGCCCAAAGTCTTATAGAACCATATCCAGCATCCGGTTTGTCATGAAGATCCTCAAAAAATAGTACTCACACAATTCCAAGATCACCTTACAGAAAATGCCCCACTCGACTCATACCAACATGGATTCCTTTATTACCTCCCTGCTAAACACCCTCATAACAGGATTACAAGAGAAAAAAATGGTTTCCTTCTCCTATTCCTAAACATTGCCTCAGCCTTCAACTCCATTTCTTACAACCTGCTACTTCAAAGGCTCGCAGAAATATGACTCAAAGGGATCACTTTTACATGGGTCCAATCTTACCTAGAATCATGAAAGCAGCAAGTCAGAACCTCAAAAAAACTTCAACCCCATTCACCCAAAAAACAGGAATCCCCCAGGGATCAAGCCTCTCAACCCTCTTCTTTAATATTTTCATCCAACCGGTTTGCCATATCTTCAATGACCACAACATTCAATATAAAATTTATGCTAACAATATAATGATCTTCACACCTATTAACCTCCTCTCCCCTGACATCACCAGCCTCCAAAACTGTTTCAAAGATGCAAAGGAATGGCTTACCTGACACAATTTACGCATCAACAATGAGAAGACGTAACCACCAAACCAATCTTCTTCCCTCCACAAACATCGAGACTAGACAAGCAGAAATCAGAGTCAAAACTGAGATCAAATACCTTGGCATAACACTCGACCAGCAGCTAACTTTCCAAGCACATATAAAGAGAACATCCACCGTTTACCAGAAGATAAACACCTTGAGGAACCTCAACCCCCTTATCCTTACAAACCTATTCTGTACCATCTGCCAGACTCTAGTTACACCTCCCTTGGACTATTGCAATATCATTTATCAAGGCCTCCCCAAACACACCCTCCACAGAATGCAATTGGCCCAGAACATGACTGCAAGGATAATCACAGAGGCCCCTCATCACAACCACATCATCCTTATACAGCTTCACTGGCTTCCCATGACAGCCAGAATTCAAGTCAAAGCCCTCACCATTACATTTAAAATCCCACACAACGAATCTGCAAGCTGCCTTCTGCCTTTCATTGTCATGCTCAAAACGACACTCTTCACAGAACACTACAAGGACATCACATGAACTGACCAACGACCTCTCTCTCTGCCCCCTCCCCCTACCCTCCTCAGCATCCTCCTTCCCCTCCCCATCAAAATGTAAATAATTCCTGTACATAGCTCATACTGTATATAGCTCACCACACAATCGATTGTACAGCACTTACACACACTGTTGATTTTTCACTGCATGCCCACACCCACGCACCCTGCCACTTGATTTGTTTGATGTGTAAACCACTTTGATTTCAGGATAAAGTGATATATAAATCCTTTTAAATAAATAAATAAAATCTAAAACTGAGCGGTCCAGAAAACCCTCCATCCTTAACCTCTTACAGATCCCTACCCAGAAGATCAAGAGCAAGCAGTCCACCTGCAACTAAGCCTTTTCATTATTTGCCCCCACATTTTGGAACTCCCTTCTGCCAGCACTAAGAGAAATTACAGACTATTTGGAGTTGAGTAAGAAGCTCAAAACATACCTCTTTCTAAATGAATACATCACTGATATGCAATCGGAACCCATCCACCTTAAAATGCGCTTGAAGGACACAAAAATTCTCCTTTAATCAGTACATAAGTTAACCAATATAACCAGCAGAACCATAATTGTAAATAGTTGATGTTAAACTGTTAAACTATGTTGTATTATTTGCTGTTCCTGTTTCTTGCAAAACAGTGTGCTGATCAGGCCACTATTGCACATTTGTTAATTGTGAACTGGTCTGAATTTTAGAAAGGCCGTATAGAAATAAGTTTAAATAAATAACATAAAAAATAAATATTGAGATCTTTAAGTCTGTCCCCATATACTTTATGACAAAGACTACTGACCATTTTAGTAGCCACCCCTCTGCATTGCCACCATACGTTTTATGTCTTTTTGAATTCCACTCATTACTCAGTCTAAATGAAGTCTCACCAGGCACTATCATCTCCTTCATAGAGAATCTTGTAAAGGAAATGATATTTAAACATTGTATTTACTTAACTATTTAGAGCATTTCTACATTTCTAATCTAAGTTCATCATGAAGTAAAATACTTGGAAATCATCCTAGACTGTCACCTTTTCCTGAGGTCACAAGTAACGAACACTACAAAAGCGATATTCTATAAAACCCAATCTCTACAGCATCTCTGACCGTTATGCACCCCTACTGACTTCCGCTCTTCTCTACAAGCTCTGATCATGCTGCATGTTGACTACTGCAACTCCATCTACTATGGACCACCTCACTCTATGCTCCTCCCTCTTCAAACCACCCTTCGCATGACAGTCCGTACCATGCAAGGAGCCTCCAGATATGACCATATCACCCCTATCATCCAGTGTATTTGTTAACTCAGTCAGAGCCTAGTATCAGCAAATAGCTTTTAGTTTAAATTTAAAACTCAGCAGGTAGCTTTTAGTTTAAATTTAAAACTCAATCAAGGTCTAGTATCAGCAGATATTTTTTTAAAAATTTAAATCAAAGCCGAGTATAGCTTAGCATAAAAGGAAGAATAGGAATAAATTGTTTCTAGAGACCCTTACAAAGAGGCCTTCCAGATAGGGCAAAAGAGACCTGTGAAATAGTTTCAAATAGGTGTTAAAGCCAAGTGACAGATCAAAGGGGCAATTTGAAAGGCTCCCTCTATCAAAGGAAGGGTTGTGTGAATCACTAAGGAAATTGTTAACCAATTACCTTAGAAGCATAGGTCTGGGACCTGTGTAGCAAGTCAGCCTTTACTATTTATTTATTTATTTAGACAGATTTTTATGCCACCTTATCTTTCAATCAAGGTGGTCACGTCACGTCACGTCACAATTGGAGGGTTACGTGTAAACATTTGGACAGTACACTTAACAAACATTTAGACAGTACACTTAACAGTATTTAGATAGTACAATTGAGGGTTAACATTTAATAGAAGGGTATTTAATAACTTGGTAAGATAAACGTGTGTATGGATAGGATGAGTGCGAGTTTAGTTGGCGGAGGAAGTAGTGTATCTGTTTAGGTAGGGGATGTTGCCTGAATGTTCATATGTTTCTGTAAATAAGAAATGTTCTGAGGTCTTTGCGGAAGTCTGTAAGGTCATCTAATTCCCTCAGGCTTGTTGGGAGAGAGTTCCATAGTGTAAATGCCAGTAGTGATGGTGCTCTTTTTGAAGTTGTTTGTTTGGTTTTGTGATAGCCTGCAGGTGTGCCGATTATGTTGTTGTGATTGGTTCTTCTTGGTCTATTGCTGATATCCCTTGTTATAACGTTTTGGAGTATGTCTGCTGAGAGATGGTAAATGATTTTGAAGATAATCATGAGTGTTTTATATTTAGCTCTTGCCATCATTGGGAGCCAGTGTAGTAGTTGTAGAACGGGAGTGATGTGCTCAGTCCTTGGAGTGTCTGTAATGATGCGTGCTGTGATGTTTTGTACCATCTGTAGTGGGTGGAGTGTCTGCTGAGGAAGGCCTTGATATAGTGAGTTTCCGTAATCAAGCAGTGGTGTAATGAGTGCTTGGCACACTGTGCGGAAGTGGTCCTGACAGAGCATTGGTTTGATTTGTCTGATTGTCCTCAATCATTGATAGGCTTGTTTGCGGTTTTGGTGATGTGGGATTTCAGGTTGAGAGCTCTGTCTAGTGTGATGCCCAGATACTTAAATTCTTCTTTGACTACTATGTATTTGTCTAGGATGTTGATGGTTTGTGGAGGTATGAAGGTGGGGTTCCTGTTGACGAACATTGCCTCAGTTTTATCGTAATTGACAGTTAAGTTGTTGGCTGTGAGCCAGTCATTCATATCTTCAAGGCATTTGGTTATTGTTGTGGTGTTTAGTGCTAGTAGGTTGATTGGAGCATACACCATGATGTCGTCATAAATGTGATAGTGAAGATTGTGGTTATTGATGATGTTGCATATGGGCTGTATGTAGATGTTAAAGAGCACTGATGATAGGGCTGAGCCTTGGGGTATTCCCTGCGTGACAGGGAATTGTATTGATTTCTTTTGGTCGCATTTGACTTGTTGCATTCGCCCTTCCAAGTATGACATGAACCAGTTCAGGGTATTCTTGCATAGTCCTATCTATTGTAAGCGTTGCAGTAGATTGGTGCGGGACTCAATGACAAAGCTGCCGAGATGTCCATGAACACTATCAGGAAGCCATTTTTTGTGTTGTCTATTCCTCTTAGGAGATTGTCGAAGAGGCATGTGAGTAGTGTTTCTACGCCGTGTTGGGGCTTAAATGGATGTCCAGTGGTGCATTTATGTCAGTATGGTCCTGAAATTGCCTTTGCACTGCCTTTTCCATGATTTTAGCAAGGAATGTCAGGCTGGAGATAGGACGGTATGATTTTGGTTCGGAGGGGCTCAGACTGCTACTTTTAAGTATTGGTCGTATCATTGCGTGCTTTAGTGGTTGTGGCATGTATCCTTGTTGGAGTGAATCTTTGACGATTTTTTGAATGTGTTGAGAGAGTTGGCTTTTTGTAGCTTTGAGCCACAACACTGGGTATGGATCTGATGGTGAAGTTGTTGTGCTTAGTCCAGATATAATTTCTTCTATTTGCTGCTTTGTTGGTATGTTGAAGCTCTCCCATGTTTGATGTTTTTTTTATTGTATAATCGTTCATTTGTGGTGTACTAGAGCATGTTTGGTTGGTGTTCTTTGACATAATGTAATCTGCATATTTTTGTGGGTCAAGATGGTGAGTACTGTTTTGCATGTCATCCTTTGTGAGCTTTTGGACAATGCTAAAGAGTTCTCTTGGTCTGTTAGTAGATTTCATGATTAGGTTGGTAAGGTGTTGCTGTTTACGTTCATTTATTAGATTGTTATATTCCAGTTGTTTGTCTTTGTATTGGGTTAGGAGGTAGTGTGATTTGTTCCGCCTCCATTTTCTTTCCAGTCTTCTGAGTGTGTGTTTTGCAACTCTGATTTCATATGAGTACCATGGGGCGTTGGTTCTCTTTCGTGTTTGTGGTTCTTTGATGGCTGGGGCAGATGCTGCATTGGATATTATTGTATTTCATTCTTCTATGTTTAGGTCAAGGGTGTTGTGCTTCTTCTGAAGTTGTGGAGTGATTTTGTTTATGATTGAGTCTCTGTTAAATGTTTTGAACCGTCTAGTTATTCATTCATCTTCTTTGCTTTGTGCGGGGTTATTCAAAGTTATGGTGAATTCAATCACATGGTGGTCTGACCAAGGGACTGGCGTGATTGTTGGTTTTGTGGTCTTGTTTTGTTCCACTAATTGTGTTGGCATGAAGACCATGTCCGGAGTTGTACCATGCTGGTGCATTGGGGTGTTGATTGTCTGGCAGTATTTTAATGACTCCATGGCTTTTAAGAACATTGTGGTTTCTCTGGTGGGTGCGGATGTTAGGTTGTAGTCTCCTAATGCAATGAGGGGTTTGTGTCTTCTATTATGTGCCCATATTGTTTCAATTACTGTGGATAGTTGTTCAGTTGTGGTTCCAGGTGGTCTGTATGTGAGGGAGATGCTTAGGTATTTGTTGGCTATCGTGAGTGTGTTAGATTCACTAGTGTTAGTAGTGGCGATCATTTTGAATCTGTATTCTTTTCTGGTAAGTATTAGTACTGCTCCTCCTCTCTTTTTGTGTTGTGATGCAGTTAAATGCCGAGTTTCCTGTTGGGGTTACTTGGTTTAATATGACCTGGTTTGAGTCGTCTAGCCAGGTCTCGGTGATGCATATTATATCCAGCTTCTTGTCATGGATTAGGTCAAGGATAGTATTTGGTTTGTTCCTGATAGATCTGGCATTTAGTAGCGCACACCTGATGTTTGTTGTTATGATTGGGTTTGTTTGTTCATTATCTGTTTGGTGAGTGGGTGTGTTACGTGTGGCATTGTAATGTTTGTGGGCTGTATACTTTGGTTGTTGGCGTTCTTTGGATATGTTTGATGTTAGTGTGCACCTGGGTTGGGTGTTATGTAGGTTGATCAAGGGTAGCTGGGTTTAAAAAAGGTTTGGACAAGTTCCTGGAGGAAAAGTCCATAAACCATTATTAAGAAGGGACCCAGGATATCAATGCTTGACCCAGTAGAAGCATTGTGGAACCTGTGTCTTTTGGGGAAACTGCTAGGTACGTATGACCTAGATTGGCCACTGTTGGAAACAGGATACTGGGCTTGATGGACTTTGGTCTAACCCAGTATGGCATATCTTATGTTCTTATGTTCTTATGTCTCTCGTTCCTCTCCCTTTCCTGAACCCTGCTTGCACTTCAGGTAGTTCTTGTTCCAGGTATGGTTGTAGTCTCTTTTGAATAATCTTCAGTAGAATCTTGCTGGCATGTGGGATCAGAGCAATTGTGCGATAATTTCCACAGTCAGTTGGATCACTTTTCTTTAGTATTGGTATAAACACAGATCTTTTCCAGTCAGTTGGCCATGATGTTGTCTTCCATATTTCTTGGCAGAGCCTTGTGAGTACAGTAACAGCTGCATCAGATTGCTGCAATACTTCTATGGGAATGCTATCAATGCCTGGTGCTTTGTTCTTTGATAAGGCTTTCAATGCTGCTTCAACTTCTTCTTTCATCACCAATGGTTCCCAATCATAAGGTAAAGGTTGAAACGGCTGTTGGTCCACTTGATCTTTATCATATACAAACTCTGTATATTCCTTCCACCTTTTCTTGATCTTCTCAGCATCATTCAACATAGAACCTTGAGCATCTTGTAACATTCCAATTCGAGGCTGGAACTTTTTCTTTAACTCTCGTAGCTTTAGGAAAGCCGATCTTGTTCTTCCTCTAATAGTTTCTGCTTCTATTTCCTTGCAAGTGTCATTGTAGTACTTTTCCTTGATCTGTCTTGCTGCATGTTGGAAATCTCTGTTGAGTTCTGCGACTGTCTTTCTTTCTCCTCTGGCTTTAGCTTCTCTGCGTTTCTGGGCAATTTTCAGAGTTTCTTCCATCATCCATTTTGGCCGTTTTTGCTTTTTCACCTTTTGTAGAGACTTCTCGCTTTCTTCCAACACAACCTTCTTGATGTCATTCCATAACTCTTCTGGAGCTCTGTCATGTGTATCTAAAGCAGCAAATCAATTTTGCAGGCAGTCTTTAAATTCCAGTGGTATATTCTCAAGGTCATATTTTGCTGCATTCATGAGTGGTTTGCTCTTTTTCAACTTTAGCTTGAGTTTGAATACTAGTAGTTGATGATCTGTACCACAGTCAGCTCCAGGTTTTGTCTCTGTTGATGTTACAGAGCTTTTCCATCGTTGGTTTCCACAGATGTAGTCAATTTGATTTTTATACAATCCATTGGGTGAAGTCCATGTGTACAGTTGCCGCTTGTGTTGCTGGAAGAAGGTGTTTGAGATGAATAGATCATTGGTCTTGCAGAATTCTATCAGTCTTTCTCCAGCTTCATTTCTGTTGCCAAGTCCATATTTTACAACTACTTTGCCTTCTTCTTTGTTGCCAATTTTTGCGTTCCAGTCACCCATGACTATCAGGATATCCTGTTTGCATGTTCTTTTCAATTTCAGCTTGTACTTGTTTATAGAACTCTTCATTTTCATTCTCTTCTGCAGCTGTTGTTGGGGCATATACTTGAATTATAGTTGTGTTTATAGGCATTCCTCGTAGACGAATAGAGATTAAGCGTTCGCTGACTGCATTGTATTTCATTACAGTTCTTGCAAGTTTCTTCTTTATTATAAATGCAACACCATTTCTTCTTTGTCTTTCATTTGCAGCATAGTAGACCATGTGATCATCTAATGCAAAGTGCCCCATGCCAGTCCATTTCAGTTCGCTGACACCCAACAGATCAAGTTGTACACGTTCCATTTCATTCTTGACCACCTCCAACTTCCCTTTGTTCATGCTTCGTACGTTCCATGTTCCAATGTGTAAGACATCTTGACAGCTTCTGACTTTCATTTCATGTGCAGCTACATCAGCAGTCAGACTTCCCGAGGGCTTTGATCCAACCACATCATAAATGCTGGCTTTACTCTGAAAAGTCTTCAGCTCTTCCCCAGTAGCTAGTTGAGTGCCTTCCGACCTGGGGGTCTCATCTTCCAGCACCATAGCACAATTTGTTTTGTTGTAACTATCCATTGGGTTTTCATGGCAAGATACACAAGTAGATTGCCGGGCCTTTCTTTCGCGCAGTTTAAGTTTGGTGTTGTTGCCGTTGTCACAAAAATGTGATCCTCCGCCGTCAACACTGTCCCATTCTGCTGCTGCCCAGATGGGTGGTTTGTCTTGGTCTGGCACCTCAGCTGAGACCTGTCCATCTTGGGAGACCCTGCCAGTAGTTAAACTACAGATAGTTTAGCTCTCAGCATCACTGATGCACGCAAGCCCTCACAGCACGGCAAGCTGAAAACCAAGTGATACAAACCCTATATTTAAATCATGATATACAAAGATAATCCAACAAAAACTGGAAGACGGGAAAATTGCCATATGAAAAACTGCAATAAAGTAACGGATGTAAATTTAAGGTCTTTGATTTCACAGATCAAATTATAGAAGTAGCATCTTGAATCAACTCAGGGCTTCCATCAAAAAAGAAATACAGGGAGTAAGAGGAGATCTAGGTGAGAGTACCAGAAGAAAGGAATACATAGAAAAGGAAAGGGCAGTTGAGGGGGAGATTGATCTTAGAGATCTGGAACTGCAGTAGAGTGAGATGAATGAAGGACAAGTCAATACATCAACTGAAGAGGAGGAAGAAAGGGAAGAGAAAGACCCAGAGGTGGAGGAATCTAGTCCACATGGAAAAAAGATGAATATGTTGGATTCCAGGTAAGGGAAAGATTACCCAAGTTAAATTTAACACCTAAGGTAAAAAACATGATAATTAAGATGAATATGCCATATCCTGTATAAGGGATCATTTATTGACATCACCAAAATAAATCAAATACAATAATGTGTAGCTAAAATTTTTACTGCAAGAATACTACCAACTAAAGTGCAGGTCCAGAAGAAAATGAGAAGAATAACAGTCCCTCCCTGGAAAATGCACATCGAAGGAAAAATACAATCATTACATGCAGAGGTATCCCTGATAGATAGGTATCTAAAAGCATTAAGATCATCAAAGATATTGAAGAAGATCCAAGACATCAAGCTGAAGCATCTGCATTAACAGAAGACCTGAAATTTATATGTTCCAACAGTAAATTGAAAGTAGCAGCAAAAATGCAAAAAACTGCGAAGATATGAAAAAAACAGAGAAGAAAGATGTCAAAATAAGCTATTTAGAGAGAACCTAAAACAGTTTTACAGGGAATTTGAAAAGAGTGTTAATGTTATAAAAACACCATCAATCAAAACTGAAATAGAAACCTTCTGGAGAAGCCTACACCAGGACCCCATAGAACACAATCAAGAAGCAGAATGGTTACCCTGAATACAGGACCATTTAGAAAAATCAAACATCAAACGTATGGAATGGCCTGCAGTAACAACAAAAGAGCTAGAAAGTGGGTTAAAATAAGTCCCAAACTAGAAGAGCCTGGCCCAGATGAAGTGACCAACTTTTGACTCAAAAAGTTAACATCACTCTTCCAAGACCTGGCAAACTGCAAAAGCAAATTGATAAGCATCCGAACTTAACACCACAATGGCTTATAACAGGAAGAACATTTCTCCTTCCAAAGGGGGACCCAAGTAACATTCCTAAAAATTAGAAACCAATAACTTGTCTGCCTACAATCTATAAACTGTTCACTGCAGTAGATGCAGACAGAATATATGATCATATTGAATCCAACAACATCATGACAACAGAGCAAATGGGAAATAAGAAAGGATCTTATAGAACCAAAGACCAGTTAATGATAAATAAGGCCATCATAGCTAGTGCTAAGAAAAGTGGTATCATTCCATAAAATCTACAAGGAAGCATTGGGAGTGGCACTTCTAACCCTAAAAAGCAGCATTCAAATTGTAGAAGGGGCCTCAAGAATTTTATTAATGAGCCTCTTATGAGAATTTGAAAGGTTGGATAAGGGACATGAGAAAAGGGGTGTACAGTAGGTACCAGGTTCCATGTAGGAATGTAAATATTCATCATAGTAAACCAGATTGCTTCTGGACAGACTGAAGAGGCTATATCAACCTTTATCTACCATTAGTTAAGGTTTAAGTTTTATTTATACTCTATCAATTGCCTTTTCTAAAAAGAACAACAACAAATTGGCTTACAATAAAATAATACAATAAATGAAATAATACAAAACATCAAAAGACAGAGACAACCATTCATAAACCAAGAACAGAACCAGCATGTAGGGAAAACTAATGTGATTCACATTCTTCAGGAAAATACAAAAGGAGAACAGAAAAACAAAACTAACTGCAACACTCCTCAGAGTCAATAATCCTATGAAACACAGTATGTTATCATGAGGGGAAATTTTATAGCAGGGCACCTATAAAATTTCACAAAAATGTGTGTATGTTATGCCTATTTCATAAAGATAAGTTAGGTGCCTTTATAAGATAGGTTCCCAGAACTATCCTCAATCACGCTTCAAATGCTCTGACAAAAATTAACATAGGCAATTGCACACCTTCCTCTCACCCAAACACTGAAATGACTCAACATCAAAATGATGGCAAAATCTTGGTCACAGCTTTATTTAAATTTCTAAAAGCAACACACAACAGACACAACAGTACTCCATTATCTTTCAGATCAGTCCTCTCCCCCCTCCCTTCTTACCTCTTCCTGTGCCACACAAATTCATCTCATCATCCTACTTTCCCAATCATTCTCCGCCACTTGGCTAGTCAGTGCCAAACTAGCTGTAGCAAGGTTCTTTAAGAAACCTGCGGATAGTTCAAACCTCATAACTCCAACATAGATTGTGGCGATGCTCAACTATAGGCTATGGTGATGCCTGGCTTTGTCCATGGTGAATGAAGATATCACCTGCTAGTCTCCGAATCCTTATGCTTTCTCTCCATTCAGCAATGTTCTCTCATCATCTTTGTCCAGTTCTGGGAGATGGCTTAGACCCCCAACCCTGCCATAAGATGAGACAGCCTCCACTACTTCCCCCAATCACCACACCCCCCAAAACCCCAGTAGCTGAAGCCCTCTTGCCATCATAACATCCACCAAAGCCGACACAGAACTTATTCTATCAAACACGTATCCAAAATTGTGTACCCATTCTCCATCCTAAACCTCCGAACACTCAGATGTCAGCAATTATTATCACAGCACTTGAACCCTAGAAACACCACAAACAGGAATTACAGCTCCCTATTAAGGTAGACCCAGATGACCTCCCAAAGCCTTTCCGGTTCCCCCCCCCCCCCCCCAGCTATACCACCTCAATAAATCACTGAGATGTTGAAAAAGCCATTGCTTGCTACTGAAGTAAAACGCTGGTTCCAATGGAGCCTTTACATTCATGTCTTGGCACCATAAGAGGAATGAACACACTCCAGTGACAGTGGCCCTGAAACAGAAACTGATGGAAAAGATCAAATGATATCAAATTCTCCATCCATGAACGTTGTGGATCCTCAGCACCCCAAATGCCAAAAGCACTCAGGGGAGAAGCTCCTTTTGTCTCACTGATAAATGCCACACCAGTACCCCAACAAATGGCTTCTATAACCTCTGGGAAAACTCTACATGCAACAGGCTCTCCTGCCATACTGTAGCCTAAAGGACATTGTGATTAATGAGGAACCCTCTTCTAGTAAAAGTTCTTATATTCATGACCCCTTGGTCTCTTGCACCGAACCCCATCATGCCACATCATAAACCGGTACTAGATTGGGGAGGGGGGGCAGAGGATCTACAAGTGCACTGTCACCTGATCCACCCATTCAACCTCCTACTGCGAGACAGAGAGTCTCAGAAGGAATTGTTAAAGCCACAGGCCAATGGCTCCCATGGGGTCCCATCTGTCCATATGAGCCCTAACCCCCACACCAACCAGTGGCTTACTCAAAGCACCTCCCCTTCATAAAGCGTAATGCAGGAGTCCCTTTCCTAACCATCTTCCCTCCCCCATCAAGTTCAACAGTATGCCATCACACTACCTGTCTCGACATCTTCTCAAGCAACAGAAAATATGAGGCCTAATTCAAACAAGCAATGATAGGAAACAGTCAAGAAGAACACCATCTTGCAATAATGCTGCCTCCAAGGCAAGCACACCAAGAACCACATCTGGAATAGCCTCACCAGGACATCATGGGGCAAGGCAATAATATACTATTGATTATAAGAATTACTCCATCATTACCAATAACTTATGTTATGGGACAAGTAAGTAGGAGAACTGGATTATCTGTTTCAGCTCCCCCAAGACCTCTCTTTTGGAGTAAATGTCTCTTGAGTAGTCCATAGCTCACCCATTACAGCAGCATCAGTAAAATCTCTCCAAGGAGACAGCTGCTCCAAATGTATTTCTCCCTGAGCTAATATCTTCACCCCCAACCCATAGCTCTCCATGCTGATCTCCCAACTTGACCACGATTGCCATCCCAACACCGATCAGAATAGCCCTACACTCAAAAACAGTGCAAAAGGTTCCATTATCCTGCTATATACACATTCTCTAAGGCTCTCTGACCCCAAGAAAAAGATGAATATATGCCATTATCTGCCTTATAGGTGGAGAAACAAGTAACATATTAACATAGTATATGACAGTGGATAAAGCCCACTATCCGACCATCTCTAAAAAAGCACAACCTAGATCCCCTAGACCCCCACCTCCTACAGGCCAATAGCAAGCCTCCCGCTCACCGCAAAGATAATTGAGAAGATAGTCCAATGTCAGCTTCAAGAACACCTAGACATTAACAACATACTGGACCCGCAGCAACACGGATTCCGACCATTACACGGGGTCGAGACCCTAATGACCATGCTGATGAACACCCTTATCATAGGAACCCAAGAGAAACACTCCGGATACATCCTAATTTTTCTGGATATATCAGCGGCATTCAACACCATCTCCCATAACACCCTTATCCACAGACTCCAAACAATTGGGATCAAAGGTACTGTACTCCAATGGTTCAGGTCCTATCTAACCAACCGACAGCAACTGATCTGCACCAAAACCTCCACCTCATCCCCCTTCCAGCAACATCAAGGAGTACCACAAGGATCCACACTATCAGCCATGCTTTTCAACATCTACCTCCGTCCACTCTGCTCAGTCATAAGCACTCACAATGTCAACTTCCACATATACGCCGACGACATAATGCTCTATGCCCCAATTACAACCACGGACCCAACAAACGACCAGCTATCAACCTGCTTCACCGACGTATCCAACTGGCTACAAGAGAACAACTTATCCATTAACATAAAGAAGACCGAAGCCCTTATAGTGACAAAAGACCCAGACTTCAAACCACCCACTCACCTCACCATGGGAACCACACAAATTCAAGTACAACCACACATAAGATATCTCGGCATTATCATTGACCAAGCCCTAACTCTTAAGCAACAAATCAACAAGACCACGAGAACTGTATTCCACAAGGCAAAAACGGTACAACGCCTCCGACCCCTCCTCGAACCACAAGACTTCAGGACAGTAATGCAAGCTCTAACACTCCCTCATCTGGACTACTGCAACATAATCTACCATGGCCTACCTGCAACACAGACCAATCTCCTCCGAACTGCCCTAAACACCACGGCGAGAATAATTCACAATGCAAGGAAACGAGACCACATCACCCCAATTCTGAGGGACCTTCATATTCTCCCCATCGAAGCAAGAATCAAGTACAAAACTCTTCTACTCACCCACAAAACCATCCACCAAACACAGGGCATCCCACTCTGCGCCCTACTGCCTCGCCCAACCCACAACAGAACAACCAGACAATCCTCCAACAGCTCCGTTGCCATCCCCCACAAAAGAACCAAAGCAACTCAACGGACCTGCAACAGAGCCTTTGAACTCTATGCCCCATCCCTCTGGAACTCTCTACCAAACCACATCAGGAACAACGGTGCTCTCCCATCATTCAAAAAGCAGCTAAAAACCATCCTATTCCAAGAACATCTCTGAATAGGAACCCCCCCCCTCATTTCTCTCCAAGATCTCCAAACCAGTAACTATGCTATCTTGTCAGTCTCTATGTTCACCCCAAAAATCATCAATGTTGAACCCCCGGTGATGCCCCCCCCCCATTTGATTCCCCCCCCCCCCCGGTTATATGTCCCACCGCTTTGACCCGGTGAAAAGCGGGATATAAATACAGTTAAATAAATAAATAAAATAAATAAATAAACTATGGTCCATCTAGTCTGTCCAGCAAGGCAGCAAGAGTAAGTGCACTTGCTACTCCGTGCAGGTAACCCCTCCCCATGCTCTGACCCATCGCTCCATGTAGGTCACTCCTATTTGCTCAGATATAAGAGATAGTTATGCTTATTTTTATTTCATCTTGTTGCTATAAAGGGATTCTCTGTGTCTGTCCCATGTCATTTTGAATTCTGTCACTGTGTTTGCCCCCACCATTTCCATCAGGAGGGCATTCCAAGCATCCACCACCCTTTCAGTGAAAAAGTATTTCCTGACATTGCCTTTCAGTTTACCCCCTTGCAGCTTCATGTTATGCCCGCTAGTTTTACAGCTTCCCCGTTGTTTGTCCATTAATACCCTTTAAGTATTTAAACGTCTGAATCATATCTTCCCTGTTCCTCCTCTCCTCCAGAGTGCACATATTTAGGTCTTCAAGTCTCTTCTCATAGGTCTTCTGATGCAGGCTCCAAATCATTTTGGTCGCCTTCCACTGAACTGATTCCAGCCTTTTTATATCCTTTGCAAGATACGGTCTCCAAAACTGAACACAATATTCCAAGTGAGGCCTCACTAGTGATTTATACAGTGGCATTAGTACCTCTTTTTTTCTGCTGGTAATTCCTCTCTGTATGCAACCCAGCATTCTTCTGGCTTTTGCTACAAACCCTATATTTGAGATCATCAGAAACAATCACTCCGAGGTCCTTCTCCTGGTACATGCACACCAATCTCTCGCCCCCTGTTGTTGTTTTTAAGTGCCGTCGAGTCGGAGTCGACTCATGGCGACCCTCTGGATAGCTATCCTAAATTGTGTTCGGTCTTCAGTCAGGCAGCTCATTGTTGACAGACTGGTACCCGTAGCTGCTGTTATTGTATCGATCCATCTCATTGCTGGCCTTCCTCTTTTGCGTTGACCTTCTATCTTGCCAAGCATGATGTCTTTCTCTAATGATCTCTCTCTTCGCATGATGTGTCCAAAGTTTGAAAGTCAAAGTCTTGTCATCTGAGCTTCTAAAGAAAGCCCCCTAACGCATACAATTCCCTTGGATTTCTGCTGCCCAAGTGCATGACACTGCACTTCTTCACATTAAATCTTAACTGCCAAGCATTAGACCATTCTTCCAGCTTTTGTAGATCTTTCCTCATGTTCTCCACTCCCTCAGGGGAGTCCACTCTGTTGCAAATTTTCGTGTCATCTACAAAAAGACAGACTTTTCCAGTCAGCCCTTTGGCAATATCACTCACAAATATATTGAACAGTACCGGTCCCAGGACCGAATCCTGGGGCACACTGCTAATCACTTTCCTTTCATCCGAGTGAGTTCTGTTTACCGTCACCTTCTGTCGTCTGTCAATCAACCAATTTCTGATCCAGTTCACCAACTTGGGACCCATCCCCGAACTTTTGAGTTTATTGATAAGCCTCCTATGAGGAACAGTATCAAAGGCTTTGCTGAAATCCAGGCAGATCACATCCATCGCATGCCCTTGATCCAGTTCTCTGGTCACCCAGTCAAAGAACTCAATCAGATTTGTTTGGCAAGATTGCCATTTGGTAAAACCATGTTGCCTCGGATCATGCAACCTGTTGATTTTGAGGAAGTCCACTATTCGCTCTTTCAGGAGCGCCTCCATTACTTTTCCTGCCTTCGGGGTAAGGCTTACTGGCCTGTAGTTTGACACTTCTTCCCTATTACCACTTTTCTGGAGAGGTACCACATCAGCCCTTCTCCAGTCTTGCAGAACTTCTCCTGTCTCCAAGGATCTATTAAAAACATCCTTGAAATGCCCTGCAAGAACCTCTCTGAGCTCATTCAGTATCCTGGTTTGTATCCCATCTTGTCCCATAGACTTGTCCACTTTCAGTTTTGCAAGCAGTTTTAACACAGCATCTTTTGTGAATGGTGTGATATCTACTCCATTCCCATTTGTATATTTGTCAATCACAGGTGGTCCTTCTCCAGGATTTTCTCTAGTGAAAACAGAGCAGAAGTATTTGTTTAGCATTTTCGCTTTTTCAATGTCACTTTCCACGAATCTGTTCCCAGCACTTTTGAGTACTCTGATTTTCCTCCTCTCCCGAATATATTTCAAAAAACATTTTGTCTCTACACTTCACATCTTTAGCCATCTTTTCTTCTGCCTTTGATTTCTCTTATTGTTTCTTTTAATTTGATCCTGTATCTATGTTCCTCTGTTTGCAAGTTTCTGAACTTTGTGAAAGCTGAGTTTTTTGCCTTTATTTGTGCAGCCACTTTTTTGGAGAACCAAATAGGTTTCCCTTTCCTCTTGTTTTTATTTATTTTCCTTAGATATATATTTGTTGCACCTTTTATTGCCTCCTTTAGTTTAGCCCATTGCAATTCCACTTCCCTTATCCCCTCCCACCCTATCAACTCCTCCTTCAGGTACTTGGCCACTTTACTGAAATCATCGTTTTTGAAGTCTAGGACATTGAGCTTGCTGTGATTGGATTCTATCTCAAACACACTGTGTGATGATTTCTGCTGCTCACATAGGCACCCACATTGATATTTGACACGCTATCTCCGTTGGTGAGCACTAAATCCAGCACGGAGCTCTCCCTGGTCGGTTCCAACACCATTTGTTTAAGTGGGTATTGTAACACGCTAGTACCCCACAGCCTGGGCATGCAGAGTTAAGCGGCCTGATCCCTTCTTTAGATAGTAGAACAGAGCTTGGGGAAAGCACTGCCTCCTGGGAGTTGTAGTATTTACTATCCAAATAAAAGAGAGTAGTTGAGCACGAATGGTTTCAGGCAAATAAACAGGATTTTAATTCCCCTCCGGGCGGCTTTACATACAGGAAATGAAGAACAAATTGCCATACATCTTCTGGCAGGAAACAATATAAGAATTGAACAAAAAATAGCTTCTTATATCAGCATCACATACGTTTCACAGTAATCCAACTTAAACAAGCATTTCTCTGCTCAAACCTTTTGTGCTTTTCTTCCAGCTGCCTCCTGCAGCTCTCTGAACAGCTTAGTATTAGCACACAGGTATTATATTATCAGAAATAGATAATGTACAGTCCATTTCTTCCACTGGCATGTATTCTACAGCTGGTTCTGTCTCCATTGCTTCATAATGGTTATCAGCTGGGAATGTTTGAAACTGGCTACACGGTGTTTCCAAGCACACACCCAGTTCCTCAGCCCGAGGCTTTTCTCTGCAGCCTTCTGCTAGATACGGTTGAGAATTACCACAGTATTTACTTTGAGGAGAGCCCCACCCTTCTGGGCTAACACAAGACCACTTCTTAAAAACAGTTTTGTCTTTAAACCAATCACTCAGCCTACCTTTTGGCTTTCTTACAGGAGATTCTCTCTGCACTTCAGGGTCAGATAAAGATCCAAACCTTGGAGTTTGTGAGTGCTCCCAAGTCAGCCTTCTTGGTAATCTTTCCCTTTGGCTGCCTTTCAGACACGGCACCTGGGCTGTTTCTACCTGGCTTCTTGGCACTGGTTCTCCAATTGTTTCTCTTGCTGGTTTCCCTCTCTGAATTAAACCTCAGAGAATCTTCTATTACCATCAGCTCCTCTGGGTCCTCAGTCCCAAGCAGTTCCTCTGCTCCTGAGCTTAACTCCTGTTCTGGCTTTGGTCTTTCTCTCCGTTCCTGTGGCTGGTCTCTCAGCTGTTCTAGTGGCTGTTCTCCACCTGGTTCTCTCGGCTGCTCCAACTTTCTCTCTAATGAGCATTCTTTATATCTCTGCCTTCTAGGGTTTAACCTGACCCCTCCTCCCAACAGGTGTTCTGCCTCAATTCGTGACTGTGGAGCTAAACTGCAGCAGGGGCGTGTTTTCCTCTCCTGTGACTCACTTTGCTTGTGGTTTCCTTGGAAACCATGAGCCATGTGCTTTTGTTTTCTGTCAGCTACTGAAGCTAACTCTTCCGTTTTACCTCTCTCTAGGGGATCAGAGGGACCTTCTACACCACAGTATCAATATGCAAAGGGAGAGACATGTCAACTGGGAAGGCGAAACCACTCCATGCTGATGACAGAGACATGAAGAGTATTGCATCCTCAGGCCAACCCACTATCATCAGATATAAAGTCTTACCTAGTACACCAAGAAGAAGAGCCAGAGTAACACTCTGTGACAGTCTGGGACTATCAGCCGATAGCTGTACCTCTGCTGAAACTGAGGACATGATCCAAAACTGAAATGTATTGGATACGAGCTTTTCTGCAATACAGGAGCAACCAACCCATCATGGCCCTGATAGCAGTCCACTCAGATGATGGATACTGCCAGCAGTCAAGATGTACCACCAGCCTAGCTGAGCTCAGTGCTGAAAGCAAATAACTTGGCATATGACAGGCAGATTGCACATAGCAACAGATACCCCAAGAACAGCAAGACAAAACCTGGTAGCTAGCATGAACATACAAGTCCAGCAACTGCCTTCCTGATAAAGGCCAGAAGTAACCACAATCAAAAGCAGCCAAATACCAGCCCAGATGTGCCAAAATAGAGGGTTTGCAAGGCCATGTATGAAATCACAGTGGGAGGATGCTTCCCAAACCTAACCTTTAAATGATTATCAGACACTCCAACTTCAGAATTATTATTAACAAGGAACAACATGAGCAAGTGTCCTCAGGATACCAGCCAAAGAAGCCCACAGACCAATGGCAGCCACTACTCCAAGCTTCAGTGCCAGCATAGATGAAGCATTGGATGTGTAAAGCCTCTTAATTAGAACTGGACACATGTCCCCCCCTATAAAAAAAAAGTTATGGTCCTGTATTACATTGTCACTGTCTAATTTCTGTAGCCTTGCCTGCCCAAACTCTATCTCATCATTGAGGAAAACCTAAGCAGCAAGTGAACAGGAAGTAACCACTAGATATCATCAGAATATAAAGAAGTTAGGCAGGGTAAAAGAGCAAGCCCTAAGAGACCCTAAGATCAAGGTATATAACACAACTACTGCATGCAGGACCTTTTCCCACCACAAGACCCCCTGCGGCACTGGAATAGATATACCAAGGAGACTAGCAAGATGGAAAACCTAGCACCAATATCAAGGAGAAGGAACGAACAACATGGGAGGATGTCCTGCAATGACATAAAATTCTGTGCACCTCTGCTTGGACTCATAACAGAAACCCAGCACTCAGGCAGAAATATCAACCTAGTGGTCTTCTCCAGAATGCCTGCCAGAATGAATGAACATCATCTACTCAATGCCAGGCCAGGAACAAGCAAATAGCTAGCCTACGGAAGCTCCACTCAGAATCCTCTACACTCTCCATCCAAAGACCGCAAGAGAAAGAGGGGTGTCAATCACATCAAAAAGACCACAATATAGGGCCTGAAAGACACTACCATATCAAAGACAGTAATCCAAGAGTCCCAACTGAACCACAACAAATTGTAAGTAGCCACCTAGAACATTTATTTGACCCCCTGCTAGCTCTACAATATCCTTAAGAGCACCCCCCCCCCCACCCGCCCAAGCCACTCTACTTCTCTATGTGAAGTATGGCAAAATACACACTCACAAAAGAAAATCCATAACCACTTCCAAAATTATAAAATACAGCAACCTAGAAAAATGCAGACTGAAAACATCATACAAGGACTTGAAGCAATACTTATACCCAGAAGGGAGCAGTAATGTATGCACCCCCAGCTAGCACTGGAATCACTTAGAATAAAACAACAAAGAATATATAGCAGCATCCCAATAGCCCTGTAACAACACTAGTACCTTATCATCTCAGCTCTGTCTCTTGTGACTCTACTCTCTGGCCTGCTATTGGACAGGCTGACTCCCAGGATGTCGACCTCCCAGCATTTTAGTACATGGTCCCAATGCTTCCTGCATCCCCTATCTACAACCTCACCCTCATCCCAAGCTAGCCCACCATTAGAGCAGAAGCTTCTGAAGGGTAGCAAATAGCAGCAAAACAATAATGCCTATAGCCATTTGAATTCAAACAGCCCTCAGCACATTCTTACAAGCAGGGAGATTGAATCCAATTATGCCTAATGCAAGACTGTTGCCAGATGGGCAGTGCTTCAGTGAAGAAGATCAAGGAGGGAGGAGTGCAAGGTCAAAGGCTCATAGAGGGTGCCCCAATACCCTTGCATTGGCTCTACCCCTAATCATCTCTAACTAGACCTTGCAACACAACCCCCAATGCCCAACCTTTCATTCCTGTTTGCATGCAGAAACCCATCCACCCAGCAGTACCCAGTCTCATCCTATATCTATGCAGATGACATTATCCTTCTGTTTCACACTTCACCAGTATTGTCAGACATTTTTCAGCTCAATCAATGTCTTACCCATGTTGCCCACTGGCTTTCCTCAAATTTTCTCCACCTGAATCCCTCCAAATCCAGAGCAATGTGGGTCTCCCCAAGTGGTCCTTGTCCAACAGTGGCTCCCCAGATTAATCATATTTCAATTCCACTTGTTACTTCTTTCCGGTATTTGGGAGTAATTTTAGATTCATCCTTCTCCTTTCATAATCATATTTCTGCCCTCACTCGTCGCTCTTTTGCAGCGTTGTGCCAAATTAGAGCCGTCCGTTCCCTCCTTCCCACTAGCTCCCTAATCACCTTAGTACTGGCACTAGTCATCAGCAGACTCGATTATTGTAACATCTTTTTGGCTAACCTACCAGCCTACCAACTACAGCGTCTCCAGATCATACTGCAGCTCGCCTTATTGCATCGGCCCGCCGTTACGATCATGTCTCTATCATCCTCTATCATCTTCATTGGCTGCCTCTCCGTTTCCAATTTCAGTATAAATTCCTTATTTTGACGCATAAAGCCATCTATACATCCACCCCTCTGTATTTATCTAACCTCATCGCTCTCCATACACCTTACCGCCAGCTTCGTGCTTTGCATGCCAATCGTTTGTCCTTGCCCTCTCCGTCCCAAGCACATTTAGAACAAACCCGTCACTCGGCTTTCTTTTTTCTCAGCCCCACACTTTGGAACGCCCTACCACCCTCCCTCCGTATGGAACCCTCATATCCAAAGTTTAAGGAGTTACTGAAGACTCATCTATTTCAACAAGCCTTTGACCTCCCTCCTAATATCCCTCCCTGAGTACTGTCAGTTGTGTCTGGTATACCTTTTGTAAGTCTTACACTGTCCTTTCCCCTCTTTCCTATCTTACCATGGCGTTCTTTTTCTCTAGTCAGGTAGCATAGACTTTTTATTTATTGTAAACCGCTTTTATGTCTCGGCCAAAGTGGTATATAAAAGTTTGAAATAAAGATAAAGATAAAGATCCTCCTACACCACACCACCTTCTTATATACCTTCCCATAAACACCTTCATGGCTTATACTTTCCCACCATGAGGCACTCCCACAACACACATCACTCACCAGAGTAGAAGCTGCTCACCACAGCAGACCCCAGGCATTGATGCTTTGCTCCCTAGGATCACTCCCCCTGATGCCAGCTTGAGGACCCAAAAGCTGCCTGGCCCAGAATTGGCCCCAGCCATGGCCTACTGCACCGCCCTTAAGACCCTGGTTTAGCAGTCTCTGTGCATAACACTATGAAGGCCGTGCTGCTCCTTGCAGCCCAACCCACACAGGTGACGAAGATCATAGGCAACGTCATGACAGCACCTAAAAGACTTTCATCCAAGGCCCAGACAGGTATTCAGCCAAATTTCCAGAGCCCAAAGGGAACCAGTGCTCTTCCCTGCATTCATATCTCCCAACTACTCAGCCACCAACACAGGATGCCAGAAATCACAGCCACCCTTCATCCCCCCCTCCCCCCGCCAGCTGGCCTCTCTAACAGTGCATACTATCTAATCCTGAGCCAGACATCTTGAATCACAACCCATTAATCCACCATATCAAATGCTACCCCCATGAAACCCCCACTGCCCCAAGCCCTTGATCCTACAGTACCTGTCCTTTTAATTATCAACCCACCTCTCTCCTACCCTTTATTTCTAAAATACTTGAACATGTGATTCACTGCCACTGCCTTGACTTTATCTCCTCTCAGTCCCTTCTGGATCCATTGCAATTTGGCTTTTGACCTTTACATTCTACTGAGACCGTTCTTGCCAAAATCTCCAATGACTTGTTCCTTGCCAAATCCAAGGGCTTTTACCTGATCCTCATCCTTCTTGACCTTTCTGCTGCTTTTGACACAGTTGATCACAACTTTCTCCTTGATACCCTGCCCTCGCTTGTATTTAGGGGTTTTGTCCTGTCCTGGTTTTCTTATTATCTCTCCCACCACACTTTTAGTGTATGTTCTGATGGATCTTCCACTACTGTTATCCTGCTTTCAGTCAGTGTGCCCCAGGGATCTGTCTTGAAACCTCTCTTTTTCTCTCTCTACACTCAGTCCCTTGGTGCACTTATTTCCTCCCATGGTTTTCAGTACCATCTCTACACTGATGACTCCCAGATCTACCTCTCTGCCCTGAAATCTCTCCAGGTTATCCATATCTCTGCCTGCTTATCTGACATTGGTGCCTAGATGTCTCACCACCATCTGAAATTGAACACGGCCAAAACGAAGGCCCTTATCTTGCCGCTTAAGCTCACCTCGCCCCTTCCTACTTTCTCTTTTTCTGTGGATAATGCTCTACTCCTCCCCATTTCCTTGACTCATAACCTCAGGGTCATCTTTGACTCCTCCCTCCCCTTCTTTACACACATCCAACAGATAGCTAAACCTGTTGCTTCTTTCTCTATAACATTGGCAAAATGTGTCCTTTCCTTTCTGAACATACTACTAAGACTCTCATCCATTCTCTTCTTACCTTCCATCTAGACTATTGCAACCTACTCTTCACTGGTCTTATTCTGTGTCATCTCTCTCCACTTCAATCCGGCCAAAACTCAGCTGCACGGCTAATCTTCTGCCAGTGTTGTTATGCTAATATCACCCCTCTTCTCAAGTCACTTCATTGGCTCCCTATCCATTTCCACATCCAGTTCATACTTCTGCTACTGACCTATAAGTGCCTTCATTCAGCTGCTCCCACCTATCTTTCCTCTGTTATCTCTCCCTACACCCCTCTTCAGGAATTCCACTCTTGAGGCAGATCTGGAAGACTGGGCATCCAAATGGCAGATGAAATTTAATGTGAACAAGTGCAAAGTTATGCACCTAGGAAAGAACAGCCCAAACTATGGTTAAACAATGCAAGGTTCCACATTAGAAACTACCACCCAGGAAAAAAGATTTAGGCATCAGTGTGCAGTAGCAGCCAAGAAAGCAAGTAGAATGCTAGGAATCAT
Source organism: Ichthyophis bannanicus (assembly GCA_033557465.1). Lineage (NCBI taxonomy): Eukaryota > Metazoa > Chordata > Amphibia > Gymnophiona > Ichthyophiidae > Ichthyophis > Ichthyophis bannanicus. The sequence goes on along the minus strand of CM066033.1, from coordinate 1,214,057,916 downwards.
AAAGAAAAAAATGGAGAATAAAACAAAGGATATTATAATGCCTCTGTATCATTCCATGGTGTGACTATATCTTGAATATTGTGTGCAATTCTGGTCACCATATCTTAAAAAGGATATAACGTTATTAGAAAAGGTACAGAGACGAGCCACCAAAATGGTAAAGGGGATGGAAGGATACCCCTATGAAGAGAGGCTAGAAAGGTTAGGGCTCTTCAACCTAGAAAAGAGACAGCTGAAGGGAGATATGATAGAGGTCTATAAATTAATGAATAGAGTGGAACGGGTAAACGTAGATCGATTGTTTACGTCATCAGAATATAGAAAGACTACGGGACATGCAATGAAGCTACAGTGTAACGTATTTAAGACTAATAAGAGAAACTATTTTTTTACTTAACGTGTAATCAAACTCTGTAATTTGTTACCGGTGGATGTAGTAAAAGCTGTTAATGTAGCAGGGTTTAAAAAAAGTTTGGACAGGAGGCGGAGCCTGGAGCGAAGCAAGGTGGCTGTGTAGAGCTGTTGCTCCGGAGGGGCCTAGGCAAGAATCCTGCAATTGTGCCATATTTTGCTGTGTGAGACATCGTTAATTCAAGCCCGACGGTCAGGGGAGATGTCGGGGCCTAAGCCTGCCCGTTTAGACTTCGCTGTGGGGCAAAGTGGTAGTGTAAAGAGGTCCAAGACGGAACCCCCATCCCCGCAGAAAATGGCGGCGGCGCGGGAGTTTCCCGATGCCATGCAAGAGCTGTTGGTGGAGGTGAGAGCAATCAGAGAGATTGTTGCTGCAAATAGTGAGTCCCTGGCTACGATGCAAGAGGATCTGGGCAAGCTCAAGAGCGGCATGGAAAGTCTCAGTCTCCGGCAGGAGCAAACCGAGGCGAGAGTGTTGGCGCACGATGAAAGACTTAAGGTTGTGGATAAGCAGGCAAGGCAAATCAAATTGCTGCAAAAAGAATTGGAAGATAATAACAACCGTTCTCGTCGGAACAATATTCGGCTGGTAGGGGTCCCGGAGGGGGCCGAAGGGAAAGATGTTTTTGGCTTCTTGCATAAATTGGTTACAACAACCTTGCAGATTGTTTTTGACATGCCTTTCGAACTGCAGCGCGCGCACCGGGTGCCCTCGCAGCCTTTGATGGGAAGCGGAAGACCTCGCCCGATAATTTTTAAAGTGCTGCGGCATCAACAAGTGTTGAAAATTATGGAGGTGGCTCGCTCTAGAGCACCGATTGAGTTTGAGGGACACCGATTGATGTTCTTTCCCGATTTTGCAAAAAGCACCGTGGAAAAGAGAAAGAGGTTTTTGGAGTTGCGGCCTCGACTGCAGAGATTGCAAGCGCGGTTTGGTTTGCTTCACCCTGCACGCATGCGAGTAACCCTGCACAACTCCACCAGGACTTTTGAGGAGCCCGAGGTGCTGACAGCGTACCTTGATGAGAAGGAGCAGGAGTTCATGCGCTGACTGTCGCTGTAGGAGTGTGGCGCAGTGACCGAGGATTATACTTGGTATCTGATATTGGCTGCGAACTTGGTTTCCTTTGTTTGTCAGCCTGTTAAGAGGATGCCGTAAATTGTTTGCAGGTGGAAGTGGGACTGGCACAATTGCTGGGAATGTGTTTCCCTAGAGTTTTGTTAAGAGGGCCCCTCTGTACCTACTTTGCTCAAACTAGGTTCACCCACTGGACTGTTGAGTCTCCTCTTTCTCTCGGGGCCTTTTAGAAGTGACTTGGGGTGGGAAGATGGCTGGGGTTTCTGTGGAGTTCACTGTAATTGGGGGGGGGGGCACAAGAGGGCAGGTGAATTGGGTGTAGGTTTGGAAGTGTTTAAAAGCATTGGGTTCTTTGGTTTTAGCACCTTGGTTGTGAGACTTGGGGACATATTGGACGTGGTAATAACATGGCGCCTATTAAAATAATATCGTTAAACGTCAAGGGTATCAATAGTCCCATAAAACGTAAGAAAATTATGTTATATGGTAAGCAGGAACGTGCTGATATCTTGTTGCTGCAAGAGACCCACCTAAATGAAAAGGAGTCTACCAAGTTGAGTTTAAAGCCTTTCAAATTAGTAGCATTCTCTGCAGCAGTGCACAAGCATAATGGCGTCGCTATCCTAGTCCGTGAGTCTCTCAACCTCTCTGTATATGCTGTTAGTTCGGACCTGGAGGGCAGATGGGTTAAAGCAGGGGTTAGGGTTGGGGCCTTAGACTTTATTTTGATGAATGTATATGCCCCTAATAGGGACTGCCCGGAGTTCTTCTGTTTGCTGGCGGAGGAAATCCAGGCAGAGCCTGCCAGGTTGAGAGTTCTGGGTGGTGACTGGAATCTAGTGCTAGATGCCCTGGTGGATAAGAAACCACCTAAATCATTGGGACCCACTAAAGCGCAGGGGACGCTGATATCCATGATGGAGGAGATGGGGTTGGTGGATGCCTGGCGAATGTTGCACCCAGAAGATTTGGACTTTACTTTTTTTTTGCCCCCTCATCAATCTTTGTCGAGAATTGACTACTTCTTGATTTCTAAGAGGTTGGTCCCGAATTTGTTGGCGGCGGAGATTCATGCGATGCATCTGTCGGATCATGCTGCGGTGTCATTGATGCTGCAGGATGGTGCGGTGGGTCAATCGAGTCGCAAATGGGTTTTTGACAGAGCACTGCTGGGTAACATGGATTTCTGTGTTAAGATAAAAGGAGCCATACAGGAGTATTTTTCTTTTAATACCCCACAAGGGTCCTCAGGGTGGGCCAGGTGGGAAGGTCTGAAAGCTTTTTTGAGAGCGGTGATAACTAGCTACGGTATTGGTTTGGCTAGGGAGCGGAAAGAGAAATTGAGAGCGTTGGAGACACAAATCAAAGCAGGGGAAAGGGTGTTGATTAAGAGAGTTGATCCTTGTATTTTACTGCGGTTACAAAGATTGCGTCTGCAATATAATCAGTTAGTGACATCGGAGGCCATGTACTGGGTTAAAGCCTAGGAGGGCATGTACTATACTGAATGTAACAAAGCGGGTAGGCTCCTTGCCAATGCATTAAGAGACCGTAAGGATGCTCATAGGATAGCGGCTATTAGGGGTCAGGATACGCCCGAATTGTTTATGGAGGACGCTGAGATAGCGGAGTCGTTTAGGAGGTTCTATGCGCAGTTGTTTACCTCTGAGGGGAGCTGCTCAGCCGAGGAGTTTTTGCATTTGGTCGCTGGGATTCACAGGCCGATGTTAGATCCGATGATGACTGCTGGTCTAGACGACCCATTTTCCGTAAGGGAAATACAGGATGCTATACAGTCCCTAGCATCAGGCAAGGCTGTCGGTCCGGATGGACTGCCTTCCGAGTTTTACAAGAGCTTTGCCAAGGATCTGAGTCCATTTTTGCTGCAATACTTTCAGGCATTGGCGGACGAATGTCCGCAGGTAGGTTCTTTTGCCTCAGCGAATGTGATAGTATTGGAGAAAGCTGGCAGAGACCCGCAGTTGGTCGGTAATTATCGACCAATCTCTCTACTTAATGTAGACTATAAAATATATGCGACTGTTTTGGCGCGGCGCCTGGCCAAGGTGCTTCCTTTCCTGGTGCACCCAGATCAATGCGGTTTTGTCGAGGGCCGGTCAACTGCGGATAATGCCAGACTTTTTTGCCACGTCTTAGCTGGTGCAGAGGGAATTGTCAGTCCAATGGTGGGTTTATCTTTGGACGCCGAAAAGGCGTTCGATCGAGTGGAATGGGAGTTTTTATTTTTAGCCCTTGAATGGTTCGGCTTTGGAGCTGGTTTTATTAAGTTTGTTAAAACTTTGTATATTCGGCCTGTAGCAAGGATTTGCGTCAATGGAGTTCAATCTTGTGAGATTTCGCTCGGCCGTGGCTCCAGGCAGGGGTGCCCACTGTCCCCTATGCTGTTTAACATAGCGCTAGAACCGTTGGCTTTGCTGCTGAGACAAAATTGTCGGATCTCTGGCTTTAATGTGTCGGGTATGGAGATCAAACTCACGGCATATGCTGACGATCTTCTCTTATTCACTACACCAGAGTCGATTCCTCATATTTTAGATCAGATGGGACGATACTCGGCCCTTTCCGGTTATAAGATAAATTGGACTAAATCGGTGGCTTTTGCCCTTAACTCTCGAGCTTTTAAGGCAATGTTATCGTATTTTCCGTTTATGTGGGAAACGGGCCCGATAAAGTATCTTGGAGCTCACTATTGTTACCCCTTAGCGGAAACGGTGCGAGTCAATGCAAAGCTGTTGCTTACAGATCTCCAGTCAATGTTGTTGAAGTGGTCTCCCTTACGCTTAACGTGGTGGGGACGTCTAGAAACAATTAAGATGACTATAGCACCTAAAATAAACTACATACTGGAAATGTTACCTATATTTTTTGCAGGGCAAGTGTATAAGCAGATAGAACAGATGTTGACACGATTTTTGTGGGGTGACAGGCCTCCTCGAATTGCACTCAGGAAGCTTAAGGCGGCTAAAGAGAGCGGAGGTGTGAATTTTCCAGACTTTCGGCTTTATCACTGTGCTTTCCTGATGAAACAAGGGGCTAGATGGGCTGAGCAGGTGAATGATCAAAGTCCGGTTTGGTTAAACTTGGAGGAGCTGGTTGTGGCCCCCTTTCCTCTGGGACGGATTTCGGGAATGGTGTTTAGCGATGCCTCTGTGCGCTCTCAAATGGTTTTGGATACGCAAAGGGCTTTTCAGGTTTTAGCACAAAATACCCGGCCTGATGGGGGCTTGGCGGAAGATCTCTCTTTGTGGTGTAATCCGCTTTTTAAGATCCAGCGTAAACCCATTGCTTGGAAGTCCTGGTTTAGTAAAGGGATTTGGACTGTTGGTCAGGTATGTGCCCGGGGGGAGTGGAAGAGCTTTGAGGATTTGCGGAGGGAGTATCATCTCCCGGGTTCGGCGTATTTTCAATGGGCCCAATTGAAACACTGTATCAGGGGAGCCCTTGGTGATATGCGGCAATTAAAAACAGTGGGGATGCTAACAGATCTTATTGACCGAGTGTCGGCAGCTGCGGGTAAGGCTTCCCTTATATACAAAGCTGTAAAACAATCTACTTTGGGGGTTGTGGGGAATCTGGGAGAGGCGTGGGGGAGGGAAACTGGTGTTGCCCTAGGGCCAAATGATTGGGAGATATTTTGGTCTACCCAAGTTCGCATCACGAGGTCGGCCTCTGTCACGCAAACTTTGTTTTTTTTTTGCCCATCGGGCATACATTACTCCTGTACGGCTCAATCGCTGGGACCCACACGTAAGTAATAAGTGTTGGCTCTGTCAGAAAGATATTGGTACTTTTAAGCATGTGGTCTTTGATTGCCCCAGGGTCCATACTTATTGGGTGCAGGTGTGGAATTTCATTCAAAAGGTTCTCTGCCTCCATCTCTCTCTAACGTGGGACGTTTTAGTGTATCGCTCGCTTTCAGGCGTTCTTTTCAGGGATAAGCAGGACTCTTTTCTTTTTGATTTTTTGATTGGGATTGCTATCTGTCATAGAATACGGAATTGGAAAGATGTCACCTGTCTTCATTGGAATGTATGGTGGAGTCTAGTCTGTACTTACAGTAAGTTCGAGCAGGTGCCCCAGAAGGGTGGGAGTCGCTCCCCTCATAGTCTGTCCAAGTGGAAGAAACTACTAGAGTTTGGGGAGGTGGCCCGCTGTTAGGGGATTCACTGGGAAAAAAAGGGTTGCTGTGGCGGACCCTTATGTGCTTCGCCCTTTTTGTTTCGTCCAGCCGGATGATGCAGTAGTGAAGGCCCGTGGGGGGGGAGGGGGGGAGGGTTGGTGGGAGACGGGAGGCGGGAGTTGGTTGGGTGTTTTATGGTTTGATGTGGTTTTGTTTGGTTGTATTGTGTTAAAAAATAAATAAAAATTTCAAAAAAAAAAAAAAGGTTTGGACAAGTTCCTAGTGGAAAGGTCCATAACCATTATTAAAAGGGACCTGGGAAATCCACTGATTTCCCCAATACAAGTATTTTGGAACCTGTGTCTTTTGGGGAAACTGCTAGGCACTTGTGAACCTAGATTGGCCACTGTTGAAAACAGGATACTGAGCTTGTTGGACCTTGGTCTGACCCAGTATGGCATATCTTATGTTCTTATCTCTTCTATCTGTGCCCTTCTCTTCCACTGTCAACTCCATACTTTGATCTTTCTACCTTGTTGCTTCTTATGCCTGTAACAAACTACTTGAATTGGTACGTCAGGCTGAATCTGTGGCCTTCTTCAAATCCAAGCTAAAAACTCACTTCTTTGAGACTGCTTTTGGATCCTGATCCCCTAGTCTCCTGTTCACCTCCTATGTGTTTCCTTACCATTCCCCTATATATGTCCTAGTCCCCACTTGTTGTTTTGTCTATGTTGACTAGACTGTAGGCTCTTAATAGAAGGGGCAGTTTCTTACATATCTCTGTACAGAGCTGTGTACATCTTGTAGTGCTATACAAATGATAAGTAGTAGTAGTAGTAGTAGTAGTAGTAGTAGTAGTAGCAAGCCTTTGTCTGCTGGCATCAAACCAGGTAAGCAACACAAATGCAAAGAAATGCTCACCCGATACATTCTCTATTTCATAACCCCCCTCACTGCTGAATTAACGCCTAACATGGTAAAATCTACCACTACCTATTAATTCCCCTTCCCCTCCCCACCCTCATTCCTTTGCCCACCAATTATTCATCTCCTGACTCCCCATCCTCCCCTTACTCCTACTCTAGCCATTCCAGAAGGATCCCGGCCATGTCATACTGCCCTCAGCCTAAGGCTAAGAATGCTCTATATTGGGCCAAAGCAGAGAATTGGCATGGCCTTTAAGCACAGATAACATCACTTTTAAGCACAATTATTGCCACAGATTCATGCAGAAAAGAGATGGCCATGTGCGTAAACAGCAAAGAAAAAGCTAACACGCAATTAACGCCAAGAGTATTTAAATTATAGGCAAATGAGCTGGCTGTAATAAAACGACATGTTAATATTGCCTGCACCCGATGCAGAGAAATACGTAGAGGATTTTGCAACCAGTCTTCACCAATATGTCTATGCCTGGTCTTGTTGTGGCTTAAACATCTCACACATGCCCCTGATAGTATTTTGATGGCATTGGGTGATTTCTCCGATGCCTGTATCATCTGAGGGGTCAGATGATCAGGGAAATGGGGAAAGCCCCTGATGCCATCAAAATATTGTCGGGCGGCTGGTGATGCCTGAAAGAAAGCAAATGCCTGGTGGCCCAGTGGCCCCAATCCCCCCACCTGCCCAAGTGAACATAATCCCTGGTGACCCAGTGGCCTCGGTCCCCTCACCAACCCAAGTAAAAATAATCACTGGTGCTGCAACAGCCCCAAACTCTCCACCTCCCTCCTGGTACCTTTACAAATGAGCGGAAGCACTATCTTCACACTCCTGCTCCTATGCCACAATCTTGAAAAATGGTGTCACCTGGCCCTGCGTGGTCATATAGGACAGTCTGACCCCACCTGGTGCATCCCAGGATGCACCGCGTGAGGTCAGGTGCTGCCATTTTTCAAGATGCAGGTGCAGACGTAGGAGCAAGAGCACGTAGAAAGCACTTATGCTCTTTTGTAAAGGTGCCAGGAGGGGAGTGGGGGGTTCAGGGCTGCTGGGCCACCAGGAATTATTTGCAAATATTAATAAAGGCACCCAGATGAAGCAGAAAACCTTCTAAGTATCACAGCAATGGACTGTGTCTTCTAAGGTTGAATTTGTTCCATTTTAAAGTATTATCAAATAGAGGTGTACATACATCCATTTTTGATTCTTAGAATTCATAGATTTATTAAAATTATGGAATCAGATGATGAAATTGTAGAAAAACTGGGATTAATATTGATATTTCACTGCCAGGCAGGCCTGGATTAAGGCCTAGACAACACAGGCTCCTCTAGTTTAGGCATGGGCAGGTATTGGCAGGTCTGGCCCCAAAGTTGTTTGAAGGTATTGGTGCTCCAGGCAAACCTTAAGCTTTAAATCCCTTGGCTGTGTGACACCGAAGTTCTGCCCTATACCTTTAAGACACAGAAAGCTGCTGAGTTTGGCACAGATTCTGACAGGGAGATCAAAAGCTTCACAGTTACCATAGGCAACCAAAGCAGGCTGAGACACGAGGTCTGAGGGCACGCCTAGCCAACAAACACTCCCCAAGTAATGAAGAGAACAGTTTGCACATGTGCAGGAAAACGCCCCTAACCATGTATAAGAAACGTGGTAGGCAAACAGAGTTAGATCGAGGTAGAAAGCTGGTAGGAGATCCAGCAGGAGTTGCAGTGAGAGAGGCTGAGTTGGATTCATGTGCTGATTCTGACGGTGGTTTTGGAGACTCAGAAGTTGAGAGTGATTTGGAAACTTGGCAAGTAAGGGAAGACTTGCAGCTCTCTAACAGAAGGTCAGAATACTCTCAGCCTAATGCTGTTTCATTTGAGTCTTGGAATAGAAAGCCAAGCAGGGCTTTGAAAAGAGACAGAAAGCCGTTTACCAGCAGAGGGATTAACTGCAGGAAACCCTCACCTGTGACGCAGGAAGAATTTCCCAGACACAGAGGTCAGTGGGGAGAACGGAGAGCAGCTGGTAAGGAACTCTGTATTACTGAAAGGCAGAATGGCCTAAGATATTTACAACCTTGGGAAAAGGAAAGTAAAGTGATTGAGGACATATGTATGAGTGAAGAAGATGATTGCATGCATTTAAAGCCTGGCAGAAAACTGCCAAGAGAGAGACCTAGTAGAAACAGAACAAGGCAGTTTTACAAACTATCTGATACTTATTTGCCATACTGTGGAGAGAGTGGTGAAGAGAAGCTAGGGACTGATTGGAGAAAGTTCCAGACTCTCTGCCCTAAAGAAGATAAGATAGTTGATGAACCGATGTGCACGGAGCAAAGTGAATGCTTTCCCTATGTTGAGGACATGGACTGTTCTTTATTAATAACTGATGAAACTTCTCTATGCTAGTAGAAGATAAGTGTGCCTGGGAGAAAGATAAACGTGCACAGAGGGAACTGCCAACGTTGTTACCTGATTTCTGTTTGTTATAATTATTGGTTCTGTTCAAGCAAGAAGCTGTGTTTTCCTTTCACCTTTTGTTTTTGCCAGAAACATGGCTGCCTCTTAAGTTTGGTATTTTTGTACTGTTTTGAAAATCCAGCAAACCCCAGGAGGGGAATAAATCCTTATTTCAACCTGACCACTCCGTCTCAACTACACTTTCTTTCATAGAAGGGTCAGGCCCAGCAGTGTGCCTAGCTATATACTACTAGTTCAGCCACTGCTGGTGACATTAAATGGCGTAGTTAGCAGGATTTTTGAAAAAAAAATACTACTACCCAAAGTTTTTCCTGAGAGGATACAAATTGGCTGAAGGAAGAAAAACAGCAGCAAGGAAAATCCTGAAAGAGGAAATCCTGACACAGTGTGAACATTCACAGACTGACCTGACGGAGGCGTGCAGAGAACCTTTCTCAATACAAGATCCTACACCGTGCTGAGGTACAAGTGGCTGGGCACGGGTGGTAAGGATTGTGGAGGAAGGGGAACAGAGAGATACCTTGCAAAGGCAGATAGGGAGAAAAAAAACTATATATTGTGCCGCACTTGGTGGGCCCTGTTTTTTTCTCGCCCCATACAGGTATACCTCAACGCCAGGATGGATCCTCAGGACATGCTTCGCTGGATGGAGGAACAGTGGAAAGCCCAGGGTGAGCTTGCACGACAAGCCCAGGACAGGACTATGGAAGCACTGGCTGTGCAGCAGAAGCCACTCTTGGACTTGCTGACCGTGCTACTGAAGCGGACATCCACTGCCGAGGAGGAAAGTGTACCGGTACCAGCGGCGGTAGGAGTACAACACTATGGTGCATTGGCACTAGGACCTTTACAAAAGACTGACAATTTTGACGACTACTCTGATGCATTTGAGAGGATTGCTGAGGCGGCTAAATGGCCACTAGACCAGTGGGCAGTTAGGTTCGCCATGTCTTTAACCGGAGAAGCATTGGCGGCCTACAAGGCGATGCCCGCGGGCCTAGCGTCCAATTACCCGGACGTAAAACTAGCGGTACAAGATAGGTTAGGTTTAACACCTACACACTATCGCCATCTTTTTAGGGAGGCAAGGCTCTTGCCTAAAGAGACGCCGAAAGCTTTAATGCAGCGACTAAAAGGTTTGGCAGCAAAGTGGTTGGCTCCAGAGAAGGCCACAGTAGAATCCTTGATGGATGCTGTGCTCCTTGAGCAGTACTTTGAGGCTGTACCTCCTGAAGTAAAAGCTTTCTTGCTATTGCAAAAATGCAAGTCTACTAGAGAAGCAGCAGAAATGACGGAATGCTATTTTGAAGCTGAATTGGCCGGAGCTTCTAGGGATAGTATGCTGAGAGTAACCGGCATGGAAAGAATGCCTGGTATAAAGAAGGCTTATACTTCTAAAGTCCCGAGAGAAAATGTAAAAAAATATAATGATGTGATGAAGTGTTTTCACTGTGGGAAAAATGGTCATATATGTAGGGACTGTCAAGAGCGTGTTGCCCTTATCTCCGGGGGAGAGAAAGACCCCGGTGAAGGATTTCTCATAGACGTCCAAGTGGAGGGTGTAAAGGCAGTAGCACTCCTTGATACAGGAGCCGACCAGAGTATGGTCTCCTCCAAGATGTGGCAGGCTATGCTGACTAAGAATCCTTTGGTCCTATGCCAGATACCCCCATGTGTGAGCGTGAAGTGTATGAATGGAACCTCATCTTATTACTCCTTATATGATGTGATGGTAGAGGGACTAGGTAGTAAGGAAAAAGTACCTGTAGTAGTGATCCCAAACCTTCCCAGAGAGGTGGTGTTAGGAAGGGATTGGCCTTCCTTTCAAAAAGCCCTTAAGGAGAGGCTAGATGAAAGGGTAGGACTAGTTTCCACTAGGTCCCAAAGTAAGGTCTCAGAGGCAGGGACAAGTCCACCATCAGAGCCAGATGAAGTGCCCAATGATAAGGAAATAAACCCAGAGCCAGAGCCCGACCTAGATGAGGAACCCCAGAACATACTTCCCTCTAATGAAGAATTAATTAACCTTCCCAAAAAGGTTAGGAAGGATAAGGCAGAGCGACGTCAGGAGAGGAGACAAAGGTCGCAGGGAAGAGCAGACCTGGAAGCCGGGGAGGGTTTACCTTGGGTGCCAGCCGAGCTGGTGAGGAAATTCCCTTCCTTCCCTAAGGAACAGCAGGGGGATCCCGCATTGAAAAGGGCATTCGAATATGCTCGGGAGGCCAGGACAATTTTGCCCAGGTTCTACTTAGAAGGCGAACTGTTATACAGGGAGAGCGCAGATCCCAGGACGGGTACTGTACGCAAGCAGTTGGTGGTGCCAACTACCTTTAAGTTGGTAGTTTTGAAATTGGCGCACGACCACCCCGTAGGCAGCCATAAAGGTGTCCAAGGGACATTGGGCCAGGTGCTGGCTCGCTTTTATTGGCCGGGGGTGTTTAAGGAAACAACCAGGTATTGTGAGTCCTGTCCGGCATGCCAACGAGTTACGGCTGCCCGGCCAAAGCCAGTACCGATGGTTACACCACCCACCATTGCAACCCCAGTGAGAAAGTTAGCCATGGATATTGTAGGCCCATTAATACGAACACCAAGGGGTTTTCAATATATTCTGGTGATCATGGACCATGCAACCAGGTTTCCATGGGCAATATCCCTGCGCAATATTTCAGCAAAGACCATCTCAAAAGAGCTCATAAAACTGTTTTGTGAAATTGGGTTTCCACAAGAGATCCTAACGGATCAAGGGACCAATTTCACGTCAAAACACTTGGCCATGCTTTGGGACGCCTTTGGGATAAGACATATCCGCACCTCAGCGTACCACCCCCAGTCCAACGGGCTGGTGGAACGCATGAATCAGTCCCTAAAGCAGATGTTAAGGCGGAGCTTAGGAGGCAATATGGTAGAATGGGACAACGTCCTCCCATTCGTCCTGTACGCCTGTAGGGAACGCGTACAGACATCGCTGGGGACATCACCTTATGAACTGTTATTTGGTAGGGCCCCGAGGGGGATCTTAGATATCCTTCGGGAGCAGTGGGTGGCACCAGATGAGACAGAAGTAGGGGTACCCCAATTCTTGAAAGACCTCAGGAACCGTTTAGAATGGACTTCTCGAGTGTCTATGGACAATCTGCAGGCCAGCCAACGCCGGCAGAAAAAATACTATGACCGGGGAACTAGAACCAGGAAGTTGTCCATAGGGAATAAAGTTGTAATCCTGGTAGCGGACGCTGGTCCGAAGTTCGAGGCCAGATGGAAAGGCCCAGCTACAATAGTTGGTCAGGTGGGTCCCGTTTCCTACAGAGTGGAACACGAAAATGGGCGCCACCAAGTATACCACTTAAACCTGCTGAAGCCTTGGCGGGACAGATCAGCAGAAGTGAGATTAGTGCAGGTAGTGAGCGAAAGATTCCGCTCAGATAGAATTACGCGCTGTCCGACGAGGACGTCCACAGCTCGTAATATCTTAAGAAGGGGGATGTGTGACACCGAAGTTCTGCCCTATACCTTTAAGACACAGAAAGCTGCTGAGTTTGGCACAGATTCTGACAGGAAGGGAGATCAAAAGCTTCAGTTACCATAGGCAACCAAAGCAGGCTGAGACACGAGGTCTGAGGGCACGCCTAGCCAACAAACACTCCCCAAGTAAGGAAGAGAACAGTTTGCACATGTGCAGGAAAACGCCCCTAACCATGTATAAGAAACGTGGTAGGCAAAGAGTTAGATCGAGGCAGAAAGCTGGTAGGAGATCCAGCAGGAGTTGCAGTGAGAGAGGCTGAGTTGGATTCATGTGCTGATTCTGATGGTGGTTTTGGAGACTCAGAAGTTGAGAGTGATTTGGAAACTTGGCAAGTAAGGGAAGACTTGCAGCTCTCTAACAGAAGGTCAGAATACTCTCAGCCTAATGCTGTTTCATTTGAGTCTTGGAATAGAAAGCCAAGCAGGGCTTTGAAAGAGACAGAAAGCCGTTTACCAGCAGAGGGATTAACTGCAGGAAACCCTCACCTGTGACGCAGGAAGAATTTCCCAGACACAGAGGTCAGTGGGGAGAACGGAGAGCAGCTGGTAAGGAACTCTGTATTACTGAAAGGCAGAATGGCCTAAGATATTTACAACCTTGGGAAAAGGAAAGTAAAGTGATTGAGGACATATGTATGAGTGAAGAAGATGATTGCATGTATTTAAAGCCTGGCAGAAAACTGCCAAGAGAGAGACCTAGTAGAAACAGAACAAGGCAGTTTTACAAACTATCTGATAATTATTTGCCATACTGTGGAGAGAGTGGTGAAGAGAAGCTAGGGACTGATTGGAGAAAGTTCCAGACTCTCTGCCCTAAAGAAGATAAGATAATTGATGAACCGATGTGCACGGAGCAAAGTGAATGCTTTCCCTATGTTAAGGACATGGACTGTTCTTTATTAATAACTGATGAAACTTCTCTACGCTAGTAGAAGATAAGTGTGCCTGGGAGAAAGATAAACGTGCACAGAGGGAACTGCCAACGTTGTTACCTGATTTCTGTTTGTTATAATTATTGGTTCTGTTCAAGCAAGAAGCTGTGTTTTCCTTTCACCTTTTGTTTATGCCAGAAACATGGCTGCCTCTTAAGTTTGGTATTTTTGTACTGTTTTGAAAATCCAACAAACCCCGGGAGGGGAATAAATCCTTATTTCAACCTGACCACTCCATCTCAACTACACTTTCTTTCATAGAAGGGTCAGGCCCAGCAGTGTGCCTAGCTATATACTACTAGTTCAGCCACTGCTGGTGACAGCTGTCAAAATCCATTGTTTAGCTTTGAACGTGCTGCTCTTTGCTGCCCCCCAGAATTGTCACCTTAGGCAACCACGTAGTTTGCCTGATGGTTGGGCTGGCCCTGGGTATTGGGATGGATTATCACCTGGAAGTGTCAGGTGGGCTTTCTCCCTGGTGACATTAGAGGTCTTAGGTATTAAAATGTGAAGTGACTTTACAAAAGTGCACTGCACTTGAAAATTTGCTCAAAATGCCTGCAAACATGCAAAAATACCAAAAATACTGTGTTTTGCTTATGTTTTAATGCATAGTGCATTTTTATAAAGTGAATTTGGAAACGTATAGTATCCTTCAAAGACTGCTTTGCCCAGGTTTGTGCCCATTGTTGTTGTCATTGAGTTGATATCAACTCATGATGATCCTCTGGATAGTTGTCCTAAAGTACATTCGGTCTTCAGTCAGGTGGCTAATTGTTGATAGAGTAGCATCTATAGTTGCTGTCATTATATTGATCCATTGCATTGTCAGTTTTCAACTTTACCAAGCACGATGTCTCTCTAATGATCTTTCTCTTTGCATAATGTGTCCGAAGTATGAAAGTCCAAGTCTTGTCGTTTCAGCTTCTAAAGAAAGCTTAGGTTTCATCTCCTCTAGTACTGACTGATTTGTTCTTCATATGGTCCATGGTATGCACAGTATTCTTCTCCAGCAACATAATTTGAAGGCTTTAAAAAAAAATTGGTGTTTGAGCTGTCAGAATGTAAAATTATGCAGAGGAGCTCATTAATGCTCAAAACAGCAAAACAATGCATACAAAAAAGGCTCTGTGGTCCATTTTTGTAATATAAAAAATATAATTTAAAAAAGAAAAAAAACATTCCTCTGGAGATATGGTAATTTTTTACTTGGCAGCAAAAAATGTAGTCTGCTCATATCGCAATGGTCTAGATTATAAACTGTATGTAATGGGGACTGTCCATTGTTGGGGCTACCTTTATAAAAGGGCATCTCTGTGAAAAGCCCCAAAAGACACCTATTATGTCTATTTTACAGAGGCAACAAAGGTGCCTGTGTGCCTTTATTAAGCAGACTCCTACACTGACCCAACAGCACTACAATGTTCTTCCACCAATTTATATATGCTCCAAAGCAGGTGAGTGTGCTTGGGTATGTTTACTAAAGGTTAATGCACATTAAATGTCAAACACATGCTAACTTCATTAACACACATTAAATCCTTTAGTAAACATACCCTATGTTTGCAGATCACTACTCTACCTGTGCACCATGCAAACTACACCACATGAATGCCTAAACATAGCGTGTATACAATTATTCATTATCCTGTTGGCACACAAGCTTATACACATGTGCTCAGATGTACAATTTTATAAGAGTCCCTTTCCATGTATAAAAGCAGCTTTACATGTGGAAAAGTCTTTATAATTTTAACCCCCTCCCCTATGTACAGCATGCATGCATCTGGTATATAAATAAATAATAATAATAATAGCCCAAAATAGCCCAAACTGACTATGAACAATGTCATGATTGAGTGAGTAAATTAATTCATTAGAATCTTTGCAAAAAAATTTGTTTTATTATAGCAAAGAACGATTGGGACCATACCACTGAAAAGGTTATATACATATATTGAAAAGCTTTTGGGATTTTAAATTACAAATTGACAAGCACTTGGAACACAACACTCCTGATATCATGGTCATAGAAAAGAACCATGCATGGTTTATAGTTGTGGCAATATCCAGTGATAGCCAAATTAATGAAAAACAGAAAAATAATAAAATACCTTGATTTACAAATTGAAACAGAAAAGCTTCAGAAGCAAAATTGATGCAAGAGTGATACTGACTGGACTCCGAAAATACTTGGAAACTTTCAACATAAACATCAACCCCATCAGTTTTTCAGATATTGCCCTACTGTGCCAAAATCTTTATGATTCTCAGGTCCTTGGGTAGAATCCATATAAGTAGAGTTAAATCCAATCAACATTGGTTGTGATGTGCTACACATGAAGGTATCAAATAATATTAATAACACAAGAAACAATAATAATACTTGGTACATATTTCAATACAAGTGCTAGGTATGGTGGTACCAAAGCTCCTGCAGGCCCTATGTTCAAAGAGTAACTCCATGGAGAATTTCCTCTTTAAAATGAGCTTGCAGAGTTGGCAACTAGCTGCAGACTTTAAAAATTACTCCCCCCCCCCAATAATTATTGCAGAAGGTATTTACATATTTAAAAATTATTATATATAGTAACCATAAATTAAATATAACACCCTTACTAGTCCTATTACTCAAAGATAAATTCAATGAATGAATTGATAATTTGCTACAAAAGCTAGTCAGTTGAACTAATAATATTCTATAATCTTAAATAGTAAATGAGGCTCTTTTTGTGTGAATGCATGCATTAAATTGATTTTTTTTCTCATTCTGTACATCAAGCTCATAATTTCTTTCTGCTCTATGAAAACACATTCCAAGGTCATACTGTTTGCTTGTTGCTGTATAGGCTCACCAGGGCAGAGTGCAATATTGCATGGCTTATGCTGTGTTTCAGGTCCATCGCATGACCTTCCACCATATTGTGGTTGTAAACATGTCCTCGTCCTTGTTCTTTGGCCTCTACCACAGGTAAAAGAGCATAAACTCCAAGGTGACCATTCCTCCCAAACGCCATGTACTGCAATAAAAGAAAAATAAAATTTACTAGTGAAAATGAAACAAACACTAATATCCAAGAAAAACACAAAACACAATTTAAAAGAGAAAACTCAGAAGGATCTCTTGTTGAAGTCTATAAAATATCTGGGATCATGTCCTATTAGTCAATATATATCATGGAAGGGTTTAGACAATTATGCATTGTGATTTTTTTAAGATAGTATCATGTCACTGCACACTGAAATTCTATAATATTCAGTCAGATCTGGACAGTTTAACACTGGAAAAAAAGCTTTTTATTTTAAAATAGATAAAGTAGTATGATAGCTGTGTTAGCCACTTTAATGGTAGTTATATAAAAAAAGAAACAAAAAAGGAAAATAAGGTTATACCTTGTTATTGGACTAACTTAATACGTTTTTCGACCAGCTTTCGAAGGTTAAAACTTTCTCCTTCAGGTCAGGACGGTATGAGCAATAGAGCAGAGTGTAGGCATCTGTCACACATACTGTCCTGACCTGAAGGAGAAAGTTTTAACCTTCGAAAGCTGGTCGAAAAATGTATTAAGTTAGTCCAATAACAAGGTATAACCTTATTTTCCTTTTTTGTTTATCTTTTTATTTAACTGTTTTAAGAGAAGAATCTGAACACAAATCTCAAAGATGTTGTAAGTGCTTCTTAACCCTCATGCCTTTTGGCTCTTGTGATACACAGTAGAACCAGGGTATACATCAAAATTCTTTTCATCCATGAATCATATATTACCACCAACATTTTGAGAATTTTTAGTAAGAAAATCACATTGATTATTGTTTTTCCTATAATATTGGTGCTTTAACATGGCACCCCTGTCCCACTCTAGAGAGACTTTGTATAAAGGATTGTTCCAGCTTTACACAGTTTTCGTTTACCTAATAGGCAGCTTTTATGTACACACTATGATACATTTTAGATGTATTTATTTCCATAATTCCCATAAATCCTCTCTTAAAGTTACTATCTGCTGTCCAAAATGATTTTGGGAGAAAATGTACAATACAGGATAGTCTTTTTAGGGCTCATAAAAGCATTATGCATACCAGCTTTGGAAATAATCTTTCAAGTTGATATTCAAAGCCAAAGTCAGAGTGGAGGAGTAACCTAATGGTTAGAGCACTGGCTTGGGAACCAAGAGACCAGGACTCAATTCCCACTAGTACTCTTTGTGGTCTTGGGCAAGTCATCTAACCCTCTATTGCCTCAGGAAAATTCCAAGTTATCAATGTCCTTGTTTAATGTACATTACCAAGTTTAAGTTGCAATGTAAACTGCTTTGATTGAAATGATAAAGTGATATAAAAGACTTGTTAAATAAAATAAATAATAAATATGGATGTTGGGAGCAGTTTCTCCAAATGGGTTAGTTTTGTATATACCATGACAGGCATGAACCTCACTTCTAAGCCAGGGCACGAGGAGTATGATCCCAGTTTCCCAAATTTACCGCTAAGACTCGGCATAATACTTGCAATCGTACCAATGAGAGACTCCTGCTGGAGTTCGTAAGATGTAGCATGTATGGGTAGTTTTATCAAGGTGTGCTTGGAAATTATTCTTTATCATCCCAACATGATGGGAAATATTTCTGTATATCACGTTTTCTTGGTCTCTGACTGCATTTCCTGGTATTTCAGGATCTTCTGCATCTCCACACACAGTGTAGTGGCTTGGAACTCACACCTCTATTATCAATGCTGTTCTGGTGTTTTTCTCCTTAACCACTATATCAGGCTTCCTCGCATCCAGCTTTTTTATCGGTCAGAATGGGAGTATCCTAGGTGATCATAACCTCCTCATTCTCTGTAATTCTCTTAGGGTCATGATCCCAGTGCTTTTCAGGCACAGTGATGAATGTTCACAGAGTTTCCAATGGATGAGGCGCGCTACTTTATTATGTCTTTATGTATAGAAATTTTCTGCCATCAGAACTTCACAGCCAGCTATCAGATGGGTCACCATTTCCATGTCTGTATTACCAGTTTTTTGAATGCTTATTGTAAACCATCTCGTCCATAAGCCACTGACCTGTGCTGCAACGATCAACCTCTCATCCTTCAGTTTCAGTTTACCCCTCCTTAACCATTCATGTGTCTCTTCTTGATCTACAAGGGGTTCCTGGAGTTCTCTATATTTCCCACTCTATTTGTGCATCTGCCACTTGTCTTTCCTTGTTTATTGATCTAATTCCTTAAAGAGTTTTTTCTCTTGTTTTGCAAATTCTGTTACTGCCTTCCTTGTGCTTGCTTGTAGATTTTCAATCATTCCTTCTAGTCATCAGAAAGCTTGTCCAAGTTTGATGATGGAGACAGATTCAGAATGTTTACTCTCATATTTCAGCACTTTTTCTGTATTTGGATCAGAGAATGCAGTTACGTAGGCCTGGAGGCCTATGATAGTAGCCCTGTATGTGTAATCAATTTCTATGAGTCCTAGCCCTCCTTCAGCTCTAGGGATATACAGTCTTGGCATACACTGATTCTTGTAAATTACTTCAAGGGCATGAAGGAGTTTTCATATTCAGACATTCAGTTTTTCAAGATCTTTAAGAGGACAGTCCACAACCTCAAAGCTGTATGAAAGTTCAGAAATTGCCTGCTGATTGATGGCTTGTATCTTATTCCATAATGTTAGAGCACTTTTCAATAATGATTTTTTTAACTTATGCACTTTCCAAAATATACACAAGAATACCTTGCACAGAAAAGGGTATGAGTTGAGAAAAAACATTATACACCACAGAAATACAAAAGTATAAGAAACAATCTAATCAAACCAACCCACAAGTCCTCAATAAACAGAGGCAAGAGGGGTCATAAATCATAAGAAATAACTTCAATAACCACTCCCTTTCAGCCTCTAATGCCAAAGTGACCAACAAGGTAGCAGTCATCTTGGAATCGGAGGGAGACTTCTGCAAATATGCTGTTAAGTCAAGACTGTCACAGGACAGGACTAAGGACCGCTTGGAGTTATCCTTGGCCCTAGTCCTGGCCTTAGCAGTAGGTAGGTAGAAATTCAGGAGGTAGGGATTCAGTTGAAACCTTCAGTACAGAAGTCAAACATGTTTTAAAGAGTTCTAAGGCCAAAATAGATGGCACTTTAGGAAAATTAAGCACTCTCAGGTTACGACTTCTAGCAGCATTTTCCAAAAATTTGAACTTCTTATGTGTGACCTCAGAATCCTTTAGAAAAGCCAGGGCAGTCTCCTGAACTTGATCTAAATGACCTTCAATTGAGGTCACCTTAGATTTCACAGTAACTTGAGAAGTTTCTTGTTGCACCAACTATTGCCCAAAAAGAGACAACTGCTGAGAGATAGTCTGAAGCTGGGTTGAAATAGAAGATTCCATAGAAAAGAAAGCCTCCCAAAGCTGTTCCATGGTAAACACCTCCAGTCTCACCAACCTGGTACTGAAGACTCTTGCCGGAACTTGCCCAAGTTTCGATGCCATCAAGTCCAGAGGCAATTAAGACGGTACATCGGGCTTCTGGAGTAGTCCACTTCATTCCCACTGGCCTCTAACAACCCAGAGTATTCCACTGCCAAACCTCGGCCCCGGTTACCAGTTCTGGGAATGGGCTTCTGCACACAGAGCACAGGATCAGAGACCACGGTTCCTCGCAGGCTCATCTCCAGGCTCTCTCTAGCAAAGCTGACACCACAGGT
The DNA here is from genome assembly GCA_033557465.1 of Ichthyophis bannanicus. NCBI lineage: Eukaryota > Metazoa > Chordata > Amphibia > Gymnophiona > Ichthyophiidae > Ichthyophis > Ichthyophis bannanicus. The sequence goes on along the minus strand of CM066033.1, from coordinate 1,214,037,709 downwards.
TGCATTGGAGGTATGCGATTCTACGGGCTTAGAGAGACGTTGGGCCTAACAGTGCTGAGAGGTCCTCCTTCCACCCCTTCCTTGCCTAGCAGGCCTGCCAGAGATACACCGCCCCTCTGCACGGGCCTCATGAATGCATCCATGAACCCGCCACTCGCCAACTGTGCACCAGATGGGGCCCCCACTATCCCCATCAAAATCTTTGTCTTATGTCTGGAATGTGGCATAGGTAAGCCAAGGAAAAACGCCACAAAAGCTGAAGATAGAAAACCCACAGAGAGCTGTTAATGTGCATCAATCTCACGGCGCATCTTAACTCCTATGAACTCTAGAAGCATCTTTCAATAATGATTTTAATCTCCTATAGTATTCTTAAATTATCTTTCTCTCAGTAATTTCTGCTTGAGTGTTGTTCCTTCTTCTACTCTGAGATACTTATATATGCCTTCTTGTTCAAGGTCCTTGATATCACAGCCTTCAGCCAAGGAGATGTTTTCTGTATTGCTCAATTTTCCTCTAAAAAACAAAGTTGCCTTAGTACATTTGTCAAGGTCAAAGGTCATCCTGATATCATCAGAAAAGCTTTTCATCACACGGGGTCGCTCTTCTAATTGTTGGTCACTCGAACTATAGAGCTTCAGATTGTCTACAAAGAATAAATAAGATATTGTTTCTCGGTTGTTACCTTCTTTAGAATTCATGCTAAATCCATATCCCAAAGATTAAGCGCCACACACAACAGAAGTGGTGACAGGGAATCCCCTTGAAATATTCCTCACTGGATCCTGATGTTAGGAATTATATACTGACCATCTTCATATTTCAAAAAGAGAATTGTTTGCCACATTGTCATGTTGAATTTAATGTATTCTATCAAACCAGAATTTATTCCATACATTTCAAGGCAATTTATTATACATGAGTATGGGATGCTGTCAAAAGTTTTCTTATAATAAATCCATGCTATTCTGAGATTTCCGCTTTTCTTAGCACTGGGCATGATGGCCTTATTCAACATTAACTGGCCTTTGGTGCCATGTGCCCCTCTTGTTGCCCTTTTGCTCTATTGTCATGATGTTATTGTACTCAATATGATCATATATTCTGTCTGCCTCTATTGCAGTAAACAGATTATAGATTGTAGGTAAACAAGTTATTGGTCTATAATTGTTGGGTTTCCTTTTGGAAGTAGAATTTTTTTTCCTGTAGTAAGCCATTGTGATGTTAAGACTGTCTGCATAAACAATTGATTTTTGCAATTCACGAGGTCTGGATGGAGTGATGTTAACTGGAGCCAAAAGTTGATTACTCCATCTGGGCTAGGGCTCTTCCAGTTTGGGGCTCGCTTTAACCTGCCTATAAGCTCTTTTGTTGTTACTGCAGGCCATTTCATAGGTGTGATGTTTGCTTTTTCTAAATGCTCCTGTATGCACATTCTGCTTCTTGATTGTGCTTTATAGGGTCCTTGTATAGTTTTCTCCAAAAGCTTTCTGTTTTGGCTGGTGGTGCTATTAGTATCTCAATGTTCCTTCCCAGTTCCCTGTAAAATTGTTTTGGTTTCTTTCTAAATAGCTTATTTTGATATCTTTCTTTTTGGTTTTCTTCATATCTTCGCAGTTTTCGTGCTTCTGCTTCTACTTTCAATTTATTGTTGGAACATAATAAATTTCAGGTCTTCTTCTTTTAATGCAGCATGCTTCAGCTTGATGTCTTGGATCTTCCTTAATATCTTTGATTATCTTAATCATTTTAGATATCCATTTATCAGGGATACCTCCGCATGCAATGACTTTATTTTTCCCTCAATGCACTTTTTCCAAGGAGGAACTATTATTGTTTTATTTTTCTTATGGCCCTGCACTTTAGCTGGTATTATTCTTTCAGTAATAATTTTAGTTGCACAATGCTGTATTCAATTTATTTTAGTGATGTCAATAGATGGTCCCTTTATACTGGCCTTGTTCATATTTATTTTATTTATTTGGTTACATTTGTATACCGCTTCTTCCAGCGATCAGTTGCGGTTCACATTAAACTTTTGTCACAGCAAACACTTGTTACATATAACAAGAATCAAATTGTCTACATATGCATATCAGAGATTCAAAATTATATAGTGTGAACTATTTACAGTTATATACATTTATATATTGTGGTGCTGGGCTGCACTGGTGTACTGTGTATCTGTGCTGTGTAATCGTGTGGGCTGAGTGAAAGGTATCGTTTAGATGACATGCCATTGTTTCATGTGCTAGGTGTGAAGCAATTAAGTGTTGTTATCTTTGTTATGTTGTAGTATTCCTGGAATAGGTAGGTTTTTAGCTTTTTACGGGAGTCTTGTAGGTCGTTGATGGCTCTTAGTGTGTTAGGTAGATTATTCCATTGTGAGGGAGCTGTGTATGTGAAAGTTCTGTTACTTGTGAGAGTTTTGACGGTACGTATGGTGAGTGGGACGTGTAGGGTATTTAGGTTTTGTGTTCTTCTGCTCCTGTTGGGGGGTTGTGTTGAGATAAGGGTGGAGAGATAAGATGGTGCTAGTTTGTGGATCAATTTGAATGTTGTTACTACTATTTTGTATCTTATGCGAGCATGAATGGGAAGCCAGTGGAGTTCCATTAGTATTGGTGTAATATGGTCTGAGACCCACAATTTCATTATAATCCGAGCGGTGACATTTTGTGCCATTTGTAGTATGTTGAGCTTTTTTGGGGGTAACCCTTGGAGAATGCCATTGCAGTAGTCCAAGTGAGGTGTGATGAGTGCTTGGACTACTGTTCTGAAGTTGGACTGCTCAATAATGTCATGCAGAGGTTGGAGGATCCATAGTTTGTGGAATATTGCACGGTTTAGTAATCTTATGTGTGTTTCCATCTTGAGGTTTTTGTCAAGGGTTGCTCCCAGATATTTTATGTCATGTTTGATGTTGTATGTATTGTTGTTCAGGAGGGTCATGGGGGGGGGGGGGTTGAAATCAAGGTTTTTGGAGATGAACATTACTTCGGTTTTCTTGTGGTTGATGCTCATATTGTTCAGCTGTAGCCATGTTTGCATTTCCTTGAGGCATGCTTCCAAGTGATTCTAGTTTGGATTGTTCATGTCCAGTTGTGTATACAGCATTATATTGTCTGCATATAGGTGGTAATTAATCTTGTGCTTCTGAAATATTATGCAGATAGGCCTTAAGTATAGGTTGAACAGTAGGGAAGACTGCGCTGAACCGTGCGGTATTCCCTTTGTTTGTGGGAATGCCTTTGATGTTTCTTGGTTAAAGTGGACCTGCTGCATTCTATTGGATATGTAGGAGCTGAACCATTTTAGGGGGTCCTTTTATTCCTATGGATTCAAGTCTGGTGATGAGGGTCCTATGGTTTACCACGTCGAATGCCGCAGTTATGTCTATGAATATTAGGACGAACATTTTCTTGCTGTTTTCAATGCCTTTATATAATTTGTAGAGTCGAAAGCCATATTGTTGGTCATCAAGTGCATTTCTGGCATCGATGTGGTCTTGTAATTGGTGCTAGACTGATTTTTCAATAGTCTTGGCTATGAATGGTATGCTTGAGATAGGACGGTATGAAGATGGGTCATCCTTCTTATAATTTATAATCATACTTTTAACCTTAGGTGTTAATTTAACTTGGGTAATCTTTCCCTTGTCTGAAACCTAGCATATACATCTTGTTCCATATGGACTATGACTTCGATCATGAATTCGTCCACCTCTGGGTCTTTCTCCTCCCTTTCTTTCTCTTCTTCAGTTGTTTGGCTGACCTGTCCTGTAGTTACATCACTCTCCTGCAGTTCCAGATCTCTAAGCTCCAACTCTCCCTCAACTGCTCTTTCTGTTTCTGCATATTTCTTTCTTCTGGTACTCTCACCCAGGTCGCCTCCTCCTCCCTGTATTTCTCTTTCCACAGAAACCCTTAGTTGCTTCAAGATGTTATCATTCACATACTTCTTTGCTTTGATCTGCAAAATTAAAGATCTTAAATTTGTATCCATTGCTTCTTGCAGTTTTTCTTGTGACAATTTTCCTCTTTCTTCTTGTTGGCAATGAGCGGCACTAAATGTTGATACTCAGCAGCACTATCCAGATAGTGCCACTGTGTGGGCATAGTGCAAGGGCAGAGCAGCAGGCAAACTCTATAGGAGTTGTTAAGTGAGACCGTCTTGGTGGAGAACATATTATGTGAACCCATCATGTGTTAGCTGCCAGGAACATGCTGGTCATTCCCTTGACAGCTAATACAGAGGCTTCCAATTAACATATGTTTATTTAGTGCGTTAACTGCAATTTCCTAGTGGAATTTAGTAAAAATGGCCCTAAATGTACATGATTTATTTAAAAAAAAACATAACTGGCATTTAAATTGAATGCCAGCACAGAGTTTGCGCTACTACCTGAAATTTGCTTGATGTCTTCTCTTTGCACATTTAAGGTTGCTCTTGATATTTTGGGCTCGATATTCAGCACTGGTGGCTAGTGTTGATAATGCAACTAGCCACTGATGCTGAATATTAAACCTGGATATTCAATGCCGAGGTCATCGATGACATAGAAAACTTCAGAAAAAAACTGAAAACACGCCTCTTCCTTGAGCACGTCACAGACGCAACATAATAGACATCATGAAAGGAACAACTGTATTGGACAACTACACCTTCCAGCTGCTCTCCACCCTGCCTTAGCCCACCCTTACCACTTCCCACAATCTCCAATGCTGAAAGCAGCACACCTATTAAGTTACCTTAAATAGTTACATGTTGTTACTGCAGTAGTTACAAGTTTGTTCCAATGATGTCTGTAAAGCCATGTTGGCAATTTTGTTCTAATGCAAACAGCTTAGACTTGTAGATTAAGTGGTACGTAAAAATAGCTCAATAAATAAATATCTGGCCCTGGCATTAAATATCCAGGGTAGCTGCATAAGCCGATTGACCGCGGTATTGAGTCACTGCCCGGTTAACAGTGTATGTGGCAAAAATTACCGATTGGTGCCACCTCTGCTCTGCCCTGGAATGCCCCGACATGCCCCAATGCTAAGTGGTTAGCTTGTAGTTCTGCTGAATAACCTGTTCACCGCAATGAACGTGCTTGGTTAACTTCATTAATCGCTTGGAATATTGGGCCCTTTCTTTCTTGCATGGCTTCTCACTGGATTTAGTTGTGAAGCAAAATATTTCATTTTTTTCCTTTGTTTTGGCTGAGCTTTGTTTTCATTTGCTCCTCTTGTATCCTTTGTTGGCTATGGTAATTTCCTTGTGTTTTTCCTGGTCTTCCCTTGCAGTGTTTTGGTGTGTTTCCCCTGTATTTTGCTTTCTGTAAATCGCATAGATACTAGAATTTTGATTTATGATAAATCAAATAAACTATAACCGTTATTATTTATTTACAAAGGCTTAGACCACCTTTCTGATGTAAAACGTTAATCAAAAGGGTGTACATATCAACCAAAATATCCAAAAAGTCACATACAGAAAAAAGATATACAAAAAATACAAGACAGGGCTGGACTCCCCCAGTCCCATCTGACAACCCTTCTCAGCCCCCTGTGAACAGCCAGCTTTTCAGAGCCTTTTGGAAGGCCAGCAAGAACGCCTGGGCCCAAAAATGCAGAGGCAGTGCATTCCAGTGTTCGCTAGCTGCCTCCTGAAAAGCTCTCTGATGATTGCCCACCCTACACACCTGCTCCAAACCCAACACGTCAAAGAACCAGGCGTGTGAGGACTTCAAAGGGCACGACGGGGCATACTAAGCAAGCAGGGCATGCAAGTAGACCAGGCGCAAATCCTGCAACACCCAGAACACAATAACCAATAGCTTAAATAGCCCTTGCTGCTGCAGCAGCAGCCAATGCATCTGAGACAGTAGCAACCTGGCACTCTCCCTTCAGCCCGCGCCCATCAGCAATCGTGCAGCAGCATTCTGCGCTGCCTGGAGGCACCTAACTACCTCATCTGGCAAACCTGCATACAACACATTACAGTAATCGAGTCCCATATACAAATGTCTGGACCACCAGCCTCGATGCTGCAGTGTCCAGATAAGGTGCAGTTGTCGTACCAGCCTAAATTTCAGCTAGGTGGACTAAACTACCCGACCCATCTGATCTTCTGCAACCCCTGTCCATTCCAAGACAAGCCCCATTGACTTTAGTTCTTCCGGCCAGGGGATCTCGTACTCCTAAATGGTTGGCAAACTCTGAAAATCAGACTGTTCAAGTGCTCCAAACTGTAGACAGACAGTTTTGTCAGCGTTGAACACCAGGCCACTATCCTCTAGCCAAACTGACAACCTGCTCCAAGCATGCATTAAGATGTTCCACCGCTGCCTCTAGATCCCCACTCAACGGCACCAGAATCTGAAGGTCATCAGCCTAGGCATAAAAATGTAGCCAATATGAGAATACCAAAGCCCCTAAAGTTTGCAAATAAACATTGAATAACAGAGGAGACAGAAGGGAGCACTAGGGGACCCCCCCCCCCACTTGCAAAAATGTAGCGACGAGAAAGCAGCAGCTCCGCACACTTGAAAACATCACCCCATCATAAAGGAGTCGAGCCACTGAAGCACTTTAACACCAATACCCAACGCTCTGCAGCATGACAGAACTAACTTCCATTTGACAAGGTCGAACACTATAGACAGATCCAAGGAGATGAGGAGCACCAACATTCCCCTGTCCATCCAGTCATTGAGATGATTCACAGGTGATCAACAGTTTTCCACACCACTTCTGGAAATCCCCCTTGTGCACATCCAAAAGCTTAAAATCTTTCAGATAACTACCCATTTGCAGTGCCACCTTCTCCTCAATCAATTTTGCTAATAGCGGCAAATTGCAAATAGGATGGAATTTGTTATAGTCCGACATGTCTCCAATTGCCTTCTTGGGGACCAGTGTCACCACTGCCTCCTTCAGGTGCTGAGGAACAGTACCCTGCAATAGAGGTATGTTAATGAGATCCCGTAGCTAGGTATGCATGGGCTATGTGGCCCCCTTGAAACATCCAATCAAGGCAGGGTCCAGGCCAGAAAAGATGTCACAAACCCCTGACAACAGAGTAGACAAACTCTGATCTGTCACCATGTAAAAAACCCCTCCAGATTATCCAGACCTAGTGCAGATGGTGCTGTATTCACCACCTAGAGGGAGGTACTCAGTCTGCCCTTCAGGTGGCCCACTTTGGTCACAAAAATCATGCCAGATCTTCCTCACTCACCTCGAGTCGCACTGTCCCAGCATCTCGCCGCACAATCTCCGACATCTCCTTAGGCCGGTCTGTCATGCACTCAATCCATGATGAAAAGAGCACCTCTTAGCCTCAGCCACGTGTTGCTTATATTTATTCGCCATCTCTCACCAAGCTGCCACTGTCGTACCAACCACTGCAAAGCATGTTTCTCCTGCCAGAATTGCCTCATGAACCAGGGGTTCCGATGCTCACTCTGTACGAGCGCTTTATGTGCTGGCGCTACCTTCTCCAGGGCTTACACCGTCTCATCCCAACTTTCCCACCGAATGGCTGAAGCTACTGCCCCCACATTTGTCCACATTCACCCTCCCCCCTCACTGTCTTTCAACTTCGCCCTTCAGAAGACTCCTTCCAGGTCAGAACCAGATCAGACTATGGTCTGACCAGAGCAAGGGATGAACTCCCAACACCAATACAAACTAGTATTCGTGCATTTCCAAACACTAGATCATGTGTGTGCCCCCTGAATGCATCACACACCTAACCAACTGTGTCAGTTTCACCAGCTCCAACACTGAGAGCAAAAAGGATGCCTTCCCATCCTCTGACACAGCCATATAGGCACTGGATTCTTCCACCACCAATAAAACCCTATTCTCCAGTGCCTTCTCCAAGATACAGTCATTTTAGGACCTGATTTGGATGCCTATTTGAGAAGTCCAAAAAGGTGCCTATTTTAAGCTTATTTTGTAAAGGCAACATAGGCACCTACATATGTAAATGTGGAAAGGAAAGGGGGTTGGATTTGGCTCATGCCTTCTTCAGAGTTCAAGGTGAATAGGCTGATCAATTTTCACTCAGCCAATCATTGTGAATAAAATGCTTTTTATCTACAGAAAGTGATCTGAAATTTGGCCTCTTTTTAGAAAAGAAATTCTGGAAGAAGAGAAAATACAGTAATGAATACTGCATATCCTGTTTCCCATCAGCCCCGGCGGGCTTAACAGAGCCACGAGGGAGAAACTCTCCCTTCGCAGCTCTGAAAGCCGGCTTGGAGAGGGACTGATGCAGCAGGGAGAGAGGACTCTGCTGGGCAGGGGGGGCCATGGGACACTCAATTCTGCCGCTGCCACAGCGGCAGCAGCCAGTTTTTTAAATTTTATTTTATTTTAAATTTTCCCTGGGCAGATGGGGGGGATTAGGACTGTTAATGGGCTGTGGGCTGATGGGGGGGGGGGGTTAGGACTGGTAATGGGCTATGGGGGGGCTAAGACTGAAAATGGGGTGATGGGGGGATTAGGACTGGAAGTGGGCTGATGGGGGGTTAGGACTTGAGGTGGGCTGATGGGGTTAGAACTGGTAATGGGCTGTGGGCTGATGGGGGGGTTAGGACTGGTAATGGGCTATAGGGGGGCTAAGACTGGAAATGGGCTGATGGGGTTAGGACTGGAAGTGGGCTGGGGGGTTAGGACTGGTAATGGGCTGATGATGGGGTTAGGACTTCAGGTGGGCTGATGTGGTTAGAACTGGTAATGGGCTGTGGGCTGATGGGAGGGTTAGGACTGGTAATGGGCTATGGGGGAGCTAAGAATGGAAATGGGCTGATGGGGTTAGGACTGGAAATGGGCTAATGGGGGTGTTAGGACTGGAAGTAGGCTGATGGCAGGGGGGTAGAACTGGAAGTGGGCTGATGGGGGGTTAGGACTGGTAATGGGCTATGGGGTGGGGGCTAGGACTGGTAATGGGGTGATGGGGGGTTAGGACTGGAAGTGGGCTGATGGGAGGCTTAGGACTGGTAATGGGTTGGGGGGGGTTGCTAGGACTGGACATGGGCTGGGTGGAAGGGGAAGCTTGAACTGCAAATAGCTGATGGGGGGCTAGGACTGGAAATGGGCTGATATGGGGGACTAGAAGGGAGCGGATGCTGGGTGGGGCTGGAACTAGAAGGGAGCTGATGTTGGGGGAGGATTAGAATGTCATGGGGCTGGGAGAATGAAATGGAGAGGGGAAAATATTTTGTGTGGGAGGGAAGAAAAATCTACAATTGGCCGGGTATTGGGAAAGTAAGTGGGGACTGAGAACGGAGGGGTAAAATTTGAGTGGATGAAATAGGAACGAGGAAAGAGCAAAAGCAGAAAGATTAATATGTTAAAGGAGATGCAGAGGGAGAATGGAAAAAAAACTAGAAGAGAGAAGAAAGGACAAATGGACAGCAGACAATGGCGAGTTTGCAGAAGACACGAAGAAACCAGAAGAAAGTGGCTAGAGCAATTGCTACTGAAAAAAAATGCACAAAAGGTAGACAAATATCTCTTTATTTTGAATTTATTAACTGGAATGAGTCAGCTCTGGGAAATGTGCATCATTAATGCCTGCGCTTTGTTTAGTACAAGAGAAAATTAATTTATAGTTTTATTTCTACAGTGTTGTTGTACATTCCAAGTTTGGCTTTTGGGGTTCCCAGTTTAATTATTGTCTTCCTGTTTCTAAATTGTGATTCCTTGTTTGGTGATGGTCTATGTTCTGCATGTATAACTGAGCTGAGGTATTCTGTTTATGTAATTCCTATTTGAAATTGCTACTTGTTCTCTTTCTCCAGTAGGTCATGTATTTTTATTCTCTGAAATGTATTGCTTTAATATTTGCATTGCTGCCTTTTGATAGGTAGGGTTTGGTGCTTTGTGAGTCCTGGTAGTGCTGTTACGATACGGCGGGTTTGCTATGGGTTCTAAATTGGCAGTGTTTGTAGTAGTTCCTAATGTGCCTAGCGGTTGGCACTGGATTATAGTAATGAAGAAATCTTTTAGTCTTTCTTTATTCACTCATTAAGAGGCATGTTTACTAAAAGTTAGTGTATGGTAACATTATGCAAATATTTATGCAAATGAGGCCCGCACCAAGTCTCTGCACATGGTCCCGCACCCCCCTTTGGCCGCCCCTGGTTTTTATATGTTATATGTTAGTAAGTTAAATTATTATGAAAATATTTGGTTGGAGGTTGTTTTTATTGATATGGTATCTACCTTAAAAGGCTCTGGAGGATGAAGAGGGCAACATACAAATTTGTAATTAAATTAAATATATGAGGACAGAGGATTGTAGCTATGCAGAATGAAAGGGAAGCAGTTTTTCACAGAATAATGATGGATTTATTGAATAACCCCCCAAAAAGGGAGAGAATCCCCCATGACAATGCACAATGCAGAACACACAGAAGAGAAGAACCAGGACTGAGTGATTATTATTATTGCTTATTATTTTGAGCATTTATGCCATCTATCGGAACACTTCATAAGCAGTTACAATAAAACACATATAGACAACAAAAAAGCAAACAAAATAAAAAATAAAAATACAGACCACAGATACAACTCAAAGTGTAATTTACAGATGAAATGCTTTCTGGAAGGCAGTTGTGCCCACATGGATTCTCTAGGTTCATTGTAAGCATTCTGTGGATGTTATAATACCCCGAATGTAGGCGTGTATTGTCAAAACATGGCCTTGTCAGACTGTGGTAAATAGACTTATTGAATTTAGATATATCTGCCTTTCAGTGGAATGGAGGAGTGGCCTAGTGGTTGGGGCAAGGTGTTTCAGGCCGGAAAGTCGGGGGTTTAAATCCCACTAGAGGACAGCAACCTTGGGCCGGAAGGACTGGGGTTTCTAGTCCCACAGGTGCTCCTTGTGGTCTTGGGCAAGCCACTTAACCCTCCATAGCCCATGTTCCCTGTAAAATAGTTATCTCCAAGTCAAAATGCCCTGTTCAATGTAATTTCAGTTTGTTCAATGTAAACTGCACTGATGCAGAATAGTGTGGTATATAATTGAATGTAAATAAATTCATAAAGAAGTGACCCTACTGAGGGAGGAAATGGCTAAAATGAAGCACACCTCTTCTAGGATAGAAACTGAACAAAGTCCACCACCGCTCCCACAAAGAATCAAACACCCCGGGAGCAAATGGATCACAATGGGTTCTGGTAAATTGCAACCTGTAACACAGAGACATCCTATACATCAAGAGATATCCCTGCACAATGCCTTCTCTGCCTTGGCTAATGAGGATGCCCAATCCAAAGAAACTGAAGGGCCCTTAAATGTGTCAGACAATGCCCAATCTCCTGCTAAAGCACCAAATATGAAGAAAACCTCACCAAACAGAAAACTACTATTACTTGGAGATTCCATCATCAGAGGCACCAACTTGGGAACACAGTTCAAAGGAGAGAAGATAGTCATGTGCCTACCAGACTCAACAGCCAGCAGGAATACAAACCAAGTTGTTGAAATACTTAGTACAAAAAGTGAACACTCCAAACTTGAAGTTGTTATCCACTTGGGCACAAATGACCTGGTTAGAAACAGTGCCTCTACAGCCCAAAAGGACTTCCAATCTCTGGGAGAGAAACTCAAGGCTATTGTTAACACTGCTACATTCTCAGAAGTTCTACCTGTTCTTGGTAAGGGGACAAAAAGGCTGCATCACATTAACAGCTTTAATACATGGCTCCAGACCTGGTGCAAAGAAGAAGGATTCAGATTTATTGGCGACTGGGGCAACAGATGGACCAACAAGAGACTGTACTGTGCTGATGGACTACATCTCTCTGTCGCAGGGAAAAGAATCCTAAGTGAAAAATTCAGCCAGCATGTGGATATGCATTTAGAAACATAGAAATATGACGACAGAAAAAGACCACATGGCCTATCTAGTCTGTCCTTCCATAACAACTACAACAGTCCCCTTGTTACCTTTTGAGATCCTCTGTGTTTGTCCCATGCTTTTTTGAATTCAGTTACTGTCCTCATCTCTACCACCTCCACTGGGAGACTATTCCACGGATCCACTACTCTTTCCGTAAAGAAATATTTCTGCATAAACTAGGAAAAGGGGGTGACAGATGTGGAAGGTCAAGATCTGCTTGCCACCCCCTGCATAAGCAGAATAACATCAGAAACAACCACACTTTTAAACCACACATCAAAAACATGTGGGAAGAAGTGGGCAGAACAAAATCAATGCAAAATACACACAAGCCAGGTAAATGGTGGAAAGCAATGAGCACAAATGCTCGAAGCTTAGCCAACAAAGTTCTGGACCTGGAAGCCCTAATGGTGGAAATGGATTTGGACATTGTGGCCATTACAGAAACATGGTTTAATGAATCACATGATTGGGATATAGCCATAGCTGGCTATAATCTATTCAGAAGAGACAGAGAAAATGGAAAAGAAGGAGGAGTAGCCTTGTATGTCAAAAGCAATATTAAAGCTACTAAAATGCAGGGGACATGGGGAAAAGAAGAAGCGCTCTGGATTGCGTTGGAAAGAGGAGATGGCACTGTCATCCATACTGCTGTAGTCTACAGACCTCTGACTCAAATTGAAGAGGGAGATAATGAATTGATTATTGATATTGCCAAGATAGCAACAAAAGAGGAAGAAATGATATTGGGTGACTTTAATCTACCTGATGTGGATTGGATTACTCCTTCTGCACATCTGTAAAGATGCAAAAAAATTGTGGATGCTCTCCAAGATGCATTACTTAGACAAATGGTGATGGAATCAACCAGGGAAAGCTCAACACTGGATGTAGTGCTCACCAACGGTGATAGCGTGTCGAATGTCTGCGTGAGTGCCCCTGTGAGCAACAGCGATCATCACACAGTGTGGTTTGAGATAAAAGCCATGGTACAGGCCAATCATAGCAAGCTCAAAGTCCTAAATTTCAAAAACACTGACTTCAATAAAATGGCCGAGTACTTAAAAGAGGAAATGACAGGGTGGAAGGAGATAAGGGAAGTGGAACTGCAATGGGCTAAACTAAAGGTGGCAATAAAAGGGGCAACAGATAAATATGTAAGAAAAGTAAATAAAAACAAGAGGAGAAGGAAATTTATTTGGTTTTCCAAGAAGTGGCTACTCAAATAAAGGCAAAAAACACAGCTTTCGCAAAATTCAAAAGCTTGCAAACAGAAGAAGACAGGAATGAATACAGGATCAAGCTCAAAGAGTCTAAAAGAGAAATAAGGATAGCAAAATCAAAGGCAGAGGAAAAGGTGGCTAAAGATGTTAAGGGTGGTGACAAAACTTTCTTCAGGTATTTTCAGGAAAGGAAGAAGATCAGAGTTGGACTTGAAGGACTCAGAAGTGCTGGGAAAGGACTTGTGGAAAGTGACATTGAAAAAAGCGAAATTGCTAAACAAATACTTCTGCTCTGTTTCTACTAAAGAAAATCCTGGAGATGGACCAGCTGTGACTCCCAAATATAAAAATGGGAAAGAAGTAGATACCACACCATTCACAGAAGATGAGGTGTCGGAACAACTTGCAAAACTGAAAGTGGACAAAGACATGGGACCGGATGGGATACATCCCAGGATACTGAAAGAGCTCAGAGAGGTTCTTGCAGGACTGTTAAAGGATGTCTTCAACAGATCCTTGGAAACAGGAGAGGTTCCTCAGGACTGGAGAATGGCTGACAGGGAAGAAGTGTCAAACTACAGGCCCGTGAGCCTTACCTCGGTGGCGGGAAAAGTAATGGAGGTGCTCCTGAAAGAGCGAATAGTGAACTTTCTCATATCCAACAGGTTGCAAGATCTGAGGCAACATGGTTTTACTGAAGGACGGTCTTGCCAAACAAATCTGATTGAGTTCTTTGACTGGGTGATCAAGGAACTAGATCAGGGGCATGCAATGGATGTCATCTACCTGGATTTCAGCAAAGCCTTTGATACTGTTACTCATAGGAGACTTGTCAATAAACTCAGTAGCTTGGGGATAGGTCCCAAGATGGTAATCTGGATTAGAAATTGGTTGACTGACAGACAACAGAAGGTGATGGTACATGGAGCTCACTCGGATGAAAGGAAGGTGATTAGCGGGGTGCCCCAGGGTTCGGTCCTGGGCCGGGCACTATTCAATGTATTTGTGGGTGATATTGCTGAAGGACTGAATGCAAAAGTCTGTCTTTTTGCAGATGACACAAAAATTTGCAACAGAGTGGACTCGCCCAAGGGAGTGGTTGACATGAGGAAAGATCTACAAAAGCTGGAAGAATGGTCTAATTCTTGGCAACTAGCTATCCAGAGGGTCGCCATGAGTCGACTCCGACTCGACGGCACTTAACAACAACAACAACAAGATTTAATGCAAAAAGGCTTGGGTAGCAGAAATCCAAGGGAAATGTATGCAATAGGGGGCAAGAGGCTGGTATGCACGGTTCAAGAGAAAGACCTTGGTGTGATTATCTCTGATGATCTCAAGGTGGCAAAACAGTGCGATAAGGCGGTGGCAAAATCCAGGAGGATGTTGGGCTGCATACAAAGAGAGATTACCAGCAGAAAGGAAGAGGTACTTATGCCACTGTACAAGTCACTGGTGAGGCCTCACTTGGAATACTGTGTTCAGTTTTTGAGAAACATATCTTGCAAAATATGTAAAAAGACTGGAAACTGTTCAGAGGAAGGTGACCAAAATGATTTGGAGCCTGCGTCAGAAGCCTTATGATAAGAGACTTGAAGACCTAAATATGTACACTTTGGAGGAGAGGAGGGACAGGGGAGATATGATTGAGACCTTTAAATAAAGAGAAGTGATGAACAAATAAACCTCTTCCAAAGACGGGGAAGCTGTAAAACTAGATGGCATAACATGAAGCTGCAAGGTGGTAAATTGAAAGGCAATAGCAGGAAATATTTTTTCAATGAAAGGGTGGTGGATGCTTGGAATGCCCTCCCGATGGAAGTGGTGGGGGCAAACACAGTGACAGAATTCAAAACGGCATGGGACAAGCACAGTGGATCCCTTTACAGCAACAGTATAAAAAACAATATAAACGGTACCATCTAACTTCTGAACCATCTAACGTCTCAACAAATAGGGGTGTCCTACATGGAGAGGTGGGTTCACCTCTAAACAAAGACACAGGGAGGAGTGGCCTGCACAGAGCGACAGGTGCACCTACTCTTGCCATCTTGCTGGGCAGACTAGATGGACCATGCTAGTCTTTGTCTGCCGTCATTTACTATGTTACTATCTTTTGGAGTTCTGGTTCTTCACCAATGTGTTCTTCTGTACTGAATAGTGTTGGAAAAGCACAGTAACAGAATTCAAGGAGTTAAGATGCAGAAAAAGAGACTTCGTAGATTATGGAAATTGAAAATCAAAACAAAGATCAAGAGGGGCAGAAGAGGAGAGAGGGGTCTATGTTATTAAAATATATAGAGAAACCAAACAGACTGCATGAAACTGACAGTCTTTATCAGCCATCGATTTTCATTTCTATTATCTTCCCATTTCAGTGGGACCCAAGTGCTACAATGTCTATGCCAATATAAAAGATTCAACATATCATAAATCGCTTAAACATTGCCAAAGGGGGTTTCAGGGCAATGCCGTTCTTATCAAGATAGAATTCCCCAGTGGTATAATTGCAATATTCTTTCCTATTGTTATTTAATCCTTTGTATTTGTCTTGTGCTATATGCATAAATAGATACCAACATGGGCATGGGATGAGGGTCAGAAACAGGGCAGAGAATGCAATGAAAAGCATGCAACACTAGTAAAAACGATCGGTTTGTAACAGTCACCTTGATTGCACCTTCTTTTAATTCATCTCCTGAACCTTACCATTGGTCTAATTTATTATGTGGGGTTTTTTCTCACAGACACAGAATGGGAAGAAAGGTCTTAGCAAATCAAAGCCCACTGTCGTCAGCAGTGTTACTGGATGTTCTAATACTCTGCCTGACAGATGATGACTGAGAATACCTTATTAATTATTCCACACACTGCTTTTTGGATTGCTAGTCTTATTAATTTCCCCTTCTTCGAGAAATCACAGCAATATGCACTGCATTATCTTGGAAAAAGTAGAAGGATGTTAAATGAATGTTAAATTGACATATTTTAGTCTATTAATCTTAAAAGCCTTGATTAACCTTGACAACTCATTTAAACGATGGAAACAGAACCTTCAGAAAAATAATAGGATACTGAATAAATATATTTTTTTGTCTACATCTTTATATTATGCAGCAAAATACCCTGGCCAAACAGAGAGCACACAGCTCGGAAAGCAGCAACCGAGCGGAATATATTTTAAGGATATTGGTATTCATTCACAATGGGCTCTTTCTTGTGACTGGTCCTGGCAATAAAATTTCAGCTTTGTTTTAATTAGTTGAAAAAAGGCCCTACTTTTATGTATCTGTTCTCTTCAATTAAACTGAGCATTTGCTGGTATGAAGTCGATAGCCTTCAACATAGCTGAAAAGATATCCATTAAATTCACCAGATAATATTAATTTTGGACCACTCTGCCTAGCCAGCTCTATCATTGTGAAAACATTGTGTTCTCTGATATGTCACTGTGACTAATAACCTGTTATGGTTAAGACCCAGCCGCGAATTAACGCGGCTGGGCACAGGCGCCCACTGGCAGGCTGGGGGCTAGGGGGGCGGGGAGGGGGGGGACAGCGAAGGCGGGCCGCGGACCGAGGATAAAAAGCGTGTGCATCACTGGCAGCATCAGACACGACCTCATCAAGACATGGTTTATGTTTATGTTTATTTATCATTTGATATACCGCTCAGGCCAAAAGGCATTAGAGCGGTTTACAATACAATATCATTTGAGAAAATAGAAAAGAACGCCATTTATAAGATAGGACAGAAAAGAGGACAGAAAATGTCAAACAGATAAGAAGAGGTGGTGAACAAAAACAGCAAGTTACCACGAATGCAGGCATCTCAATCCAGTCCGTGATATCAGTGTATATTTATTTATTTATTTAGCTGTATTTATATCCCGCTTTTCACCGGGTCAAAGCGGCGTTACATAAGGGGGGGGGGGAATTTACGTATAAGGGTGGGGCCATCACCGGGGAGGCTACATTGATGATTTCAACATTAGACATAGGACAGACTTTGGACATGGACAGATTTTGGACATGGTCGGGTTAGTCTAGGTTGAGTTAGGTGGTCATGGTGGGTGAGATCAGGGGTATACTCCAGAGACAGATGCCACGGTCCGACGCCTAAGGGCCATGCCAAAGGGCCCTCAGGTGTGGGCCCGCAAGGCGTGGGCGCGCCCCTGCAGCAAGGATTTTAAAGCTGCTGGTAATGGCTGATTGGCTGGCCTGAGGAGGAAGGGGGAGCTCCCGCTCTCACCCCCATCGGGATCACTGCTCTCCTGTGCGCCCCTGCAGCGGCGATTTTAAAGCCATTGGTAATGGCTGATTGGCTGGCCTAAGGAGGAAGGGGGAGCTCCCGCTCTCACTCCCATCGGGATCACTGCTCTCCTGCATGCCCCTGCAGCGGCGATTTTAAAGCCGTTGGTAATGGCTGATTGGCTGGCCTGAGGAGGAAGGGGGAGCTCCCGCTCTCACCCCCATCGGGATCACTGCTCTCCTGAGCGCCCCTGCAGAGGCGATTTTAACGAATGAACGATTATGGAAGAAGCAGGTGTTGGCCACAGCGGCGTGTTAACAGGGTGGGGCCCCATCAGCAAGCGAGGATTCACTGCTGTCGGGGTTGGCAGGAAAAACAGCCCCGATGAGAGGGAACACAGCCAAGGCTTTGAGTAAAGGGGGAGAGTTGCAGGAGAGAAACATGGACCTTCCCCCGGAGAGATTGACAAGGCAGCAAGAACACCGCTCAGATGGCCCCTGTCTCGCTTTGATGGCGTGCAGGGGGGAAAAGCAGAGGAAAAGGGTTGCTCAGTCAGCTTGAACAGCAGGCGCAACAGCTTTTCTCCCAAAGGATACGGAGAGGACTAAGGACAGAGGGAAAAGCTTTTACGGCAAATTTTCCTCCACCCACTTACAGGGCCTGTGGGATATTGGCTGTGTCTCTCGAGGGGGCAGAAAAGGCAGGTGGTGCTGGAAAGAAATTGTGTACCAATGTTTGACGATTGTTATAGGCATGCTGTTGCCAACAGTTTTTGTTCTGTTAATTATCATTGTTAATAATAAATAAACAAAATGTGTTGTTGAAAGAAACGCGTGGTAAAATGTTTGACCAACTGGGTGGGAGAAGGGATGGGGTGAGGGTGGGATGAACCCGAGGCCGTCATGCCAGTCGCACGGCTGGGGCACAGGCGCCCACTGGCAGGCCGAGGGCTAGGGGGGCGGGGAGGAGGGGGACAGCAAAGGCGGGCCACGGGTTGAGGATAAAAAGCATGTGCGGATGCTGGCCAGGCCTCTTTCGCCGCTCCCCCCCCCACACTTCCTAGAGGAGGACAGACACCCTCCTGACCCACCCAATTAGCAAAAGAGGGGGGGGGGGATCGTCACAGCATGCTGGAGAGAGATGGCAGGAAAAACAGCCCCGATGAAAGGGAACACAGAACACAGCCAAGGCTTTGAGTAAAGGGGGAGAGTTGCAGGAGAGAAACATGGACCTTCCCCCGGAGAGATTGACAAGGCAGCAAGAACACCGCTCAGATGGCCCCTGTCTCGCTTTGACGGCATGCAGGGGGGAAAAGGAGGGGAAAAGGAGGGGAAAAGGGTTGCTAAGTCAGCTTGAACGGCAGGCGCAACAGCTTTTCTCCTGAAAAATATGGAGAGGACTAAAGACAGAGGGAAAAGCTTTTACGGCAAATTTTCCTCCACCCACTTATAGGGACCGTGGGATATTGGCTGTCTCTCTCGAGGGGGCAGAAAAGGCAGGTGTGCCAGAAAGAAATTGTGTACCAATGTTTGATGATTGTTATAGGCATGCTGTGGCCAACAGTTTTTGTTCTGTTAATTACCATTGTTAATAATAAATAAACAAAATGTGTTGTTGAAAGAAACGCGTGGTGAAATGTTTGACCAACTGGGTGGGGGAAGGGATGGGACGAACCCGAGGCCGTCGTGCCAGTTGCGAGGCTGTGATTTTGATTGAAGATAACACCTGCTTAAAAAAATCTTAGTGCATGAACTTTCCAGGTTCTGAATTTTCATCTGTGAAATGACGAAAAAAGTTAGTAATAAATCTGGAATACTGGCACATATGATATGAATTAACATGATGCTTCTCTTAGGTTAGCTTTTGTTGATTAATTTTAGTGTCTGCTGTTTTATTTGCTGTACATTGCTTTGGATGGCTTGGTGGTAAAGTGATATACAAATTGTTTCAAATAAATGATAGAAATATCAAATCAAGGTTTTTTACTAAGCTAAAGTAGTTTATAATATAGGATTTAATGTGTTGTAACAGCTTGGGGGCCACATTAACAGCACATGCTAATTTCCACATTTAACAGCTAAAGTGGCATGGGACATGGAATTACTGTAGACCTCTCCTTACAGTGAATGAGAAGGCTGTCACTATACATTAACTGCTAAGGTGACCGATAACTGCATCTCAAGACATATAGAGGCCAATTCCAATCTGTCCATCCTCTGCCTATATGGCATGTCAGAATTGGGGAGTGCAGCGGTAGCACCTGATTCTTATCCCGTGGGGGCTAGATGTGCCCATGGGATCAGAATTGGGTCTACCGGCTTGGATGTGCAGGTTGGGCCCCGATTCCGACAGGCCGGACATTCTGCACTTTTACCCGGCTAGACCAGCCTGTCTCGTGAATGGAGCAACAGTGGCATGGCGTCCTATTGCCATGCCACCGCAGCTACATTCACAATCTGTGATTCCCAGCAGCAGCGGCAAACCCGAATTCCCAACAGCCTGACCCCTGATCGGGCCTTCCGAGGCCAGGGTCGGGCTTCGGGGCACCCCCTGTGCCCCACACCTTATCCTCCGGGTCCTGCACTGCCATCCCCCACCGTCCAGGGGACTTATTCTACCTCCGAGGTGGAATAAGTCCCCCATCTAAATTGCAGACCCTGGATGTCTACATTGCAGACCTCTTCAGAATCAGCCTTGTATGTCTGGGGTCAGTCACAGCCCACTGCCCGCTGTCGCTCCTCCCCCAGCCCACACCCTCACACCACAAACAGAGCTCCATGGACAAATCCGCCAGTGCGATCTGGGAGTTTAGCGTGTCTGGGTGTCTGGATCGAATGCCCAGACCCGCTAAACAAGGATCAAAATGACCACCATAGCTAACTACATCACATGTTATCAGCTGTGTTGTCAAAATGTGATAGTGATTTCTTTCTTTGAGATAACTGCATGATTACCTTTTCCATTGCTGGGAATGTGGAGTAATTTTATAAAAGGGCAGTGAGTTTCAGAGAGCCTAAGGGAGGTATTTTAGAAGCCTTATTCGTGTTTTGGATGTCTGAAAACTGGTATGCAGATGTTCAGTTCATAAGGGCATCCCTGGATAAAGTGGCTCTCCCATGGTGTTTTTTGTCCTGCTCTTTGTTTGTGCCTGGATGTTGAAGTATCCTTGCCTATACTTGTTCCTGACCATGAATAAGGAGCAAAAAGGTTTTTGTTTCATGGCAGCAACACTACCAGGGGGAAGAGCACAATGCACTGTCCTTGTCACTGTCGATATTTGCTGGGCAAATCCCAAACAGATTATTAAACCACCACCACACATCTGAGTTTTTGAAATATCACTTTACATGGATGTCCCCCTTCTTAAGAAAACCCACTGGGATGTCTAAGAAGCCGATTCTGTGGCCGTCCATTTGAGGACACCCATGTTTCTAAGATTGGGCTGAAATGAAAAAATCTCCAGGGTTCTCTCATACATTTTGCCCTGGATGTCCCAGATTGCATCTGGATGTCCTTCATAAAATGCCACACCATAGATGCTTATTTTATGCCTATTTAACAAAGGCTCATAGCAGAGATTATGCCTTAAATTCAAGTGGAAACGTCTGCATCTGCATTTTGCAAATATGCATTTAAAAATAAAGGTTTTTTTATATTCAAATGGCAAACTCCACACATTAACTTTGGCTATTACAATGTGTTAATTTCAAAATTTTAGAGTAGCCTGGCCAAGAGAGGAACAAGTGTACTTAGGGGACTCTTTACTAGAATTCAGAAACAAAATGGTCATTACTGTTATATTATTTGCAAAAAAATAAAACGCAGTAACTGCAAAGCCTGTATGGTAACTTTTGGGGGAGTGCCCAAAATCTTCCCATGCAATTACTGCGAACAAAAAATATTACTGTGGCTAAAGCGCAGTGCAGCTAATGAGGTGGCATTAAGTGATATGTGGTAACAGTGTGCAGTAACTTAACATGTGCTAACTGGAAGGCACAACCCATGCCCATTGCCCACTCTCTTCTGTGCTAAGCAGTTAACGTCTGAATTAACATGTGGTTTATGGACTTAGTTTATGATTTACTAGTATTTGCTATACCACCTTTCAAGAAACAGTTTGTGCTAAGTGTCAAATTGCCATGCATTTATAGCATGCACTAATTCACGTATTAAGGGGCATGTTTACTATAGTGTACTACAAGGGTAGCACAGAGTTAATGCATGGTTTTGACACCATGGCAAAAAAGTAAATAGGGCCCCTGCTATAGAAACCTCATACTATCCTGGTAGCACACATCAGGGCAGGAGCTGGGTAGGACATGGTTATAACTGGCACATCGTGGCTAGCACTGGCATTAGTTGCCTGCACTAACCGTGCTTGAGGCCAGTAGCACAAGTTCAACTAATGCCACCTCAATGAGTGGTGTCCGCTACATCTGTGGCCCATTTGCCACCTCAAAGCATAACTTATCTGCGTTAACTGCAAGGGGACAGAGGTACATGCCCCCCTTCAGTTAGTGAGGAGCCTCGTGCTGGTAAAGTGGTCCACGTGCCCACTACTGGCACGGGGCTTAGTAAAGATTTCTACTTTAGTCAAGTACCCCCTCGACAGCATAAATCTCTGTTATAAACAATGCTGTTCTCTTTCCATTGTATTAATATAAATATGAAGAATACACATAAAAGCAAATATCTCACTAACAAATATAGATACATTCTTAGATATTCCAGTGGGGAAACTTTACAGTGATTATGTAGCATGGGTCCCTGCCAACACTTATGTTTCATTATGCCACAGAGAAAATTAAACATCAATCTCTCCTTATGGTTAAAGGATGGTTCTTCTTAAATAAGTCCCTACCCTTTTCCTTCTGAAAGAATGAGAAAATGAGTTTCCAACACTAGAGTTCATGAAGATTCTTTTCTTGAAGCAAAATGCATTTTTATTACGTTCAAGCTTCCCTTGGTTGATACCAGGTTTTTTTTCACATTTCACTTCCTGAATAATTACATATGGGACATAAAATGCCCAGGGGGGCATAATGTTAGGATTTCCAACCGTTTCAAGTAGAAAATCATTGTACAGAGCACTGAGGCATTCCAGGCCCCGATGCGCTATTAGCCCAGAGGTGGACTGTAAACATATCCACTGCAAGGAAGAACAAGAAACTTGGAACAATTAAAAATACTTTTTTTTTAATTGCAGAAAGGGAAGCTTTTCCATCATTTCTCTCTCACTTTTCTTTCATGAGAACTTTACATCAGTGATCTTTGCTATATTTCAAGCAGAATCCACTTTGGCAAAAAACTTCAACATGAGAGCCAGAACAATCACCAGATAAAGTGATTGGCGAAAGAATACGTAAAAATATTATTTAATTTTAGTGGATCTGCATGTGAAACTAGGAAGACTTTAGAATATTGTCTGCTAGATAATAGGGGAAAGCCGACAGTTGCCCAAGAGCAAATGGTTTGGAAGGATGTATCCTTGAAGGACACTAGCAAAAGAGGGAAGTTAGGGCACCCAGAGAGAGATTTCAGTAAAGATAAAAGTAACCCAGATGCTGAAAGATTCCAAATTACTCCTATCAGCTGATAACCAGATTAATATGAATAGCATACAACCTCTTAAATGCCTGTATGCAAATGCTATTAGTCTAAAAAATAAGATGGGAGAATATATACATAGCACTAAATGAAAGGTTAGATATGATTGACATGTCAGAGACCTGGTGGAAGGAGGACAACCAATGGGACACTGTGATACCTGGTACAAACTATATCGCAATGACAGGGTAAATCAAATTGGTGGAGGGGTGGTGCTTATGCTTATGTTAGAGAGGGCATTGAGTCACATAGGATTAAAGTTTTGCATGAAACAAAATACACTGTAGAATTTCTATGGACAGAAATCCCACGTAAAAAGTGGAAGGCAACGGCAGTGGGGATGTACAATCAACCACCTGGCCAGAATGGATGATGAAATGCTAAAAGAAATCAGGGAAGCTAAAATTGGCTGATTTTAATTATCCCAGTATCGACTAGGTCAGTGTCACAGCAGGACGTGCTAGGGAGATAAAGTTTCTTGGAATAGCTGGTTCATGAACTGACAAGAGGGGAAACTATTTTGGACTTAGTCCTTAGTGGAACATAGGATCTGGTGCAAGAGATAAAGATATTGGGGTCATTTGCCAATAGTGATCATAGCATGATATCATTTGATTAAATAAATGGAAGCAGGACGACAAGGAAATTTACTACCTTTTAACTTTCAAAAGGGAGATTATAATAAACTGAGGAAAATAGTTAAGAAAAAACTAAAAGGAGCAGCTGCAAAGGTTAAATATTTACATCAAACATGAATGTTGTTTGAAGATACTATATTGGAAGCCCAGACCAGATGTATTCCATGCTTTCGGAAAAGTGGAAGGAAGGCCAAGAAACTGCCAGCATGATTTAAAGTTGAGGTCAGAAAGGCTGTTATAGCCAAAAAAGTATCTTTCAGGAAATGGAAAAATGAGCTAAATGATGAAAATGGGAAACAACATAAGCACTGGCAAGGCATTGATAAGGCAGGCAAAGAGAGAATTTGAAAAAAAAAGCTTGCCGTGGAAGCAAAAACACATAATAAAAACTTTTTCAGGTGATGTCCTTGTTATGCTTTACTGTGAAAGATCAGAAGTACCCTAAAAACCCAGCAAATAGCAAACCACATAGAAAAAGTTTTTTTTGTCGGATTGACCAACACAGTACACAGGATCAATGCCTGTTACCGCAGCGGTCCTTCCTTTTTAATCGTTTATATGACAACTTAAAACAGCTCCTCTTAGGAACAGCTGGTACTTAGCTTTGTGCAGTTAGGCTGTGAAGACAGATAGGCAGTGGGAGTTCAGTGCCTAATTCAGCAGGTCTTGTCACTACGACGTGCCACGTTTCGGGGGTACACTCATCCACCCCCTGCTTCAGGTCAGACCTCCGAATAAGAATGAGAAACATCAGCCATAGACACCCCGCTATAAAAGTGGTTTATATATCCAGCCGCCATTACGGATCACGGGAAGGGACACGCCCCCCCTATTGTGATAGGCCCAGGAGTAACCTATCCAGTCAAAGAAGTGAAGCCACCAAACAGGTTCCACCTCTAAACATGGAGGGTTAGTAAATGATTGATTAATCATGGTGTAAAGAAGAGAAAGCATATCAGCATGTAAGTATAAAATTTAACGAATAGTGTGCCAGTCAATCTGTTGGTTGAGACCGTCGGGAACAACTGAATGTAAACGGAATATCCATTGTTGCTCTAAGTTTTGTAAACGTTGGATCCGATCGCCACCACAGGGATCCAAGGGAACATGGTCTAAAGCTCGCCAATGTAGATCCCCAAAAACATGCGAATGTTCAAGGCAATGCTCGACCAGGGGAGCTGATAATGTTGCAGTCCGTATCCGGGAAGCATGTTCTGTCAGGCGATGCTTTAAAGGTCGTGACGTCCGACCAACATATGGTAATTGACACGGGCAAACGATCAAATAGACCACATGGTCCGTATTACAATCAGTGTGCCACCGGGTATAATAAGATCTATGGGTACGTACGTCCATCCAGAGAGCACCCTGTAATGTACCCTGACAGAAAATACATGACTGGCATGAAAAATGACCCGCCTGGTCATGACATCTGGGCGGAAGGTCAAGAGGAGACTTGGTCCTGACCAAGAGATCCCGTAAGTTGGACCTTCGGGAATAGGCAATTTGTAGTGGCTTTTGAAAGCAGGAATGAATCGTTAAAGTAGGCCAAAATTGATATATCAGGCGAGTCACTGCCGACGTCCCTTGCATATACGGGAAAACCCCTGTGATCTTATCCTCAGGGGGTGCAGCAGCCTTAGGAATCAACAGCCACTCCCGATGTGTGTGGCATGCCCGTTTATAAGCTAAACGAACTACTTTGGCAGGGTATCCCCGAGAAAGGAGACGAGTAGTTAAATCCCTAGCATGAAACTTGAACTGTGATAACTCAGAACAATTCCTGCGGAGTCTCACTTACTGTGAAAGATGCCTTATTTGTGTCTCTGGACTGTTTCCTCGGGTTTGCTCTCTGCTCCCACCTCCCAGGAAGTGATACGGCCATGGACACATGACCACGATCCTCACAGTAACCCCAGCAACTATTTAAAGAAGTCTGCAGCGGCGGCACGCACCGAAGGAGCAAGATATGCTCCTTGGGGTGCCCCCACGACAAGAGGTTCTGGTCATACTCCCTCCTAGTCCTCGATACCTGGGATCCACATTCGTGTCACTGATGCCCCAGGTACACATTTGCTTCATCCCCTTTGTTTCATTACTGTCTTTCTCTGCCTTATCTGCAATATGACTGCAATCCCTCTGCTTTGGGGCATTTTCTCCACAGTTGTTGCCCCCTGGCAGGTTATGCCCTCTGGCAGGTTCTCACAAGTCCAACAGAATCTCATTCCATACCGGTCACACTCACCTCTTGCCCCTCCTGCACCTCCGGTGGCCACTTCCCTCTCACCCCTGTGCCTGGCTCCTAAGTGATTTTAACACCCATTTCCATTTGCCTACCTCCTCATGGGATTATTCCTTCATCTCTCTCCTGCAGGATCTTGCTCTATGCCAACACATTCCTTTTCTGACTCCCTCTATTTCCTCATAACTTCTTCTTGTCCTACCCTAGTCTCTTCTTCCCTTTCTGCTGTCCCCCTTCCCTAGAGTGACTGTTTTGGTATTAATTTCTGTATGCATGTTCCCTGGCTCCACCCTGCTGCTCATTCACCTGCCACCTCTGGCCCTGCCAGCTTCTCCCTTCACATTACTGCCTCCACCTTGACTCAGTTCACATATTGTGGTCAAATTCTGCCTTTTGACTTTGCTTTCTGATATCTCAATGACCAGGTTTCCATGTGGAATATTGTCTGTCCATTGCTCTTGACTGCCTAGCTCCTCTCCACCCATATGCTCCATGATGCCTATCCAGACATCCTTGGTATCAACATGGCCTCCTTCTACATCGTGCCTATTTGTGGTGTTCAGAACATCTCCAGTGCAAACATTGCTCCCCAGCCACTCTCCAATAATTTCATTTTGCCATTGATACTATCCTTCTCTTATCCATACAACCAAACAATCATTCTACTCGTTGCTTATTTCCATTTCTGCTAACTCTTTCCAGCAGTTGTTCTTGGTCCTGAGATCTCTCTCCTCTACCCAAATTTATTTACATTCTCTTATATACTGTGCTATTCTGCATCAGTGTAGTTTACATTGAACAGGGCATTATAACTTGGAAATAACTATTTTACAGGGAACATGGGCTATGGAGGGTTAAGTGGCTTGCCCAAGACCACAAGGAGCACCTGTGGGACTAGAAACCCCAGTCCTTCCAGCCCAAGGTTGCTGTCCTCTAGTGGGATTTGAACCCCCAACCTTCTGGTCTGAAGTACCTTGCCCCAACCTCTAGGCCACTCCTCCACTCCAAGAAGGTAGACCAAATGCCCCCTTACTCGGTAAACCTTGCCTCCTCCCTTCCCAGTCCATCCAGCCTTGCTTCTTTCTTTTCAAATAAGATTCAGTCTCTTTGATCCTCTTTTCTGAATTGCCCTCCTCCTTTCTCCCCCATTCTCTCCCCACTCTCTCCCAACCATCCCTTACCCACACACCTGGTCTACCTTCTCCCCAATCACAGAGACAGAGCCTCTGCCCGGAAAACTACCTGTTACAATGATCCCATTCTTTCTGTCTGGCTGCTGGAATCCGCACTCATTCTTCTATCTTCCATCCTTACTATACTCAACACTAACCTTTCTGGGTTTTTCCGAACCCCCTGGAAACATGCTTTTGTTCATCCACTTCTGAAAAAGCCTACACAAGGGGCACTGATCCTGCCCATTATCGCCCCGTTTCTAACCTTCCTTTTGTCTGTAAAATACTTGAACAGTTCATCTTCTCACAATTATCTTGCCACCTAGAGTCTATTCATTATTTGCACCCCTGACTGGCTTGGTTAGGGCATAGAAAAAAGGAAAAGAAGAGGCCTTCCGCAATTAAACAGGAACAAAAATAGTTAAAATTCTTTATTGGGTCCCTAATAAAGAATTTTAACCATTATTGTGGTAGGCCGTGGTCATTGCAATCCGCTGCACCTTTTGTTCTTGGTTAGGGCATAGTACAGAGTCTATTCTCTTGTCATTTTTGAGTGAGTTACGTGTTTCGCATGATCGTGGTGATGTTTCCCTGTCATCTGTTTTTGACTTGGTGGATCA
The DNA here is from genome assembly GCA_033557465.1 of Ichthyophis bannanicus. Taxonomy (NCBI): domain Eukaryota; kingdom Metazoa; phylum Chordata; class Amphibia; order Gymnophiona; family Ichthyophiidae; genus Ichthyophis; species Ichthyophis bannanicus. Next base: position 1,214,010,048 of record CM066033.1, on the reverse strand, counting down.
TTGGACTCTCCTCTTGTTTGCATGGTGCTGGTGTTTCTGGGACAATCTTGCACTGGTTACACTCCTTTCTTCCTGCTCCTCATTTTTCTCAGTTTTTTCCTTCCTCTAAACCTGTCCTCCTTTTTTGTGGTGTCCCTCAGGGCTCCATGTTGGCTCCCCTCCTTTTCAATATTGTCCTGGTCCCCCTTTCCCTACTAGTATAGCAATCTGATCTGTCAACATATTGTTATGCCAACAATATCATCATAGTATGTCACACTTTTCCCGTGGCACCTGACCTCACCCCATTAAACTCCTGCCTTTATCGTGTTTCCGAGTGGCTCACTTCTAATTTCTTACATCTTTGGTTCTCCTTGCCCCTCTCTGGTTCCCATGCTATCTGGTTCCCCCGTTTCACTAGTCAGCTTTCTCCATAATCTAGGGGTTACCCTCAATTCCGCTCTCTCATACACATATTTCACTCCTTGTCCTGCGTTCGTTTCTGTACCTCAGGCAAATTTGCGCTTTCTGCCCTTTTCTAGATGTTCCATCCCTCACCACCCTTCTCATAGCCTTAGTAATGTCCTGCCTCGACTATTGTAATTCCATTTAGTCTGGTCTCCCTCAATTCCAGATCTACTGTCTTCAATTGATCCAAAGCACAGCTGCCCGGATTATCTCTCATGTCACTCACTATGATCAAATCACTCCACACTTATTGATCTTCATAGCTTACTCATCTTCCATTGCAGCACATTTCAAGATACTCAATACAGTCCTTAAAGCTATCTTTGCACAGACCCTCCAATACTTATCTGACCTTCTCCAGTTTCATACTCCCTCTCGAAGCCTCCGCTCGGTTCACATCAATTGTCTGTATTCCCTCTCCCCCTCATGTGCCCACCTCAAATCCACTCGTCACTCCACTTTTCTTTTTCCTAGGCCCCTCCCTATGGAACTCTCTCCCCTCCTCCCTCCACCTAAAATCCTCTTTTCCCAAGTTCCAGTCTCTCCTTAAGACTCACCTCCTTAGTACTGCCTTTGGTCTTCCCCATTCTGTCTCTTGATTTTTTTGGTTCTCCTTTTCTCTTGTCTCTTATTCCTTCACCTTACTGCCAGGTTTATGTTTTCCTCTTTCCTGAGAGATATTGTAGTTCTTTTCATTTTTTCTAACTTGATTTTATTTCTAAACTGCTCTGATATCATAAAGGGTGGTATATAAAGCAATGTAATAAACCTGTGAGAGAGTCGGTTGGACCACTGGATGATAAAGTGGCAAAAACGGCGCTAAGGGAGGCCTTAGCAGAGACCAAATTAATTCTTTGTTTCAGTCTTTACTGAAGATGATGTAGGGAAGTAACCCATGCCTGAAATGGTATTTAAAGGTGATATGTAGGAAAAACTGAAAGACATATTGATAAACCAGGAAAATGGATTACAATTATTTGATAAACTGAAGAGGAGTAAATCACCTGGACTGGATCGGATACATCTGAGAGTGCTGAAAGAACCAAAATGAGAGATTGCAGACCTACTATTAGTAATCTGTGTACTATTATTAAAATAATCTGTAGTACCTGAAGATTGGAGAATGGCCAACGAAAGCCAATTTTTAAAAAGGGTTCCAGGGGTGATCCAAGAAACTACAGACTGCTGAGCCTGATGTCAGTACCAGACAAAAGAATAGAAACCATTATAAAGAATAAAATTTCTGAACATGTAGATGGGTCACAGTTTAACGGGAGAAAACTGACAAGGATTTAGCAAAGGAAAGTCTTGTCTTACTAATCTGTAATATTTTTTTGAAGGCATGAATAAACAGGTAGACAAAGGTCAGTCGGTTGATATAGTATATCTGGATTTTCAGAAAGCCTTTGACAAGAGCCTTCATGAGAGACTCTTGGCCAAATTAAAAAGTCATGGGATTGGAGGCAGTGTACTATTGTGGATCAGGAACTGGTTAAAGATAGAAAGCCGAGATTAGGGCTAAATGGCCAAATTTATCAATGGAGAAAAGTTAATAGTGGAGTAGCTCAGTGATCTTGTTGGGCCCACTGCTTTTTAACATCTTCATAAATGACCTGGAAATGGGAATAACGAGCAAGGTGATCAAATTTACAGATGGCACAAAATTATTAAAAGTTGTTAAAACGCAAGAGGATTGTGAAACTTTGCAAGAGGACCTTCATAAATTTGAAGACTAGATTGCCAAATGACAGAAGAACTTTAATGTGGACAAGTTCAAAGTTATGCACCTAGAAAAGAAGCCAGGAAAAAGATTTAGGTATCATGGATAATACGTTGAAACCCTCCATCCAGTGTACAGCAGTGGCCAAGAAAGCAAATAGAATGCTAAGAAATATAAGGAAAGGAATGGAGAAGAAAACCAAAGATATTATAATGCCTCTGTATTGTTCCATGGTGCAACCGTACCTTGAATATTGGTGGAATTCTGGTCGCCATATCTTAAAAAGGATATAGCAGAATTATAAAAGGTATAGAAGAGCCACCTAAATGCTAAACGGGATGGAGGAAAGGTTCATAAAACATTATTAAAGAGTACACGGGAAATCCACTGCTTGCCCCGGGAACAAGCACTGTGGAACCTCTATGCCTTTTTGAGAACCTGCCAGGTACTTGTGATGTGGATTGGCCACTGTTGGAAACAGGATACTAGGCTTGATGAACCTTGGTCTGACCTGGTATGGCATTTCTTATGTTCTTAGATATACGCATTTTTTGTTTACTTCATTTTGCTTAAGGGGCTTTAGAGGGTTTTAAAAAATGTTTCCTTTTTTTCCCCATTTTCTTTTATTTTAACATATGATAGTTAGAAAGAATGGGACCAGTATTCAGCTATGGCGGTCAGTATTTTTTTTTTTAATGCTGACCACTTTGCCTAAAAATATCTGGATATTCAGCATCACTTCTGGATTGTGACTGGCACAGAATATCCGGTTTACATCGTCATGCAGAACTTATCCAGATATTGGCAATAGTTCACTATCCAGATAACTTCTATGGATAACTTAAACAGCCTTTTTCTTCTCCTAAGTTATCTGGATAAGTGATCCCGATTGTGGAGTGTATATTACCGCTATCCAGATAAGGTCCAGGATAGCCCTGTCTCTGCCCACACTCCAATGTAGCTGGAACAGTCAGTGATGTTTACAGCATCACTATCTATGTAGTGCCTCTGAAAATATCTGGAGAGGCCCGGACAGTGACACTTATCTGGATATCAGGTTCTGCTATGTGGAAAATTGCCATTAACTATCAGGCTGAGGGCTAAAATGGAAAATGAATTGATATGAAAAATAATTTCAGCAAGATATGTTTTCTTTCTTTTGAAAAGAAAAGATAGAAATCTGATTCATTGCAGTTTTCATTTGTTTCAAAATGAGTAGACATCTCTATTGCCTACCTCTCCTGCAGGGTCATTTACTGATAGTGTGCTATTCGACATTAGCGTGTGTCGCAATGCTCATTTTGGAGGTGACTTTATAAACCTGCCTCATGTGTAAAATGCTAATTAATGGAAGCAAAAGACTTTTAATAAAAATTAAGCCATGCCAAAAAGTTATGTGTAGTGCAAGTAGATGTGTATTTGCAGAAGAGGGATGATCAGGGAAAGAGTTTGGACAGAGCAAAGGCAGAACTGCACATACTTTATGTGCTAACATTTATCTGGCCTTTAAACAGTTGTAAATAACAACACCTACGATCAAACGGACCGATGCAGAAAGATACCTCTGAAGTCACGCGCTATTAACTCTGTATGCCTCTATAAAGCACACCAATGGCATGCAACTTCAGCGCTGGCATGCAGAAAGGGGTACATATGCAAATTAGTCATGTGTTAAACTATGGTACAAATAGCAAGGTTAAACTTGGAGAGTAAGCCACATGCTCACAGAAGTTGGCACAAGTTTGGCATGCTCTCCCAGAGAAATAGGGGCACCGAATGGCTAATTTGCATATGTACCCCAACAATATTTTGATGGCATCGGGAGCTTTTCCTGATGCCTGGATCATCTGAGGTGAGATGTCAAACTTCTCCTCGGATGATCCAGGCATTGGGAAGGCCCCCGATGCCATCAAAATACTCCTTGGGGGGCTGGAGCACCTGACAGAAACCATAACCCTCATCCTCTCACCTACCCAATTAAAACTAACACTGTTGGCCCAGCAGACCTGAACGCCCACCCACCCAATTAAAAACTACCCTTGTGGCCCAGCAGCCTCCTCCGGGTACCTTTACAAAGGAATGAGAGCATCACTCATGTGCTCCCACTCCTGGGCCACCATCTTGAAAAATGATGGTGCCTGGCCCCATAAGGTGCAACCTGTGATGTATTGGACAGGGCCAGACTACCATATAAGGCATATTCTACCTTATATGTCAATCTTACCCTGCTCTGTGCATCCCAGGATGCACCGCATAGGGCCAGGCAACCCATTTTTCAAGATAAACAAATAAATAAATAAATCTATTTATTTATTTAGCAGGTTTTATATACCGCTTTATCATTTCAATTAAAGCGGTTTACATTGTAACTTAAACTTGGCAATGTACATTAAACAGGGCATTGATAACTTGGATTTTTCTGAGACAATGGAGGGTTAAATGACTTGCCCAAAGCCACAAGGAGTGCTAGAGGGAATCATACCCTGGTCTTTGGGTTCCCAAGCCAGTGTTCTTAACCATTAGCCATTTGTAACATACCGGGAGGGAGATGGGGGTTCAGGGCTGCTGGGCCACCAGGGTTAGTTTTATTTGTTTAACACTTTTTTATACCGCCTTTCTAAGAGTCAAGGTGGTTTACAATAAACTCTGCACAACTGAACAACTACTTAAGTACATTGTCAGCTCAATATATGGTGGCAAACTAGTACATTTGTAAAGGCACAAGAATGCAGCAACTTAATTACATTATAAGTTCTACATATATTTGCAAAGGCACAAAAAATGCAACAATTTTATATACCCGTATAATCATTTACAGGTAGACAATTTACAGGTCCCTTGTGGCTAGTTAGCAGCATGCTGGAATTATTTACACAAAGAGAGTTAGTAGTTTGTTTGGGTCAGGCCAGCATCTCATGAGGGTGCTGAGTGTGCTAGTTGTTTGGGGGTCTGATGACATGTGTTGGCAATTTGTCAGGCCTGAGGGGTAGAGGAGGCCTTACTCGTGGTGTGGTTTTATATACCATTTTTCTACAAGTTAAAATGGTTTACATTTACTGAGAGAATACAATGAATTTCTGCATACAATTGGAAGATATAAAGCTTATGAACACAATAAGATTAAACTGTTTTGACTGAAATGATAAAGCGGTATATAAAACTGCTAAATAAATACATAAAAACAGGCATGAAACTTTACATAGTTGGTATAGGCTTGAGGGGGTTGTGATGGAGTCTCTAAGGGGGAAATTTCAGGGTGGGGGGTAGGAGAAATCCTATTAGTTTGCAAGAGGTCATGTTGGTTTGTGTTCCACTGGGATTCAGTGCCAAAGTGTTCTTGAAAGAGGAACATTTTTAATTTCTTTCGGAAGTCCACAAATGAGTTGATGTTTTTTAGTGTGGGAGGTAGAGAGTTCCAGAGGGTGGAGACATAGAGTGTGAATATTCTGAAGAGTGTGTTTTGATTCCTCTTGCACATTTGCGATGGGAGACTGAGAAGATTTTGTGTGGTATTTATTCTTGGTCTGTTAGGGGTGTGGATTGAAGGTGCTCAGAGGATTGATTGTTTAGTGCCTTGTGAATGGTGATGATGACCTTGTATTTTATTCTTGAGATGATGGGTGGCCAGTTTTGATTTCTGTTTTGACATGGAGGTTGGTTTTGCCAATCCTGATGAAAGCAGGGGGGGGGGGGGGGAGTTGGGGTCTCTTGTGACATGCAAAATTTCTGGTTTATTGTAGTTGACTGACAAATTATGAAGGTGGAGTCATTTGACTACTTCAGCAAAGCAGTTTGTAATTTCAAAATATTCAGGAGTGGACGTGGTGAAAGGTGCATAGATCATTACCTCATCAGCATAAATTAGGTAGTTGATGCTAAATTTTTGGAGGGCTGTGCGCAAGGGTTGAATGTAGATATTGAAAAGTAGAGAGGATAGGGATGAGCCTTGGGGTATTCCTTGGGTTAGGATGAAAGTATCTGATGTTTGGGATCCAAATTTTATATGTGGTCTCCGGTTGGATACGTAGGAATGGATCCATTTGATGGGGTAGCCTCGTACTCTGATGAGATAGATTTGGTTAAGAAGGATCCGATGAGACAGAGTCAAATGCAGCGGAGATGTCCAAAAAGAACAGGATGAAGCCTTGGGATAATTTCTGTGCTAGAGATGTTTAGGAAGGATGTCAGAAAGGTTTCTGCACTATGAAAAGGGTGGAAACCATGTTGATGCTGGTCTAGTGGCACGTGGTGGTCAATGTGATCCTGAAGTTGGGTTTGAATGGCCTTTTCTCTGACTTTCGCTAGAAATGGTATGCTGGTTATGGGTCTGTATGATGCAGGTGAGCTGCCGTAGAGGTTTGCCTTTTTTAGGAGAGGTCTGATTGAAGCCTGTTTGAGTGAGGTTGGGACAAAACCTTGTGAGAAAGATATCTATGGTATGTTAGATAGGATTAGTAGGAATTGTGCTCTTGTGATTTTTATCCAGGAATCTAGGCAGGGATCAAGTGCAGAGGTAGTGTTGTTGATGTTGGAGATAATTTCATTGAGTTCCTCAAGAGATATAGTTCTGAATGCTGTCCAGGCATGTTCGTAGGGAGTATCCTCATTTAAGATAGATATGGAAAGGTTGTTGGGGGAGCTATAATTATGCTTGGCTTGTAGGTAGGAGGCCATGTCTTCAGGGTGCAGAGTGTTATCTTGGCGTGGTTGAGTGGGTTCTTTAGTAAGTGATTTGACAATCTCAAATAGTTCTCTGGGTTTACTGATGGCACAGATCAGGAGGTTTTTGTAATATTGTACAGTAAATTATTAGACTGTCCATGTAAAGGGTTTGGAGTTGGTGGTTCTTTGACTTTCTCCATTGGCGTTCAATGATGTAGGTTGCGCTTTTGCATTTTTAGTGCTGCGGAGAACCAAGGTGCATGTGGTCATTGTTTCTTCGGGGGTGCTCTAGGTGGTGCAAGAGCAGCCACGGAGATGGTGGAGTTCCAAATGTTAATCAGTGTTTGAATGTCGTTTGTGCTGGCATGCCTGACAGGGCTGGTAAAGTTTTATGTAGAAAGGATTGTTCGTCAAATGTGAGGAATCTCTGTGTTGAGGGGGTGGAGTTCAGTGGTGGGATATACACGTGAGAAATGGGTATATCAAAAAATATGAGGTGATGGTTGGACCAGATGACTAATGTTATTGTGGGTAGAACAAGCCCTGCTGTATTAAGAAGGCAGTTGAGGAAGACAATTAGTTTGAGGATCCCACCCTTTGAGTGGGTCAGAACAGATACTAGTTGAGTGACATGCAGGTCCTTCATTGCTTCAAGGAAGGCAGATGCTTGGTTGTTAGAGGCAGTTGGAAGATTTAAGTCTCTGAGGAGGATAAAGTCTTTTTGCATGGATGAGTGGGAACATATTGCTTCAAGGAGTGTGGCAAGTTCCTCAGCATTACTGTGAAGGGATCTATAGGTTAGACAGATGGTGAAGTGGTTGTTTGAAATTGTGAGGCTGTCAATGCTAGGTGTAGAGACTGTGTCTATGATGTTAAAGTTGAGGTTCTTGTTGGTGAGTATGCAAATTCCTCCTCCTCTGCTGAAGATTCGTGGGCAGTTGTGGATGGTGTGCCTTGTTTAGTTTTAATTGGGTGGGTGGGAGGATAGGGCCACTGAGCTAAGAGGGATTTGGTTTCTGTCAGGGGCACCAACCCTCCAACAGTATTTTGATGCATCAGGAGCCTTCCCTGATGCCTGGATCATCTGAGGGAAAGTGTGACACTTCACTCCATCAAAACAGTGTTTGGGGCATGCGCAGGACATTTAAGTCACCTCAGACCCAGGCATAGAGATATTGGTGCTTTGGTTGGTTATGTAATCCTCTACAGGTTTTTCTGCATTGGGCACAGACAATATTAGCATGCCATTTTAATATGTGCAAATGAAGACAAATACTTGAACCCGATCAGAATCACAAAATATCACCAAAAGATAAAAAATCCCGATCACCTTAGAATCCCTAAAAGATTTCAATAATATTTTTGTCGGAGTTGGTCAGCTCAGTGCCTACAGAATGTCCATAGCACCACTGTGACCTATCCTTTTATTTAAATAATTAAGTAGAAAGTTTTAACATAGCTTATTGCATATTCGCCAAAGTGTTGCCAAAGCGCCAAAAAGACAGACGACGTGGCTCACGTTTCGGGTTTATATCCAATTTTTTCCCCGAAAAACCCTGCTTCAGGTCCAGTGCATAGTCTGCAGTTGACAGTTCTCCAGCTAGCTACCAAATAGGGATGTAGCCCACCTTTTTATCTTCTGCGTCTGACGTCATGGTTAACTGAGGGCAGTCCAAGCCAATCAAAACACACCAAAGACGAAACCCCAAGGGAACTCCCACTGCACAGGAAATCCCTTAATGGAATCGCAAGGCGATAATGAAGTGCTTACATGTTTACAGGAATATCCAATTTCCCTTCCAGATAGCATACCGAGATCCTTCCTACTAGAATTACTGGAATTGGTTTTGAATAACAATTATTTATGCATCAGAAAACATTCTATAAGCAGATACATGGAATAGCTATGGGGGCCACGGTGGCTCCGTCAATTGCCACCATCTATATGGCTGACTTTGAAAGGATGTATATATATTCCAATTGGGCGTTTCGGTTTATTCCTTTTCGGAAACGTTTCCTTGACGATATATTTTTCCTCTGGACAGGTTCACGGATGGATTTGGACGATTTTGTGCACAGACTTAACACACATGTAACTAGAATCCAGTTTACGGCACAGATCGCTCCCAGAAGTATGCAATTTTTGGATGTTCAGATTACTTTAACACCACAGGGATTTGTCACAACATTATACCGCAAGTCGGTACAACGTAATACGTTGCTTCGGTATGACAGCTTCCATCCTCGGGCTTTGAAACAAGGTCTACCCTTTGGACAATTCTTGCGGTTGCGACGTAATTGTAAAACTATACAGGATTTTAAATTTCATGCACAGGAACTTACTATACGTCTCGTTCAAAGGGGATACCCGCGTTTTGTGGTTTACAAAGCATACAAACGAGCTAAACATCTTCATCGGGAATGGCTTTTTATTCCACATGCGCCTAAGACCACAGATTCGGTTGTGACGGGAGTTCTCCCCTATATCCGAAATATCACCTCTGTCACCAGACTTCTCCATCATTTTTGACCGCTTTTAGGGATACATGCCTGTTTCCGAGATAAGACCTTACAAGTAGCATATTCACGGAAGGCTAATCTGCGGGATTTATTAATGAACACTACTTCGCTGGAAGATCGCCCAATTAGGTCACATTCGGACTCTGGCCACTTTGCGTGTGGCAATTGTACATACTGTTCTACGACCATTACAGGCCCCGATTGGGTTGATCATCACACCTCTCGGAGGTTTTCAACTAAATGGCATACAGATTGCTCTTCTGCATATGTCGTATATTTAATTATTTGTCCCTGCTCACTTTATAATATCGGTCGCACTAAACGGATTGTGCGAACTCGGCTTTCAGAGCATGCTTCTCGGTTGCGGACAAAAAATCTTTCAGCCCCTATGGTGGAGCACTGTTTAACAACGGGACATTTGTTTGACACCATGCGCTGGAGAGTACTGGACCATATCCCGATAGACCCCAGGGGAGGTGATCGTGAACAGAAGCTACAATGGCAAGAACAACAGTGGATTCATCTTTTAAACACAGTGACTCCAAAGGGTCTGAATTTACAAATAGACTGGCATACCATCATTTGATTGAGCCCTTCATTATCACCTTGCGATTCCATTAAGGGATTTCCTGTGCAGTGGGAGTTCCCTTGGGGTTTCGTCTTTGGTGTGTTTTGATTGGCTTGGACTGCCCTCAGTTAAACATGACGTCAGACGCCGAAGATAAAAAGGCGGGCTGCATCCTTATTTGGTAGCTAGCTGGAGAACTGTCAACTGCCGACTATGCACTGGACCTGAAGCAGGGTTTTTTGGGGAAAAAATTGAATATAAACCCGAAGAGCCACGTCGTCTGTCTTTTTGGTGCTTTGGCAGCACTTTGGCGAATATGCAATAAGCTAAGTTAAAACTTTCTACTTAATTATTTAAATAAAAGGAGAGGTCACAGCGGTGCTATGAACATTCTGTAGGCACTGAGCTGACCAGCTCCGACAAAAATATTATTGAAATCTTTTAGGGATTCTAAGGTGATTGGGATTTTTTATCTTTTGGTGATTTTAATATGTGCAACTCATTTGCTTGTAATTTAAATACACTTGGCGTTACTGTGTGTGTTTGCTTTTCCTTTGCTGTTTACGTGCCCGTTAGTCTCTTTTCTTCATTTGGTCTGTCAGAACTTATGCTTCTAAGTTGTATTATCTTCACACAAAGGGCATGTTGGTCTCACTGCATTGGCCTTTAAGTGCTATTTCTGCAGTATATATGCTAATATTTTACAAGCATAAAGAGATGCTTAAGTCTTTGTAAAATAGCAGTATATTTCTCCCTACACCCCTCCTCAGGAACTCCACTCTTCTGTCAGATCATTTCTATATATGCCCTTCTCTTCCACTGCCAACTCCAGACTTCAATCTTTCCATCTTTCTGCTTCTTATGCCTGAACAAACTACCTGAGTTGGTATGTCAGGCTTCATCTCTGGCCCTTTCCAAATCCAGGCTAAATACTTACCTCTTCGAGGCTGCTATGTGTTTGCTTACCATTCCCCTAGACATATCCTAGTCCCCAGCTGTTGTATTGTCTTTTCTAGATTGTAAGTTTTGATGAGGTGGGACTGCCTCTTACCTGCCTTTGTACAGAACATTGTACGTCTTGCAGTGCTGTACAAATGATCAGTAATAGTAATAATAGTAGTAGTAGTGGGACTCCACATCACTTGTCCATGTCCTAACCATGCCTCCTTGAAAATCTCTGCATGGTGTATGGATCATCACTTGTAAATAACAGCTTTCTAAAATCACCATTTGCACATGTAGGCCATCTACAATATATATTGAAAAGACACTATTTACATGTGGGGATACTTCTAAAATTACTCCCTATATTTCTGAACTAAAAAGGAGAATGATTAAAGTATAACACATCTCATTTCAGTACATCTCATCTTAGTGGACCTGAAGACTTTTCTCTTTCAGTTAGCTTTTCATGCTTTAATTTTATTTATTTATTTTATTTATTTATTTAACAGCTTTTATATACCGCACTTTTGATATCAGCGCGGTTTACATTTTAACAAATTTTGTACTTAAACATAAAACAAATGTTAAGTTTACAGAGAACAGGGAATAAAAACATGGATAACAGGATAACATGCCTATTTTGTAAGTGTGTTGTATGTAGTAATTATTATGTGTGCCTATTTTCAAGTCCAATTTCCAAATAAATGTAAGGTATTTAAGGCTAGATCCATTGAAAGTTGCTATGACATTACCAAGAGCTGGCACATATTAACGTGTGATATTTGCTGTGTATTTTATGCAATGGAACCTATTTTACTAATGAATTGGGTCAATAGTGTTAGCACACACTAAGGGGTATGTTTACTAATCAGTGGTAATGGCTTCCATGCGATATTGAAGCTGCGGCCTCACTGAATTCAATATTCAAGCTCGATATTGCACAGAAGCCAGAACATCTGAAAAAAATGCAGGCATTGAATTCAATGGGGCCACAGCTTGATATTCCACGGAAGCCACTACTGCTGATTAGTAAATATACCCTTGATAGTAAATCTAGGGCACTGTACAATGCAATGGGTGTATATTGATAATTTGCATATGATAGACAACTGTGTTTTAGGAGGTTATTCGGACCCTCTGAAATTGGTTTTAATCTATAATAAAAGAATTGTATTACATTTGATGAAGTATTCAATCTGTGGATCATATGCTTTAAAGACTAGCTGAATATTTTTGGATTGTAAAGACTCTTAAAAAGCAGTGCACAAATGGTTGCTATTTTAACTGCGTCATTATCATTTTCTTTTTACTCAGATTTTCTAAGACATTATGTTTGTATGTTCTTATTATTTAGCATTTTTTGTTATTATGTTGATTGTCATGCAAACTGGGACATCTAAGCCAGAATGTCTGAAAAAAAAATGCAGGCACGTCCAGGTGCAGACATGATTTCACATACCTGATATGGGCGTATACGGGGGCATCTACCTAGACATTCCCAGAACAGTATTACAAGTCTGGACCTCTAGGATAGACTAATGGTTAGAGCAGTTGGTTAGGAACAGGGCATCCAGGGTTCAAATGCTGCTGCTGTCAATGACATTGTGTTGAGTGCTGGAGATGAGTGAATGCATTCTCCTCTGCACCGTTTGGATGTTTTTCAGCTAACAAGCACTTTTCAGATGCTTGTTTGTCTCTGTTCGTGCCTCGGAGCAGGTTTAAGGTTAGACATGATGCCAAACATTCATGATATTTCTGTGATTAGGTGGGACATCCAGGTTCCTGGCAATGCCCTAACCATGCCTCCAAGTCCCTGGAAAGGCCCAGGCCACACCTCCTCCATGCTCCCCATTCAGATTCAGACGTCCTCAGAACCAGCTTATAAAATGGCTCTGGAGATGTCCGTATGCCCATTTTTGGATATCCAAAGTATGAATAGGGCTTCCAAAATGACCCTCTTATGGTTTTTTGATATGTTTACTTTCTCTCCCTAATTCTTGGAGGTCTGTAGACTTTCCAAAATTTTATTAGACCCCTGATGCAGGCCACTAGCTGCTACAGTACATGGTCAGATTGAGCCTTTTATGGAACTAGTGCTTATTATTATTTTAATATGTTATTGTTTCTATCCAAAAATACTATAGTTTGGTTTTCTAATTTTCTTCGATTTACTCCTTGCTTGTCTTCATATTTACTGATCGCTATTTGGAATTGTCTCTGGATTCATTTGCTTTCTCGAATAACAGCACAAAATCCTGGTTTACTTCGTTTGTTCATGTCTTCACCGTTGCACCGCCATTCCTCCCTATGTCTCTAAACCTTCTTTGCTCTCTCTCATCTGCTTCCTTTGATCTAAGAATGGCAGATAATAGCATTGTGACATTTACGGGTTGTAGATGGCTACATTTTTCCTACGTCTTACACTAGATTTTGTTTTATGACTTTGCTGCTAAGGAGATGCAAGTGCCTTGTGTTACTCATGTTCACTAATTTGCATAATGTTTTGGCATACATTATGTTCAAAGCAAATTGTTCTCCTATAAGCAGTTTTTACTAAAGCACAATGGGGCATGTCCAGTAAAGCATAATAGGTAGTGTGAGGTTTAGTGCGCGGTAAGCCATCACACTGAAGGTCAGCACGGAGAAGCTGGGAGCTGAATGTGAAAAGGCAGGGGCTAGCAATTTGATTCTGGTGGAACTGCAAAGTACAAAGAAAATGATGCAGAGAAAATGGATGTAATGCAGGAAATTGAACAAGGGTAGGAAACCCTAAGTGGGTCATTTTAAAAACCATGTGTGATTTGTACATTTGAAAATGCCTATTCAGACATTCCAATTATATCCATGCCCCAAGAACCATTTTAGAATGGTCCAAATTAACAGGTGTTCAGCACAATTATGTCTATATCACAAAGGGGCATGGTGGAAACGTGTCTATGGTGATCTGCATCTACGCCTGATTTTAGAATGGCACTGAACATTTATGACTACTGGTGGACATGGTCATACCACTATTTGTTCTCAGCCATGAATCGTATTGGGAATGTGCTTGTTACAGCCTGCAAGCAACAATAGGGGGAAGAGAAGAATACCCTCCAACTCCCCCAATAACTTTTGCCCTCTCAACAAAATCATGAGAACTTATTAAACCACAACCATCACAACAGCATGCAGATTTTGGTGGCTAATGAGGGCATGCAAGAGGATGATGTGATTGCTTTTCTGAGGGTTTTATCCCCCATCCTGGGCCTTTAATTTCTGCAAACTTTCAAGATAAAGAGGGCCCAAAGGATCTCCTTGCAGTTGATATGGAACTTGAAGTATCCCCATACAGTACAATAGCAGCTCGATTACTCAGGCATGCCCATGCCCTTGAGGTTTTTTAGTGCAGAAAGTCTAAAACACCACTTTCCCATAACAGACAGAGGATTCTTTTTGTATCAAATCTGGAAAAATTAATGGCTTATAAATGGAAGAAATTCCTCCAAAAGTGTAAGCAGTTACAATTTCTTGGAGTACAATTTGGACTCCTGAACCGTGTTAAACTGTGGATGATGAGAGAATAAAGGGGGAAGGCAATGTTCACAAAGAGCAAGCACCAAAAGAAGGAGTGAAGAAGGACCACAGCTACTCAAGAGGAATCTTCTATCAACATACTTTATTGAAGACCTGACTTGGCCATCAGGGGAAAAAATATACAATATGACCATAAACAATATAAAACATGAAACTTGAAAACAAAACTATTCATAGCAAATATTTAAAACTTACATCATAAACATGCCTTTCAGATAAATACATAGAAAAAAAGATAAATATATGCTTATGAAAGATAATAGAAAATAAAATAGAGCATTAACATGTGGATTATGTGCAAAAGATGAAGAAAGTTTATGAAGCCTATGAATCTTCAGCCTTCTTTGGATAATCTGGTGAAAGAACAACTAATGGTACAGTTATCAAATGGACCCCCTTGGGTTTTCCATGGTGAGGTACAGCAGAGGCCATCAAGATTATGGTGCAACCCTAAATATATTCTATTCCTGGCATGTCATCGTTTTTGTACCCAAGATTGTTTTTTTGTTTTTATAAATAATTCAAGGGGAGTCTCTTGCAACATCTGTAGATGAACAAGTTGCCCAAGATCTCAAAGAAGAAACTGAAAGGGACATGAAAGGGACAATAAATTAATTTATTTCCCTAATTTTTATATGTATCATTAAATACAGTGTGGCATGGTTAGTAAATTCTCAAAAGGAAGGAATACTGTCATCATGGTATAGAACAGAGAGAAATCAGGCTAAGTCTTTCTCCTTGAATGTTTTCTGGGAGATGGACAAACTATGTTAATTTTGAGCACCTATAACATGCTTAAGGAGACAGATAATTCTTTGGACAATAAATGAAGCAATAACATTTTTGTATCCCTGTGGAAAAATCTGCTCTTTAAGACGGGGTAAATCAAATGCAGGTCAAACTGGTATTCTAAAATTTTGCAGGACAAAACTAAGGAGTATGTTTACTAATCAGCGGTAGTGGCTTCCATGCGATATCAGAGCCATGGCCCCATTGAATTTAATGGGGCCGCGGCTCCAATATCATACAGAAACTGCTACCGCTGATTAGTAAACATATCCCTAAGTCTATTACTAACTTGTGTAGAGAGGGTTACCACAGGTGAAATATTACCACTGTTTTCAACTTTCTGCAGGTAACTGAGTGATTTTTCAAGTTTGAATTCTCAACTGAATATTCTGCAAAACTTGGGAGTGTTGGAATAACAGGCGTAATGCTTCCATTCTTTAAAAAATGTTGAGGGATTGAGTCTCCTCTGATCACATGGGTCTGCAAAAAGTGAATGTAAATAATGAGGAGGGTGTGATTCCATGGAATACATTTTCCAATCAGATCTGTTGTCCTTTGCTTTCTGCCAGCCTCAGCTAATCTCTGTTCTGTTTGACCAAAAGAGCTTTAAGGACCGTGTTAAACGTTTTAAATATTGAGCCCCACGTGTTTAGCTGTTTCGGTATATTTATTGTTGTTATGTGCCATTGAGCCGATGTTGACTCATGGCAACCCTCTGGATAGTTGTCCTGAACTGTGGTCTTCACTTAGGCAGCTAATTGTCAATAGAGTAGAATCCATTGCTGCTGTTATTGTGTTGACACATCACATTGCTTACTTTCCTCTTTTGTGCTGACCTTCAACCTTGCCAAGCATGATTTTTTCCTCTCTAATAATCTTTCTCTGTATGATGTGTCAAAGGCTTTGTCATATGAGCTTCTAAAGAAAATTTAGGTTTGATATTTCCTAGTACTGACTGATTTGTTCTTCGGCAGTCCATGATATACACAATATTCTTTGCCACCACCGTAATTTGAATACATAAATTTTCTTCCTGTTTTTCTTCTTCATTGTCCGACTTTCGCATCTATATGACAGTATTGAAAATGCCATGGATTGGACAAATCAAATCTTTGTATGCAGATACATCTCTGTACTGGAGAATCTTGTCAAAGTCCTCCATAGCCATTCTGCCAAGAGCAACATATTGTTGAATTTCTTGACTGTTTGTCGTTTCTATATTGGTCCAAATAGGTTAAAGGTGTCTATTATTTCTATTTTTTCTCCAACAAGGATGAAAATTTTGATTTTGCCAGTTGTTAGATCAGCTTTACTTTCAGCCAGTAACGTGATATTGGCTGTGTGGTTATCTTGATCTATATGCAGCTTGTCTTTTAAGGGAGGGTTTTGGGTTCAATTTATTATTCCTTTTTTTGGGTCACCCTTATAGCATCAGTCTCAAAATTCTCTGTCAGTCCAGCGGTTACAAGGGATTGTCACAGAGAAGCTTCAGAAGGAGTTGGTGCTCGGCAGGGTGGCGAGTTCATTTGATCATCCTCCATTATCGAATTTGGTAGTATCTCCTTTGAGTGTTGTGCTGAAAAAGGATCCTGTAAAGAATTGGTCAATTCATAATTTGTGTTATTTAGCAGAGAAGTAGATGGATTGACTTTATTGACCTGGCTCTTTGCTCGGTACAATATGCTATATGGCTGTTGCAGAGAGTGGGGCATGGAGCTTTGATGGCCAAGACAGATGTTGAACTGGCCTTCCGTTTGCTTCCTGTTCTGTCCCTGTTGAGTTATCCAAGTTGTCAATTCCTGTTCTATGTAATATTCTTACTGTTAAATGTTCTATGTAAGCTGCTCTGACTACAAAACAGAGCAGTACATAAAATAAGTTAAATAAATAAATCCCAGTTCTTTTTACTTGCTTGGTTTCCATTTTCAGGAACATACTATGTTGATAAGTGCCTGCCGAAGGGTTGCTCAGTGGCATACGCTTGTTTTTAGACCTTTTCTTCATTTTCTCATTGGGTGGTTCAGCTGGCAGTTGGTTATGATTCCTTGGTGCATTATTTGGATGATTTTTTATAGGTGGATCCTGCAGGATCGGGCGAGTGCGTTAAGTTATTGGGGGTATTATAACAACCAGCGGCTGTTTTTTGCTTGCCTTTGTCAGTTGAGAAGATGGATGGTCCCAGAATATTGCTCACATTTTTGGGCATTGAGGTGACTTCTTTGCGTATGGAGCCTTGTTTGCCAGTTGAGAAGATGTGGAAGTTAGTGCATTTTATTCAGCGGGTGCTGGCTCACATTAAGCTTACTTTGCGGCAAGTTTGAGTGTTTTGGGGGCACTTTAATTTTGCCTGTAGGGTGATACTGATGGGCAGAGTTTTTCCTAGAAGGCTAGCTTTGTTAACAAAAGATGTGATGTGGAAGCATTATTTTATTCATTTGAATAGTAGGGTGCATGAAAATTTGGCCCTTTGGTTACGGTTTCTTCAGGATTTCAATGGCGCTTGTTTCTGGAAATTGCTTATGGTTTCTAACCATGACCTTGAGCTGTATATGGATGCTTCTGGCAGGTCTGGTTTTGGGATATATTTTAGGGGGGCCTGGTGTGTGGCGTCATACCTGGTGGTTTGGCATGACGAGTGTTGGTGCAAGAATATAGCCTTTTTGGAACTGTTTCCTGTGTGGGTGGCTATGTCAATCTTGGGTGAGTGCTTGTGTCATTGGAACTTGCTCTTGTGTTCCGATAACATGACGGTTGTCTAAGCAATTAACTGGCGATCAGCTAGTTCTCCATTGGTGGTGGGTCTGCTGCGCTTGCTGGTTTTAGGTGTTTACAAATTAATGTGTCGCTGGCGACAAAGCATGATCCATGAGTGGATAATGCAACTGTGGGCTCTTTATCTCATTTGCAGTGGGCTCATATTTGAGTGCTGGCTCCAGGTGTGGATGATTTCTCTTCATGGATGCTGAAGTTCTTCTGGGATGCTTTTCCAAGTCACTTGGAAGATTGTGGAGATCTTTGCTTGCTGTGAATATGTGGAAGACTTATGCAGCTGGTTGGCATCATTTTGTGGGCTCCTTTCCTGTCAAATCTGCTGTAATGGGGTGTCAGATTGTTCAGGAGGATGATTTGCAGTTCCTCAAGGGTGCTCTCTTCTCATGCCCCATCGGGCATCCTGGCTATTGTGGCCTTTGTATCTAAAATTCAGGAGTTTGAAGATTCTACCTCTTCTTATTTGGTGCGGAAGATAGTGAGGGGTTACGCTAGAGCCAGGTCAGTGTTTTCAGTGCCACCACCATGGCAATCTAATCTGTATGATGTGCTTTGTACACTTTTGCAAGCATTGCCTCAGGTTTGTTTTTCTTCATATAAGGTGCACTTATTTAAGGTTGCTTTTTTCTTTACTTTTTTGTGGCTTAGAGGGTTAGAGACTCGTGCAAGATCTCTTGTGGTTACAGGGGTCTGTTGATGGATGATGTGTTAGTTTTGGAGGAGGAGATATGGTGGCGTATTCTTTGCAGTAATACTGATCAGTTAGGCAGAGGTGTCTGGGTTTGTCATTGGCGGACCCCAGGTCTTCTCTCTTGCCCAGTTCATTGTTCTCTTGCCTTCTTGAGTATTCGACCTCTAGATGACATTTTCTGGTTGTGCCATGTGGGGAGTGATCCTTTGACCAGGTTTCAATTTGCTACTGTGCAGAAGCGGAACTTGGTGGCAGCAGCAGGCTGCTACCCAGGGCATTTCAGAACACATTCATTTTGGATTGGAACAGCTCCTTTTGTGCTGCTCGGGGTCTCTCTGCACTGGCAATTCAGTGGGTGGGTCATTGTCAGTCTAATGCTTTCAAACTATATCTTCACTAACTAATGACTTACCTCATATTTGTTAGTGTTTTCTCTTCTCTTTCTTTCAGTTTCTTCTACAAGTTTGGACTCAGCTGCTGAATCCAATGTTGACCTGGCAGAGAACAGAGTGCTGTTGCAGTGGATTGGTCAGTGGGAGGTGTATTGGTCTCAAACTTATTCCACTGTTGTTGGATGTGCATCAATAAAATATGCTACAATGTATTTTTGTTCATTTGTGTGGGAATGATCTTTGTGAAGTGAAAGGGGTTGACCTCAGACAAATGAAGCACAATCTTTGCTTAATTCATTGCTATTTTCCTTTGGTAACTCTTATATGGTCACAGATCATTCCTCTGAGGCTTTGGGGTGATGCTATGAGGCCAAAGGAAGTGGAATACTTGAGGAAGGTGTGTAAATGCCAACATTTCCAAATTTGTAGTTTTAATGAAGGGGCTGGTCTTGGCTCATGATTTAATTACTGTGCATTGTCTGGGACTGTAACATCCAGATGGAGTTCATTTGTTGGATATAAGTTAAGACATATTCCTTAGTTCTATTCAGAATGTTCTGGAGGATTGTAGAGTAAGGCATTTCATGGCTGAAGCTTGGGTGGGGGTGGTGGAGACATGCAATGTGCAGTTTCCGCAAATGGCAGTATTTAATGATTTATGACTTCCTCTTAATGTTAATTTATCCCCCCTAAAGGTGAGGAGGGAGACAGAGAGCTGTGATGTTGGCATCCCACAGTATGGGTGTCACTGCCATGTGCGGTTCAAAACACAAAAGAAGGCTCCCACAGTTTACAAGTGTGATCCAGCCTGACACCACCACAGACTGGGAAGAGAGGGAGTGTGATGGAGCTAATGAGATGACAGGTAGTACCGGGCTAAGGACGTCACCATTTAGTCTGTTGGTTATTGACAATTAATTCAATTGTTGTTATATTTCTACTCAAAAATGCAGTGGTTAGAACAACAGTGGATCTTCCACCTACAAACTGTAGTCCCTAATGGTTTAAATTTCGAGCAGGAATGGTGGAGCCTCTTGTGAGTTTTTCTGTGTCTTTACATTCATTCAGTACATTGGGATTTCCTTTCTTCTCCCCTTTTTTCGTGATGTCATTTGATCAGCCAGTCATTCCTCTGCAAGCGTCATATATGAGTCATGAGATTTCGGCGTCATTCAGATGTCTTTGGATCCTCTTTCACAAGCATTTTGCACTTGAAGCAGGGCCTATTTGGCCCGAAACACGCATGTTGTGTATGAGTTACTGCCGATGATTAATGGATTTCAGATAAGAAAAGCTGGGTTTAGCTATTTTCAATTTTGTTTGTTTATTTGCACTAAATGCATGCACTGATTAAAAGGGGTCTCATGGACATTGGGGTTGAAGGTTTCTTGCTCTTCTCTAGCTTGTGGGACCCAACAAAAAATAAAAAAAACAAAATACTTTCAATCAAAATACACTGATTTTGCTTGCTATTCAGACAATCCTTTGCTTTTTTGGTTATTTCAGTGATTGTTCTGTTTTGTTAGGGTTTTGTTTCTCTTGGTTATATTTCTACTGGCAAGTGTGTGGTTGTTGGAATTAAAGCTGCAGGCATGTTTTTGTCAATGTACTGGTGTCAGTAGATTTTTCTTGCCTTGTTTGGATGTGGTGAATGGTTGTGGTGGTGGTGTGAGTGCTAATGTTATTTGCTTGGATATGTACTTATTTATTTTATTTATTTATTTATACATTTCTTCTATACCGCCCCTTCCAGAGATCAAGGGCGGTTTACAGCTAACAGTTGAATAACTTTTACATGGAACAGTGGTATTAACTATTTACAAGGAACATATTGTACAAACAACTTGTGTATCATATTGTACAAACAATGCATGTGTATCTTACAACTGCACCCCATCTCTATGCAACATCTGTCCCTAGAAATGTCTGTAGGCATACCACATAATAGCATGTGCTATTTATCACTAATATATTATAATACTAATATAATACCCAAAAGGTAGAGTCTTACAGGCCCATATCTAGTATACCTATGCTCGCAAAAATCATTGAAAAAGTAGTACATAGACAATTACAGGATCATATTGACACTACTGCCCCACTAGATCCATCCCAACATGGATTTAGAGAGTCACATGGAGTGGAAACACTACTTACAGCCCTGTTCAACAATATAATTTCAGGCGTTGACAACATACGACATGGTTTCGCACTCATCTTTTTAGATATAGCAGCAGCCTTCGACTCTGTATGCCATGAGATTCTCCTCTACCGCCTAAGAGAAAAAGGTATCAGCGGATCAGCGCTCGAATGGTGCAGATCCTACCTTTCTGGAAGATGGCAGCATGTTCGAGCAAACGGGACTACTTCGGAACCATTTCAACAAAGTCAAGGAGTGCCTCAAGGATCATCCCTATCATCCTTGATGTTTAATATATACATCCAACCCATCTGCAAAATCATTAGATCCTTCAATGTTAGTTGCATGTTATATGCTGGCGATGTGCTTTTATACATGCCAATATCATTAGATAAACTAGACCTCACCCCTCTAACTAATTGCTTCAACACTATATCTGAGTGGCTCCTATCACAAAACCTGCGAATCCAACACAAAAAGACAGAGGTTCTTTTCATCTCAAGGAACCCAAATTTCATACCACCCAGCTGCGTTAAGGTAAATGATGCCGAACTACAAGTTAAACCTGCTATACGTTACCTCAGAGTGACGCTAGACCAAAATCTCGACATGAAGAAACATGTAGCCAATACCGTAAGGGCGATCTACTTTAAAATCAGATCCCTCAGACACCTACGCCCGTTACTCGAACCAGATGATTTCCGCACCATTTCCAAGCCCTGATTATTCCCCATTTCGATTATTCAAACTCCATACTACAAGGGCTCCCCCGGTCCACCCTGCATCCCCTTCAACTTGCCATGAACAGTGCAGAGCGAGTACTCTCTGGCGCATCCAGGAGAGACCATGTGACACCACTCCTGAAGCAGTTACACTGGCTCCCCATTCAAGCCAGGATTTGTTTGCTCATGACCTTGCTCATTGAGTCATGAGCAAGGTTAATGTTTATGACCTTGCTCATGACCTTGCTCATGACTTTCAAAGCTGGCAATGAGCTCTCCTCCTCCTCTCTATCTGACCTCATCCAACCACTTGCACCTAACAGACCAAGAAGATCTGCAGAGTCCAATATGCTAGTAATTCCAAAAGAAGCAACTACATGCACCAAAACAACAGCTAATAGAGCCTTCCAACTCTGTGTCCCAAGTCTATGGAATACCTTACCAGCACATATCAGAGCAATCCCCAACTTGAGCCAATTTAGAAAGGCCCTTAAACATTTCCTCTTCACCAAATATCTCACTGACATCTCCGATCCTCAGTCCCACTCGAATAACGAGCACCTCAACAATAATAGTAGTCAACTATGCAAGCCCTCGCAACAGGCGTCTCCTACAATGTAAACACCAAACATTATCCTTTCTCAGTACACCTCAATTGAATTGAATGGTGTCTAGCACCCAGCAGTCATATGTATATAGTGTATATACACCAGCAGTCATATGTATATAGTGTATATACATATATATACCCAGCAGTCATATGTATATAGTGTATAAACACCTGATATGTATATAGTGTACCCTTTTTCCAAGTTGCATTTCCTGTTTAATGTAATGACCAGACATATTTAAGTTGTCGGATGTTTCTGTTCCATGTGAACCGCGCTGATTGCAAATAGTGCGGTATATAAGAAATATAAATAAATAAATAATATATATACTTGTTTATGTGTAAATTTCTAGATAATTTTGTAAGTGCCTATTTCTGAGTATACAAAATTATTTTACAAGGCTCATTGTTCAGACAAGTTAACAAGTAAAACCAAAAGCTAAATTCTGTCTTAAGTCTGAGGTAACATATTTCTGAAGTTCTTCCCTCATTTTCTGTTTTTAGTTGAAAGAATATATTTTGTATGATTTTTTTTCTTAACAATTTCTTATTTATTTATTTACATTCTCTTATATACTGCGCTATTCTGCATCAGTGCGGTTTACATTGAACAAACTGAAATTACATTGAACAGGGCATTATAACTTGGAGATAACTATTTTACAGGGAACATGGGCTATGGAGGGTTAAGTGACTTGCCCAAGACCACAAGGAGCACCTGTGGGACTAGAAACCCCAGTCCTTCTGGCCCAAGGTTGCTGTCCTCTAGTAGGATTTGAATCCTTGACCTTCTGGCCTGAAGTACCTTGCCCCAACCACTAGGCCACTCCTCCACTCATTTATCCCTGATATCTAGTGGGTGAAGTTTGTGCCAGCAGTAACGGAATAACACAACTTGTGTTATACTCCGCGAGCTGTGTTACTTCAGGGAAACATAATTCCAGCTCAAGGTTGGCCTTATTTTTCCTGGCTGGAAGCACCAGGCTTCTAACATGTGACCCAATGCTCCTGGCCAAAATCTTAAAGGGGCCAGTGCAGGTCTGAAAATCATGAGGCTCCTCCCCTTAGTTCAGACCCCCACCTCCCTTGAAGTCACTGCTCTCTTTCCCTTGGAGTCCCCCCCAAAGAAGACCTCCATCATTCTCCCAAAGACCTTGTCGATCCTCCTAGGCCTACCTTAATCCTTCCCTTGTGGTTTAGGGGGTGCCAGGTAGGAGCAATCCTCAATCACTCCTGCATGTGATGGCTCTCAGCTCATAATGGTGCCCACAAACCCTAATAGTAGTCTTGCTGTACCGCTGATAATGGTCATATTGACATATAAGATCATATCTGGCCTTTATAGGGCAACTTGAGTAATGCCCTTGTGAGACAAGGGAAGGCAGAAGGAGTAGAAAAGATGAAGGGAGCAGCTGCGATGCAAAAGAAGTGTTTATGAGTAATTTAATATGAGTTTCTACACTGAGTTTGTTTTCTGCATGCTCCTAATGAGCTCATGAGACTGAGATGGATGCATGGTCCTTAAAAATCCCTATTAAAACTTTATTTGCATACCAATCTATTCATCTCACATGCTCCTGCCAATAATAGAACTCATTGTGAAAATAGGTGACGTAAGACAAAAGAGTAGCAAATCACCTGGGCCGGATGGTATACATCCAAGGGTGTTGAAAGAACTGAAATTTGAGATTGCAGACCTGCTATCAGTAATCTGTGAACTATCATTAAAATCATCTCTAATACCTGAGGATTGGAGGATCGCCAATGTAACACCAATTTTTAAAAAGGGTTCGAGGGGTGATCCGGGAAACTACAGACCGGTGAGCCTGACATCAGTACCGGGAAAAATGGTAGAAACCATCATAAAGAATAAAATTACTCAGCATGTAGATAGTCATGACCTAATGGGAGACAGCCAACATGGCTTTAGACAAGGAAGATCTTGTCTTACTAATCTGTTATGTTTTTTTGAAGGAGTGAATAAACAGGTGGACAAAGGTGAGTCGGTTGATATTGTGTATCTGGACTTTCAGAAAGCCTTTGACAAGGTCCCTCATGAGAGACTTTTGGCAAAACTAAAGAGTCATGGGATAGGAGGCAGTGTACTACTGTGGATCAGGAACTGGTTAAAAGATAGAAAGCAGAGGGTAGGGCTAAATGGCCAATTTTCCCAATGGAGAAAGGTGAATAGTGGTGTACCCCAGGGATCTGTGCTGGGTCCGCTGCTTTTTGACATATTCATAAATGACCTGGAAAGTGGAATAACGAGTGAGGTTATCAAATTTGCTGATGACACAAAACTATTTAAAGTTGTTAAAACCCAGGAGGATTGTGGAAAATTGCAAGAGGATCTTGATAAATTGGAAGACTGGGCATCAAAATGGCAGATGAAATTTAATGTGGAGAAGTGCAAGGTTATGCACCTAGGGAAGAACAACCCAAACTATGGTTACACGATGCAAGGTTCCACATTAGGAACCACCACCCAAGAAAAAGATTTAGGCGTCCTTGTGGATACCATGTTAAAACCCTCGGCCCAGTGTGCAGCGGCGGCCAAGAGAGCAAATAGAATGCTAGGTATGATAAGGAAAGGAATGGAAAATAAAACAAAAGATATTATAATGCCTCTATATCGTTCCATGGTGAGACCGCACCTTGAATATTGTGTGCAATTCTGGTCGCCATATCTTAAAAAGGATATAGCAATTTTAGAAAAGGTTCAGAGAAGAGCCACCAAAATGGTAAAGGGGATGGAAGGCTACTCCTATGAAGAAAGGCTAAAAAGGTTGGGGCTCTTTAACCTGGAAAAGAGACGGCTGAGGGGAGATATGATAGAAGTCTATAAATTAATGAACGGAGTGGAACGGGTAAACGTAGATCGATTGTTTACCTTATCAGAATATAGAAAGACTAGGGGACATGCAATGAAGCTACAGGGTAAACTATTTAAGACTAATAAAAGAAAATATTTTTTCACTCAACGTGTAATCAAACTCTGGAATTTGTTACCGGAGGATGTAGTAAAGGCTGTTAGTGTAGCTGGGTTTAAAAAAGGTTTGGACAAGTTCCTGGAGGAAAGGTCCATAAACCATTATTAAGAAGGGACCCAGGATATCAATGCTTGAACCAATACAAGCATTGTGGAACCTGTGTCCCTTGGGGAAACTGCTAGGTACGTATGACCTAGATTGGCCACTGTTGGAAACAGAATACTGGGCTTGATGGACCTTGGTCTGACCCAGTATGGCATATCTTATGTTCTTATGTTCTTATGTTCTTATGTTCTTAAAGGTGAACCATGCTACTGAATAACTGATAAAAAATAAGAATTGAATCACTGAAAACCATTTAGTACTTTCCTCAGAAGTAGTCATAGATCCATACAAGTTTGATGTAAAAACATGGCATGCGCAAGCTTTTTTAAAAGTTTTTTAAACATTTGCTTGTGATTCATTTGAGGACACTGTTACCAGGGAAATTCCTCTGTTCACTAGCTTTGGTAAAGTCAGTGGGGGCAATTAGATGACAAATCTTTGCCTGGCATTGTGCGAGCAAAAGGATTTAGACTCAACTATCCTTTAAGCTTGAAATGTTACTACTGCACTTTTGTAAGGCAGACATAAAGCTTGTACTGTTAATGTCAAGGAATCAATATCTAATAGGTCTGTGGATGTTGTACTTTTCTGGTCCTTCTTTCTTTTCTATTATCCCATTTATGAGTTCTGTCTTTCATTCTTTCATTCTTCTACTATTCTCTTGCCTCAGTGTAGATCCCAATGGGAAATAGTTTTGGTCTCCTAGAACTATTGCATTAAAGAGACAATCACTTTAATTGCTACACCATTACCTCTATGCACAACAGTGTATGGTTACAATATCACTGTTACAAAGATCTTAAAGATTTCCCACGAGTTGACAGCTTCCTTAATAAAATGTTTGCTACCCATGTAATTGATCTAGATGGCAAATGTTGGCAAAAATCCCTGGTACAATTTTGTGTTTCACTGAAACCCTAAGAGAAAAGAAACTGACAAAGTGTAAAAGTTACAAAGTTAAGTATGTAACTTTCTGCAGTTTTAAATGTTAAATCACTATTTACTTAATGGCTTTTAAAGGCTGAACATAAGTGAATAGAGCATGTAAAAACATTTGGGCATCCTTCCAGGCTCCCAAGGCTCGATAAAGATTTCAAAGCAGCAGGAGTGTCGCCATGAAAGAGGGGAATCATCCACAATCGTCAGAAATCTGTAATCCAAACAGTATGTTCCAAACAGTATGTTGACCCAACGTTGTGTTTCGAGCTTGTGTGCTTCCCAGCTGACTGGTCAGTAATTGTTTTGAAGAAGGGCTGGGAAGCACACAAGCTCGAAACACAACGTTGGGTCAACATACTGTTTGGAACGTACTGTTTGGATTACAGATTTCTGACGATTGTGGATGATTCCCCTCTTTCATGGCGACACTCCTGCTGCTTTGAAATCTTTATCGAGCCTTGGGAGCCTGGACTTGAGCTAAGTACCCTTGGTTATTATTTGCATCTGAATCGGGGAGTGAAAGAAAAAGCTTCTTTTTTTAAATGAAACACAGAATTCACTTACACGTTTAGTTTGTACCCCATGGGTTTGTGATATCCTTTTGGGTACTTTGGGGGTTGTTATCCCTTTTCAATTTCTTGATTAAAAGGAACAGTCTGCTTCGAGAGGACGTAAGTTTTCATGGCAGTAGTTCCGACAAAAAATTCTTTCTCTATTGAGTGGTCTCTTTAGTTAGGTGTGATATAATTGTGGGATACTCTTCTAGGTTTACTTTTGATCATTTAGAACCCATAGCAAACCCGCCATATCCTAACAGCACTACCAGGACTCACAAAACACCATACTCTACCTATCAAAAGGCAACACTACAAATATTAAATCAATACATTTCAGGGAAAAACAATACATGACCTACTGGGGAAAGAGAACAAGTGGCAATGTCAAATAGGAATTACATAAACAGAATACCTCAGCTCGGTTACACATGCAGAACATACACCATCACCAAGCAAGGAATCACAATTTAGAAACAGGAAGACAATAATTAAACTGGTAACCCCAAAAGCCAACCTTGGAATGTACAACACTGTAGAAATAAAACTATAAATTAATTTCCTCTTGTATTAAACAAAGCGCAGACATTAATGATGCATATTTCCAAGAGCTGACATATTCCAGTTAATAAATTCAAAATAAAGAGATATTTTTCTACCTTTAGTGCATTTTTTTTTCAGTTGCAATTGTTCCAGCCACTTTCTTCTGGTTTCTTCGTGTCTTCTGCTAACTCTCCATTGTCTCCATTGTCCTTTCTTCTCTCTTCTAGTTTTTTTTCCATTCTCTCTCTACATCTGCTTTAACATACTAATCTTTCTCCTTTTGCTCTTTCCTCATTCCTATTTCATCCACTCAAATTTTACCCCTCCATCCTCAATCCACACTTACCCTCCCAATACCCGGCTAATTGTAGATTTTTCTTCCCTCCCACACAACATATTTTTCCCCTCTCCATTTCACTCTTCCAGCCCTATCCCATTCTAATCCTCCCCCAACATCAGCTCCCTTCTAGTTCCAGCCCCACCCAGCATCCGCTCCCTTCTAGTCTCCACATCATCAGCCCATTTCCAGTCCTATCCTAGCCCCACCATTAGCCCATTTCCAGTCCTAGCTCCCTCCCCTCACAGCCCATTTCCTTTCCAAACCCCCCTCCCCATCAGCCCATTTCCATTCCAAGCCCCCTTCCACTCAGCCCATTTCCATTCCAAAACCCCGTCCCCATTAGCTATTTGCAGTTCAAGCCCCCCCTTCTACTCAGCCCATTTCCAGTCCTAGCAACCCCCCCAGTCCATTACCAGTTCTAGCCCCCCATAGCCCATTACCAGTCCTAAGCCCCCCAACAGCCCACTTCCAGTCCTAACCCTTCTATCACCCCATTTTCATTCTTATCCCCCATAACCCCATTTTCAGTCTTAGCCCCCCAATCAGACCACCTCCAGTCCTAACCCCCATTTGCCCATTACCAGTCCTAGCCCCCACCATAGCCCATTACCAGTCCTAACCCCCAATCAGCCCATTACCAGTCCTAACCCCCTCCCCCCCATCAGCCCAAGTAAATTTAAAAATTAAAAACAAAACAAACCCCTGGCTTCTGCTGCTGCCGCTGCCGCTGTGGCAGTGGCAGAATCAACTGTCCTGTGTCCCCTTCCCATCTGCCCGGCAGAGCCCTCAGCTGTCAGCTCCATCAGCGGTGGGCTTTTCAAGCTGCGAAGAGAAGAGTGATTTCCCTCTCGTGGCTCTGTTAAGCCTGCCGGGGCTGATGGGAACCCATCAGCCCCGGCAGGCTTAAGAGAGCTGCGAGAGGGAAATACTACTCTCTTTGCGGCCCTGAAAGCTGCCGCTGATGCAGCTGACAACTGAGGGCTCTGCCTGGCAGACGGGAAGGGGCCGCGGGACAGTTGATTCTGCTGCTGCCACGGTGGCAGCGGCAGCAGCAGAAGCCAGGGGTTTATTTTGGGGTTTTTTTGTTTCCTCTCCATCGCGGGCTGCACAAAGTTCTCTCGTGGGCTGCGTGTTTGAGACCCCGGGTTTAAAAGATCAGGACTGTTGCAGTATGCAGACATATCTGAGGAGCAGAGAATATGTACCCAAGGGATTTGCCCATTTGGAGTCCCTTTGGAGCTATTTGAGGAATGTTAATGGCCATGCTGTGGGGAAAGAAAGGAGGAGAGATTTTACCATCTGCAGTACGAATTATCACCCACATCAGTCTTGCCCAGTCTCCTACAACCTCTTTAAGGATCTTCATGTGACTGACCCATCGGCTCTCTCCACTAATGTCTCATCACCTATTTCCTTCACTATGTCATCTGAATCTGTTGATGAGGTAGTATCTTCCTATAACACTGCACTCTCCTCTGCTCTGGATACTCTTGCTCCTTCCATGCCTCTTCCTGTAAGACATACTTTACCTCAGCCCTGGCTGGCCTTGACTACCCACTACCTATGTTCCTGTGCCTGCTCAACTGAGTGCTTCTGACTCAAGTCCCACACACTTGTGGATCTTCTACACTTCAAATTCATGCTTGCCTCTTTCTAGTTAGACATAGCACCCATGAAACCAGACTACTATGTCCACCTGCTAACGATCTTGCCTCTGGCCCTCACCGTCTCTTTACAACTCTCAACTCTATTATCAAGGTGCCTCTGCCTCAGACTCCTCCTTCCCTTTCTACTCATACTTTGGCTGACTAAATTCATATCAAAGTCCACAAGATTACACTCAAATTCCCTACAAGATCATCTCCATCCCCTCTTCCTCCCTTCACTCCCAGCTCCTGACGTCAATCTCTGCCACCCTTTCTTTTCTAAACATAAGAACATAAGAATTGACATACTGGGTCAGACCAAGGTCCATCAAGCCCAGTATCCTGTTTCCAACAGTGTCCAATCCAGGTCACAAGTACTTGGCAGGTTCCCAAAAAAGGTACACAGGTTCCACAATGCTTGTCCCGGAGTAAGCAGTGGATTTTCAAGGTCCTCTTTAATAATGGTTTATGGACCATTTTTAAACCCAGTTACACTAATAGTTTTTACTTCATCCTCTGGTAACGAATTCCGGTTTGATTAGGCTTTAAGTGAAAATAATATTTTCTCTTATTACTTTTAAATGGGTTACATTATAGCTTCAATGCATGCCCCCTAGTCTTTCTACTTTTTGATGCTGTAAACAGCCTATCTATGTTTACCTGTTCTACTTCATTCATTAATTTATAGACCTCTATCATATTTATTGTATTTATTTATTTATTTAACGTCTCTTCTATACCACGCTATTCATATTAGTGTGGTGTACATTTAACAGAGCCTTAAACAATGCAGTCAGGGATGCATTGTATTTACAATAAACAGGAACTATAACTTGGACATAACTGGGGTAACTTTCTACAAATTATTTACACTAATAAATGTACTGTACATACTGAGATATCTCCCCTCAGCCATCTCTTTTCCAAGTTGAAGAGACCTAAACGTTTACGACTTTCCTCATAGGGATATGCTTCCACTCCCATTATCATTTGGTGGCTCTTCTCTGTACATTTTCTAATTCTGCTATATTTATTTATTTTACTTATTTATTTAGCAGGGTTTCTAGACCACTTTTCTCCTGATCAAAGTGGTTTGCAGAGAACTATCAACTATATACATTGGATAGTCCAGACAATTAAGGATGGACTGTGAGCTCTGTACATTGAATACATTGGAGCAATTAAGCAGTTATCTATTTACAGTGGGTAAGAGCAACATGCATGGAAAAAAATGGAGAACTGGTGCATACACCTGTATACAGTGGGTAACAATTCAGGGGACGTGCACGTGTTTGCATCGTCGTCAGTAGGTTCAAATGTATACTGAGAACAGATGGGTTTTTAGTTGTTTCTAGAAGGCAAGAAGGACAGTAGTGTTTCTTATTGAGGCTGAGAGGGAGTTCCATGTAGATAGTGCATATAGCTGGAAAAACGCCAGCAAGCTTGTTGATTGTGTTTGGTTCTGGTGAGGGAGATAGTGAGGGAGGTAGTCATTGTGGTCATGTGCCTGGCTCTGTTGGGTTGCTGGGTCTGAAGCAAGGTCTGGAGGTGTGTGGCTGAGTGTGATTGGATGGTTTTATGTTTTAGGAGAAGGGCCTTGTATTTTATCCTGCTGATTATTGAGAGTCAATGGAGTTGTTTAAGGATGGGTGTAATATGGTCATATTTTGATGCTCTTTGCAGAATGTCTGCTGTGGTATGTAGAGCAGTGCAGAGTGGGAGTAGTATAGTTTGTGGGAGTCCTTGGTAGATGGAGTTACAATAGTCGAAGTGGGAGAGGATTATGGCTTGAAGAGCAGAGTGGAAGTCTCAAGGATCCAGGAGAGGATGTAGGCATTGCTTTATCCTTTTTAAGATATGGTGACCAGAATTGCATACAATATTCAAGGTGCGGTTGCTTTTCTCAGCTAAATCCATGTTGGATTTATCCCATTAAACCATGACTATCTACATGTTCAGTAATTTCGTTCTTTATAATGGTTTCCACCATTTTGCCCTGTAATTACATCTGGCTCACTGGTCTGTAGTTTCTCGGATCATCCCTGGAACCCTTTTTAAAAATTGGTGTTGCACTGGCCATTCTCCCCATTTAAGAGAGAAATAGGGCGATAGTTTCACAATTTTTGGGGGTCCTGCCCGATTTAGGGAGAACAATTACATTAGCATCAGCAAATGCCCCTATATTGGTGGCTTGCTGGGAAAGGACTAAAAAAAAAGCTAGAAGACAGGGAGCAAGTTCTGCACTGAAATCCCTATAGAATTCCAACAGGCGGCCACCCGGGCCAGAAGCCTTTGCTAAGGGCATCATTGAATAGCTTCTAAAACTTCAGTTAGCTGAAAGGGGTGCCTAGCCACAACAAGCTGAGTTGGTGTGAGGGTAGGTTTATCCATAGATTCTAATAACTGGGTAAATACCTCTGGTGAAGGACAAGCCTCCAAGGTGTATAAATGAGTATAGAATTTGCAGAAACAATTTAGGACATTAGTGTCTTGCAAAAGTAGCTTCCCGCCTACTCCATATAGACTATGCAGTTAACGACCCTGCGAGCCTTCAGCGTGCCAACAAGCAAGCAGCTTTGTTGCTTTCTTCAAAGTACTGACTATTAGAGAGAATGGAAAGATGATCCACCTCCTGGATGAGAAGCTTGTTGTATTGATATCAGAGCTTCTAAAGATGCACCAGAAGCATGGGATCCATTTGCTGTAGAAGAGTTTGTTTGCCTTCCTTGATCTGAGCGCTTAGCTCCTGAGCTCCTGTTTCCTCTGCTTCTTCACATGAATAGAATAACTTGTAATTGCAGCTCTGAGGGAAGCCTTAAGGGCCTCCTATCAGGCTATCCCAGTGTGGCTTATGGTTGGTTTAAATAAAAAAAGTCTAAAGTGTCTTTTTGCATCATGTTTAGAAAGAGATCATCTGACAGTAGCGATTTATTGAACCTCAAAGGCAGAGGACTAATCTTTTGCTGGGGAATCTGCATGTCTATGGTGATAGTGGAGTGGTCAGAAACTGTGATATCGTGAATATTCGTGGAAAGGAGTTCTGGAAGTAATGCTTTGGTCATAAGAAAAAAGTCAATGTGGGAATGTGAATAATGGGGAAGAGAAAAGAAAGTATAATCCTTTTCAGTGAGGTGCAAAATGCACCAAGGATGAGTTTTCAGAGAGCTTATAGTGCCTTCTTTCACTGGCACTGAGTAACCAAAGAGCAGTCAAGCAAGGGGTCGAGAACAAGGTTCCATTACCTCACAGGTTAGTGCTTGAAATGAAAAAAAAACCAGAGCGTCCGTGTTTGGGGCATAGATATTAAGAAAACTAACTTGCCATGTACCAATTTGCAAGGTGACCTGGGTCCTTCTCCCCTCAGAGTCCATTTTGAACTGAATAACTTGAGCTATGACAGACCTTATGAGTAGAATCACCATGCCGTTCTTCTTCCCCGATGCTGGGGAGGAGACTGCTAATGATAAAAACTTTCCTTCCAATTTCTGGGACTCTGCGAGCACCAGGTGTGTTTGTTGGAGAAAGATAATGTCCGCCACTGACTTAATACAATGGAGAATAATTTTTTTCCATTTAAAATCCCCTTTACATTTAATGATAATAGTCTCAGAGAAGGAGCTATACTAATATAATTTGGGAAGGAGACATTAGAGAAGGCAATTCAGGGTCACTAATATGGTAGGGGAGAAAAAGAGTATATGCAGACACTGAAAATCCAGGAAAAAATAGGAGGACTCCAACTGAGGTTGAAGAACCAGGTAAAGACCACAGAGTTGCATTTAACATTAGCATGCTAGAGAATCCAAGGGGGAAAGCAAATCTAAAGGAGGCCTGTGCCTCCGTTCCTAGGTAAGCCAACCTATTGAATCAAGAGGGAGCCCTGGAAGAACATGTTAAGTACCTCCCTTCCCACTCATATATTAAAAAACAAAACAAAACATATAGAAGTTATCCCAAATAGTGGGAATACATCTTCAATGCATCCCCATTACATCAAAACAAAGCATTAAGCAACTGTACAAACTATACAAATTGTATACTCTCCCCTCCCCCCTCCCCCTGGTTCCATCCCATATGGCAATACACACTGAGCATACCAGACATGCATACTGGTTTGTCTACTACAGCAAGAGACAAGCATTAGAGCAAAAAATGGCAGGTTCATCAGTGATGCACCCGTGGCAAAGGGAGTGTCACAGACATGTACAACAGAGTAATTTCCCTTGCTTACAAATCCGAGAGCCTGATATGCGTGGTCGGCAAACAAACACACAAACCTGCCACCCCTGACGAACAAAAGCAGAAGATACGTTGTTATTAGTAATGTTGCTGCAGGATGGAGCCAGGGGATGTAAAAAGAGATAAATCACATTGGATCCAAATGGTTCACCATAGGTGGTTGCAAGTCACATAGTCCCTGAACAGTAGTAGATACAGTCATGGTGAGCGCTAATAAACTATTCCAGCTGAAGCATCTTGTCAATGGATGTCCATGATGTCATGCTCTAACAGAAAGTCCAGGTTTGATTATGTACGGTGACACGCATCCATGGCAAGTAGTACAGGCCGTAGCGGGGTTGCGTTTTCTGTAATCACAGCCAGAAAGACAACAATTGCTTTCACTGCTCCACTGTGGCCTGTTCAGGTCCAGGAAGAAAAGCAATTTATGCCCACTGAATTGTACAGGTGCTCGTTGCCTAGTGGCCTGAAGAATTTGCAGTACCTGAGGATATCGAAGGATTTTGAGCACGAAAGGTCGTGGACTCTGGGTTTGTTGGCCCCACTGGGAAGGAATATGATGTACGTGTTCTATCTTGAATGGATGTTGAAACTCCAGTTGCAAAATACGAGGCAGAAGCTCTTCCAGGAAACAAATAGCATCAGAACCTTTGTCACTCTCGGGCATGCCAATGATCCAGATGTTGTTGTGCAAGGTGTGGTTGTTGCATTCTTCGAGTTGCCTCTCAAATAAAAAGACACATTTGAGGCCTGCTTCAATATGCTGTAGCCAGTCCTCTGGGCTTTGAAGCATAACGTCGACCATATCAAGATGGGAAGAAAGAAAGACAAGTTGTGACCATACTTTGGCAAGATCAGATCACATCGAAGAAAGAGATTCACTTGCTGAATCTGAAGAAGTGGCTGCTTAAGGATCTTGTCAGCCTCCTTGTTCGGTGCCATTTTGCTCGGTGATGTTGGGTCATGTTTTGAGTGTTTAACGCCTTGGTTTTGGCTGGCTGGGTACTCGAGCTGTGCTGGTTTGATGTCAGATATCATCTGGGATGTTCTGAATGAGAGGAGATGAACTTGAAAGACATCCGGGTGGGTAAAAAAGGTTAGCAGTCTATCAAGAGCTCAAGAGATGATTCTCTAGGTATCCATCTTGAGCCGTGGCAAGCTCCACCCCAAAACCTTTTTTAAACCCAGCTACACTAACAGCTTTTACTACATCCTCCAGCAACAAATTTCAGAGTTTATTTATATTCTCTTATATACTGTGCTATTCTGCATCAGTGCAGTTTACATTGAACAAACTGAAATTACATTGAACAGGGCATTATAACTTGGAGATAAATATTTTACAGGGAACATGGGCTATGGAGGGTTAAGTGGCTTGCCCAAGACCACAAGGAGCACCTGTGGGACTAGAAACCCCAGTCTTTACGGACCAAGGTTGCTGTCCTCTAGTGGGATTTGAACCCCCAAACTTCTGGCCTGAAGTACCTTGCCCCAACCACTCCTCCACTCCAAATGCTTTGAGTAAGATAATGCTTTGAGTAAAAAACTATTTTCTTTTATACTCTTAAATTGGTTACATTGTAGCTTCAGTGTGTATCCCCTAGTTTTTCTACTTTTTGATGGAGTAAACAACCTATCTACGTTTATCTGTTCTCTCCATTCATTAATTTATAGAGATCTATCATATCTCTTTTCCAAGTTGAAGAGCACTAAACCTTTAAGCCTTTCCTCACAGGGGAATTCTTTCATCCCCATTACCATTTTGGTGGCTTGTCTCTGTACCTTTTCTAATTATGCTATATCCTTTTTAAGATATAGCGACCAGAATTGTACACGATATTCAAGGTGTGGCCAAACCATGGAACGTTACAGAGGCGTTATAATATCCTTGGTTTTATTCTCCATTCCTTTCCTTATGATTCCTAGCATTCTATTTGCTTTCTTCACCACAATTGTGTACTGGGCAAAGGGTTTTAATGTTTTATCCTTGATGATGCCAAAATCTTTTTTCCTGGGTTGTGGTTCCTAATATACAGTACTACTAATCATTTGTATAGTGCTACAAGGAATGCATGCAGATATAAGACATGGACCCTGCTCATCAGAGCTTACAATCTAATCAAACTGAAAAAAAAAACCATTGCAAAACTGGGGACTAGAGTATGACAAGATACACATAAGTAGTGGACAAGAGAAAGAGAAGCATCAGGATACAAAAGCAGACAAAGAAGTGGGTCTTCAGCCTGGACTTGAATAGGGCCAGAGAAGGAGCCCAACACACTGAATTAGGTAGTTTGTACCAGGCATATGGAGCTCCAAGGTGGAATGAATGAATTCTGGAGCTGAGAGTGGCAGAGATGGGCACAGATAAAAGGGATCTGCCAGAGGAGCAGAGTTCCCTAGGAGGAGTGTAGAGTGAAATAGGAGAGGAAAGATAGTGAGGAGCCACAGAATGAATCCACTTCTATTTATTAGACTTTTCTATACCGCCCCTTCCAGAGATCAGGGGCAGTTTACAGATAACCAAAATGTTATATTTAACAAGTAATTAAACTTTTTACATAGAAATTTTAACAGGAAACAGAGCAACAAAAACTATATATATATTAACTATAGACAGGAGATTATTTATGCCTGGATGGGTAAAGAGGAGAAGTTTGAACTGAATAGGAAATGGATTTGGAGCCAGTGAAGTGACTTGAGAAGAGGGGTTACATGAGCATAGTGACACTGGCAGAAGATAAACCATTCAGCTGAGTTTTGAACATTTTGAAGGGAAGAAAGATGATTCAGAGGGAGACCAATGAGGAGCAGGTTACAATGGACAAGATGGGAGGTGACTAATGAGTGGATGAGGTTCTTAGTAGTGTGTTTAGAAAGAAAGGGACAGATTTTGCCAATGTTATAAAGAAGGATGTGACAGGTTTTAGCAACAGTATCTGTTGCATGTGGGCAGAGAAAGAGAGAGTAGAGTCAACGATGACTCCAAGGTTGCAAGCTGAAGAAACATTGAGGAGTGTAGCGTTATCCACAGAAATATAGAAGGGAAGAAAGTGGGAGGTAGGCTTAGGGAGAAAGATAAGGAGTTCAGTTTTGGCCATGTTTAGTTTCAGATGACGTTGAGGCATCCAGGCAGCAATGTTGGATAAGCAGGTAGAAATCCGGGCCTGGATTCCTGGAGAGATTTCAGGTGCAGAAAGGTAGATCTCAGAGTTGTCAGGATGAAGATGGTACTGAAAACCATGGGAGGAAATAAGTGCACCAAGGGACTGAGTGAGGAAGACCACCCTGCCCATAATCACCACTGGACCACCAGGGATTGAAGACAGGGAATGGGGGGAATCAGGGAGTCCCCCCCCCCCCAATCTGACTGGTTAGCCAGGTTTCTGTGTTTAGGAGGGGGGTGGGGAGCAGAGAGAGGAATCCCAACTGGCTAGCCAGGAGCTTTTAAGGGATCGGGAAGGGTGTAGACCGTTTTTGACCCTGAATGGCTAGCTGGGATAGTAGAGTTAGTGGGGGATGATGTGTGTACTAATCCCCTCCAGACAGCTTCTGATGGGGATTGGCAGCTATCTGGGGGGAATTGGTGTTAAAGGGGGAACAGGTTCTTTAGATATTGTTGGTGCTACAGATCTTTAGCTCTGTGACACAGACAATATTGTTTCTGAGGAAGAACAATCATGGCATGGGGTGCCACTTGACTTCAGAGCAGACAGTTGCTGCTGATTGGCAGTGGGCATGATGCCTGACACCATGGATCACCAACAGACAACATTATTTATTTTCATTCTCTTATATACCACACTATTTTGCATCAGTGCAGTTTACATTGAACAAACTGAAATTACATTGAACAGGGCATTATAACTTGGAGATAACTATTTTACAGGGAACATGGGCTATGGAGGGTTAAGTGGCTTGCCCAAGACCACAAGGAGCACCTGTGGGACTAGAAACCCCAGTCCTTCCAGCCCAAGGTTGCTGTCTTCTAGTGGGATTTGAACCCCCCACCTTCTGGCCTGAAGTACCTTGCCCCAACCACTAGGCCACTCCTCCACTCCATTATCTCTTGTGGTGCCATTATCTACCACCATAATGAGGCCCATTTTGGCAGTCATAACATGACAAGGTTTCATACAATGGCCGCTGACCATTGGAATGCCTACTCTTTGACCCAATCCCATCCTCCTCCAGGTCCACTGCATGAAATGCAGATATTGTAGAAAAGTGCCTGCAATATCTGCATTTCTCCTACATTAGCTGCTACTACTGCAGGATAAATCTGCATTATTTATTTATTTATTTATTTATTTACTTATTTCTTCTATACCGCCCCTTCCAGTGATCAGGGGCGGTTTACATGGAACAAATTATGTATACTACTGTATACTTTACATGGAACAGGAATCTTTCTAACTTTTTACATGGAATATATTAACAAATTATGTGTACTACTGTATACATTACATTGAAACAGAGAAACTGAGAAACTTTCTAACTTTTTACAGTAGTGACAGGTGTGAAAACTGTCCAAACTATTTACATAGGTTATTTACAAGTGATTCAATACAGTGTTTTACAATATAATCGTGCATCATGTGAGTGTGGTGGAATTTATTTCCATTTTTCCAAGAATTTTGTGTGTGTGTGGGGGGGGGGTTTGTGTGAGGTTATCTAGTTGTGGTTTAGGGGGGTTCTGAGTTGGTATGTCTGAGGATGTTGTGGAACAGAGCTAGAGGGGTAGGAGATTTGGAAGTGTTCAGAGAATAGATATGTTTTGAGTTCCTTCCGAAATTGGGCAAGGTCCTTTATGGAGCGGAGGTCTAGTGGGAGATCATTCCAGAGCATGGGGGCAGTGAACGAGAAGGCTCTGTCACTTGTGGATTTTTTGGTCTTCTTGAATGAATTTGGTATGTCAAATTCATATCCCCATAGGAGCAGCTAACGTCTGTTAGTAAACATAGCCTTCTCCTCTCTGAGTGCCCCCAATGGCCCACCCAACTCCCTCACAGACCTCTTGCATAAAATGTAACAGAAAGGAGTTTTTATTGAGTTTTCACCTCTTCAACAAGCATCATTGCAAATTATCATTTTGCTTGCATGGCCTTTGTTACCCACCTAACTTGCTAGTGTTTACATGTTTCCATTTGAAAAATGTTCTATTGCCTATAATATTCTTTTTCACTGTTTCTTTCAACCATGTTGACCATTGTTTGGTCTTCTGTCTATCTCTTTTAATGCATGGAATATATCTGGTCCAGGCTTTCACATCTGATATAAACTCTTGACCTTTCTAGCTGCTCCTTTTGTTTTGTTTTGTTTTTAACCATTTTCCTCATTGTAGCATATTCTTTCTTTTGAATGTTAAGTGTTAGTGCAGTATTTTTCCTAAGTGCCCTTGCTCCAGTTATTACATCACATTTGACCATTGTATGATCACTGTTGCTAGGTAGTCACAAAACAATTACTTCCCACATCAAATCCTAAGTATTAGTTCTAAAATAGCCCACTTTTTGCTGAGTATTATATCCACTACTTCATGAAGCAGTCATGTATTGGATCTAGAAATTTTACCTCCTTAGCTCGCCCCCATTAGGGGTGCCCACTGGCTCTAGATTTGCCCAACAGGTAGTTTTGATCTCGCTATTGCACTCCATAATAAAAGCAAGATTTCAGGTCTCTGCATGCAGTGGGGTAAACCCAAGACTAGATCAGCCCTAGTCCTCATGCGACATTTATCCAGTCAGTATTGGGTAACTGAAATCACCCATGGTTAAGCCTTGCATGCTAACACAGACTTGCTTTTAAAATCCATATCCTATATATACAATCCCCACATACTATGTGTGTTGTGACATTTTGATAGGATTAGAGTTATCACTCAGTCTATTCAACACCACTAGCATATTTTATCATTGTATTCTGTGTTTTCAGAAGACCTTTGATGGCATATAAAAGGGGGCCTGATGAAGTAGTTCATTCAGCACTTCTGTCAGTATCATTTTGTGGCAGGTGCAGGCCTGTGACCCACGGTGTCTGACATAGGCAGGCTAGCAGGGCTAGCTTGACCTGTAAATGAGGCCTGTGGAGAGGCATATAGGATTGCACATCCCCCAATATGCTGCTATTGTAAGATAGAACTCAGTAGAAGTATTGAATTAGCTTAGGTAAGCAGAACTGCAGAACTGAAAGATGGAAAAATACAGAAAAGACATGTTTAAAAGTTACTGATAAGAGAAAGTACATCTGCAAAGAAATAATGAGGAGTGCTGACAGATGAGTTACAGAACCTTGCTCTTCTACACGCACAAATTGGTTCTATGGCCTTGAGAGTGTGAAAGTAACAAGTTGATGAACTGGCCATTGTAATTGGGACTAGAAGGGGGGCATGCAGGTGTCATGCCCACAGAAGGGACATAATTGG
This sequence comes from Ichthyophis bannanicus, assembly GCA_033557465.1. Classification (NCBI taxonomy): domain Eukaryota; kingdom Metazoa; phylum Chordata; class Amphibia; order Gymnophiona; family Ichthyophiidae; genus Ichthyophis; species Ichthyophis bannanicus. Next base: position 1,213,969,717 of record CM066033.1, on the reverse strand, counting down.
ATAAACTTATCAGTACCGGGACCAATGGAAGGGGTACGGGAGGTACGGGAGAGTACCGGAACCAATGAAATGTTTTTCTATACCTAGAATGGAACAAAAGTCTATAAAAGTTGTTGTAATGCTTGAAAACTTTGCTCAGACATTTTGAAATTGACTGGTTCGAGACTTGTGCACAAATAAATGATTTGGACTTTCTGAACAGACTCCTGGTATCATTGGTTTGTCTGCGCTTTGCTGCTACATATTCCTTGGTGCGTTGGCCGGGAATTTCTGGAATCAAAGTGTATATAGGGCAATATACCACGACTTTCCGCCTCTATAGGCTTGGTCCTGCCGGGATCGCGCCCTTCCGACGAGGGCTGCTCCCTGGCGCCACCGGTCCCTTGTATCGGAGGGAGCTGGTCGGACCTCGGCGGGTGCCGGGCCCGGTTGGAGCCAACGCCTCGAACCCGAGTGAGGGGAGTCCGAGGTCCAACTCATGCGCCTGCTTGGGAAGTTTTGAGGACCGGATCCGGTGAGTATAGTTTTGATTTTGGGTCTAGACAGAAATAGAAAGAGCAGTACTGCCATTGGAACTTGGAATTTGGAATTTGTAATCTCGAGATATTGGGAATTGGTAAGAGAGCATGATCAACTCTCAAGGAAGAGCCGAGTAACCCTGCATGGGAATTCGCCGGGTGAAACCCTCATCCTTTTTGTAATTGGGAAAAAGACTAGTCAGAACAGATAGAAACGAATGCATTCTGGGATACGTTGCTAGCATGATTGTGTGAACGAAGTGTGAATGAGAGGTCTGGCAGCACGGACCAAGTGAAGGCGGACCCCTGAGTAGCGCATTTCCTGACCGGGCGACCGCGTTCAGGTCGCGAAAAGGGGGAAGCGATTGTCGTCTTGTCTTGTTATTTGTATTCCCTATACGTTTCCAGGGCCGTGAGGACCCCTTACCCACGGTCCGCCCTCCTTTTCCCTTCTGTCTGTTGTTGCGCGCACACATCGAAATGGGAGGGGCGGGGTCTACTAGAAACACTCCATTAGAATGTATGATCGCACATTTTAAAGAGGGATATTCAGGAGATTATGGTATTAAAATGACAGCAGCCCGTTTGCAGATTTTGTGTACTAGGGAGTGGCCCGATCTAGACCCCATCTGGCCCCGAGAGGGAACGTTCAATGTAGAGATTATTCAGTCAATACACCGTAGAGTGCGGGTAGCGCACCCCGATCAGTACCCCTATATAGATTCCTGGTTAAGTATTTGTGAAGATCCGCCCCCCTGGGCGCAGCGCTGTTATGAGGAACAGTGCAGAATAATGTTAGCGAGAACAGATTCTAGACAGAAAACGGAACAGCCTAGAATGAAAGAGCAGGATAAGAAAGCCAAGAAGAAGCCCATCTTGGTAGATCCTGATTCCCCAGAAATAGTCCTCAGGCAGCCCCGAACCCCAGGTCCAATAAGAGTAGCCCGGCGTCCTGCCCCAGAACCCCAGAGACGGCCAGAGCCGAGGCGGGACCCAACCCCTGATCCCCCTCCCGGAGGAGAGAAAGAGGAAGAATTAGTGGAAAGAGAAGAGGAGGACATCAAAGGCGAGTCAGAAGTGGAGATAGAAGAAGGAGAAAGAGAGAATCCCCCAGACGAGGAGGACAGTGTACAAATAATTGAGAAAGCCAGCGCTAGCACTAGCACGCCAGTGAAAGAGAAACCCAAAGCAAAACCTGTTGAGAAAAAGAAAGTGACTCCTGCAAAGGCAACGACAATAACCCTTAGATCCCAAAAGACACCTATGGCGGCCAAATTGTTTCCCTTACGGCAAGTCCCGGGAGTGCCCGTAAAGAATGATAATGATGAAGTGGTAGCGGGACCCCTAACTTATGTGTATATCCCTTTCTCTACAACTGATTTATTAAATTGGAGGTCGCATTATGCCTCCTATACTAGTAAGCCCCAGGAGCTGACAGAATTAGTAACTAGTATTATGGAAACTCACCAACCCACTTGGCCAGATTGCCGTCAGCTCCTGACCACCCTATTCACAACAGAAGAACGAGCAAGAATTAGAAAAGCAGCTATTGAATGGATGGCAGAAAACCCCGTAGCTCCAGGACCAGGGCAGAATATAATAGACCGTCGGGAAGCAGCGCAGAGAGAATTCCAGAATGAAGACCCCCAATGGGATCCAAATACAGATGAAGGATCCACAGCCCTAGCCCGCTTTCGCCAAGGCTTTTTACAAGGCCTGAGGAGGGGGGGCCAAAAAGCTATGAACCTTTCCAAAAGTTGCAGGAGTTATCCAAGGGATAGATGAGAGCCCAGCAGATTTTTATGAGAGATTAACTGAAGCATACAGAATGTATACTCCCTATGATCCCGAGGCACCAGGAAGTTTATGTATGGTGAATTCTGCTTTTGTAAACCAGTCTCAACCAGACATTAGACGTAAATTACAGAAATTAGAAGGGTTTGCGGGCATGAATGCAACACAGTTAGTGGAAGTCGCTCATAAAGTGTATGTGAATCGTGATACTGAAAGACAGCGAGAATGTGATAGAAAGATGAAGAAGAAAGCTGATTTTTTGGCTGCGGCCATAGTTGAAAAGAAAAGGGGAGGTGTCCCTAGTCGAAGGAGCAGAGGAAGAGGGCGGGGTCAAGGCGGAGGCCGGACCCAGAGACTAGGCGTGAACCAATGCGCCTATTGCAGAGAGGAAGGACATTGGAGAGATACGTGCCCGCAACTCGAAGACGCCCAGCAAGATGACGACAACGATCATCAGTGGCGAGAAGAAAGACGAGGCCGTCCCCGAAATCGCGGAGGAGCCAATCGAGAACAATTCCAGCGAGAGAGAGGAGGAGGAGCCATTCAAGCATTGGCCACACCAGCCCATGATGAGGATGACGTGGATTAGGACAGACCGGGCTCCAAGTTTGCTTTAGGTCTCCAGGAGCCTATGGTCGGAATACAAATAGGAGACCAAATTATGAACTTTATGGTTGATACTGGAGCACAGCATTCAGTAATAGACAAAAAGATAGCCCCATTCACTACAAAAGCAGTCACCATTATAGGAGCAACTGGTGCCAAAGCCACAAAGTCTTTTCTTCAAAACCGAATATGCAGTCTAGGAGGACAGCAAGTCACTCATCAATTCCTTTACATGCCCGAATGTCCAGTGCCACTACTGGGACGAGATATGCTAGCCAAGATTCAAGCACAGATATCTTTCTCTGAACAAGGAGAAATGCAAATGACAGTAAATTCCCAAGCCAAACCAGCAGGAGTAATGCTGCTGACAGTACCCCGAGAAGAAGAATGGAGGTATTACGTTGATGACTCCATCCAAGATACCTATTTTGAACAAACTTTAAAGAACATCGATGCACCACCTGGAGTATGGGCAGAAGGCAGTCCCCCAGGCCTAGCCAAGCATATAGCTCCAGTGATTGTAACCCTCAAGCCTAGTGCTGCACCAGTGCACGTCAAACAGTACCCTCTCCCAAGAGCCGCAATTGAAGGCATTCATCGCCACCTACAAAGATTGCTCGAGTATGGCCTACTAAAAGTATGTCAATCCCCATGGAACACTCCACTTTTGCCAGTAAAGAAACCTGGGACGGAGGATTACCGCCCAGTACAAGACTTAAGAAGAGTAAATGATGCAGTTGAAACTATACATCCAGTTGTACCCAATCCTTACACTCTTCTAGGACTGATACCTGCTGAAGCTACCCATTTCACTGTACTGGATTTGAAAGATGCATTCTTTTGCATAAGATTAGCCCCAGTAAGCCAAATATTGTTTGCATTTGAATGGCAGGACCCCATCTCTGGAAGAGGGGGCCAACTCACCTGGACAAGATTACCCCAAGGATTCAAGAATTCACCTACCATCTTTAGTGCTGCACTGAATCAAGACCTTTCAAGCTATCCAGTAGCCCCGGGGAAGAGAGTGCTTCTCCAGTACGTGGATGATCTGCTGATAGCTGCCATATCAGAAAGTGAATGTATACTAGCCACCAAAGACCTCTTGCAGTTACTAGATGAAGCTGGATACAAAGTTTCCAGAGCCAAAGCACAGCTATGCCAAAAAGAAGTGAAATACTTGGGTTTTCGTATTACCCAAGGAAGCAGAAGATTAGGCAGAGAAAGAAAAGAAGCAGTATGCAGAATTCCCACTCCAACGACCAGAAAGCAAGTCAGAGCCTTTCTGGGAGCGGCAGGATATTGCCGAATCTGGATACCTAACTTTGCCCAAATTGCCAAACCACTGTATGAAGCCACAAAAGGAGAAGAAAAGTCACCACTGGAGTGGGGACTTGAGCAGGATACAGCCTTCCAGAAGTTAAAAGAAGAATTGATGTCATCACCAGCACTTGGACTACCAGATGTCCACAAACCTTTCCACTTGTTTGTACATGAAGCACAGGGAAATGCCCTAGGCATGTTGACTCAGAAATTGGGAAATTGGGAGCGACCTGTAGCATACCTATCGAAACAATTGGACCCTGTGGCCAAAGGATGGCCACCTTGCTTGAGAGCAGTTGCAGCTACAGCGCTACTAGTGAGCGAAGCAGACAAGCTCACACTAGGACAGAACATACGAGTCACTGTGCCACATGCAGTCCTTGCCCTTAAGAACAAAAAGCAAATTATTGGCTCACCAATTCCCGAATGTTGAAGTACCAGAGCATGTTATGTGAAAACCCACAGATACAACTTGAAGTGAGCCATGCCTTGAATCCAGCCACCTTGATACCCATCAGTGAAGAACTCCCAGAACATGACTGTATCGAAGTCATGGAGACGGTGTTCTCCAGCCGACCTGACTTGACAGATGTGCCCATAGACAATCCTGACCAAATCTATTATGTTGATGGGAGCAGTCTCATCCTTGATGGACGACGCTGTGCCGGATATGCAGTCGTCACTCAACACGAAGTAGTTGAATCATCAGCCCTAGCCTCAGGCACATCAGCCCAGAAAGCCGAATTGATAGCACTCACCAGAGCATTGTTGTTAGGAGAAAAACTTGTGCTAAATGTATATACAGATTCCAAATATGCCTTCACCACCTTACATGCCCATGGAGCTCTCTATAAAGAAAGAGGACTCATCACATCCGGAGGAAAATCAGTCAAGTATGGTCCCGAGATATTGATGTTACTTGATGCAGTCTGGGCCCCAACACGTGTAGCTGTCATGCATTGTAGAGGACATCAAGCAGGAAAAGGAGAAGTTGCCCGAGGGAATAGATTTGCGGATGCCTCAGCACGACAAGCAGCTATGACAGGACAGATTGCCCCACAAGCTATGCCAATGCAAGCAGCATTGTTTCCAGTACCTTTGAATCTATGGACCCCATGATATACCACCAAAGAATTGGATTACTATTGTGACAGAGAAAATGGAATACTGAAAGATGGATGGATTGAGCTGCCACCAGAAGAGGGCAGTCAACCTCCTGGACGAATAGTAATTCCTGAGTTATTAGGACCATCCTTTGTCAAAGCTTTCCACGAAGCCACCCACTATGGGAAGAGTGCTATGGAAAAAGCACTCAGACCACATTTCTACATCCCTCTGATGACAACCATATCAGCCTCAGTAGCACGTCAATGTCTAACCTGTGCAAAAAATAATGCCAAGCAAGGCCTTATTACGGCACCCTGAGTTCAGTCAGGAGGTGTCACCCCCATGCACAATCTCCAAGTTGATTTTACTGAAATGCCAAAAGCCAATGGGTACCATTATCTACTAGTATTAGTTTGTACTTTCTCTGGGTGGGTAGAAGCATTCCCAACCAGAACTGAGAAAGCCCGAGAAGTTACCAAAGTCTTAATGAGAGAGATTGTCCCCAGATTTGGAATCCCAGCAGTAATAGGGTCAGACAATGGACCCTCATTTGTCTCCCAAGTTACTCAGCAGTTAGCAAAAGCTTTGCAGATACAGTGGAAACTCCACACTGCATACAGACCCCAGAGTTCAGGGAAAGTTGAACGAATGAATCGTACCTTAAAAGCCCAAATGTCTAAGCTTTGTCAGGAGACACACTTCAAATGGCCCGAAGTGCTCCCTATAGCTTTACTCAGAATACGCTCAGCCCCTGTAAAGTCAACAGGATTTTCCCCTTTTGAAGTTTTGTATGGTAAACCCCCCCAATAGTGCAGGGAGTCAAAGGGAGTTTAGCCCAGATTGGTTCAGAAGTAACCAGACAAGAACTCCTAGCTCTTAGTTTTGTTCTACAGACTCTCCATACGTGGATCCAAGACCAGTTGCCTATCAACTTGACGGAACCCTTGCATCCCTATCAGCCTGGTACTTCGGTGTGGATCAAAGATTGGAAGAAGATACCGTTGGAACCCCATTGGAAGGGACCGTACACCGTCATCCTGTCTACCCCAACTGCAGTAAAGGTAGCCGAGATCGACGCCTGGATCCACCACAGCAGAGTCAAGCCCGCCGCCGATCCTGAACCAGAGCAGTGGACAGCAGAGCAGCATCCTGATGTACCCTTGCGAGTTACTTTGAGACGGCAACCAGCGGCATAGACACTTCATCACAAGTGCTTTGCAGTAGCCAAGTCTTTCGAAGAGGATTGCTGTTTTCCATGCAGCAACAGTTTTGTTTCAACGAACCCAATTTGTGTGTGATTTGACACACTACTTTAAGACTACATTGACTAAGCCAGACTTCACAAGCCAACTGAAATTGCAAAAAAGTTGGTTTATGTGTACTGGACATCTTGAGGATCTTCAATCAACACTCAGCACCCGTTAAATTGCTTCATTAGCAAACGGGACGAAGAATAAAAGACCGTCGTGATCAAGATCAGCAAGCTGAGGATTCAGAAGAACTCCAATCAACATCAACATGTATCTTTGTTTTTGCTTTGCCTTGGTTGCCTTCTTTGGAGGTTTTGAACTGACTTACGCTTTACCTCCATGCACTGCTTGCATTACTTCTACTAGAACTGGACTGAAAGTAACTCAGACTTTGCTTTACCATTCTTACTATACCTGCAAGGGAACAGTAACTCGGTGTATCTATAACACCACTGAACTAAATGTTTGCACTCATGGCAAAATCAAAGCATGCTATAATCCGCATCAGAATCCATCCTATTACACGTTGGAAATAAGATGGAAGGATGCAGACGGACCTATATTAGCTGCTACGCCACCACTTAAGGACATTACTAAACCTGCTGTTTTGAATTTTGATGCATGTAATGCTATTAATAGAGATAGTCAGTCCACCTGTGGTACATGGGAGAAAGCGTATAGAAATGACCATAAGTATATGTGTCCAGAAGGTGCCACAAATTGGTGGAAGTGTACAGGTAAAACAGGATCAGGCTATAGTACTGCTACAGCGGCAGATTACTATTGCCCGTATTGGGGATGTGTTTTTTATGCTACCTGGAACACTGGTATAACTGATGAGAAAATAGATAAACGGATGGCTACTCTAACCAAGCCAACCACTAATGATAAATGTCAGAAAGATGCTTGTAACCCCTTACATTTACGTATACACAATCCCCATGCATGGAAACAAGGATACAAGTTTGGTTTACGTATTGCTGGAGGAGCAATAGATCCAGGGACCATTGTGTATATCAGATTGAATACTCAAGCCCACAAGTCATCTAAATATCATATTCATAATACTTTTTATGAAGCCATGCATGTAAATAAGTTTGAGATCCCTCACCCTTCACAGAATTTATTTCTAGAATTAGCCGGAGCAGTAGTATCTAGTCTTAAGATCACAGATTGTTATTTCTGTGGCGGAACCCAAATGGGAGATCAATGGCCCTGGGAAGCCCAAGAATTGAATTATTCCATGATTTACAATCAGACTGAATTACACAAGACTACCAGTGAATGGGTGTTAGCGCACTCAATCGTTGGACGTCTTTGCTATGCCAGAACTGGACCCCAGTTCACCCAAAAGGTAGGACAGCTGGTCTGTCTTAGCCAGAAGTACTATAATGCCACGACCAAAAAGATAGCATGGTGGTCAGGACTTAAACATCCTGAACCTCCTAACCCATTAGCTAGATTTCCTGAACTTGCTGGTCTATGGACTAACCTTGCCAAAGTCCAAGCTTGGCAAGCCCCACCTGGCCTATATTGGATCTGTGGAAACCGAGCATATGCCCAACTTCCACCACACTGGGGAGGAGCATGTGTCTTAGGAACCATCAGACCTTCTTTCTTTCTTTTAAATACTGAACATGGAGAACAATTAGGATACCCTGTATACACTACCCACCGACACAAGCGAGCATCGAGACAGAAAAGAGAAGCCTTACAGATAGGCAAGTGGGAGAAGTGGCAGGGTGATGATTGGCCACCAGAAAGAATTATTGAGTATTATGGGCCTGCCACTTGGAATGATGATGGTATGTGGGGCTACCGAACCCCAGTCTATATGATTAATCGTATTATTCGCTTACAAGCAGTAGTTGAAATAATAACCAATGAAACTAGTCATGCTCTTACGCTCTTAGCTAGACAAAGTACTCAGATGCGCACTGCTATATACCAGAACCGCTTAGCACTTGATTATTTGTTAGCAGCTGAAGGAGGAGTATGTGGTAAGCTGAATTTAACTAATTGCTGTTTGAAAATAGATGATAAGGGTCAAGTAGTTGAAGAAATTGCTAAAGATATGCAAAGACATGCTTATGTGCCAGTACAGACTTGGCACGCATTGAAATTTCCTAACTGGTTTGCTAACCTTTTCTCCTGGCTGGGAGGATTTAAGACTTTCATTGTTTTAGTAGTAATCCTTGTTGCTGTTATCTTCTTATTACCATGTTTAATCCCATGTTGTATGCGTTCCATTCATAATGCTATTGATAGTACAGTAGAGCGGAAGACCGCAACTAAAATAATGGCTTTATACACAGCTAGCCCTAGTAGAAATCCTTCAATCATGATGTGATTCTTGTCTAAGTGATTTAACTCTCACACCTTATTGAGTAATAGGGTGAGATTAATCAAAGGGGGAATGTGGCAGGTGCAGGCCTGTGACCCACGGTGTCTGACATAGGCAGGCTAGCAGGGCTAGCTTGACCTGTAAATGAGGCCTGTGGAGAGGCATATAGGATTGCACATCCCCCAATATGCTGCTATTGTAAGATAGAACTCAGTAAAAGTATTGAATTAGCTTAGGTAAGCAGAACTGCAGAACTGAAAGATGGAAAAATACAGAAAAGACATGTTTAAAAGTTACTGATAAGAGAAAGTACATCTGCAAAGAAATAATGAGGAGTGCTGACAGATGAGTTACAGAACCTTGCTCTTCTACACGCACAAATTGGTTCTATGGCCTTGAGAGTGTGAAAGTAACAAGTTGATGAACTGGCCATTGTAATTGGGACTAGAAGGGGGGCATGCAGGTGTCATGCCCACAGAAGGGACATAATTGGATAAACTTATCAGTACCGGGACCAATGGAAGGGGTACGGGAGGTACGGGAGAGTACCGGAACCAATGAAATGTTTTTCTATACCTAGAATGGAACAAAAGTCTATAAAAGTTGTTGTAATGCTTGAAAACTTTGCTCAGCCATTTTGAAATTGACTGGTTCGAGACTTGTGCACAAATAAATGATTTGGACCTTCTGAACAGACTCCTGGTATCATTGGTTTGTCTGCGCTTTGCTGCTACAATTTCACGCAAACAGTATCAGATTGGACACATCTGGCAAATGGAAAGATCTTTAAATACATTGCTGCAGCGAAGTGCAATCAATGAATAAATCCAGGAGTCAATTGACAGGGTCCAAGCCAGTTTATTGTGCACAAGGCCCAGTCAGTCAAAGCTTCAAAAGGAACTGAGCAAAGATTTTACAGAGACATACTCATTTATACCTCTTCTTCAGTTTGATACATGTGAACTTTCTATTGGTTCCAGCTTGATACATGCAAACTTTGTATTGGTTCCAACGCCCCCTGCACCTGTCCATTCAGAGATCCCTCCTGGGCCTAGCACCCAGCTCCCTCCCTTAGGACTGTTCTAACAATGGTGCAGTTTCTTGGTTTGATACTTCTCTACTGCAAGGTCGTTTCTGGCTCTAGGAATGCATGTATTGAAACATTTCTATCTTTCGCACACAAAAGAATAATGAAAGACTTATGAATTCATGTAAAACTTCTTATTAAGCAGTTTAAAACAGTTTTCTCATTTTTCACAGATTTTTGGTTCTTTTCTAGCTATAGTGGGGTTGGAATCCAGGCCTAACTTACAGGCCTTTCATATTTGCAGACTATTCTAGGCCATAGCCTGCCACAACATCAAATGACTGACTACCAGTCATCATAGTTTTTGGTATGCCCTTATCCATAAGTGTATGTTGGACAGACAAAGACATTTTTAAACCCAACTCACAAAACATAAAATTTATGTGCAAACCTGCAAGTTCAGGCTCTGGCTCTCAAATATTCAACTGCAGAGACGCATCTCTTTGTACAAAGATTCAGGTTAGCCAAATCAAGGTATTTTCAGTAATGTTGTATCGATGGAAAAGTTGGACAGTGAAGAATCAAGACAGGAAGAAAAATTCTCTCTTTAAATTATGGTTTTGTGGAAGAATACTGCATATACCATGGAATGTCCAAAAAACCAATTGATTCTAGTGGAGATGAAACCTAATCTTTCCTTCGAAGCTCAAATGACAAGACTTCGACTTTCATACTTTGTACACATCTTGCAAAGAGAAAGATCATTAGAGAATGGCATCATACTTAGCAAAGTTGAAGGTCAATGCAAAAAAATAAGAGCTGTGGGGAGCACTGCCTACAAGCATGTTTGGAACAAAAACAAGATGGAGTCTGTGTCCTCTGTCCTGTCATGAGGCTTATCAAGGGCCTACACAGATACAAAAGTGTGACCTACAAGATACGGGCACTGTGCTTCCTTATTATTAAAATCAACATTTGGGCTTTCCTAATGAGGAGTTTCTGTGCCTGCTTCGGAGAGAACCAAGCCTGTCATAAATTAAGGAGCCATGACAGCTCTGGCCTGTTGACTGGGGTCTCTGCTTTATATGCGTGTTATCATATTCTAGTCCACGGTTTTGCAATGTTTTTTAGTCTTGATTAGATGGTAAGCTCTGGCGAGCAGGGACTGTGTTTCACATTGTGGCAGGTGTAGGCCTGTGATCCACAGTGTCTGACATAAGCAAGCCTAACTAGCTTGACCTGTAAATGAAGCTTGTGAAGAGGCCCATAGGAATTGCACATCCCCAATATGCTGCTATAGAACTAAAAAACTCAGTAAAAGTATTGAATTAGCTTAGACAAGCAGAACAGATGGAAAAATATAGAAATTCATGTTTAAAACTGCTGACAGAGAAGTTATAGAGCCCTGCTTCCCTGCACGTATTAACTAGCCCAATAGCCTTGAAAGTAGGAAAGTAACAAGTTAGTGAACTGACCATTGTAATTGGGACTAGAAAGGGGGTATGCAGGTGCTGAGCCCACTGAAAGAATATAATTGGATAATCATATCAGTACCGGGACCAATAGAAGAGGTACGGGAGGTACGGGAGGTTACCGGGACCAATGAAATGTTTTTCTATACCTAGAATGAAGCTAAAGTCTATAAAAGTTGTTGTATTGCCAGAGAACTTTGCTCAGCCATTTTGAATTTGATTCTGCTTGAGACTTGTGCACAAATAAATGATTTGGACCTTCTGAACAGACTCCTGGTATCATTGGTTTGTCTGCGCTCTGCTGCTACAACATCTGTATGTGCAGTGCTGAATATGCCTTGCAGCGCTATACAAATGATTAGTAGTAGTAGTAGTAGGAAAAGAATGGAAAGCAACATTTCAATTTGTGGATTTGAAGTAGGCCAGAGAGGAGAGATTGCCATTGCCAAGAGGAGAAAGGGCATATTCCCCAGAGAACAAAGAGCAGGGCTTTTTGCTAGAAGAATGCTATTGCAAGACGTGCTTGTTGCTAGCTGAGACTAGGGGCTAAGCATCCAGCTAGACTAGGTGTGAAGTTATCTGTATTTTCTCTTTCCTATCTGCCTTGCATGACAAAGATATCCCGAGACATTCAGGCTCGACTAAACATCCGAGTTATAGCCTATGTCTTTCTTTCTCACCCTGCTGTGACCTTGGATGGTACTTTGAACTGACTGCATCTTGGAAGTAAGGTGAGATCGGTTTATTTTGCTTCAGGGGTTAGACAGACAGAAACATTTTTCTTTGCACTTGCACGTGGGAAGAAGAGGGACATGATTTAGTAGTTACACTGAAACTAGTGTTTGCATCCTTTATATCCTATTACTTATATTTCAACTTTATTGTATTTATGTATGAGGATTAACCTCTGAACCTATTTATATAGAAAAAATTATCTACCAAATCCAATTACATAAGCCAGTATTTGTACTCAATGCTAATTCAGAACATGCAAGTGTGGGGAAAGGACCAATGCCAGAGAGCATAATATTACATTACCAGATCCCCTAGAGACTAGCAATGTATTGCAGCAGCTATGGATGCCATTTTCAAAAATTAATGGTCCTCTTTTTATACTGAGGTCTCTTTTTCCTTCCCTATTTTTATCACTTGATGCTTGATTTTCCATCTACACAGAGAATTTGACATATTTTTTTGGATATTGGAGGTTAGACAGACACATTGGGGGTCATTCCGACTGGCGTTTAGCGGGGCTGGACGTCTGATCAGGACATCCAGCCCCACTAAACACCAGGGTTGTGATTCTGAGGGCAGAGCTCTGTTCATGGGTGGGAGGGGGTGAGCCAGGAGAGGAGCAAGGGCGCAGAATGGGCTACACCTTGACCTCGGATGTACAGGGCCGATTCCAAGGTGGCTCTGTATGTCCAGAGTCGATCATCTAAACGGGAGATGTCAGAGCCAGGGCACAGTCAGAAGGTGAGGGGGTGCAGGGAGTTCCCCACAGCCCGACCCCAGCCATGGAAGGCCCGATCGGGGGTCAGGCTGTGGGAAACAAAGCGTCTGCTGTTGCTATCGGGGATGGTGGCTCCTGCATGGAGCCACAATGCCATGGCAACATGACACCATGGCACTGCAGTTCCATGAAGGAGCCTGGCTGAGCTAGCTGGGAATTTGGCTGGATGTCTGGGGTGCCTGAATTGGGGCACATCCCAGAAGTCCAGTCCCTATGCGACGCTTCTGCTCCCATGGGGCCATCTAGCCCTCATGGGAACAGAATCGGATGCATCTCTGGGCTGTCCAAATTTCTAGACATCTGGACAGCCCGGACGTGCACCTTTAGAATGGGCCTCAATGGACATGTAAGTAGTCATAGCTAAAAGGATGTGTATTTCTTAGTGGTCATTCAGTTATTTTTATGTTTAGTTTTTAGCTCATGCCTTTCCAGGAGGAGATAAAGGTGAGTTACATTCAGGTACAGTATGCATTTCCCTATCCCTGGAAAGATTTACACTCTAAATTCGTACCTGAGGCAATGGAAGATTAAATGGCTTGCCCAAGACCACAAGTAGAATTTGAACCCTGGTCTTTTTGTATCTAGGCTCCTGCCCTAACCACTCCTCCATTCATCCATTTTACTTGGAACTAATACTACTACTACTACTATTAAACATTTATAAAGTGCTACAAAGCATACACATTGCTGTACAAACACAGAGACAATCCCTACTCATTAGAGCTTACAATCTAATCAGGATAGACAATATAAAAGTTAGGAATAAGGATAGAAAGGGAAGGATAAGGAGACACAAGGAAACAAGGGATGAGGATCCAAAAGCAGCCTCAAAGAGGCTGAAAAGGGACAGAAATGAAGCCCGACATACAGACTCAGGAAGTTTGTTCCAGGCATAATGAGCAGCAAGGTGAAAGGACCAAAGTCTGGAGTTAGCAGTGGAAGAAAAGGGCAAAGAGAGGAGCAAGCCAGTAAAAGAGTGGAGTTCATGAGGAGGGGTGCAGGAGGAGAGGAGAGAGGAAAGATAGTGAGGAGCAGAAGAATGAATGCATTTATAGGTCAGAAGGAAGAGTTTGAATTGGATACAAAAATGGAAGGGAAGCCAATAAAGTGACTTTAGAAGAGGAGCTATATGAATACATTGAGGCTGGCAAAAGATTAGTAACGCAGCAGAGTTTTAAATTGAAGGGGAAAGAAATGACTCAGAGGGAGACCAGCAAGAAGGAGGTTGCAATAGTCAAGACAGGAGGTAATTAGAGAGTAGACAAGTGTTTTAGTAGTGTGTTCAGAGAAAAAGGGGAAAATGTTGTTAATGTTATAGAGAAAGAAACAACAGGTTTTAGCTATTTGTTGGATATGTGGGGAGAAGGAAAGGGAGGAATCAAAAATGACACCAAGGTTACGGGCTGAGAAAACAGGGCGTAGAAGAATATTATCAACAGTGAAAGAGAAAGAGGAAGGAGGAAGGAGAGTGGAAAGTTTAGGGGGAAAGATAAGAAGTTCAGTTCTGCTCATGTTTGGTTTTAAACAGTGGTGAGACATTTAGATGGCGATGTCAGAGAGACAGGCAGAGATAAGGGCCTGTAATATCAGAGGAATATCAGGTGTAGAAAGATAGATCTGAGAATCATCAGTATAAAAATGATACTGAAGTCCATCGAATGAGATGAGAGCACCAAGGGACTGGGTGTAGAGAGAGAAAAGGAGAGGGCGCAGACCAGACCTCTTGGGGAACACCTACTGAGAGTTGGCCAGAAGGAACCACTAGAATAAACACTGAAAGAGCGATGGGAAAGATAAAAAGAGAACCAGGATACAACAGAGACCCTAAAACTAAGTGAGGATAATGTGTAGAAGGTGATGGTCAACAGTATCAAAAGCAGCAGAAAGGTCAAGAAGAATAAGGATAGAATAGAGGCCCTTAGATTTAGCCAGTAATAAGTCACTGGAGACTTTGGCAAGTGCCGTTTCAGTAGAATGTAAGGGGTGAAAGACAGACTGAAAAGGATCCAGAAAGGCTTGAGAGGAAATAAATTTAAGACAACAATGGAGGACTGCATGCTCAAGAAGTTTGGAAACAAAGGGAAGAAGGGAGATGGGTCAATAATTAGAAGGAGAGCTAGGATCAAGAGAAGGTTTCTTGAGTAGGGGGTGTGACCACAACATGCTTGGAGGCTGCATGGACAGCAGCAGTGGAAAGTGAGAGGTGGAGAATATGTGAGATGGAAGGGATGACAGCAGAGGAAATGGAGTTAAGGAGATGGGTGGGGATAGGATCAGAAGAGCAAGTAGTAAGTTTGGAGGAGGAGAGAAGCTGAGAGGTTTTGTCTTCAGAGATCATGGGAAAGGATAAAAGAGACTGATGGGAAAGTTGGTATTGAGGTGGGGGAAGAAGGAATGAAGTTGTTCTAGTGGGGAACAGTAGAGTAATCTTGTGTATTTTGTTGTGGAAAAAGTCAGCTAGGGTTTGGGCAGAGAGAGAAGAGGGATCAGAAGGGGCGGCATCTTGAGAAGACAGTTAAGAGTAGAGAAAAGATGGCAGGGGTCAGTGGCAAGAGAATTAGTCAGGTGGATATAGTAGTTTTGTTTAGGCAAGTATTAAGGTTATCTGGAAGGAGGTGAGCATGAATTTGAAGTGAAGAAAGTTAGAAAGGGAGCGAGATTTAAGCCAAATGTGTTCAACTTGAGCGGGCACAAGAGTGGAGATAGTGGGCAGTTGAGGACAGCCAGGGCTGGGGTGTAGTGCATCTCACAGAGCATAAGATGGGTGGAACAAGAGTATCTAGAGCAGAGGAGAGGGCAGTATTATAAGAAACTATAGAGTAATCAACAGATTTAGAAGAGAAAGGGGGGCGGAGCCGGATAAGATAGCCACTTAGAACCTCTGCTCCCACAGACCCAGGCAAGATTTATACATTCTTACCCTCTCCCTTGGTTTGCAGCTTGTCGTGCTGTGAGGGCTTGCGTGCATCAGTGATGCTGAGAGCTAAACTATCGGTAGTTTAACTACTGGCAGGGTCTCCCAAGATGGACAGGCCTCAGCTGAGGTGCGAGACCAAGACAAACCACCCATCTGGGTAGCAGCAGAATGGGATAGTGTTGACGGCGGAGGATCACATTTTTATGACAACGGCAACAACACCAAACTTAAACTGCGCGGAAGAAAGGCCCGGCAATCTACTTCTGTATCTTGCCATGAAAACCCAATGGATAGTTACAACAAAACAAATTGTGATATGGTGCTGGAAGATGAGACCCCCAGGTTGGAAGGCACTCAACTAGCTACTGGGGAAGAGCTGAAGACTTTTCAGAGTAAAGCCAGCATTTATGATGTGGTTGGATCAAAGCCCTCGGGAAGTCTGACTGCTGATGTAGCTGCACATGAAATGAGAGTCAGAAGCTGTAAAGATGTCTTACGCATTGGAACATGGAACGTGCGAAGCATGAACCAAGGGAAGTTGGAGGTGGTCAAGAATGAAATGGAATGTGTACAACTTGATCTGTTGGGTGTCAGCGAACTGAAATGGACTGGCATCGGGCACTTTGCATCAGATGATCAAATGGTCTACTATGCTGGAAATGAAAGACAAAGAAGAAATGGTGTTGCATTTATATTAAAGAAGAAACTTGAAAGAACTGTAATGAAATACAATGCAGTCAGCGAACGCTTAATCTCTATTCGTCTACGAGGATTGCCTATCAACACAACTATAATTCAAGTATATGCCCCAACAACAGCTGCAGAAGAGAATGGAATTGAAGAGTTCTATGAACAAGTACAAGCTGAAATTGACAGAACATGCAAACAGGATATCCTGATAGTCATGGGTGACTGGAACGCAAAAGTTGGCAACAAAGAAGAAGGCAAAGTAGTTGGAAAATATGGACTTGGCAACAGAAATGAAGCTGGAGAAAGACTGACAGAATTCTGCAAGACCAATGATCTATTCATCTCAAACACCTTCTTCCAGCAACACAAGTGGTGACTGTACACATGGACTTCACCCAATGGATTGTATAAAAATAAAATTGACTACATCTGTGGAAACCAGCGATGGAAAAGTTCTATAACATCAACAAAGACAAAACCTGGAGTTGACTGTGGTACAGATCATCAACTACTAGTATGCAAACTCAAGCTAACGTTGAAAAAGAGCAAACCACTCATGAATGCGCAAAATATGACCTTGAGAATATACCACTGGAATTTAAAGACTGCCTTCAAAATCGATTTGCTGCTTTAGATACAAATGACAGAGCTCCGGAAGAGTTATGGAATGACATCAAGAAGATTGTGTTGGAAGAAAGCGAGAAGTCTCCACAAAAGGTGAAAAAGCAAAAGCGGCCAAAATGGATGACGGAAGAAACTCTGAAAATTGCCCAGAAACACAGAGAAGCTAAAGCCAGAGGAGAAAGAAAGACAATCACAGAACTCAACAGAGATTTCAAACGTGTAGCAAGACAGGACAAGGAAAAGTACTACAATGACAGTTGCAAGGAAATAGAAGCAGAAACTATTAGAGGAAGAACAAGATCGGCTTTCCTAAAGCTACGAGAGTTAAAGAAAAAGTTCCAGCCTCGATTGGAATGTTACAAGATGCTCAAGGTTCTATGTTGAATGATGCTGAGAAGATCAACAAAAGGTGGAAGGAATATACAGAGTTTTTATATGATAAAGATCAAGTGGACCAACAGCCGTTTCAACCTGTACCTTATGATCAGGAACCATTGGTGATAAAAGAAGAAGTTGAAGCAGCATTGAAAGCCTTATCAAAGAACAAAGCACCAGGCATTGATAGCATTCCTATAGAAGTATTGCAGCAATCTGATGCAGCTGTTACCATACTTACAAGGCTCTGCCAAGAAATATGGAAGACAACATCATGGCCAACTGACTGGAAAAGATCTGTGTTTATACCAATACTAAAGAAAGGTGATCCAATTGACTGTGGAAATTATCAAACAATTGCTCTTATCCCACATGCCAGCAAAACTTTACTGAAGATTATTCAAAAGAGACTACAACCATACCTGGAACAAGAACTACCTGAAGTGCAAGCAGGGTTCAGGAAAGGGCGAAGAACGAGAGACATCATTGCGGATGTGAGATGGATCCTTGAAAAGATTAAAGAATACCAAAAGGATATCTATTTGTGCTTTATCGACTATAGCAAGGCTTTTGACTGTGTAAACCATGAGAAACTCTGGGCCACATTAAGAAGCATGGGTATACCAGAACACCTGTTCGTACTCTTGCACAATCTGTACATTAATCAAGAAGCAACAGTTCGAACGGAACAAGGAGAAACAGAATGGTTTAAAATAAGCAAAGGTGTAAGACAAGGCTGCATACTTTCCCCCTACTTGTTTAATTTATATGCAGAACAAATCATCAGAGAAGCAGGATTGTATGAAGACAACAGAGGTGTGAAGATTGGTGGAAGACTCATCAACAACCTTCGCTATGTTGATGATATTACATTACTGGCTGAAAGTGAAGATGATCTGAAACATTTGCTTCTCACAATCAAAGAACATAGTCTCAAAATGGGCCTGCACCTTAATGTAAAGAAGACAAAGATCATGACAACTGGCATAATCAACAGGTTCATTGTTGAAGGAGAAGAAATTGAAATTGTGAACAACTTTAACCTACTTGGATCAACTATCAATAAAGAAGCAACAAGCAGTCAAGAAATCAGATGACGCATTTCTCTTGGCAGAATGGCTATGAAAGACCTAGATAAGATTCTCAAGAGCAGAGATGTCTCTCTCCATACAAAGATTCGACTTGTTCAAGCCATGGTATTTTCAATAGCATCGTATGGATGTGAAAGCTGGACAGTGAAAAGGACAGACAGGAAGAATATTGATGCCTTTGAATTATGGTGCTGGCGGCGAATACTGTCTATACCATGGACTACCCGAAGAACAAACCAGTCGTACTAGAGGAGATCAAACCTAAGCTTTCTTTAGAAGCTCAGATGACAAGACTTCGACTTTCATACTTTGGACACATCATGCGAAGAGAGAGACCATTAGAGAAAGACATTATGCTTGGCAAGATAGAAGGTCAACGCAAAAGAGGAAGGCCAGCAATGAGATGGATTGATACAATAACAGCAGCTACGGGTACCAGTCTGTCAACAATGAGCCGCCTGACTGAAGACCGAACACAATTTAGGATAGCTATCCAGAGGGTCGCCATGAGTCGACTCCGACTTGACAGCACTTAACAACAACAACACCCTCTCCCACTGCAAAACTTAAGCTCTTTTAGGGCAAAAGATATAAGAGCAAAAGTAGATCCTTTATCAGCAGAGGGCTTTCAAGAGCTCCTGCAGGAAATTAGGGCAGTGTATGTTCTGGTGATGGCAAACGGGGAGACTCTTACCTACATGCAAGATGACACAGTTGAGCTGAGCGTATAGACAATACATTGGGAGTTCATGTAGAAAAACGGAAAGAAATACAGCGGAACACTAAACGCATTGTGCAGCTTGACTGGAACTTGGAAGACCTTAACAACCACACTAGAAGGAACAATGTTCATCTCCTGGGTATACCGGACGGTGCAGAAGGCACATATATGGTAAAGTTTATAGAAACTATACTTCCGAAACTACTCCGCATTGAATTTGCAAGACCATTGGAAATCGAGAGAGCACACGGGGGCCCAACATATTCAGCCTCAAACAGACAACAACCTAGACCGATAATATTCAAAGTCTTAAGATATCAGCAAGCTATGCAAATAATGAATGCTGCTAAAACTTTATCGGAAATACTTTATGAAAGCCACAAGGTGTTTATTTTATCCAGACTTCAACAAAATTACCACTGAAAGCCCAAAACAGTTGCTAGCATTTTGTCCCCACCTTCAACATCTTCAGGCCCGATATGGCCTTTATTTTCCAGCATGCCTTCACGTCACACTTCATAACCAGACCAGGATTTTTGACGACCTGGAGACACTGAAAGCTTTCCTAGAAGGAAAAAGAAGCTGCAGCGATGACTTGAACCATACAGCTTTTCCTGATCCAGATGCTTACCAGACATAATGGAAGTCGGCAGGGTAGAAGTGCCCTCCGAAAGGACTTTATGAAGGTTCCGCTTAAGTCAAACATTATCTGTACAATAGGATATTAGTTTAGGGCAATGTTTGTACAATTAAA
Source organism: Ichthyophis bannanicus (assembly GCA_033557465.1). Taxonomy (NCBI): domain Eukaryota; kingdom Metazoa; phylum Chordata; class Amphibia; order Gymnophiona; family Ichthyophiidae; genus Ichthyophis; species Ichthyophis bannanicus. Next base: position 1,213,949,594 of record CM066033.1, on the reverse strand, counting down.
AGGGTAGATGAATGTTTTGGCATGGGATATGTATGCTTACAGAAGATTATGTGTATTTAGTATCACATATGGGTAAGAGGAGAAGAGACAGATTTAAAATAAGATGTTTAATGGGCTGTTTATACTTGTAAAGTTACTCATATCACCAACTCAGGCTCTAGTTTACAAACAGAACATATTGTTGTTGGGCAAAGGGCATAACAGTGAGTCTGCATAACCTGTAGTGGACGTGCTGTGTTAAACGTTTCCACCTGCACCTGCTAGGGATATCATTCAGACTGTTGAAGCAGGTATGATTCCACTCATGAGGAACGCATATGGACAAGTGTGAGAAATGAGTGGGGAAAGGCAGGAGAATGGATGGCTGAAAGGGCAACTATACTGGGAATACTGCATGATTGGGGGGAGTAGTATAATGGGTACACTACTTGTCAAACTGATTGACAGGTGAGATAAGGATGGCGGGAGCCATTCAGCGTTCACTTCCGGTGTATGTCCCGCCTTAGGCCACGCCCCTCCCATAGAAGTGAATCGTGAGTTAGCCCCGCCCACTCCCGCCTCCAAAATGTTGACAGGTACCAATCAGCGCCTACCTCCGGTGTATGCCCGCTTTAGGCCACGCCCCCTCCCATAGAAGTGAATGGTGAGTTAGCTCCGCCCAGCCCCGCCCCCAAAATGTTGACAGGTACCAATCAGCGCCCACTTCCGGTGTATGTCCCGCCTTAGGCCACGCCCCCTCCCATAGAAGTGAATGGTGAGTTAGCCCCACCCAGTCCCGCCCCCAGGTGTAGCCACAGCCCCCCACTTGACACACCCCTGCCCCCTCCCCAAGGATGACATCATCCAATCAGCATACACTTCTGGGGGTGTGTCACACCCACACCACGCCCCACAATATGGCATTAGCCAATCAGCACCCACTTCCGGGTTTGTGCTACGCCCACAGCCTCCCACCCTCCTCCACGCCCCCTGCCTACATCATCGGAAATGACATCACCGGAAACAGTGTGTCATCAGAAGAGGGAATGTCCCTTTTTGCTAACATCAGCGGAAACAGTACGGCTGACTCCGGAAATGATAGTATGGCTGACTCCAGAAATGTGATTTTGCTTCTGCTTAATACTGAAACACAAAAATGCTTTTCTCTCTCTCTCCCACACAGACTCAGTTATTTTTTCTCACACAAAAACTGATTCCTAGCACAGAGAGACAGGCAAGCTAGAATCTTTTTTCTTTCCAAATGCAATTAGCACATCTTTGTTAGAGGGATCACCCTTTCACCCTCAACCACGCCCCTGCCTACATCATCGGAAATGGACTGTCCCTTTTTGCTGACATCAGCGGGGAGCAGTTTGACTGACTCCGGAAATGTGTTTTTTGCTTCTGGTTAATGTTTACACCTGCAAAAAAGCAGGAACCCTGGAAAAATAAAATGCTTTTCTCTCCCACTGCCCCAGTTCTTATTTCTCACAAAAGATTCACAGCACAGAGAGACACAATTTTCTTTACAAATGCAATTACAAATGCAAATGTTAGAGAAACCAGTGCTGTCCATGTGATAGAATATTACTTTTAAGACCTCACTGTTAGAAGTATTCTGACAGACCTGTAGAGTTCAGACTGAAATACAGAGACCTGAGTTCAAATCCCCCTAATACAGCTATTTTTTTTTGAGAGAGCTGAGTTCAAATCCAAATACTAATACAGCTATTTTTTAGTGTCTTTGAAAAAACCAATACAGAGAGACAAGCCTGGACATGTCTCTCTAGGGTGTGGTAACACGTGATTGGTTGAAACAAGAGGTCTGTTCTGAGCATGCTCCTGGTGTAAGGCTTTGTGTAAGGGGAACATTTTAACACAGAGTTTCAGAAAGGAAAAAATGGCTCTTTTTGGAACACCAAGCAGAATTTCCAGCAGGGCACACAACATTAATTACTTCCTTAAGGACCATGATGCCGTTGCAGAGGGGTATCCACCAATTGAAAATCCATTTGAACTACAGGAGAATCTGGCATAGCCTGAGCAAGAAATAGCAGCTTTTGTGGATTATCCAGATGCCCAAATATTTTTCAACTCTCAAGAACCCTGTGATTCTGGCACCAAACTTGGCTTAACATCTGACAACACAATGGACCCGGAGGATAAAGACGGCACCATAATGTACAATTATGATCGTGACTGTACGGTTTCTGACAGTAACTACAGAAGTTGCGCTCCCCATATAATTTTTTGACATCGTTTATACCATAGAAATGGTCATCGTGTAGCAACAAGAACACAGTCTTAGGGAACACAGGTCTGTCTGATGTCTTAAAACAAACCCATGAATTTGTGTAAAGCACAACGCGTATGTTTATCTTTAAATGCTGTTCAAATATTGCTACATCATCGAGCATGACTTTTCTATGTACCGGCCACCCCAATTAATTATGTAGTTTTTTAGCACCTTCTAACAATTCGACATCTGTCATTTTTACCTGTGACATGAGGGCTGTGAGGCTACCTGCAAAACACAGGCTATTATCAGTGTTGTTCAAGTCTATCAAATACATCCTTTTCTTATGAAGAATATGGCTAAACGGTATAGTCTTTAAGTATTTGGATTTGAACTCAGCTCTCTCAAAAAAAAATAGCTGTATTAGGGGGATTTGAACTCAGGTCTCTGTATTTCAGTCTGAACTCTACAGGTCTGTCAGAATACTTCTAACAGTGAGGTCTTAAAAGTAAAATTCTATCACATGGACAGCACTGGTTTCTCTAACATTTGCATTTGTAATTGCATTTGTAAAGAAAATTGTGTCTCTCTGTGCTGTGAATCTTTTGTGAGAAATAAGAACTGGGGCAGTGGGAGAGAGAAAAGCATTTTATTTTTCCAGGGTTCCTGCTTTTTTGCAGGTGTAAACATTAACCAGAAGCAAAAAACATATTTCTGGAGTCAGTCACACTGCTCCCCGCTGATGTCAGCAAAAAGGGACAGTCCATTTCCGATGATGTAGGCAGGGGCGTGGTTGAGGGTGAGAGAGTGATCCCTCTAACAAAGATGTGCTAATTGCATTTGGAAAGAAAAAAGATTCTAGCTTGCCTGTCTCTTTGTGCTAGGAATCGGTTTTTGTGTGAGAAAAAACAACTGAGTCTGTATGGGAAAGAGAGAGAAAAGCATTTTTGTTTTTCAGTATTAAGCAGAAGCAAAATCACATTTCTGGAGTCAGCCATACTGTCATTTCCGGAGTCAGCCATACTGTTTCCGCTGATGTTAGCAAAAAGGGACAGTCCCTCTTCTGATGACACACTGTTTCCGGTGATGTCATTTCCGATGATGTAGGCAGGGGGCGTGGAGGAGGGTGGGAGGCTGTGGGCATAGCACAAACCCGGAAGTGGGTGCTGATTGGCTAATGCCATATTGTGGGGTGGGGTGTGGTGTGGGTGTGACACACCCCCAGAAGTGTACGCTGATTGGATGATGTCATCCTTGGGGAGGGGGCAGGGGTGTGTCAAGTGGGGGGCTGTGGCCACGCCTGGGGGTGGGACTGGGCGGGGCTAACTCACCATTCATTTCTATGGGAGGGGGCGTGGCCTAAGGTGGGACATACACCGGAAGTGGGCACTGATTGGTACCTGTCAACATTTTGGGGGCGGGGCTGGGCGGGGCTAACTCACCATTCACTTCTATGGGAGGGGGCGTGGCCTAAGGTGGGGCATACACTGGAAGTGGGCGCTGATTGGTACCTGTCAACATTTTGGGCCGGGAGTGGGCGGGGCTAACTCACCATTCACTTCTATGGGAGGGGGCGTGGCCTAAGGCGGGACATACACCGGAAGTGAACACTGATTGGCTCCCGCCATCCTTATCTCACCTGTCAATCAGTTTGACAAGTAGTGTACCCATTATACTACTGGGGGGGACATTAATAATAATAAGAGAGTGGTCTGTAGTGGTCATCTAAAGTAGCACTGGTTCACCCAATTTTGTTACGCTTTAGGATAAGGGTTGGGGTTGACTCTGGGAATATTTATAATCAAGTTGATATGTTGACAATATGGGGCTGCCCTCTATTGGAAGTATATACTGTACCACTTTCCACATACACTAGTAGTATAACACTCATAGGTACCTATGTAATTATAAGTGTATGTGGAATGTAATTATGTATCATGGGGGCTAACACATTCTTATCTATGAATGTTAAGGGCATTATATACCCGATCAAAAGGAAAAGAATACTAACCTACTGTCAAAAAGTAAAAGCAGATATTATATACTTACAAGAAATGCACTTGAACACAGTAGAAACCATAAAATTGGTTTTGGGAAGGTTTTTGGTGGCAGCCCACTCCCCAACATACAAAAAAAAAAGGGTGGCTATCCTCATTCATAAATCTCTCAACCTGATTATTGGGCATACTAGGGTAGACACGGATGGTGGGCTAAGGACATTATCTAAATAGAGGAAACACACCTATCACTAATTAATATTTAAGCTCTAAATACTGATGACCCAAGCTTCTTCCAAGTGGCGGAGGAGAAAGCAGAAGATCCTTCTCATAATATAGTCTTAGGAAGGGATTTTAATGTAATATTAGATACACTTTTAGATAGGCAATCCCATTTTCATAACAGATCAACCAAAGCATTTATTGTAGTTACCACACTAATGCAATCTTTTGGATTAATAGATATTTGGAGGTTTCTACACCTTAAGGAGAAAGACTTTACATTTTTTTCATTGCCCTGAATTGACTTTTTTCTCATCTCAAAAGCAATGGTCAGCATCATATCATCGTCTGAAATTTATAGTACCCACATATCTGACCATGTTTCAATTTCACTTAAATATATCCCAAAAGTAAGCAAGACTGGAAACACTCCGTGGTCCTTTAATAGGACACTGTTAAAGGATAATTAATTTCAATAAAAGATTCACTCGACTATTAAAAATTATTTTGAAATAAATACCCCCACAATGACATCAGGTTGAGCATGGTAGGATGCCTGTAAGGCCTCCATTAGGGCAACAATTACCAGCCACTCTATCTATATAGTGTAGTAACAACAGGCTGAATAAAAATTATTAGAGGAACAAATCCATGTGGGAGAAAGATTTTTTTGCAATATAGAGCAGACTCAAGTATTCTTGTAAGACTCCAACATTTATGTTATAGATATAACACTCTATTGAGATCAGAAGTATTGTCCCATGAACAACATCATCAAACAAGATACTATGTAGAGCAAAACAAAGCAAGTTGTCTTCTTGCCAAGATGCTTAAAGCTAAACCAATGGTAGCAACAATAGCGTTTATAGTAGATGACCAAGGTCATCGACTAGATGTGACAAGGCCGTAGTGGATATCTTTAGATCCCTTTATTTACATCTCTATTTAATGGAGGTAAAAAACAAGGAAAGACAACTTTACGCAATTCACACATCATTTAGAACAGCCGGTGGTACCCGTTGAACTTAAAGATGATCTGGATAGAGCATTTACCAGTGAAGAACTACGTACTGCCCTACTATCCATGCAAATGGGCAAAGCTACAGCTCCTGATGGACTATCATCAGAATTTTACTGTACATTTGAAGAGGATCTTTCTCCCTACCTACTCCAATATTTTGAGCTGATACAACAACATCAAATGCACATAGGATCCTTTACGACTGCAAACGTAATAGTCTTAGAAAAGCTGGGTAGAGATCCGCAGAAAGTTAGTAATTACCAATCTATATCGCTATTGAATGCAGACTACAGGATTTATTGAACCATTTTAGCGAATAGGCTAGCAAAGGTTATCCCTCAGTTGATTCATCCTGACCAATGTGGATTTATAGCCAGTAGATCAACGGCAGACAATGCTAGACTGTTATGTCATGTGCTTGAACTGTCGAATTGCCTTGATATTTCCTGTATGGGTTTATCACTTGATGCCACAAAAGTATTCAACAGGTTAGAGTGGTATTTTTTATTTTCTGTTTTGCAATGTTTTGGCTTTGGCGATAAATTCACTGACATGATTAAAATGCTCTATACCAACCCATCAGCTAGGATTTTAGCAAACTCTATATACTACCAAACATTTTCATTAGGTCGGGGTACCCAGCAGGACTGCCCCCTTTCCCCACTCCTTTTAAATTAAGCCCTAGAATCCCTGGCCATTTTATTAAGGCAAGCTTGGGAAGTTCAAGGAAAAGTAATAGGAGATGTGCATGTGAAACTTTCTGCATACGCGGATGATCTTTTGTTGTTTCTCCAGCCCTCCTCCATCTCACAGGCTCTGCACTTAATGAGACAGTATTCTCAGCTTTCAGGATATAAGATCAATTTATTTATTTAGCTGTGTTTCTATACGGCTTTTCACCTGGTCAAAGTAGTTTACAGTGAAAAAAACAACAAGTACATGGAACAATAGCGAATTTAGTTAACAAATGACAGGGTTGCTTGCACAAGTAAAAATTGAATATATAATATCTAACAACCAATTATAACCACATAATGAACTATCTATATCAATGAACTACAGTGCATTGCAAAAGTATTCATCCCTCGGTGTTTGTCCTGTTTTGTCGCATTACAAACTGGAATTAAAATGGAGTTTTGGGGGTTAGCATCATGTGACTTTGAAGGTGCAAAATATTCTTTACTGTGACACAAACAATAATTAAGAAAAACAACCTGAAAACAGGAGTGTGCATATGTATTCACCCTCCAATTACAGCTGCAAGTCTCTTGGGGTATGTATCTATTAGCTTAGCACATCTAGCCACTGGGATTTTCACCCATTCCTTAAGGCAAAACTGCTTCAACTCCTTCAAGTTTCATAAGTCGCGTTGGTGTACTTCAAGTAATGCTAAAGATTCTCAATTGGATTGAGGTCTGGGCTTTGACTAGGCCATTCCAAGACATTAAAATGTTTCCCTTTAAACCAGCTTTAGCAGTATGTTTAGGGTCATTATCCTGCTGGAAGGTGAACCTTTGTCCCGTTCTCAAATCTCAAGCAGACTGAAACAGGTTTTCCTCAAAGATTGCCCTGTATTTAGTGCCATCCATCGTTCCTTCAGTCCTGAGTTTTCCTGTCCCTGCCAATGAAAAACATTTCCACAGCATGATGCTGTCACCACCATGTTTCACTGTAGGAATGGAGTTCTTGGGTGATGGGAAGTGATCAAATTGGTGGAGGCATTGCAATCTATGTTAGAGAGGGTATTGAGTCACAAAACATTAAAGTTTTTAAGGAAACAAATTTTTCTGTAGAATCTCTATGGATTGAAATTCTATGTAAAAAAGGGGAAGGTGATGGCAGTGGGGGTGTACTAACGACTGCCTGGCCAGAATGAACAAATGGATGATGAAATGTTCAAAGGAATCAGGGAAGCTAACAAAAGTTAAAAAAACAGTAATAATAATGGGTGATTTCAATTACCCCAGTATCGACTGGGTCAGTGTCATGGCAGGACATGCTAGGGAGATAAAGTTTCTAGATGAAATAAATGACTACTTCGACCATAGGGGAAGCCATTTTGGACCTAGTCCTTAGTGGAACACCAGATCTGGTGCAAGAGATAAGGGTGTTGGGGCCACTTGTCAATAGTGATCATAGCATGATTACGTTTGATTTAATTAATAGAGGAGGGATGGTAAGGAAATCCACAGTACTACCTTTTAACTTTCAAAAGGGAGACTATGATAAAATGACAAAAATAGTTAAGAAAAAACTAAAAGGAGCAGTTGTAAAGGTTAAAGATTTACATCAAACTTGGGCATTGTTTAAAAATACTGTCTTGGAAGCCCAGACCAACTGTATTCCACGCTTTAAGAAAAGTGGAAGGAAGTCCAAAAAACTACCAGCATGGTTTAAACGTGAGGTCAGAGAGGCTGTTGTTGCCAAAAAAGCATCTTTCAGGAAATTAAAAAAGAGCCAAATGACGAAAACTGGAAACAGCACAAGCACTGGCAAGTTAAATGCAAGGCATTGATAAAGTAGGCAAAGAGAATTTGAAAAGAAGCTTGCTGTGGAAGCAAAAAAGCATAATAATGACTTTTTCAAGTACACCCATAGCAAAAAACCTGTGAGAGAGTCAGTTGGACCATTAGATGAAAGAGGGGTAAAAGGGGCACTAAGAGAGGATAAGGCAATAGCAGAGAAACTGAATGAATTCTTTGCTTCAGTTTTTACTGAGGAAGATGTAGGGATATTACCCATGACTGAAGTGGTATTTAAAGGTGATACTGCGGAAGAATTGAAAGAAATATTGATGCACCGGGAAGATGTATTTCAACTAAGTAGCAAATCACCTGGACCAGATTGTATACATCCAAGGGTGTTGAAAGAACTGAAATATGAGATTGCAGACCTGCTATTAGTATTCTTTGAATTACCATTAAAATCATCTGTAATACCTGAAGATTGGAGCATGGCCAATGTAATGCCAATTTTTAAAAAGGGCTCCAGGGGTGGTCTGAGAAACTATAGACTCTAGGCCACTGTCTGCAAAATAGCTGCTGGTTACTGTTAAGTGTATACTGATATTAGGACACTGTCTGCAAAATAACTGCTTGTTACTGTTAAGTGTTTACTGATACTAGGCCACTGTCTTCAAAAAGCTGCTTGTTACTGTTAAGTGTATCCTGACACTAAGTCATTGTCTACGAAATAATTTCTTGGACTATAAAGTGTCTATGGATACTTTAGTTGCCCAGTTCAGGATCCAGTACAATATCCCACTAAACAGCTGAGGTATGGAACCCCTCAACCTCTTTCTAAGCATATGTCTGCTCACGATGGTCCCAGCTTACACTTTCAGCCCAAATTTGTACTACTCTTTACCACACATATATAGTCCAATCTACTTTCTTTACCCCATACAAACACCTTCGCTACCTACACTCACCCCTTACCACAGCACCATCAATGAACCAACATACGCACCCTCTCAGGGGCCCTATGTTTCCAGACATATTAGAGCACAGAGGCACCGCAAACCTAAACCAATAAGGACAAACATAAACAAGACCATCCTAACCCAGACCACACACAATCAACCTACTCAAACATCTCACGACCCTTGTAACATCACCCTCATCAATGCCAGATCAATCAGGAACAAGACACACATCATCTACGACATCATCAAGGATGAGCAGCCCGACATCCTCTGTATAACGGAAACTTGGATCTCGGACGCCGACTCAGCAATATTGAACCAGATAAGCAAGCCAGGCTACAACCTGTACAACTGCCCTCGCAATAACAAAAGAGGTGGAGGTGTTCTCATCGTAGCAAAGACCAACCTGCAACTCTCAATCACATATCTGAAATCAGATGTAGACATCGACTTGATTAAAGTGGAAAACACAGCTTTATCCATCTGCCTGATTTACAGATCCCCCTCGCCACACCACAAAACACTTGCCACAGCACTAGAAAACACAGCCTCCACACAGCCCAAGAAATTCCAAATCATCCTAGGAGACCTAAACCTTGCATCGATCCCACCTACGCATGCAAATACCTTCTTAGAAGCCATGACCCAACTAGGGTACCAACAACTAATAAATGACGCCACCCATAACAAGGGACATATTCTTGACATGGTCTTCACCCCCACCGTTAAACAAAACAACAAAGAGAAACCTCTGTTAAAGATAACCCCAAAACCATGGTCTGACCACCACCAATTTGATATCCAGATAAAGCTACCCACACTAACCAAGGACTCAAAAGCACAGAGAGTGATACACCAACAAAGAATATTCAACAAACTCAACTTGGATAATCTTATAAGTACCATTACAACTCACATAGATTTGGAAAACAAGGACCTCGAAGCTCTAACAAACGGCTGGAACACCAGAATCCAGGAGGAAGCGCACCCCACATGGAACACCCCCCCAAATCAAACGAAACACCAATCCGAACCCTGGTACACAGAAACACTGACCAAAATAAAGAGGGAACTCAGAAAATTCGAAAGAAAATGGAGACGAACCAAATCCATCGAATACAAGTTTGAGTACCTAAATCTCCTCTCAAAATACAAAGAGGAGGTCAACGCCGCCAAGAGGACCCATCACATCAACCTATTGAACAAAGCTATCAATAAGCCTCGTGAACTTTTTGAACTAGTGAAATCTCTAACCAAAACAGCCCAGGCAGACCACTATGATAACGCGATCAAACCCCAAATCCTTGCAGACCACTACGCAAGCAAACTTACTGCAACCTCGTCCACTATATGTCTGAACACAAAACATCGGAAAACCAATATAGAACAGGATCAGGCATGGAGCAACTTTCACAAAATTGATGATCAGCAAACTATCAACATAATAACAAACATCAATTCCACCACTTCCCCGCTAGATCCCTGCCCAGATACATGGGTCAAGGCGGAAAAAAAAGATATTGTGCAACAAGTCTCGCATATTGTGAACCAATCCCTACAACAAGGAATCATGCCAGCGCAACTCAAGAAATCCATAATAAGACCAATTCTAAAGAACACATCACTCAACAAGGTCGACCCAGCAACCTACCGCCCCATCTCCAGCATATCTTTCCTAGCAAAGATCATTGAAAAGGCAGTACTTATACAACTACAAGATCATCTGGAAGACCACGAAATCCTGGATAAACAGCAATACGGATTCAGACAACATCATGGGGTTGAAACGCTGTTAATAGCACTCCTTAACAACCTCCTCAAAGGCCTTGAAGACAAAAGAAGATGTTTATACTCATCTTCATTGACATCTCTGCCGCCTTTGATACAGTCCATCATGGAATCCTCCTTAACAAGCTCGAATCAATAGGAATAGTGGGAACCCCCCTAAAATGGTTCTCCTCCTACATATCAAACAGATTACCACAGGTTCAATTCAACGGTGAAAAGGCAGAAGCATTCCTTCAAATGCAAGGCATACCTCAGGGATCGGCTCTCTCAGCACTACTTTTCAACATTTATATGCAGCCCCTCTGTGATATTTTTCAGCAACGTAACATCAAATACCACATTTATGCGGATGATATTATGCTATACACGCAACTGGATACCGTCAACCCTAACTATAGTCAGCTCGAAACATGCCTCAACGAGATGTTAATATGGTTACAGCAAAACAACATGACAATCAACCATAAGAAAACTGAGGTGATGTATATCTTCAGTAAACCAAACTTTGAACCTCCTGTGACAACTACCCTGTGTAACAATACGTACAATACAAAGAATGAAATAAAATATCTGGGAGTCACATTTGACAGCAACCTAAAGATGGAAAAGCACCTATGAAAAACCAACAAGGCCATTTTCCACAAACTTAGAGTGCTACAACCTCTACGGAGCATCCTCGACCCTCACTACTTTAGGTCTGTTGCGCAAGCGCTCATTATACCTCACTTAGACTACTGCGACGCCATCCTTCAAGGTCTCCCAAAGAAAACGCTAAACATCCTACAACTGGCCCAAAATGTAGCGGCGAGAATTATCATGCAAAAAAGTTTTACTGAGCACATCACGCCCGTACTGATCGAGCTGCATTGGCTCCCCATCACTGCTCGGATACAATACAAAACACTGATAACCACCTTCAAACTCGTACATAACATCGCTCCATCCTTTCTCTCCACCCTTATCAACATGCAACCGCGCAACAGAGGCAGAAGAACCGGCAACTCAGACACACTACACGTTCCGACCAATATCAGATCTGTCAAATATAGTACTAGCCGCCGAGCATACAAATACTCTGCCCCGACACTCTGGAACCAACTTCCACCTGACCTACGTGCGACCAAAGACCTTATTGCTTTCAGGAAAAAACTAAAGACACATCTATTCCAGAGTCAATACAATTTGATGTAAAATCCCAGGGGGCTACGAGATGTCCTAAATTGAAAATTTCCTGTATATAAATTTTGTAAAATTATGTAAAAATGTACATATGTATTTTCTGAACCTCCTTATGACCTTATCACTGTGTGCCGTGCCTTCCTGTCTAATCAATGTGTGTATACCCCAAACGTTCCCGTCATGATTTGACAATTTCCAATCTGTAATCAAACCGCTGCTGATCGCTGGAAGTAGCGGTATACAAATGTATACTAAATAAATAAATAAATAAAATAAATAGACCGGTAAGCCTGACGTCAGTACCAGGAAAAATGGTAGAAACCATCATAAAGAACAAAATTACTGAACATATAGATAGTCATGGCTTAATGGGAGACAGCCAACATGGCTTTGGACAAGAAAGATTGTGTCTTACTAATCTGTTATATTTTTTTAAGGTGTGAATACAAGCAGACAAAGACGAGTCCGTTGATATAGTGTATTTGGACTTTCAGAAAGCCTTTGACAAAGTCCCTCATCAGAGACTTTAGGCAAAACTAAAAAGCCATGGGATAGAAGGCAGTGTACTCTTGTGCATCAGGCACTGATTAAAAGATAGAAAGAAGAGAGTAGGGCTAAATGGCCAATTTTCCCAATGGAGAAAGGTGAATAGCAGAGAACCCAGGGATCTATATTGGGTCCTCTGTTTTTTGACAGATTCATAAATGACCCGGAAAAGAGAATAGCGAATGAGATTAACAAATTTGCAGATGGCACAAAACTATTTAAAGTTGTTAAAACCCTTGAGGATTGTGGAAAATTGCAAGAGGATCTTGATAAATTGGAAGATTAGTCATCCAAATGGCAGATGAAATTTAATGTGGACAAGTGCAAAGTTATGCACCTAGGAAAGAACAACTCAAACTATGGTAACACGATGGAAGGTTCCACATTGGGAACCACCACCCAGGAAAAAAAGATCTAGTCATCATCGTGGATAACATGTTAAAATCCTCTGCCCAGTGTGCAGCGGTGGCGAAGAGAGCAAATAGAATGCTAGGCATCATAAGGAAAGAAATAGAAAATAAAACAAAGGATATTATAATGCCTCTGTATTGTTCCATGGTGCAACTGCACCTTGAATATTGTGTGCAATTCTGGTCGACGTATCTTAAAAAGGATATAGCGTTATTAGAAAAGGTACAGAGAAGAGCCACGAAAATGGTAAAGGGGATGGAAGAATACTCCTATGAAAAGAGATTAAAAAGGTTAGGGCTCTTCAACCTGGAAAAGAGACAGCTGAGGGGAGATATGATAGAGGTCTATAAATTAATGAATGGAATGGAACGGGTAAACTTAGATCAATTGTTTATGTCATCAGAATATAGAAAGGCTAGAGGACATGCAATGAAGCTACAGTGTAACCTATTTAAGACTAATAAGAGAAAATATTTTTTCACTCAACGTGTAATCAAACTCTGGAATTTGTTACTGGAGGATGTAGTAAAAGCTGTTAGTGTAGCTGGGTTTAAAAAAGATTTGGACAAGTTCCTGGAGGAAAGGTCCATAAACCATTATTAAAAGGGACCCAGGATATCACTGCTTGACTCAGTACAAGCACTGAGGAACCTGTGTCTTTTGGAGAAACTGCTACAATAGGTACTTATGACCTAGATTTGCCACTGTTGGAAACAGGATGCTGGGCTTGATGAACCTTGGTCTGCCCAGTATGGCATATCTTATGATCCCATGATGGCCAAAAAGTTCAATTTTCATCTCTTCTGACCAGAGAACCTTCTTCCATTTGTTTGGGGGGTCTGCCACATGCTGTTGTGCAAACTCCAAAGGTGTTTTCTTCTTTCTTTCTTTAAGCAATGGCTTTTTTTCTGGCCATTCTTCCATAAAGCCCCACTCTTTGGAGTGTAAGCTTAAAGTGGTCCTATGGACAGATTTTCTCATCTCCTTGGTCTTCATGTTGCTTGCTTGGCGGTGTTGTAGAGTCAGAGGCCTTTCAGAACAGGTATATTCATACAGGGATCATGTGACAGATCATGTGACACTGATCACACAAAGGTGGACCCTAATTAGCTAATTATGTGACTTCTGAGATTAATTAGTTGTGTCAGATCTTATTTAGGGGTTTCATAGCAAAAAGGGATGAATACATATGCACTCACAACTTTTCTGTTTTTACTTGGGTTTTTTTTTTTTCTATATATATACAAGGTATTTTATTGTCATTTCACTTCACCAATTTGGACTATATTGTTAGGTCCATTTCCTAACATCCAATGAACCTCCATTTTCAATCCAGGTTGTACGTATTGTGACAAAATAGGACAAAAACCAAGGGGGTAAATACTTTCGCAAGGCACTATATATACACTGGGACAGCTATTTGTATTGCTGTTTATTGGTGCCATATCGGTTGTCATCGGATGTTTGGCTAGGTGGAGTGACCAAAGTGGTTAGAGATTATGTGTGTTTTTAAGTGTTTGCGGAAGTAGGGAAGGTCAGTGATGTTCCTTATTGTGTCTGGTGGGGAGTTTCATAGGGATGGTGCATACACTTCGAATGTTCATAGGGAGTTTGTTGAATGCATTTTGTTTTAGATTGGGGTATTTTGAATTTGCTTAATGTAGAAACTCTTCTTGGTCTGGATGTATTGAGTTTTTGAAGGAGGGTTTGTAGGTGGGTGGCGGGGTGTGAGTGTAGTGCTTTGTGCATTATCAGTAGGGATTTACATTTTATTCTGCTGGGGAGGGGAAGCCAGTGAATCTGTTTTTGTATTTGATGTTTTTATTTTCATCCACAACACTAGAAATTACATACAAAGAAGAACAATTTCCAAACTCCCCTGGTCCCCCCCCCCCCCACCCTTCATCCTCTCCTTCTCGTTCCTTCCTCTCTTCCCTCCCGACCATCCAACCTATTCCTCCCCTTCCCCCCCCCCCCGGTCTCCTCATAGGTTCTTGCTGACCTCTTCTAGTGCATAGCTTATCTCACTGACATACTCCTCAAATCAGTATAATTCAATCTGGCTGATGCTGCAAACTCGTCCAGGTATTTCCATTTTAAGTCTTCTGAGGTGGTATTTCTGTCTTTCCATTCTTGAGCTTCACGCAGACTTATTTGGAGTTTTTGACGATTCCTTTTACTCTGCTCTTTCTCATAGCCTGCATACAGGCATATTAAATTCCACCAATGTTGTCCATCCAATTTTGTTGAGTCCTTCCAGCAATTCACAATCATTTTAATAGCAACTGCTATCATGAAATTAAACAAGAATACTTTCGCTTTTGTTAATGGTACGTCACAATCTTTAGAATGCAGAATTACTGTCTTCCAGGATAATTGCCCTTGAAAGCACAATATTTCTTGTATCTTGTCCCATATGTTCCGCCAAAACACCTGGACGTGCGGACTATCAAACCCCCATATGCTTTAAAGTACCTGGGGAATGACCACAAGTCCAACATTTATTTCCTGCTTTAGGATCCCACTTAGTGAGCTTTACTGGAGTTACGTACGCTCTATGCGTTAAAAAAA
This sequence comes from Ichthyophis bannanicus, assembly GCA_033557465.1. Classification (NCBI taxonomy): domain Eukaryota; kingdom Metazoa; phylum Chordata; class Amphibia; order Gymnophiona; family Ichthyophiidae; genus Ichthyophis; species Ichthyophis bannanicus. The sequence continues at coordinate 1,213,934,220 of CM066033.1, read as the reverse complement.
AACCAGCGCCTGGGTTATTGCAGCTCCCTTTGATACTCTATTAACTTGCCCCCAGATGGCCTCCCATTTATCTTGTGGGGTGCTAACCTCAAGATCATGCTCCCATACTTTCCCTAATCCCATCAACCCAGAGGGGGAAGCATCTCTTACTATCGCATAGAAGCTGGATGTTGCCCCCTTCACCCCCGTGTGCTGCTCAGCCACCTTCTTCAAATGCCATTCATTTTCCAGATTTCCCCCAGTAATGTTGGCTTTGACCAAGCAATGTTTTAATTGTAACAATTGATACTGTTGCTTTATGGTCAACCCAAATTCTTGCCGTAGCTCTTCAAACTTTTTCCACCTATCGGTCTGAACTAACTGTCCTATTGACCATATACCCTTATTTAACCAACTCATCCAACATATTGTTTTTTGATCAATCTTAAAACGGGTATTATACCACAAGGGCGGTGAGCGTGATGGAGAGTCCTCTATTACCTGCGCTAACACATGGTAGGATTCCTGAGTGGCACTATTAGTCTTCCAGCCAGAAAATGTTCCGGAAGCTTCATACCTATTAACAATGTTATAGGGATAGGAGCGACTAGACATTCCTCTACTTCCAACCATATTGGTTTCTCTCCTTTGACCTCCGGCGCCGCCCAGTACGCCCCCTGCTTAAGCCTAAACGCATGGTGGTAATTCCGAAAATCCGGGAATTGTACCCCCCCTTCACAATTTTTTGCTTTCAGCTTTCTTGTTGCTATTCTGGGTGGCTTGCTCCGCCACAGAAATGCTACCAGCAACCTCTCTAGAGTCTGATAAAATCTTAGGGGCAACTCTAGCGGAAGCATTTCTAATATATAATTTATCTTTGTCATCAAAACCATTTTTATTGATTCCATTCTCCACCACCAAGATAAATGAAGTGGCGACCACTTATCTGTGAATAATTTTATGATTCCAGTCATAACTTTAGTGTTTAAGCTAATAATCTTGTCTATATCACTACAAAATCTTACGCCTAAGTACTTAAAGTCAGCTGGTGCCCAAACAAAGGGGTATTCTTCAATTGACGACTTGAACGTCCATTTGTTCATTGGGAATGCCACCGACTTTGTCCAATTTATTTTGTACCCCGACAACTGCGAGTACCTCCCTATGATGCTGAGAACTTCACCAATTGAGGGAGGGTGGACGAATAGAAGAAGGTCATCCGCATATGCAGATGTCTTTACTTCTAGGCCCGCGAGCTTTACCCCAACTATCGCCTTGGCCTGCCGGATCAGTAATAACAAAGGCTCTAAGGCAATATTAAATAACAGCGGGGAAAGTGGGCAGCTCTGTCTGGTACCATGATGGAGAGGGAAGGAAGCTGAAAGGGTCCCATTAGCCAAAATACACGCTGAGGGGTTGGAGTATAAGATCTGAATGTACCGAATATATTTTCCCCCAAAACCAAACCACTGTAACACCTGGAATAAAAATCCCCATTACAGTCTGTTGAAGGCCTTTTCTGCATCCAAAGAAAGACCCACAACCGGTTCTTCCATAGTTCCGGCCACTGACAGAAGATTTAACAGACGAGCATTAGCAGAGGTTGCTCGCCCCACTATAAACCCGCATTGGTCAGGATGTATCAGAACTAGCATAGCAGTCTCTATTCTCCGAGCCAGAATAGAGGAAAACACCTTGTAATACGCGTTTAATAGCGATATGGGCCTGTATTTCTCAACCTTCATTGGGTCTTTCCCAGCTTTACTTAAAACTACTATTGTCGCCTCATTGAAAGAGCCTATAGCTGGCATTTGTGCATCCAACCGCTCAAAGAATTCCAGCATATGGGGGATTATATCCCCACTGAAAGTCTGATAGAATTCTATAGGGATTCCATCTGGACCAGCCGCCTTCCCTTTAGGTGCAGTTCGTAATGTTTCCAGAACCTCCCTGGGAGATATTGGCACCCCGGTAAGTTCGGAGCAAAATATCAAGTTAATGTAGGTATTAAGTCAGGATTCTGAGTAGGCCCCTCGGGAGCTTCAGCGCAAAGCGTCTAACCCGCTGGACATCAGGCTCCGCCCCAGCCCTGGGAGATATTTCTTGATCTATCTCCGTTCTCTTTTGGGCTGACAAAGATGGATGTGGCACATGCTCTAACAAGGATAGAAAACCATTCCTATCCATCTCCCTTTCAGAAGTGTACGGGCTCTCATAGAAGCCTTTAAAAGCCTCTGCTATTTCTATACTGTTTGTTAGAGACACCTGGTGTCCAGTTTTTATGGCCTCTATTTTTGTCTTTCCTGTACGGGGCTTTAAAGTGTTTGCTAAAAGGCTGCCTGCTTTATTCTTCTCTAAATAATACCCTGATTGTTGGTGAGAAAAAATCTGTTTGACTTCTTCACTAAGTATTTGATTATATTGGTATCTTAGCCATTGTAAACGCAATAGGACACTTGCCTCAGCTCTCCTCACCAGCAGCCTCTCTCCCGCCTTAATTTGATTATCCAGAGCAATTAGCCTAGCTTTCATTTCTCTGCCCACCCTAATTGTGTAGCTCGTTATTTTTGCTCTACAGAAGGCTTTGAACCCCTCCCACCATGCCCAGCCCGAAGTGTCTCCTGGGAGATTTATTTCAAAATATTCTTAAATTCCTTGTCTCATATAATCTCGGAATTCCCTATCTTCCAGGAGCACTTTTTTGAAAAAAAACCTGGAGCTTAATTTTTGTTCTTCCTTCTGAAAGAGAGCAAGGGTTATAGCAGCATGGTCAGAGATGTGAGTAGCAGAGATATCCGTCCTTTCCACTGAAGGAATCAACGAGTGGGATATTAGAAAATAATCAATACACGAGTAAGAATAATGGGGAGGGGAGAAAAAAGAATATTCTCTCCCTTTGGGGTGCTGTAGTCTCCAAATATCCACAAGTTCAAATTCATGCATTATAGAGAGAACCACTGCAGCCGCACGACAATGTCTGTGGGGTCTGAAGGGTGCACAGTCCAGCAACGGATCTAACACCAAATTTAGATCCCCTTCCAAAACTAATTCCACCTTTGAAAACTCTTGAATTTCTAGGGCAAGTTTCTGATAGAACGAGACGTCATCTACATTGGGCGCATAGACGTTAAAAACTATTAGCCTCCTACCCTTTATCTGCATTAAGACTGATGTCCATTAACTGGGGCCAACAGTTTATTAACTAAAATTGCTACCCCGTTCTTCTTTTGCCTAGCCTCAGAGTATGACACTAATAAATAGTCCCCCCAATCCTAGCTTTTTAGCTTCTGAGGCCTCAAGTCTAGTTTCTTGTAGAAGCACCACATCAGCTTGTTCTTTTTTGCAATACAACAATATCGTTTTTCTTTTAATGGGATTATTTATGCCCTTCACGTTCAGGGACGGTATTTTAAGTGGACCCATGGGACAAGATACATTGAAGATCTAACCAGAAATAGATAGCTACCTGGTATGAAAGACAGATACATCTTAAGATAATACAGTTGCAAGACAAGCTATGTATATACATCCCTATTATGAACCTACAAGGAGACATCACTGTATACCTAAATAAGGCTCTATACAGGTGAGCCAGCATTTCCAACAGCCGCCCGAGCCTGAACCAGACAACCCCGATCTATTGTAACACATCCCCCTTCACAATTTAAACCTCCCCTTAAACCTAGCTATTACGTTTTAAAAAGACCCCTCTATACAGCCCTGGAACTTCTAACATCCATAAACAACATTTCCATTAACTCCAAACACAGCCCTTCTCCGCATACAAAGCTCCAGCACTTGAACTGTCCTTCCCTACAGCAATCAGTCCTTGTGCCTCATGTTCCTTGTAGCCGCCGCCCACGGCCCCTCATTGCATCACCGAGGCCTCTTGTTCGTCCAGAAAGGCCTGTAGAGCTGATGGATCCTCAAACATCCGCGTTTGATTATGTAGTGTCACTCGGAGTCTCGCCGGAAACAGAAGGACGTACCTGGCCTGCAGAGCCTGCAACTGTGGCCTAAAGGACAGCAACCATTTCCTTCTCTCAACCGTCGCCTTGTGAAAGTCCGGATAAAACGCTAAGTTATGACCTTCCAGCTTGATGTTTGAGATTGCTCTTGCCGCTGATAGTATCTGTACTGCATGAGAATGCCGCAGCGCACACAGGATTATTGGACGCGGGTGCTTTACGTTGGGCCCAGGATGCGTCGGTACCCGATGAGCTCTTTCATTCTCAAACGGCACTTCAAAATCGATTCTCAGCAACTTAGGGATTGTTGCCCCCAAGAAAGCTTTTATGTTTGTGCCTTCTGCTCCCTCCGGAACGCCGATTTTTCGAACATTATTTCTCCTTGTTCTATTGTTTAGCTCCTCCAAGCTTCGTTCCAGGATTGCTATTCTCTTAGAGTTCACTCCAACTTGTTTGAGTCGCTCATCGTGCGTTGCTAGCGTACATTCTAGTCCACTTAGCTTCTCAGATAAAGATGCAATCTGCTCCTTCATCTCATTTAACTCCGCTATGTCCGCTTGAACTCCACACAAGGTTTCCCCATTGGTTGCTACCAGCTCTCGCATGGCACGGATCTCGGCCAGGACTTCCCTTAAACCTGCTGGTCCTTCCACAGCATTCGCCATTTTTTGCGGCGAGGGTGGGTCAGGTCTGGCTCTCTTAGCTCCTGCCCCAGCCGGTGTGTTATATTCCAGTCTTGTGGGCTTACTTGCTGACATTTCACAGACCCGTGGAATGATCAATCAAAGCTGAAAGGGTCTCTTTCTGCTGGCAGGGGAACAGGATTATGATCAGGGTTGCTGAGCACTAAGCCTAAGCAGCCATCTTAGACCCTGCTGGCTCCACCTCAGTGAATCTGTTTTAGGATAGGAATTATGTGGTCATATTTACCGGCTCCCTGGATTGTACGTGCTGCAGTGTGCAGTGCAGATTGAAGGGGGAGGAAGGTGGTTTGTGGTAATCCTCATCGTTCAGGAAACAGCTAGAAACCGCCCTATTCCAAGAATACCTCGGACCAGAAACAAGCACCTCGGACCAGAAACAAGCACCCACCTCTGACCACCCCCCAAACCCCCCCCCCCTAGTTCACCTCCTCTAAGAGACTGTAACACAACATTTATGTCTATGTCCCAAGTATTTGTTAAAATCATTAATGTTGAACTCCAGGTGATAGCCCCCACCCCCAGAAGCTGATTATTGTCCACCCCCCCACTCAATGTTGCACCGCTTTGACCCGGAGAAAGGCGGGATATAAATACAGTTAAATAAATAAATAAATAATCCCTTATAGATGTTGTTGCAGTAATCTGCATGTGGGATGGTGAGGGCTTAAACTACAGAGCAAAAATCTTGAGGTTTTAGGAGGGGGCAAAGTCATTACAAAATCTTGGTCTTGAAGTAGATTGTTCTGGCTGTTGTGGTTATATGAATTTTGAAAGAGAGTTGTTGGTCAATTGTTATTCCAAGGTATTTCAGCTCTGATCATCTGTGTGTTGTTTAGTGTTATTGTAGTTGGAGGGGTGAATGTGAGGTCCCTTGTAATAAACAGAGCTTCCGTCTTTTTATAGTTTATTGATAGGTTATTTACTGTAAGACATTGGGAGATGTCAGTGAAGCAGTCTTGAATTTGAGTGGATGATGGCTGTTTAGTGTGGAGTGGACTGTAAAGCATAATGTCATTAGTGTGTATGTGGAAGTGGACATTGTGCTTTTTAATGATTGAGCAGATGGGATGGAGATAAAAATTGAAGAGAGGTGCAGACAGTGTGGAGCCTCAGGGTACTCCTTGTGTTTGTTGGTATGGTATGGAGCTGTTTGTACCCAGTTTGATTTGCTGTTGTCTGTTTGTGAGGTAGGACTGAAATAATTTCATTTCAATGTTTTGTGTGCCATATGACTGGAGTTGCTGGAGGTGTATGCGATGGCCGACAGTGTCGAATGCTGCAGAGATATCAAGGAATATCAGCAGGTAGGCTTTTGAGAGGTCTTGTATTCCTTGGGTCAGTGTTTTGTTGAGTGACGTCATTAGGGTTTCATCTCCATGTAATGGGCAGAAACCATGCTGTTGAGGATCGAGTAATTGGTTCTCATCGATGTGGTCTTGAAGCTGGAGCAGGACTGTTTTCTCGATTACTTTTGCTAGGAAGGGGAGACTGGCAATGAGTTGGTAAGATACGGGATCTAAGGGTCAAGGTTCGGTTTCTTTAAGGTTGAACGGATAGAAAATAGCTTGAGGCAATCTGGCATTATTCCTTGTTGTAGTGTTTCATTTGTTATTTTGGAAAGGAATAGACTGAGTTTGTTCTTTGTTGCTCTAATCCAGTTGACTGGACATGGGTCGAGTGGTGAGGTGTTGGTGTTGAGCATTATATTGTTATTGTTATTATATTTTCTATTTCATTATTGGATGTTTGAAAGTAGGACCAGCAAGTGGTGCTGGGATTGATGGTTGTTGTTGTTAAGTGCCGTCGAGTCGGAGTCGACTCATGGCGACCCTCTGGATAGCTATCCTAAATTGTGTTCGGTCTTCAGTCAGGCGGCTCATTGACGACAGACTGGTACCCGTAGCTGCTGTTATTGTAGCGATCCATCTCATTGCTGGCCTTCCTCTTTTGCGTTGACCTTCTATCTTGCCAAGCATGATGTCTTTCTCTAATGATCTCTCTCTTCGCATGATGTGTCCGAAGTATGAAAGCCGAAGTCTTGTCATCTGAGCTTCTAAAGAAAGCTTAGGTTTGATCTCCTCTAGTACCGACTGGTTTGTTCTTCGGGCAGTCCATGGTATACACAGTATTCGCCGCTAGCACCATAATTCAAAGGCATCAATTTTCTTCCTGTCTGTCTTTTTCACTGTCCAGCTTTCACATCCATATGATGTTATTGAAAATACCATGGCTTGAACAAGTCGAATCTTTGTATGGAGAGACACATCTCTGCTCTTGAGAATCTTATCTAGGTCTTTCATAACCATTCTGCCAAGAGCAATGCGTCGTCTGATTTCTTGACTGCTTGTTGCTTCTTTATTGATAGTTGATCCAAGTAGGTTAAAGTTGTTCACAATTTCAATTTCTTCTCCTTCAACGATGAACCTGTTGATTATGCCAGTTGTCATGATCTTTGTCTTCTTTACATTAAGGTGCAGGCCCATTTTGAGACTATGTTCTTTGATTGTGAGAAGCAAATGTTTCAGATCATCTTCGCTTTCAGCCAGTAATGTGGTATCATCAGCATAGCGAAGGTTGTTGATGAGTCTTCCACCAATCTTCACACCTCTGTTGTCTTCATACAGTCCTGCTTCTCTGATGATTTGTTCTGCATATAAATTAAACAGGTAGGGGGAAAGTATGCAGCCTTGTCTTACACCTTTGCTTATTTTAAACCATTCTGTTTCTCCTTGTTCCGTTTGAACTGTTGCTTCTTGATCAATGTACAGATTACGCAAGAGAACGATCAGGTGTTCTGGTATACCCATGCTTCTTAATGTGGCCCAGAGTTTTTCATGGTTTACACAGTCAAAAGCCTTGCTATAGTCGATAAAGCACAAATAGATATCCTTTTGGTATTCTTTAGTCTTTTCAAGGATCCATCTCACATCCGCAATGATGTCTCTCGTTCCTCGCCCTTTCCTGAACCCTGCTTGCACTTCAGGTAGTTCTTGTTCTAGGTATGGCTGTAGTCTCTTTTGAATAATCTTCAGTAGAATCTTGCTGGCATGTGGGATCAGAGCGATTGTGCGATAATTTCCACAGTCAGTTGGATCACCTTTCTTTAGTATTGGTATAAACACAGATCTTTTCCAGTCAGTTGGCCATGATGTTGTCTTCCATATTTCTTGGCAGAGCCTTGTAAGTACGGTAACAGCTGCATCAGATTGCTGCAATACTTCTATGGGAATGCTATCAATGCCTGGTGCTTTGTTCTTTGATAAGGCTTTCAATGCTGCTTCAACTTCTTCTTTCATCACCAATGGTTCCTGATCATAAGGTATAGGTTGAAACGGCTGTTGGTCCACTTGATCTTTATCATATAAAAACTCTGTATATTCCTTCCACCTTTTCTTGATCTTCTCAGCATCATTCAACATAGAACCTTGAGCATCTTGTAACATTCCAATTCGGGGCTGGAACTTTTTCTTTAACTCTCGCAGCTTTAGGAAAGCCGATCTTGTTCTTCCTCTAATAGTTTCTGCTTCTATTTCCTTGCAAGTGTCATTGTAGTACTTTTCCTTGTCCTGTCTTGCTGCACGTTGGAAATCTCTGTTGAGTTCTGCGATTGTCTTTCTTTCTCCTTTGGCTTTAGCTTCTCTGCATTTCTGGGCAATTTTCAGAGTTTCTTCCGTCATCCATTTTGGCCGTTTTTGCTTTTTCACCTTTTGTAGAGACTTCTCGCTTTCTTCCAGCACAACCTTCTTGATGTCATTCCATAACTCTTCCGGAGCTCTGTCATTTGTATCTAAAGCAGCAAATCGATTTTGCAGGCAGTCTTTAAATTCCAGTGGTATATTCTCAAGGTCATATTTTGGTGCATTCATGAGTGGTTTGCTCTTTTTCAACTTTAGCTTGAGTTTGCATACTAGTAGTTGATGATCTGTACCACAGTCAGCTCCAGGTTTTGTCTTTGTTGATGTTACAGAGCTTTTCCATCGTTGACTTCCACAGATGTAGTCAATTTGATTTTTATACAATCCATTGGGTGAAGTCCATGTGTACAGTCGTCGCTTGTGTTGCTGGAAGAAGGTGTTTGAGATGAATAGATCATTGGTCTTGCAGAATTCTATCAATCTTTCTCCAGCTTCATTTCTGTTGCCAAGTCCATATTTTCCAACTACTTTGCCTTCTTCTTTGTTGCCAACTTTTGCGTTCCAGTCACCCATGACTATCAGGATATCCTGTTTGCATGTTCTGTCAATTTCAGCTTGTACTTGTTCATAGAACTCTTCAATTTCATTCTCTTCTGCAGCTGTTGTTGGGGCATATACTTGAATTATAGTTGTGTTGATAGGCAATCCTCGTAGACGAATAGAGATTAAGCGTTCGCTGACTGCATTGTATTTCATTACAGTTCTTGCAAGTTTCTTCTTTATTATAAATGCAACACCATTTCTTCTTTGTCTTTCATTTCCAGCATAGTAGACCATGTGATCATCTGATGCAAAGTGCCCGTTGCCAGTCCATTTCAGTTCGCTGACACCCAACAGATCAAGTTGTACACGTTCCATTTCATTCTTGACCACCTCCAACTTCCCTTGGTTCATGCTTCGTACGTTCCATGTTCCAATGTGTAAGACATCTTTACAGCTTCTGACTCTCATTTCATGCGCAGCTACATCAGCAGTCAGACTTCCCGAGGGCTTTGATCCAACCACATCATAAATGCTGGCTTTACTCTGAAAAGTCTTCAGCTCTTCCCCAGTAGCTAGTTGAGTGCCTTCCGACCTGGGAGTCTCATCTTCCAGCACCATAGCACAATTTGTTTTGTTGTAACTATCCATTGGGTTTTCATGGCAAGATACAGAAGTAGATTGCCGGGCCTTCCTTCCGCGCAGTTTAAGTTTGGTGTTGTTGCCGTTGTCACAGAAATGTGATCCTCCGCCGTCAACACTACCCCATTCTGCTGCTGCCCAGATGGGTGGTTTGTCTTCGTCTGGCACCTCAGCTGAGACCTGTCCATCTTGGGAGACCCTGCCAGTAGTTAAACTACCGATAGTTTAGCTCTCAGCATCACTGATGTACGCAAGCCCTCACAGCACGACAAGCTGCAAACCAAGTGAGAGGGGATTGATGGTAATGGAGGGGAAAGTGGTGGGTTTCTGTTAAGGGTGAAACTGTTTGTAATGTTGTGGCTGACAGTGAGTGTTGGATTGTGGTCGATGGGTGATTCTGTGAGGCACTTGTCAAATAGTTCATGTGGGCGATTGATGGAGGAATTGATGATTTTTTTATGACAGTCTTTTTTGGCCTTGTCTGTGGTTGTTTGGTAGTTCTGCGGTGATGCTAGGTATTTGATGCAGTCTTCAATCTGGTTGATTTTGCGCCACATCCGTTCCAGTTGCCTTAGCTGGGTTTTTAATTGATGCAGAGTGCGGGAGTATCATGGAGTTTTGCGGATATGTTGTTTTTTGTATGCATTGTATTGATTGATAGCACTTTGTTCCAGTTGTCTGTTAGTATCATCGTATCGGAGGTTTCCATCTTATTTTTGTTGTGGTATAGTTTAAGAAGTCTTCCTTGTTCAATTGTCTGAAATGTCACGTGGTCATTTGTTGTTCTGTCTGAGTTACTGGAGGTTTTAAGGGTAAAGAGAAGGTGATGAGGCTGTGATAGGTCCATGACATTGGATAAGCTCGCAGTGAGTAGGGGGGGGGGCTGGTGTGTATAGAGAGGGTGGGGTAAAGATTAGTTTGAGAGTATTTCCTTTGTTGTGTGTGACGGATGTTACATTTTGAGTGAAGTCCATTGATTCCATGGCTGTGAGGAATGAATCTGCTACATTGGAGGGTAGGGAGGGGAGGTTGAAGTCTCCCATGATGATAAGGTCTTTCTTGATTTTAGAGTTTTCTATGTTGTGTTCAATTATGGCAGAAAGGTCATTGGAGGAGGTGGTTGGGTCCTGTAGTTGAGGTCAATGGTAGTTTGTGATGGTGATTGAGTCCATCTCATCTGTGCTCTTGGATGTTAGAGGACGGAAGTGGAAATGGGTTTTGGTTAACAGTGATAACCTTCCTCCTCTCCGGTTGTTTCTTGGGCAGTGAAACAGTGAATATCCTTCCTTTTTCAGCTGGTTGAGGAGGACATTGTCTGTGTCTGAGAGCCATGTCTCGGTGATGCTTAGAATATCTAGCTGGCCAATTTGGATAGTATGTCAATGATAGCATGGATTTTATTGTGCACTGATCTGTCATTGATTAGTGCACATCTGAGTAGCTGTGTTGCTGTTTGGAAGGCAGTGGGGATGGGGGTGGGGAGGAAGGATGTTGGTATGATTATATTGTATCTGAACGAGTGTTGTTGCAAATGTTTGGCAAGAGTGAGTGCTGGAAGGTATTTATGGAGGGTGCATGGGGGGTAAAGGGGGATGGTATTATGTGCTGTGGTTAGAAGTACTAGAGCAATCAAGGTGTATACTGCTAGATAAATACTAAGCATGGTGGACTGTATGGTGTTGTGCGAGCTAACAGGGACTTTAGTGGATGTGTTTGTTCCTGGATTGTAATGTTCCTTGTTACGATGTCACAATGGTGTTGTAGTGTGTTGTTGTGTTGCTAACTCACTTATTGCCTTCATCTGTGGTCTTCACCTAAGGGCCTCACTAAAGAGCCTTTGGCAAGGCTCTTAGGCATGGGCCCACCAGTCGCGGGTGTGCCTAAAGGTGTTGTGAGATTTAAAAGTCCTGCTACTGATGAATCCTGGTGCCAACTGGCCTTGGTGGGGGGAGTAGGAGGGGCTAGCTTTCCCGCTTCCACCCCCAATGCCGATCGGGTGCCGGTGCTGAGCTCTGTGAGCCTGAAGGCATTGTGAGATTTAAAAGTGCTGGTGCTGCTGAGTCCTGGTGCCGTTTGGCCTTGGAGGGGGGGAACGGGAGGGGATAGCTTTCCTTTTTTGACCCCTGATGTAGCTTTCCCACTTAACTCTTTAACAAATAAAGCAATTCTAACTTCTTACCCCTTCACATGAGAATCAAAGGTGGTAAAATATCTAGGAGTTCAGTATAACGCTTCATTAGAAGACACCTTAAAGATTAATACCAATAATGTTTTAGATATGATCAGTACTTTTACTTTAAAATGGTTGCCACTTCAACTGTCATTGTGGGGTAGGCTTGAATCCATAAAAATGGTCCTTAACCTCTAAATTTAACTATATTCTTTAAATGTTCCCTTTTCTCTCCCAGAGGACTTCTATAAGACTATTGAAAAACTGCTTGTCATCTTTCTCTGGCGAGGGAAACCTCCAAGAATAACCACTAAGAAATTGAAAGCGAATACAATGTGTGGGGGATCCAATTTCCAGATTTTCATTGGTATCATAGGACATTTTTGCTAAAACAAGGTGCCAAATGGACTGAACCTGTGCAGAAGTTCAGGAATCAAGTCTGGATGGTGTTGGAAGAGCAATCGGCTGACCCTTTTCCTTTACAGTTACTTATGGGCATGAGATACTCCACTCAATCAAATGTAAGTAGGACTGTCACCGCTACTGAAGACGTTTTTCAAACCTTGACCCCACTTTTAGTTTTGGAGAAACCATTCTCCTCCTCCATGCCTTTGTGATATAACCCATTATTTAAAATTCAAAAAAGATCATTTGCCTGGCACAACTGGTACTCCTGTGAAATTTGGATTCTGTGACAACTATTAGAGGGATCCACCTGGAAATCATTTTACCAATTGTAATCAGAGTTTGGCCTCCCCTTAACCTGTCATTATCAATGGTTACAATTGAAACATTGTATTGCCTCCTCCAAAATAGATACAAATTTACTAGATCAGGAATGAGGATTTAGGAAAAAATCAAATGATATAGGTGGTAACAAAGGTATAGTCTCCATGTTTTATGCCATATATAGGGATCATTCCTTGAGTAACCCTAGAAGATTGGAAAGGATATGGGAAACTGAGCTTTCGGTATCTCCCTCTTCACATCAGTGGTCACATTACTTAAAGAGAAATAATGAACAAACAAACCTCTTCCAAAGACGGGGAAGCTGTAAAACTAGAGGGCATAACATGATACTGAAAGGTGGTAAATTGAAAGACAATATCAGGAATTACTTTTTCTCTGAAAGGGTGGTGGATGCTTGAAATGCCCTCCCGATGGAAGTGGTGGGGGCAAACACAGTGACGGAATTCAAAATGGCATGAGACAGACACAGTGGATCCCTTTACAGCAACAGGATAAAATCAAAATAAACTGAACCATCTAATTTCTCAACAAATAGGGGTGTCCTACATGGAGCGGTGGGTTTATTTATTTTATTTATTTATTTTATTTAACATTTCTTTTATACCGCGCTCTTTATCATCAGTGCGGTTTACAGTTAACAGAACGACTCGAGGACCACAGGGCACTCCCGAGTTTACATCAAACAGGGAAGACAACTTGGAAAGAAAACAGAGAGAACTATGTACAATTTAGGGTTCACCCCTAAACAAAGACATGGGGAGGGGTGCACCTACTCCTGCCATCTTACTGGACAGACTAGATGGACCATACTGGTCTTTATCTGCCGTCATTTACTATGTTACTATGTTACATTTCTGGGGTCCTCTAATTAGAACAGCTAAATCGGTCGCCCTTATGCAATCCTTGTACTTATTAGCCCACTGGGCTTATATCATGCCTGTATGCCTAACGAAACGGGACCAAAAAGTAGGAAACAAATGTCGGTCTTGTCACATCAGAATGGGTACCCTGGTACATATAGTATTTGAATGCCCTAACATTCAACATTTCTGGAATATGGTATGGGAAAGAATACAGTTAGTGCTGCATTTCAAGGCACCCCTATTGTGGCATATTATTTTATTTATTTTATTTTATTTTATTTAACACTTATTTATATACCGCATCTTCCAGCGATCAGTTGCGGTGTACAATTAACAACAATTAACAATGCAGAGCTTGTTTTACATAGAACAATTATAACTTTTTACATAGAACATCTTAACTTGTGCAACAAAGGGTTTAAAGATTAAGCAGAATGATTCAGTAAATCAACTAACACTGTTTGTATTACAATTTAAACAGAAGTACTGTCTCTAAAACAGTTGTAACTATATACAAGTGGGGTATCAATGCATAGGAATGGAATGATTATTCATTTAAGTTTGTACATATTGATTATAGTAGGGAGTATAATCTTGATTTTGAGCAGGTTCATGTTTATCCTTTATCTAAGTTGAGTGGAGGGTTTTCTATGGTATTATAGTGTTTAGTGAATAGATAGGTTTTCAATTTTTTTCTGAATTCTATTATCTCTGTTAGTGATCGTAAGTCCTCTGGTAAAGAGTTCCAGACTGTTGGGGCTATGTGGGAAAAGGCTCTATTATTTGTTGATTTGTGAGTTCGTATATATTCTTTTGGCATCTTAAGTTTATTTGATTGTCCTTTTCTATGAGTGGGCTTAGGTGGTTCTTTGCTTATTAGGTTACAGAGTGTCTTCGGGGCCATGTCATTTAGGGCTTTGAATGTAGTTATTATTGTTTTGTATGTTATCCTGCTTTGTATTGGTAACCAGTGAAGGGATGCCAGTATCGGTGTAATGTGTTGGAGTGAATTTATCTTTAATATAATTCTAGCTGCGGCATTTTGCGCAAGTTGGATCCTTTTGATGTTTTGTTTTGAAATGCCTATAAGTATTAAGTTGGCGAAGTCGAAGTGTGGAGTTACGGTAGCCTGTATTATATTGATAAAATCTTGTATAAATACAAGGGGGCGTAATTGCTTGAGGATTTTGAGTTTGAAGTAGATTTTCTTTAATGTATTTCTAATGTGCGTTTCCATAGTAAGGTGTGTATCTAAAATGACACCTAGATATCTTATTTCATTTTTTATTTTAATTTCTTGGTTTTGTAGTGTTATATGGGTTGGAGGAGTGAATGTTTGGTTTTTTGTTACGATTAGGACTTCGGTTTTAGCATGGTTTATGTGGAGGTTTTGGGTTTTTAGCCAGTATGTAATTTCATTGTAGCAGTCTGATAGAAGTTGAATCGGTAGGTTAGGAATCGTAAAAGGTATGTACATCATGATATCATCCGCATAAAGGTGATATTGTACTCCAAATTTTTTAAAGATATTGCAGACTGGTTTTATATAGATATTGAAAAGTAGGGCTGACAGTGCTGAACCTTGTGGTAAACCTATTTCTTGTTTGTATGTGTTGGATGTTTGATTGCCTGCTCTTACATTTTGTGTTCTGTTATGTAAATATGAAGTGAACCATTTATGTACGGTGGAGTTTATGCCTAACTGTCTTAGGTTGTTGAGCAATATTGAGTGATGCACGCTATCAAAAGCTGCTGATATGTCAATGAAAAGGAGAATGTACGGGGGGGCGCTCGTGAGCCCGCTGCAAGATGGCCGCACTCAACTAGAGCTCCGTCCCCTCAACCCCTCTTTTTTCGCTAACACACGCTAACAGTAGCATTTCGCCCCCCTCCTGTACCTCTCCTGGACCAGCGCAAGCCAGCGATCCCCCTGGGGGCCCTGTTCAGTGATCCACTTGCAGCCAAGGACCGACGAGTGTCTTGTCCCAGCGCGGCCTGCCGGACACTGTTTTCTTTTTCGCCTCCGGCCCCACGCTTGATTGACCTTGCCGCCGGCTGCTGCTCCCGACACAGCTGAAAATCGCCGGGTGGACATCCGCGGGGCTGACAGACTGGGCCCTTCTTTCCCACTTGCGGATCAAACAGCGGTCCGTTGCATAAAAGGAGGCACACACTCTTCAGCGTGTGGCGCTCGGTGTTAGTGCTGAAGACCTGCGGGAGAGAGCCGGGACCACGTGGAAACCACGCGGCGGCTGCCGCGGCAACTACTGACACTCACCGGCCTTCCTCTCCATTACGGATCATCCAAAGGGGGGTGAGTTTGAATGTTGCTTCTTCCCCTGCACAGCTTTTGATCTGCGATCACAGCTGGCCATCAGGTCTCCTTTTCCCTGCCGGCCCAGTGTGCAGCCAAGGCCTTCGCCCTCCTGAAACTACTCTGGGTGCCCTGCAGGCCTGCACATGTGGTCTCTTTGACATCTGGCCACTCACTGAAGCTACAGAATCCATCATTGCGGGCCCCTGCTGCTCAGCCTCACACTGCCTTACATCGCTCTCTAGCTCTCATCAGTGTCAGGCTGTTCTTCTGGGGGGACTGAGGCAGTTTACCACTCCCTGTCCTACTGTCTCGCCAGGGCCCCCCGCTTTGCTGATATTGTTTGTCAGCCTCTCCTGACACTGTGAACTGGTGGACACTCGCCGGGCTGGTGGGACCTTGAACGCCATCACCTTATTGGTGCTCTCACTGTTGCTGGCATTGACTCTACTTTTCTCCTGACACTGTGTGATCCCGGCGGCTCTGCGAGATGGCTGCTAAAACCAAAACTTCTGAGACTCGGGAGGGGATGCGCTCCTCCCAGAGACTGCAAAGTAAGTCCGGAGCCTCAAGCAGTCCACGCGGCCACTCTCCTCCAACGGGTTCTGACGATGAGACTGTAAGTGAAGAGGAACTGGACCCTCATAAGCCCCTCACCTCGGCTCAAATCAAACAAGAGTTCCGTAAGGGCTTCGCAGAGCTAGCCAACGAATTCCGCATGCTACGGGAAGAACTGATGAAAGATGTCGCAGACCTCCGGTCCGACGTTACAGAACTGGGAGCCCGAGTGGAGGACGTGGAGGCCAAGGTGGTTGACCATGATGGGACTCTGATGGACTTACAATGTGCTCTCGATAGACAGCGTGCGCAGGCCATGGAGCTGACCTATAAAATTGATGACATTGAAAACCGCTCCCGCCGCAACAATGTGCGTTTTCGTGGAATTCCAGAGGCGGAGGGGGGCGGGGAGGACCTGCCGTCTGTGCTTAAGCTGCTGATAGCGGAGTTGCTGTCGGCGGAGGAGCTTACCACGCACGCTTCTGGAATGGAAATTGAGCGGGTTCACCGCGCCTTGGGAAAACCTCCTAACAACCAGCCACGAGATGTCATTGCAAGATTTCTCCGCTATACCGATGCTGAGCTTCTTATACGTCGAGGCCGGGAGAAGAAGATGGTCCGCTTCCAGGACGCGACAGTGTCCATTTATCAAGACCTCTCGGCGTTCACTTTGGCGCGTCGGAGAGAGATGAAACCAGTCACGGCGGTCCTGAACAACAAGGGGATTCGCTATTCTTGGTCCTTCCCATTTCGGATGAACTTCCTTCTGGGTAACAAAAAGATTTCTGCAAAGGACTACTCTGAGGCTTGGCGAGCTCTTCGCCAAGCGGGACTAGTTGATGATAATGCCCAGCCTCATCCGCCGCCTCCCAAGCCCCAACATTCCAAGTGGCACAGGGTAGGCAAGTCCACTTGACACTCTTGTGGATCTGCAGAGCTCCTCTCACTTATTTTTTTTTTTTAAGGAGCCTTGCCCAGTGGGTCCCTTGGATTTTCCTTTTCTGGGCAACTGGTGGTAGGGATCACCTTGGGGTTCCCACTCCATTATCCATGGGAGGCGACGGTTGAACTGCAAATGTTTTATTGCTGTTACTGTTTTGATGGGGGGGCATGATGGGACTGATGGTCCGGGATGGGTGGGGAGCGATGGGGGGAATGTTTTTCTATATTTAGGTTGAGCTTTCTCTTTTGGGGGGTTTTGGGGGGTACGGGGTTTGTGGTCAATTTACCGTGTCCTGTATTAACTTAGACAGGCAGGTGGTATTGACGGGAAGGGGGGGGAGATGGGTGGGAGGGGGGGAGATGGGTGGGAGGGGGGGCTTTTCAACATGGATCTGGGGGGTAATCTTGGGCAGGGGTGGAGGGTCTATGGCTTTTGTTCTTAGCGGGTGGATTGGGTGGGCTTGGCTAACTAATTTCCTGGACTCGTCT
The DNA here is from genome assembly GCA_033557465.1 of Ichthyophis bannanicus. Classification (NCBI taxonomy): domain Eukaryota; kingdom Metazoa; phylum Chordata; class Amphibia; order Gymnophiona; family Ichthyophiidae; genus Ichthyophis; species Ichthyophis bannanicus. The sequence goes on along the minus strand of CM066033.1, from coordinate 1,213,916,666 downwards.
GGGCGAGCCCCCCTTGGGACCTTTCGGGTGTCTAGCGGTGGTGCGGGGCTAGGTCGTATTTCTTAATGGTGCGCTTTGTCTCTTTTAATGTTAAGGGTCTTAACTCCCCACGGAAGCGGTCCCTGCTGTTCTCAGAATTGCGCACTTTACAAGGGGACATTGTTTATCTGCAGGAAACCCACCTTCAGAACTCCAAGCAGGGGTGGCTACGGCATTCCCCATATAATGAAGTGCGAGTGGCCTCCGATTCGCAGGGCCGGAAGAAGCGGGGAGTGGCTCTGCTCTTCCATCAGAGCCTCTCCTTGCAGATCGATGAGATAAAGCGAGACATCCTGGGGAGGTGGCTTTTCTTGAATGTTCGCTTAGACGGACGCTTGCTAACCTTAGCCAATATCTATGCCCCAAACACGAATCAGGGGCCCTTTTTTACGCGCTTGAAAGCCCTACTGGCGGATTTTGCAAAAGGCCCTATTGTTTTGGGTGGGGACTGTAACACGCCTCTGGTACCCCATTTGGATTCCACGGGTCGTGCTGGGGGGGGAGTGGGGGGATCGGCCAGAGCCCTTCAACGCTTAATGTCCGACTTAGGCCTGCGGGATGTATGGAGAGATGCCCATGCGGGAGAGAGAGGTTATACTTACTACTCCCCGGTCCATCAGGTCCATACTCGCATTGATTATTTTCTACTGGACCAGCGCCTGATGGACGGGAGAGTACAGGCTGGACTCGGAGCGCTAACCTGGTCAGACCACGCCCCGTGCTGGCTTTCCCTCCCGGACGGCATGTGTAGTGAGTCTCGCCCTCTCTGGCGTTTAGACGTGAGGTTCCTACGGCGGCAGGGTGCTGTACAGGACCATGCCCACTTTATTCAGGAATTCTTTGAACTTAATGATACGGGGGAGGTTCCCCTTCCCATGGTGTGGGATGCTTATAAGGCTACAGCCCGCGGTCAACTTCTGGCTGAGGCAACTCGCACACGCAGACTTTGGACGCGTGAACATGACCATCTGGTGCGGGAATCCGCTCGCCTAGGCTTGGAGCACGCTCAAACCGGGTCGCGGCAGGTCCTACGTCAGTGGCGGACAGTCCGAGCGAATTTAGATGCATGTATGCAGAGAGAACTAGATAATAAGCGCCGGAAACTAAGGCAAACTTTCTACGAACATGGGAACAAAACTGGCCGCCTTTTGGCTTTGCGCTTGCATCAACAACAATCCTCGAGAGTGGTCCGTGAATTACGTGATGCAGGAGGACAGAGGAGGGTCCTCTCCCGGGAGATTCGTGAGCTTTTTGCCGATTACTTGGAGCGGCTCTACAAAGCTGAGCCCTCTGGTAGGGACCACTTGAAGGATTATCTTCAGGGGACTGCCCTACCGCGTCTGTCTGATTCTGACCGGGCTCAGTTGGACTCAGAATTTACGATTGATGAGGTGGAAAATGCAATCCGGCATTTGAAAAAACTGGCAGCGCGCCGGGTAGTGATGGATTTCCGGCGGAATACTATAAAAAGTTCCGAACGCACCTGGCACCATCCCTGACCTGTCTGTTTAATGAGGTCTTGGGGGCAGCCTCCCTTCCACCATCCCAGCGTGAGGCATTGGTCGTGATGATACCCAAGCCCGGCAAACCCCTGCATGATGCGGCGTCGTACCGCCCCATCTCCTTGTTAAACGTCGACGTAAAAATTTATGCTTCTGTGCTGGCTGCACGTTTGAATCGGGTTCTTCCGGGCTTGGTTCATCCCGACCAGGTTGGCTTTGTGCCGGGTCGTCAGGCCGCGGACAACATCCGGCGTATGTTACAAGTTATTCATGTGGCCCGGCGGGACCCGCAACCAACGTTGCTAGTGGGCATTGACGCTGAAAAAGCCTTCGACCGGGTGGATTGGGAATATTTATGGTGTGTTCTGGAGCTAATGGGCTTTGGCCCTAACTATATTGGCTGGGTTCGTAGCCTCTACTAGCAGCCCCGGGCGTGCGTTCGGATTAATGGGGGACACTCGCGGCATTTCTTTTTGGAGAGAGGTACACGTCAGGGTTGCCCTCTGTCCCCCCTGCTTTTCGCCTTAGCGATGGAACCCCTGGCCCAGAGCTTTCGAGATCACCCGGGATTGCGAGGGGTCCGCATTGGTTCCGCGGAATACCGGATCGCGCTCTTTGCGGATGATATCATTTTATCCTTGGTGAATCCGTCTGCTTCTCTCCCCATCGCGATGCAGCTGTTCGCGGATTTCTCTCGGGTCTCCGGCTTTAAAATCAATTATGCTAAATCGGAGATCTTGAATGTTGGGGTCCCTGGGGCGGTTTGTGCGGAGCTTCGAGAGGCTTACCCTCTTCGCTGGGTGCCTGGCACTCTTCGATATTTAGGGGTGAATTTGACTGTGGAACGGGCGGATCTTTTCAAAGCTAACTATGATCCCTTGCTTCGTCAGGTCCGGCGGGACTTGGAGGTCTGGAACGGCCTACTCCTTTCCTGGTTTGGACGTATAGCCGTTGTCAAGATGGTGGTTGTCCCACGTTTCCTTTACTTCTTTCAGGTTCTCCCGATCCCTATCCCGCGAGCTACTCTGGCGGCCTGGCAAAAGTTACTCATGAAGTTTGTGTGGCACTATCGTCGCCCGCGCCTAGCGCAGCAGGTTCTCTTTGCCCGTACGCGTACCGGCGGTATGGGAATGCCCAATTTATCTTGGTACTATGCGGCAGCGCAGTGTCGGGCGGGGTGGAATGGATGATTGCCGATAGCACTAAGCGATGGGTGCAGATGGAAATGAGTCTGGTGGGGGGAGCGGGGTTGGGGGACTGGCTGTGGCTTGGACCACGACTCCGCCGCGGCAAGTGCACTAGTAACCCTTATGTTTCTCATACCCTCCGTTGCTGGGATCAACATTTTCGATCACGTGATGTGGACATATCCCCTTTAGCCCCTATAGTTGATAACACCTCCTTCCCACCGGGTTTAAGTGATGTAGCTTTTCGGCAATGGGGACACCTTGGTCTCAGCCGGGTCGGTCAATTTTTTGCAGATGGTCGGTTGCAACCCTTTCATGCCCTACAGGCCGAATTTGATCTTCCGGCTGGGCATCTCTACCAATACCTGCAGGTGACGCATTGGGTCAATTCTAGGTCCGTTCGACCCCACGTTGCTCGAAACCTGACAGACCTGGAGCGCTACTGTGAGGGGTGTACTACTACTAGGGGTCTTGTGGCGACCCTATATGCCCATTTGCAGGGGGCCCAGAAGTGCCCCACACGGCATAGGGTGCTCTGGAGCTCTGACCTGGGTCTCTCCTATACTGATCAGCAGTGGGAGACAGTGGAAAAGCGCCTGTGGCAGAGCTCGGTTGCGACTAATGCCCGAGAAACAAACTATAAATTGCTGTATCGTTGGTATATGACTCCGGCGCGGATCGCTCGTATGTATCCCGGGGCTGGGGACCTCTGTTGGCGTAACTGTGGGCAGCGGGGTACCCTGGGACACATTTGGTGGGCGTGCCCCCGCATTCGCTCTTTTTGGAAAGGTGTACAGTTCCGGCTGCAGATGCTTTTGGGACTGAGTATCCCCTGGGATCCGGGGATTTTCCTTTTTGGGGCCATGTGCCGGGCGGCCGGGCTTTGCAACTTGCCTTACTCCGGCACGGCTTGAATGCGGCTCGGCTATCCCTGGCAGCGGCCTGGAAGCAAGCTTTGGCCCCCTCTTTCCAGGTCTGGCTGGAACGCATGTGGGATACATACTCTATGGAACGAGGGGTAGCGGTTGGCAGAATGCGCCTGGCTCGTTTTGAATTGGTGTGGGCGCCCTTTGTGTCGCGTTATGGTGCGTGATAGTCCAGGATAAACGGGGATACTACACTGACCTCTTCGGCGGTTGGCCCCTTCTCTGTGTTCTCACACTCACCTCTGTCCCGAGCTCTGACCTCCACAAGTCATAGATGGGGGGGTTGGGAGGTGGGGGTGGGGGGTCCCGGGTTCGGGATGACATGGGGGGGTAGGGAGGTTGTGGGGGGTGGGGGTCCAGGTTTCTTCATTATAAACGTATAAAAATGAAGACATATTGTAGGTTGCTGTTGTGACCTGATGTTGTAATGTTACTGTTGCATCCTTCTTTTTTGAGGATCCTGGCGGTTACTGTATTTTTGTATTCTTTGGAAGTCTTTCAATAAAAAAAAAAAAAGAAAAGGAGAATGTACGCCTGTTTTTGATTGTCAATTCCTTTTAGGAGTGTATCTATTAATACTGCTAGAAGCGTTTCTACTCCATGGCGGGGCCGGAAACCATATTGTTGTTCATCAAGTGGGTAAGATAAGTCTATGAATTCCTGTGTCTGTAGTTGCACTACCTTTTCAATTACTTTGGCCAAGAATGGTATGCTAGAAATGGGCCTATATGATGTTGGCAATGTTTTATCTAGTTTGCAGTTCTTTAAAATTGGACGTATTTGTGCATGTTTGAGCGGGGATGGAAGGTATCCTTGAGTGAGTGAGAGGTTTACTATTGGGAGAATATAGGATAGTAGAGTTGGTAGTGTGTTTTTATCCATGATATTGGGCATGGATCTAAGTTTGAAGTTGTGGTATTTAGGCTGGAGATGATTGTTTTAATGACACTTTTGAAATGGGGTAAAATTCTGACCATTCATCAACAGGTTGATAAGTGATGTTAATATTTTCTGAGGGCATGGCTGGTTTCTTAGATTTGTTTTGATAATGGTTAGCTAGGGTTTGAACTGAGATGTCTGTGATTTCGTTGCTAGAAGTTTGCTCGTTATTGGTTAGTTTTCTGACTATGGAAAATAGCTCCCTCGGTCTATTGTATGATTTTGTTAAGATTGCTGCGTAATAGTTTTTCTTTGTGCTGTCAATTGTTTGTTTGTAATTTGTTAGATAGTTACTGTATATTTCCTTGTGTACAGACAGCTTGGTTTTTCTCCATTTCGTTTCAAGTTTTCTTAGTTCTTTTTTCATTTGTCTTAGAGTGCTATTAAACCATGGTGAACTATTTGTTTTGGTGTATCTGGTCATTTTATTAGGTTGTTTATTTATAGCTGCATTATTTATAGTATCATTCCAGTTGTTAACAGCATCATCCAAATTAGTTGTTGATAAGAAGTAGGGGATTGTTGAGTCAAGGAAGTCTGTTTCATTAAATTTTTTGAATTTTGAAGTAGTGGTGCTTCTTATGTGATTATTGCTGCTGGGGATGGGATATGAGAGATTTATTTTGATGATAAAATGATCAGACCAAGGTGTCTCTATGCATTCAGTGGAATTTGAGTTAACTAGCTTGAAGAGTATCTCAGGGAGAAGAACCAAATCTAATGTTCCTCCTTTGATATGTGTTGCCGTTTTAATTATTTGATGGTACTCTATGTCTGCTATGGTGTCTAGGAATAGTTTAGAGTCTGATGATGGTAGTGACGGAAGGTTAAAATCGCCTAGCATGATCACAGGATTTTGGTCAGTAGATGAACTGAGGAGTTCAATAAGAGAATCCAGGCCATCTGTTTTATTGTCTGGGGGTCTATATATTAAGCAAATTTTTATGAGGCCGATTTTTATTAATAATGTGTCTATGTTATTTCTATGTTAGTAAACAACATACTTTTCTATTAGATTTTATGACTGGGGTAGCCTTGAAAGTGGAAATCCTCTTCAGGATTGGCACATGTGGTGGAGCTTGGTATGTCTATATTCTAAATATGAAAGGGCATGTAAGCTCTCAAACCGGGTAGGGCAATCCAATCTAATGTACAAAAATGGAAACCTCTGGAAGATTTTGCATTGTGTCCATATAGGAACAGACTCACCAGGGAGCTACAATGAGCAATTTAGTAATAAAACATTAAACTGGTATGCATATTACTATGCTAGTTGTTGTTCAAAGCATTAGGGAGTGTAATAGGACTTGACAGTCTGCAAAGGTAATTGCTTTGATAACCCAAAGGGTCGGGAAGGAAGGGATGTTGATTGGTTGGACAATGTTTGTTATTGGTTGTATTTTGTAAAAAGTTAAATAAAACACTTAAAATGAAGACAAAGTGGAAGAAAGAGGTGATGAGATGATAGTGGAAAGAGTCAATGGATTGATAGCATGAAGATTCCTAAAAAGGTAGGAGGAGACAGAGCAAGCTTGAGGCGGGGAATGATGAAGGATGAAACTTAGGAGATGATGATCAGATAAGGGAAGAACTGAGGTACAGAAATTGGAGGGTAAACAGTTAGAGAAGAAAACCAAGTCAAAGCAGTGACCATGCTGATGAGTAGGAGCAGAAGAGCAAAGTTGGAGATTGGAAGAGGAAGTAAGGGAAAGGAGTTTAGAAACATACGGGTCAGAGAGGTTATCAACATGAGTATTGAAGTCACCAAAAATGAGCGAGGGGGGAATAAGAATCTAGAAATAGGGAAAGCCAGGAGTCAAAGTCAGTGAGAAAGGTAGAGATGGACTTATCAGGGGGGTCTATAAATAGCAGCTATCTGGAGAGATTAAAAAGGTGGATGGAATGGACTTCAAAGGTAGAAAAAGACTGAGAGAGAGGAAGGAGGGGGGATTGGAATTGGCAGGAAGGAGAAAACAGAAATCCAACCCCACCACAGCCGGTGGCATGAGGAGTGTGGGGAAATTGGTAGCCACCATGACAGAGAGCAGCAACTGAAGGAGGGTCATCAGGGAGGAGCCATGTTTCAGTAAGAGCTAGAAGACTGAAGGAGTTAGAAATGAAAAGGTCATGAGTAAATCTGAGTTTATTAGAAATGGAATGTGCATTCCATAATGCACAGCAGACAGGGAGAGAGGTGGGGGAGAGGAGAGGAATATAGATGAGATTAGAACAGTTGAGAGAGGGATGAGAGTGAGAGAGTAGTCTAGGAGGGCCAGGGTTAGGATTAATGTCACCAGAAGAAAGAAAGAGAAGGAGGAGAAGAGTGTGAGGCAGAGAGGAGATCGAATGGTGAAAATGAGGATGAGGTATTTTTAGAGAGGAGGGAGAAGGAAGAAAAAGATGGAGTTCAAGAGCTGAGGAAAGGAAGACAAGATTGGGGAAGTGATTTGCAGGGAAGAGAGGGAAATAAGGAGGGGGGTATGACAAAGTTGGTATGAGAAAGAAGGCTAGGGAGTGACAAAAAGAAAAAATAATGCAGAGCCATAGCAGAGAAGAGATGGAGGGGGAAGCAGAAGAATTAATATAAGAACTGTCTTAACAGGCACAGGCAGTGCTGCATAGACAAATGCAGGAGACTGTCCTTTCAATTAATCTAATGCAGATACACACAATAATTAGGTCAATGTATGAATAGACTGAGCCTGTTAACCGATAGCACATAGTTGCTGGTATAGTCCAGATAGATAGCACTGTGATACACCTCTCGTGACAGTACATGTAGCTTGCTAGAGGTTCAACCAGATTAGGATGGTCTTCAGGTCTCGCTCTTTCCTCTTGGTCAGGCACGGCATTTGCAGACAGGTGGCTCTGCGGGGGCGATAGTAGTAGTAGCTTCTGTTTCTTTGTCTGCTTCTCCCTCTCCCACTCTGCAGAAGGGGCTGCCAGAATCCCAGGACAGAGAACCACTAGATGCTGCTGGCTGTGCCGCAATATCTACTGAGCAGAAGGCCCTATGAAGTTTGATTTTTGGTGACAATGCCCCTTCTGATAGACTCAGGCAGCACTCTTAATACTACAATTACAACTACTATAGATCATCTGTATCATGCTACAAAGCTATAAGGGCAGCTAGGGTCTGGTAGGCCTCGTTAAGCATATGCCACCTCAGCCTGCTGAGTCAGGTCTCTCCCCATCACGTGTTGTGTGCGGCCAGACTGTTCCCCACACTCCCTCGGCGGTACTGCAGAATGTCTGGTTAATGGTATATACTGGCAGCCAGTTTGCAGGCTACTAGACATGGGATGAGCAGCTCCGATAGAGGAGGGGGGGTTCACTTTCTTTCACTCCTCCTGCGCATCTCCAATACAGTGGCGGTACAGCGAGGCGCCAGTGGCAGCAGTCCCAGCGGGAAAACAAAGTAAGTGGTGGGGGATGCAAGGGTGGCTGTGTACTGCAGCAACTGGTAACAGTCGGTGCTTCAGGTCTCTGTTAGGTAGGCAAGTCAGGCAGCATAGTGCAGACACAGCCTCAGTCAGGCCACACACTCAGCACCATCTGCTAAACATGGAATTCTGGCCACTAGGAAGCCCCGGTGAATCCACTAGCCCAGATGAGCAAACACTATCAAAAGTGACCCCAAAACTGTCAACGAGGCCTCAAATACCGCAATGGTAGGCTGCAGGTGTGCCGAGCTCAGGGGTTAGGCAGCCATTTTCTTCTAACGGCTCCTTTTAGATATATATATATATAGGCGCTGCTATCTGAATGCTGTTAGATTGATTTAGATGGATTAGTCAAAGGTCTTATTGATAGGAAAAGTTTTAATCCCTTTCTTAAATTTTGTATATGAACTCTTTAAAGAAAGATCCTGTGGAAGTGAATTCCAGAGATATAGAGTGTTTGATGGCTGAAGGCAGATCTGAAAAAATACAAGCTTCAGTCTTGTTTTTACAGGCATGGCAAAATAATTACCTTGTGAAGATCTTAATGTCATCTGGGGGATATCATGTATTCCACATGGGGCTGAACTTTCGATATTGAATAAATGTGGTCAAATTAAGGCATTCTGTTTGTACAGGGCATTAGCATTTCAATAGTACATAAAAAATTATCCTTTGCCATTAGCCAAGGAAAATACTGTATTTAAGAAGAAGCGTAGAAACAAAAAAATGGCAGCAGAGAAAGACTATATGACCTATCCAGTCAGCTCTTCCATACCAATTACTAAGCTTTACTTTCCCTTTTATCACTCAGAGATAGTCTGTATTTGTTCCATTCTTTCTTGAATTCAAATACATTCCTCATCTCTACCACCTTCACTGGGAGTCTATTCCATGCATCTAGCACTCCTTCCATATAGAAATATTTCCTCAAATTACTCATGAGTCTGTCCCCTTTCACTGTCATCTTATGACCCTTTGTTTGAAAGGTTTTTTTTTTTCAATTGAAAGAGGCTCTCTAATGTGCATTTATGCCATGCAGGTGTCTTCTTTCCCCTCTCTCGCCTTCTTCCAAAGAATACTGAGATCTCTAGGTCTGTCTCCATATGCCTTATCATGAAGACCACAGACCACTTTAGTAGCCACCCTCTGCACCAGCTCCATCCTGTTTATATCCTTTTTAGGTGTGGTCTCCAGAACTGCACACAGTACTCCAAATAAAATCTCACCAGAGGCACTATTACCTCCTTTTTCCTGTTGGCCATTCCTATCCACATGCATCCAAACATGCTTCTGGCTTTTCCTGTCGCCTTTTCTACCTGTTTAGCCACCTTAAAGTCATCAGAAACAATCACCCTCAGGTACCGTTCTTCTTTTATGGACAGAGGTTCTGCACCCCCCCCAGTGTAGTACAACTCCCTTGGATTTCTGCAGCCCAAATGTATGAACCTACATTTTTTAGCATTAAATCTTAGCTGACAAATTCTCAACCATTCTTCAAACTTCACTTGATCCTTCCTCATGTTATCTATACCTTCCTGGGTGACTATTCTATTGCAGATTTGGTATCAGCCACAAAGAACAAACCTTACCTGATAGCCCTTTTATAATATCAGTTGCAAAAATGTTAAAAAAATTGGACTAAGGACAGATCTCTATGGCACACACCTGGTAACATCATTCTCCTCATTTACTTGTCCCCTTTACTCACTTAACCCTGTACTCACTTAACTCACTTAAGAGGGAGGAGTAGCCTAGTGGAAGAGGGAGGAGTAGCATAGTGGTTGGGGCAGGGTACTTCAGGACAGAAGGTCAGGGGTTCAAATCCCACTAGAGGACAGCAACTTTGGGCCAGAAGGACTGGGGTTTCTAGTCCTACAGATGCTCCTTGTGGTCTTGGGCAAGCCACTTAACCCTCCATTGCCCATGTTCCCTGTAAGTATTAGTGCATGTGTCTCATATCCCCCAATTGTGTTGTGACCACTTTGATTGAAGGATAAGGCAGCATACAAAACTGTCTAAATAAATAAAAAGTAAAATAACCAGTTTCTAACCCAGTTAGTCACTTTCGGGTCCATCCATAAGGTGTTCAAGTTATTTATAAATTGCCTGTGCAGAACAATGTCAAAGGCTTTATTGAAATCTAAGTAGAGTACATCTAATGCTCTTCAATCCAACTCTGTGGTCACCTAGTTAAATAAATTAATCAGATTTCCCAAGCAAGATCTGCCTCTAGTAAAATCATGCTGACCCAGATCCTGCAACCCTCTGTTTTAGCAGCATTTCCATTAATTTATTAACCACAGAGGTCAGACCAACTGGCCTGTAATTCTCAGCCTCATCCATTCTTGCGCGTTTGTGTAGAGGGACCACATGTGCCATCTCCAGCCCTCTGGGATCACTCCTGTCTCTAATGAAGCATTGAAAAGGTCATACAGGAAGCCACTAGAACATCCCTATGTTCTTTTTATACTCTTGGGTGTATCCCATCAGGACTCATCACAGTCTACTTTATTTAGCTAGCTCCTCGCAAACACAGTCTTCTGAAAATTGTTCAAGATTCACCTCACTTCTGTTCCTATTGTGAGTATTTTTTGAGGTCCCTCTGCTGGCCCTTGATCTGTGAACACAGAACAGAAATATTTGTTGAGCATATTCCTTCCTTTCATCGTTAAGTCTGACAATGCCACTTTTGTATTTCCTCCTCTCACTAGCTTATCTGAAAAATGCTTGTCCCCCCGTTTTACTGCAGTCTACTTTTTCTTATATTTCTATCTTTGCTTTCCTAAATACTTGGGGAAGAAGAAGAACAACCCTCCGCAGAAATCACAGTACTCACCAGAACAGCACAGGGAGGACACAGTCACACCTCTTAAAAACAAAAAAAACCCCTTTTATTTCATAAAACCTTCAAAGGTACAGATCTGACTTGGCCAAGTTTTGGCTGTCAGTCCAATAAGATTCAATTGCATATATACTCCAATGGCAGTCAGGACATTGTAACAAATAAAAAACAGCAGCTGAAAGCTCAATAAGTACTTCTCAGGTATGCCTTCGACATCTACTGAGAAAGAGCATAGGGAGAGAAATGGGCAGCAGAAGAAAGGAGGTGATAGTGCCTCTGTATTAGTCTTTGGTGCGTCCTCATTTGGAGTATTGTGTGCAATTTTGGAGACTGCCCCTTCAAAAGGACATAAACAGGTTGGAGTCTGTACAGAGGGTGGCTACTAAAATGGTTAGTAGTCTTCAGTATAAAGCATATGAGGAGAGGCTTAAGGATCTTAATATGTACACCTTACAGGAAAGCTGGGACAGAGGTGATATGATTGAGACATTTAAATACCTACCTGGCATAAATGCACAGGAGGAGAGCCTCTTGTGATTGAAAGAAAGCTCTGCTATGAGAGGACATGGAATGAGAGTGAAAGGAGATAGATTCAGGAGTGATATGCGGAAATATTTCTTTATGGAAAGAATGGTGGATCCATTGAATAGTCTTCCAGTGGAGGTGGTAGAGATGAGGACAGTATCTGAATTCAAAGAAGCATGGGACAAACACAGAGGATCTCTAAAGCAAAAAAGGGGAATGTTGTAGTGGTTGATATGGAAGGACAGACTAGATATTCCATGTGGTCTTTTTCTATCATCATGCTTCTATGTTTCTATGACAAAGTTAGTTTTCCTACAGTCTAGGACCATCACTTTTGAATGAGCTATCTCAGTTCTCATCCTAATACTGAACCATATCATCCAATGATAACTGGATGCAAGATGATCACCGGACACTCTCCCTATTCATATGCACTATGTTCATTATTGGCCCCTCCCATTTGGGTTCCATTACCAGTTGCCAAAATAGTTCTCCCGTGGAAAATCCAGAATCTCTTTGTTTAAATGACACTGCAGTAGGGATGTCCCAATATTACTTCTTTCATAGCGATTACTGTGAATGTTTCAAGTAAATCTCTGCTCATTTCTTATGCCTGTGAAGAACATCTGTATTTCACATTAATGCAAATGGATGCTCCATTCCCTCTTCCCAGTTTACCCCTCTGTGCCTCCTCCTTCCCTCATAAGCCCTGCAATTCTGTTGCTTTAATATGCTTTTTTTTTTTTTTTGCATAAAGGGCTACTCCCCCTCTCTTTCCTCCTATGCTGCCCACCAGGCCAGCTTCGGATGTTACATAGAAACATAGAAATATGACGGCAGAAAAAGACCACATGGCCTGTCTAGTCTGCCCTTCCATATAACCCACTACAAGAGTCCCTTTTTTCCTTTAGAGAGCCTCTGTGTTTGTCCCATGCATTTTGAATTAAGATACTGTCCTCATCTTTACCACCTCCACTGGGAGACTATTCCATGAATATACCACTCTTTCCGTAAAGAAATATTTCCGCATATTACTCCTGAGTCTATCCCCCTTTACCCTCATCCTGTGTCCCCTCATAGCAGAGTCTGCTTTCAATTGAAAGAGGCTCTCCTCTTGTGCACTTAAGCCATGGAGCCATTTAAACATCTCAATCATATCACCTCTGTCCTGCCTTTCCTCTAAAGTATACATATTAAGGCTCTTAAGCCTGTCCTCATATGATTTATAACAAAGACCATTAACCATTTTAGTAGCCACCCTCTGCACTGACTCCAACCTGTTTATATCCTTTTGAAGGTAAGGTCTCCAGAATTGCACACAATGCTACAAATGAGGTTGCACCAAAGACTTATACAGAGGTACTATCATCTCCTTTCTCTGCTGGCCATTCCTCTCACTATGCACCCAAACATCCTTCTGACTGTTGCCGTCACCTTTTCTACCTGTTTAGCTACTTTAAGATCATCAGGCACAATCACGCCTAGATCCCATTCTTCTTTCATGGACAGAAGTATGTCACCCCCTATACTGTACTGCTCCCTTGGATTGTTGCAGCCCAAATGCATAACCCTACATTTTTTAACATTAAATCTCAGCTGCCAAATTCTAGACAATTCTTCAAGCTTAGTATATCCCTGCTCATGCTATTTACACCTTCCTGGGTGTCTATACTGTTGTAGGTTTTGGTATCATCTGCAATTAGGCAAACTATACCCAACCACCCTTCTGTAATATCACTAACAAAGATGTTAAAAAGAATCGGACCAAGGACAGATCCCTGCGGCACTCCACTGGTAACCTCCTTCTCCTCAGAGTGAATTCCATTTACCTGCGCTCTTTGTCGCCTCCCACTCAACCAATTTCTAACCGAAGCAGTAACTTTAGGGTCCATCCTAAGGGTGCTTAATTTGTTTATAAGTCACCTGTGGGGAACAGTATCAAATGCTTAACCGAAAACTAAATGCACCACATCTAGGGCTCTCCCTCAGTACACCTCCCTGGTCACCCAGTCAAAGAAATCAATCAGATTTGTCTGACAAGACCTGTCCCTGGTGAATCCATGCTGCCTCGGATCCTGCAATCTGTTGGACTCTAGAAACCTCACTATTTCCTCTTTCAGCAGCATTTCCAATAATTTACTCACCATGGAATTTAAACTAACTGGCCTCTAGTTTTCAACCACATCCTTACTTCTGCTTTTGTGTAAAGGGATCCTTGTGTAAAGGATGACCTTCAAAGCCATTAACAAAACAGCCTTCACCTCACTAACTGACCTTCTCCACCCCGCCCCAGCAAACAGGGCAAGGAGGGCATTTGCCATCAATACCCTACAGATCCCCAAGGAAATAATTAAATGTACCCAGGCAACAACCAACCAAGCTTTCAGATTCTATCTCCCAGCTGCTGGAATGCACTCCCACCCTCCATCTGGGTGGTCACTGACCTTGCCCAATTCAGAAAGGCACTAAAACATCATCTCTTTCTTCTACACTACTCTCAACCCAGCTCTTCAATCCCACCCACCAATTACCTTACCAGGAAAGAGTAATCCGCAAACAGCCCAATGCAAATATTGTAAATAGCTGTACATAACTGTAGATAGTTACCCCAGTTGAGTCCAAGTTTTACTCTCCCGTTTCAATGTAAGTGCATATCAGAGCGCCTGTTAAGCACAAATCTGTTGTAATGTAAACCACACTCATTTTAAATAGTGCGGTATATAAAAACAATAAATAAATACATAAATAAATAAAATAAAATATGCCTCTCTGCAGTCCTCTGGCACCACCCCTGACGCCAAAGAGGCATTGAAAAGATCAGTCAGTGGAGCTGCTAGAACGTCCCCTAGTTCCTTCAGTATTCTCGGTTGTATCCCATCTGGTTCTATCACTTTGTCCACTTTCAGTTTAGCTAGTTCCTCACGAACACAGTCCTCTGAAAATCATTTGAGATGCCCCTTGTTTTTGTTCCTGTTTATGGGTGTGGTCTGAGGTCCTGCTCCCGGTCCTTCATCTGTGAACACAGAACAGAAATATTTGTTAAGCAATTTTGCTTTATCTTTTTCAACTTCTACATATTCCTCCCCTTCACCCTTGAGTCTGACAATACCACTTTTGCCCTTCCCCCTCTCAATAAAATATCTGAAAAATGTCTTATCCCCCCATTTTATTGCATTGGCTATAACTTCTTCTTTTTGTACCTTTGCTTTCCTGACTATTTTGCCAACCTCTCTAAGTTTTTCCAAATACAGATGCCTGCCTTCCTCTCTCTGTGATCTCTTATATTTCATGAAGGCCTCCCTCTTTTTCTTCACCTTTTCAGCTATTTCTTTTGAGAACCACACTGGCCTCCTTTTCCTTTTATTTAACATTCGGAGAAAAAGGTTGGTTGCCCTTAAAATATCCCCTTTCAGTTTTGCCCACTGTTTTTCTACATTCCCCAGCTGTTCCCATCCTCCTAACGACTCCTTGAGGTATTGGCCCATCTTAGCAAAGTTAGTTTTACTAAAGTCTAGGACCCTTGCTTTTGAATGGATTTTAACATCCCTAGTCCTAATACTGAACCACACCATCACTGGATACAAGATGATCTCCGACTACAACATCAGAAACACTTTCCCCATTGATAAGCACCAAGTCCAGTATGGCTCCTTCACGTGTGTGTTCTTTTACCAGTTGCCTAAATACTTCTTCCTGTAAAGAATCCAGGATCTCTTTGCTTCTAGATGACACTGCAGCAGGGATGCACTAATCAACATCTGGCATACTGAAATCCCCTATCAGCAGCACTTCCCCTTTGCTGGCAATGTTGCGTATGTCTTCTATTAAATCTCAGTCCGCGTCTTCTCCCTGTGATGAAGGCCTGTGTATCACACCAATGCAAATGGATTTCTCTTTCCCTCTTTCTAGTTTAACCCCACACTGCCTCCTCTCTCCCTTTTAAGCCATGTATTTCCATAGCTTTTTATATCATTTTTTACATTTAGTGCCACTCCTCCTCCCTTTCTTCCTATCCTGTCCTTTCTAAATAACCTATATCCTGGTATAGTTCTATCCCAGTCATGGTTGTCCGTAAACCATATCTCTATAACTGCCACTAAATCCAAGTCAGCCTCTCCCATTAAAGCCTCAACAGCTGGGATCTTATTTCCCATGCTACGGGCATTTATAGAAACTGTGTTTGCAGATGTTTCCCCTTTTACCTATTTCTATAAAGGTATTTAATGTTTCACTTACCTGGGTGCTTTCTTCACCCATCCCCAATGAATCTAGTTTAAAGTCCTCTTCAATAGGTTAGCTATGTTGCAGAAGCAATGTTCTCAACTCTCAAATGGATGGAATTGTTTATGGGTGACCCATAATGGATAGATTCAAGACCCTTGAATGCAGGGTTTTGAACTAGCCATTGTGGAAAGCCCCTGAAACAGGGATTTCATTGCAATGACCAGACTAGGTAGGTTACAGGGAAAAGAAAAAAAAAGGTGGCCTTCAGGTAGTTGGGCAGGAAGGTTCATAGTGCCAGTTCCCAGCCTTTGTTCCCATTGAGCTAGAAGTACAAAGGAGCAGGAGGAAACAACTGAATCCACCCCCCTCCCCCCAAGAATTCTATATAACATGCTATAGAATGTATCTTTAGGCTGCCATAGAGAACCTGGAACCATTTAATTAAAAAATAAGAATTACCTCAAGCTCCTTTTTGACTGGTGATTTATGAAACAAAGTAATAATGTAAATATAAACAAGTAAATCCATGAAATATAGCCTATAAGAAAAAAACAATCAAAATAGTAATAGACAAAAATTTTCAATAACATTTTACTAATGCATATTTTACTGTTGGGGCCACTAAGTTGAGGTAAATGATTATTGCTGGATGGTGAATTCCCTGATAAATAAATAATGCAACCTGTGATCAACCTTGCAAACTGCATTATTCTGTTCCCCAGGAGAATTGAGATGCTAACATGCGGTCTGATATTCCTGGGGAGCCATCTTAAAGGTGTTGTAAATTCGAACCATCAGCATGGACCCCCTTATCCCTCACAGATTACCCACTGACTAGAGAATGAAGTTTAAATTACTACCTTTGACTTTTTGCACTCCGAAGAAACAACTGCTGCTTTATTTAAAAGACAAACTGATTTAATGTGTTCCAGCTAGACAGCTCTAATCATCCCAGGGTGCTCTCCTATCTCTGCCTTTTTATCAGAAATGTGGCACTCCAAAACCCATTCCAAGGCTATTTTTATATGCTGCTCCATTATTATGGAATTCTATCCAAAAGAACTACAACATATTGAAGATTATTTAGCTTTTATGAAAGGTTGCAAGAAGTTGTTTTAAACGGCATTTAGTTGATGGATTTTTTAAAAATCATTATGTCTATTTTAGTTTACTCTTGTGTTTTGTATTTATTTTGAATATTTTAATTGCATGTATATCTAGGGCTCCTTTTACTAAACACAGCTAAGGTTTCACACTTAAGTGTTACAAATGCATGTAAAGTGCAAAACCTTCATGTTAGCTGTTGGAGTGTGACCAGTACGTTCCTGGCAGCTCATGCACGAGTGGATTCTGTTATGAGTGGCAAAGTAACATTGGGGTACCTAAAGGCACCTATAGAGGTACTGTTAGGTGAACCCATGCTAAATGCCACGTTTACTGCATGCACATGCTAAAGTGTTCACAATGTCCACGTTCCGCCTCTACCCACCCGCTGCCCACACTGCATTCAGTAGCTGACATGCCCGCTCGTTAGGGTTCACTGGGCCAGTTACCACTTGCTGAAGCATGTGTTAACTGGTTATCAACATTTAGTAAAAGGGCCCCTTATTGTAGTGTGTTATGTTCTGTATGTTGATTTACTTTATATGCATACATGTAGAGGGGAATTTTAGAAAGGACAATCAAGTGCAAACATGGATGTGCCTGATATGGATGTCTGTGTGTGTGGGGGGGGGGGGGTGGTGGTGGTAGGGGCTTCTACATAGACATCCCCAGAACCAAACTTCAGAACCTTAACATCAAGGATAGCCTAATGGTTAGCATAGTGGGCTAGAAACAAGGCAGTCAAGGTTCAAGTCCCACTGCATCTCTTATTGACATTATGCCGAGTACTGGGGGATGATGGAGCGCTTTCTTCTCTACACCCTCTGGATGTTTTTCAGCCAAAACAAACATTTTTCAAATGCCTGTTCCTGCCTGGAGCAGGCCTAAACTTTGACGCAACACCAGATATCTATGACATTTCTGAGATCAGGTGGGGACATCTAGGTTCCTGGGAACACCCAAGCCATGCTTCCACCACACCCCCGTTCAGACTTGGACGTCCCTAGAGCTGGCTTCTAAAATGTCTCCGGGGATGTCTCTGTGCTCATTTTCAGACATCCAAAGCATGTATAGGGTTTTCAAAATTACCCCATAGTGTTTCTTTTGATCAATATCATATGTTGCCTTAGGTTCTGCTGAAGGGTAGGAAGAAAATAAATAAAGATATTATCTTTATAAAACAGACATAATATAGGCATTGTTTTTACTTTCTACTTAAATGACCTGTTATAAAATCAAGCCCTATAAGTGATGGGTTTTGCAAACCTGAAGTCTATAGGGAACTGATTAAAACATTGTCCTCTAAATCTCTAATTTTTGACAATTCAGGGTGGTTTTAAAGGCCTGAGACATAAAACAGTCCTCCCCTCATACTCCCCTAGGTCCAAATGAGAAGTTCACAATATTCATTTGCACTTCCCTGAAAACATTACAAGGTTGGTGTGCAAGGTCCAGGAGAAGGACCTTGGAGTGATTGTTTCTGAGGATCACAAGGTGGTGAAACAGTGTGACAAGGCAGTAGCAAAAGCCAGAAGGATGCTGGGTTGATTACAAAGAGGAATTACCAGCAGAAAGGAAGAGGTTCTAATGCCACTGTACAAGTCGCTGGTGAGGCCTCATTTGGAATATTGTATTCAGTTTTGGAGACCATATCTTGCAAAGGATATAAAAAGACTGGAAAGGGTTCAAAGGAAGGCGACCAAAATGATTTGGAGCCTGCATCAGGAGACGTATGAGAAGAGACTTGAAAACCTAAATATGTACACTCTGGAGGAGAGGAGGGATAGGGGAGATATGATTCAGACCTTTAAATACTTAGAGTATCAATGGACAAACAAACCTCTTCCAAAGACGGGGAAGCTGTAAAACTTGAGGGCATAACATGAAGCTGCAAGGGGATAAACTGAAAGGCAATGTCAGGAAATATTTTTTCACTGAGAGGGTGGTGGATGCTTGTAATGCCCTCCCGATGGAAGTGGTGGGGGCAAATACAGTGACACAATTCAAAATGGCATGGGACAGATATTGTGGATCCCTTTATAGCAACAGGATAAAATCAAAATAAACATAACTAACTATTTCAACAAATAATGGGTGACCTAAATGGAGCGGTGGGTACACACCTAAACAAAGGCATGTGGAGGGGTGACCTGCACGGAGCAGCAGATGCACCTGCTCTTGCTGCCTTGCTGGACAGACTAGATGGATCATACTGATCTTTATCTGCCATCATATACTATGTTACTAAGTAAGGACTCACTATTTTCCATATATGCATAGTAGATCTCTTTTTTAGGATCACAGCCACATATTCATTAATACAGAAGTGACATAATAGGAATGAGGAAACATTTTTGCCATCTGCCTGAAGCAGAGTTAGGTGACTACTGCAGGGATATTTTGCAAGCACTTGGTTTACCCCCAAACATTTGCTGCCAGATGAGGTCTACTCACTCTTTCAAATGATAGATCCATCCCTGGTTCATTGAACTCCTTTATGAGATTCTTTCCATCTTTAGAATGCTAATTTTCTTTTTAGCTCTTCCTCATTGACATCTGCCACAAGTACTATAACACACAAATGTTCACCATTCCTTCAACATTACAATAAAGAGAAGATCCAAGAGGGAGTGACAGGCGTGGCCCAAGGGGGGTGTGGGGCCATGTGTGGAGACTTATTGTGGGGCCTCATTTGCATAAGAAACCTCATTTGCATAAATATTTGCATAAAGTTAACATGCACTATCTTTTAGTAAACATGCCTCTTAATGAGTGTCTGCATAAAGAAAGACTACCAGATTTCTACATTACTATAATCCAGTGCCAACCGCCAGGCACATTAGGAACTACTACAAACACTGCCCATTTAGAACCCATAGCAAACCCGCCGTATCATACTAGCATTACCAGGACTCACAAAGCACCATACCCTACCTGCCAAAGGACTGGAGAGAGGCTCATGTGGTGCCTTTACACAAAAGCGGAAGTAAGGATGTGGTTGAAAACTACAGGCTGGTTAGTTTAACTTCGGTGGTGAGTAAATTATTGGAAACGCTGCTGAAAGAGAAAATAGTGAGGTTTCTGGAGTCCAGCGGATTACAGGATCCAAGGCAGCATGGATTCACCAGAGGCAGGTCTTGTCAGACAAATCTGATTGATTTCTTTGACTGGGTGACCAGGGAGTTGGACCGAGGGAGAGCTCTAGATGTGGTGTATTTAGATTTCAGTAAAACCTTTGACACTGTTCCTCACAGGCGACTTATAAACAAACTGAGCACCCTAGGGATGGACCCTAAAGTTACTGCTTGGGTTAGAAATTGGTTGGATTGGAGGCAACAAAGAGTACAAGTAAATGGAGCTCACTCTGAGGAGAAGGATGTTACCAGTGGTGTGCCCCAGGGATCTGTCCTTGGTCCGATTCTTTTTAACATCTTTGTTAGTGATATAGCGGAAGGGCTGTCGGGTAAGGTTTGCCTCTTTGCAGATGGTACCAAAATCTGCAATAGAGTAGACACCCAGGAAGGTATAGATAACATGAGGAGGGATCTAGCTAAGCTTGAAGAATGGTCTAGAATTTGGCAGCTGGGATTTAATGTTAAAAAATGTAAGGTCATGCATTTGGTCTGCAGCAATCCAAGGGAGCAATACAGTATAGGAGGTGAAGTACTTTTGTCCACTAAAGAAGAGCGGGACCTAGGCATGGTTGTGTCTGATGATCTTAAAGTAGCTAAACAGGTAGAAAAGGTGACGGCAAAAGCTAGAAGGATGCTTGGGTGCATACGGAGAGGAATAGCTAGCAGAAAAAAGGAGGTGATAATGCCTCTGTATAAGTCTTTGGTGCGACCTCATTTGAGTATGGTGTGCAATTCTGGAGACCGCACCTTCAAAAGGATGTGAACAGGATGGAGTCGGTGCAGAGGGTTGCTACTAAAATGATTAATGGGCTTCATTATAAAGCATATGAGGACAGACTTAAGGATCTTAATATGTACACCTTAGAGGAAAGGCGGGATAGAGGTGATATGATTGAGATGTTTAAATACCTCCGTGGCATAAATGTTCAGGGAGAGTGCCTTTTTCAATTGAAAGCAAGTTCTGCTATGAGGGGACATGGGATGAGGGTGAAGGGAGATAGATTCCGGAGTGATATGCGGGAATATTTCTTTACAGAAAGAGTAGTGGATCCATGGAATAGTCTCCCAGTGGAGGTGGTAGAGATGAGGACAGTAACTGAATTCAAAAAAGCATGGGACCAACACAGAGGATCTCTAAAGGTAAAAGGTGGACTGTTGTATTTGTTGTTATGGAAGGACAGACTAGATAGGCCATGTGGTCTTTTTCTGTCATCATGTTTCAATGTTTCTATCAAAAGGCAACATTGCAAATATTAAACCAATACATCCTCTAATGGGGAAAGAGAACAAGTGGCACTGTCAAACAAAAACTACATAAACAGAATACTTCAGCTCGGTTACACATGCAGAACATAGACCATTGCCAAACAAAGAACAAGGGATCACAATTTAGAAATAGGAAGACAATAATTAAACTGGAAACCCTAAAAGCCAAACTTGGAATGTACATCAACACTGCAGAAATAAAACTATAAATTAATTTCCTCTTGTGCTAAACAAAAACGCAAAGACATTAGCGATACACATTTCCCAAAGCTGACATATTCCAGTAAATAAATTCAGAATAAAAAAGTATTTTTCTACCTTTTGTTTTTTATGCATTTTATTTTTCAGTTGCAATTGCTCCAGTCACTTTCTTTTGGTTTCTTAATGTATTCTGCTAATTCTCCATTGTCTGCTGTCCATTTGTCCTTTCTTCTCTCTTCTAGCTTTTTTTCCATTCTCTCTTTATTTATTTAGACAGATTTGTATGCCACCTTTTCCTTCAATCAAGGTGGTCACGTCACAACACAATTGGAGGGTTACATTTAACATTAGGGTACGTGTAAACATTTAGACAGTACAGTTATGTGACAGTATTTAGACAGTACAGTTGAGGTAACATTTAACAAAAGTATTTACTAATGTGGTGCGATAAATTTGTTCGTGTGAATGGGATGGCTGTGTATTTAGTTGGCGGTGATGTTAGTGTTGCTATTTGGATAGGGGATGTTGCTTGAATGCTCATAGGTTTCTGTAAATAACCATGTTTTGAGGTCTTTGCGGAAGTCTGTGAGGTCTTCTAAAGCTCTCAGGCTCATTGGTAGGGAGTTCCATAGAGAGGATGCTAGTAGTGATGGTGCTCTTTTTGAGGTTGTTTGTTTGGTTTTGTGATAGCATGCAGGGGTGCTAATCATGTTGTTATTATTGGTTCTTCTTGGTCTATTGCTGATGTCTCGTTATAATGTTTTGGAGTGCGTCCACTGAGAGATGGTGAATGACTTTGAATATTATCATGATTGTTTTGTATTTAGCTCTTGTCACCATTGGGAGCCAGTGTAGTTGTTGTATGCAACATCATCAAGAACCATAATCTATGCTACCACATTTATGCTGACGACATCATGGTGTACGCTCCAGTCTACTTACTGGCACTAAATACTACAGCAATAACAAAATGCCTCAAAGACATGAATCACTGGCTGATAGCCAACAACTTAACAGTCAACTATGACAAAACTGAGGCAATGTTTGTCACCAAGAACCCCACATTCACACCTCCACAAACCATATGATAGAAGTCTATAAATTAATGAACGGAGTGGAACGGGTAAACGTAGATCGACTGTTTACATTATCAGAATATAGAAAGACTAGGGGACATGCAATGAAGCTACAGGGTAAACTATTTAAGACTAATAAAATAAAATATTGTTTCACTCAACGTGTAATCAAACTCTGGAATTTGTTACCAGAGGATGTAGTAAAGGCTGTTAGTGCAGCTGGGTTTAAAAAAGGTTTGGACAAGTTCCTGGAGGAAAGGTCCATAAACCATTATTAAGAAGGGACCCAGGATATCAATGCTTGACCTAGTACAAGCATTGCAGAACCTGTCTTTTGGGGAAACTGCTAGGTACGTATGACCTAGATTGGCCACTGTTGGAAACAGGATACTGGGCTTGATGGACCTTGGTCTGACCCAGTATGGCATTTCTTATGTTCTTATAATTGTTTGGCAGTATTTTAGTGACTCCATGGCTTTTAAGAACGTTGCAGTTTCTGTGGTGGGTGCGGATGTTAGGTTGTAGTCTCCTAGTACAACTAGAGGTTTGTGTCTTCTGTTATGTGTACATATCATTTCAATTACTATGGATAGGTGTTCAATTGTGGTTCCAGGTGGTCTGTATGTGAGGGAGATGGTTAGGTATTTGTTGGCTATAGTGAGTGTGTTGGATTCGATTGTGTTAGTGGAGGTAATTGTTTTGAATCTGAAATCCTTTCTGGTGAGTATTAGTACTCCTCCTCCTCTCTTTTGTGCTCTGATGCAGTTGAATGCTGAGTATCCTGTTGGGGTCACTTGGTTTAATATGACCTAGTCTGAGTCGTCTAGCCAGGTCTCAGTGATGCACGTTATATCAAGCTTCTTGTCGTGGATTAGGTCAAGGATAGTATTTGGTTTGTTCCTGATAGATCTGGTGTTTAGTAGAGCACATCTGATGTTTGTTGATATGATTGGGTTTGTATGTCTATTATTTGTGAGGTGAGAGGGTGTGTTACGTGTGTCCCTGTATGGTTTATGGGCTGTATTCTTTGCTTGTTGGCGTTCTTTGGATATGTGTGATTGTGGTGTGCATCTAGGTTGGGTGGTATGTGGGTTTATCAGGGGTACTTGTTTGTTTAGTCTGATGCTGTATGTGCAGAGTGCAAACATGTAGAGGAATGTGAGATAGGCCATAAAGTAGTGGGTAGTAGAGTGCATTTTATACCGTGTATTTGCTGACCTGGGTTGTAGTTTGTTGAATGGGGTAGTAGGCTTGTGTAGCGTAAGTTGTTTACGAACCATGCTATGCAAATTGGATAGCAAGTTCTATGCAATTAATCTACAAACAGTTGATTGTCCAGGCAAGGTATCAGCATTAAATTCTAAGCAATTAATCTACAAACAGTTGATCAATCTACAAGCAGTTGGTTGTCAAGGCAAAGTTCTATGCAATTAATCTACAAGCAGTTGATTGTCCAGGCAGGGTGTCATAATTAGGTTCTATGCAATTAATCAGCAAGCAGTGGATTGTTCAGGCAAGGAAACAGTGTTATCTTATGCAAGCAATGGATTGCCCAGGCAGGGCAAGGCAGCAGACTTAACTTACAATCGGTGAATTGTCTATGCAAGGTACGGCAGCGGATTTAACTTCGATGGATGATGGCTTGAGACGCTGTTATTTGGCCGCTGCTTGAAGATCCAAGAGGGAGTGACAGGGGTGGCCCAAGGGGGGTGTGGGGCCATGTGTGGAGACTTATTGTGGGGCCTCATTTGCATAAGAGACACCATTTGCATAAATATTTGCATAAAGTTAACATGCACTATCTTTTAGTAAACATGCCTTTTAATGAGTGTCTGCATAAAGAAAGACTACCAAATTTCTACATTACTATAATCCAGTGCCAACCGCCAGGCACATTAGGAAGTACTACAAACACTGCCCATTTAGAACCCATAGCAAACCCGCTGTATCATACTAGCATTACCAGGCCCCACAAAGCACCATGCCCTACCTATCAAAAGGCAACATTGCAAATATTAAACCAATACATCCTCTAATGGGGAAAGAGAACAAGTGGCACTGTCAAACAGAAACTACATAAACAGAATACTTCAGCTCAGTTACGCATGCAGAACATAGACCATCGCCAAACAAAGAACAAGGGATCACAATTTAGAAATAGGAAGACAATAATTAAACTGGGAACCCTAAAAGCCAAACTTGGAATGTACATCAACACTGCAGAAATAAAACTATAAATTAATTTCCTCTTGTACTAAACAAAAACACAAAGACATTAGCGATACACATTTCCCAAAGCTGACATATTCCAGTAAATAAATTCAGAATAAAAAAGTATTTTTCTACCTTTTGTTTTTTGTGCATTTTATTTTTCAGTTGCAATTGCTCCAGTCACTTTATTTTGGTTTCTTCATGTATTCTGCTAATTCTCCATTGTCTGCTGTCCATTTGTCCTTTCTTCTCTCTTCTAGCTTTTTTTCCATTCTCTCTTTATATCTGCTTTAACATACTGATATTTCCCTTTTTTCTCTTTCCTCCATTTCTTTCTTTATTCCTTTTTCATCCACTCAAATTTCACCCTTCATTCTCCATCCTAACTTAGGGGCATGTTTACTAAACATTCCTAACGTGCGGGGCCGCGGTAGTGTGTGTGTGCCATATAAGGAGTGGGCGGTTCAGGCAGAAAGAAGAAAAAAACCCGACCGTACGTGTGTGCGTCGCGCTAATTTGCGGGGCCCACATTAGCGTGTGGGAAGGCTAAGCGGGGCGCTGCTGAGCACATATCAGAACAGAGCTGTAGCACAACGGTGAACACACTAACCAATGGTGCAGGGGCTACAGGGTCAATCCCCCATTGTGCGCAACAAAAAGGCCAGCTGAGGCAACACCTTGAATGTGTAAAAGTGGTTCAGGAGGCAAAGTACTTTTGGACGGCATAAGGCGGCACACTGTTCGTTTTGTACGGCATAAGGCGGCGCACTGTACTATCTGGGCGGCACAAGGCGGCGCACTGTTCTTTTTGGGCGGCACAAGGCGGCGCACTGTTCATTTTGGGCGGCACAAGGCGGCGCACTAATTGTGGGCAGCAGGAGGTGGCGCGCTGATGGGCATAAGGCGGTGCGCTGATGCCAAAGCAAAGGAACACAGCCACAGCACAATGGTTAAGACACTGACCAATGGTGCAGGGACCAGGGGTTTGGTCCCTCACAATGCCCAGTGAAAAAGGCTAGCTGAGGCAGTATGTTATATGTTGTGGAGTGCTGTAGGAGGCTTTCTAATTTTATTTTGTGATAACTACTAGCAAACGCACTCTCACAGCATATTAATATAGGCGGCCCATAAGGCACATGTTACAGTGCACCGTCCGCCAAGGCACCCTAGAATGTCCCCTATAGGGCAGCATGTATGTTGCGACACAGGATAATGTATAGTGCACCCTATATGGCTGGCAACCGTAACGTGCCCTATAGGGCGCCCCATAAAGCACCCTCAGAGGCACCTTATGGGTACAGTACGCTGAGGGTGGTATTGCTGGCAGCAACATATGTACAGTAAATTAAAATAAACCTGTGGACACCCCTATCACATAACCCCACTGTGGGTTTGAACCCATGACATCTGGCTGCACAGGCAGGGACGTAACCATTGGGCTACAGCTCTATAGCTGTAAGCAGCCCCTGGCTGGCTGCAGATAGCCTGTACGTCACCTCACTGACAGTCTGCTGTTGTGAACCACCCGTACCCATGATGCACTGCACATGCAAATCAGCTGTCCACGATTGAACACAGGATGGGAAATGCACCCCTAAAGCTCCCCGGCCTTGTAGGGGGAAGTGTCCGTGTGCACCCACACAGCACCTCGGCCTGGTAGGGTGTCCTGAGTGGGTGGACAAACGGCAAAGAGTAGCTAAACACCATCACATTGTGCGGTTACTGTGCTCACCCTGAGTGTGAGATGTTGTACCCAGGACCAGGTCCACAACACCAGGCATGGCCGAATGCGGCCATGTCAGAGCTCCAAAGCAGCAATAACCTGTGGAATAGGTAGGTGCTGCATAAACATTTTGGAGATCTCTGTCTGGCTCAGTTAGTGGGGACCCCCACCCCATGGACCCCCAGGTGGATAAAACAGGGCTTCCCCTCAACAGATTCCCCACCCCAATGGCAGTAGAGTGGACCATCAACCCCAGTCCTGCTAGGGAACAGACACCCTACAGGGCAGTCCAAGCAGCTCCACACACATCCATAACACAATATCAGACAAACATTAGGCCTGGATATTCAAAGATGCACCCCACCACTATCTGATATTCACCTGCAGCAAGCCATCAGCCACTGTACCCTGCAAGGCACTCCATCACAACACATATCAGCTGTGAACAGTCTGCTGGCTGGTCCTGATGGACATGCATGCACCCACAACTGGGGTGGCAGCACACACAGACAGATAAGTCCATGAAGAGGCCCCCACAGGACACCCATACATATGACATGGGAGAATCACAATATAGCACTATGGGGGTGCCTAGCCATGCTGCCGTCACTGCACACTCAGGGTGAGAGTGATCCCCCAGCAGCACATACAGAGGTCACCCTGTCTGTGTAGGTGGTGGCCGGGCACTACCATGCCCCTGCCAGTGCCCTATGCCCTGTGCAGCTGCATCCTGGTCAGTCCACTCTGTCTGAGATATACCCATAGTCCCTTGCTACTCATTATGCACATTGGCAGGCCAATACTGGCAACAGTGTTGGCAGTGTGGGCTGTGGAAGGGGCATGCAGCCAACACCCACTGTATAGACAGACACACAATTCCACACCTATGCCATCATGGTGCTACTATTGAGGAGGTAATTAGCCTTGCCCACCAAACCGGTGCTGGGCACGGCAAGGCATGGATATGCTACGCAGTACTGCTGGGGGTCACTCCCCAGGGTGGTAAACACCGTCAGAGGCAAGGGCTGGAGCACGCACCGCAAACACCAAACAGATTGTTCGGATGGGGTCAACTAGCAGTATGTGCGTAACGTATGGATATCTATCTGCCAGTACTCCTAGCAAGCGTCTCAGAGCTGTGTACCGTATACCTCAGGTGTAGGGTTCCATTGCTAGGGTATGCAGGTGCTAGTATTGGGAGATGCATGCAGGGTCCAATGTTCTGCCTCTCCAGGAGACATTGGCCAATGGGGCCTGTGGGTGTGGGTGTGGGTGTGTCTGCCCCTGTTGGCTGCTGCTTTACGGCAGAGATTCCCAACTCCAGTCCAGGTGTGCATCACACTGATCGGGTTTACCTGCTGTTCCTCATGAATATGCATGAGCTACATCTACATGCCATGGGGGTGGTGCATAGATATACAGCACAGGCATTTGTATGAGTGGCAGCATGGACCCTGACTGGTGTGTGGCCCACCAGGACTGCATTTGGGAGATTCTGCTCTAGGTACTGCCCCTGTACATGGTGTCTGTGCTCAGTGGGGTAAAAGATAGACGTAGTACCATTGCATATGGCCTCGCCACGAAAGGTTTGTCCTTACTATCACTGTGTAGCTGTGGGAAAAATATGTGGGAAGGATTGGTGGTAGCCCCAGCTGGGCTTTGAACCTGTGACCTTCTGTTCTTGTATGCACTGTCTGTGTGCACTGCACCACCTTGTAGCCACAGATTGGCTGGATTCCCTGGAATGTCCATGCCTGTGGATCCGGCAGGGCCTGTGTGTTGCAGTGGACTGTGCCAGCCTGCACATGGCTTGGCCTCTGTCCTCTGTGGCTAGCTGCCACTGCCCCCTGCACCACATGTACTCGTGCGCCAACATGCTGGCATGAGCTTCTCTCAGAAAAAGCAGATGACCTGATTGCAATGTGGCAGTACGGGACTGCATTTGGGGGACTTGGCTGTAGGTATGCCCATTGTTGTGGTGTTTGTGCGGTGTTGGGTAACATATGGGTGTTTCCCCCATGCTTATGTTCCCTGCAATACAGGGGTGTCTGCTCTATCTTTGTTTAGTGGTGGGTAAAATATATGGACGGGGCTGGCAAGTGCCCCAGCTGGGATTTGAACCTCTGGTCTTTTAGTCCTAGAGGTCATGGCTATGTCCTCTGCACCACACTATGGCCACAGAGACAGTGCAGCCCCTGGAGGTAGTAAACCTGGCAGGATGGCGTCACTAACACTGCCGTATGCATTTTTACTGTGGGCTCCTTCACCCTGTGTGGTGACAAACGTGCAAATAAAACCCGGGAATGACCACGGAACAAAGGGGGAAAACATATACACAAGCTGGGCAACAGTGATATTAATGGGCAACCCTAGATAACACTCCCAGGACAGCTCCAGAAAAAGGGAAATGTTTTTTGGACGAGTCTCCGCTCCGTACACCTTTCCATAAATCATTTCCTTTTTGTTGGAGCTTTCCTGGGTGTGTTATCTAGTTTTTCCCATCACTATAACTGTTCCCCAACTGAATTACTATTTTTCATATTTTTGTGGTGGTCAGTTTCTATTTATAATTGCACGTTTGTGCTGTGCACATGTATCACACTGCTCACGTTTTTCAGGTTTCCCAGGTTTTGCTGTACATTGCTGACGGAAATAGTTTCTCTTCCCTTTAAATGCATTCTAACGCGAGTGATTCACTCGTGCTATTTTTATTTGGAAATTCAGCCCCGATAATGTGCGGGGCGCCTCTACCCTCCCCTTCCCCGCCCATTAACCCCTTCTCTCCGCCCCTCCGGGGCCTTCCTCCGCTCTCCATTAGCCTTTCCACGCCTCTATCGGACATTTGCGGGCACGTACTTGTGCGGCACCCGTTACTGTGACGCGCAAGTGTGCGGGGCTTCATCGCACGTTTGCGGGGCGTTTAAGCGCTCTTAAGTACCGCTTTTAGTGCGCTATTTTGCGGCGCGCTAATTAGCGGTTTTTAGTAAACATGCCCCTTAGTCTCCCAATACCCGGCCAATTATAGATTTTTCTTCCCTCCCACACAAAAAATCTTTTACCCTCTCCATTCTCACTCCCTCAGCCCCATCCCATTCTAGTCCTCCCCCTACATCAGCTCCTTTCTAGTTCCAACCCTACCCAGCATCTGCTCCCTTCTATTCTCATTCTCCGATCCCCCCGCATCAGCCCATTTCCAATCCTAGCCCCCCCATCAGCCCTCTCCAGTCCTATCCTAGACCCCACCAGCTATTTCCAGTCTAAGTTACCCCCCCATAAGCCCATTTCCAATCCTAACCCCCCATCAGCCATTTCCAGTCCTATTCTAGTCTCCCATCAGTCCATTTCCAGTCCAAGCTCCCCCATCAGCCCATTTCCAGTTCTATCCTAACTCCTCCATCAACACACTTCCAATCCTAGCCCCCCCCCCCCCCATCAGCCATTTACAGAAGAACATAAGAACATAAGAACATAAGATATGCCATACTGGGCCAGACCAAGGTCCATCAAGCCCAGTATCCTGTTTCCAACGGTGGCCAATCTAGGTCATACGTATCTACAGTTTCCCCAAAAGACACAGGTTTCACAATGCTTATACTGGGTCAAGCATTGATATCCTGGGTCTCTTCTTAACCCTTTCCAGGCTGAGCCCAAAACTCTCGGGATCCAAAATTCTGACTAAATATTCCTGTCAAATTGTATATAATACATGATCATAGCAGAAGGAAAATCACTATTAGAACATATTGAATAAGACGAGTACAATTTTCCTGAAATATGCAAAAATTAACCCGGCTGCAGAATGTGGATTAAAAATGTAAAGTAGGCCTTCAAAGGGTTAATGATGGTTTATGGACCTTTCCTCCAGGAACTTGTCCAAACCTTTTTTAAATCCAGCTACACTAACAGCCTTTACTACATCCTCCGGTAACAAATTCCAGAGTTTGATTACACGTTGAGTGAAAAAATATTTTCTTTTATTAGTCTTAAATAGTTTACCCTGTAGCTTCATTGCATGTCCCCTAGTCTTTCTATATTCTGATAATGTAAACAATCGATCTACATTTACCTGTTCCACTCCGTTCATTAATTTATAGACTTCTGTCATATCTCCCCTCAGCCGTCTCTTTTCCAGGTTAAAGAGCCCTAACCTTTTTAGCCTTTCTTCGTAGGAGTATCCTTCCATCCCCTTTACCATTTTGGTGGCTCTTCTCTAAGCCTTTTCTAATATCGCTATATCCTTTTTAAGATACGGCGACCAGAATTGCACACAATATTCAAGGTGCGGTCTCACCATGGAACGATATAGAGGCATTATAATATCTTTTGTTTTATTTTCCATTCCTTTCCTTATGATACCTAGCATTCTATTTGCTCTCTTGGCCGCCGCTGCACACTGGGCCGAGGGTTTTAACATGTTATCCACAATGACACCTAAATCTTTTTCCTGGGTGGTGGTTCCTAATGTGGAACCTTCCAGTCCTATCCTAGCCCCCATCAATCCATTTCCAGTCCTATCCAAACCCCTCCATCAGTCCATTTCCAGTCCAAGCCCCCCCCATCAGCCCATTTCCAATCCTAGCCCCATCAGCCATTTCTAGTTGTATCCTATCGCCTCCATCAGCCCATTTCCAGTCCTATCCTAGCCCCCAATCAGCCCATTCCCAGTCCTAGCTCCCCTATCAGCTATTTCCAGTCCTATCCTAGCCCCTCTTTCAGCCCATTTCCAGTCAAAGCTCCCCCATCAGCCCATTTCCAGTCCTAGCTCCCCCAACTACTCAACCCATTTCCAGTCCAAGCCCCCACTCATCCCATTTCCAGTACAAGCCCCCTCCCCATCAGCTATTTCCAGTCCAAGTCCCCCCATCTTTCAGTCCCAGTCCAAGTTCCCCTCCCCATCATCTATTACCAGTACAAGCCCCCTCCCCATCAGCTATGTCCGGTCCAAGCCTTCCCCACTCATCCCATTTCCAGTACAAGCCCCCTCCCAATTAGCTATTTCCAGTCCAAGCCCCCCCTCAACCCATTTCCAGTCCAACCCCCCCCCCACACTTAGTCCATTTCCAGTACAAGCCCCCTTTCCATCCCCATCAGCTATTTACAGTACTAGCCCCCCCCCTTCAAAGAGCCCCGCGGCTGTCCAACAGGCTTAGATGGAGCCGGAGATGCCTTGGCTCACCTCTGACAGCTGCCGAAGTGAAGAGTGCCATTTTTCTTCACTTTGGCAGTTGTGCTGTACTATAGGCCACTGGCATGCTGAGTGCCAGGAAACAATAAGTTCTCTTTGACCTGGCGCACTAGCAGTCTATAGTACAACACAGCTGCCAAAGTGAAGAAAAATGGCACTCTTCACTTTGGCTGCTGTCAGAGGTGAGCTGGGGACTCTCCGGCTCCCTCTAAGGCTGACCCTGCTGGTGCCGAAAATGTGAGATGTTGTTGGCGCGAGGCCCTCTGAAGCGTGGGGCCCTGTGTGAACAACATTCTCGCACAATGGACGGGCCGGCCCTGGGGAATGGAAAACATGGCCACCATGTTATTAACACTTAACAATACAGACTGAACACAGTTAATCCAATAATGAGATATAAATATCACCCTCAGTTAGTTTAACACGCTAGACTAATTGGCATAGACCTAGTCAAATATGTGCTAAATATGGTGCCAAATTCCCCCTCTCACCACAACCTACAGTGATGCAAGGAGGCAATTTCTAAAAATGTGTTAGTTTGTGCATACCATGACAACAATGAACTTAAGCCACGGTAATAATTAATTAATTTATTTGTTACAGTTTATATCCTGTTTTGACAGAAGTCAATCAATGGGGTGTACACACATAGCAAAAGGACAAAGCCAGTTAAATCAGAAACCCACCCCACAGCCCTCCCTCCCCACAAACCCTGTAGCAACCCCCAGGAGATAAACCATCGATATAGCCACTTAACCCTCCATAGCCCATGTTCCCTGTAAATAGTTATCTCCAAGTTATAATGCCCTGTTCAATGTAATTTCAGTTTGTTCAATGTAAACCGCACTGATGCAGAATAGCGCAGTATATAAGAGAATGTAAATAAATAAATAGTACGGTGAATGCACACACTGCCCACTCCACAAGCATATATGAAATATGGTCTCAGTTTCTCAAATACACTGCTAATATTCTGTGCATTTCTTGCATCCTTCTGGAGTTTATAACATGTCATGAGGATCATTCCATCCTGGATGTACAGGCCCTCTATGTGCCCAGTCAGAATCAGACACACAGAAGGAGTCGCGATTCCGATCCTGTGGGACACATCTAGCCCCGCGGTATCAGAATTGTGAATAGGCCTGTGTGTTCAGGCTGGGACCACGATTCAGCCCAGCCTGTACGTACTGGCCTTGCCCGGCTAACTCAGTCAGAGCTTTTAAATGGAGCCGTGGCACCATGGCGTCTGGTTGCCATGGCACCGTGGCTCCATTTAAAAGCCGCAATACCTAGCCGCCAACACCCAAAGTGCTTTCCCCACAGCCCGACCCCCGATTTGGCCTCCCAGGGCCAGGGTCAGGCTGCGAGGAATGCCCTCTGCCCCCCTGCTGCCCCTTCCCAGCCCCAGTCCTGATGATTCCTCTACATCGGGGAAGTTATTCCACTTCGGAGGTGGAATAACTTCCCCGTTCAAATCGCTGGCCCCGGACATACAAGACTGACATTAGAATTGGCTCTGTATGTCCGGGACAACAACCGCCCACTGCCCGCCGTAACGCCATCCCCAATCCGCCCCCATCTAACTTCCCCATGCAATGTATGGGGAAGGAGGACGGGGCTGGGAAAGGGCATGAATAGTGGGGATGGACGTCCCAACGGGGCATTCATCCCCATTATTTGTGGCTCAGAATGACCCCCCATATCTATAGGAATTTATGAAAGTGTGCTGTGACATTCTATGTGATAGGAAATATGTATCCTTCTGCCATGTTTTCTTTGTCTTTAACTGCACATCATGTTATTTGAGGACCTTCTCCCTTTCCACGTGATTCACAGAATAATTGCTTGCCACTTATACTTCTATTATCAACCCCATTTTGGTGTTTTCTTCTTTACCACTGTGTCTGGTTTCCTTGTGTCAGAATCAGTCAGAATGGGAATGATCCAGGTAATCATAATCTCTTCATAGTTCCATAGTAATATATAATAACTGATGGCAGATAAAGACCAGCATGGTCCATCTAGTCTGCCATGTAAGATTCTTCATCACCCTCACCTTAGTCTCACCCACTCTGCTCCAACCTCTTTAATAATCTTCATGCTATTGGTCATTGGCTCTCTGCACTACTATCTCATCACCTCTTTCCTCTACTATGTTACGCGAGTCTGTTGATGAGATAGTGTATCTTCCTATAACTCTGCACTCTCCTCTGCTCTGGATGCTCTTGTTCCTCCCATGCCACATCCTGTGAGGCATATTGAACCTCATCCCTGGCTGTCCTCAACTATCCACTACCTATGTTCCTGTGACTGCTCAGCTGTGCACATCTGCCTCAAATCCTGCACCCTTGTAGACTTTCTACACTTCAAATTCATGCTTGCCTCTTTCCAGTCTGCCATAGCATGCCACCAAACAAGACTATGTCTACCTAACTAACTCTCTTGCCTCTGACCCTCACTGTCTCTTTACAATTCTCAACTCTCTCCTCAAGGTGCCTCTGCCTCTAAGACATGCCGCAGCACCCTCGCAATGCTTTCTTTAATCTGCACCGGATCCTCTGCCAGCATTCCTGCCGGTGGGGGTAGGGGCAGAGCGTTGATTGCTCTGCACCTCCCCCCGCCAGCAGAAATGTTGGCAGCGGACCCAGCGTAGGTTAGCAGGAACATGGCCCCCCCCCTTCCCTTTCTGCCCAAACTTTGGCTATTTCCATGACAAAGTCCATAAGATTACACTCAAATTCCCCACGAGGTCATCTACATCCCTTCTGTGTCCTCTTTACTCCCAACTCCTCTCTTTAACCTTTGCCACCCTTTTTTCCTTTGAGCAGGAAACCACACATGTTCTTTCCTTCTGATAGGGAAGGGTTTTTTTTTTTATCCTATTCCAACCCACCTCCTAACCTCCATCACTGTCATCCCTTCCAACTGTCAAATTCTTAACCTATCATTTCCACTGTAATTGTTCCTGCAGCCTTCAAACCTGATGTGTTAACACCTCTCCTCAAGAAACACTCACAAGACCCTACCTGTCCTTCTAATTATCGACCCATCTCCGTCCTCCCTTTCATTTCTAAACTACTTGAACGTGTGGTTCACCACTGTTGTCTTTACTTTCTCTCCTCTCAAGCCTTTCAGTATCCATTGCTGTCTGGCTTTTGTCCTCTACTACATTCTACTGAAATAGCTCTTGCCAAAGTCTCCGGTGATTTGTTCTGGCCAAATCCAAATGCTTTTAATTAATTATTATCCTTCTTGACCTTTCTGTTGCTTTTGACACTCTTGAACACCACTTTCTCCTCGATATCTTGTCCTCATTTGGTTTTAAGGGCTCTATGCTATCCTGATTATCTTCTTATTTCTCCCATACTTGTTTGTTCTGGTGGATCCTCCTCTACTGCTATCTTGCTCTCAGTTGGTGTACCCCAAGAGTCTATCTTGGGTCCACTCCTTTTCTCTCTATATACCCATTCCTTTGGTGCACTCATCTCCTCCCATGGTTTTCAAAACCATCTTTATGCTTATGACTCTCAGTTCTATTTCTCTACACCTAAAATCTCTCCAGGAATCTCACTGCTGTTTGAAATTGAACAATGCCAGAATCTAGCTTCTTATCTTTCCCCCTAACCCCCACCTCCCCCTCCCCCTTTCCTCCTTTCTCTATTTCTGTGTATAACAATCTACTCCTCCCTGTATCATCAGCTCACAACCTTGGGGTCATCTTTGACTCTTTCCTCTCCTTTTCCACACACATTCAACTGATAGCTAAGACCTGTTGTTTTTTAACGTCAACAAAATTTACCCTTTCCTTTCTTAATGCATTACTATGACACATCCACTCTTTAGTCACATCTTGTCTAGACTATTGCAACATCATCCTTGCTGGTCTCCCTCTAAGTGATCTCTCTCCCCTTCAATCTGTTCAAAATCCAGTTGCGCGACTAATCTTCTGCCAACTTCGATATGCTCATACAACCCCTCTCAAGTCACTTCACTATCCATTTCGGCATCCAGTTCAAACTTCTATTGACCTACAAGTGCCTTTATTTGGCTGCTCCTCACTACCTTTCCTCTCTTATCTCTCCCTACACCCTTCCTTGGGAACTCTGCTGTTCTGGCAGATAACTTCTATCTGAGCCTTTCTCTTCTGACAACTCCAGACTTCAGTCATTTCACCTTGCTGCTCCTTATGCCTGGAACAAACTAACTAACTTGGTACATCAGGCTTCATCTGTCCCTTTTCAAATCCATGCTAAAAACTCACCTCTTCAAGGCCACTTTTGGATGCTGATCTGCATAGTCTCCTGCTCTCTACCATTCCACTAGACATAGCCTTGTCTCTTACTATTGTGTTATCTGTCTTGACTGGATTGTAAGCTCTGATGAGCATGGACCATCTTTTACACATCTCTGCACAGCACTGCGTACACCTTGTAGCACTATACAAATGATCAGTATTAGTAGTATACTGCACCTGCCGCTCTGTGTAGGTTACTCCCGTTCTATGCCTTTGCTTAAGGTTGTACCTGCACCTCCAGGCAGATCACCCCTCTCTATTTTTAGAAGTTATTTACATTTGTTTTGATTCTACCCTCTTAAAGTCATAATTCTAGTGCTTTTCCTACTACAATGGTGTTATGGTGTTTATAAAGTTTTCAGTTGATGAGACATGCCACCTTATTGTGCCTTTCTGTATATATACTGTAAACGTAATGCCTTTGGAACTAGGCCATAGGTGTCAAACTCTGGCCCGCGGGCCAAATTTGGCCCGTAGTGTAATTATATTTGGCCCGCGAGGCTATACCAAATGACTACTAGAGCTAGCCCGCCGGTATTATACAGCGCATTCATTCATCGCTAATACTACAAATCCCATAATGCCTTGCTGTTGTTTTGGCGCGTCAATCAGGACAGGTCCCAGAAACGCCCTCTCCTGTGTGACAGAAGTCATAGCGATCTCAAGCTACAACTGTCACTGTGGAACCCCTTCCCAAAAATGGCAAAAAGAAAGGCAGACAACAGGAACTTTCTGGACAGGTGGGAGACAGAATATTTGTTTACAAATGTAAAAGACAGACCTGTTTGTCTGATTTGTGGAGTCAACGTGGCTATAACTAAGGAGTATAACATTCGACGACACTATGAAACAAAACACCATGACAAGTACAAGGACCTGGACATGACTCAAAGGAGCCAGAAAGTGGAGGAGATGAAAAGAAGTTTGGTTTCACAACAGAATATGTTCAAAAAAGCCACATCACAAAGTGAGGCTGCTGTAAAGGCTAGTTATATTGTGGCAGCAGAGATCGCAAAATCAGCCCGGCCCTTTAATGAGGGAGAGTTTGTGAAAAAGTGCATGTTGAAAGTTTGTGACATCGTGTGCCCAGAGAAAAAGCAAGCCTTTTCAAACGTGAGCCTGAGCAGAAACACAGTAGCTGATCGCACATGTGATCTTGCCACCAATCTGTATGACCAGCTTTTGGAAAAGGGAAAAGATTTCGTTGCATTCTCCCTTGCTGTGGATGAGAGCAGCGACGCATCTGATACTGCTCAGCTGTCAGTCTTCATCCGTGGAGTGGACTCAAATATGTGTGTTATGGAGGAGCTATTGGGATTCAAATCAATGCATGGCACAACCACAGGAAAGGAAATTTTTGAGGAGGTTTCCAAATGCGTAACTGAAATAAAGCTGCCGTGGGATAAACTCGTGGGATTAACGACAGATGGTGCGCCAGCGATGTGCGGTAAAACAAGTGGACTGGTGGACAGGGTCCGGGAGAAGATGCAGGAAGAGAACTGTGCAGGTGAACTAACTGTTTATCACTGCATCATACATCAGGAATTATTGTGTGGCAAAGCCCTAAAGATGGAACATGTTATGACCACAGTAACACAAGTAGTTAACTTTATAAGAGCCAAAGGTCTGAATCACCGCCAGTTTAAGTCTTTTCTGGAGGAGTGTGGTTCGGAATACGCAGACGTGCCGTATCACACAGAGGTGAGATGGTTAAGCCGAGGAAAAGTACTGAATAGATGTTTTGAGCTGCATGAGGAAATATGTCAGTTTCTGGAAAGCAAAGGGAAGACACAGCAGAGCTTCGGGAGAAAAAGTTTCTGTGTGAGCTGGCCTTTCTGTGTGACATCTCGAGCCATCTCGATGCGCTGAACCTGCAGCTTCAGGAGCGGGGGCGCATCATCACAGACATGTACGCTGCAGTGAGGGCTTTTAAAACTAAACTGTGCCTGTGGGAGAATCAGATGCTGCAAGGAAACCTTGGCCATTTTCCCTGCTGCCAAACCATGAAAACGCAGTTCTTTACCAACTTGTTCCCATACGCACAGTTTGCTGAAAAACTCAGTGTACTCGGCGCTGAGTTTAGCCGGCGATTTGCCGACTTTGATGTCCAGAAATGTAGGTTTGAACTGCTCAGTAATCCCTTTGCAGTTAATGTGGAAAACGCACCAACCAACCTCCAAATGGAGCTAATTGAACTCCAGTGTAATGACACGCTGAAGTCAAAGTATGATGCTGTGGGCGCCGCCCAGTTTCCACAGTTCATCCCTGACACAATGCCTCAGCTCCGCACCCAAGCTGCTCAGATGC
Source organism: Ichthyophis bannanicus (assembly GCA_033557465.1). Classification (NCBI taxonomy): domain Eukaryota; kingdom Metazoa; phylum Chordata; class Amphibia; order Gymnophiona; family Ichthyophiidae; genus Ichthyophis; species Ichthyophis bannanicus. Next base: position 1,213,878,538 of record CM066033.1, on the reverse strand, counting down.
TCTCCATGTTCGGCAGCACTTATCTATGTGAGCAACTTTTCTCCTCGATGAAGATGACCAAAACATCTCACAGGAGACGTCTGACTGATGAACACCTTCGCTCGATACTGAGGATTTCCTCAGCTCAAAGCCTGAGCCCAGACATTGATGAACTATCATCCAAGAAGAGATGCCAGGTATCTGGCCTTGGCACATCAGATTAGATCAGTGTGCAGCAAACTGAGCAATAATTAACGTTTTCTTTATGCACTTTTTCTTGCTACTCCAAGACATGGGCTTGAATGGTTGATTAATTTTATTATTGTTATTTTATTTTAAAAATTATTATTTATTATTATTTAAATCTTATTTAATAAATGAATGTCATTGATGGGTTTTTTTTTATTTGAAATTTGTTTTTGCATATCTGAACTATTACGTTATAAATTGTATAGTAATAAGTGTTGCTTCATATTCAATGTTAAAGCAAATCTTGTTTGGGTCCATATTAAAAGGTTCATTTGTTCAATGCTGGCCCGCGACTTTGTTCAAGTTTTACATTTTGGCCCACTGTGTATTTGAGTTTGACACCCCTGAACTAGGCAGCCAGCTATCAGCAGAAAATTTCTTTACAGAAAGGCACAATATGGTGGCACATATCTTCCACTGCATCAGGAAAGCACTAGGATGCAAGGCTGTATCCCTTTTTCCCAAGCAGACCATACTCCCACCCAGGGTAGTTTCTCAAAATTGGTTAGTTTTGCGCATACTATGGCAGTCTTGAACCTCACTTCTAAGCCAGGCTCCCACTCCCATGAGGATGCGTTGATGATGCCTGTGTCCTTAGGATCCTCGAGAGTAAGCACAGTCTTCCATCCCTCCCCAAAAGGCCTATCTGGGGAATAAAATCCCAGACCCACCAAATCATCCCTTCTGCTCTACTAGAATGGACTGATGGATAGCCAAGCAGTCTACTGTTTTGCTGTCCTCTCGACTCAGACTACTTCATGCCTAGCTGGCATATTTATACATCATCACTGCCTGTTCAAACTCTTTCACATATAGACCCAGTCTATCCCTCCCTCAAATTTGCCTCACCCCTGGCCACCTGGGGTGTGTGTGTGGGCGGGGGGGGGGGCTCGGCCATATTAAAACATCCCTATTAAGCCTGTGGGAGGGGCTTTTATGTAGGCATACAGATAATTTGACACTATTTTCTCTTGGCTCTACATTTTATCTTTTGATATACCACCCTAGGCAGCAAGGCATCAGAGCAGTTTACAAAGACCTAAATTAAAAATAAGGAAAAAGAAAAGAATGCCAATCATATATAGGACAAGACAGAAAAAAAAGGAAATGGAGAAGAGAGCAGTGGGTGGATGGGGAGGAGAGAAGAAGAACTTAGACTAAGAAGGGAGCGAGCTAAGGGGGAGACTGTTCAGGAGAAGGGGAGGGAAGCTCATAAGCCAAATGAAACAGGTGTGTTTTGAGCTGAGATTTGAACTGTAGAAAGGAGTTCTCTGCATGTAATGAGGCAGGTAGGCAATTTCACAGGGCAGGAGCAAGGAAAAAGAAAGCGGAATGATGTGTTTGCTCCAAATGCGCACAGGAAAATGAGGGGAGGATAAAGCGGTGAGTGTGGAGGGATCTGAGGAGACGATGAGGGGAGTGAAAATGAAGTAAGTCAATCAAATATTGTGGTATGCCTGTGTGGATCGCCTGGTGAGCAGATATGAAAATTTTGTAATCTATGCAAAATGTTATGGGAAGCCAGTGCGAGGCATAAGTGATAATCCGGGCTGCTGTAGTTTGGAGAAGTTACAATCAACAAAGTTGGTAGTTTGAAAGACCGGCAAGAGCACAGTTGCAATAATCTAATCTAGAAATTATTAACGATAGAAGAAGGGTAGTATGGGAGTGCTGGTTGAGAGACGAACAAAGAGCATGGATCCAGCAGAGGAAGATGAAAGACCATCAGACAAGGGAGGAAATGTGGCCATGAAATGACAGAGAGGAATCTAGAATGACCCCAAGTTAGTGAAGGGAGTGAACAAGGGGGACTGGGGAGTGGGACAGAGAAGGGGCTATTGTGGGTCGAAGGATAATAAAGGTGAGCCATATTGCGAAACATTTGGAAGGATTGACAGAGAGAGATGATTGGAATGAAGCCAGTCAGAGACAGAGAAAAACCAAGCATTTAAGGGGGTTATGTCCAGGGAGCGAGCGTCTGTGTGAAAGAGAAGGAGGCTATTGTCTGCATAAAAGTAGGCAGAGATACCAAGTTGCTGGGTTATTAGTGCAAGGGGGATTAAGAAAATGTTGACGAGGAGGGGGGCCAAAACTGAGCCCTGGGGAACGCCACGGGTTAGGGAGGTAGGGGGGGACGACGAGGCAAAATCGCAAAACATTGAGAAGGAACGTGAGGACAGGAAAGACTGAAACCAGTGAAGGGTTGTGTCCTGGAGTCCACAGTCAGACAGACAAGAAAGTAGAAGAGGGTGACCTAACAAATCAAAGGCTGTGGAGAGATCCAAGGAAATCGCAAGAGAAATGTTGCCTTGTTCATGAGCGGTGTGTGTTTCGCTCAGCAGGGAAAGAAAGATAGTATCTGTGCAATGGCCTGTGCGGAAACCAAATTGGCGTGGGTGCAAGAAGTGAGTGGAATCCAAGTGTGAAGACTAATTTCTCAGTTTCTCAAGGACCTTGGAAAGGAAGGGAAGATTAGAAATTGGATGCTAGTTAACCAGAGTGCCTGGGGCAGGTGAAGGCGCTTTTTTTTAAAAATTTTCTGCAGTATTGACCCCCAAAAGAAATATTACAACAGGAATTACTGTTTCATGCATAAGGTGATAACAACAAAACAGTTTATTGTTCATTTGCATGCAATGTGGCCACATTTACACTAAGTAGCAATAAAACATTTCTTTACCTGGTTTAGGGGCTTGGTGGCATGCTTTCTATAGCCAGCAGTAAGAATGCTGTGATTTAGAACATAAGCACCTAAATCTCTTTACAGCTCTTCTGCCTGCATTGGGGTCTGTAAATCACATCGGTATAAATGCAAATTCCATCTCTCCTTTCTAAGATAATCCACAATGCCTCCTTCCTTCCCCATGCCCCCTGCCTTTTAGTTGCTTTAATGTTTTGTTTTTTACCTAAAGACTTATTCCTCCTCCCTGTCTGTCTATTTCTGTCCCTTGCATACAGATCATACCCTGGCCTGGTTGTATCCTGTTCATGGGACTCATTACTCTGCATTTCTGACAATAGCAATTTTCAGTTCTGCCTGCATCAGTACCAAAGGCTCCCTCTTAAACATAATAAAGGTCTAGATCTGAAATAAAATGTGAAATACGGAAACGCCTATTGCTTAGAATGCGTAGTTAAGAGTCATTTTATAATGGAACAATGGGTAAGGCACCTACATAGCGCTATTTTATAAGGACACATAGACATCATCTTGTCTTTATTAAATACTAGCATACGCAGCAACAAACGTCCCTTAAATCTAGCTGCAATCACTTATACCTGCTTACTAGTAGGTGTAAATGTTTGAGTGTACTTTACACATGTATGTACATAGATTAAGGTATTTTATAATCTATGCGTGCACATTCTTCACATGTTCTGCCCAGACCGTTCCCCCCTCCTACCCCCCCCCCCCCCATGGCTATGCCTACTGGCAAAGAATGTGTCTTCATAGCAAAGCACATAATTTTATATTAGTTGGTATTTTATAAGGGATCATTTACACACATATATGGCCATATACACACAGGAATTACTTTATAAAATTTTGCCCTTTTGTTTTTTGTTTTTAATTTTTGCAGGTGCATGTTTTTTTCTGTAATAAATGATGAGATCAAAAGATCCTTCAGAACATACAAATAGAACTTGCTTAACAGTACTGTGCTATGAAAACTATTGTACTCCTGAGTTACGTTTCAACACTATTATGGTACATTAAAATACAACAAACATATACTTTTTTTTTTACTAAGAGCTTATTAATACATTGTTGAGCTAAGGCAAGGAATTCTAGGCTTATATATCATTGTTATTAGCAAATGAAATGATTTTTCTATTCTTTAGTACTGCACCTATTCTATGGAAAACAGATTTAAAAAAATGAAATATTCAAAATGAACTAGTGACCTCCCAGCTGTTCTAGTTTTCAGGGTCCCTAATGAATATGCATTAAATATATTTATATACATGGAGTTTAAGAACAAGATCAGTATATTCAAATTGTGTGTCATTTATATTCATAAAGGGCATCCTGAAACTCAGACTACCTTAGTAGCTAACACTTATCTCGAGCTATCTGCTACAAAGCCCTTAGGAATAAAATGGGCCATGCGGCAGATAGTTCTAACTAAAGATATCAATATTCAAAGTAAACCTTCATTCTACATCTAAATACAGACTTAAACTGAAACATTCTTTTTTTAGAGGAATATTCAAACATATTCTGCATCTGATTACTACCATATAAGAAGAACAATCAAACAGATGAGCGAGTTTTAGCATTGTACAATTCAACATTATTTATGTTTTGAATGTATCTGCTACTAACACTACCTGGACAGAGGGCAGTGTTATTGCAAACCCTTGTTTCTCTTAAAGGGCCGCTGCAGTATGTCCCGTAAGGTGGTACACAAGTTCTGGTTCGCACCTGCGACCCTTGACCACAAGTAACCGAACATGAACTCCACTGGGACCATTCCTCTACACCAGATTCACCTGTACACAAGACAATAAACAGAAAACAAATACAGATGTAAGTACTGGTAGGGTATTGCATTCATCTTTTCAGACACAGACTTTGGAACCTGCAGATAGGGGTTAAAGGCATGGATGACCACAAAGCATACATTTCAAAGTTACACTAACTAGCCATGAAAACCAAACAGGGAGCTCAACTGTGCTATAAATTGGAATTTAAAAAAGAAAACAAGTACCATTTACAGCTTTTCTGTCATGATCATTTTTCATAGAAATATATTTATTGGCTGCATATTTAAACAACGGGATAGCTGAATTTTATAGTAATAGTGTTGGATTTTGTTTCTATTTAAATATGCAATTTCATATTTATGTAAGGATCAAACGTCAAATTTGTATACTTCACATTTTATTTTGAACTTACCCTTAAAAGCACAACTGATGATAATTATTGATATCACACCGTAGCAATCAAATATGAAAAGATGGAATGGGCAGGAGTCAGAGAGCTTTATGGATGTTATAATTATAGGTCCTAATCTTCATTCTGGTCTATCTGTGTTCCACACTTTTATGCTCTGAAGTTGCATACCACAGCTGTGGGATTTACTTCCCATCACATGACTTTTAAGACCAGGGAACCCCAAATTAGGTCCAGTTAGGTTTTCAGCAATTCCTCAGCTAAGTACATTTATGGGGTTGCATTCTCAGGAATGTTTCCCATTCCAAGTGCAAGAACCAAAAGTCAGGCAGAGCTCCAGATTCTCAATGTGTAGATGAGACAATGATGCAAAAAAGAAGGCTTTGGATTTTTTAGGAACTGGGGAACATTCTGAGGAAAGGAGGGGTTTCCAAAGGAATGGGCTCCACCTTAACCAGGATGGAACCAGACTGCTGGCATTAACCTTTAAAAAGGAGATAGAGCAGCTTTTAAACTAGATAATAGGAGAAAGTCGACAGTCATCCAAGAGCACATGGTTTGGAATGATGCATCTGTGAAGGATATTAGCAAAACATTGAAGTTAGGGCATATAAACAGAGATGTTCCAATAAAGACAAAATTAACTCAAATGCCCTTAAGTACAGAGCAGAAAGAGCTTAAAGATTCCAAATTACCCCTGCCTACTGATAACCAGATTAATATGAATAAAATATGACCTCTAAAATACTTGTATGCAAATGCTAGAAGTCTAAAAAATAAGATGGGCGAGTTAGAATATATAGCACTGAAACAGAGGTTAGATATGATTGGTATCTCAGAGACCTGGTGGAAGGAGGACAACCAGTGGGACACTGTGATAACTGAGTACAAATTATATCGCAATGATAGAGTAGATCAAATTGGTGAAGGTGCTGCACTCTATGTTAGAGAGGGCATTGAGTCACACAGGATTAAATTGTTGCAAGAAACAAAATGCATGGTAAAATCTCTATGGATTGAAATTCCATGTAAAAAGGGGAAGGCGATGGCAGTGGGGGTGTACTATCGACCGCCTGACCAGAATGAACAAATAGATGATGTAATGCTCCAAGAAATCAAGGACAAAAGTTACAGAACAGTAATGGGCAATTTCAATTACCCGGTATTGACTGGGTCAATGTCACGGCAGGACATGCTAGGGAGTAAAGTTTCTAGATGAAATAAATGACTGCTTCTTGGAGCAGATGGTTCATGAACTGACAAGAGGGGAAGCCATTTTGGACCTATTGCTTAGTGGTACACAAGATCTGGTGCAAGAGATAAGGGTGTTGGGGCCACTTGGCAGTAGTGATCATAGCATGATCATATTTGATTTTATAAATGGAGGAAGGACGGTAAGGAAATCCACAGTACTGCCTTTTAACGTTCAAAAGGAAGATTATGATAAAAAAATATGAATGAGATATATTTACATACAATAGGGGGAGTTCATGCAAATAGGCCTCATGCATATTCATTGTGGATAACTCGAAACCAGACTGTCTATTGGGTTTTCCAGAACCAGCTTGAGAAACGCTGACTTAGGGACCCTTTTACTAAAGGGCGCTAGGGTGTTGCACCGAACATGTCATCAGCACTGAAACTATGGGGCGTTAGAGGCATGGAAAGAATTTCCCTAGCGGTAAACATAGAGTCCTGTCCCTCAGTCCATGGCACATTAGCATGGGTACACTTAATGCCACTTACTGAGGTGGCATTAGGTGATTCCGCGCTAATGCAGTTAAGTGTGCAGTGTGAACCCCTGCCACGCCGACTCCCCACTCATAACCTGCCCACTCACTAACCTAACATGAGTTAAACAGCGCAGGAATCATTTCATGCTGTCAACACATATCCCAATGGGCATTCAGCACATGCCACAACATGTGCCGCCCTTTGGTAAAAGACCATCTTAGATAGAAGGCATCACATTCAGTCCTCAAGTGCCAGGACCCAGTTTTCTTTAGGATTCTCACAGTGAATATGCAGGAGATAGATTTATGAGGATAACTTCTACTGCATGCAAATCTAGCTCATACATATTTATTGTGGATGTTCTGCATACCAGACCAGCTAGAGGTAGTCTAGGACTGTGTTTTTCAGGCTGGTCCTAAGACAGTGTTTCTCAAGCCAGTTGTAGAATATGGTTTTCAGAATATCTGAAAATGAATAAGCAAATCTATCTTATGCATATCCATTGTGAATATTCTAAAAACCAGGCAGGATAGGGTGGACTCTATAACTGGCTTGAGAAAGACTGTCCTAAGAGACTTAGGGGTATGTTTACTAATCGGCGGAAGTGGCTTCTGTGCAATAGTGGAGCCACGGCCCTATTGAAGTCAATGGGGCCACAGCTCCGATATCGCATGGAAGCCACCTCTGCCAATTAGTAAACATACCCCTTGATGTTATTTTGTTCTAGCAGTTATGCTAAGGGTATATTTCTTGTTTTCCTTCCTCAGGGGCAGGGATATTAAATAAAAAATACCAGGGTCCACGGAATCTCCAGATTAACACTTAAATTGTATTTGCTTAGTACAGATAGTTCCCTGATCCTGTGTTTATCTTTTAATTCGAATGAAAAACTTAATGGGCATACAAATACATTTCAAACAATAGCCTGGAGTCCTTAAAGAATACATTACACAGAAGATGAACTGGAAAATACAGTATATTTGTATTGCATGGATCAAGTAAAAAAATAATGCAGTGTACTATCCCAATAACTTATTTATAGGCTCAAAAGGCATTATGAAACAAAGTTGAATGTAATAAAATATTGACAGGCATGTGTGTGTGTGTTAACTGGTGCGTTTCAGCATATCCAGCACTGATATGTGTTAAATGAGATTTTGTAATGATAAGTTAAGAAAGGGTTGCAATGATATATCTTTATTTCACATGACTGTAGTTCTTTATCACTTATGGAAAAGTAACTTGCCAATATAAACAGTAGTGCTAAGACAGAAAAGCTATAGCATTCAGTTGGCAATTTATCAAGATCCAATGCTTAAATTTATTTATTTAAAAACATTTATATATCATAAATATGTGATATATTCTAAGCGATTTACAATATAAAATATAAAAGTAATAAAAAATGCAGACTGTTACCCCCACTGGAAAACAACATGGGAGTAATTTCATAACACACCTTTTTGTGGGAAGGGCAAAAAAGTGCCTATTTTAGGGCTACTTTATAAAGACACATGGAGTCTGATCCCTGAAGGGGCACGTCTGGGTTGTCTGGATGGCCCTGAACAGGATGGGCCCATGAGCACCAGATTCTGCACCGCAGGAGCAAGCCGCTTCCGTGGGTGCAGAATTGGGCATGGAGATGGCCTGGCATGCCCTTTCATGCCAGAAGGAGATGTCCTCTCAGCTTCCCTGCCGGCCCGTCACATTGATGACCCCTGCTACCCCACTGCACAAGTCCCCAATGGGGGCAGGCAGGGCCCGGATTGGGGCATCGGGGACCCACCTTGCTTGCCGCTGTTCCAGCTGGGGGCTGGCTGAGGAGGAATAAGCTGGCCATCCTCCTGATGCTCCCCAGATGTACAGGGCCGTGACCTGAATCAGTCCTGTACGTACGGGTCACAGGACCGCCCCCCACTCCACCCACTCTCTGCTCCTGTCCACAACAGCACGCACAGCGGCTCTGTGCATGCAGGGAGGCTAGAAGGCGGAATATGATGCAGGCAGATAGTGGGGCTGGACGTCCCGCCAGGATGTGCAGCTCCACTATCCACCTTACAGAAGCTGGTTCATAAAGGGACAGTTACTAAAGTGTGCTATAGCAATAATGCACGTTAAAGGGCAAAAACGTGCATTATTTCACTGTAACTCACAATCTGCTACCACATTGCATGTTAAATATAATGAGTAGCAAAATATGCAAATACATGCAAAATACCTCATTAATATTCAAACGAATAACACGCCGTGTGGTTATTTACTGCCAGCCATGTTATTCATGGAAAAATAACATAAGCTTAAAGCTGTCATTATTTTTCTACCGGGAGCAGCATCTTAAAGGGACCACAATGCAAGTACATGGGTGGTCCAGCGGTCCTGACTCCTGAGATCACTATGGAAACATGCCACCCTTCCCCACACATATCTTTAACCCACCCCCCAAAAGACCAATCAAAGACCCTCACCCCACAAACCCTGGATGAGATAAAAGATGAGATGCAGAATGGAATGGATTTCCACCTGCTTGGCAGCAGGAATACATTTTCATGAGTAAGGTTCTTGTGTATGCATATATTTATTAAGAGTCCGCCCATGTTCTCTTCAAACTGCTTCCCTGAACATTTTTACAAATGGGTCGTGTAAAAAACATGCATGTTCTTGTCATTGCATGCACTATTACACATGGCGAAGTTTTATGAGAGGCCTTTTACATTCATATACTGTTATATACCCACAAAAAAAGTCATCATACAAATCACCTTACAATGGTTTACTGTTATGTAAACTGCACTGCACCTATGAAATTCAAGACACAGTACTGTGGCAAGGAGGCCTATCCGGAGTCCGGGAGAGGACAAAGAGACAGGGAATTCACCCTAGTAAAGGGCCCCCTTTCACCAAGTCAGGGTAGGAAAGCCATAAACACCTCCAGGAATCAGAAAACTTCCACATGGCCCACATTTCATGCTCCCCCTAGTGGAATGAAGGGGAGAGTATACAGGGCCCATAACCCCTATGGCAGGGAATTCTCCAAGCTCTCAGGTGCCCGAAGTCAGGCTGATTGCCGTCACCTGCGTAGGGAGGGGTTGAAGCTAGAGCCCTGGAAATATAAACGCATGCCAGAGTGTGAGAAAGGGGGAAGAGAAGCAGGAAGCCAGGCTGACACGAGCAGAGGCACAGATGCAAGCAAGGGAAGTTTGACTAGTGCTGAACAGAGCAGAGGAGCTGAGCTTCCAGGAGAAGAGAGTGCTATTTGGCATATAGCATGTCTGCAGGAGAGTTTGGAGCCAGGAACAAGAGAGACTCCAAGATCTCCCAGGAGGCTGTTAGCTGAGCACTGTGAGCGAGACGGGGAGTCAGAACCCATGCAGCTGGAAGAGCCTGAGGTGAAGCTGAATGATGAGGACACTCCCATGGACTGTTCCTTTTGCCAAGCTTTAAACCTGGAAACATAGAGAAAGCAAGCCAGTCCTGAAAGAAAGTCTTCCAGGAAAAGGTACCCATATTCCACAAGCAAGGTGTCCGTGATTCCCATGTGTTTGTAAAGGGGAAGTTTACGGGGACTAAGGAGCAAGCCTGGAACTGTGATAAGCTTGTTAATCACCGGCTGCTGGAATGAGGACACTGGGGTAAGCTAAAGTAGCTATTAGAACAAAGCTTTCTTTTGCCCCTGGATTATATCTGTTTACTTGGAAGGTAGCCAAGAAAGGTTGGAACCTGAATAGAAGCTAAACTACCATGGACATTGAATTTGATTTTGTTTTTGTGTTTTAGACAGCAAGGCTAAAAAGGGAATGCAATATCCTTGCTGTTAAAGACTGTGTATCCTGAACTATAGAGAACCTTTAAAACAGCATTTTTGTGTTTGGGTTTGTTTTTGGACAATGCTCTACTTCAAAGAGTCCTGAACAAACAATCCTGTATGTGGTATGATAAAACCATTGTGTACAAAATAAATTTCTGTCATTTGCCTTACCTCATTGAGCCTGACTACAATTTTCTGCCTGATGCACCCATACAGCTAAACAAAGACTACATTTCCCAGAGGGCACTGTGGGGAAATAGTTTGAAAAAGCTGAAAAAGCGGATAGCAGAAAGTTCCTCTAATAACCACGCCCCTCTAAGCTAGAGGCGAGTGGTGGTGGCGTGACAGTATTCAAATGGTTCACTTCCTACCTCACAGATTGACACCAACAAATAAAGATTTGACAAAACACTTCCATCTCATACAAGCAGACCCAAGGAGTCCCCTAGGGATCCACCTTCTCTGCTCTCCTTTTCAATCTCTACCTTCGCCTGCTCTGCACAATCAGAAGATCACATAATCTTAGTGTCCACATCTATGCTGACGATATCATGATCTATGGACCAATCAACACACACCAACCCACACTATCCACTCATCAAGAATGTTTCAATGAAGTAACTGGCTAAAAGAAAACAAACTTGAAATCAACTATAACAAAATGGAAGCCCTCTGCATAATGAGAGACATCACCTTTGGTCCCTCCCCCTCCCCCGCCACAATAACACTGAACAATACAACAGTTAAAACCCAGGCTGAAGTCCAATACCTTGGAATTCAAAACCTACTTCAACAAAATCTACTTCAAAACAAAGAGACTGCAGCACCTCCGACCACTCCTTGAACCAACAGACTTCCGTTCTGTCTTACAAGCCTCCATAATACTTTACATGGATTACTGCAAAGCTATCTATCAAGGCCTTCCACAATCCAAACTCCTGCCCTTGCAAATGGCTCTCCACTCAATAGCAAGGACCCTACAAGCAGCAGCAAGACATGATCATATCACCCCTATACTCATACAGCTCCACTGGCTCCCACTACAGAGCTAAATAAAATTCAAAACTCTCGTTCTAACACACAAAGCAATCCACTCTGACCCCCACATACTACTTCAGACCACCAAACTCCTCAGATCTAGATGGACCTTCATGATGAACACTCTCACCATCCCTCACCTTAGAACCAAATCCAACCAGTAAGCCTTCCAACTATATACACCCTCTATATGGAACACTCTCCCAGATCAGCTCAGGACATCACAGATCTCAAAACCTTCAGAAAACATCTGAAGACACATCTGTTCACGGAGCTTTTCACTCCATCACATAAACCAGAAAGAACATCGCCAGTTGACTACAGCTGTACATATTTAAAGTCTGTATACTGTACATAGTTTAAGACTGTATATAGTTATGAAATCCTGAGTTATCGATTGCAAGTTGTACATAGATAAAGATGGTGTTATAATGTATTTTCGCTCTTGTTCTATGTAAACCAGCTTGACCTGGTGAAAGGCAGAATATAATACAGTTAAATAAATAAATAAAATACATAAATGTATGACCCTTTTACTTCACCCCACATGCTATCATAACTCTAACACATAGCCCATACTTAACTTCCCCTCAAATAACTTATGTCTTGTGTTAGAGTTTCAAATACAGCTAAATGAAAGCTTTTGAAGATTAACTGAAGTCCATTTCCAACTCATTTGAAGGAAAATCAAACTTCTGCAAGTAAATCAGTTAGCATGCTCACTTTCTGGGAATGTCAAGTAGATTTCACAATGACATTTCTAATCCATGGCCTTTAGAATGAACATAGCAAACGGAATTTGTTTTTAACAGAAAGTTTGACCATAATAACCAACAGTAATCTTTTATTTCAAAAGTCATAAATTATCAAGAATGAAGTGGGTAATATTCAAACTGCGGAAGTTAGCATATTTTTTAAAACACTGGCCTCTGTGGTTAACTAGACTCTTCATATTCCACAGCAGCATCTTGATAGGGGCAATATCCGAATACAGCGGTCAGCACCGGTGGTATCCAGATAGCAGCCACATACAGCCACTATCCAGAGAGCCCATCCACATATCTAGGACGGCTTTTTTTGCTATCCTACGTTATGGGGATTGCTATCCAGATAGAGATACTGAAAACTGCCAGTATCTGGAGAAATGCTGGTTCTGCCCCAGCTCTGCTCCTGGAATATCCTAGCACTATCTGGATAGTTCTGAGGCAGTCAAAGATAATATTCCGTGCACTCTCCAGAGAGGGATGTTGAATATTAGGCTGAGTGGGATTTTCTGGTTAGCAGGGCCTGCTAACCAGTTCAGTTACCTTGAATAAAGCCCAGCAGCTTATTAACACAAAGTAGTAGAATGAGACATAAGAGCAACAGAATCAAGAAATACAGTAGGAATGCTCATCTGATAAATTTGGATAGTTCTAGTGCTTCTCTAATGTGATGCCATGGAATATTGTGTAGCAGACTGCTTTAAATTTGGAGGTTGACCATGACACTAGGGCAAGCCACTATTCATCGTGGATTTTATTCCAGTTGTTGTCTAGCTGAAAAGTGTTTCTCTTTAAGTAAATACAACGGGGGCTATCTTAGAAGCTCTATTCTTGCTTTGGACATCTGAAAATGGACTTGCAGATGCCCAAGTCACAGAGATGTCCCTGGAGCCATTTTAGCATGCAGGTCAGAAAAGGTCATGACAGATGCATGACTGGGGTGTTCCAGGCAAGTGGGACATGCATGCCCAATTTCAGAAATGGCAAGCATGTCCTCACCCACCAATGGAACTATCCATGTCTATTCCTGCTCCAGGGCACAAATAAGTGTCAGAAAAGTCATCGTTCTGACATCCAGAAACCTGGAATGCATAGAGATGAAGATACTCTGATATTCCCTTGTAATTTTCATGATGATCATGAAACCTGCAGTGAAACAAGGACACTTGTTTTCAGTTCATCATGCTAATGTATGTCCCAACATGCAAAATAGCTTGCATGGACGTGTATGTGGCCACTGTTGTGGCCATCCATTTCAGAGATGTCCAAGTTGCTAAAATCAGGCCAAAACATAAATGTCCCCACCATTTTTTTGGACGTTTTACCTTGGACGCCCCAGATTGTCCTTGGACTTCCTGTTTCAAATGCCACTTAAAAGTGTTTATTCCCTAGATAAGATTATTTTAATTCTATTCCGTGTCTTTAGTAGAGAGTTTTTTGGTGAGAATACATTAATCGAATGTTGCTTGAAGAACGTGCTGAAAATACTTAAGCCAATCAAGCCAACCAGTATACCATATTGCAGGGCTTTGTAAAACATGGAGTAAGAGATGGGGTTTTTTTTCTATTTAAAGTGGTGAGAAAGAGCTTATTTGAAGGTCTGTCTCAAGGAACAGTGAGTTTTTTATTTGTATTGTCACCTAATAATTACATCAACCCAGTCCTAGAACATCATTAGATGTAGTTACTGAACGTTGCTACTGAATAAATCCAAATGTCTTATTCTTTGTATGGTGCTGATTTTCACTAGCTATAGTAAAGATATGCAATTCGATCTTACTGATTAAAATGGTTGGGTAGTACTTCATTTTAGACAGACAGTTGATTATTTACAACTTTGGAGAATTTTGATGGTTTAACTTGTTAAATTAAATGTTACCTAGTATCAAGAGAATAGTAGAACTGAAAAGAGTTGCCGAAGTCTTGTTGCTTGTTCACTGTATATTTGAAGAGATAAACAGCTTTTACTGGGTCCCAGTTATGGAACCTAAAAGAATTGTACCAAGCTAGAAATGTGCCCTGTGCAACCAACAAACCTGGTGCCCCCCTCCCTCTACCCAACCACATTCAGTAACTCGCTCTTTTTGAGTTTCCTGGAAGCCCAGTGATATCATCAGTGCCCCCTACCATGCTTGCGGCCACACTGCTTGTAAAGCCTTTAGAACCAAGTACCAGCAGACATCCTGACTGAGACCAGTTACCTCCACTTCTGAAAATGTCTTAAAGCTTAGGGGCTGCTGATCGTGATATTCAACATTAGTGCCGCTGAATATCCCTCACTAATGCTTCTGCACATCCCAGTGCTAACCAATTTGCATCAGAGCAGGTTGTGGGTATTCCGGGGGTGTTGTCATAGGCAGCAACACTCGCTAACTGGGTAGCGGCGATATTGCGCTGCTACCCGGTTAGTGACAAATGGGTAAAGCTAGGGGCAGCAAAAGCTGGCCTATTGTTAGCTGTTGGAGCTAACCAGGCAGCGACTGCAATGTATCCAGTATATTTTCAACAGACCTTATTGTAATTTATATCTAGCATTGCAGCTCACTTCAAATGCTTTTGATAAAGCTTGTAATCAAATGAAATAAATACAACAAATAAAATACTAATGTACAGCTGAGGAGTCTTGTTTTAAATAAGACATCAGTATGAAAAATGGGCCAGAGTTCATTGCAGTCTATTGATTTTCATTGTTTTTAGATTTTAGAAGTTTAGCTATTGCCGCTAATCAACATTAGTCCCACCGATTTAGCCATCATTCTTCTCGAGTCAGCTACTTATTTGCCACACACGTCAGTTTTTACAAGCTGCTGTGGTGCATTTCAATTAATTATTTGTTTGACGTGTTTGGTATACTGCTGTAGGTTTAAATTAACTTCATGACAGTTTACAAAATTTGTGTAACCAACTGAGACTAGTAATAACAAGACGACTCCAATATCCCCACAGAAGACAATGGCCAGCAGAAAGGAGGTGATAGTTCCTCTGTATAAGTCTTTGGTGAGACCTCATTTGGAGTACTGTATCCTTCAAAAGGATATAAACAGGATGGAGTAGGTGCAGAGGGTGGCTACGAAAATGGTCAGTGGTCTTCATTATAAACCATATGGTGACAGACTTAAAGATCTTAATATGTATACTTTAGAGGAAAGGTGGGATAGAGGAGATATGATAGAGACGTTTAAATACCTATGTGACATAAATGCACAGGAGGAGAGCCTCTTTGAATTGAAAGCAAGCTCTTCAATGAAGGGACATAGGATGAGGGTGAAAGGGGATAGACTCAGGAATAATATGTGGAAATATTTCTTTAAGGAAAGCGTGGTAGATGTGTGGAATAGCCTCCCAATGGAGGTAGTAGATACGAGGACAGTATCTGAATTCAAGAAAACATAGGACAAACACAAAAGATCTCTAACGGGAAAAAAGGGACTATAGTAGTTGATATGGAAGGGCAGACTAGGTGGGCTATATCATCTTTTTCTGCTGTCATGTTTCTATATTTCAATACCCACCAAAGACCTTTATCAAGAATACTCAAAAGTTTAGGCAATTGTATTAACAAAAGGAAAGGGATGCATAGGACAACAGTTTCAACCTGAGACTGTGTAAAATGACAATGAACAGCATACAATAGGGAAAAAAAGGGGAAAAGACCCAGTTTGAGGATATTCACTGGATGAATTTCAGCCCGAAAGAGACAAGTTTTAACTTGTTTTAAATTTTGTATAAGAACTTTCAGATCTAATATATGTGCAAAGGTAGAATTTCAGATCCATTGTACCTAAGAGGCAAATTTCAAATGGAATGTCCAAGTGCAATCTGGGACATCAAAGCCAGAACATTTGAAAAGAAAGGCAGGCACCTGCAAGTTCAGGCACAATTCGAGAAACATGGACGTGCACGATATGCACGTGTATCAAATGTCTATATAAACGTCCCCAGGCAAGCATTTCCAAGCAAAGCTGATAGCCTAATGGTTAGAGTAGAGGCTTAAGAGCTGTGTGGTCAGGGTTCAAATCCCAGTGTATTAGTTTGTAATCTAAAGTTTGCTACTTAATCATCCATCTTCTCTAAAATCTCTGCATGTTTTAAATGGAAAACAAACAATTTTCTGATACCTATTAGTGCCTGGAGCAGGAATAAACATGCACGTGCCTTCTGGGATTGAACAGGGACATGTAAGTCCATTACCCCTCCCCCAACATGCCTCTGCCACACTCCTGTGCCTACTTGAACCTCCCCATACTGGAGATTTTCTGTGAACAGCATTTGTGGAAGGGTTACAGAGACCTGTCCGTGATTTCAATGTCCACGTGCATGTCTGAATGACCCTCTAAGCTTCCAAAAGGAAGAAACAACCAGCAGATGAGCTTGTGATGAACTTAGCTGATATTATAGGGAATTTGGTATAAGAAGTGGGGAGAGATAGAGAGGGTAACCTTTATAAAAGGAGTGATGGGCTAACATGAGAATTTTGAATTTCATTTAACATTTTACTGACAACCCATGGTGCTCAATTAGAAGAGATCTGAGTGCTTTGCAGAGTAGATTAAACCGCTTTGACACAGTGAAAAGCGGTATATAAATGCAGTTAAATAAATAAATAAAATAGATTGGTTTCACACCCATATTTTGTATAAGTTGGAGTCACTTAATAGAATACCAAGGAAGCCCAACAAACAACTAGTTATAATAGCCTAATCTATTCTTTACCACTGCATGGATTAGAATCTTTAGTGACTTACTATCAAAAAAGAATGAATAGATCTTATCTTCCTGAGAGCGAAGAATGACTTCTGAAGTAAAAGAGAAATATAAGAGGGAATGATGAGTCTGTACGTCAGATATCTTCTCTGGCCCTTTTCAAATCCAGACTGAAAACTCACCTCTTCGCTGCTGCTTTCAGATCTTGACTCACATGGTCTCTTTTGTGTTTCCTTACCATTTCCCCTAGAAGTATCCTAGGTCTAGAGCTACTAGGTTGTCTGTCTTGACTAGTAAGCTCTAATTGAGCAGGGACCATCTCTTACATGTGTCTGTGCAGCACTGCATACATCTTGTAATGCTATACAAATGCTCAGTAGTAGCAGTAGTACATAAGAACATAAGATATGCCATGCTGGGTCAGACCAAGGTCCATCAAGCCCAGTATCCTGTTTCCAACAGTGGCCAATCCAGGTCACAAGTACCTGGTAGGTACCCAAAGTTCACAGCTTCACAATGCTTGTCCTGGGGTAAGCAGTGAATTTTCTGGGTCCTCTTTAATAATGGTTTATGGACCGTTCCTCCAAGAACTTGTGCAAACCTTTTTTAAACCCAGCTACACTAACAAATTTTACTACATCCTCCAGAATGAATTCTAGAGTTTGATTAAGCATTGAGTGAAAACATATTTTCTTGTATATTTCTTAAATGGGTTACATTGTAGCTTCATTGCATGTCCTTTAGTCTCTCTACTTTTTGATTCATTAATTTATAGACTTCTATCATATCTCCCCTCACCTTCTCTTTTCCAAGTTGAAGAGTCCTAACCTTTTAAGCCTTTCCTCATAGGGGCATCCTTCCATCCCCTTTACCATTTTGATGGTTCTTCTCTGCACCTTTTCTAATTCCGCTATATCCTTTTTAAGATACGGTGGCCAGAATTGCACACAATATTCAAGGAGTGGTTGCACCAAGGAAGGATACAAAGGCATTATAATATCTTTGGTTTTATTCTCCATTCCTTTCCTTATGATTCCTAGCATTCTATTTGCTCTCTTGGCTGTTGCTGCACAATGGGTGGAGGGTTTCATGTATTATCCACGACACCTAAATCTTTTTCCTGGGTGGTGGTTTCTAAGGTGGTACCTTGTATTGTGTAACCATAGTTTGGGTTGTTCTTTCCTAGATGCATAACTTTGCACTTGTCCACATTAAATTCCATCTGCCATTTGGACACCCAGTCTTCCAGTTTATCAAGATCCTCTTGCAATTTTTCACAATCTTTTCGGTTTTAACAACTTTGAATAATTTTGTCTCATCTGCAAATTTGATTACCTCACTTGTTATTCTCATTTCCAGGTCACTTATGACTATGTTAAAAATGAAGTGGGCCCAGCACAGATCCCTGGGATACTCCATTATTTACTTTTCTCCATTGAGAAAATTGGCCATTTAGCCCTACTCTTTGTTTTCTATCTTTTAACCAGTTTCTGATACACAATACTACACTGCCTCCAATCCCATGACTTTTTTAATTTCATCAAGAGTCTCTCATGAGGAACCTTCTCAAAAGTTTTCTGAAAATCCAGAAACACTATATCAACCGGCTTATCTTTGTCTATCTGTTTATTCACACCTTCAAAATATATAACAGATTAATAAGACAAGACTTTCCTTGGCTAAATCCATGTTGGCTTTCTCCCAATAATCCATGATTATATACATTTATTTATTTACATTCTCTTATATACCGCGCTATTCTGTATCAGTGCGGTTTACATTGAACAAACTGAAATTACATTGAACAGGGCATTATAACTTGGAGATAACTATTTTACAGGGAACATGATCAGTAATTGTATTCTTTATAATAGTTTCTACCATTTTGACTGGTACTGATTTCAGACTCAAAGATCTGTAGTTTCCCGGATCGCCCCCTGGAACCCTTTTTAAATATTGGCATTACATTGGCCATTCTCCACTCTACAGATGATTTTAATGATAGTTCACATATTACTAATAGTAGGTCTACAAATCTCATATTTCAGTTCTTTCAATACCCCTGGATATATACCATCCAGTCCAGGTGATTTTGTACTCTTCAGTTTATCACATAGCTGTGGTTGATTGATATTTCTTTGAATTCTTCTGATATACAGTATCACCGTTATATACCATTTCAGGCACTGGTAAATTCTCTGGTTTATAGATTCACAGCACAGTCTATATATCTGTATTTTATCTTTTTGGTTATTATTTGATATTATGGATGTTAGCGGTATGGTTTTCTAGCTGTTATATCATCATTTTTTATTTTATGTATTATATGTTTTACTGATTTAAATTTTTACCCTGTTTATTGATTATTTATTTATTCGGTTTTAACTGTTATTGTTTGTTTTTTTGAGGTTTGCATCCTCAAAATACCCCCCTGAATAAGGCCGTAAGGCCGAAATGCATAGGAGAAAAAAAAAAGGTTTTTTTCCAAACCTGAAAACTCTGCCAGTCTGGGTATCTGTTCCTTTTGTCCTATCATATCTTACAGATAGTTTGATTGCTTTCTTCAGTCTTCTACTGGTAAATTCTCTACATCTTCTTCAGTAAAACTAAAGCAAATAATTCATTCAGTAGTAATTCTTTGTCTAGAGTTACCCCAAGAATCACGATACTATCCTTAATTGGAATTGGGGACCTGCAATATGTGGGCAAACCTACAATATGATTTACCTCTGAAAAAACAGCTACTGATTTATTTCTATTCAAGACTAGTCCATGGGATGCAATCCAATTCCCAATTTTCTCCAAGTAGACTCATAAAGCAGTTTGAAAGGTCATAGTCCACGTGACATGACTAACTACAATCTGGATGTCACACCCACACATGTGTATATTGAAGTTATAACCCTGTATCAGGGGTGCAAGAGGGACAATGAACACATTAAAGAGTGTGAGAGAAAGAAATGAGCCCTGAGGAGCGCCACATTTTAAATGTAACATTTCAGAAGTAACATCTCCAGTAGTAACATTAAGGGGCATGTTTACTAAACTGCGGTAACGTAGCAATGGCTATGTTAAGGCACAGTATGTAATGTTAAGGCACCTTAACGGCACATAACGCGCCTTAACGTTCCTGGCCACATTAAGGCCAGAAAAGGGTGGAGAGAGGGCAGAGAGAAGGGGTCAATGGGCGTGGAGAGGCCCCTTTCACACTAACGCGGAGAAATTAAGGGCTGAATCCTAACGCAACTGAAAACCTGGCGTTAGCACACAATTGCAGGAGAGAGAAACCATTTCAGTCAGCAATGTAGAGCAAAGGCAGGGAAACCAAGAAAAGTGATAGTAGTGATACATGTGCAACAGCAGCAGCATAGTGGCCAAGTACGAGTGGGCACGACGGTGAGGCTGCAAATGGGGCACAGGGGTCTGAAGGCAGGACATGCAGTGGGGCATCTGGGGCACAGGGTGGACCAGGCAGATGCCTAGGTGGCACATAGGAACTCAGAAACAGAAAAACAGCAAGCCTGCAACTGACCAAGGGCAAACATGGCAATGAATGTGTGACCCAGAGTGCCCCAGTGGACATCACCCAGCAGGTACCCCAAAGGGCACATAACATTGACAGGTGGTGCCATGGGGGAGCACGGATGTCAATGTAGGCACCCCTACCCCAGACCCCACACCATAGGCAGCTGCCTACTGGCACACTGGATGGCCTGGGATTGCGCACCACCAGCACATCAGCATGGTGGCGGAGGAGTACTGGTGGTGGAGGGGGCAGTGGCATCTGCCCACAGCACTCCAAGGCCAAGCCCTGTTTAGGTGGGTGGCGTGCAGTGCAACAGACAAGGTTTGTCTGATGAACAGTAATGCTATCCCCAGGGAATAGCCTGCTTCTGTGGCAACAGCTTGGTGCAGTACACACAACCAGTTTACTCAGGGGCAGAAGGTCACAGGTTCAAGTCCAAGCTGTGGCTCCTGCAGACCATGTCCCCTCATTTTACCCTTACTAAGCCGTGGTAATAAAGATGGAATCTTTACTGCAGATAAAAGTAACACACCATAAACCAAGCAAACTCAATCTCCTCAGGAGAAAAATCTCATTTCAAATCCTTGGATAGAGATGACTTCCTCAACAACACTCTTCCAACACTCCGTCAACCAGCGCAGAACCTCGATGAAATGATCCATAGATGGAACTCCACCCTTACCTCCTGTTCACAGATACCTTCCTCCAAAAAATCATCAGCATCCAATAAACAACCACGAAACAGAAAACCAGCCCCTTGGTTCTCTGCTGAACTACATGCATCGCTTCAGCTTCTAAGAAGGCAAGAAAGAAAATGGCGCAAATCTCGATCCACATCTGACAAATCAGAGTATGAGAACACCCTGAAATAACACCGTGAAAAAGTCTACAAAAAAATTAGAGAGCACCATACGGATACCCTCCTTAGATCATTAAATAAACCACGAGACCTCTTTAGCATTGCTAAAGCACTAACCAAGACACCTTCCTCCAATCAAACAGTGTCTATCCAACCCCAGTCATTTGCTGAGTACTGTGACGCAGTGCCAAGCACCGAAGCCATGGAGACCGATAGTGACCCCCTGGTAGAGTCCGGTACTGCAGGCAAAAGAAGAGATTCACACTCTAAGCATAGCCTGCAGGCAGCCAATCAGTTCACCTCAGAGGAGGAGAGAAGTGAACCCATGGATTGGGCACGCCCTAGGAGGAGGCGGGTTTCCCAGAGCAAGGGTCCCTTCTTAAACAAAGAGAGGGAACACAGAGAGAGAGAGAGAGAGAGTGGAAGAAGAAGGAGAAGCAATAGAACGAATGCAGAAACAGGACCATTTGAGAGCGTATGGAAAAGGAATGAAGGAGTGAATGCTGCAAGTGGTTGGAGAAAGGAAGTTCCTTTTTACCCACGAGAGAGTAAGCAGAAGCTACTGGGAAGGCAGGAAGTTCCTCTGACTGCAGAACCCTGTGACCTGACTTCACAACCTCTGCCCAGCTGCACCAGGAAGGAAGCTAATTCCTCAGCAGGAGAAAAGCTCACGTTTCTGAGAAGCAATTTCCTTCCATGGAGAGAAAGATATGCTGGCAAGATAATTCCTGAGCACTCTCAACACAAGGTATCTGCTGTTCTTAATCCTTATGCAAACTTTTATAAACCAAAAAGAGAGAATCCTGTGTGCAGAGGACAGGACAGTTTCAGGGAATATAAAGGGAGTTTATTTTACCCTGAAAGCTCTCCCTGTAAACCTACTTTTACTCAGCCTGTAATTCCTGTGCTTAATAGAGAAGCTGAGGAGACAAACACAGCAAAAGGGTTTACAGATAGATTAAACTATCCAGGTTTAGGAGGACCTACTTTTGAAGCTGTGCTAAAAGCTAGGACTGCTACCAACAGATGTGAGATTCCTCCACTCGATAGCAGAGAGCAGTGGGGGCAGGGAATCTCCACCTCGGGACCAGAATGTTTAATAAGGGAAAGCCCTGCTGCCTCATTACAGCCTGTTAATCAGCTGTTTAAACAACAGCAAGCTTTGCCCCTAACCCCTGCTAGCAGCCAAGCAGAATACCTCCTAACTGAGCTGAGAAAACTATTGAATAAAAGAGACATTTTATTACCAGCCAATATTCAAGCAGGGAACAATCCTGAAGAAAGGATTTTACCCCATGTCCCTTTGCCGATGCGAGAAATCAATCAGCCGATGGACTGCTCGATCGGACTGATTGATAAGCCTAAGGAAACCAAAGCTTGAGTGATTATTCCTGAATTTAATTCTGTTTATTGTTGAGCCAGAATTGCTGAAATTTACCCACCAGGACTGTGATTGGGTAATTGCAAGAAAAGGCTATTGTGCATAAACTGTATGCTGGACTGTGAGTTAACTGTTCAAGGGAATCATTATACTTTAAATCCACTCACCTGTATATGACCAGGAGAAAGACACATGAAGCAATGTGTTTTCTACTGAAGAAGTTTTGTTAAAGCACTTTATTGGAAAACCCTCTGTTTGCAGAATCCTGAGTTAATGACTTTTCTGTTTCTGTGTGCCTCACAGAGCGGGGAAAATAAACATCCTTTTGAAAAAAATAAATTTCTTGTCACCCATATTATTCATTTGGGCCCCCACAACTACACAAGCCCTTTCCCTCCTTAACCCACAAGGTTGGGGAGTGAGTGAAGGTGTTGACAGTACCTACAATCTAAAATTATAAAAACAAATTTTACGCAAAGCTCCACAACGTACCTCCTCCCCCAGATACTTCAGCCACTGACAAAATTCACCTCTCCAACAGAGAAGTACATTGCTGACCTTATTACCAACCTTAACACCACTACGGCGCCAAATGATCCTTGTCCTGCCCATTGGATCAGATCAATGCGTATAGAACTTAGCTCAACTCTAGTCTACATCATGGAACTCTTCTTCTCAACAGGAACATTCCCAGAAATACTGAAACAAACCTCCATACGACCTCTCCTGAAAAGCAACAAACTTGACCCAGCAAAGACAGACTCATACCGCCCGATTTCAAGTATACCCTATCTAGCCAAACTCATAGAGAAGGTGGTTCAAATGCAATTACAACAACATATTGACATATCAGCCCCTCTTGACCCTTCTCAGCATGGATTTCGTGAGTCACATGGTGTAGAGACTCTACTCACTATACTCATCAATACATTATCCAGAGGGATTGACAAAATTGAGAATGGGTTCACGCTCATATTTCTTGATATAGCGGCTGCATTCGATTCTGTTAACCATGTACAACTCCTCTCCCGCCTCCAGGAAAAGGGAATCCATGGTCTTGCCTGGGAATGGTGCAAATCCTATCTCATGAACCGCTGGCAACAAGTACGAATAGGTCACTCAACATCGGAACCATTCCATCAGCAACAAGGAGTACCCCAAGGATCATCCCTGTCGGCTCTACTCTTTAACATTTATATGCAACCCATTTGTGATATCATCCATTCTTTTAATATCTCCAGTCTTATATATGCGGATGATGTACTGATTTTCACCCCAATTAAAATGAAGCAGCCAAACCTTGCTCCACTTATTGAATGCTTCAATACAATTACTGATTGGCTCCTGTCCCAGAATCTTCACATAAATTTTAAAAAAACTGAAGTCCTTTTCATAACCAGGAACAAAGACTTCTCTCCCCCCACTTCATTGAAAGTCCGTGACGCTGAGCTCCCATGCAAGTCTGTAATATGATATCTGGGGATTACAATAGACCAGCAGCTTAACTTTAAAGAGCATATAAAGAAAACCACTAAGTCTATTTACAACAAAATACGGACACTAAAACATCTAAGACCTTTACTAGCACCGGACGACTTCAGAACTGTATTCCAGACACTAGTAATGCCACACTTTGATTATGCCAACATCATCCTACATGGACTCCCTAAAAGCTCTCTCAATCCTCTTCAAATGTCAATGAACACAGCAGCCCATGTTCTCTCCGGCAGCTCTAGAAAAGAACACTTAACTCCCATACTTATGGACCTACACTGGCTACAGTACAATGCAGAGTCACCTACAAGGCATTAATCCTGTCATTTAAAGCAATTAACTGGATATCTTCCACATCCCTCTCATCATTCCTGACAAGTATCCCTACTAACAGACTAAGAAGATCAACAACCAACAATACGCTATCTATACCACCTGAATCCATCAAATGTACCCAAACAACTAGAAACAGAGCATTTACACTATATGCTCCTAAGTGCTGGAACAATCTCCCACCTCATATAAGACCAATTACTGACCTCTCGCAATTCAGAAAAGCTATTAAACATCACCTGCCTTTATTTTACCCACACGAACCTAGTACACTCACATCCAACACCTTTTCTCACCCACACAGCATCTGACATACCAACAACATAACCCCCAGTGACTTACAAAGAATCCACCATCAAGAACATTACGATTACTACATTACGATTCTATTACATAATTCAACCTAAATAATCTATAAGCTCCTTTGTTTGATCTGTATATAGTTACCCTGTTACCTCCAAATTACAATCCCTGTTATAATGTGAGCAAAAGATCCTGTTCTAATGCAAATGTTGTTACAATGTAAACTGCACTGATTCTAAATAGCGCGGTATATAAGAATTTGTAATAAATAATAAATAAATAAACGCCTATATTGTACCCTACAGAGCACATACACCATAAACCTGTGCAATCCCTAGAGCAGAGTTTCCCAACCCCAGTCCTGGAGGGCCAAACACCATTCAGGTTGTCAGGATGTCCCTAATAAATATGCTTGAGATGCATTTACATGCACCGCCCCCATTGTATACAAATATATCCATGCATATTCATTAAGGACAGCATGAAAACCTGAACCGTGTTTGGCCCATCAGGACTGGAGGTGGGAACCTCTGCCATAGAGCAGCGACCGACAGGGGCACAAACACCCACACCACAGGCCCCACTATGCAGCGGCTCATGGAGAGTCAAGCTGTTGGGCACTGCGCGCAGCAGCATCTACCAGTACCAGCACCCGCATACCTTAGCAATGCCGTCTTAAACGTGGAAACACGTTCCACATATATCTAATGGTTGCTATGAATAATGTCAGATAACAAATCCTACGTTGAACACAATTTGTTGACAGGGATCCATCATATCAGCCTTTCTGATATCTGTGGAATGTGTTTCAGGTTTTGTTTCTGACAGTGTTTAACTCCCCCAGGGAGTGACCCTAACAGTATTGAGTACCATAGCAATGCCTGCACTGCGCCCAGGACTGGTGTGGCAGCCAGGGCTGCCAACCACCTCCATATTTGCACAATGCTGAAATAGGTGTGGTAGTGTGCGTATGTCTATCCAGTGTTATGTGGCTACCTACACCTTACTGAGCCCACAATGCTTGCACTGTTTCCAGTGTTAGCCTGCCAATGTGCATAATGAGGAGCAAGGTACTGTGGGTATGGCCCGGACAGGGCGGCCTGGGTAAGTAGCATCTGCACAGGGCATGGGGCAATGGCTGGGACATTGTGGTGCCCGGCTACCACCTGCACGGACAGGGTGGCCACAGCATGTCATGCTGGGAGGTCACGCTCATCCTGAATGTGCAGTGACCACGGCATGGCTAGGGTACCCCATAGTGTTATATAATATTTCTCTCATGTGATATTTCTGGGGTCCAATCACTGAATACTTGCTTGGTGTGTGTGCTGACATCCCATTTTTGGGTGCACATGGTTCCCCCAGGAACATGTACTAGCTAGCGGACTGTCTGCAGTTAGCATGTGTATGGCTGGAACACCGTGCAGTGGGTGGACACTGACCGTGCCCTCTGTTGGTGAATGTCAGTTAGGAGTGGGGGGCAGCTGAGCTTTTCCAGGCCTACTACCCTATGTGATGTGTACAGATATGTATTGATCTCCCTGTGGGGCGCTCACTCCCCTCTACTGCCACCATTGCAGAGATGTAGAATGTGGCTCTGTCGGTGGGAGATCCTGACCCACAGGGGAAGGTTGGGTGGTGCTACATAATCTGCTTTGGGGTCCAAACATCACCCTTCACTTATAACTTGTGACCATGGCACCCACACAGGATATGCACTATTCTGGGTGCATCATAGTCCACAAGGCCTAGACATGACTGGGAGATACAGAAGGATACAGGTGTATCCTAGGTGTGTCTGCAGGGACTACCCATCACACACTGGCAGTGATGGGAACCTGAAGCACAGCCTATCTCAGCCATCCCATGTGCTGCGGACCTGGTGCTGGGCCCCATACTTCACCCTCAGGGTGAGCACAGGAACCGCACTATGTCACTGTCTGCAGCTACTCTGTGCCAGTAACACACACGGTCAGTTCCCCCTACCAGGCCAGGGTTCTATAGTGGTGCATACCCCATCTTTGATCAGATGTAGGCTGCTGATCTGCATGTGCAGTACATCATGGGTACGGGTGGGTTTACCCTATCTTGGTAACCACAGCAGAGAGTTTGTGTGGTGACCTGCAGTCTTTCTGTAGCCAGCCAGTGGTGTGTTTGATGTTATAGAGATGTAGCCCACTGGTTACTTTGATGACTGTGGAGGCAGAGATCATGGGTTCAATTCCTTCTGTCCAAGGCAGATATTTTGCTTGCCTGTGACAGTCATTTGCAGATCTGTGCTGCCAGCCCATAGTACCCTCAGCACAGTTGGCAACAATCCTTATAGGGTGTTACAAGGCACCTTATTAGGCACAGTACAAGGCGCGTTATAAGGCACTTAAGAAGGCACATTAGAAGGCATCCTATGAGGCACAGTACAAGGCACGTTATAATGTGCCTCATAGGATGCCTTATAATGCGCCTTATCTGACACAGCTTTAGTGCTGCCCCGCCCACTCCTTTATATGGGCATCTGTTTCATCAACGCGGAACCTAACGCAAATGACATTACCGCAGGTTAGTAAACATGTCCCTAAATGAGCATTGTAATGTCGCTATTACCCCACAGCTTGTGCTTGTAGAGTTAAGCGGCCTGATCCCTTCTTCCAGTAGTAAAATAGTGCTTGGGGAAAGCACTGCCTCCTGGGAGTTTTAGTTTTCACCAACCGAAATAAAGAGAGTAGTGGAGCTCGAGTGTTTCAGGCAAATAACAGGATTTTAATTCCCCTTCCCAACGGCTTTTACATAACAGAAAATAAAGAACAGTTGGCCATGTATCTTCTGGCAGGAAATAATATAAGAATGAAACATAAACAGCTTCTTATATCAGCATCACAGTAATCCAGCTTAGAGAGCAATTCTCTGTTCTAAAACCTTTGGTGCTTTTTCTTCTAGCTGCTACCTGCAGCTCTCTCTCTGCACAGCTTAATCCTAGCACACAGGTCTTATCTTATCAGACACACATATTGTACAGTCCATTGACTCAACAGGCAGGTATTCTAAAGATGGTTCCGTTTCAATTGGTTCATATTGGTTCTCAGCTGGAAATGTCTGTAATTGACTACAGGGTGTTTCCCAGCACACACCTATTCCTTCAGCATGAGACTTTTCCCTGCAGCTTTCTGCTACACAAGGTTGGGAATGGCCACAGTATTCAGCACACGTAAAGCCCCACCCTTCTGGGCTAATATCAGAGCACTTCTTAAAAACAGCTTTGCTTCTATACCAGTCACTCAGCCTACCTTTTGGCTTCCTTATGGGAGATTCCTTTTGCCCTCCAGGATCAGCTACAGATACAAGCCTTGGAGTTTCTACGTGCACACAAGTCTGCCTTCTTGGTACATTTCCCTTCTGGCTGCCTTTTATATACGGCACCAAACCTGGGCTGCTTGTACCTGGCTCCTTTGCACTGGTTCTCTGCTCATTTCTTTTGCTGATTTCCCTTTCTGAGTCAAAGGTCAGAGAATCTTCTGTTACCATTAGTTCCTCTGAATCCTCACTCTCAAGCCAATCCTCTGCTTCTCGTGACTGCTTCCTTAACTGTGCTCCCGGCTGTGCTCTCAGCTGTGCTCCCAGGTGTGCTAACTTCCTTCCTAATGAGCTTCCCTTATATCTCTGGCTTCCTGGGTTTAATCTGACCCCTCCCTCCAGCAGGTGTTCTGCCTCAGCTCGTGACCGATGAGCTGAACTGCAGCAGGGGCGTGTTTTCCTCTCCTCTGATCTGCTCTGTTTGTGGAAACCAGGAGCCATGTGCATTTGTTTTCTTTCTTCAACTGAAGCTAAATCCTGCGTTTTAGCTCTCTCTAAGGGATCTGAGGGACCTTCTACACCACAGCATATATAAAAGTAGGATTTATACCAGTCCAGCATTGTATCTGCTAGACTGATTTCTTCCAGGCTCATTAACAATTGAGTGTGCTCAACTAAATCAAATGCTGCTGTCAAATCAAGCTGTAGTACTAGAACTTCTTGACCATTGTCCAGTAGGGTATGGATTTTATTTTGCATAGAGATTAGGAGAGTTTCAATACTGTGCAGTACCCTAAACTGAGATTGCTTAGGGTGCAAAGTATTTGCTTCAAGGAATGAACACAGATGTTTCAGGATGGCAAACAATGGGAGATTTGAAATAGAATGGTAACTAGCAGGAGAGTGGATCAAGTTTAATATCTTTAATGTTGGATCTAATAGTACATTTCCAGGGATGAGGTGCAATTCTCTGAGTCAAATTAAAGTTAATTTGGTCTAAAACTATTTCAGGCACATACAGAAGTATGTCCTTCATAAGAGATGGGAGGATTGGGCCATCGGGGAGACATGTTTCTCAAGTTTGAGTGAGTGGGAGAAATTTCCTAAGCAAGCTACAGAGGATCCTTATAGAATATGGTAGAAAACAATCTGGATTATACACTTGAGCATGAATGTTAATGCTAAAAGTGCATAAGGAGTCCTGGTGTAGCGTAACGTTTTCTAGAAGGAAACCACTGGATTGACTCAGGGAGATGTTGATAAGCGCTAAAGAGTGGTCATGCTCCAGTACAAGGTCCTGTAGTTAACTAATAAAAATGTATTTTGTTATTACCTATTTTGAATAAAAATCCTTTTTTGCACTTCTAATTTGCATCATATGTTTCTTTAACTGTGCTTATATACTGCTTTTCACCAGGTCAAAGCAGTTTACAGATATATGATAGCAGGTATTTTTTTCCCCTTGTCCCTGAAGGGCTCACAGTCTAAGTATACCTGAGGCAATGGAGGGTTAAGTGGCTTGCCCAAGGCCACAAGGTGGCCATGGGACTAGAGACCCCAGTCCCTCCAGCCTGAGGTTACTTGTCCCTACTTGGGAATTGAACCCCCTGGCCCTCCAGCCTGAGGTAACCTGTTCCAACCACTGAGCCACTCCTCCCCTACACTCAGCTCTTCACTCAGTCTTGTTAGTGGAAGTTTTGTTCTTAAGCCATTTCCTTTCTGCTCTGTGCAGAGTTTATCATGGATGGCTGCACCAAGATCTACATTTAACTATTTCTACAGGTCAAACTCATGCAAGGTATTATGCATTGATTTATTTATACAGGGGCCAACTTGTTGGTCGGTAGAACTAAAAGAGAAGCAAGACAAACATCTATTCACAAAAACCTCCCTCACTGAGGTCTCTTATTAAGTTACAAATATTTTTTTGACCTTAGAAGGTAGATCCACAAGATGAGTTTGGCTTGAAAGTGTAAAATGAACTAAACGGTGAATCTGGAGTACTTGCTGTAATGCAATTACTCTTAATAAAGATAGGGTCCAGACAGTGAATAAAACCTTTTGCAAATGAAACCCTTGTTTAAATTATCTCATTTGTCTACATATTTTTTTAGAGATACAGGGCCTTATTTACTAAAGTGTGGTAAGATTTTGCAGTTACTGTAGGTTAACAGACAAAATTACTCTGCGGTAATTGCAAATCCTCTGTGCTGTTGGAGATGTTCAAATATTTGCTATTCAGATAGTGCAGAGAAGAGTATTTTACAGCACACTAACTAAATAGCAGATAAAGCATAGTTACTCACCTGTAACAGGTGATCTCCGGGAACAGCAGGAATTTAGTCCTCACATATGGGTATCGTCGGTACCGACGGAGCCTGCTCGGGAACGCTCCCCAGCGTCCAATCAGAAAGCTTTTGGGAGCATCCCACAGCGCCTGTGTGCTGCTTTCCCGCCTTTCCCAACTGCCTCTCTCCAGTTGAGTTTTAAAACTGAGACAAAGAGAGAGAGAGGGAAAGGAAAGAGATAGATAAAGAGATACAACTCCTAGGGGAGGTGGATGGGTTGTGAGGGCTAAATTCCTGCTGTTCCCGGAGATCACCTGTTACAGGTGAGTAACTATGCTATCTCCAGGAACAAGCAGGAATCTAGTCATCACATATGGGTACTCCCTAGCTTTGGGTGCCAGGGAGAGACCCCAGAAGTTGTGTGTCCCTGAGAAGGGCTCCACTTCCCCCCATGGATCTCTGGTATCCTATCAGGGATGGTGGGTAGGAGTTGATTAAGTATGGAACAGGTGTTTGAGAACAGCCTGACCAAACAAGGCATCCCGGCGGGAGTCCTTGTACAAGCAGTAATGGGCTGTGAAGGTATGAACAGAGGCCCAAGTGGCTGCTCGACAGATGTCGTCAATAGACACAGAGTTCAGATGAGCCATTGAGGCTGTCATGCCTTTCACATTGTGAGCTGTGAAATGGCCCTCCAGAGAAAGGTTCTTACTCTGATAGGCGAAAGAAATACACTGAGCAATCCAGTTAGATAGTGTTCTCTTGGAGACTGGCAGTCTCAAATGAGAAGGGTCAAAAGCAACAAAGAGTTGAGAGGACTTTCTATGTTGCTGTGTCCTTTGTAAGTAAAAAGCCAGAGCTCTTTTACAGTCCAGGGTATGAAGATTCCTCTCTGCATTTGATGCATGAGGTCCTGAAAAAAAGACAGGTAGGTAGACCTCCTGGTTGAGATAAAAAGGCGAGACCACCTTAGACATAAAGTGTGGATGAGTCCTAAGGACTACCTTGTCATGATGAAACCATGTATAAGGTGGATTAGCTACTAGTGCTTGCAATTCACTAATGCGGCGTGCTATGTGATTGCAATGAGAAAGATAACCTTCCAAGAAAGAAATTTCAAGGAGGTGGTAGCTAAGGGTTCGAAAGGTGGCTTCATGAGTTGCCCAAGAACCAGATTCAAGTCCCATGCCACCGGAGGTGGTCTAATGGGAGGCTTAGTTAGAAGGAGGCCTCTCATGAATCTTGCTATAAGAGGATGAGAGGAAATAGGTTGTCCGTTTAGAGGTTTAAGAGAAGCTGCAATAGCACTCAAATGGACTCTTACTGAATTTGTCTTAAGGCCTACATTAGACAAATGGAGGAGATACTTCAGTAAAGATTCTAGAGGTATAGCAAGGGGGTTAAGACCCTTTTCTGAACACCAAATAGTGAACCTTTTCCACTTGAAAGCATAAGAACGTCTAGTGGAAGGTTTTCTAGAAGCATAAAGAACATCTTTCACTTGCTGAGAAGGATGAAGATCTTGGAGATCTAGGCCTTCAGCAACCAAGCCCTGAGATGCAGGGACTGGGGATTGGGATGCCATAACATCCCGTTCTCCTGAGATAGGAGATCTGGAGCAGACCCTAACTCCAGGGAGGGAGCTTGAGAGAGATGTAGAAGCAGAGGGTACCACACTTGCCGTGGCCAATGTGGTGCTATGAGAATCATGTGGCCTCTGTCTCTCTGAAGCTTGAAAAGGGTTTTGGGAATTAGGGGAATGGGTGGAAAGGCATACAGGAAGTCTTGACCCCAGTGAAGGAGGAAAGCATCCTTTGCCTGAGTTCCCTGAGCCGGAGTTCTGGAACAGAACCGGGGAAGTTTGGCATTCCATGGTCTTTCAAAGAGGTCTATGTCCGGGGTTCCCCAAAGTTGAAAAATCTTGGCCACCTGGTCTGCATGCAGAGACCACTCGTGTGGAAGGAGAACGCGACTGAGTCTGTCTGCCCAAGAGTTTTGAATGCCTGGAAGATACACTGCCAGAAGATGAATGTGATACTCTCTGGAGAGGGCCCACAGTCACAGAGCTTCATTGCAAAGTGACAGAGAGCCTGTTCCTCCCTGCTTGTTCACATAGAACATGGCTACTTGATTGTCTGTATGAATAAGAACTGTTTTGTAGCTGAGCAGGGTGTGGAACACTTGCAGAGCAAGGAAGATTGCTCTGAGCTCCAAGAGATTGATATGTAGACAACTCTCTTGTGGAGTCCAGGTGCCTTGGGTAGAGAGGTCTTGCAGATGAGTTCCCCAACCCATTGGAGAAGCATCTGTTGTAAGAGTTGCTTGAGGCAGGGGTTGCTGAAAGGGGGACCCCAGCATCAGGTTTTGAGTGGACTTCCACCACTGGAGAGACAAAATGAGGCGACTTGTGTTTGCTATTCTGTCTGACAGGCAACCTGATGCCTGGGTCCATTGGGTGGATAAAGTCCACTGAGCTGCCCTCATGTGAAGGCGAGCATATGGTACCACATGCACGGTGGATGCCATGTGGCATAGTAACTGCAACATTTCTCGAGCAGTTAAAAAGGTCTTTAGGACTGCTTGAGAAGCTAATTGTACCAAGTGAAGGCAACGGGCTTTGGGAAGGTAGACCCTTGCCTTTGTGGTATCCAGCAGGGCTCCTATGAACTCTAGAGACTGAGTAGGAGTTAGACTGGATTTTTGGATGTTTATGACCAGCCCTAAATACTGAAGGATACGCATTGTGCAGGATAGAGAAGTCCTGGCCTCTGACTGTGTTGGAGCTCGAATGAGCCAGTCGTCCAAATAAGGGAAGACGAATATTCCCAGAGTGCATAGAAATGCTGCTACCACAGCCATGCATTTCGTGAACACCCTTGGTGCAGGGACCAGACCAAAAGGAAGCACCCTGTATTGGTAGTGCTTTCCTTGAAACAGGAACCGAAGGAACCTTCTGTGGGTTGGATGGATGAGAACATGGGTGTACGCATCCTTGAGATCTAGAGAACAAAGCCAATCCTGACTCTGAAGGTATGGAAGCAGAGCTCCGAGAGAAATCTGCGTATATCAACTGCTTGATATACGCAGATGACATTCTCTTATATATGCCTTTCTCTACAACTCAACTAGACCTGGCACCACTAGTAGACTGCCTCAATACGGTCTCTGAGTGGCTCCAATCACAAAACCTACGCATTCAGCATAAAAAAACAGAGGTGCTTTTCATCGCCAGAGACCCCAACTTCACTCCTCCAGCCCACGTCAGTGTCAAGGAAGCTGACCTACAAACTAAAGAAACAATAAGATACCTTGGAGTTACATTGGACCAACGTCTGGATATGAAACATCACATAAATAACATAGTCAAAGCTGTATACTTCAAAATCCGCTCTCTCAGGCATATACGCTCCCTGTTGGACCCGGACGACTTCCAGACCATATACCAAGCGCTAATCCTGCCACACTTCGACTTTGCAAATGCCATCTTACAAGGTCTCCCTCAATCCACTCTTAGCCCTTTACAGATGGCCATGAATGCCACAGCAAGAGTCCTCTACGGAGCATCCAGAAGCGACCACGTAACTCCCATTCTTAAACAGCTTCACTGGCTCCCCATCCATGGGAGGATCATCTTTAAAACCCTAGTCCTATCATTCAAGGCAATCAAGGGTATCTCATCCTCCTCACTCACAGATCTGATTCACACTGTACCCCCCAACAGATCCAGAAGAGCAACAGCCGTAAACCTACTAACAACCTCGAAGGCATCAACAAAGTGCAACATGACAACCTCAAACAGAGCGTTCAGTTTATATGCCCCCAAATGCTGGAACGCTCTACCCTCCGACATAAGGGCCATTACTGTCCTACCCCAGTTCAGGAAGGCACTCAAATACCACCTCTTCCTTCAATACTTACCCTACCAGCAATTGAACCAGAAGAAGTGACTCACTGATGAAACCACCCTTCCGTTCTTTATATTACTATGACTCTATTCTGTTCTATGTAAATATCTCATGTATATAGTTTAACCCGGTTCTCCAAGTTGGTACTCCTGTTCGATGTAAACAAAACAGCTTGTTGTTATGGTCTTTATGTTATAATGTAAACCGCGCTGATGCCGAATAGTGCGGTATATAAGAACTTGTAATAAATAATAAATAAATAAATAAATAATAAATCATTTTGAATTTCTCCTTGACAAGGAATTTGTTCAATTCTCTGAAATCTAAGATAGGTCTGTATTCCCCTGTTTTCTTTGGGATAAGAAAATAAGGGGAATAGAATGCTGTGCCCTGTTGATGAAGAGGCACTTCTTCTATTGCCCCTTGGGCAAGAAGGATGGTAACCTCCTGACCTAACAGGTCGATGAGAGAGGTCAGAGAATTGAACTGCTTCACTATTGTGGGAGGGGGCATGCTTGAAAAATGAAGTCTGTACCCCTCTCTTATGATGGAGAGTGTCCAATGCTCTGCTGTTATTTCCCCCATCTGGGAGCAAAATGGCATAACCTTTCTGGAATGGTGGACGGTTCTGGTCCCTCCAGAGCCAGAAAGGCTAAGTTCTCTAGCTGAAAGTCAAAGGCCCTGAGGAGGCTGAGGCTGCTGGGCCGGTTGAGGCCTAGCAGCCTTTGCTTTCTTCTGTTTGGGTGGTTGCTGACGTTTGGTTGAAAACTGACCTGCAGAAGATGCCTGCTGACCATAAGCAGGATAAAATCTTTTCTTTCTAGAAAAAGGTGTTTTCTTGAACAACATTTTCCTAACAGGATCAGCAGTAGACTTGGATAGTCTATCCAAAGTGGAATTTTCAGCATCCATTTCATTGGCTTTTTCTTGCCAATCTTTACCAAACAGGATCTCACCAGTACAAGGGATATTTCCCAATTTATCTTGTACCCAGAGCTCTAAATCAGATGCTTGGAGCCAAGCAATTCTACGTGCACCTATGGCAATAGCCGAGGTCCTGCTTATACATTCAAAGCAGTCGAAGGCTGCACGGTTGGAGAATTTAGAGACATCTTGGGCATGTTTGAGCCAAGTGAGAAACTCCTGCCTTTTATCGTCAGAGATGAAAGGACTTAAAGTCTGTAGATGATCAGTAACTTCCTTTAGGAACATTCCCATGTAGAGACTATAGGAACTGATTCTTGCAGCAAGCATGGAAGCTTGAAAGACTCTAAGTCCAAAAGCATCCAGAGTTCTGCATTCCCGTCCTGGAGGATTAGAGGCATGTCTTTTTGCACTTCTAATCCTTCTCATAGCAGATTCCACCACAATAGAGTGGTGAGGAAGCTGAGTCTTATGGAAGCCAGGACAAGGAGGGACACGATACATAGTATCTAACCTACGAGAATGAGGAGAGGTGGTAAGAGGTGTTTCCCACATCCTCAACATGAGATCATATAGAA
Source organism: Ichthyophis bannanicus (assembly GCA_033557465.1). NCBI lineage: Eukaryota > Metazoa > Chordata > Amphibia > Gymnophiona > Ichthyophiidae > Ichthyophis > Ichthyophis bannanicus. Next base: position 1,213,842,489 of record CM066033.1, on the reverse strand, counting down.
TCTCATGAATGGGTAGGGTAGCTGCCTCCTTAGGAGTTTTGGGATACTGTAAAATATCCAACTCCTTGGCCCTTGGCTCTGTCTCAGGGGCCACAGTGATGGACAGGCCCCGAGCCACCTCTTGGATGAAGTCTTGGAAAGACATGTCCTCTGGAGGAGACATCCTGTGTTTAGGGGAGGAGGACTCCTGTGGAAGCATCATCGCTGCATCGACAGAACAGGAATCGAAGTATCGCCTGTCTGGATGCTCCTGCAGAGCCCGATACCCGTACCAAGCAAAATCGGTATCAGGAATAACCGGTACCGGGGAATCAGTACCAGCAGGCATCGAAGGACAGGGTACCAGCATAGCAGGCATCGATGCCGATGTCGATGCTATCAGTACCAGTTGCGATACCGATAACGATGCCGGTGCCGGTACCGGTGGAGTTGTCTGTCGTGGTACCAAGGGCGTCGATGCCACAAGGAAAGCCGCTAGACTGTGTTCTATGGACAGAATTCTCTAGTCCATAGACGCTGGCAATGCCTGGAAGTTGGTACCGGTGGGAACCGCCGGTACCCCAGAGCATGGCACCAGGAGATCTGTCGAGGCCGAGCCATCGAGAACATCCTGGAACCCCGATGATGGTGCTTTGGAAGCCGAAGCCTCCCGCCAGGGTAATTTTGCCGGTGCAGAATCCTCGAGGGCAACGCCAGAGGCATCTCGATGCTTAGAAGGAGATCTACCCTTTGAGGACCGGCTAGACTTATGTTTAGTTACCTGAGATCCACGGGAAGAAGAAGAAGCCCTGGAAGACGTCAATGCCACCGAAGCCGCATCAGAGGGAAACAGGGTACTGAGCTTAGCAGCTCGGTTCTGTCGACCCCTTTTAGACATCATAGCACAGGACACACAATCTGTGATGGAGTGGTCAGGACCTAAACATTTTAAACACCATTCATGGGTGTCGGTGACGGAAATGGAACCGCCACATTTTGTGCACTTTTTAAAACCTGAAGCAGGTTTTTCCATGTTAAGGAAATTTTGGGGCCTAAGGCCCAAAAAAGACGAAGGCAGACACGACCACAAAAAGAAATAAAGAATTAAGGAAATTCTTCTGCGGTGACAGGAACACGACCTGCTGGCTCCGCGGAAAAAGAAGAACTGGAGAGAGGCAGTTGGGAAAGGCGTGAAGGCAGCACACAGGCGCTGTGGGATGCTCCCAAAAGCTTTCTGATTGGATGCTGGGGAGCGTTCCTGCGCAGGATCCGTCAGTACCGACGATACCCATATGTGATGACTAGATTCCTGGAGATCATGTCATTAGCAACCCCTTTGGAAGTGCTATTAAATGCACCATATTATCTGCTATATTAACAGATAATGTGCAGTAATTGCTCTCATGTTAAATGTAGGGCACATTCCCTGCCATTCCCTGACCCCTTTCATGTTAAGTGGTTAACTCAGAAATTAACATACACTAACTGTTAAGGCACTACATTATCTGTTAGTGTGGATCTATGCTGTTAGAGCATGTTAATTCCTGTGCTAACCACATAACACAGCTGAGTAAATAGGGCCAAAACACCATCTTATGTTCAGTTGTGTATATATATATATTGCTATTATATTGTATACTACATAAAAATATTGCATTCTATATAAAAATAGTTTGGTAATTGCATTGCCTTTAGTTTATGTTTATTTTTATGTTTATTACAATTCTTGCTATATCATGCTTCACAAAAGCACTGGAACAATTTATAAAACCATTTTAAAACAGACAAAGTATAAATGTAGGAAACATATGCCAAGGTACCGGTCTGTCAAATCAAAAGCCTGTAAAAAAAGATAGGCCTGAAGGCCAGGCCAGTCTTAAATCTTCACACAAAGAATGTGCAGTATGGAATTCCATAAAAGAGGTACAAAGCATAGAAGACCAACATGCATATGCTCTCCAAATGAGCATAACTAGACAATGGGACTATTAAAAGCTTATCATTATGAGATCACAAAATTTGAGCAAGGAACGAGAACATTAGAAAGATGTATGGGCTGACCTACCTGAAGAACCCTAAATGTCAAACTAAGAACTTTAAAATTCATTCTATAAGCTATTAGAAGGCAATAACTAGTACTAAATAAAGAGTAATCCTATTACGATCCTTTCATTAGACGCCGCAAAGGCCTTCATTAAGATAGAATGGCCGTACCTATTGGAGGTACTCAGACAATTTGGGTTCGGGCCTAATTTCTGCAGTTGGGTAGAAGCCATGTATGTGAGCCCGATGGCCACAGTAGTAGTCAATGGCTTCTACTCTGATCTCTTCTGGCTGAGGTGCAGAATCCGGCAGGGTTGTTTGCTTTTCGCATTGGCCATCAAGCCATTTGCTTGCCACATATGACATAGGACAATGGAGACAGGTATACAGCTTGGGAGATGGATACATGTGGTATCTATGTATGCTGACAATACTCTTATCTATCTTTTGAGATCCTGCCACCTTGATTCCCATAATTCTCAATTTCCTTTGAGCTGTTTTCCTGGGTTTTCAGCTTTACTGTTAACAGACAGAAGTCTACCTTATTCCCCTGCTTCACTGCAGCCCCTCACCTCATGACTAGTTTTTCAGGCCATTTCCTCTTAGTTGACCACTTCAAATACTTTGGAATCTGTATCCCGAAGGAACTCTCCTGATTATATCACCTGAACTATTGAGTACTCTTAGCAAGGAACTAGCTACCTTGCGATCTTCAGCTGTGTCCTGGCTTGGGCGCATCAATATCATTAAAATGCTGATCCTCCAGAAGCTTTCTTTCCTATTCATGCAATTGCCAATCCAAGTACCAAGGAATTTTTCCAAGGTGCTTAGGAAGATGTTCTTGACCTTTTAATGGAAGGGCGGGAAACACCATGTCAAGTGGATTATCCTTATGACCCCTAAAAGGACTGGAGGCCTAGGCTTTCCTGAGCCGGAGTTATATTAATGGTGTTCGTGCTTGAGAGCTGTATTCTTTTGGATAACTGATTTCCTCAACAATGTCACACTATGGCTGGCCAAACACAATCTCATTGTAAACCTCAACAAGACTGAAGCTCTCTTTATCTTCCATGACAGAAATTACATCCCCCCCCCCCAATCATACAAATACCAGGAGCATAACTGAAAGTAAAATCTGAGGTATGCTATCTCAGTATAACTCTCAAACAACATCTAACACTGCAACCCCACATCAGCAACATCATCAGAGCCATATATAACAAACTAAAGATGATCCAACACTTACATCCACTACTGGACTTCACTGACTACTGCACGGACATCCTCTACCCCCTACGACTCACACAAAATACTGCTGCCCACATTCTGTTCCATGCCACAAGAACTGATCATGTCACCCCCTTGCTAAAAAACTGCATTGGCTACCTGTAAAAGTCAGAACTAAATACAAAGTTATAGTAACTACATTTAAATTAGCCCAAGGATTATCCTCTACATACCTTCAATCCCTTCTTCAAAAACCTCCCAATAACAGAGCAAGAAGAATGTCCCAACAGAACACATTATTGGTGCCCCACACTTTCCAACAAAACAACAAACCACCTCCAATAAGGCATTCTTCCTCTACGCTCCAATCATATGGAATATACTACCAGACCACCTATGTGAAATTACCGATCTAATGGACTTCAGAAAGAAATTAAAGATGCATCTCTTCAAGGAGCATTTTGGAGATGATGACTAGCACACAACAACTTCCCCCCATGCCCATCTCAATCCTCACCCACCCACATCATGCCTAACACCCTGACTTGGCAGATATCCTATATACCTATGACTGATCTGTATATTGTTCAGTTATCTTGTTTGAAGTTCACTGCTCTTAATCTTGTTCAAAGTTATCTTGTTCAAATCCATTTATGTTACTCTTTATTTATCACTTATTATGCAATAAGAAGTGATAAATAAAGAGTAACCCGATCCTTTCTTTTGGCTGAGTGTATACCTTAAACAGCTAGAGTATATTTTGTACATTATGGAGCCTGGTGTGCTTCCCAGAAGTTAAGATGTGTTATGACAGGTTAGGCTGGTTTGACCAGAGGCCCGGCTGGCATGGACATCTATGCTTTTTCCTCTGTGCCAGTACAAACATGAGGAATGTGAGAGGATCTTCATATGGAGACTTTAAACTAACTCTGCTGGGAGAATCAGTGATTCTATCCTGGGGACTTGTTTCCAGGACTAGAAAAAGGGATCATTAGGAATGGAGAAGACATAGTCATCAATTTGTTTTCTATCTGGTGATGCTGCTGAATCCAATGAGCTCTGTGATGCTTGAAGAGAAGCATTGAATACTTGGAACTATATGAGAGTACACAGTGCACTGAGGTTGAACTTATGTTACTGAGATCCAGACGTGCTTTAATTACTTATTTTCTGATTGAACACAAGTTACCTACAGCCAATATATAATTTGTTTGTTCTCAAATGCTCATGAAGAGCTGGCGTTTAACTTTTTGAGATGTAGAGGTGCACTGTGCCTGCATATTTGTTATTATCCATTGCATTTATAAAAGTTAAGTTTAGAACCTAAAGGGCAATGCAATCAAGTTAATAATCTGACATCTAGAAGGGATGGGGTATGTAATGATTTTGCATCTTATTTATTTAGGTAATTTGTTATACTGCTAATGGTGGCACAAAGAGCTTGTATCATAGTGGTTTACAGACGGAATAAAACAGTAAACAAACATATTCAACATAAAAAATACAGTTACAACAAAATGCAGTATTCAATATTTATAAGTATGTTAAGTGGTAGCCTACAGGCAAATCACATAACCAGAAGTGGGGTGATGAGTAGAACAACAATAATTCTCCAGCATATAAATAACATCAAAGAACGGGCGACATGAGGAGGGGGCAGGAGGAGAAAGGGATTAGTCCATACAAGTTATTTTCATATATAATCATGAAAAGTCTGCTGGAATAGCAAGGTTTTTATTGTTTGTTTGTTTTTTTAATTTCTTATGGGAGGTTTCTGAATGGATATCTAGGGGAAGAGCATTCCAGAAAGCTGGGGCACTGAAGCAAAAGTGGCACCTCTGATCCATTCATATCTCAACTGTTGGTATGTAGGACTAGTAAGAAAATGAACCTGGGATAATCTTAATTGTCTATGCAGTGTATAGGAAATTAAAATAGAGAACAGATACCATGGGAATCCACTTAAAGAGAGAAGTGCTGAGAGATTGGCAGCCAATGTTGCTTTATTAAAAATGGGTTAATACAATCTCTTCTCTTAGCCCTATATATTAATTTTATTGCAGTATTCTGGATTAATTGTAAGCATGTTATTGAGTAGAGGGGAAGTCCTAAAAACAAAGAAACTTCAATAATGATTTAAGATTAATACATGAATTAGAGTTTTGAGTAATTTTAAGTCAATAGACCTCAGCATATGTACGACATAAAAGGATGGTTTGAAAGTTAATTCATTGCCCATGGTGATTCCTAATGTGGTAATATTTCCCTTAATCAGAATAAGAGTTCCAATCATGTGAGGGGAGAAGTCACAAACTAAGCCATCTTCACCAAACCAAATGGCCAAAGATTTGCTGGTATTTAGCACGAGTTAGTATACCTGGAACCAGTGGGCAATTTTATCTAGCCGGTCTGAAAGTATTCTCTAAAAAGATGTATCCCACGAAGCATGACTTATGGCAATCTGAATATCGTCAGCATACATGTGAACTCCTAGGTAAAAACCCTGGATCAATTTTGCTAATAGAGATACAAAGATATTAAACAATGTTGGGGAAAGATCTGATATGGAGTTTCCAAGAAGAAAGTGAAAGAGAAGGTGAGAGGTGAATCTGGGTCATGAATCGGCAAGTTCCAAAATAACTAGCATTTTTTAAATACTATTAAGTATATATAATACGTATTATACCATGGGAAATGAAGTACTCAGAAGGCTATCTTTGCTCACTGAAATAACTGATAAAGATATGAGATTCTCACAAAAAATACTGAGTTAGGACATCACAAAAATGTTTTTTACTAGTTATATCCATTTCCTATTAGACACTGAGTTATGATGTCAGAGAAAATGTTTGGAGCATTTCAAATACTCCCCATTGGGAGGTATCTTCAGAGTGTGTTCCTACAAAACCCATGAGACTATTTTGGTTCTTTCTTATTTGTCCTGTCCCATTCTAAGAGTATGCTGAGGTTCAAAGGGATACTTTTTAGGGACCTAGGAAAGAGAATCTCTTCTGGATTTTGGAAATCTAGATGTCAAAGGCTAAAATCAGTGAAAGTGAAGTTAGGCTCATATACCTTGCACTCATTAAAGAGTTACCAAAATTATCTAAGACTAGGAGTTTCTATTCATTGTCAGAGGGAGGACTGTAGATGAAAATTCTACAGAATTGATGTTTGAAAGGGATTGAGCAGGAGCTCATCTGCTGTTGTTTCAAGAGAATGATTCCGGTTCTGCTAATGAAAGAAAAAGCATCAAGAGTTTATTGTAAAATATTCTTAACATTTTGAATTTGTTGTTGTTGTTGTTAAGAGCCATTGAGTCAATGTCAACTCATAGTGACCCTCAGAGTAGTTCTCCTAAACTGTGTTTGGTCTCCAATCAGGTAGCTAATTGTTGAGAGAGTGGTATCCATAGTATGGATAAGTACAAAGGGATGCACATAGAGAAGAACAAACTGAACTATAGCTACATGATGCAAGGTTCCACATTAGAAGTCACCACCCAGGAAAATGATCTAGGCATCATTTGTGGATAATACATTTAAACCCTCTGCTCAGTGTGCAGTGGTGTTCAAGAAAGCAAGTAGAATGATAGGAATTATAAAGAAAGGACTGATAGATAAAACAGAGCATATCATAATAAGTCTGTATCGCTCCATGATGTGATCACACCATGAGTATTATGTGCAATTCTGGTCATTTCATTTAAAAAAGGATAAAATGGAATTAGAAAGGATATAGAGAAGGGTGACCAGAATGATAAAGTGGATGGAAGAACTCCCTTATGAGGAAAGGCTAAAAAGGTTAGGGATCTTCAGCTTGGAGAAGAGACAGCTGAGAGGAGATATGATAGAGATCTATGAAATCCTGAATGGAGTGGAATGGTACATGTAAAGAGCCCTGGTTCTAACTGTCCAGGGCTGGAATATATCATACATCAGTAGCATCTTGCTTTTGGTTCAAGAAAGAGGGTAGATTGGATTACAGTATCGCCTCACTTATGGTTGAGGGCTGGATTGGACCAAAATTGAGTCAGGAGGTGGAGGAATTATTTCCAGGACCGGCCCAAGTGTTGGTTCCAGATGTTGGTGCCCTAGGCAAACCTTAAGCCTTTAACCCCCCCCCCTAGTTGTCAGAATCTATTGTTAAGCTTTGAATGCATTACTCTTTTCCACCCCCCACCCCCCCAAGAAGCTGTTACCCTAGGCGATGGCCTAGCTGGCTTGTTGGTTAGGCTGACCCTGATCAGCTTTTTAATATTGTAGTGGTTAGTACTGGGAATTGCAAACCATGCACCTAGTACATGTTTTTGCATAGAATGCACAGAAAGTTTGTACTCAGCAAAGAGTTGCTTTTCAATGAGGATACGCAAATGTATACATCACCTATTAAGAGTCATTATTGTGTGCACATAAAACCAATGTTGCCTGCATGATAAAACGTTTGGTTGGCATTGTGGAGAGAAATTGTATAACTGAGCACCTATTTCAAGCCTATTTTATAAAAACATTCCATTCAGGTATAGACTTTTATACTTGCTATATTACAGGTATAATCCACCTGTGCTCCACCCAGACTGCACCCCTGATTATGCTTTTCAGCAAGCTACATTCATTCATATCAAGAACATTACTTTTACACCGGTCAGCATTTTGTAAGCGGCCATTTACACACATAAGTGGCCAAATACTCACGAAAATGACTTTATAAATTCCCCCCTTGATGCGTATATCCTCTGAGAACCCTTAGGGGCCCTTTTACTAAAGTACACTGGGGTTTTGCAACTAATGCTCATTTAGCACAAAAACTAACACATGGTAGTTGCAACAGCTGTATGCTGACTACCATGTGCAATTACCGCGGGTGTACATAACTCCACTTATTGAGGTGGCGTTAGGTAAACTCATGCTAATTTCAAGGGTCACAGCGTGCAGGCTAACTGTGCAGTGGTCACTAAAACCACTCTCTACCCCTAACCCGCAGCTTTACTATCCCAATGCATGATTCACAGTTAGTGCAGAAACCGGTTTGCATTGTGTTGACACTGCGTTAACAGATACCACTGGCCTCAGCACAGGCTCAATGCAAGCCAAAATCCTCACTACCAGAACTTTACTTAAAGGGCCCCTTAGCTGTGATGAAATGGTTTAAGTTGGATGCTAAGCAAAGCATGCGGTGTTCAATATTAAAGGAAATTTGACTTTCTTAGTATGCCTAATGTTACTTATTTACTGCCAGTCTCTGTTTCTAGGATTTTCAGAAAGTCAGTCTTTGATCAACTTTTGAAATAGAGTTAAGCTTTAGGATCCGTACAAAAAGACCAAGTTAATATTAAACCCAAAATGATATATGTAGAAAAAAATAGAAACCGGCTATTTGAACTCCTGCTTTGCAAAAGCTTCCAGTTATTAGTAATGCAATCCATATACATGTTTTCAATATTACATATTCTACTGAAAATATTTTGCTAGTTATTCCTTAGAATAATCATATTAAGTGTGTGTGTGTGTGTGCATGTGTATATATACACACATACACATATATTTAATATGATTATTCTAAGGAATAACTTTAGCTATATATATATATATAAACACCATTATTGTTTTCACTTGAAGGGGATTTTTATAACGAATGCCTAGGTGTCAGAGACATCCAGGCCAAAATGCCCCCCAAAACATCTGGTACATTTATGTTCTGACATGGACACTGTTGGGGGCGTCTATGTAGATGTCCCCACAATAGTATCGTACATCGGAGATGAGTCCCAGCATGCCATTCCATTAGTGGAGACATTTTACATCTCTTCAAACACACAACTGGTATCCCCAAACCCCATCAATTTGTTTACTGTTTTGGAATGTACTGAGAATATTAGGGAGGGTCATCTGCTTTACACCATCTGAATGCTTTTCTGGGAAAATGAACACTTTTCAGATGCTTATTCATGCCCTAGAGCAGGTATAGATTTGGATGGGGGTGAGACATGCTGGCCATTTCTAAAATCAGGGGTGCACATCTCCAGTCTCCGGAACAGCCTGGACTTACCCCCAGCAGTGCCCATGTGCAAGATACACGTCCCAGTGTGGGGATGTCTTTGGAGGTATTTTGTAAAATGGCTGTAGAAACATCTTTGTCATTTGGACATCTGCGTACTTATTTTCAGACATCCGAATCATAAACAGAGCTCTAAAATGACCCCCATAGGAAGGGCAATCAGTGTCCTCTTCCTTGGAGTGCACTTCCCCAGGAGCTCCATGTGGTGCATAATTTGGGCAGATTTTAAAAATCTTTGAAAACCTGTTTAGGTGTGTATTTGGGGGAGGTGAAAGTGTGATTTTATTGACTGCTTGAATCTTGTGCATGCAGAGTGGGGATTGGGTGTTATTGTGTTGGGTTGCATCATTGTGAACCTGGGAGAGGGGTGGGGTTTTTACTGTGGTTTTTTAGATGGGGCTGGAGAGGTTCGTGGGACTTGTAGGGTATAGGGGGTTATTGACTGTATTGTATTTTTATTATCTTGTGAATTCTGTGGTGTGTGGTCTCCAGATGCATTGTATACAAGCATAAATAAATAGATAAATAAATTTGTAGGTATCATTTTGGAGAGGTACCACAATAATTTCATCAGTACAAGTCCAAATGAGATACTACAATAATAAAATAAACTGCTCAGCAGATTAGTGACTCTGAGGTAATGGAGTAGAATGGTATTTTAAATTAATCCTGATTATACACAATAGGCTTGATTCCGTCCCAGACATAGAAGTCCTCTGTATGTCCAGTCTGAACTGGACGTACAGTGTGGTGGCCAAAGTGTCCCTAAGCCCTTAGAAAAGGGAAAAGAGCCTACTTTTACCTTTAGGGAAAGATGCAGCAGGCGGGGAGGTGAAACACAGAATGTTTTGAAACCTGAAAAAACTCACCTAGTGAATAGCTGCAGGCCACACCCTAGCTTAGGAACAAGCTACAGGGGTAATGAAAACCAGCTGGAGAGCCAGCACGTGAGCACTGCTCTGATACGTGCAGAGGGAGTTCCCAGGGGATTACAAAAAGGAAGTAACAGAGAGAGGAAGGAGTTGCAGGTTGTCTCCAAGGTTCAGCAAACAGAGGAAGTCACTCAAGAAGTTGCTGGAGAGAGTGTTAGAGACCACGTTCCAGATGCCGTGGTAAATCCAGAGAAAGAAAGAGAAAGACAGAGAGAGTTGGAGCGGAAGCAACTCAAGAAGCTGGGAAGGAGACAGCATTGGGCACACAGATACCGAGTGCAGAGGGCTGAGTCAGACAGCACAGATAGTGATGAAGTAAGTCTGAAAAGCAGCCTGTTTCCTGAAACATATTTTGATGCTGGTGCAAATGCTGAGCTAGAGAAACAGCATTGCAGGAGAAAGGAAATTCCCAGGGGAGGAGCTACTGGAGACTCTGAACGGAGCAGAGAGCCCAAGGCACTGGGGAGAGGAAAAAGCTCTCGTGTTTCAGAGGAGAGAGGTATTTCCCAAGACAGCCCAGCCTTAAGGGAAACTGCTAGGACATTCAAACAAACAGGCCACAAGGCAAGGAGCTTTGCTGGGGAGAGAAGTTTGAATGAGGACAGTTTTATCACAAGCCAAAGGTTTGATAAAAGCCCATCTGAGAAATGGAGAACCGTGAGTAATCCTCGGTCTAATAAGCAGTTAAATAAACTGAAGGCATTAAACCATTTGGAGGGAAAGGAAGAATTGTCTACATGTGCTGAACAGCCTAGGGACAGGAAAGCCTCTAAGTGGAAAGATATCCTTAAGCTTTTAGAAACTGCAGAACCAGGTTTTATCAAGAGGAATGTATGCCATGAGATCCCAGAGTCACTCGTGGAGGATATGGAAATAGGGAGTTACCCTTCTGAGAGTGAGAGTGACAGTCTTATGGAATGTGCTATCTGTTATAAAACAAACGTTTGAGCCCTGGAAGGAAAGAAGCTCAAACAACAGCCTTTATTGAAGAGGTATAAACAGGCTGGACTATGTTTTAAAAGCCTTGTTTTCTTTTTATTGTTCCTGGAGTAAAACCTGAAAGTAATTGTATCTGAAGAAGTTTAGCAAAGTAACCTAGCACTGATGTTAATAAGGCTAGAAGAAGTAATGAAGCTGTGGTTTGTGGAATCTGGAAACATTTGAAGCTGATTCTGGCAGGAGAAGAAAATCCTTTATTTTTCTTTCTTATTTTTGCGTTAAGCTTTATACAAGCACTGTTTGGAGAAGCAGTATAAATCAAATAAAATTCCTGTGCTTGCCTTAACCTCTCGGACTTTTCATTTCAATATGGAAACCCACAACTATGAAATATAAAGGTGGCACCCCACTATAGGCAACCGCCTAGAGTGGCCCTATAGTAGCTTGGCTGTAAAGGGGTGGATCGGCCACAACAGAGGGCGTCGCGATTCTGATCCCATGGAGCTAGACGTGCCTCTTGGGATCAGAATCGCGAACAGTCCTGTACATGTAGGCCGGGACTGTGATTCAGCCCGGCCTGCATGTACAGGACATGCCCGACAAACTCAATCATGGTTTTACAATGGAGCCACAGCACCATGGCATCAAGTTGCCATGGCAGAGTGGCTCCATTGTAAAGCCACGATTCTGACCCTCAGCGCCTTCAAAGCATTCCTTGCAGCCTGATTGTCAATCCAACCACCTATGGCCAGGGTCAGGTTGCGGGGGGGAGTATCCTTGGCCCTCCCTATCCCATCCGTGCCCCAGCCCGCCGATCCAGGATGTCTGGGGAAGTTATTCTACTCTGTACTACTCTGTACTAAAAGCATTTTCAAAGCCTCCGAGGTGGAATAACAACTACCCCGTACAAGTTGCCGGCCCCAGGCGTACAGGGCCGGTGACCACCAACCGTCTGCCCTAATTCCGACCCCGATCCACCACCATCTAACTTCCCCTTACAACCAGTGGGGAAGTTCGACGCCGACAGGGAGTGCCACGAGTAGCGCTGTTCTTGGGACAGAATAACCCCCAATTAGTTTTTCATCTCATAAAGATATGCAATTTATAAGTGCAAATTGTGTTTCATGTTTGTTGTTGTGTAAACATTATTTCATGCTATACCACTGTTTTTCAACTGAAACTGGCAAAACAGAAATTGCCCTTGCACAAAGCTTTGATAAACTATTATAATTTGTGTGTGAATATATAAAATCATTAGCTGCTGGTGTATGGGTTAAGCAGGTCTTTCAAGCAAACAGGTCCAGATCATTCTCTAAGTCTACTCTGTACTAACAGCATTTTCAAAGCCGGAAACCTAGAAATATGATGGCAGAAAAAGACCACATGGCCTATCTAGTCTATCCTTCCATATCAACCACTGCAACAGTCCCCTTTTTTTCCTTCCCATGCTTCTTTCAGTTCAGATACTGTCCTCGTCTCTACCACTGGGAGACGATTCCATGGATCCACCACTCTTTCCATAAAGAAGTATTTCCACATATCACTCCTGACTCTATCCCTTTTCACCCTCATCCCATGTCCCCTCATAGCAGAGCTTGCTGTCAATCAAAAGAGACTCTCCTCCTGTACATTTATGCCATGGAGGTATTTAAACGTCTCAGTCATATCACCTCTATCCCGCCTTTCCTCTAAGGTGTACATATTAAGATCCTTAGGTCTGTCCTCATATGCTTTATAATGAAGACCACTAACCAATTTAGTAGACATCCTCTTTAATGACTCCAGTCTGATTATATCCTTTTGAAGATGCGGTCTCCAGAATTGCACACAATACTCCAAATGAGTTTGCGCCAAAGACTTATACAGAGGCACTATCACCTCCTTTCTTCTGCTGGCCATTCCTCTCCCTATGCACCCAAGCATCCTTCTAGTTTTTGCTGTCACCTTTTCTATCAGTTTAGCTACTTTAAGATCATCAGACACAATAACCCCTAGGTCCTGCTCTTCTTTAGAGGACAAAAGAACTTCACCCCCTATACTATCACACTCTCTTGTATTGCTGCAGCTCAAATGCATGACCTTACATTTTTTAACATTAAATCTCAGCTGCCAAATTCTAGACCATTCTTCAAGCTTAGCTAGATCCCTCCTCATGTTATCTACACCTTCCTGGGTGTCTACTCTATTGCAGATTTTAGTATCATCCGCAAAGAGGCAAACCTTACCTGACAGCCCTTCCGCTATATCACTAACAAAGATGTTAAAAAGAATCGGACCAAGGACAGATCCCTGGGGAACAACACTAGTAATCTCCTCCTCCTCAGAGTAAGCTCAATTTACCTGTATCCTTTGTCACCTCCCACTCAACCAATTTCTAACCCAAGCAGTAACTTTAGGGTCAGTTTGGATACTCAGTTTGTTTATAAGTCACCTTTGAGGAACCGTTTCAAAAGCTTTATTGAAATCTAAATACACCACATCTAGGGCTCTCCCTCGGACGAACTCCCTGGTCACCCAGTCAAAGAAATCAATCAGATTTGTCTGACAAGACTTGCCTCTGGTGAATCCATGCTGCCTCGGATCCTGTAATCTGCTGGACTCCAGAAACCTCACTATTTTCTCTTTCAGCAGCGCTTCCAATAATTTACTCATGAACTAAGTTAAACTAACCAGCCTGTAGTTTTCAACCACATCTTTACTTCCGCTTTTATTTATTTATTTAACAGTTGTTATATACAGTCCTTCTTCAATTCAGGCCGTTTTTCAGAGAACATAGGGTGACAGTGTGTTTCAGCTGCTTTTGTGTAAAGGGATCACATGTGCCTCTCTTCAGTCCTTTGGCACTACTCCCGACTCCAACGAGGCATTGAAAAGGTCAGTCAGTGGTGCTGCTAGAACATCCCCAAGTTCCCTCAGTATCCTAGTGTGTATCCCATCCAGTCCCATCACTTTGTCTACTTTAAGTTTAGCTAGTTTCTCACGAACACAGTCTTCTGAAAATTGTTCAAGATGCTCCTCAATTTCTATTCCTGTTTGTTGGTGTTTTCTGAGGTCCTGCTCCTGGTTCTTCATTGTGAACACAGAACAGAAATATTTGTTAAGCAATTCTGCTGTATCATCATCAGCCTCTACATATTCCTCCCCTTCACCCTTGAGTGTGTACAATACCACTTTTGCCCTTCCTCTTCTCACTAAAATAACTGAAAAATGTCCTATCCCCTCATTTTATTTCCTCCTCTTATTTATTTTATTTAACAGGTTTTATATACCACTTTATTGTTTCAATCAAAGTGGTTTACATTGAAGCTTAAGCTTGGTAGTGTACATTAAACAGGGACATTGATAAATTGGATTTTTCTTAGCTAATGGAGGGTTAAGTGACTTGCCCAAAGCCACAAGGAGTGCTAGTGGGAATCAAACCCTAGTCTCTGGGTTCCCAACCAGTGTTCTTAATCATTAGGCTACTCCTCCACTCCAAAGGCTTTGAAACTTTGCTTTCCTGACTACTTTGCTAGCTTCTCTAAGTGTTTCCAAATGTAGATGCCTGTCTTCCTCTCTCTGTGATCTCTTGTATTTCATAAAGGCCAACCTCTTTTTCTTCACCTTTTCAGCTACTTCTTTAGACAACCATAGCGGTCTCCTTTTCTTTTTATCTTTATTTACCATTTTAACAAAAATGTTGCCCTTAAAATATTCCCTTTCAGTTTTTCCCACTGTTTTTATACATCCCCCAGCTGTTCCAATCCTGCTAATGACACCCTGAGATATTGGCCCATCTTGGCAAAGTTAGTTTTTCTAAAGTCTAAGACCCTCACTTTTGAATGGATTTTAACAGCCCTAGTCCTAATACTGAACCACACCATCTGGTGATCACTGGATGCAAAATGATCTCCCACTATAACATCAGAAACTCTTTCACCATTGGTAAGCATCAAGTCCACTATGGCCCCTTCATGTGTGGGGTCTGTTAGCAGTTGCCTGCATAGTTCTCCCTGTAGAGAATCCAGGATCTCCTTACTTCTAGATGATACTGCAGCAGGAATGTGCCAATCAACATCTGGCATATTGAAATCCCCTATCAGTAGCACTTCCCAGCAATGCCGCATATGTCTTCAATTAACTCTCTGTCTACCTCTTCCCCCTGTGAGGGAGGTCTGTATATTATGCCAATGCAAATAGATTTCACTTTCCCTCTTTCTAGTTTAACCCACTGCCTCCTCTCTCCCTTTTAAGCTCTGTAGTTCCAAAACTTTAATAGTATTTTTTACATATAGTGCCACTCCTCCTCCCCTTCTTCCTACCCTGTCCTTTCTGAATAAAGTATAGCCTGGTATAGATATATCCCAGTCATGGTTTTCTATGAACCATGTTTCTGTAACTGCCACGAAATCCAAGTCCGCCTCTCCCATTAAAGCTTCAACATCTGGAATCTTATTTCCCATGCTACAGGTTTTTATACACACCGCTTTCCATATGTTGCCCCTTTTACCCATTTCCATAAAGGTATTTAATGTTTCACTTACATGGGGGCTTTCTTCACCCATACCAAATGAATCTAGGTTAAAGCCCTCTTCAGTAGATTAGCCAGTCTGCTACTGAAGATATGTCAACATTTCTTGGACAGATGGATGCCATCTCTGCTCTGCAACCCTTGGAATAGCATCCCATGGTCCAGGAAACCAAAACACTCTTGATGACACCATACACGCAGCCATGCATTCATCTCCAGAATGCAAGCTTCTCTGCCTTGGCCTTTACCCTCAACAGGAATGATTGAAGAGAACACCACCTGCATCCCTGTCTGCTTCACCCTCTGTCCCAGAGCTATGAAGTCACTTTTGATATGCTCAGAAAGATACCTGGTAGTATCATTTGGGCCAATATGGATTAGCAACATTGGTTAATATTCAGTGGGCTTGCTGAGTCTTGGCAAACTCTCCTTAACATCTCAGATTTTGGCACCTGTCAGACAGCATACTTCTCTGGAGATCAAGTTTGCTTGGCAGATGAATGCCTCAGTACCCCTCAGAAAAGAGTCACCAATCACCACTACCCTTCACTTTTTTGCGGTCACTGATTCTGCAACTTTGGGGTGCTTGAGTTCTGGTTCTTCTCTTTCCAGGGATGCTTTCACCTCCTCAACTTCCAGGGCTTGCATAATGGCTCTTCAATTCAAGGGCTGGAGAAGTTGGATAGATGATTCTGCAGGCCCTGGTGACTTGTGTCCAACCTTCATCATTCTGTAGGCTCCCATCTTCATCTCTACTGGAGAGCTTGGATGTTGCAAGAAGCATCTCATCAATGTACCTCTCACTGTTTTGAATGCTCCTCAGTCTCGCCACCTCCTCCCTGTAGACATTTATATAGGACAGCCTCAGGGGTGCAAAATCTGGAGCCAAAGAGTATAATGGACAGGAATAGATCTCTGATGGACAGAGCTGAATATCCCCTGAATATGATCTACATGGCATATGAATGAAAATTCCGTGGGTCACACATTTCCAACTTTTGTTCTTTTATAAAATACAGGAATTTTGTAGAACTAAATCATTTACACCGGATGTTTGAACAATATTTTGATGAGTTGTAAATTTAAAATTTATTTTTTTGAGCAAATCTAGTGTTGTAAACAACAATCTGTTTTGGAAGTATCATATAGTAATACTCATTGAAGCCAAGAGCAGTGGGGACATTCCTGAGCAGTCTAATTGTGAGGTCACTGACACCTTAATCTTTAGAACAGTGGGTTTGGTCTGTTCCTTATGAATTCTTTATCAGCGTGAATGTGTATGCCCTTGCTTTACTATCTGTTCATTAGTAATTTTGTTTTGTGCTTTTAGTAGTTGTGAATATATACCCCTGATACAAGCATTGTTGACAAAACATGGTCATGCAGGATTTTATGAAATGTATCTTTGTTTTTTGTCTTTTATAAAATAAATATCTTTATTTTAAATTGTTTAGTTTTTTTAATTTTTGCATTATTATTGTTTGTTTTTTTGTAGTTATCATTATGAATATTTACAATTCTACATGTTTCCACATCACCGCTCTTTTATTAGGATTAAAACATGTTGAAACAAACATGAAAGAACGTAATAGGAACAATGACTTTCTTACGTATTACCAGATACAGACGTTTTCAGCTTTCACATCACCCCTATAAGTTCCGCTTCTCTTTACTGAACTGTCATGGCATAGGCAAAAGGTCTATTACCTACAGAAGTGGTCAAACAGGCAGACCCTCGCAATAGGCCTACTCCACAATGTAAATAACAAGCAGTTTCATGTACTGTTGTACCACCTATGTATATAGTTGACCATGATATCCCTTATCAGATAAACCACCATTGTATTTAGTTACCCCGTTTCTCCAAGTCCTACTTCCTGTTAAATGTAATGACCAGACATATGTAAATTGTCGGATGTTTTCTGTTCAATGTAAACCGCGCTGATGTCTAATAGTGCGGTATATAAGAATTGTTAATAAATAAATAATAAATAAATAAATAAGGGGCTCTTTTTTACTAAAGTATATTATACAGTTAACCACTTCTATAGGTCCACAATAATTTTTATTGCTCAGGTGGGATAATTACCAGACACTGCACCATGTATAAACTATGCATCATGCAACAGAGTAGGGTCTGGATAGGGATGGGGCAGAGAGTGAGATTTGACTGCACATTGTACTGATGGGCATCAGTAACACTTGCTAATCAGAGTGGAGGAGTGGCCTAGTGGTTGAGGAAAGGTACTTCAGGTTGGAAGGTCAGGGGTTCAAATCCCACTAGAGGACAGCAACCTTGGGCTGGAAGGACTGGGGTTTCTAGTCCCACAGGTGCTCCTTGTGGTCTTGGGCAAGCCACTTAACCCTCCATAACCCACATTCCCTGTAAAATAGTTATCTCCAAGTTACGATTTCAGTTTGTTCAATGTAAACCACACTGATGCCGAATAGCATGGTATATAAGAGAATATAAATAATCACCAATTCTGTAGTTAATGCAGGTATAGCTACTGTCACCCCAACAGGTGGCATTAAGTACACCTGCAATATTTGCTAAGGTCTGTAACATGCTCTAAGGGCTTGCTTGCACAGTAACTGTAGGGCACATGCTGCACTTTAGTAAAAGGGCCCCTTATTCTGTACTATTTGAGGTAATTTTATAACAGGATGCCTATTTTGGTTCAATTGTATAGACACACAGATGCCTATTGGTCTTTAAAAAAATTCTAATACAAATCCAGTATCAATCAGGGCTATACTGAAGTCAAGGACATTTATCCCTGCTCATTAGTACGTGCATATAGTTTTGGTTCTGCCACTGCTGTACCCAGATTGAGCCCACAGCAACACTTACAGTAAAAAAATATTTTTTTTGGGGGGGGGGCATTTTCAGTGGCAGCAGTGAGAAACAGAGCAGCTGGTCAACACTGGATATTCAATTCTGTGGTCATATCTGGCTACCAACATTGAATAACCGTATTGTCCTAAATTTTGCAGGTCAGGGTTAACTGGCCAGTGACTGAATATCATCTCTGACCAGCTAACTGCCAATGTTGCTCCCAGGCTTGGTCCATCCACTAGACCCTGATGGGTGGCCTGACTCCAGTTTGAAAGTGGCACTGACTCAAAATGGAGTCAGGTGGCCATTGCCGCTGCCACAAGATGAGAAGATGGATTCAAGGGTGGTGGTGGTGGTGGGAGGGGGATGCCTGCAGCAGGGGGGGGAGGCAGTGGTGATAGCTGCAGGGAGGGGGTGGCACGCTTGGGGCTTCTGCCTTGGGTGGCAGAAACCCTTCGGCCACCCTTGGTTGTCCCCACTCCACCCCTGGAATACCTTGATGCTACACAACTAGCATCAGGGTGATCAAACCCATTACGAAGGAATATTCAGCAGCACTAAATCGTTTAGTGACACTGAATATCCTGTGGACCCTGGTGATTAGAAGATCTGTTAGCCAGTTAAGCCATTTTGAAAACACCCCCCTGCATTTACATGCCACTGCCTATTCTTTTACCCAAGGTATGAGAGCCATTTTATGCATGTATGAATATTGCACATATGCGCTAAAATGATTTTCTACAATTATCTGACTAAACCCAGTGTAACAGCACTGTTTCTTCATTGAGCTAGGATAGTTCTCTGTAGATATTCACATATGTGTTAAGTTAGTCCAACAGAGAAACTCCATGCTGGGGCATGGTCCAAGAAGGCTGCCTGAGTGGGTGCTCCGTTGTGCTGGATGCCGAAGCGTAAAGGAAAGGCACCTCAACCACCCATGGTCGGTCCGATGGATCATTTTCATGTGAATCTCCTGGGCTGCAGTGCAGGAGATTAGGTCAAGCTTGGATGCCTCCAAAGTGGAGAGTCCGGCACTGCTTTCCAATGTTGAAGCATTTCTGTCTCCTGAGACATGGATGCTGCTGCCCTGCCCAAGAAGATCCCTTTCCTCGCCTGACATTCTAGAGTCACCAGCTTCCAAAGTTGGAACTGTGGTTGGCTCTTTGCAAGAGAGTTTACCGGCTCAGGATCAAGGGACAGTCTCTGGTATTGCTGGGGACCTTCGGGCCAGTCAACTGGCAGCTGGGTCACCAATGATCAGCATCTCTGGCATTACAGAACCACCATTTGGAAGCCTTGTGGCTGCAACCTCTACACCTATACCGTGCCTCTTATTCATCTGAAGAAATTTACATTGGAATCTATTTGGGAAGTCATAGCCATGCTTTCAGAAACTGTTTCTAAAACAGTTAGCGGGGTGCCCCAGGGTTCAGTCCTGGGCCCGGCACTGTTCAATATATTTGTGAGTGATATTGCTGAAGGACTGAATGGAAAGGTCTGTCTTTTTGCAGATGACACAAAAATTTGCAACAGAGTGGAATCCCCCAAGGGAGTGCTTAACATGAGGAAAGATCTACAAACGCTGGAAGACTGGTCTAATGCTTGGCAACTACGATTTAATGTGAAAAAGTGCAGTGTCATGCA
Source organism: Ichthyophis bannanicus (assembly GCA_033557465.1). Taxonomy (NCBI): domain Eukaryota; kingdom Metazoa; phylum Chordata; class Amphibia; order Gymnophiona; family Ichthyophiidae; genus Ichthyophis; species Ichthyophis bannanicus. The sequence continues at coordinate 1,213,822,319 of CM066033.1, read as the reverse complement.
CTTGGGTAGCAGAAATCCAAGGGAAATGTACACGATAGGGGGTGAGAGGTTGGTATGCACGGTTCAGGATAAAGACCTTCGTGTGATTATCTCTGATGATCTCAAGGTGGCAAAACATTTCGACAAGGCGGTGGCAAAAGCCAGGAGGATGTTGGGCTGCATATAAAGAGGGATTACCAGCAGAAAGGAAGAGGTACTTATGCCACTGTACAAGTCACTGGTGAGGCCTCACTTGGAATACTGTGTTCGGTTTTGGAGGCCATATCTTGCAAAAGATGTAAAAAGACTGGAAACTGTTCAGAGAAAGGCAACCAAATGATTTGGAGCCTGCGTCAGAAGCCTTATGAGAAGAGACTTGAAGACCTAAATATGTACACTTTGGAGGAGAGGAGGGACAGGGGAGATATGATTCAGACCTTTAAATACTTAAAGAGAAATGATGAACAAACAAACCTCTTCCAAAGACGGGGAAGCTGTAAAACTAGAGGGCATAACATGAAGCTGCAAGGTGGTAAATTGAAAGGCAATGTCAGGAAATATTTCTTCACTGAAAGGGTGGTGGATGCTTGGAATGCCCTCCCGATGGAAGTGGTGGGGGCAAAGATGGTGACAGAATTCAAAACAGCATGGGACAAACACAGTGGATCCCTTTACAGAAACAGGATAAAAACAAAATAAATAGTACCATCTAACTTCTGAACAATCTAACGTCTCAACAAATAGGGGTGTCCTACATGGAGTGGTGGGTTCACCCCTAAACAAAGACATGGGAAGGGGTGGCCTGCACAGAGCGACAGGTGCACCTACTCTTGCTGGGCAGACTAGATGGACCATGCTGGTCTTTATCTGCCGTCACTTACTATGTTACTATGTTATTATGTTACTAACAGTCGTTTGATCTGCCTGCCGGAGTACAATACAACTTTGATACTGGATAGATACAGTTGTAAGTACTGTTGGAATGTTAAAACCTAAAGTTGAAAATCATGATTGGCATATTCTGACTTTGTCGGATACAAATTCAGCTATAGTTAAGGACAATATAGCTTTAAAATTCAAGCTTGAACTTCTGGAGAATTCAGCCACCTCTAGAAATCTGTGAGTTCTGAATTTTCCACATTCAGCGGGGATATCAGCTACTGAGATGTTTAAAAAATATTTGTTGGATATTATCGCAGTTCCCCAAGAATTATGGCCTCTTCTGGCTAAAGCTTACTATCAACCTTCTGGGAAAAGGGGGCCTGCTAGTCAAGGTGTGGATTCTGATATGGACATTTTGAATGTAACCGAGTTGTTAGATACATCTTATCAAGATAAATATAAACCTGCTACCATGTTGGTGTCTTTTTCTCTTGCTACGGATAGAGACTGGATTCTCAAAATGTACTTTAAGAAGTGGTCAATGATATTTCTAGGTTTCTTCGTTTCAATGTTTCCTGATATTTTGAGGGAGATGCAAAAGTGTTGCTGACAATTTTTACTGTTAAAATCTGGGGTGTTGCAGTTGGGCGTGTCCTTCCATTTACGATTTCCTTATAAATGTCTGATTCTGTTCAAATCTGTAAGATATGTTTTCTTTCAACCTTGGGACTTAGAAATGCTGGCATTAAGGAATGCAACTATTTCATCTAATATCACTGGCCCAGTAGCTGGTGCTACTACCATATTGTAAAGTATTATGCCTCGGACAACCTAAGGAGCCGTCTGGTTTCCTCATGAATAATTTCCTTTATATACTTGGGGGTAATACCTCCTACCTGTAAGTTTTACTGTCATGTCCCTGCTATAAATTGTGGGTTACTGGGACTCTTTGGGAGTTTTCTTCTGAATGTATAAATCTTTTCTTTATTGATTACTGTGTTCAGATTTTGCCTTGGCTAAAATATGGAAATTTCAATAAAGATTAAAATAAGTTAGTCTAACAAAGTATCGCTTACAACTTCTTTATGCCTTATTTCTATGTTTTTTAAAAATATATATTTATTTAGCTGGGCTTATGTACTGCTTTTCTATGAGTCAAACAGTGTACATTCAGGTGCTGTATATATAAATTTCTCTTGACCCCCAAGAGCTCACAATCTATGTTTTTATACTGAGGCAAAAGAGGATTAAGTGGGTTGCCCAAGGTCATAAGGAGCACCTGTAGGACTACAAACCCCAGTCCTTTTGGCCCAAGGTTACTGTCCTCTAGTGGGATTTGAACCCCTGGGTCCTCTTGCCTAAGGTAACTTGCCTGAACCACTAGGCCACTCCTCCCTCTTTATAAATTGCCAAACAAAATGAAAATAATTTAAAAAAGAACTTTATAAAAATGTGTTACTGTATTTTGGCCTGATTCTTCTTGAATTTGACCCAAAGATATGGAACTGGAGAAATTCTCAAGGCATGAATCACCTTTTAGAGGTGCTGCCCACTGGAGTGGAGAAGTAGCCCAGTGGTTAGAGCAGCAACCTGGGCTCAGAAAGACCAGGGTCTGAATCCCACTGACTCTCCTTGTGGATGTAGGCAAGTCACTTCACTCTTCATTGCATCAGGTACAACCTTAGATTGTAAGCCTTCCAGGGTAGGGAAATGCCTTAATCTACTACTGGAAATGCAAGAGCTAAATATGAATAACAATTTAAATAGAACCTTTTAAACAAAAATTCTAGTTGTACTATATGAAATAACTTCTGTAATTGAGAAATGTAGTAGTCATGTTTTCAAAAGTTGCAGATACTTTAATCTGCAAACAGCTCAAACTAATTCTTTATTCAAGCTTTCTGATCTGTATGCACAAATTAGCATACTGATCAGGAAGTATTATTTATGAACCATGACATTTTTTATTTTGTTTAGATGTAATGATAAGCACTACATTCAATAAAAAACATGTCTGCCAATTAGATTTTAATTATGATGAAGAAATGTAAAGTTACTGGACTTGGGCATTTTGGTTTGTTTAGGCATTCCTAAATACCTAAACACGTATGCAAATTGCTTGTGAGCACATATATTGATTGTCTGCATATTAATTCATAGGTGTACACATGCACAAACAATTGCATGTGCAGTAGGCGCACAATTAGGAAAAGAACAACAATTTGGTTTCTTTTGCCCATGCCTATAAGTTACTTCTATGAGGTGACGAGTAATTCTCTTCAGAAAGGGACGGTGTGTTCCTCTTGGGTTTCCCAATGTAACCGATGACTGGCAAAGATCATAATGAGGTCATGACCTACACTGAAATGCTTTAGTCCAAAAATTCCCACCTTACAAGACACTCATTCCAGTTTCACGAAGAGCATGATCCTAGAATGGCCGGCCAGTCCCCCCAGCAGCAATGACGGTGAGCAGGGTAAGTCCCCGCCACACGATCCTGGCTCTGGCTGCCCTCGTCGGGGTCAGGTTTGGGCGATCAGGATAAGGGGCACTCCAAGGCAGTGGGCATGTTGTACCACAGTGAGGATGTCCCTGCGGTGATGCAGGGGTACGCCTGGCCATCTACCAGGACCCGATCCTGCACCCACGGGGCCATCTTGAACCTGTGGTGCAGATTCAGTTCTATCGGGCCCATCCTGGTCAGGCCCATCCAGACAGCCTGGATGTGTCCCTTCTAGGATCAGGCTCCACGTGAAACTGGGGACTAAAATATGGTAAGATACTCATAAGAAGTGGACAAGAGAGCGAGGAGCATCAGGATCCAAAAGCATCTTGGGTCCTGATGCTCCTCACTCTCTTGTCCATGAGTGTATCTAACAACAGCTCTAGGGATGTCGCCACTTGTTATGTTACCAGTCATATATTAGCTGCTGGGCACAAGGCTTTGCACTTAACATGTTTTTGTAACACCCGATAAGTGCAAAACCTTAGCGGCACTTAGTAAAAAGGCCCCTTAGATTGTAAGCCCTGTAGGGACAGAAGGCAATTCGCTGCTAACACACTCGCAATTCCCAATGCAATAACAAAATGCTCCCTTGCAACAAAGAACAGAGCCTTTGTGTTCTACGCACCTACACTCTGGAATGCTCTCCCAACCACTATCCGAGCACACTGACCTTGCTCAATTTAGAATGGCACTAAAGCACCATCTTTTCCTCCAACATTACTCCCATACCAGTGACATAACACAACCCAGCACACCTTCCCACCCATCATGACGACACTACCAACTCACACACGTTATCTTGACGTAACCATATCCACCAATACAATATCTCAACCTGTAAATAGTTGTCAGATTGTGACATGATGACAAACACTTTCGTGACACAATTGCCCAGTTTGTATATTGTTACCCCTGTTGAAACCTAAGTTGCAATACCTGTTCTTTGTAAAGTTCAATGTATGTTTCAGCCTGCATTGTACACATTAATGTTACTTGTAAACCGCACTGATTCAAAAGAGCGCAGTATAAAAAGAGATTTAAATAAATAAATAAGCGAGCCCCTTACTTTGCATACTCCATTTTCACAAATGAGAGTTGTTCTTCTACCTCCTCTATACTAATCCATTAGCTTTAAGCTTCTGAAGATTTCATTTTAATTACAGTTATAGGCGGCAAATGCCATGAGTTTCTTGGTCTTCAGCATACAAAAATGCATTATCTCTAAACTACAAGAGGTTTGCTAGCCTCATTCTTTATACATACTGAAATACCATAATCCCACCCAAAACATGGGGGTGGGAATGGGGGGTGATATTCAGCGGATGGCAGCTAAAGTGATATCAGTGGCTAGCCACCTCTGTTGAAACTTAAATATGAATATTCAATGCCAGGATCATACCCACCCATGGCACTGAATATCAGGGTTGCCTGGACTGGCAGGGAGCTAACTGGGCAATGGCGATTAGTCAGCTGCTGTCCGGTTAGCTTCCACGGTGAACGTTGGGCCAGCCTCTGTTTTATCATAACTAAGCAGTGGCTCAATATTGCTGCTGCCAGTTATGGCCGAGTGCCACCCACAGAGCACCCCGATACTAACAGCATTCGGGTGTGCAATGGCGGCACCCGTGTTTGTGCCACTGAATAGCCTGAATAGAGGGATTAACACAGGTCTGCTAACCATGTTAATCCCTTTGAATATCAAGCCCAGGAATTTTTGTCACTAGTGAGGAGAGGCCCAAAACTGGAAATAATCCATCTATGCAAATATTTTTCTATCTTTTTCATTAATGAAAGTTACTAACTGAACTGATACCACTAGCTAAAACCAAGAATTGTATAGGGAGTGCTGTTTGAACTTTCCTAAAAATTTCGCAAACAATTTGACTCTACCAAAACTTATACCACCACCATCACTGTCAACACCCAACAAACACATAACACTGGGCCATGAGATTTGTGATACTATATTTTTGACATATGAGTGATCATGTTTTTGGAGATTATTAGAGACAGACCACAAACCTCATTTTCTTGGTGTCCCAGATGGAATGAACATTCTACTTAGAGTATGAGGCTACTATTGACTTGCAAAGGCTCCCCAAACTTGGCCAATGCACCTGAGAGCACAAAGATGGCAGGATGTAATCCTTAGAATCTTTTTTTTACTAAAGCCCGTTATCTGGTTAACACGTGCTTTAACATGCAGCAATTGATAATCAGGAACACTAATGCGTAAGTGCATCTACCACTGCACTGCATAGGGTGGGAAATGGGCAGAGAGTGGACATGGAGAATGCAATACTGTTAGCGCCTTATGACTCCTCTATGGGAGTTGTTAAATGACCTACTATAGCGGAGCGCATGCTCCAGTGGCCCATGAAGCATTAGCTTCTGGGAACATACTGGTCAAGCCATCGATGATTAACATGGAAGCTTTGTAATTAACCTGCATTTGTTTGGCATCTTAATTGCAAATCCTTTGAGAACTTTAGTAAAAGGGGCTCTTAGTCTGATTTAGGACTTGATTTACTAAGCTCATTTTTGTCCTAGAAACAGAAGGGGTAATATTCAGCAGTGATGGTCAGTATTTCAATTTAAAGGCCGGACATGGTATTCAAATAGCTATATTCCGCAGTGCTATCTGTATAGTCAGCGCACTGAATCTATATATTGTTTGCTGACTTCCACCACCATTACTCATTTATTTTAGGCCTGTTATTCAACTCTTGTTACTCTGTCTTGATATTAATGAGACGTTTTGCATGCATTTGCTGTTCCCTGCACATGCACGTTCTGAAATGTTGGTGCAGACACATCTATGTTGCCGATTCTGCTAATGTCCATATTTTGCATGTGTGTGTTTCTGAAGTCACCCCTTCTCTCTGCATATGTCTGAGGCTTTATTCTGCATATACCCGTTTCTTTGTATGTTGATGAAGACATTTATCTTTCGGAGCGGAAATAGATTTTAGAACTCATTTACATGTGTTCACCTTATCTGCTGCCTCTCCCACAGAATTTTGGATGTTTTGACTTGGATGTCCTAGAAAGCACCTAAACAGCCTTTCTAGATAGTGCCAAGATAATTAGATGTATTTACATCCCTGCACTGTTGGAATAGCTTGTCAATGTTTACAGAGAGAGGAGTTATATATTTACTGGCTTCCAGTAAACATATAACTTCATTAACAATGTACAGTAACCCCAGAATGGTCAAAAGCCCTCCTCGGTAAATCAGACTATAAACATATGGACTAGTCCTTTGAGGACTATTTCTTTACTGTGTTTGACAGTACAGAATTGGCCTGATTCTGCCCCACATAGCTTTCCCCTTTGTATGTCTGGTCTGAGCTATCTAGCCCCCCGGGATCAGAATCACGATCAGGCCTGTACGTGCAGGCCAGGACTACGATTCCGTCCCGGTCTGCACGTACAGGCACTATCCGGATAGCTCAGTCAGGCATTTAAATGGAGCCATGGTGCCATGGCGTCCTGTTGCCATGGCATCGTGGCTCCATTTAGATGCTGCGATGCCGGCCGCCAGCAATTAGGGTTTTTTCCCTACAGCTCAACCCCCCTATCCGGCCTCCTAAGGCCAGCGTCAGGCTGCGGGGAAGAAATCTTGGCCCCCCTCAGCCCCTTCCGTGCCCTGACCTTTAAAAAAAACAATGTCCAGGGAAGCTATTCCACCTCTGAGGTAGAATAACTTCCTCGGCCATTTCACAGGCCCTGGACATACAAGGCCGATATCAGAATCGGCCCTATAGATCCAGGGCCAGCAACCGCCCACTGCCCACCCACTGTCCACCCCCAGGCCACCTCTTTCCCGCTCCCAACTAACGTCCCTGCACAACTGGCGGGGAAGTTATTCGTGCCGGCAGCAGCCCCCGAATAGCCCCCAATGTGTATTGTCCTACTGTTGGTTCAGTCTGCTTTGTGATGTCCTTGACATCTGACAAATTGAGAAATAAGCAACCCAACAGAGGGAACAATACAAATAATGAAGTGTTACTCACTCAGAGAAGCCCCACCTTTTAACCACTAGCAGAACTAGGAATCTAAGCTTCTACAGCCAAGATGTTAAAGAATTGATAGAAACATTGCCTACTACGGGTATGCATGGCCAAAAAAAGTTTGATTTATGCTTGTTTCAAACAAAGTTTTCCTAGTTTTGGGGCCTTTTAGTGTTTGTGTGCATGAATTGTTTGTATGCACAATCTATTGAACATGCATTAATGTGTAGGTTTGCACGCACACAAGCAATTTGCGTGCGCTTTAATGTTTAATGTGCCCAAATGAACCAAATGCACACTCACGAGTGCATACCTCTATTGCCCTTATGGAATTTTTCTCGTTTTTAATTTTAATAACATTTTTTAAATGCTATTCCTTACAAACTTGCAGACTGGCATGTTCTGAAGGGTACTGTTGGACTCCTTCATAGTCAGAACTGTAAAAAATGCAATGTGTGCCTTTGAGTCAGTCCTGACTCCTGGTGACCCAGCAGCTCCAGGGTCACTGGAAGTAAATTGCCAGGCCTTTCTTCTGAGGCAGTGGAGGGTTAAGTGACTTGCCCAAGGCCACAAGGAGTGCTAGTGGGAATTGAACCCTGGTTACTTGGCTATTAAGCCAGTGCTCTAACTACTAGGCTACTCCTCCACTCTAGTCAGAACTGTAGGGGTGTTAAGATAATGTAACTGTTGATTGTTATGGATAATTAAGTCCTGACTCACTGTGCAGTTCTGTCTCATGATGTGACAGTATGTGACTAGAAAAATGCAATGTAATTTTGTTGCTTTTTCTCAGCCAGTTTTGAGTCATGAACTATGAGGAAATTGTCTCTGCCTTATTTGCTACACTCAGAAAGGGGTCAGTCAAGTTTTCTGTATCGCGCGATTGAGTAGAAGGTTCATATCTCTCTGCTTTTTTAAATCTAAAAACATAAGTAAAGTTGTGTTTTTCTTCATTCAGCTTAAATCTGCTTGATGATATTTAGAGGCCTGTTTACTATAGTGTGGTAAGTTTTTGCACTAACCACAGTGCAGTTAACTGTTGGGCTGTTGCTAGCATCTGCCATGCAGTTACCAACAGGCCAGACATTTAGCTCATGATAAATGCATTGACAGATAGCATGGTAAACGCATCCATGCTACCTGATGATGCATTTATCCTGGCCCCATGTATTAAATGACGCAGATCTGCCTCTCAGCATCCCAATCCTCCTGTGATAGACTTTCCCATCAGCATCTCGACCCCTCTGATAGACCTTCCCATCTGCATCCCCACCCATATCCTTCCCCCCAATCCTACCAGTAGCATCAAGGCCTACTCTATGCCGAAGCAGCACCAGACCTCTCCCCCTCCCTACCTTCCCAGCATTTCTTGGCCTTTTCCTAGGGGTATAGTAGTGAGGAAGGAGAAAGTTCTTATTGCCCCTGCCCCATTGCTTTCTGGGTTTGAAATGGCAGTTCTGACCTCTAGCAGTAGCCTCACAGTACTACCACTAGGGATCAAGCCGCCAAATAAGCAGCAAGTACGAATAGTTAGTACATGTTAAACCCCATGCTAACTACTTAGCTTGCTTCAGTAAAAATACCCTCAAGTCTTGACTGGATCCTTAGGAAATGAATCAGGGAACTCTGGAAGTAGCAGAGTATAGTTAAGCATGTAGATGCATATCTGTGGCCTGGAGTAGCGAGGCAAGTTCCCTTCATATTAGTGTAACTCTAGGCTTCCAAGTTAATGTAAAATCATACCCATGTTCTACAGTAAGGTGTATAAAGTATTTTATTGTTATTGGTGGTATTTCTCCTTATTCCTGCAACAAGAGTAAAACTCAGCCTCTACTATAGTAACATAAGAACATAAGATATGCTATACTGGGTCAGACCAAGGTCCATCAAGCCCAGTATCCTGTTTCCAACAGTGGCCAATCTAGGTCATACGTACGTAGCAGTTTCCCCAAAAGACACAGGTTCCACAATGCTTGTACTGGGTCAAGCATTGATATCCTGGGTCCCTTCTTAATAATGGTTTATGGACCTTTCCTCCAGGAACTTGTCCAAACCTTTTTTTAAACCCAGCTACACTAACAGCCTTTACTACATCCTCCGGTAACAAATTCCAGAGTTTGATTACACGTTGAGTGAAAAAATATTTTCTTTTATTAGTCTTAAATTGTTTACCCTGTAGCTTCATTGCATGTCCCCTAGTCTTTCTGTATTCTGATAACATAAACAATCGATCTATGTTTACCCGTTCCACTCTGTTCATTAATTTATAGACTTCTATCATATCTCCCCTCAGCCGTCTCTTTTCCAGGTTAAAGAGCCCTAACCTTTTTAGCCTTTCTTCATAGGAGTATCCTTCCATCCCTTTTACCATTTTGGTGGCTCTTCTCTGACTCTTTTCTAATATCTCTATATCCTTTTTAAGATACGGAGACCAGAATTGCACACAATATTCAAGGTGTGGTCTCACCATGGAACAATATAGAGGCATTATAATATCTTTTGTTTTATTTTCCATTCCTTTCCTTATGATACCTAGTATTCTATTTGCTCTCTTGGCCGCTGCTGCACATTGGGCCAAGGGTTTTAACATGTTATCCACAATGACGCCTAAATCTTTTTCCTGGGTGGTGGTTCCATACTAAATGACTGCAGATAAAGGCCAGTATGGTCCATCTAGTCTGCCCAGCAAGGTGGCAAGAGTAGGTGCACCTGCCGCTCCATGCAGGTCACCCCCCCCATGTCTTTGTTTAGGGGTGAGCCCACCGCTCCGCATAGGCCCCTCCTGTTTGTTGAGAAGTGAAAGGGCGCGGTCAGGGTCACAGGGTGCTCGGCCCGGTGTGGGACCCTGCACGCACCCTGCCGAGGAGGAGGGGGGCCCTTCTGAGGCGAGGACGCAGGAAGCATCCTTCAAACTGATTGGCTCCGACCGTGGAAGCGAGCGCAGGGGAGCCAATCGGAGCGGCAGTTGTGCATGTGCTCGGGTTGGCAACCGAGGCCAGAGCACATGTGAGGGAGGTGGCTGTGGAGCTTCCCACCCTCCCACCCGATGTATCATGGGGCGGTTTGGGATGATTAGGGGTGTTGCAGCTTGGGGTGGAGGCGGGACACCGGAGGTGTCCGGGGTCTAGAGCCTTAGGCTACTTGGGGGCGGGGGCGGGGTGCCCACGACCCGGATAACCCTTGGAAGACTTTTGCTAGTGATATGGTGAAGTCGGATAGGGGTGGTAGGAACTTTGCCGGTAGCTTGACCGCGGCAAGGGTGGAGGCGAGGTCACCTTGCTAATTGCACGACTGGTGACTGATCGCTCCACTGGGGGTTCGTTTGATGTTATCCCTGTTCTTAATGTTCAATATGTTAATTGGTAATAAAGCTGCGACCAGTTGCTTCCAAGAACAATTGTCTGTGAAGTTTGTGGGACCGGGGGGTGGGGTAGTCGGAAGGAAAAGTGTGTGTGTGTGTGGGGGGGGGGGTGTTGGTGGGATGGAGCGAGCACCGGGTCCGGCTACCCAGTTAATTAGATAGTTACGTTTATTTTGATTTTATCTTGTTGCTATAGAGGGATCCATTATGTCTGTCTCATGCCATTTTGAATTCTGTCACTGTATTTGCCCCCAGTGTCAGTTCATTTGAGACCAGGTAGGCCTCTCAGGCTGTGATTTAAGACCTTATGGGGTAATTTAATAAAGACATTACAGTATAATGTGTAGGGCTCATAAATTACCTCCGGCGTAAAAGTACATGTGGTGGCGTGAAGTGTGAACATTTATCGAAGGTGCTGCTAAAGGTGCAATCTGGGTAGAGCACAGGCAGATGCACGAAGCATGTGCACTGATTACAAAAGACGTTAATCTACATGCAGACATTCATGCCTGCTCCTGAGTAGATCTTCTCAACCTTAATGTAGCCACAATTGCTGCTGGATCTGTGCTTGCATTTTATAAAAATACATGGGTACCTAAATGTTTTTATGCAATCGGGCAAAATTAAATGTCTTCTTGCCTTCTAAATCTAGTCACTCTGTGTCACCATGTGTTAAATAAGAAGGAAGAAATATAGCCCCTCTACAATCAATCATAATCTTTTTCAGTATGAAGTTCAGTTTTTGCTTTCTTCTGATCAGGAAGCTTCTGTTTCATCTTATTAGATAATTGCCAGAAAAGATTGCTGACTTTAACCTTCTACTAGGCCTGGCACTTGCGAGTTAGGAGTATTCCTAGCGTTTCTACAGGTAGGGTCTGCTATGCTATCCAATGATGCAATCACAGTGATGCGGATACTCCATACAAGAAAACAACCTATGCCAACAGGAGAATGGATACAACGAGCTAAAGCAGACATGTATTCCCTTGGTGAACACAGAAATTGTAAAGTCAGAACAAACTGAAATTGCCTCTTTAAGCTTAAGAAGGTAGAGCTGAGCTCCCCTTCTTTAGTCAATTTATGATCCTAGATGACTCAAGTAGTGCATTAGGGTGTTTTTAAAGTGAAAACAATAAAAAGGCTTCTGATGCAGATATACAGTACATCATAATCCTGTGTTTCAAATTACTGGAAACACTTTTTTTAATACTTATTTCATTATATTTATGCTAATATATTTTCACAGCTTCTGCTTTCCTGTGCCATATGTATACAAAATGCAATGCTTTTTACATCCAAATCGTACCTGCTGATTAACTACTTTTTGTTTATGGGCACTGAACACTGAAATCAGATAATGTAATTTTTCTGCAGTTAGTTAATTTTAATTACTTAATGTTCTTAGTTATGGGTTTAGATGATGCAATATCTTTAATTATACAATGCATGCAATATGGAAGTATTCTTCAAGAGAAACAGTAATGAGACATGATCAAAGGCAGATATTAAACTTATTTATTTAAGAAATACTAATGGGTTTCCTGAACATTGCAGTATAGAAGCAAAATCAATATGCTTTATGAAAATAAATAGACTTCTCCCATTTTAACCATCCATTATAAGTATTTTTTCAAGACATGTTGGGCTTTTCTGGGAAAATGGCATTGTTAAAGAAACCCATGTCCACACTACAGTCAATGCCTCATTATCCATGGTCACAATACATGTTTATGTGTTCTAGCCAGTTCTCAGCTACTTTATTTATGGACTTTAACTGGTGGGGGGAAAAATAAGAAATGGCTGAAAAAAATAAATAAAAATATCAGCTTAGAAAAACTGACAGATATGCAAAGGATTATGGAGGCATGCAGTGGTTTGGCTAGAATTAATAACAACAAGTAGAAAAATGTAACTAATGTATTACCAGTTTGTGCCATAAATTTAGCAGCATCACCTTGCTCCTGGGGGACCCTTTTCTCATGAACAGATCGTGGTCGCTGACTTTTAACTGTATGATCTCCCATCATTCCAAACTCTAAAGACAGAATAAAGGTTTATGAAAGCTTGTGTGTAGACATTTCTCAAATGGTACATTTATTCTCTCATGCAATATGTTCCTAAACACAGTCTAAGTTTAACGGTAAAATGTACATAATTTTTCAATGGCAGTTAACGTCCGTTTGTTTTCACTACACTGACTCTGGTGTCAGTAGAAACAAAGAGATTTTCTCAGGAAAAAATAATATTATCCCTGAGGTTTTTTTTTAAATAGGACTTGTAAAAGTGACTTATTCTTTCTAGGTTAATTGCAAGGCAGTGTAAACAATATCAGGAGACTTACACCTAGAGTATTTATTAACTAGACGATAATATTATTGTAGTGTGAGAACATCAACATATAGTTACCAACCTGTAATACCAGTTTAGTGTGCGTTAACATTGTTAACACACTTTATTCCAGCACAGGCCCATTTTATGCAAAGGGACCTACTTACTAATAATGGGGCATGCTTACTAAAAGGCATGAACCGTTAACAGGAGTTTTAGTGTGTGCTAAGTATTTAGCGTGGGATCGCGGTAACAGCTGATATGTGCTAAAGCAACAGTGCAGTAAAAATCCCAAGCTGCTTATCTTACGATGGGGCAAGGAATGGACGGGTTAGAGGTGGAAAGTGGGAGTGGATTGCACGTTTCAGTTAGCACAGGTGCTCGCCATCTTAATGAGTGGCATTAAATGTACCTGCATTAATTGAAAATTCGGGATGGTGAAGTACCTTTCAGTGCAGTAACTGCAGGGGGTCATGCTGGGTATGCCCTCAACAGTTAGTGTACAGCTTTTGGACTTACCATGTGCTAATTTTTGCTCTTAGCATGCGGTAAGTGCAAAAGTGTAACAAACTTTAGTAAACATGCCCCAATATGTGTCAATTGTGTTAACACACATTAATCTAGTAGCACATGTTAGTACCTTGCTGTAGATCATACTGTGTCCATCCATATAGGAAAGGAATGGCAGTCACTAGGCAATTTTTCTTCAGAATAATAATTGATACCAGTCACAAAACCTAATGGTCCATATTCGGTGAAACTGCAATGCTGGCAAAACAATTTAGAGAGAACCAAATTTTCTGGACTGGCTCCAATCACTTGTTTTCTAGCACAAAAAACAATGTTGTGGGTTAAACATTTAATACATTTGAGAGACCATTATTTTTATATCATATAGCAAAAATAAGGCCTTATTCATAAGAAATGCTCCATAGACACAGAATGGGAAGTAGTTCTTGTAGAACAAGACAATATGGTCTGATAATTACAGGCCCTGATCAGCAAAAAATATCAGAATTAAGTGTAGAGCCTAAGTTAGCTATGATTATATAGACACTCTGTTCCTGAGTAGACAAAAAATCTGTGCTTAGGTGAAAAATCCTGAAAGACCCTAGATATTTATTTCTAAGTAGATGACATTTCGCAGAAGGGTAGCCATTTTAGCTGAGTAGCAAAATTTGCAGAGGTAAGTGGCACCTTATAGACTAACCAATTTATTGTAGCATAAACTTTCAAAGACAAGAATCCACTTTGCCAGATGCAAGACACGAAGTTCAGGAGATGGGCAAATTATACAAGAAGATGGATATTAGGGAGGGGGGGGGGGGTTGTTATCACTCCCTACCAGAGGTTCCCAACATCGGTCCTCGGGGAACCCCAGGCCAGTCAGGTTTTCAGAGTACCCACAATGAATATGCATGAGATAGATCTGCATGCACTGCTTCCATTGTATGCAGATCTATCTCATGCATATTCATTGTGGGTGCTCTGAAAACCTGACTGGCCTGGGGTTCCCCGAGGACCGACGTTGGGAACCTCTGCAAGTTTACACACACTCTTGTTCTGAACTTTTCAATGCCTTCTCTATCCTCTCCCCATCTATTTCATGTATATTTAACCACTTCCTGAAGAGGATGTCATGCATCTGACATACATGCCATCTGCCTCTGTCACTATTCCTATGTAGGGCATTTTGAAAACAGATGAACCTCTGCATCATAAATCCATTGTAATTGCAAGATCTTCAAATCAGACAATTAGAATCAAGTTTTTCATTATTAAATATACAGCTTTTACTCTTAAAACAAGTGAAGTTTATTTATTATTAAAATATATTTTATTTGGAAAAATATGTCATGTTTTGGATCTAAATCCAAAGATTAATGCTATGAATTACAGTATATACAATACATACTACACAGAGGGCTATGTTTACTAAGGCACAATAATGGCTAGCGTGGAGTTTACTGAGCGCTAAGCATGCGTCGGTAGCCATTTCCATGAGCTCGAAGAACAGTCATGGTAAAAATCCCACACTAACTGCTTAGTGTAGGTTGGGGCAGAGAGCGAGCAGATTCGAGACAGAGTCTGGGGGATAACTGCACACTACAGTTAGCACAGACGTCATTAGCATCTGCTCACTGTCAATGTTGCACTTACCACCACCTCAACGGGGGACAGTAAGTGCACCAGTGTTAAATTCAGGCTTCTGGCTTAGTGTGGCAAGGTGCTATGACTTGTGCTAACCGCATGGAGACCTGCCGGGCATACCCCCAGCAGTTAGCACCAGTACAGCCCACCCCTGTGCTAGGTTTTGGGCCCTAGTGCATGCTTCAATAGTGCATTTTAGTAAACATGCCCTTTAACACATTATTGTATTATGTTTTCCTGTCAGAACAAATAATTAATTTTTTTAAATTCAAAACCTTATTTATCTCTCCCTACATCATTATTATTATATCTTTAATTTAAAAATCTAAATTAGAAAAACTACAGATCTCCTTATTTATATATCTTCATGCTGGACGCAAACGATATCAGAAGGTTCAAAGCTTAAACAATCTGAAATACCAACTTCTCTGTACATTATAAAACTAAGACACACCCAGTATGAAACCATTCTGGATTAAATGTAAGACAGATCTTTTTAATGCTATTGTTTAAAAAATTAATTTTTGGGGGGCCTTCTAACATTAATGAGCTAAAGGGAGCTATACTAAGCTGCATTAGCTGTTAATGTAGCAGTCAAAATGCACAAATACTTAACGTGGCACCTTGGCGATTAATGCATGATAATTTCCATGTTAAGAGAAAGCATGGAACAGGGTAGAGAATGGTCTTCCAGTTAATCCGTGGAAAGTTACTAAATGTTAACTGTTAACATGCCAGATAATGAGTCAGAGTTATCACCATCTAAATAGGTATACGCGTAGTTTATCTGCCATTCAGTTAAGGTGAGGTAAAGAACTTTTTTTTTGTGTTAACTGAATGGCAAAATGTTGGGAACATCTGTATCTCAAACACACCCTCCTCCTCTCCACCCTGCTGGTGCTGCGCTGCTGCCTGCTGCTTATCTGCTGATTTAGTTAGTGCCCCCTCCCCAATCAGCTCTGTCCATCATTGTGCATAGTTCTTGTGGTTTCTGCCAGGTCTTTTCTTTAGCCTCCAGCAGCCCCCTCACACTTTATCCCATTCCTTCCCCTTTTTAGTACTTTCCTCCTCCCACCTTCCAAGGCACTCATTCCAGTGTCTCTCTCCAAGGACATCCCAGTGAAACATATTGAGCTTCCCCCATCTCACTTGTACAGCACCCAAACCTCCTTCTGACTCACCTCCTCCCTTCCTATGACTAGAACTACCTTCCCATTGGCTGGATCCTGCCACAGTCTCTGCTGCTAGAGACACTAGAAACAGGCAGGGCAGACTTACAGCAGGGGTAAGAATTGGAGAGCTATAGAGATCTGAAAATATTCAGACACTTTATCCATCCTTCTGGCTTCCAGACATTAATGTATAGATCTGCACAGTCGTTAAAAAATCCACAGTTGGCAATCTGGCCCCCTGAATGATGATCTCCCTGCAACCTATCTTCCTATAAACAATATCAAGTCACACCATGACTAGCTCTAGTGAATATTTATGCCAGCTCTCATACATATTGACGATTTTCTCACTATTATATGGATGGTAATTTTAGCAATTCCATTGGAGTTAGCACATTTTGCAAAGTGCATATTTCATGCCTATCTTATAAAGTTAGACAAGGCACATACATTACTTTAAGGACATAAGGAGTGAGATATGTGCATCAAATCCAGCTGCAATCATTAGGCAGAGCTTCACCCCTGATTGACTACTGCAGGGAGCAGGAGGCTCCTTCCACTCAGCTCCTCCACACTGCGAGGCCAATCAGGCTGCACCGGGGATATTTAAAAGGAGCACCATCGGGCGCGTGCAGAGCTTCAAACCCCGATCGATTACTGCAGGGAGTAGGAGGCTCCTTCCACCCAGCTCCTCCTCACCGCGAGGCCACTCAGGCTGCACCGGGTATATTTAAAAAGGAGCACCATTGGGCAGGCCCGCGCCTGAGGCCCTCACCAAAGGGCCCTTTGGGGCGGCCCTTAGGCGCAGATCATTTGAGGACCATTTGAGAACATCTGAAACGCAACAGCAATCAGTCTACAGTGCAGCACCACATTCTGGCATTCACCGGCGCAAAAGGAGCAAGGAGCAGAGAACAGGGAAAACCGGGAACAGACGGAACACTACAACGCAAAAACAACAGAAGACAAAATCACACCCAGAAGCAAGTTATCTACTCCCCTCTAGGGAAAGACTACAAATCACCAAAATGCATCCTCGCTACTATTACACCATAGCCTATATAATAATCATACTACTTCTAGCACGGCAAACCAGATGCATAGCCTCAGAGCAGCATACCTTACCCACTCCCATGCCCATACATCCAATTCCACCAATCACCTCCATATTCTGCCAATGAAATACGCGCTCGGCAAAAAGAGCTACAACTCCAATCTAACTCGCCCACCACAAGCACAGCCCAAACGCTCTACGTACACAAACCCTATCACTGAAGCTCCAATCAAGTGCGCACTATTCAATGCAAGATCAGTCAGAAACAAACCGAATACCATCGTGGACTACATACAAGACAACAAGATAGATATCACTTGTATCACAGAAACGTGGCTCACGGAGACAGATCAAGTCATCCTCAACCAAATAACACCTTTGGAGTATACAGCTTACAACTGCACAAGAACACATAAAAGAGGAGGTGGTGTGCTAATCCTGGCTAAAAGCCACTACAAATTCAAGAACACAACATCTACTCATGCGATGGAAATGAACACAATCACCATCTCCAATAACTACCTCACTATCTGCCTCACATACAGACCACCAAATACTAAGTCCGCTGACTTCTCAGCAATGTTGGAGACCGTCTGCTCACACAGCTCTCAGCATGAACCACTCATTGCACTGGGAGACTACAACCCTAGTTCAGCACCCACCAAAGATACCAGAGTGTTCCTCACAGCAATGCAATCTCTCCAGTTCACTCAGATTGTGAATGCTCCCACACATCAGCAGGGAACCAGTCCAGATCTCATCTTCTTTCCAAAACAGATTATGGAAAACAACCAACCCACAGACTTGACAATCAAGCCAGTCTCATGGTTGGACTACCACGCAATAACCTTCTCAATACTAATCAACAGCCCAGCTGGATGCAAAAAGGAGGAGCAATTCAAAAGGAGATTCAAAGCATATCATAGGGACCAGTTCCCAGAGGAGATAACTCCTAAACTACAACTCCACCAAAACCCCACAAATATAGACAGCATAATTCAAAACTGGGACAAAGTACAGCAGCATCCTCAACAACTTCAAAAACATACCCACGCACACACAAAAGGATCAATGCACCCTGGTATTCCAGCACTATAAGAGAAGCAAAGAGGGAATTGAGACAATTGGAAAGGAGGTGGAGAAGAAACAAGACACAGCAGACCCTACAGCAATACAAAAATAAGCAGACGGAATAAAATGACCTAATCTCCAATTGCAAACCACAATAGCACATCAATACCATCATGAAAGTAGTGAATAAACCCAGAGAGCTCTTCAACATCGTGCAGAGACTCACCAAGAGCAACACACAGCATGACCACGAAAGCATAGACCCACAGCTATTTGCAAACTCCATAGTCAGCAAGCTCAGGACTCTAGACACAACCCCCCCCCCCCCCATCAACGGGAACAACACACCAACCCCAGACACCCAAAGAACCTGGGAAGAATTCACTACCCCCTCAGTACTACAGATCAAACAAATAATCAATTTTCTGAACACAACAACGTCAGCCACAGACCCAAGCCCAGTGGCATGTATCAAAGACTCCAAGGACCAGATAAGTCAGCACATCCAAAAAATAGTGGAAATCTCACTCCAACAAGGATATATGCCTACACACCTCAAACAGTCCATCATTCGCCCAGTCCTGAAGAACACAGCCTTAAACCACATGGATCCCGGTGCCTACCACCCAATCTCCAGTCTCCCTATACTGGCAAAGATAATAAAAAAATCAGTACAAAAGCAGCTACAAGAACACATTGACCTGAATGCTCCTATGGATGAACACCAACATGGATTTAAACCTCACCACAATGTGGAAACTGCTAACTTCCTTAATGGACAACCTCATAAGGGGGGTAGACAGCATAAAAAAAGGATTCCTCCTTGTCTTTATGGACCTGTCTGCTGCCTTCGACTCGGTCACCCACAGCATAATGATACAACGGCTGTATGAAATTGGACTATGCAACACCACAATAAAATTGTTCAAATCCTACCTCACTAACCAAACACAACAGGTGAAATGTGGTGATAAGATATCAGCAAGCTTTGACATGCTACAGGGAGCACCCCAAGGATCCACACTGTCATCCATCCTCTTCAACCTGTACATTCAATCCATCTGTAACATTCTCAAAAATCACAGGATGCTCTACCACATTTATGCAGATGACATCATTATATACACACCAGTAAACATACAGACACCAGACCTCACCCCCATAACCAAATGCCTAAACGAAATAATCATGTGGTTTACTAACAACAACTTGTCGGTAAACTATAGCAAAACAGAAGCCATGGTCGTAACAAGAGGATCCAACTTCAACCCACCTCCTTCAATCAGCATCCGGGAGAAATCCATCAATGTGAAGGATTAGGTAAAATACCTCGGAATCACCCTAGACAGCAAACTAAACCTCCACTCGCACATCAAAAAAAACAAACACGGCATACTACAAATTGAAGAACATCAGAAGACTCAAACCATTCCTAAGCCAAGACCACGTCAGAAAAGTTTGCCAGGAACTCATCACGCCCATCCTAGACTATGGCAACCATCTATATATTGGTCTCCCTAAGCAAATCACGCACCCCCTTCAACTGGTGCAGAATACAGCAGCCAGAATCATCACAAACACACCAAGAAATGAATGGAGTGAAGGAGTGGCCTAGTGGTTGGGGCAAGGTACTTCAGGCTGGAAGGTCGGGGGTTCAAATCCCACTAGAGGACAGCAACCTTGGGCTGGAAGGACTGGGGTTTCTAGTCCCACAGGTGCTCCTTGTGGTCTTGGGCAAGCCACTTAACCCTCCATAGCCCATGTTCCCTGTAAAATACTTATCTCCAAGTTATAATGCCCTGTTCAATGTAATTTCAGTTTGTTCAATGTAAACCGCACTGATGCAGAATAGCACGGTATATAAGAGAATATAAATAAATAAATCCAGTACTCCAGAACCTCCACTTGATGCTCAGGCAAGATTTAAGGCAACATTAAACATTTTCAAAATCATCAACAACATATCAGCAAATGTCCTCCAGAACCTAATAACCAAACTCACCAGCGCAAGAGCACTGAGAAGCAGAATGGACAATAAGATAGCCACCCCATGTGAATACCAAAGAACTACACAGACAACATCCAGAAGGGCACCATCACTCTACGCACCTGAATTATGGAACACTCTGCCTGACAGCATGAGATCCATGAGTGACATAAAGGACTTCAAAAGTATGCTCAAAACCATCTTATTCATACAATACTATGGACCCTCCCAGAACCCACAAACCACTGTATGAGCATAATCGCAACCAAGCAAGTTGCAAACTACCCCCCAAGTACCTGTCCCCTTTTACCTTTCCCTATCCTCACCTAACCCAAATGTAGACCTAGCAACATGTAAACCACTTTGATTGAAGGAAAAGGTGGTATATAAAACTGGTTAAATAAACAAATAAATAAATAAATAATCACTTATGCCAGCCTAGGGGTGATGTAAATACTGCAGCGAGCTTTGTAAAGAATGCACATAGTATTTTATAACTTATGTACATAAATTTACGCTTCTCCCAAACTCTGCCCCTAGCCATGCCCATAGCAAAGGTATGACAATTGGTCTGATGCGCATACTTACAGAAAACACCCACCTAAAGTACATGCATAAGTCATTTAAAATAGGTGGCTTAATGTGTGTTGATGGCATAAAAATTACCTCCTAACTGTGTGGAGTATATGGTTCTGACACATTGTTGATTGTCCAATGTGAGCTCTCAGAGCTCTCAGTGTTAGTGCATGCCTTTTGCTGTAGATCACAGACTGAATGATTTGTTTCATATTCCTATCATAGAAACTATCATTATCTTCTTGTTGCTCCTTTTTGTCTACCATAATGACCAGGTACCATGAACCACATGATCCAATGGCCGTTGAAATGCCTAGAAGGTTAAAAGTGTTCAGGAAACCTGATATTAGTTATGGTCCAGTAAGCTGTATTTTTCTGTATATTCCTCCCACTGATTAACCCGGTTGCTTGTGTATGATTTGAAGTGTGCTTTCCTATGGCACTGTGCCTTTCAGGTAGATTGGGGTGTAGTAGGTGCTCTACTGTGCCATCTGGAAACCAGTAATCCACTAATACAGGTCTCCCTCATATCAGCATTACGCACTGGCAATATCAACAATGTGCAAGAACCCTTAACTTTAAACAATAATGAAATGGTCAATGACATGGAAACTTACCAGAGTTATGAGAGCCTGCCAGAAGTAGTTTTCCTTGTTCCTAGACTGTTCTGGAAAGGTTAGCTCCAAGAAGGTGGACAGAAGGTAGCTGGAAATAACTGGACTTAGTCAGTGAAGATGAGGACATGATGACCTTCATTTTGAAGGGTCCAATATCACTACTAAGAGAGTATCTCTGAGTCATTGAAAGGAAACAACAGTTTTTACTCCCTTGATTTAGCTGAAAAAATTGTTATATTCCTTTAAATCAATGAACAGCAGACTTTATAAAGACTGCATGAAAACTGAGTGCCTACACTTAGGGTCCCTTTTACTAAAGTATGCTAAGGATTTGAAAATAATATACCAAATGCACACACAAAGTAATTGCAAAACCTCTAGGGTAGCTGCCGGCTGCGAGACCAGTTTGGTCCCAGAAGCTAACACATAGAACAAGAAACATAGAGACATCACGGCAGATACAGCCCATATAGCCTATCCATACCAAATACTACAGTCCCTTTTTTCCCCTTTAGGGATCTTCTGTGTTTATTTCATTCACATGATGGGCCAATCTAACATGCGCTCCACCAAAGTGGATTCACTTAACAAGTCTCATAGAGGAGTTGTTAGGTGAACGTGTGGTAATGCGCTCTCCACGTCCGCATTTCAACTATTCCCCATCCCATCCTGTGATCGCCGATTAATGTGCATTTTAGCATGCAATGGTAGACACACTTCCACATTAGTATTCCCGATTGCCAGTTTCCATGTGTTAAAACATGCATTCGCCGGCTAACGGGCTTTGGTAAAGCGGACCCTTAATCTTCTAGCTCTAGATGTTTTTAGTTTGTGCAGCCAATATTTGAGTAAAGATCAAATGTAGCTGTACAGAGCAGGAATATGGGAAATTTAAAAAGGATTCTTCTATCACATCGTTCCCTTTATCAGTGTCGATGAATGATGTTATGCATGTATAAAAGGCCCTTCTAAAAGTGGCATCTATAGAAGCACGATCTCCTGTACTGGGTAATCTCTGAGAAGTCCTGAGAAGTAGGCGGGATATAACTCAAACCCTTATATGCAGTTCATGATTCTCCATGGACCTACAGCTCTACCATTTATTTATTTAGATAGTTTTGTATACCGCCTTATCCTTCAATCAAAGCGGTCAGAACACAATTGGGGGATACATTTAACACGCAGGGATATGAGACACATACACTAATACTTAAAGGGAACATGGGCAATGGAGGGTTAAGTGGCTTGCCCAAGACCACAAGGAGCATCTGTGGGACTAGAAACCCCAGTCCTTCCGGCCCAAGGTTGCTGTCCTCTAGTGGGATTTGAACCCCCGACCTTCTGGCCTGAAGTACCTTGCCCCAACCACTAGGCTACTCCTCCCTACCATTAGCCCTAAATTAGCATATGAAATATTTTTTGAAGGATGAGGTATGAGGCCACAATAGTATTATAGGACATGTCTAGAAATGGTCTATGCTTTCACAGCACACTAGCAAAATCATGCCTTAACAGGCAGAATAGTTACCATTCAATGAAACTAAACAAAGATCGGAATCAGTGAG
Organism: Ichthyophis bannanicus; assembly: GCA_033557465.1. Taxonomy (NCBI): domain Eukaryota; kingdom Metazoa; phylum Chordata; class Amphibia; order Gymnophiona; family Ichthyophiidae; genus Ichthyophis; species Ichthyophis bannanicus. The sequence continues at coordinate 1,213,799,057 of CM066033.1, read as the reverse complement.
AGAAGGTATTTTCCAAATGTCTTTGCACGTTCCCACCCTGCAGGTCAGCAGAACATTATACTGCACTGTGTGCTGAGCCATTGCAGGTGTTTGGCTTTTGTCTTTAAGGAACATTTTTTATATGTGTACCTTGCTATTGTTTCATTTTCTATGAAACCAGTCTCAGTAAATTTTCAGAATGTAGTTAAATGAGGGATTGTTTATAAGCAGTCTGGGCTTTTTGCCTATTGTTCATTGAGTATGTGCTGCAAGCTCCCTTTGCTCTTTTCTGTAGGGGGATCAACATCAGAAAAGTGACTTCACAGGTCTAAAAAAGGATAATGAAGCTTATGCATGTTTTAATAGGGCTGATAATGTATTCCACGACTCAGAGCTAACTCGGCTCCAAATGCCTCATTAAACATTCATTAACAGCATATTTGCTGCTGTGTGGCCTCCCAAAGATGGGTTTTTGAAATTTAGAGCAGTATTTTAAATATACATCTAACCTTCAAAATAGGTACTCGCTATGATATTCTTTCTGGCTTCAGATATGGTGAATTGGCTATCAAAATCTTATGGATCACAGATAACATAAGCAGCTCTGCTCTGGGTGGCACTTTCTGGTTTATCATTGACTGAAAAAGTCATTCTGTTGCCCCCAAACCAAAAGATATGTGTAGTAACATCTGATCTGTAAGAGCTCTGTCATTATGTCTAAATTATCATCCTACTGCAACTATTCCAATTCTGGTTAAGTTGGTTGAGGCCATATCTGTCTCTCTCATAAATAGCATCTTCAAGACGATGACATTCCAGACAAATCCAAGACTGCATTTAGACCTTTTCACAATGGAGGTCATTCCAGAACATGAATAAGGGGTTTGTATGCGCGGTGGGGACATTATGTGCTGAAAATGTCCCCAACCAATTCTGAAACACTGCTGCCATGCCACACAGAGCTAGCATGGAGATTTCAGAACGTGCCCTGAAGGGGCCGAACGGGAGCGTGGTCAGCCATTGAGACATGCATAACATATTCTGGAAAAGACCCATGTATGTTCTGCAATATCCCCTGGATGTCCCCATTATTCCTGCTGCAACGTGGAATAAGGCCAAGACATAGAAAATATCCTGCTGTGCTTTTCAATTTGTCCCATATTGAATAATTTATTTATTTACATTCTCTTATATACCACACTATTCTGCATCAGTGCAGTTTACATTGAACAAACTGAAATTACATTGAACAGGGCATTATAACTTGGAGATAACTATTTTTACAGGGAACATGGGCTATGGAGGATTAAGTGGCTTGACCAAGACCACAAGGAGCACCTGTGGGACTAGAAACCCCAGTCCTTCCAGCCCAAGGTTGCTGTCCTTTAATGGGATTTGAACCACCAACCTGCTGGACTAAAGTACCTTGCCCCAACCACTAGGCCACTCCTCCACTCCTGTTGTGTGTGGTTGTGACAAATATGTGCTGAACTGGTATGACTGCAGTCTGGCAAAACACAAGATGCAGTTATAAAGAACAGAAAGCAGAGGTGAGGAATTGTTGTAAGGAAAATAAACATTAATAAACACCCTTACAGAAATATTAAGAAGAGCAATAATATTTATTCTGGCTATGTTGAAATGTGCTGTTTGTGCTAAAAGAGCTAATTCAGGGGACCTTAACAAATCCTGTGTCCTGACAACTGGAACTCTTCATGTAAGAATAGTATGTGAGTGAGTCTGGAAACAAATCATGTTGAAGTAAGAAAGGGAGATAATATGTGTAGTCCTGGGATATCATGCCATTATGGTATATCAGCTGCTAGCTGTAGGTTCGGTCTGGAAGAATGATGCTTTTGTGACTGGAAGTGAGTGTATGCGGTTTGGGGGTAGCACGGGAGGATCTGGTGTGCTGATCTGCAGTTCAGGGTGGCCATGAGTGGTTGTTCGATACCTGGACCATATGGATGACCGCAGTGTCACCAGGTGCCAGTGTGATAGGGAAACCATACATCAGCAGTGTCAGGCACTGGGAGACATGACTGATGTTGTGTCAACATCCCCCAGATCATGCCACGAGGCCTACATCCTTCCCCAATCAAGGATCTATGCAAGCTGTGAGAGTAGTGATATATCTGGAGGCTGGCTACCCGGGTATTGTGGCACAGGGCTCCTCCCCTCCCATGTACACACAGGCCTGACCAGGGAAGCAGTGCCCAAAGGCAGACTGCGGGAAGGCAGACAGGGATGTCCCACAGATAGCGGATGCATACAGACCAACATACACCATGATGGAACAGGTGTTGCTACTGTGAGAAATGCCAATACCCAGATATGTGAGAATCAGATGCCATAGCCAGAAGGCCATACTACTACTACTACTACTGCTACTATCACAACTGATACTACAAGGCATACATAGCGCTGCACAGACACCATAAAAGATGATCCCTGCTCAGCAGAGTTTACAATCTAGTCAAGACAGAAAACACAGCAGCTGTGGACAGGATACAACTAGGGGGGAATGGTAAGGAAACACAAGGGAGATTAGGAGGATCAGATGCTAAAGTGGCAACAAAGAGGTGAGCATTCAGTCCGGATTTGAGAAGGGCCAGAGAAGAAGTCTGACGTAAAGACTCAGGAAGTTTGTTCCAGGCATCAGGAATAGCAAGGCAAAAGGAGCGGATTTGGCAGCAGAAGAGAAGGGCACAGATAGAAGTGATCTGCCTAAAGGGCGCAGCTCCCAAGGAGGGGTGCAGGGAGAGATAAGAGAGGAGAGGTAGTGTGGAGCAGCAGAATGAGTGCACTTATAGGCCAAAGGCATGAAAAGGACATACCTTTGTTGCTCAGCATTATTATGCATCCTTGGGGAACTCCAATGTTAGTTTTGGATTTTGTGCACTTGGTAAGGGTCCATCCTTAGCAGTTTAAAGAGTGTTTGTAGAGATGACCAAGGCAGGAATCGCTGGGGCCATTTCATAATGCCGTGTACCATTTGATGCAAGGTATGTCATGACATACATGTTTATACCATATTGGGGTGCACTGGGACTACCTAGCGTTTTTTAGGGCATGCAGAGGACTGGTATATGCTCTAAGTTGCAAAAGCAGTCATTTATCATTTGTAGAAGAGCAGCTTAGGAGATGCATGTTTTTACCGAGGAGGCGTGGTATCTGCGGGTACTTTGAGGAATCAGGCAAGATCTGAAATGTGCAACTTTTCCGAATACAGTGGGCACAGGGACATCCAAAACATTTACCTATGTCCCATAATAATGACGGGGGACATGTTTCTCTATTATATCGCATGGCCCGTGCCTGCAGTCGTGCACAGGCCGTGTGCCGGATGCATGCACAGGCCAGCTGAATAGCGCTTTGCCCGTGCCATGCCGGACACATCTACCTCCCTGATTCTGGACCTAGACTCGTGGATGCGAAATTAGGTTCAAACAGGGCCTGTTTTCAATTTAGACTTATTTTTTAAGTGAGGTATGCATGAGAGAGATGGAGGAGGGAATGCAGTGGTTTAATAGATGGACCTCTCTGCCACCTTTGACTTACTTGACCATGATATTCTATTAGCTAGGTTAAGTGCAATCAATATTTTAGAAGCAACATTTTATCTTTTTTTTAAAGAGTACTTTTATCCCTTGGGATGAAAAATTACACAGGTACACTACCAAAAAACTGCCTCCAGTTTTGCAACTGATTCCTATAGATTTTGGGGTGCTGAATCCAGGAAAAATAGCCAAATGTTCCATCACGTCACGTTTTCTTGCAAAATTAGATTTCTTACCCATATAAGGAATGTTCACATAATTTCTTTTTAGCCAACTGCAGTTTATTTTCTTGGCCCAAAATAGAGGTTGTAATGGTTAACTAACTAGAAACACTCCCTCATGATATTTTAGAGTGTTTTGTATTCATTTTATACATTAACAGGACAATTGGGAGGCGGGGGGCTAAATCCAGTACTCACGCTGGCGCATGTTCTTTGCTGTTCGCCTCGCCTCGTTCGCTCGCTCAAACACGGTGGTTGCGACATGAACGTTCCTGTCAAATTTCAGTTTCTTGCAAGTTCATTATTACCTTTTGTTTGCTCAGTCGTAATCCAGCTTTATTCCGAAGTGGTTCACTACAGTTGTAGTTTGCAGTGCTGTGTATTTGTGATGGCTCACAGAGCCAGAGGTTGCGTCAACTCTACGGACAGTTTTTGTTTTATTTGTGGGGAATATACCGTGAAAAAGCGGCAGAGGAACATTTCTGCATTTATTAAAAAAGTATATTTCGCCTATTTCGGTTTGAAGTTAGGCGATCAAGACAAACCGTGGGCTCCTCACAAAGTGTGCAAGACATGTGAGGAAGATCTACGCTTATGGATGAAAGGTAAAAAACAAGCATTTCATTTCGGAATACCTATGATGTGGCGTGAACAAAGAGACCACAGCAGTGACTGCTATTTTTGCTCTTGCATTGTGAAGGGATACAACTTAAAAAATAAGAACGTAATAAGTTACCCCAACCTTCCCTCAGCAATTAGGCCTATGCCTCATAGCAACGAAGTACCTGTGCCTGAACCACCAAAATATTTGGATCATATTTGTGTGGACGGTTCTGATCATGATGAGACTCATCAGATGGCTTTTCCCGATGAGTCCAGTACTTCCGAGTTTGAAACTGAACCAGATCCGAAACCTGAACTTTTCTCTCAAGCTGAATTGAATGATTTAGTCCGGGATTTAGGACTCCCAAAAGATGCTGCCCAACTGCTAGGTTCTCGGCTTAAACAGAAAAATCTATTGTCACCAGGAACAACTTTTTATTGGTACCGCAACCGCGAGACACAATTTTTGAAGTATTTCAGCAAAGAGGAAGATTTGGTATTTTGCAACGATATATACGGAGTGATGGAAAAGTTTAAACTCAAGTATGATCCTGCTGAATGGCGGCTGTTCATTGATTCGTCAAAAGACAGCATAAAAGGTGTTCTTCTTCATAATGGCAACACATTCGCTTCAGTTCCTATTGCTCACTCTGTTATTCTCCAAGAAAAATACGAGAATTTGGCCCTGATTCTTCAGAAGATTCGTTATGATGAGCATAAGTGGATGATTTGTGGAGACTTTAAAATTCTATCCATGCTATTAGGGCAGCAATCCAGTTTCACCAAATATCCCTGCTTCCTTTGCTTGTGGGATAGCCGGGCCCGTGACCTACACTGGGGGAAAAAGACTGGCCAATTCGGGAGTATTTGAGACCCGGTGAGAAAAATGTTCTTCATGAGAGCTTGGTACCTCGTGATAAAATTCTATTACCACCTCTCCACATTAAGTTGGGTCTCATTAAGCAATTCATCAAGTCCCTTCCAAAAGATGGTGAGTGCTTTCGGTACCTTTGCTCAAAGTTCCCCCGACTTTCTGAAGCAAAGCTAAAGGAAGGAGTGTTTGTTGGCCCTGATATAAGGAAACTCATTTCAGATGGAGCATTCACTGAAACGATGTCTGAGAAGGAAAAAGAAGCCTGGGATTCCTTCAAGGATGTTGTTCTCAAATTCTTGGGGAACAGGCGGGATGAGAACTATAAGGATATTGTTGCCAGGATGCTCAATGCCTTCAAAGAACAAGGCTGTAACATGAGCCTGAAAGTCCATTTCTTGCACTCCCATGTGAACTACTTTCCCGAAAACTTGGGGGCGTACAGTGAAGAACAAGGTGAAAGGTTTCACCAGGACATCAAGGACGCAGAGAGAAAGTACCAAGGAAGATGGAACACCACTATGATGGCTGATTTCTGCTGGTTGCTGCTGCGGGAAACCCCAGATGAAAAATACGCCAAGCAGCGCACCAAGAGAAGCATTCGGGGGAAGAAGAAATGGGCCCACCAGGAGATTGATTGACCCAAGAATGACTTTAAAATCTAAACTGTGTTGACAAATATCGTGTTTTTACTAAACTTTGAAATAAAAATTTGCTAGTTATTACCACAGTGTCGGATCTCATTTATTAGAATTTTATTTTCACACCATCGGGTGTTTGTCTTCATGTATTGCAATGGTGCGGTTTGCGTTTTCTATTCTTACATACATACCTGTACAACATTTTTTGCACATTTCTTTGCTTTGCTTTGTGTCTAACCTCGCTCTTATATGCTCAATGTTTGTGCACATGTATGTGGCTGTTTTAAGTGCAGACAATTTTGCTACCATCACAGTGTGTTTTGTTGACATTACTCTATTCTTATGTGCTGCCTTGTTACAACTTTCTTTATTCTTATTTGAATAACTACTAAACAATTAGTATAAAGAATTCATCCAAGAAACTTTTATCTCGATCGCACTCAATCTGAAACGTTCACCTCAAACTGCTAACCCAATGTAGCAAAAAATCTGTACGTGATGGAGCAAATTGGTTACCAGATTTGGATTCAGTGCACCAAAAAACGTAAAAATCAATCGAAACATTAGAGGCAGTTTAAAAAAAAAAATTTTAGTGTACCTGTGTTATCTAAATTGTGGCCATTAAAATTTGAAGCCCCCGAAGGATCTTCACTCTTCTCATGATTAATGTGTTTTTAAGCCAACTTGGGAAATTATTGCAAGGATTAGGTATATAGTATTCCTATGCGGGTGACATAGTGTTGATGATATAGGGCTATCCAGTCTTCTGCACTGAGTGTCACATGTATGATTTTTTCCCAATTGGTGAGGGATCTTACGTATGCACCAGGTGCAAGGAGCTCTTTGCTCTCAGGGAAGGAGATCGATCTCTGGAGGCTAGAGTAGCAAACTTGGAGGAGCTATGAAAGACAGAAAGTTATGTAGACAAAACCTGCAGAATCATAGTACTGAAGTCCCATCTCCAATCTGACAGCCTCTCTCTTGTCATGGATGAGAGAGGTCACAGGAAAGGAAAACATCACTTTGATATGACAGGAAGTGATCCTGTAGCAAGGACCTGTCATCCAGGTGATGTAAAACCCTCTTGACACTGAGGAGACTTCTCCAGATTCATGTGCCCATGAAGGAAGGGTTAGGACTGCCATTATAGTTGGTGATTTGATCATTAGGCATGTAGATATCTGGGTGGCTGTTGGGTGTGAGGATTGCCTAGTAACATACTTGCCTGGTGCAAAGGTAGTGGACCTCATGCACCACCTAGATTCCAAATTACCCCATCAAGATTCTGTTACAGAGACTATATTGCATTGGCATCACTGATACCATATTCAGCTGGATCTGATCCTATTTGACTGATTGCTTACAAATCATAAAATCCGATAATAAAAACTCAGAGCCTGTCCCACAAAGCCATAGTGTACTCCAGGGATCATCTTTGTCATCATTATTATTCAATATCTACATCCAGCCAATCTGCCAGATGCTTCAGTCACATAATATGTTATACCACCTATATGTGGATGACATAATGTTTTATACAGTGTGTGTGGCAGATAGAGAGTTAACTGGGCTTCAACCCCTGCTGAACTGTTTGGGAAAACCCTATTCCCATAGAGGTGCTGATTTGGAGCATTGCACATCTGGCCTGAGCCATTTTTGCAGAAGCTGAGGAGCCTCCGTTACGCTAAGAGCACATTTTTCTATTTTCTCTGCTGGCTTAAACCTATCAATTGTAACTGTTGGTTTTTGGGGGGATCACTATTATAGCTGTTACGAGGTAGCTGTGGTTTTAGACTAAGCTTGGGGGCATCTGGACTGCTTTCCTTTTATAGACTTACATCAGATAGCAGTGTGTGTGGCAGATAGAGAGTTAACTGGGCTTCTACCCCTGCTGAACTGTTTGGGGAAACCCTAATCCCAGGGAGGTGCTGATTTGGAGCATTGCACACCTGGCTTGAGACAGTTTTGCAGAAGCTGAGGAGCCTCCGTTACGCTAAGAGCACATTTGTCTATTTTCTCTGCTGGCTTAAACCTATCAATTGTAACTGTTGGGTTTTGGGGGGATCACTATTATAGCTGTTAACTGTGGTTTTAGACTAAGCTTGGGGGCATCTGGACTGCTTTCCTTGTATAGACTTACATCAGAGAGCAGTGTGTGCCCACGGTTCAGGAACAGCCTACTGGCCAGAGACATTAGGTTCCCGCCCACCCTACCCCTCGCCCCACCCACCCCAGGGGCTACATTGCCTTTATAGTAGTCACATAAGTGGCATCTATCCTTTCTTACTTGGGTTAAAAGTCCACATCTTCTTCATCCTTTCTTCTTCTTCTTCCTCTTCTGGGACTGCTTAACCAACATGTCGTGTATTCAGTGCAATAACTGCGGTGCTTTCATTCCAAGACGAATCATTTGGAGCCTAAGAGCTTGTCCTATGTGCCTCAGGTCAGCTGTCATGCATGACAAACTGACTCTACTAGGGAAAAACCTAGCTGCCATGCATAAAGAAGTGACTCTACTGAGGGAAGAAATAGCTGCAATGAAACACACCTCTTCTAGGATACAAACTAAACAAAGTCCACCACCGCTCCCACAAAGAATCAAACACCCCAGGAACAAATGGATCACAGTGGGTTATGGAAGATTGCGACCTGTAATACTGAGACATCCTATACATCAAGAGATAGCCCTGCATAATGCCTTCTCTGCCTTGGCAAATGAGGATACTCAATCCAAAGAAACTGAAGGGCCCTTAAATGAGTCAGACACTGCCCAATCTCCTGCTAAATCACCAAATATGAAGAAAACCTCACCAAACAGAAAACTACTACTACTTGGAGATTCCATCATCAGAGGCACCAACTTGGGAACACAGTTCAAAGGAGAGAAGATAGTCATGTGCCTACCAGGCTTGACAGCCAGCAGGAATACAAACCAAATTATTGAAGTACTTAGCACAAAAAGTGAACACTCCAAACTTGATGTTGTTCTCCACTTGGGCACAAATGACCTGGCTAGAAACAGTGCCTCTACAGTCCAAAAGGACTTACAATCTCTAGGAGAGAAACTCAAGCCCATTGTGAACACTGTTGCATTCTCAGAGGTTCTGCCTGTTCTTGGTAAGGGGACAAAAAGGCTGCATCACATTAACAGCTTTAATACATGGCTCCAGACCTGGTGCAAACAAGAAGGATTCAGATTTATTGGCGACTGGGGAAACAGGTGGACCAACAAGAGACTATACGGTGCTGATGGACTACATCTCTCTGTCGCAGAGAAAAGAATCTTAAGTGAAAAAGTCAGGCACTATGTGGATATGCATTTAAACTAGGAAAAGGGGGTGACAGATGTGGAAGGTCAAGACCGGCACGCCACCCCCTGCAAAAGAAGAATTATATCAGAAACAGCCACACTTTTAAACCACACATCACAAACAAGTGGGAAGATGTGGGCAGAACAAAATCAATGCAAAATACACACAAGCCAGGTAAATGCTGGAAAGCAATGAGCACAAATACTCGAAGCTTAGCCAACAAAGTTCTGGACCTGGAAGCCCTAATGGTGGAAATGGATTTGGACATTGTGGCCATTACAGAAATATGTTTTAATGAATCTCATGATTGGGATATAGCCATAACTGGCTATAATCTATTCAGAAGAGACAGAGAAAATGGAAAAGAAGGAGGAGGAGTGGCCTTGTATGTCAAAAGCAATATTAAATCTACTAAAATGCAGGGGGCATGGGGAAAAGAAGAAGCACTCTGGATTGCGTTGGAAAGAGGAGATGGCACTGTCATCCATACTGCTGTAGTCTACAGACCTCCGACTCAAATTGAAAAGATAGATAATGATTTGATTAAAGATATTGCCAAGATAGCCACAAAGGGGGAAGTAATCATTTTAGGTGACTTTAATCTATCTGATGTGGATTGGATTACTCCTTCTGCACATCTGGAAAGAAGCAAAAAAATTGTAGATGCTCTCCAGGATGCATTCCTTAGATAAATGGTCATGGAACCAACCAGGGAAAGCTCAACGCTGGATTTATTTATTTATTTTATTTAGCATATATTTATAACCCGCAACTTCCAGAGTTCAGTTGCGGTTCACAATAAAACAACAATCCACAAAGCAAAAGCTTAGTTTTACATCGAACATTTTGTAACAATAAAAATAATGGTTAACAGCATGAACTTATGCATAATAGCAAAACTGGCTTGTAAACTATGTACAATAAACTATATACAAATACATGTTGTGGGTACTTTGGAATTGATCATAGTGTTTTTATAATAGTGTATTGTCTGTTAAGTTGTTGGAAATAGTATTACTCAGTCATGATTTTTAACCTTTATCTGAGTGTATCAAGGGGTTATCTATGTTGCCGTAGTGCATGGAGAATAAATAGGTTTTTAGTTTTTTACGAAGTTCCATAATTTCAGTTATAGTTCGTAGGTTCTCCGGAAGGGAATTCCAAATAGATGGGGCAGCATGAGAAAAAGCTCTTTTGTTAGTTAATTTATTTGCTTTTATGAAATCATTAGGAGTATTTAGTTTATTTGAGTATCCTTTTCTGTGCGTGGTTTTTTGAGATTCCATGCTAATTAGTTTGTTTAATGGGATTGGGGCCATGTTGTTTAAAGCTTTATATGTAGTTATTGTGGTTTTATATATTATCCTACTTTGAATTGGCAACCAGTGTAGGGAAGCTAGTATTGGTGTTATGTGCTGGATTGAGTGTGCTTTCGTTATAATTCTGGCTGCTGCGTTTTGTGCTAATTGGATTCTTTTTATGTTTTGTTTCGTTATACCTAAAAGAATTAGGTTGGCAAAATCAAAGTGCGGTGTTATTGTAGCCTGGATTATATTAATGAAGTCTAGTTGGTGTACTAACGGGCGTAATTGTTTAAGGATTTTAAGTTTAAAGTATATTTTCTTTATGGTGTTTCTGATGTGAGTGTTCATCGTCAGATGAGTATCTAGGATAACACCTAGGTATCTTATTTCATTTTTTATTTTAATGTCATGGTTTTGCAATGTTATGTGGGTTGGGGGGATATATGATTGATTTTTTGTTACAATTAGGACTTCTGTTTTTGCATGGTTAATGTGAAGGTTTTGAGCTTTTAGCCATGTTGTAATTTCATTGAAGCAGTCTGATAGTAGTTTTATTGGTAAATTAGGGATTGTGAATGGGATGTACATCATAATATCATCTGCATATAGATGATAGTATACTCCGAATTTTTTAAAGATATCACAGATAGGTTTTTTTTTTTTTTTAATTCTTTATTTTCGTTTTATAACAACAAAGGAAAAGGAAGACATACAGCGAAAGACAGATACATAAAATGTAATACATACACCAAAGTAAACCCCTGCCACCCCCCTCCCCCCTGCTTCTTCTCTAGAAAACTAATCATTCCCGAAGCGGGCGTGTACTTACATTATTGTGTTACAAAACCTAGCGGTGATCTGAAACATGATGAGTGCACATTATACAGGCATGTTGGAACAATGAGCAGATTGTACATAATCATTAAGCATCTGCCATTTAGACAAGCGAGAGTGAGTTTGGGCATGGGGAATAGCTCTCCGAGGTATCTGCTCATATTTACTATATAAGCAGACGAGGTTCCACCATTCATTGACAGTAAGTCGAGAGCTATCCTTCCAATTCCTCGTGATTAAGCATATGGCTATACCCAGCATGAAATCAAGGAGAAAGCGACCCTTCTTAGGCAGAGAGGGGACCTCCGCCACAGAGCGGAGTCCCACGATCTTCCAAGAGAGAGGTTCGTGAAGGTGTAAGATAAATTGAATACAACCCCAAACCCGCCCCCAATAAACCTGTAGTTGAGGACATTCATAAATAACATGAGCGAAGGTTCCCACAGCAGTATGGCAAGACCAACACTGGTCCCCAGCAGTTGTGTTCCATTTGGCTATTTTTTCTGGGGTATAAAAGCATCTGTGTGCAAAAAAGAAGAGAGTTTGGGTAACAGAGGCAGACCGGGAAACCCGCACTACTTTGCTCCAGAAAACGCTCCATTGCACAGGGGTTAAAGTGGTTTGCAGTTCGCGCTCCCAGGCTTGTTGGGCTCTAAAAGTGGCCGTGTCTGTACCCTGACATAATATTTTATAAAAGTTAGAGGCTACCCCATGTGTACTACTAATAGAGTGAACTATCTCTAATAGCCCGTCCTCAGTAGGGGCTGAGGGCAGCATGATTCGAGCACTTTTGAGGCAGTGTTGAAGCTGCATCAATTGAAAGTAGTGTTTCGCTGGTAACGCAAATTCCTTTTGTAAATCAGAAAAGGTTTTCCAACGAGCTGCAGAGAAAAGCTGTTGGGGTGTCCAGATCCCCCTGGAGTACCAGGGTTTCCATGCTATCGTTCTTTTTAGGACTTGAATTCTGGGGTTATTCCATAGCGGGAGTCCGTCCTGAGGACATACGTTCGGGCCTAGTGATAGAATGAGAGTGTTAAAGGCCGCAAGAGTATCGACAATCATTGGTGGATGGCGGGTGTCTACTTGATAGGACATACCGGGTAGATGGGTCAACGGAATTGGGCTACTAAGCTCCTCTTCTATGTCAAGCCAAACTGGCCTGCTGTCTGTTGAGGCATCTAGCCATCGGGCACCTTGCTTAAGTAGGAAGGCTTGATGATATCTAAGAAAATCAGGAAATCTGGTACCCCCTCTTTCCTTTGCAGACTGTAGTTTTTGTTTAGCTATCCTTGGTGGCTTGCCCTGCGAGAGATAACGGACGAGAAGGCCCTCAATATCTTTATAAGTATGTGGCGGGAGTAAGCATGGCAGCATTTCTAAAATGTAGTTCACTTTGGGGACTATCATCATTTTCACAGTTTCTAGGCGGCCCCACCATGTAAGAGATAAGGGAGACCAACGATTTGTGAGCTCACGGACTTTGGAGACTACCTCTTTGGCATTAAAACTAATAGTGTCTTCTAAAGGAGAACAGTAATGGACCCCGAGATACTTCACCATGCGGGATTGCCAAAGGAAGGGAAAGGCCCGCATGTCAGCCTCGTGTACCCAGCGGTTCAGTGGGAATGCTACAGATTTGGTCCAGTTAATTTTATAGCCCGATAATTGTGAGTATCCGTCAATCAGATCCAAGACAGCTGGAACCGAATCGAGGGATACGAAAAGCATAAGGTCATCTGCATATGCAGAGAGTTTAATCTCCCTATGACTGAAGGGGACACCTCGAATACGTGCGGACTGTCTAATAAGGAGGGCTAGGGGTTCAAGAGCTAGATCAAAGAGCATTGGTGATAGGGGGCAACCTTGACGCGTGCCTCTTTGGAGATTAAATGGCTGAGACTTGATGGCATTTACACAAATACTGGCGACGGGTTGAGTATACATGACTTGGAGATATCGGAGGAAGCCCTCCCCAAAGCCATACCATCGGAGAACTGCAAATGAGAAGGGCCATTCTAGGCGATCAAAGGCTTTTTCGGCATCCAGGGAAAGACCCACCCATGGATGATCTAGATTGGCAGCACTGGATAGCACATGGCACAAGGTCCGAGCATTGTCAGCAGTTGATCTGCCGGGTATAAAACCGCATTGGTCGGGGTGAATTAGGGTGGCCATCCTGTCAGATAGCCGGGTGGCCAAGATCGTTGCGAAGATCTTATAATCGGCATTAAGTAGGAAGATTGGACGGTAGTTGGCGGTAAGTAGCGAGTCTCTGCCTTCTTTCTCAAATACTACCACATTAGCTGCAGAAAAGGATCCCAAAGAGGATGTATCTACCGCAAGGGCAGTAAAATATAGTTTTAAATAGGGAACTAAATCTGCACTGAACGTTCTGTAGAATTCGGTCGGGAGACCCCTGCGGCACGGCCCGAGGCTGTTCGTTTTAGGGCAGATTGGATCTCTGAAGTAGAGAAGGGTTCATCCATCGCATCCCTATCATCTTCAGAGAGGGTCGGCCGCTGAATGCCAGAAAGCAATCGCTCGAATGTCTCTGACGAGAACTCACATTCAGATTGATATAGGCGGGTATAGAAATCCTGAAAGAGCTCTACAATGTCGGAGTCTGTGGTCACTATGCCCCCTCCCTGTGGAGCTCGAAGGGCCGCTACGCGTTTGGCTTCTTTTTGACCTTTCAAGGCGTTGGCTAAGAGTCGACCGGCTCGGTTATTTTCACGATAATATGTCCCTCGCTGAAGCTCAATACTCTTAGAAGCTGCAGTTGAGAGGATTGAATTATATTGAAAACGGAGACGCTGTAATCGAATTAATATACATGGATCAGTACGTGAAGTTAGGACTCGTTCGCCTGCTTTTATTTGTTGGTCTAGTATGAGTAGCTGCTGTTTGCGTTGTTTCCGCAGGCGGATTTGATAGCTAGTGATCGTTGCTCGAATGGCCGCTTTGAAGCCCTCCCACCAAGCCCAATTCGCAGTATCCTGGGGTAGATTAAAATGGAAGTAATCCTGTATGGCTGCTCGAATTTCTAACTGGAACTCTGGCTGAGTTAACAGGGCTCTATCAAAGAACCAGGCCCCCGAATTCCCTTGGGGTGCAGTAGTGTGTAATTGAAAGGAAATAGCAGCATGATCTGAAATATATTGGGAGTGAATCTTTGCGGTGTCCACCTGAGGAACTAACAGTTTTGATATTAGAAAGAAGTCTATGCGAGACTGGGATTTGTGAGGGGAAGAGAAGAAGGTGAAGTCAAGCTCATTGGGGTGTAGTAACCTCCATAGATCAACTAAAGCAAGATCTTTGATCAGGGAGGTAAGCGTGGTGTGACTCTTGGGGGGACCACTTGTCCTAGGCGGCTGTTCGTCAATCAGGGGATCAAGGACTAGATTGAAATCCCCCCCAATTATCAATGAAGTATTAGCAGAGGCCTGCGCAACCTGAGCAATGGTAGCAAAAAAGGCAGGATCATCCACATTAGGAGCGTAAAGGCATATACATGTAACTTCAAGGCTACCTATCTTGAGGTGAACTCTGGACCATCTACCTTCTGTATCTGAGCTAGTCGCAATAATAGTGGCATGCAAAGATTTCCTAACCAGTATGGCAGCCCCACACTTCTTAGAAACGGCTGGGGAATAGGCGGCCACCATGTAAGGTTTAATATTGAGTTTAAGAGTTTCCTTCGAGTTTAAATGCGTTTCTTGGAGAAAAATCAGATCCGCAGCTTCCTGACTTAGGTAGCTTAGGATTTTCTTCCGTTTTATCGGATTATTGATTCCTTTTACGTTCAATGAGAAAATCTTACATGGTGCCATCAATCGGTAATAGACATTTTAGGTAAGGGCGCTTGAAAACATACAACATAATCAGAAGCTGTGCAACAATGACATAATCACCGAGTATGCTGGCTAATACACCCCATATTGAAAAGTATGTACCAAAGTATCTTAGAGAAGAAGCAAAACCCCCAAGGAATATGGCGACCATGTGTCTGCGGGAGGAGGCCCTAGAGAGGAAATAGAAGACATGAAAAAAAAAGAAAAGAAACACCAGAGTCCGTAATTAACACTGTCTCTGATACTCATCGAGGCTACTGTGGGTAGATGGAGTCGGGTCACAGATATCATCAAAAGTAAGGCAAACAAACTGCCCTCGCCAGACTCTTTGCTGGGCTGCGGCAGATCCAATAGGGCAGGTACAGCGGAATATGAGAATACTTGCAGGAATATTCTGGAAGTCAGCGCATCAAGTCGGCTTCTTTGGAATCCAAAAACTCCGCTAGTAGATCAGGGTCCTCGAATGTTCTTGTCTGATTGTGAAGCGTGACTCGGAGCTTGGCCGGGTACATCAGGCCATAGCGTGCTTGTAGTTGTTGAAGCCTCGGCCGGAATTCCAGAAAGCGCTTTCGGCGGTCGACCGTGGGTTTAGCCAAGTCAGGATAGAAGGAGATCTTGTGGCTCTCAAACTCCATATGGCCCTTTGCCCGAGAGGCACTTAGAATTTGCTCCACGTGTTGATATCTCAAAAGTCGAAAAATGATAGGCCGCGGGGTCTTCCTGTTGAGCGTTATGCTTGTGGGTACACGATGAGCGCGATCGATCTCCAAATCTTTGGCAAAGGTGATTTGAAGCAGAGAAGGGAGGATTTTACATAAAAACTCTTTCATGTCTCCCGATTCCGCTCCCTCCGGTATGCCCACGAGTCGTATGTTGTTGCGGCGCGCTCTATTATTGCCATCTTCCACTTCTTTCTGCAAGGCCCGCACCTGACGTTCAACTTTGTCGAGTTTGGACAACCGGGCCGCATGGGAGTCCAATATGCTCTCCATTTTGTCCTGACGCGAAGAAAGCCCTTCTAGCTTGTTTTGCAGCACACCAAGATCTTCCCGCAGCGCTCGGAGTGCTTCACCATTTGACTGCACGAGGTTTTTGACCCCTCTAATCTCTGCGAGGATTTCCTGCTGCATTTCGGGGCCCTCGCGCAAGGCCAGCCCCTTCTGCGGGGACGGGGGTTCAGTTTTGGAACGTTTGCCGTGAGAAGCCGCTGGAGATCCAAATTCCAGGCGCGTGGGTTTGGTCCCCGCCATCTCACCAATGTGCCCCGGCAAGATCAGAGTAGAAGTTCCAAGTATGTACGGTGTTAATTCAGGATTCTGAGTAGGCCTCTCGGGAGCCTCAGCGTTATGCGACCATCCCGCTGGACATCAGGCTCCGCCCAGACCTCACAGATAGGTTTTATGTAAATATTAAACAGGAGGGCTGATAGTGCGGAGCCTTGTGGGAGGCCAATTTCTTGTTTATATATGGTTGATGTTTGGTTACCAATTCTTACATTTTGTGTTCTATTATTTAAGTAAGAGGTAAACCATTTATGTACAGTGTCTTTTATTCCTATTTGTTTTAGGTTATTAAGCATTATAGTGTGGTGAATTTAGTGCTCACCAACGGTGATAGCATGTCAAATATCTGCATGAGTACCCCTGTGAGCAACAGCGATCATTACACAGTGTGGTTTGAGATAAAAGCCAGGGTACAGGCCAAACATAGCAAGCTCAAAGTCCTAAACTTAAAAAACACTGATTTCAATAAAATGGCCAAGTACCTAAAGGAGGAGATGACAGGATGGAAGGAGATAAAGGAAGTGGAATTGTAATTGGATAAACTAAAGGTGGCAATAAAAGGGGTAATGGACAAATATATTAAAAAAGTAAACAAAAACAAGAGGAGAAGGAAACCTATTTGGTTTTCCAAAGAAGTGGCTGCTCAAATAAAGGCAAAAAACACAGCTTTCGCAAAATTCAAAAGCTTGCAAACAGAAGAACACAGAAATGAATACAGGATCAAACTCAGAGTCAAAAAGAGAAATAAGGATAGCAAAATCAAAGGCAGAGGAAAAGATGGCTAAAGATGTTAAGGGTGGCAACAAAAATTTCTTAAGGTATATTCGGGAAAGGAAGAAGATCAGAGTTGGAATTGCAGGACTCAGAAGTGCTGGGAAAAAACTTGTAGAAAGTGACATAGAAAAAGTGAAATTGCTAAACAAATACTTCTGCTCTGTTTTTACTAAAGAAAATCCTGGAGATGGACGAGCTGGGACTCCCAAATATAAAAATGGGAACAAAGTAGATACCACACCATTCACAGAAGATGAGGTGTTGGAACAACTTGCTAAACTGAAAGTGGGCAAAGCCATGGGACCGGATGGGATACATCCCAGGATACTGAAAGAGCTCAGAGAAGTTCTATCAGGGCCGTTAAAGGATGTATTCAACAGATCCTTGGAAACAGGAGAGGTTCCTCAGGACTGGAAAATGGCCGATGTCGTACCTCTACACAAAAGTGGTGACAGGGAAGAAGTGTCAAACTACAGACCCGTGAGCCTTACCTCGGTGGTGGGAAAATTAACAGAGGCACTCCTGAAAGAGCGAATAGTGAACTTTCTCAAAACCAACAGGTTGCAAGATCCGAGGCAACATGGTTTTACTGAAGGACGGTCTTGCCAAACTAATCTGATTGAATTCTTTGACTGGGTGACCAAGGAGCAAGATCAGGGGCATACGATGGATGTCATTACCTGGAATTTAGCAAAGCCTTTGATACTGCTCCTCATAGGAGGCTTGTCAATAAACTCAGTAGCTTAGGGATGGGTACCAAGAGAGTAAACTGGATTAGAATTTGGTTGACTGACAGATGACAGAGGGTGATGGTACACGGAGCTCACTCGGATGAGGGGAGGGTGATTAGTGGGGTGCCCCAGGGTTCAGTGCTGGGCCCAGCACTGTTCAATGTATTTGTGAGTGATATTGCTGAAGGACTGAATGGAAAAGTCTGTCTTTTTGCAGATGACACAAAAATTTGCAACAGAGTGGACTCCCCCGAGGGAATGGATAACATGAGGAAAGATCTACAAAAGCTTGAAGAATGGTCTAATGCTTGGCAATTATGATTTAATGTGAAAAAGTGCAGTGTCATGCACTTAGGTAGCAGAAATCCAAGGGAAATGTACGCTATAGGGGGCGAGAGGATGGTGTGCATGGTTCAGGAAAAAGACCTTGGTGTGATTATCTCTGATGATCTCAAGGTGGAAAACCAGTGCGACAAGGCGCTGGCAAAAGCCAGGAGGATGTTGGGCTGCATACAAAGAGGGATTACCAGCAGAAAGGAAGAGATACTTATGCCACTGTACAGGTCACTGGTGAGGCCTCACCTGGAATACTGTGTTCAGTTTTGGAGACCATATCTTGCAAAAGATGTAAAAAGACTGGAAAGTGTTCAGAGGATGGCGACCAAAATGATTTGGAGCCTGCATAAGAAACCTTATGAGAAGAGACTTAAAGACCTAAATATGTACACTTTGGAGGCGAGGAGGGATAGGGGAGATATGATTCAGACCTTTAAATACTTAAAGAGGAACGATGAACAAACCAACCTCTTCCAAAGATCGGGAAGCTGCAAAACTAGAAAGCATAACATGAAGCTGCAAGGTGGAAAATTGAAAGGCAATGTCAGGAAATATTTTTTAACTGAAAGGGTGGTGGGTGCTTGGAATGCTCTCCCGATGGAAGTGGTGGGGGCAAACACGGTGACGGAATTCAAAACAGCATGGGACAAGCACAACGGATCCCTTTACAGCAACAGGATAAAAACAAAATAAACTGAACCATCTAAATTCTCAACAAATAGGGGCGTCCTAATGGAGTGGTGGGTCCACCCCTAAACAAAGACATGGGGAGGGGTGACCTGCACAGAGCATCAGGTGCACCTACTCTTTGCCATATTGCTGGTCAGACTGGATGGACCATGCTGGTCTTTATCTGCCGTCATTTACTATGTTACTATGCACCATTCTCATTCACAGATCCGAAATTCACTCCTATTGTACAGTGCTTTAATTCAATTGCTCTATGGCTCTCCCAACAAGGCTTTTCCATGAATTATAACAAAATGAAAGTGCTAGTTATATTCAAAGATAAATCATTCACCCCACCAAAGTCAAGGTTAATCAAACACGTGAACACGTGACAAGCAGCAAAGATTTGTTATTGGACGATTATCAGAAGATTCCCTATAGCCACCAATGGAACAGCGGGGGTTTTTGCTGCTTCACCCTTGTTTACGTCACACGCCGATTCTTCAAAGTGATGATTTTTTGTAGAGGTGATACATTGAAGCTTATGTGACTGCGAGATTCATTCAACCTGAGGCAGGATCAGAATTTGTTCTGATCCGAAGTGGGGCCACGTCGTTTTTCAACCTTCTCTCGGCGGTCCTTTTTTAAGCTCACGAATAATGAAAACACAACATTAATAAGCTAAGTAAAAGTTTTTTTCATTATGAATAAAAATGATCAAAAGGAATGGTCACAGCGGGGGGAAGGTCTAGTTCCTTCTCCATGTGTTTGACGGTTCCGACAAAAAGAAAATAATTATAATAGTTACGTATGTATTAAAAAACGAGGAAGTTTTCCTTTTTTCACTTTTTTTTTTGCCAAGGTTTTTTTTTATTCTTCTAAATACCTCTGTGGCATAAATGCACAGTAGGAGAGCCTCTTTTGACTGAAAGCAAGCTCTGCTGCGAGGGGACATGGGATGAGGGTAAAAGGGGATAGATTCAGGAGTGATATGTGTAAATATTTCTTTTTCGGAAAGAGTGGTGGATCCGTGGAATAGTCTTCCAGTGGAGGTGGTAGAGATGAGGACAGTATCTGAATTCAAAGAAGCATGGGACAAACACAGAGGATCTGTAAAGGAAAAAAGGGGAATGTTGTATTGGTTGATATGGAAGGACAGACTAGAATAGGCCATGTGGTCTTTTTCTGTCATCATGTTTCTATGCTTCTATGTTTCTAGTTTTTTAAAAGAGTTCCGGGGGGGGGGGGGTATTTGGAGGAGGGCCTGATTCTTTGATGTCAAAGAGTACAGACCTCTGGACCACTGGTCTACTTCATACAATATGCCCTTTTAATGCAGGGTCATGCATTTGGACTGCAAAAATCGAAGAGAGAGGTGCTCTTTAAGGGGCAAAGTGCTTCTGTCCACAAAAGGAGAGCATGACCTTGGTGTGATAGTATTTTTATACTTTCAAAATCAAACACTCCAATAAATGAATACAGAAAACAGAAACTCACATAGAAAATAGACAGTTACATAAAGCATCTCAACAGATAAACACTGGACAACAAATTTGTTCAAAATTTTGCTCCCTGAAAAATGTTTGGTGATTATTATAGACAGTTGCAAGGTGAACACAAATATAATTTCAGATTGACTGTGCCATGTAGGAATTTGGAGAAACACAAAATTAAATTTTGACTGAATTTATCATGTTTAATCACATAATGATGCTGACATTTTGCACTAGTTTACCTGAGCTAAAAATGTTTTGCTCCTGAATTTCTTTTGTACTCAGCATCTGATGCTTCTCGTCTCAGTGTCCAACAATAGTCGGCCAGCATTGATGGGTTCCAGTTGCCCTGATACCACTTTTCCAACATCACAATGTCCTGGTGAAACCTTTCACCATGTTCATCAATGATGGCACCAAGATTAGTAGGGAAAAACTCTAAGTGTGAATTCTGAAAATGAATCTTCATCAACATGTTCCACTTCATAGTTTTGTATGCTTGAAGCATGTTATCAACCAGCTGAATGTACTGTAGTTTGGTGCCCTGTAAATGGCAAGAAAATTCTCAACATCCCTGAATGCTTTCCAGGTGATTTTATGTTTATGTTTATGTTTATTGAATTTGATAAAACCGCCTTTCTGCAGGAATCAAGGCGGTGTACAATTTTCCAAAAAACAAAAGAAAAGTTAAGGCCGGGGGCCAGTGAAAATAAGAAAGGAAGTTACAATTCTTTGACAGGGAGGGGGCGGAGCTTGCCGCGAACGGAGATGGCTGCCTAAGAGAGTTGCTCCCACCCAAAACTCAAGAATCCTGACTTTACTCCCTGATAAAACCCATTATCATTGCTGACTCCGACACAGAGAATCGAGTGAGATGTCTTCCCTGAAGCCGGCGAAGTTAGACTTTTCGCCGACCGCCGGGCACGCGGTAAAACGGACAAAACAGGACGCGGCCTCCCCGCATAAAATGGCGCCGGAGAAGGAAGCTGCAGAGGGCATCCGAGAAGTGTTGCAAGAACTACGGTCAGTCAAAAGTATGATTGCTGATAGTAGCGAGGCCCTAATGCAATTGCAGGGGGATATGCGCGATGTAAAAGAGCGGATGGCAGAGGTTTGGGAACGCCTGCATAAGACAGAAACCGCAATCGCACGACATGAGACAGTTGCAGCCCAGATAGACCCGCTGCAGAAGCGGGTTACAGCCCTAGAAAATCAATTTGAAGACCAAAACAACCGGGCCCGCAGAAACAATATAAGGATTACAGGCGTCCCAGAGGGCCGGGAAGGAACAGACTCAGTTAAATTTCTGCAGAAGTTGATTCCCGAGTTGCTACAACTGGTCTTTGCGGAGCCTTTTGAAATAGAGCGGGCCCACCGCGTCCCAGTGCACATGGCTGAGAAAAAACAACATCCGCGCCCTTTTATTGTTAAAATGCTACGGTACCCACAGGTCCTTCAGATACTGCAGACCGCCAAACAGCTGTCCGACTTGCGATACGAAGGGAACAGAATAAGTTTTTTCCCGGATCTCTGCAAAAGAATGACTGAAAGACGGAAAGACCTGCTGAGCTGCAGGCCACTGCTGCAAAAGCTCCAGGCGCGATACGGCCTCTATTACCCAGCACGAATGCGAGTTACACTGGGAAACATGACCAGGACTTTTGACTCTGGAGAAAATCTGCGGGCCTACCTCCAGGAGTGGGCCCAAATGGAGACAGACTCTTGCAACACCTGAGGACGCACTAGAATATTAAATGGCAACTAGTGCTTAAGTCTAGTAACTAAAGGGGAGACAAAAAGGAAATTCTTTAGTAATGGGAGATTGAAACCGGTTCTCTATGCCAACTGCACCTGCTTAGATAAAATTGGGGGAGTAAATGTGTTTCTGTATGTAAAAACAGAAGGGTGGGTGGGGGTGAGCCCTGTGGGCAGCAAGGAGAAAGGGGGCGGGTCGGGTTCCACCATTTAATGTAACGCAGTTGAGGGCTGACCACATGGAGATCAGTCCGAGTTTTTTCAGTTATATATCAAGTTTATTGTTCTGTTGGCTGCAAGTGACGAGAGGCATCCCCAAAGGTAAGACCAGCCACCATAGCAGGTAATGAGAGATTGCGAGTGGTATCCCTTAATGTGCAAGGAATTAACAACCCCGCTAAGCGGAAGAAAATATTAAATTATTGCAGGAAATTGAGAGCTGATGTGGTCTATCTCCAAGAAACTCATTTGTCACTGTCTGAGTCTCACAAGGTAACTGGAGCTGGATACCAGAACATACTATCGGCTCCAGCGCTCAGGAGAAAAGGGGGGTCTTAATACTAGTTCGAGCCGCACTACAACCCACAGTTGAAGATATGGCAACTGACGCAGGGGGGCGATGGGCCAGGGCGCGAGTACGGCTACTGGGCACAGACTACACCCTCATGACGGTTTATGGACCAAATCAGGATGATCCCGCCTTCTTTGAAACGGTAACCCAAGAAGTGACGATGGCGGGTGCCACCAATGTAATACTTGGGGGAGACTTTAACCTTATACAAGACCCACTGATTGACCGGGCTCCCTACAAACAACAGCACAAGCTGCGTTCTAGTAACCAGTTGATGACCATGATGGACACACTAGGCCTGACAGACCCCTGGAGACTCCTATATCCTGTAGAGAGGGACTATACCTTTCACTCAATGCCGCACAATACACAGACACGCATCGACTATTTCTTAATCTCCAAGACGCTAGTAACCCAACTGCAGACGGCAAATATCTCCGCTAAGACTGTCTCGGATCATGCTGCAGTCGCAATAGAAATTAGCACTGGACAAGATAAGAAGCCCACATCCAGATGGCAATTCGATCGAGCATGGCTCAATGATGAGGTATTTTGTGACTACTTGCGTCCGCTGATTGCAGACTACTTTGAATACAATACCCTGCATGACACCTCCACCTGGGCATGGTGGGAGGCCCTCAAAGCAACGATATGGGGCAATATAACCTCCTATAGTATCCGCAAGAGAAAGCTTAATGCAGCACTGCTGTCTGACTTAGAATGGGAGATACGCGCGGGAGAACGGATATTATCCAAGCGCACCGACGCGCACGTGCTGCTCCGACTGCAGAAACTGAGGTACCAGTACAACTCCATCCTCAACGCAGAAGCGAGTCAACAGATCCAGACACAACGAGGGGTGTATTACCACGAAAGCAATCGGGCAAGTGCGTTGCTGGCACGAACACTGCAAGCTAACAAGGTCCGGTCTCACATTACAGGTCTGAAGGATGCCAGAGGGCAATTGCAAAGACAAGATGCAGAAATACTAAAAATATGTAAAGAATTTTACCTAAAACTCTACCAAACTGATGGGATCTTCACACCAGCTGGGTTTGACAGCTTCACAGCGAATCTGGTCGGCCCCAAATTAACAGCAGTGCAACAGCGTCGACTGTCGGAGAAGGTCACCTGCGCTGAGATACAGCTGGCCATGCGGCAGCTAGCCAAAGGGAAAGCGAGTGGTCCAGATGGCTTACCGGTTGAGTTTTATAATGCCTTCTCATGGGAGCTGCTTCCTGAGCTGTACACTTACTACACGGAGCTAAAGGAAGAATGTCCCGCAGTTGGGTCAATAGCGGCCGCCACAATAGTGATCCACCCTAAACCAGGACGCGATGATCAGCAGATAGAAAACTATCGGCCCATATCACTTCTTAATGCAGACTACAAGATCTATGCCAAAGTCCTGACTAATCGCCTTAGTACAGTAATGGATACGCTAGTTCAACCGGACCAATGTGGATTCATGCCGAGCAGATCCACCACTGATAACGGCCGGCTGTTAGCGCACATATTGGAGAAAGCTTCACAGCTTGAAGACCCAGTAGTAGGGCTCGCACTTGACGCTGAGAAGGCCTTTGACCGGGTAGAGCTCCCCTATCTGTTCCAAACCCTGCGATGGTTTGGAATGCCGGAAGATTTCCTGACTAGTGTCTGGGTGCTTTACTCCCGACCCACAGCGAGGATCGCAGCTAACAACTGGCTCTCTTCAGAATTTCACCTGTCGAGAAGCACACGGCAGGGATGCCCCCTATCCCCCTTACTCTTTAACCTGGCTATGGAACCGTTGTTAATGAAAATCCGGCAATCCCCAAATATTGAGGGGATACGCTTAGGAAAGTCCCAGATCAAACTATCGGCATATGCGGACGACCTTCTGCTTATGTTGCACTCAGGCTCCCTGGAAGCGACCATGTCAGTTATTTCCGAATACTCCAACATATCCGGCTACAAGTTGAATTTGTCCAAAACTACAATCATACCGCTGAATGAACATGTCTCTAAAACCTTGCTACATAGTTACCCGTTCAAAGTCGAAGACGCGTCTTTCAAATATCTAGGGGTGACATATGGGACCACTCTCCTGGACACTGTTCGTAGATCCATGGGGCAGTGTGAGAGTATCGTTGACGAATATATAAGCAAATGGTCCCCGTTAAACCTAACTTGGTGGGGTAGGGGAGAAACCATTAAAATGATGATCGTTCCTAAAGTCTGCTACATCCTAAATATGGTCCCGACCATGTTTGACAAGACATTCTATACGAAGTTTGAGAAAAAATTAACATCTTTCCTCTGGCGCAACAAGCCGCCACGTATTGCGACATGGAAGCTTAAAGCCCCAAAGACCCGAGGAGGAATACACTTTCCCGATTTCTACTGGTATCACTTGGCGTCCCTATTAAAACAGGGAACCCAATGGAGCGAAGAATCTATCGATGTAGTGGCCCCCGTTTGGTTGAAGATAGAGAATACTCTGAGCCATCCAGTCCCCTTGTGGATGCGCCTGGGAATGGAACCGCAGAAGACTGGAGTGGACAGCGAGATCATACGAAGTACCCAAATGGCCTATCAAGTGCTCAAACGGCATCTGGATGTAGACCTGGAATTCTCAGAATCCACAGTAATATGGCATAGCGAGAAGTTCAAGATAGCGGGCCGCAGCTTTCTATGGTTACCCTGGTTGCAGGCAGGAATCTACCGGCTCGAACACTTGATCTCTAACAAGGCCTATAAGTCCTTCCAAACTCTACAGCAAGAATATAATCTGCCTGGCCGGTGTCTCTACCAGTGGTGCCAGTTGAGACACTGCTTGAGCAAGGCGGGAGTCTTGCCAATAGCACTAGGTAAAGACCGCCCCTTTCATCAAGGAATACAAGAAATTAAGGTGGGTTCAAAGCTTATTTCCACATTTGTTGGAATTCTCAGAGAAGGGGGGAAGAAGCGCTGCTCCGGACTGCAGATGGTGTGGCAAGCGGAAACGGGACAGATGGAGGATTCTGACATATGGGCGGAGATATGGCAACGGCAAAGAAGTCTAACAAGATCAGCCTCGCTTACCCAAATGCTCTACTTCCTGACCCATCGAGCCTATCTCACGCCGGTACGGGTTGCCAAATGGAGTGTACCACCGGACACGCGTTGTTGGAATTGCGGAATGGACACTGGCACCCTAGCTCACATGATATACTTTTGTCCCATGCTACGAGACTACTGGCAAACAGTCTGGGCTCACATTTCCCTACTACTGGGGCTGAACATCAAGCTAACATACCGTATAGTTATATACAAGTCACTTACTGGAATACCGACGCTGCCAGCACACAAGACAACAATCTTTGACTTGCTGCTAAGTCTCGCCCTAAAAGCCATAATGAGCCACTGGAAGAACTCTGAGAGCCTATCAGCTGCGTACTGGTGGAGCCTTGTCTGTTACTACTGTGCATGTGAGAAAGCCTACGCACTGCAGAAACCCACTTTCCTCTCCATGTTGAAGAAATGAGATACCCTTGGTCTGTAAGTATCCTGCTAGAGTTGGTTGGCTGGCCTGCTGGGGATGATACTTGTCACTGCTGGATGGTTATTTACTGTTAGCCTATTTGTTCAAGTACTGCTTTATTTCATACTCATACCTCATACTAATCATTACTGTTGAATTGGATGTAGTATAATAGGGGTGCATGCCAATGTTACAACACAGCGAGATTAATGTAGAATATGGGCATGTAATCCTCTGGCTCATTTGGTATCCTGTTTTATTGAAATCATAAATAAAGTGTTTAAAAAAAAACAACAATTCTTTGACAGGAAAGTAGAAGAGGGAGAAGAGATAAGATGAGAAAGGAGAGAATACATATTCCAAGATAGAAACAAAAGGGTAGGGAAAGCAAGAAGGTCACACGAAAGGGGAGGGAAGGTCAAAGGCCAGGGAGAAAAGATGGGTCTTCAGATTTTGTTTGAAGGTGGTATGATGGGTCTCTAAATGTAAGGAGGAGGGGAGAGCATTCCAAAGAGCAGGGCCAGTAAAGAAGAAGGCAGAGGAGCGGGTGGATTGCAGGTGAGCAGATGAAGGGGAAGGAAGGGTGAGGCGATTGAGGTGGAAGGAGCGAGGAGTGTGCCTGGGAGAGTGAAGGTTTATGAGGTCTGCTAAATATTGAGGGGTGCTAGTGTAGAGAACTTTGTGGACCAGAGTAAGCAATTTGAATTGGGAGCGAGCAGAAATAGGTAACCAGTGGAGGTGGAAGAGCAATGGAGTTACATGGTCACGGAGGGTGGAGTGGGTAACAAGACGGGCGGCAGTATTTTGAATCCTTTGGAGCCGAGACAGTTGAGACTTAGGGAGACCAAGAAATACAGAATTTGAGAAATCCCCACTAGCAGATCTTTGAATCACTTGTCATTGATGACGTGTCTGACTTGTGGACCCACAAAAATGACTTCCTTAATCTTGGCATCAGTTATTCTTGGAAACAACTGTCTCAAATATCTAAATACTTTAGATATTTGAGACAGTTGTTTCCAAGAATACTTCACTGACAGTGTACATCGCTTTCACAAAGTTTTTCATCAGTCTGAGTTTTATATGAAGAGGAGTCAAACATATCTTACTTGTGTCGACAAGTGGTTCATGTGCCACATTTTTCTGTCCTGGAACCAAACACTTACAGAGTGGCCAGTTCTTTTTCATGTAATGAGACTCTCTAGCACGGGAGTCCCATTTGCAAATGAAACAATAGTTCTTGGTATACTTGAGTTGTATTCCTAGTAGCAGTGCCAATACTTTTAGATCACCAGAGATGTTCCAGTTGTAGCTATTGTACTGTATGTGTTTCAACAACAGTTCCATGTTTTCGTAGGTTTCTTTTATGCGCATTGCATAGGCAATAGGTATTGATGGGTGGATATTACCATTGTGTAACAACACAGCATTCAGGCTTAACAGTGACTAAACAATAAAAACACATCATTGTTGTAGGTCATGCTCATAACCCAAAGCCACGAACAATCAATCAATGTCAGTGCAGAAACAGAAGTTGTCAACCTCACCTTGGCACCCTTCCTTTCAAATCAAGGAGTTCCACAAGGCTCATCACTTTCCGCTCTTCTCTTCAACATCTCTATTCAGCCCATATGCAAAATATTCAACAAATACAAGATACAATATGCTATATATGCCAACGATATAATGGCACATACCCCAATCCACCTAGATGCCCCAGACTATACTACTATATCAACTTGCATTCATGAAATAATGACCTGGCTTACTAATCACAACCTAAACATCAACATAAAAAAATCCGAAGCAATTATCATTACAAGGGACTCCACATTCACTCATCCTACATCCATCAACATCTCAAATACTCTGATCCCAATAAGAGATGAATTTTGTTATCTTGGAGTGATTCTAGACAAACAACTCACCCTCCAACCCCATATCAACAAAATCTCTAAATCAGCCTTCTACAAACTAGCAATGCTCCAGAGACTAAAATCTCTCCTCAATAATGAACACTTCCACACAGTATGCCAAGCCATCATTACACCTGTGCTGGACTACTGCAATCTCCTCTTCCAAAGTCTACCAAAACAATCTACTCATCCCATTCAAATACAGTAGTCCGGAACACCGCTGCCCGTATTATTGATGGCGCTTCAATACATGAACATATAACGCCTATACTACATGATCTGCACTGGCTACCAATCTCTTCAAGGGCAAAATATAAATCAGCACTCACCATCTTCAAGATTAAAAACAACATGTCAGCAGGAATTCTACAAGAACTCATCGGAACTAAAGCAAGCACAACAACAGACAGAAACAGCACAAAAAACACCATACCAACCCCCAGTCTATTCACAAAAACAAATAAATCTACTTCCATGCGAGCCTTCTCTCTTGCTGCCCCAGTTATCTGGAATGTCCTCCCAGAACATATAAGATCAACAACTGATATAAAAGACTTCCGGAAGTTGCTCAAAACCATCCTATTCATAGAACAATTCAACGAAGACCCATAATCACACTAACCACTCAACAACCAGACTCACACAAGCTATGCCATCTATACCTATCACCCCTCACATGACAATTTATCAAGATGTTTTATAAGTTTAACTGATGATACAAGATACTGTTTAAATTTGACATTATGATGTTACTGTTTAAGTTATATTGTTACTGTTTAATTTATTTTGCAAGTTGTTACTGTTTAATTTATTTTGCAAGTTCTTTGCAAACGTTAAAAGTTAAAGTTTGCAAACCGCCTTGATTAAAAGAAAAGGCAGTATAAAAAAAAACCTGTTAAATAAAATAAATAAATAAACCTGCGCAAATAAATTTTTCATATCTTCTTGGCTGGTCAGAAAGACAGAAATTCTGGTACCTAGTGACAGTAAACCCTATCCTTGCAATCTTGAACCAAATAAACATAGAAACATGACAACAGAAAAAGACCACATGGCCTATCTAGTCTGTCCTTCCATATCAACCACTACAAAAATCCCCTTTTTTTCCTTTAGAGATCCTCTGAGTTTGTCCCATGCTTCTTTGAATTCAGATACTGTTTTTGTTATTGAATTTCCCTCACCAGATTATTCAGTTCTGACCGTGTTATCAGATGAAACACACTGGACATAAACAGTTCAAAATCTGGATCTATGTTATTTTCCACATCTGGCCCATGTATTGTGGCATCTTTGTCTTCCACATCTAGGCTTCATGTCTCTGGTGGCTTCGGTACTGGCATACTGTCGTCATGCAGTACTGGTGTCATGGCTGAACAAAGACTGTGATATTCAATAGATTTCTTATTTTTAGCAGAGAAGCCGGATACATTGGTCAGACAGAAGTAACAGTGTGTCACACGATCCTTCTATTTTCACCATATCATCAGGGCTAAAAACGACATTGACTTCTGAGTACCTCTGAGCCAAGCTCTGGGATGGACAGCACATGTTGCATAGCAAATGTGAGGAGCCCAGGATTTGTCTTGATTGCCAAATTTACAACCGAAGTAGAGCGCATATGCTTTCTTAATACATTAAGTGCAATCATGCTGCATCTTTGAGGCTCAAGTGTATACTCAGCACAAATGTAACAGAATGTATCACAGCTGTTGAAACATTGATGAGACATTTTTGCTGTAATGAATCGTCATTTAGACAAGAAGCTTACATATAAATGTTATTGTTAAGTACACAAACTGATATCATGTACAGCATCTATGTATGAAAGCTGCTTTTATAGCCTATATTGCCAGTATCCACCCTAAGTATGCCCACGAATTCCTGAGCAGTAGCATTTCCATTGCACATTGTGAGCCTGCACTGAGCGCATGCCCAGTCATGACTGGACTAAACAAAACAGCTTACTTTCGAGGCAACATATGAGTAGACTTAAAACATGCAAGCAAATCACAAAAATAGATGATTGCAAAAAAATGGTACGTGATAGGAAACTTTCAATGTGATTTTCATGACCAGCAATTCAAAATCCCAAAAATGTTCAGGAAGCAACATCTTCATTGTCCAGTCTAACTAATCTAATAGTTCACAAAAAATTGCAAATGGATCCAAGTAAGGAAAATAAAAATAGGAATACACAAATTAAACCACAGAACACCCCCCTCCCCTTAGACAGACTTCCAATGGGTCTAACAGTGTTGCCTCAGGGATGCTGAGCTGAAACGTAATCTCCTCTCTAACCATAATAAATTCATATAACTGCCTAGATTCAAAAAACAAAGTGTTTCTCTTCAGAAACAACGAGACAAAAAAGGAAAATGTAACACAACATTAAGGTCCAAGGCTAATGCCCTATGTCTATGGACCAGGAATTCCTGACATCATTTTTGCATGACTAGATAAATCTGGCAAAATGCAAACTTTGTAGGAACAACTTATTTACATGGCGGAAATACATTTTAAAGACGGTATTGCGATCAAACTCCAATGTGAATGTGGCTATCAAGGTGGACTTATTTATTTATTTTTATTTATTTAGTATACATTTGTATACCGCTACTTCCAGCGATCAGCAGCGGTTTTGATTACAGATTGGAAATTGTCAAATCATGACAGGAAATTTTTTGAGGTATAAACACATTGATTAGACAGGAAAGCACAGCACACAGAGAACTATTTTACAGGGAACATGGGCTATGGAGGGTTAAGTGGCTTGCCCAAGACCACAAGGAGCACCTGTGGGACTAGAAACCCCAGTCCTTCCGGCCCAAGGTTGCTGTCCTCCAGTGGGATTTGAACCCCCGACCTTCCGGCCCGAAGTACCTTGCCCCAACCACTAGGCCACTCCTCCACTCTGAGACTTCTGAGTAACCACTTCCAAAGAGGACTACAAAAGCTCCGTAAGGTTTAAGCCCCCAGAGTCCCCCTCTTTACCTGGAGGAGTACAGCCCCCTTAAGATACAAGTACTGAATCCTAACTAAAGGAGTCATGCCCAAAATCTCAGTCAGGTATTTTGTAACCCTGTTCACAGAAGATATCAAGGGGGACTTCTGAAAGTTCAGAAATCATAAGTTGTTCCCCCATACTTGGTTTTCCAGATACTCCAAAGCTTCACACAAAGAATGAGCAGCACTGAGTCTAGATTCCAGCATATCACACCTAGCAGTCTGTTGTTCCAGTGCTTGGTATGGAGCAACCACCGACTGTGAAACAATAGTCAGATCTCCTACAAATCTATTAGGTAGAGCCAGCATTGAGGAGTTGAGTCCCTGGATGGCATCCCAGAGTCACAACTCCTGGTTTCTGAACCTCCCAATAAAATACTCCAGAAAAAGTCTCTCCCCTCCCCTGTGCAATATCACTCACAGTTCTTTGAGGGATTTCTGAAGAATTCTCCTCAATCCCAAACAGAGGGGAGGAAGCAGCTACAGTGGAGCCTCCTGGCAGAGGAATGCCCAAAACCCCTTTGGTCTGGCCTTCCTCCAGCAGCCCTGCAGTTCCAATACTTCTGGATCTTGGAGGCGGCATTCTCATAATAGGGCTCAACAAAGCCCCCTCTTAACTATTGCTCGTCGCTCCCTTGATGGGCTGACCCTTGGAAAGTACCACCGAGGAGCCCACAGCAGCTCTTAATGCATCGAGGGTAGTCTGTCAGAGAGACTGGGGAATGGTGCCCTCCAGGAGTCAGGCCTTTCCCTTCCCCTTCCTCTTGCCCATCTCGCAGGCAAAAGCGTCCAACACCAGGAAACCACAGGCGCAACTGAACATCCCATTGGTGCATCTGCTCACTGCACCATCTTTGATGCAATTGTTTCTGATTATCTTAAGGTGGCTAAACAGGTAGAAAAGGCAATGGCAAAAGCCAGAAGGATGCTTGGGTGCCTAGGGAGAGTAATGGCCAGCAGGAATGAGGCGGCGATAGTGCCTCTGGATAATGCTTGGATGAGATCTCATTTGGAGTATTGTGTGCAATTCTGGAGGCCACATCTTCAAAAAGATATGAACAGGATGGAGTCAGTGTAGTTTAGAGGATGGCTACCAAAATGGTCAGTGGGCTTTGCCATAAGGCATATGGGGAAAGACTTAAAGATCTCAATATTGTATACTTTGGAAGAAAGACGGGAGATATGATAGAGACATTTAAATACCTCCATGGCATAAATACACAGGAAGAGACCCTCTTTCAATTGAAAGAAAGCTCTGCAATGAGGGGGCATAGGATGAAGGTGAAAGGAGATAGACTCAAGAGTAATTTGTGGAAATATTTCTTTACAGAAAAAGTGGTAGATACATGGAATAGTTTCCCAGTGGAGGTAGTAGATGTAAAAACTGTATCTGAACTCAAGAAAGCATAGGACAAACACAAATGATCTCTAAAGGAAACAAGGGACTGTAGAGCTTAGTGGTTGGTATGAAAGGGCAGGCTGGATAGGTCATATGGTCTTTATCTGCTGTCATGTTTCTGTGTTTCTTAAGACAGCAGCCATAATAATTCAACTTGCAATGCTCATTGTAAGCTGCTTTATTCCTTTACTCTGGGTTCGCTAAACTGTGGTATTATATTACTGCAGATTAGTGACTCCCATGGTAAACTACGGTATAGTAATTGCCCCTCAAAATGTGTTTGTTGTATTTGTTTAGTGTTGGTTTTGTTATTATTAGTGTGAAACAATTGTTTGTGTGGAGGCCCATTCTGACATGTGCGTCTCTAGGCCATTCAGATGTTTAGACAGCCTAGAGATGTATCCAATTCCACTCCTGCAGGGGCTAGATGTCCCCACAGGAGCAGAATCGTATCACAGTGGCTGGACATTTGGGAGGTGCCCCTATTCAGGCACACCAGATGTCCAGCCATTGAGGCTCCTTCAGGGGGTTTGGTTGAGACGTGTCCAGGGCAGGGAAACAGATAGATGTCCCCACTCAATTGCAGAAATATCAGGGATGTCTGCAAACGTGTCCAAGTTTAGACTTGCTCCAGGCATGAATAGACATCAGCAGATTACTCATTTGGGTCATTAAACATTCAGAGTGTAGAGAAGATGGCACTCCACAATGGTGTAAGTTACAATGAGAGGCCCCAATGTAAAATTTTGCTGAGGGCCCCTAATTATTTATTTATTTTATTATTGATATTTAGTTCATGTCTTCCAGGAGAAGATCAAGGTGAATTACATTCAGGTACAATATACATTTCCCTGTCCTAAAGCGCTCACAATCTAAGTTTCTACTTGAGGCAATGGAAGGTTAAGTGGCTTGCCCAAGGCCACAAGGAGTGCTAGTGGGATTTGAACCCTGGTCTTTCTAGCTCTAGGCTGTGCTCTAACTACTAGCCTTCCCCTTCATTGTCAGCGGCAGCAGGGGCAAACTTACTTCATTGTGTTTATGTGTTGCTCCACCCTTATAAGTTTGTCATGGGCCCGATGGCTGTTCCCCACTGGGCCAAAGTCTCGCTGTATGGTTGTTGTCACAAAACGTCAGCCCGGCGAGGAAGAGCCACCGAGCACATGGTGAATTTACAAGAGTGGAGCAATGTGGCAAACGTGATAAAGTAAGTTTGCCATGCCGCTACCACCCTTGTACTGTGGGCTCCCTTTCTGCCTGGGGCCCCTCCCCCACATTGTGGGGGCTGCTTGTGCAGAATGTACACTACTGCTCTTTGGCTATGTAGGCCAATGGGAAATGATAGCAGAATCACCTCTTCCTCTTATGGGGTTGGGGCACTGTAAAAACCTAATTTTATTTGGCTTATTCTGCCTCTGGAGAATTTTTACTTTCTAATTGTGAATTAGTACCACTCAGTCTCTGATCACCAGTTGTAAGCCCTCTAGGCCAGGTAAAGTGCCATCTGTGCATATGAAAGTAACTTAGCTTGAGCTGTGCTGAAAATGTCTGGTAGCCAGCTAAACCCAAATCGATAATAAGTACTACTATTAATCATTTGTATAGCACTACAAGGCATACGCAGCACCATACATATAGATATAAGACATAGCCCCTGCTTACAGTTTAATCAAGACCAAACACATAGTGAAACAGGGGACTAGAGTATGATAGAATACACATAAGTATTGGATAAGAGTCAGGAGCATCAGGATCCAAAAACGGCTTCAAAGAGGTAGGTTTTTAAGCCTGGATTTGAAAAGGGCTAGAGAAGGAGCCCAGCACATAGACTCAGGTAGTTTGTTCCAGGCATATGGGGAAGCAAGATGGAATGAACAAAGTCTGGAGTTGGCAGTGGCAGAGAAGGGCACAGATAAAAGGGATTTGCCCAGGAGAGGAGTTCCTGAGAAGGGGTGTAGAGTAAGATACGAGAGGAAAGGTAGTGAGAAGCTGCAGAATGAATGTGCTTGTAGGTCAGTAGGAGAAATTTGAACTGGATGCAGAAACTGATAGGGAGGAATGTAATAAGTACTTTAACAGTACATGTGCCACGCCCATGCAGCTTCCCCCTCAGGTTGTTACTTGTTGGCTTAAAAACTGCCTCCTGTGTCGATGCTGCTCCCCAGTCATCCAATTCCACCCAGAAGCAGCCTTCAACAGCTACCTTTACCATCACTGAGTGCCTGGCACACCATTTAACGATTGCGTGTCTACCCGATGCTCCGTTCTGCAAGGAGGCAGACACACGCTTTAGAAATGCATTAGATCTTGCAAGACTTGGCTCAGCAGCTGTGAGATCTGATGTGCTGCTGAAGCGTATGCTTCATGACTATTTCCTTGCAAAACAGAGCATCAGGAAGACAGGAAATCAGCAAGGGTGGTGGCATCAAAGGCAGTTGTGGTGGTGGCAGCATCAAGAGTTGCAGCATACTTGCTTGCCTGCAAGAAAAGACGTTGCCACCGCTGGGGTAGGAATCGGGCTGTCTGCATAATTTAAATGTAGGTAGGCCTCCTCCTTTACAGAACCACTGCTGAATGTTCATTGGATACTATTCTGTAGACATCTAAGTAGATGGCTCTGCAGACATCCACACTGGATGCTTGAACTTGGACGTGCATTAGATACCGCAGATTGCATTTGGACGTCATTTGCAAAAAGTGCCTTCACATATCCAGTTCAAGGGGTCAAAATACACTACCAGTCTGTAAACCATCAAGCCCTTAATCATATATACATTTGTAAGACTGGTAGAACTTTTCATAAGTTAAGTTAATTACAGTATCTTCAACAATATAGCATCTGGTCCAATTTACTGAGCATTCAAAAATATATTCTATGTTCAAAAACATATTTATTAATTTAAACTTATTTTTATACCGCTTTTCTGCCATTCAAGGCAGTTTACATTTAACTGAAAAGTGTAACAGGACCGTAGAAGACACTCTGTTGTATAGGGAAATAAAACAATGTACAATAAAATAATATAACAATAATATGCAATGGACTCTGAACTATTTACCGTGTTAGTCTAGGTGGTAGTTGGTCAATTCAACATTTATCCATTTATACAATTCTACAATATACTGGGACTAGTGATTTGTTGATAGTTTGCTACTAGGGTGGTTGGGTCTGTGGGTCCAAGTATGTACTGTATTCCTCGTGGAAGACATACTTGTTTAGTTTTTTCCAGAATTCAGCTATGTCAGAGTATTTTCTTAGTGTTGGAGGTAAGGAGTTCCATAGTGTGGGAGCGAATATGGTGAATGCTGGATTGCAGACGGATTGTTTGCTCTTGGTCTTCTGAGTCGGAATTGCTTGTAGGTTGATAGTGGTGCTTCTTCGCGACATATCATTCCAGAGGTTTCAGATAAGAGTCTGAGGAGTGTTAGCATATTCCTTATGTAGGATATTAAATACTGTGATGAGAGCCTTGTATTTGATTCTGGCGGTGATGGGGAGCCAATGTAGCTGTATTAGTATGGGAGTGATGTAAGCTTGGCGGGGGGGCCCCAAAGATTATTTGTGCTGCCATGTTCTGGGCCATCTGTAGAGTTTGGAGGGTATTTTTAGGGAGCCCTGGTAGATGATGTTACAGTAGTCCAGCACAGATGTATATAAACAACGTTAATAAATTAATACATACAATTCATAGTGAGCTATTCTTCCAATGTA
This sequence comes from Ichthyophis bannanicus, assembly GCA_033557465.1. Classification (NCBI taxonomy): domain Eukaryota; kingdom Metazoa; phylum Chordata; class Amphibia; order Gymnophiona; family Ichthyophiidae; genus Ichthyophis; species Ichthyophis bannanicus. Next base: position 1,213,762,741 of record CM066033.1, on the reverse strand, counting down.
CTAAAGATAAGTTCTTTTATATGGAAGCTCCTTTTAAGTTTTTGAACAGAGAATTTATTTATGAATTCTCAGCGAATTGAACCAGGCACTATATTGTAGAGGGTGATTAACTTACTCAAGAATAAGTTCTACTGTTCCTATACAATTATATAGGATTGCAAGTTCTAAAAAGGTATGTATTTCAAGTCCATTTCATAAAGGCAAAAAAAACAAGGTGACTATGACAACACCATCATCACACTGATAATGAATCTAAATAGAACAGGGAATGGAAACAGATTTAGGGGCCTTTTTACTAAAGTGCACTAAGCAATTACTGTGCATTTTGTCACACAGCAACCACATACTCGGGCCCACAGTAACTGTTAGTGCAGGGGCATGGCAGTTACCACATGCTGATTCACACACTTACTGTACTGCTGCTCATGCATTGGGGTAGAGAATGGATGGATCAGAGGTAGAGAATGGGCCTGGGGAGCACATTGCAATTAGCGCAGGGTATCTATTGTGTGCTATCATTGCTGAAATTAGCACGAGTGGAGGTAAGTGCGCCTGCAGTAATAGTGCCATGTGTTACTGTGCATATTTGCATGTTAAATGTTGGGAACATGCTGGTCACCTCCTGACAGCTACCACAGAGACTTTCACACCTTCATTTTCATGCTAAACGTGTGTTAAGGGCAAAACCAAGCACACTTTAGTAAAACAGACCTTTATAGGGACCTATACTGTTTTTTAGTGATATTTTGAAGATGTTCCTGTGAAGGGCACTGGGTCTTTGGGACTTGTTTCATCAATCTTTATACCAGAAGACATCTCATAGGCAGTTCATAAATACTTAAAAAACATGGCTGTTTCTGAGATATTATTACAAAGGGCAGTGGATTTTATGGACTATTGATGTACTAAAAGTGTATGTTCATTAATGTGTTTATATTGTGTATATTGAGCTCAATTTTGCAAAGAACATTGAGGGAGAAACTAAGATGTCCAGGTCAGGATATGCTCAAGTCCACTTTTATTTAACAAAAGGCTCTTATGAATGCAGAACCTTTTCTAAAATACATGAGGACATGCAGGTATGAATGTGTATTTGCCAGCATGGGCAGTAGGAGTAGAATTTAAAAAAGAAAATAGAAATAAAGAACATCTCAAGCTCTTACATTAGTGGTGCTACAGCCAAGAACAGCTGCAGCAGTGAGAGAGTGGGGACAAGTCAGTGGGGCAGTGAGAGGAACAAGTTACCACTTAAACTCATTATCATCAATCACCCTCTCCCAGACTCCCCCCAATATAACTCAAAATATCATCTCTACCCCATGGTCCCCCTCAACTCTTACCAAAGGTCTTCCTGATATGTAGTGGAGGGCAGGAACAATCCCTTATTGAGTACCCAGTTGAAAATGGTGCCTCTGTCCTCCTAGTAATAATCTCACCGTACTATCTCTAGGGGTCAAGCTTCTAAATAAGGAGCATGTGCCCCTTTAATGGCAGCTTGATTCCTAGTGATAGTTCTGCAAGATTGCTGCTAGCAAGTCAGAGGTGCCATTTTAAATCAGGTGCCCAATGGGGCTGGAGCAACTGGAATCCACCTGCCCCCCCCCCCCCCATAAGACACCAGGGAGAATCCCATAGGAGCTAGGAGAATCCAAGGGGAGAAGAGGAATTTGTGATTGATGGTGGCGTGTCTGGAGGGTGGAGGCAGAGTGCCACTGGGTTTAGCATCTGCCCCTTGGCTGAAACCCCAGATCTCAACAAAGAAGTGGCACTTGTACATGCTTTGGGGAAGGTACAAAAGCTAGAAATGCCCCTCCCCCCAATTGTAAAATGGTAAGTACAAATCTATGTTTGGTGCACATCCAAACCATGCCTCTGCCACTCCCTCACCATGCCCTCTTTAAATTTCTGCATATCAGGAAGTATATGCATCCAAATAGCACCTTTACATGACTGTACATGCCCCCATCCCTCATTTTAAGACTCTCTCCATCCCAAACAGCAGCTGGTATGTGACTACGTAGACAAATTAGACATACAAATGCCACTATTCATGCATTTAGGTGTTTCTAAATTACCTCCATAATGTGATTGTTTATATTGAATATATTATATGTTATTGAATAAAAAATACTAACAATGTCAAAGTGATTTTTTAATGGATTTTTATATTTTATAAAGGCAACACAGGTCTATATAAAACAGACTCTCAGAACTATTCCTGATAGAACACAAATCCTTATGAATTTATTTACATCTGCTCTGAAAAAGGAGTAAATATGTGTGATATCCAGGCATATCTTAAATCTGCCTCTTCTTCCTAAACTATGACTTCAAAAGTGCCTACACATAGTGCAGGTAAGATATTCACCTCTTGACATGTGTTAAACACTTATTTTACCATAGCACATTTTGCATATACTGTATGCATGATGAATTTATGCAAATTGAAGAACACAGTTTGTGGTGAACTTTGCAAGCCCCATTATTTTTATTTCTGGAAAATAATGCCCACTTTAAGCTCGATGCTCCCAATTATCATCTGAAATGGGCTAAATTTGAGAAAGTGCAAAGTGGAGACCTACTAGTCATCGAGGAAAGACCCATATTCCCCTGAAAACCCTCTGGCCTCCAAGACGAGACCCCCCCCCCCCCAAAAAAAAAAAAAACCTGCCTCGGGACCTACCAAAGGTTTCCTTAGTGTCAAACAGATGGGGCAGGTGTGAACCCAAGTTATCCCTGCTCTGTCAGGCTCTGGGTTAAAGATGGCATTTGTTGATCTCTAGTGGTAGGCTCCCAGTACTACTGCTAGGGGTCAAGATATAAAATAAGGGTGCATGGCTCTTGTTTGGTAGATTAACCCAAGTGGTAGTACCATGAGCCTACCTTTAGGGGTTAACTGGCAGCGTTTTAAAGCCAAATACCAATGAGACATGAGCAACTGGTAATCACTCTTTCCACAGCTGCTAGACACCAAGGAAATTTCTGGTTGGTCCTAGGGGCTAGACCAGGGGTGGGCAAACTTTTTGACTCGAGGGCCGCAATGGGTTCATATATTGGACCCGGGGGCCGGACCAAGAGTAGATGGACGGTGTGTATGTGTGAATTAATATAAATTAAATTTAAATTTGTAACATTAAATGTTTAGATTAATTTAAGGTAGAAAAGCATAAAAAGAGTTATTTTACAAAACTTTTATGCAATGTATTTCTTTCATAAAATAGTACCTTCAATTTTAGTGTGAACAGTGTTGTTGGTCTCCCTTTTTTGTTAAGGCATCAAAGTCAGGAGATAGCTTTGTTGTTGCAATTCTCAATTTCAAACACATTTACACAGTCCTAATCCAGCCCTTCATCAGCCCATTTCCAGTCCAAGTTCCCCCCCATCACAGCCCATTTCGTCCATTCCCCCCCACCATCACAGCCCATTTCATCCATTCCCCCCACCATCACAGCCCATTTGCAGTCCTATTCCCCCCACCATCACAGCCCATTTGCAGTCCTCCCCCCATCCCAGCCCATTTGCAGTCCTCCCCCCATCCCAGCCCAATTTGTCCGTCCCCCCCATCACAGCCCATTTCCAGTCTGTTCCCCCCCCCCCATCACAGCCCATTTCCAGTCTGTTTCCCCCATCCCAGCCCATTTTCAGTCCGTCCGTCCCCACCATCACAGCCCATTTCCAGTCCTATCCCCCCCACCATCACAGACCGTTTGCAGTCCTCCCCCCATCACAGCCCATTTCCAGTCCTATCCCCCCCACCATCACAGACCATTTGCAGTCCTCCCCCATCACAGCCCATTTCCAGTCCGTTCTCCCCCCCCCATCACAGCCCATTTCCAGTCCGTTCCCCCCCCCATCACAGCCCATTTCCAGTCCGTTCCCCCCCCATCCCAGCCCATCCCGTCCGAGCCGCCCCCCCGAAGAGCCCCGCGCTGTCTCAGGGGCTGCAGAGGGAGCCGGGGAAGCCCGCGCGAGGCCCCGGCTCCCTCTGCACAGCCCGCCAGCATGAAGAACCTTTACCTTCCCGCTGGCGGCTGTTTCAATGAAGCCGCGAATGCCGGGAAAGGTTAAAGGCAATGCCCTTTAACCTCTCGCGGCATTCGTGGCTTCATTGAAACAGCCGCCAGCGTGAAGGTAAAGGCTCTTCACGCTGGCGGGCTGTGCAGAGGGAGCCGGGGCTTCGCGCGGGCTTCCCCGGCTCCCTCTGCAGCAGTCCATTTGTTCACCAGGATAACTGATACAGCGGGCCGGATTAAAAGGTCCTCCGGGCCGTATACGGCCCGCGGGCCGTAGTTTGCCCATTCCTGGGCTAGACAGAGAGTGTGGTCCACATGGCATGTTTTACAACTCTGGCTCCTTTAAGTTGACCCCTTGGAGCATCAGGCTACCTGTTAATGGACCAATGCTTTTGTGCAGCTGAATAATGTGGCTTGTGAGACTGATCACCAGTTTCATTATTCATATATCATTGGAGTTACTAACCTGTGGTACTGAGTTAAGCTACAACAAAATGGAATATTTTGCCACAGGTGAATACCTACCCCCTTACATGCTTGCCACACAATGTTGTAATAGCCCTATTTCACATGTAAGACATGCTTTATACATGGAAAATTCTTTATAAAATGTCCCCCATTGAGAGTAATTTTATAAAGTCACACCTAGCTTATGCACCTTTTTTATAAAGTCCAGTATGTGCGTACTCAACTTTATAAAAGAGTTGCGTAGGTAGAAGAGACAATTCCTTGAATTAAGGTGACATCACTTACACCAGCCTTAGAGCAGGTACATGGTACGTTGTCATATACCATAATCAATGCACATACTTGCTGACATCGCCCATGGTCACCTAAAAATGCCGTCCATGTACATGTCCATAATGAAAGTACATGCCATGCAAAAAGAGTGCATACTTTTAAGCTAGTTGGTATTTTGTAAGAATCCACTAATGTGTATAAATGACAAAAATACCAATATTTACATGTAGCACCTAAAACTAGGTGTCCTCTCATAAAATTACCCCATAGTGTCTTCTGTATACCTGATTGCTGACTTTAGTAGATCTATATCTTTTCTATACTGTGAAATATTGCAAAAGTCAACATAGTGAGCAGTAAAGCTCACCTTGCATCAATTTAAAAATGTACTCATCAGCCATTATTTTATAAAGGATCATAGCTGCAAAGTTCCTGCAACTTCATAGATCTTATTGGTCATAACACTGGAGGCACACACATTAGGTATTACCAATGTTACATTCACATCCCTAGCCAACCTGGGGAGGGAAAAACTTGCAGCTTGTCGTGCTATGAGGGCTTGTGTGCATCAGTGATGCTGAGAGCTAAGCTGTCAGTAGCTTAGCTACTGGCAGGGTCTCCCAAGACAGACAGGTCTCAGCTGAGACTAAGACAAACCACCCATCTGGGCAGCAGCAGAATGGGATGGTGTTGTAAGCGGAGGATGATATTTCTGTGACAACACAGCAATTAACTGAGCGGTAAAAAGGCTTGGCAAATCTACTTCTGTATCTTGCCATGAAAATCCAATGGACAGTCACAAAACAAATTGCACTATAGTGCTGGAAGATGAGACCCCCAGGTTGGAAGGCTCTCAAATGGCTACTGGGGATGAGCTGAAGACTTCTCAGAGTAAAGTCAGCATTTATTATGTGGTTGGATCTGCTTATGTAGCCGCGCATGAAAAGAGAGTCAGAAGTTGCAAAGATATCTTACATGTTGGGACATGGAACGTATGAAGCAAGGGAAGATGGAGGTGGTCAAGAATGAAATGGAACATGCACAACTTGATCTGTTGGGTGTCAGTGAACTGAAATGGACTGGCTTTGGGAACTTTGCATCAGATGATCATATTGTTTACCATGATGGAAATGAAAGACAAAGAAGAAATGGTGTTGAATTTATAGTTAAGAAGAAACTTGTAAGAACTGTAATGAAATACAATGCAGTCAGTGAACACTTAATTTCTATTCATCTATGAGGAAAGCCCATCAACACAACTATAATTCAGGTATATGCCCCAACAACAGCTGCAGAAGAGGAAGACTTTGATGAGTTCTATGAACAAGAACAAGCTGAAACTGTTAGAACATGCAAACAGGATATCCTGATAGTCATGGGTGACTGGAACGCAAAAGTTGGCAACAAAGAAGAAGGCAAAGTGGTTGGAAAATATGGACTTGGCAACAGAAATGAAGCTGGAGAAAGACTGATAGAATTCTGCAAGGTCAATGAGCTATTCATCTCAAACACCTTCTTCCAGCAACACAAGCGCCGACTGTACATGTGGACTTCATCCAATGGATTGTACAGAAATCAAATTGACTACATCTGTGGAAGTCAACGATGGAAAAGCTTGATAACATCAACAAAGAGAAAACCTTAAGCTGACTGTGGTACAGATCACCAATAACAAGTATGCAAACTCAAGCTAAAGTTGAAAAAGAGCAAGCCATTCATGAATGTAAAAAAATATGACCTTGAGAATATACCACTGGAATTTAAAGATTGCCTGAGAAATTGATTTGCTGCTTTAGATACAAATGACAGAGTTCCAGATGAGTTATGGGATGACATCAAGAAGGTTGTATTGGAAGAAAGCGATAAGTCTCTACATAAGGTGAAAAAGCAAAAACGGCCAAAATGGATGACTGAAGAAACTCTGAAAATTGTCCAGAAACGCACAGAAGCTAAAGCCATCACAGAACTCAACAGAGATTTCCAATGTGCAGCAAGATGGGACAAGGAAAAGTACTATAATGAAACATGAAAGGAAATATAATCAGAGACTATTAGAGGAAGAACATGATCGGCTTTTCTAAAGTTACGAGAGTTAAAGAAAAAATTCCAGCCTCAAATTGGAATGCTACAAGATTCTCAAGGATCCATAATGAATGATACTGAGAAGATAAAGAAAAGGTGGAAGAAATATAGTCATTATATCATAAAGGTATAATGGACCAACAGCCGTTTCAAACTATACCTTTTGATCAGGAACCATTGGTGTAGAAAGAAGAAGTCAAAGCAGCATTGAAAGCCTTATCAAAGAGCAAAACACTGGGCATTGATGGCATTCCCATTGAGGTATTACAGCAATCAGCAATCAGATGAAGCTATTACCATACTTACAAGGCTCTGCCAGGAAATTGGAAGACAAATTCATGGCCAACTCACTGGAAAAGATCTGTGTTTATAGCAATACTAAAGAAAGGTGACCTGACTGACTGTGAAAATTATTGCACAATTGCTTTGATCCCACATGCCAGCAAGATTCTACTCAAGATCATTCAGCAGAGACTACAACCATACCTGTAACGAGAACTGCCTGAAGTGCAAGCAGGGTTCAGAAAAGGGAGCGGAACAAGAAACATCATCGCGGTTGTGAGATGGATACTTGAAAAGACAAAAAAATACCAAAAGGATATCCATATGTGTTTTATTGACTACAGCAAGGCTTTTGACCCACCCACACCTGCCTGCTTTCCATGACAAAGTCTGGGCTACATTAAGAAGCATGGGTATACCAGAACACCCGATTGTTCTCTTGCACAACCTTTACATTGATCAAGAAGCAACAGTTCAAACGGAACTAGGAGAAACAGAATGGTTTAAAATCAGCAAAAGTGTATGACAAGGCTGCATACTTTCCCCCAACCTGTTTAATTTATATGCAGAACAAATCATCAGAGAAGCAGGACTGTATGAAGACAACAGAGGTTTGAAGATTGGTGGAAGACTCATCAACAACCTTCGCTATACTGATGATATCACATTACTGTCTGAAAGTGAAGATGATTTGAAACATTTGCTTCTCAAGATGAAGGAATATAGTCTTAAAATGGATCTGCACCTTAACGTTAAGAAGACAAAGATCCTGACAACTAGCAAAATCAATATGTTCATCGTTGATGGAGAAGAAATTGAAATAGTTGACAACTTTAACCTACTTGGATCAACTAGCAATAAAGAAGCAACAAGCAGTCAAGAAATCCGACGACTCATTGTTCTTGGCAGAATGGCTATGAAAGACTTAGACAAGATTCTCAAGATTAGAGATGTCTCTCTCTCTATACAAAGATTTGACTTGTTCAAGCCATGGTATTTTCAATAACATCATATGGATGTAAAAGTTGGACAATGAAAAAGGTAGACAGGAAGAAAATTGTTGCCTTTGAATTATGATGCTGGCAACGAATACTGTGTATACCATGGACTACTCAAAGAACAAACCAGCCAGTACTAGAGGAGATCAAACCTAAGCTTTCTTTAGAAGCTCAGATGACAAGACTTCGACTTTCATACTTTGGACACATCATGCGAAGAGAGAGATCATTAGAGAATGACATCATGCTTGGCAAGGGAGAAGGTCAACACAAAAGAGGCAGGCCAGCAATGAGATGGTTCAATACAATAACAGCAGCTACGGGTGTCAGTCTGTCAACAATGAGCCGCCTGACTTAACACAATTTAGGACAACTATCCAGAGGGTTGCCATGATTCAACATTGATTTGACGGCACTTAACAACAACAACATCTGCATAATGCTTCCACTGAGACGGCATCCAGAGCACAGCAATATAATTACTTTAACAGGAAAAAAGTTGGGAATAAACAGCACAAACATGACAGAGTAAGATGTATTATAACTTTTTCCCATAGAAACAGAGCAAGACAAGCACTTTAGTTCATCTGGCTGTAGCATTCTAAGGCATTTCTCTAAGGGCCAATTTTCAAAGCCCTTATCCAGATAACTTCCCATGGACTATCCAGATAAGGGTGCTGCGAGAGAGATTTAGTAGTGCTCGTTGGATAGCAGTGCTGAATATCTCCACAGACCACCCCATCACTATCTGTTTAGTGCAGGAGCAGTCCATGGGTGGAGCTAGGAGGGTGCGGGGTACTATCTAGATAAATGCCAACCTTATCTGGATAGTGGCAATTTTTAGCTGAATTTATCCAGACAGTTTAGGCTGCCTGAAAAGCAGGCCTGAATTGCTGTCTAGATAGCGATTTTCAGCCACTATCTGAATAAGCTACTATCTGGATATGGTCAGCACTTATCTGGATAATTGCTAAGCAATCTAGATATTCACGGGCAGATATTATCTGGATATGTAAGTGTCTCGGCTGACGGATGCAGCGTTTAAATATCAGCCTGTCTGAACAACGGACATGTTATTTTTTGATCCTATCATGACGCATGAAGTTTGCATTCTACTTTTCCCTGTGCATGAGTATGTTTCTATGCCTTCTTTGAAGATTAGCACAGGGAGTTCACTTACCTACATTTACACCTGTTCTTTATCATACACGCATTTTCTGGGTTATTTTAGGCACATATGGCAAGGTTTATAAAACTAATCAGAGAAACATAAATCCCTCTCTAACCCTGTCCCTCAAAAAAACTCTACTACAAAAAACAACAGTAAAAAAAAATAGTGCTAAGCAAGAAGCAATGTGTTAGAATGAAAGTAACGTTATCTTCAAAGTGAACTTTATTTCCATTGTAACTTCAGCATTAAAATGTAAAGAAAACTATTAAATATTTCCCTCTGTTTTAACTAGAAAGGCTCTCTGGTTCAGAGAACCATGGCTTCAGGCCTCCCAACAGAGGAACCATGGTCCCCAGTCATTCTCTGATGCAGAAAAAGGGTATCCTGTCGTGAAGGGTGCCTCCTTATGCAGGCACCCTCTGAAACAGGATATCCCTCTACTGAACATCCCAGAGCCTAGCACTCCTGTCACAGGCACCTTGAGCCAGAAGACCCCTGGCATAGGCAATGCCCTCAGGGATGCCCTTGACTAGAGAATCCACAAACCTCTGGCACCAGCCTGATGGACCAAGAGAATTTGCCTAGTCTTGGGAATGGTTGTACTCGTACGTTCTACTCGTCTCATCACTGCTATCTTTGAAAAAGGCAGTGGTTTGGTTCAGGTTAATGTTAATGATGTCAGCTAGGATGGGCTAGTGCTGCAGGGATTCTTTGACCCACATGTTTTGTAGGTGTATAGTATGTGTGAAAACATGCATGGCAAAGAATGAAGAGTACAAGCTTTCTTTACCTGATCTGCCCTGCTCCTGTCTCAATGCTGTCCCCTTGTCCTTGCTTGGGGAAAGGGAATGTAGTATGGCTTGCACACCTCAGGCTGATAGTAGAGATAGTCTTAAAATAGGTTGGGGCTATTTTCTGGAAGAAAGCTGCATAAAAGTTATTAACCAATAGTTATAGAGATCAAGATAGCTTACTTCCGTGATTCCCTCCCTCCCCCCTCTTTGGATCTGCCAGGTACTTTCAAGTGACCTGAACTAACCACTGTTAGAGACTGGATGCTCAGCTGATGAACCATTGGTCTAACCCAGCATGGTACATCTTGGTCCCCCTGCATTCTCATGTTGATATACCTAGAAACTTTCTTAGTGGAACAAAAACAGAAGGAATCCTTTGATACATTAGGTTTATGTTATTAGAACTAAGATTATTATGACTGGGTCACATAATGCTGCAAAGGAGGGAGTAGTATCTTGCCTTTGCTCTTACGTCTGCCTTGTTAATCCCCATCTGGACATTATTTGTAAGTTTTAACAGTCCCCACGTTTCCTCCCGCCTTTGAGTGTTGTACAGACTGCTAAGAAAAATCATGACAGGCAGAAACCAAGATGGCATCTGAGGTGGTGGATGAAATGAGGTATAACCCAACCATGTTTCAGCAGCTTATGGATGCTGTGGTATTAGCTCTGGACACACATTTTGATAAACTTGGTGATCAGCTCAGCTCTGCAATGGCTTAAATTTCTGATTTTTGCACCCACATGTTAGAGATGCAGAGTGAATGAAACAGAGGATTCACTGTGGGACAAGCGGGCTGAGATTGCAACATTAAAGGTGCAAGTTGAGGAATATATAGACAACATTGAGGACCCAGTAAATAGGACCAACCACAATAATTTGCATTTTGTGGGGCTGCCCGAGACTGTTGCCGAGAATGAGATGAGAGGGGCTTCTAGGAACAGAGATGGTTGATGGAGCTTTTCCTAGGAAAACTGTGGTGCAAACTGAGAATTAAGCAAGTGCATCATCTAGGCAGGCCTATGAAGCTAGGCTTTGTGTGGTCATTGCCAGTGCCTTAAACTTTACACAGAAAATGGCAATTATACAGCAATATTATGTAAGAAGAAGGTTTTATCTTACCTGAACCACCATGCCTATAATTTATGATGTCTTCATTGATGGCACATCACAGCCAATGTTGCTGGGTCCTACCCAAGGACCTTGTAATTCTAAAGTATGTTATTCTAAGTAGGACAGTTTTCTGCAAAATTGATGGGGCTATCTTTTAAGTTTAAAGTTTTCAGGTATTTTGGAAGTCCTGTCAGTAACATTCTAAGAAGTTCAATCACTATTAGTATAACTATCAATTTTTTCTTCCAAGTTCTTTCTACTTCAGTTTGTAAATTACGGTATTTTTTTCCAGCTACTTTTCATTAGTTTGAGTATCAGCAGGTATTGCTATATCTATAAACTATTATTTTTTCTTTTCTATAACCATGATATCAGGAGTGCTGTGTTCCAAGTGCCTGTCAGTTTGTACTTTGAAATCCCACAAGATCTTGACTTGCTCATTTTCTATAACCTTTTCAATGGTAAATTGCCAACGATTGTTTGCTAGAGTAAAACCATACTTTTTGCAAAGATCCCAATGGGCTAATTTAGTCACTCGATCAAGATGTATATAGTCAGCTTAGGCTAATTTGCTATAGACACTGATTAGATGGTCTACATTTTAATATCTTTACATAATTGGCATTTGCTTTTATTTGAAAAATTTTCACTCTTAGCTTTTCTAACATCTGTTTATAATGCTTGTTCTGGGGGTTGCTAAGATCATCCCTTCAGCTTCTTCAATTTTCAGCCATTACTATGAGATAGGTTTTCATCATATTTTTCCATCAATATCTTTTAGGTATCGGTCACTTGTCTTTCCAGTAGTTGAACCTGCATTATGGCTCTAGATTTTTATATTCTACTTTTTATAACTGAGGTAGGGCGGACTCGATGCTCCTTGCCACAATCAGCTACCTTCGCCCCTTCCCCCCAAACTTTTTCCCCTTTTTAACACAAAACTCTGACACCATTCTTTTGGGAAAACATCTGTTCGCAGCTTTATTAACCATTAATAGATCAACCATCAATTGCAATAACAATCTTAACGCATATAATAGCGGAATGATATATCACCAGCAATATCACTAGCAAGGTGAGATCGCCTCCGCTTTTGCCAACTTCCTTCCCCCCCTTAGCCCCGACTTCGCCATATAATTAGCAAAAGCCAGCCAGGGGTTGTCTGGGTCGCAGGTACTCCACCCCCCGTCCCAAGCTTATCCTAAGTCTCCGGATCCCGGAAACCTCTGGGATCTCACCACCAATGTGGGTGACCTCACTGTCCCCCACGCTGTCCCGTCCCCCCCGAAACTGCGACCAGCGAGAATCCTGCTGAACTACCCATTCTAACGCCTCCTGACAGTCATTCAATAATAAATCCAACCCCACCGGGGACAAGTGCACCCCATCCCGGCCATATAATCACGCACAGCCCACCTCCACCCATGCATGCATTATTTGGTACCCGCCATGTGCACATACCCAATGGACGATTTGTTGGTTGATCTTCGTTAAACCCCTCGACCAGCACCTCTGGTCCAGGCAAATCGGCCTTGGGATAATGTCCGACCACAGTAATATCGCCCCTGGGAACAACTGAAGCACCTCCCCCAGATCTATCTGCACCACTCTGATCAACTGCTTGCAGGTCCAAGCCAACAAATCGTTGCCCCCCAAATGCAGTAAAATCAAGTCCGGTGAACTCCTCAGCCGCCCATGGTGCCGAAGAAAGGGGAGCAGCTGTGTCCATCGCAGACATCGCTTACCCAGCCATGAAACTGACACCACCGCAGGATCCAAGCTAAGAGTAGACCCCACCGGCCGCACCGCCGATTGCTGACCTGCCCAATGCACAAATGAATGGCCGATCAGCCAACAGCCATGCGGACCACACCCTCTATCTGTAAAAGAAAACAAAATTAGCCACGCGCTTACCCCCACCACCCTTTTTACAAATGAACATACCCCAAGAAAGCTTTAGAACGCCATCTACCTATGCATTGCACCTCTGGCCCGGACAAACCCGCAACCGCTGCACTAGTGACTGCCCCAATACGGAAGGAATGCGCCGCAAACTGATGCGGCTCCTCCCCAATCAGCTGCAGAACCACCCGTAACACCGCTGTCACCTGGAATCGTATTGCCACTCGAGCATCCGCATGAATAAACAGTAAACCCCCCAATGCCGGGCGACCCTGCAGGTAGTCCCGCAATGCCGCCACAGCACATGTTATCCCACCTTCTCCACCCATGCCCTTGCTAGTCAGTCTTAGAGCGGGCCAAAAACACCCACACCTGCCTGCTTTCCACCTGCACATGCTGGCGGAGCAGATCACCACCGCTACGCAACCTACCCGAGTCGGCTACTAGCTCTCCAATGCGAAAAGCCCCAAAAAATGCCAAGCAAAATATTGCTTTAAACAATATCGCCTCATATTTGGACTCCGCCACTAAAGGTAGCACCACACACAGCCACCGCAATAAGTCATGCGTAATCAGCAGCCTGCTGTCCCTAGGTCTTGGCTCAACTCTTGCCCACCCTTGCAAGAGCTGGTGAGTTAAAAACCCACCAGCTGTCAAAGCCCAGCCCACCGCTCTAGCAAAAAACGTGAATCCGGCTAAATGTGACCAGACTGCTGCCTTAGACAGCCCCTTCGCCTTTGCAGCCACTGCATATTGTGCCAACATGTGATCGGCCACCAAGTCGGGCTGCCAACCCTGTGCCACCAAGAAGTCTTCTACCTTGTTGCAACCCCGCTGATACGCTGACCATGTTGCTCGCGCCACTGAGCTCTGTAGCAAACTCAGCATCTCCTCAGGCCAACCTGCCCTAACCACTCTTGGACCAGCAAGCCCTCTGTGTCCGCCCCTGGCGACAGTCTCCGAAACCGGTCCCACTGAAAATGAGAGAGCGTCAGCCACCTCATTTGTACATCCCGGTATATGTCTCACTTTGATCGCCACATTCAAGCGCAAGCAAGCTAGCACTACCTCCCGCATTAATTCCACCACTTGAACACACCACGGGGTATAATTATTAACCACACTAACCACTGCTACATTGTCGCACCACCATAATACCTGTCTGTTACGAAGGTGCTCCGGCCACAACTCCAATGCCACCAGCATTGGAAACAGCTCCAAGAAGGCCACGTTATTCATTAATCGAAAGTCATGCCATGACTGCGGCCATCGATCAGCACACCATGAGCCCACAAAATAAATGCCCAAACCCGACCTCCCCCCGCAACATCTGTGTACAACTGCAAATCCCCCGAGGAATTCTCCTCCTCCATCATCACTGCCGTTCCGTTAAATTCCTTCAAAAACCTATCCCAAATCCTTAAATCCACTCTTATCACCCTAATACAGTGATGCGGTTTCTGCACCCCCACTGTTGCCCTTGCCAACTGCCACAAAAACACCCTACCCATTGGTATGACGCGGCATGCAAAATTCAACGCCCCAATCAGCGCCTGCAACTCCTTTAAACTCAACTTTCTGGAGGCCATTGCGTTAGCTACCAACACTCGCAACGCCACAACCTTATCCCTTGGCAGCCTAGCGACCATATCCCTGTAGTCCAATTCTACCCCCGGAAAGGTGAGTCTCCTAGCCGGACCTTCTGTCTTACCATCCTCTAACGGCACCACAATTTCTTTTGCCACCTCCATAAAACCTCGCAATAGACTTTGTCACTCCATGGAATTTGCTGCCCCCTCAAAGAAAAAATCATCCAAATAATGCACCATGTTCTCACAACCCACCTCCTGTACCACTGCCCAATGCAAAAAGGTACTAAATTTTTCAAAGTAAGCACAGGAGAATGAACACCCTATCGGCGTGCATTTATCAAAATAATACTTATCCTCAAACCGGAAACCCAACAACGGAACACTAGATGGGTGCACTGGAAGCAAACGAAACGCTGATTCAATATCGACCTTCGTCATCCACTCCCCACTCCCCACGTGCTTCACCAATTCCACCGCCAGGTCAAACAAAGCATATTGCACCACACACTTATCCCGGGGTATATGATCATTAACTGAGGTGCCTTCCGGAAAAAACAAATGATGAATTAACTGAAACTTTCCCCCCTTCTTTTTTTGGGATAAGCCCAAGGGGGGAAACCACTAAATTTGGGAACAGCCTCTCCTCAAAAGGACCGGCAATCCTGCCCAACTCCAGCTCCTTTAACAATTTACTCTGCACTACTACTACTACTAAGCATTTATAAAGTGCTACCAGGCGCACACAGCGCTGTACAATGAAAACACAAAAAGACAGTCCCTGCTCAAAAGAGCTTACAATCTAAAAAGACAAAGCAAGTAAAGGAGAAGAAAAAAGAGAAGAACAAGGGCAAAGAGACAAGAGCAGGAGAGACAGGACAAAGGAAAGAGGTAAGAACAAGTGTAAGAGGAAGAAAGAAAGGTGAAATAAAAGAGGGGAAGGAAGGAGAACAGCAAAATCAAGAGCCAAAGGCAGAGATGAAAAGATGAGCTTTTAACTTGAGTTTGAAGAGGGGCAAAGAAGATGCCTGACGTATAGACAAAGGAAGTTTATTCCAAGCGTAGGGAGCAGCAAGGTGAAAAGAGTGGAATCTGGAGTTGGCAATAGAGGAGAAGGGCATAGCAAGAAGCAACTGGGAAGAAGAACGGAGTACATGAGGAGGGAAATAGGGAGAAATGAGAGAAGAAAGGTACTGAGGAGCCACAGAGTGAATGCACTTATAGGTCAGAAGGAGAAGCTTAAAGTGAATACGGAAACAGATAGGGAGCCAGTGATGAGATCTGAGGAGAGGAGTGATGTGGGCAAAACGAGGCTGATGGAAAATCAAACGGGCAGCGGAGTGCTGAATAGACTGAAGAGGGAAGAGATGAGACTGCGGGAGACCAGCAAGAAGGAGGTTACAATAATCAAGGCAGGAGGTGATTAGGGAATGGATGAGGGTTTTAGTAGTGAGCTCAGAGAGAAAGGGGCGGATTTTGCCAATGTTGAAGAGAAAGAAGCGACAGGTCTTAGCGATGAGTTGGATATGAGAGGAGAAAGAGAGCAAAGAGTCAAAAATAACACCCAAATTGCGAGCAGATGAAACAGGTTGGAGAACAGAGACTGAAAAAGAAGAAGGAGAAAGGGAAATTTTAGAAGAAAAAATGAGAAGTTCAGTCTTGGCCACGTTCAATTTCAGGCGACGATAGAACATTCAGGCAGCAATGGCAGAGAGACAGCAAGAGATCCGGGACTGGAAAGCAGAAGAAAGATCAGGAGTAGAAAGATAGATTTGGGAGTCATCAGCATAGAGATGGTACTGAAAACCATGAGAGGAAATAAGCGCACCAAGGGATGGACTATGCACTATGGACGCTAACCGCTGCACTGAGGGTGAGTTGCGTGGCCTACCCCCTACTACTGTGCCCGACACCGGGATGACAAAACCCTCCCTAAACCCCTTTTCTAAAACCACCCTGACGAATCCATAAAACCTCTACCTGTATTGTGGTCAGGGCAAGACTGCATAAATCAGTCTTACTTCGTGACCGACCCACTAGCCGGCGCGACCACTTTTTTACCACAATTTGCTGCCGAATGCCCCCCGTCACAACTGGAGCAGGCATGTCATAACTTGCAATCCGGAAAGGGGCACAATGACTTATTAAATCGCCAGCAAATGTCGCCTGTTCCCGCTCCACCCACTTTCTGCTGCAGCGTAGCTCCTATAGGCCAAAAGGAATGCCTCACAATCACTGGTGTCACAGCCCCAACTTCGCTCCCCCTATGCCTTCTGCCCCGACTTAGCCGACATTTGTGTCAGCCACACATTAATATCTTGCGAACCCCAGGACAAGAACCGGTTCTCCTCCATTTTATCTCGGAACTTCTCGTCATAGTTCAATCATGACCATCCATCATGTGTCTGCGCTGCCTCCAGAATAGCATCCGCGTAAGCGAACAACATCCCATACTGCTCAGGACAATAATGCCCCCATACGATCGCCAAACACAAAAAAGCTTGAGTCCAATTCACCACACTCTGGTACACCTTTTTTACATGCCCAGCCTTCTCTCTTCTCTTCTTTTTGCTATCTCCCGAACGCCTCCTCCCCTCTAACAACCGGAAGATATCAATATATCTCCTTTTCCTGATCTTAAGATGCAAGTTCCTAGGAACACTTTCCCATAACTCTGAGTATGCAGCCAGTGACAGAGCTATGCCAACTGTCTTATTCATCCCCTTCCCGCTACCGCCCACCTCAAGTCCAATGCCCCGCCGCTCGAGGCCGACGATGACGACAAAGAAGAGCAAGACGAGGATGAATCCGACCCATGTCGCCTCCTACATGCATGCCTATGCTTCTTATGCGCCTTTCCCTTCATTCCCGATGGCTCCCCTGTACGCACCAACACCTCACCCTGACGGCGTGCAACTCACCTGATGCCCTCCTGTCCTCTGCGCCTACAGCCGGCTCCACCATCGCAGCATGGCCCTTCTGCACACCTTGCTGTTGTTGCTCTTCGGGCCTCGCTCCAGATGCCTCTACTCCGGCATTTGGGTACGCTGTCCGCTGCACCTCCGGCAGCTCCGCTCCAGCATGGCCACCACCTCCTTGCGTCGCAGGGTACGAACCCATCGCTGGTACCTGTGGAGGCATAAATGAAAACACTGGGGGAGAGACCACCGAATGCGAAGCCGGCTGCCAAGCCCCGAGCCACTCCACCCTTGATGGCCCTTGACCCCCACCTAACCAATGTTCCAGGACCCTGCCCCCCCCCCCCGGCCTATAACCCCCTGGAGTCACCCAACCCGCAACCGAGGGGTGCAGCCTGTGCCCTCCGCAATTGACATTGGCTGGACCTGTAGCGACCCCACCACTCCTCACAGCAACCCCCTCCAACCCCAAGCTGTGCGCCGCCCCAGCCCCAACTGTCCCTCACCCCATTGCTGCCCCTACACCCTCCCTCCAGCATTACAAACTCCCCTTGGTTTCGCCCCCCTGAGTCCTGGCCCGCGAACGAGGTCCCCAGGACCTTTCCTCTGCCCCTCATCAACCCTTGTGGGGATTGCGACCCCCCTCTCCCAGCGCCAGCCTCCCTAGGGTGCCTACTGCCTTCCCCCTCCCAGCAGCCCCCCCCCCCCCGAGCAGCAGCCTCTGCCCGACATGCCATAAGACCAACACTAGCCTGTGGTATCCCCCTCCCGATGGCCGTACCAGCACTCCCAGGCCTTCTCACTCTACTCCGCTGTCTCCTCCCCGCTGTCATCATGCTTGCAGAACTCCCCTCACACTCTCAACCATCGCCTATCTGCACAAGTCTACCTTTCTTCCTTTTTTTTTTTTGTAAGGCCCCTTTCTCTCTGCACCTCTGTCTTTCTTTTAATACTATTACCCCCACCCCCCTACAATCACTTGCTTGAGCGCCGACTGCGTGCCTGTCTCACACATGCACGCGGAGCCCAAGGAGGATCCGGATCCTGTCTAGCACCGTCCTCCGCTACCAACGCACTACCTTGCTTCAGGTAGGCTTCTCCGTCCCGCCGCCAACTCTCAGACCCCGATTCAGGACGACACCGGCCACAGGACCTCTCCCTCGTGCCTCGCTGGACCACTGCCCCTCTGTACTCTCCGCTCTTTCTCCCTTCAGCCCATTGGCTCCCCGGTGCGTGTGCTCACGCCATTCGGGAAGCCAATCAATTCAAAAGATGTACCGCATTCCCTCCTTTCCTCCGCCCACCCCCCGCCCTGCGTGCCTGACCCTCGCGCCTCTTGCTGTGCCACCTGGTTACGGGCGGCAGGCCTGGACATCGTCATGCGGGCCTTCATTTCTGATGTTTCAACATTTTTTTGTTTGTAACCTTCAATTAACAAGGGTTCTTTATTCTTGATAATATAGTCATTCGGACAATGCCTTTTTCTTCCACAGTTTACTTTACTTGTAATAACCTCTGCCTCCTTTCGTTTTTAGTACAGTATACATATTCTATCATTGCCACTTTGAGGGTATAAGGCATGATTTATTGTCACCAATTTCCTGGTTTTTCCATCATGTTTATCTAAATCAGTTTGTGTCAAGTCTACAAATCCAGCAATATGTCTGACTGGAATTGCCTAAGAATTTATAACCTTAATTATTATCATTATATTTGTGATATGAAGTGTTTGCTCTATTGCAGGTTTTCTGAAACCTTTTCTGAGAATGGCACAATCAGTCTGATTTTCTAGATATCTACAGTGAATACGCAGGAGCTAAATTTGCACTTACTAGGTTTCTAATGTATGCAAATTTATTTCAAATATAGTCATTGCAGATTTCATGAAAACCAGACTGGCTCTGAGATCCGTAGGACTGGTTTGGGAAGCCCTGTTCTACTGATATGTTAGAGAATGGTATACAGTAATTCAATGCTGCAAAATGAAAATATAAACACCTCTCTTGTTGTCTTTTGCAGTCGCACACCAAAGTTGATAATTAAGTTTCCTTTTCATCATGGATGCCTGCCAATGGTACCAAACTGAAACTCTCGGTACTTGTATGTTTTTCAATATCTCAATACAGCAGACCTTGAACATTCCAATGAGGCTGCCTTTTTAGTTTTTTCCTAAAGACATTTGACATTACATTTGTTGAAAAGTTAAAAGGATATGCAAGCATTACCTGCAGTATATTTTCTAACAAAATTTTAGATTTGTATTCCACAGCTCTTCTAAATTAAACAAACAGTTATCTTGGCTCTGAAGCTGATTTTTCAGGTTCTATATTCCAAGGTTTTGTTTGTTTTTGAGTTGGCAAGCTTTATCCTTCTAAACCTATCAGTCTCTGATTTCCTCAGGATTGTGTTTTGAAATTGCTAAACTCATTCACTTGGGAAAATTATGGCCCAATTTTTCTTCACAATGACACAAGTCAATAGTTTAGGAGATTGTTGGAAAGAAAAAGAGTGCAATCATTGCCCTCATGTTCAGTTACTTATGGGACATAGATATCCCGTCACTGTTTAAAACCAAACAGAAAAGATAAAGTTGCTGGAATTTCTCTTTCCTACTTTTGTTTCACTTTAACATCTCCTTGTCTTACTGAGTCACTAGTATTTTTGGGATTACATTTCATCATTTTTAAATATATATATCACATTTGTGAGGCATTAAACAATCTACATTATTGATTAATGTTAATAGAGTTCAGCTAACTTGAATCATCCCAGAATATAAGCATTAATAACCCTGGGTAACCCAGATGCTCTCCCCATCTACTCAGACCTCACCCCCACCCAACCCCCCATTCCCTGTCCTCTAACACAACAGACCACACACTTACTTGGTAATCAAACAGGGTCGCAGCTTTATTGAACCCAACTTTGTTAACCAACCTGAGCCAATAATAATAACTCAAATCAAACAACTTCCAATGCAACCACCCAACCAGATGATGCCATTCCTCCACCAGCCATATCATTAGCAAAGTGGCGCATCATCCATCCCTGAGCCCCCCCCCCCCTTTCACCACCACCACCAAACTCGCCATATTATTAGCAAAGGCCGGCCCCTTACCTCCCAACTCCAGGCGAAGATGCCCACCGAGAACTCGGCCTCCCCCCCCCCCCCACCCAGGAGCTGCGCCCCCTTGGTTCTTCCAATCGGCCATTAGGCCCTGTTCTCACAGCACCATTGGCTCGGGATTCCACCACCCCCCCCCCCACCCAACTTCAAAAAATCAGTTGCTGCATGCAACCCTCCTAAAGGGAGGGAGGGTGGGAAGGCCAGAACCAACTGTCCTTGGCTGCCTCCGACATATTCTGGCTAGGCGGGAGCACGGAACCTTGCTCATGTCACTCCCCTCACCCAGTCAGAGGATGCCGCACCACCAATGAAATCACCCTGCTCTCTTGTGCAGGGCGATTTCAGACTGCCATGCACCCTGTCGCCGGGCAACCTTATCCTCCCCCCCCCCCCACCGCATTGGGCCTCCGCAGCGCATCGGGCCACAGGAGCCGGTGCACCTAGTTACTGGTCAGCCATCGGGACCCAGGCCCTGCAGCCTCCTCCATTTAGATCAGTAAGAGACAGTACGCTGGATCAGATCAAAGTGTGACTTTATTTGGATAGAATGACAGGGGAATGAGTCAGCATGGGTTTACAAATGTATTTGATTTTTGAAGGTATAAACACATGTGGATAAAGGCAAGCTGGTTGACATTGTCAAATGCATTCAGAAAATCCAAATAAACTAAGGGGTATATCTGGGTTGCCAGGAGTCAGGACTGACTCGAAGGCACACATTGCATTGCATTTGCATGTTTACTATGCAGCGGTAGCACCTTCCATGCAATATTGGAGACGCTGCCCCATTGAATTCAAAGGAAAATTTCTTGTGGAATTTCTCTCCGAAACTAAAGTCTGGTGGGGTAACAAGGATTCCTTTGTACCCATATATGTTGCATCTGCCTTGAATGAGGTATAAAGCATGGGTATGTGAGAACATATGGACAGTGAATAATGAAATATCTGTATCTACCTTTACTCCCTGACCTGTCTCCACCCAGGGTTGGTGCAAGGATATGAAGCACCCTAGGCAAGCCCTGAACCCTGCTGTTGACCTTGCTTCTACCCCTGCCCCCTACAATGGTGATAATGTCATTTAAATGGTAACATAGTGGTTACCTGAACTTTCAGGTCCTGTGTTGCGCTTCCCTGCTCTCTCTGACCCATGGCTTCTATCCCCTCCAATACAGACTTCCTGTTTGCCCGTGCTATGAGGCTAGTATCAGATTTTTAGTTCAGCTTTTTTGGCATGTGGTAAATGTTACTATGGCCTCTTGGTGTGTGCTAAACCTCATGCTAAGTGCCTCTTAGTAAAGATGCCCCTCAAACAGTTATGCCCACTTCCTGAGGATCCAAGGCCATCTTATATTATCAGAGCCATTTTAGAAGCTGTGTCTGTGGATGTCAACAGCATGAGGATTTCAAAGGCAGAATGAAGGCACGGAGTATGTATGTCCAAGACATTCCCAAGAACTTGGATATCCTTACCCCATCTCAGAAATGTCCTGGACATCCCAAGCCATGTCAGAAGTTATAACCTGCTGCAGGCACACATGGACAAACATCCAGAGGGTTATGGAAAAGGAGATATACTCATATTCCTATATTTTCCACATTGACATGAACACTGAAGGGAAATGAGGGCTCATGTTTTCATCTTGTGATGCCAATGGATCTCACCATATGCAAACTATCATGAGATAGACATCGTTGCCCCTAGTTTTGTAGCGGGGATATCTGTATGAATGCTGGACAGGTATTCATGTCAGGAATATCCATGTTTCTAAAATCAGGCCAAAACAAAGGTCGCTGGAGTTTTCCTGCATGTTTTGCCTTGGATGTCCCAGATTGCACTTGGACAGCCTTTATAAAATACCACTTTATATCTCCCCTTCTGGTATTCCTTCTTTTCAAATCTATCCACCTGTCTGTCCTGCCCTTAGATAAATCTTTTCTCTCTATTCCCTTTTTTTCTTCTTCCTCCTTCACATGTTTTACATAAAAACTATGCAACTAAGGGTAATCGTTCATTTTTTTTCAAGCATTTCCAATTCTTTCACTTCTTGTACACATTATTGCAGGAGCAGTTGTATCACAGATAGATATACAAGCACTATAGTATTCTCCATTTTGTTCCCCATCTCTTTACGAACCAACACAGTGACCTCAAAATTTACTCAATAATTTCGCTGAGCCTGGAAGCTGCCAACACTGAAGCTCTGGAGGAGTGCTGGACTGGAGCCCTGAAGAAAAGACTTCTATGGACCTCAACGAACTTCTGTCATCAGATGTGATAAGTATTATCATCCACATCCACATCATTTAACATTTATTTGAGCTCAAATAAACACTGAGACATTTAGCTATCTGTTTTCAACTTAAGATTTGGGAACCCCCTTTTTTTACTACTATTTCCCTTGAACCTTCTCAGATACTATTTAAAAAATTCACTACAAGGAAAATGTGCAAGCTTGTTTTATTTATTTATTTTAGGTTTTTCTATACCGTGCTCTTTAAAATCAGCTCGGTTTACAGTTAGAACAAATTTGTACAGTGCAGGCGGCGTCCGCACTGTACTTACAAGGACCAGGGTTTACAACTTGGCTAACTGTTTAAAAAAACTAACAAAACAAATGATTAAAAAAAAAGTCTAAAAAAAACAAATTCATTCACTCAAATCTCTGTTCACATTCAGTCACCATTCTTCCTTCAATCGCTCAGTTCCTCACTGTCACTCAGCAATGTAGGGGTATGTTTACTAAATAGCGGTAGTAGACTCCATGTGATATCGGAGTCACAGTCGTTTCCTAAGCATACCCCTAAGTCATGCACTACAATCTCACCTAGGCACTACTCTCTCACCCTTTCACTGTTAAGTTACCTTACACTAACGTTCCCCCTCTTTATTTGTAAATCTTTCCTATCTGAACTATCTTTAAAGCCTCTTTTATATCCCCTTTATAAAATATCTATAAACCTATTTTTCCTTTTTAAATGTGGTTTCCTTATTTCCAAAATTATTCAGCTATGCCAAGAGAAAAGTTTATATTTTCCCAAAAGAACTTCCAATTTCCTTTTATATCCCCTTTGTAATTTCTGTTAATAAACTTCTATGTTCTTCTCTAACCCACCTTTAACTACTTCTGCCGTTTTTCCTAGCCAAACTTCTTAAACATTTCTAATGATAAAAAAAAGTTTTCTTAAACCTAAAAATCTTACTGTTTTTCTTCTTTGAGATCTCTTTGTTCAGACTCTTATTTTCTCCCTGAATCTTTAATCATTTTCTGTTCAGCTTTTCCTCAAACCTGTTATTCTCAAATTGAACCCCTTAAACAACTTTGTCTTATTCTCACATCAGTCCTCTTCATTCGAACTAAATCAGAATACATTAAACTTTCCAAAATCCACTCAAATCAAGATCTCTAATTTCACATCAAGCCATGCACATCCTTCTATAATCATACCCACACACCAACTGCCACAAAAAGCCAGTCTTACTAAAATTCCATCCTCTGAGGAAAAGTGTGGCTACGCCTGATGATCTGATCAGCTAGATCCTTACAGACCCCTCTTCAGTCAGTCTATTGAAATGCATAATGCAATGCAATGTGTGCCTTTGAGTCAGTCCTGACTCCTGGCGACCCAGAAGCTCCTGGGTTTTCTTGGCAGTATCACCGGAAGTAGATTGCCAGGCCTTTCTTCCAAGGCAATGGAGGGTTAAGTGACTTGCCCAAGGCCACAAGGAGTGCTAGTGGGAATTGAACCCTGGTTGCTTGGTTACCAAGCCAGTGCTCTAACCACTAGGCTACTCCTCCATTCGAAATGCATAATACATAAATAAAATTCAGGGGGGGGGGGTTTAGTACATAAAACAACATTTTAAACATTTTTTCACAAAATTCATCTTTTGTCAGCCCTAACACTGCTCCTATGTGGTTTTTAATCCAAAAATCACTTTTAAATCTCACCTTTTGAAATGGGTCAGTTTTCTGTTTTTTTAAAGTCTTAACTTGTCAAACTAAACATTAATTCTAGGTCCTTGGACCTTCCTAATCTCTATAGCCTTTAAATTCTTTAAACCTTAAAAAAAATATGATTTTTAAAATGGGTAATAAGCCCTACCCCTCTCTTATTAATGATGCAAATTTCAGTTAAAATATATCATTTAAAATTCAAATAAACACATTTTTCAACTTGTCCGCCTCTCCTGTTTCAAACTCAACCAATAGATTAAAAAATAATAATAATTTTGTCACATTCTTTTAATGTTTAAATAGGACTACTGTCTCTTTAAGAACAACCCCATCTGATCAATGGGGCCGAGGCTCTGATGTCGCATGGAAGCCACGACCGCCGATTAGTAAATATTCCCCTAAGTATCCATGAGCCTGAAAGCTCTTGGTGGTGTTGCTTTATTTTCCTCCATCATTCTATTACTGTATAAGAATTACCTGAACACATGTCATACTTAACTTCTGTAGAATGTAAGTACCAAAATATAAAGCTGATGAAAACAAACACTTTACAGCTAGGAGCAAAAGCAGCATATGCAAAGCAGAGTCTTGCAAGAAAAACCCATAGGTAGGATCTTGACCAATCCTCAGTATCTACATAGCAGAGGAACACAGATGGCCGCTTAAGAAGAGAGATTTTAAATCTACAGGACTTGTCTGTTCAGGCGGCTGCCTGAGACAAGATTGGAGTAGCAGGACGGTGGATATGCATTATTTCAGCTAAGCATGTCTGAGGGGATGCACTTGTAGGTGTCTTTCCTTGGAGTACTTTGTAGGTAACTGAGCCTTTTTTAGAAAATTTGATTTAAAAGAGGGCCTGCTATGAGAGAGAGAGAGACCTCTCATGGCAGGCTGTCTGACAAAAAAATAACAATTGATAGAATAATCTTATTTAGATAGACAGGGTGTTCATATGGATTTATAGGACTTTCACCTTAATTTTGGAATATCTATTGGTGATTCCTTTGACCTTTATTGTGTGAGAGAACATGATTATTGGCACCCTTATAAACAATTCATACTAGATTGAACAGAAGAACCACATTCCCATTGCAGTAAAATTAGACACACCTGTGATGTGATCAATGTTCCAGCTAACCTGCGCTGGGTGCGCCGCCAACCCTGTGTCTAACGCATGCCACAGCACCCTCGCAATGTTCTCTTTAATCTGCGCCGGGTCCTCCACCGACATTCCTGCTGGTGGGGGGAGGGGCAGAGAGTTGATCGCTCTGCACCTGCACCAACCCCCGCCGGCAGGAATGTTGGCGGCGGACCCAGCGCAGGTTAGCGGGAACATTGCCTGTGATCAATCGTCAGTACTCACATGACTTAAGTCAGCCAATGAATGATGGCTCTGATGTTTAAAATGGCCACATTCACTCCATTTTCACAATGGTGAAGACAAGAAAGCTGCTTGAGACTGTTAGAAAAGCTATTATCACCAAACATCAAACTTCAAAGGGGCACAAGGCCATCTCCAAAGACAATGGGATTCCCCTGTCTACAGTTCGTAATGTTATTAAGACGTTTTCTGCTTATGGAACTGTCAAGAACCTCCCAGGACATCGTGGGAAGAGAAAAATGAATGCAAGGAAATCTTTGAAGTTTAGTGTTAACTGTTGGAAAAACACAATGTACAACAATCAAAGAGCTTAAGGCTGATCTGGAGCAATATGGAGTGGTGGTTTCAACCCACACCATACACCACGCACTAAACAAAGGAGGTCTTCATGGGTGCAGGCCAAGACAGACATAAAGAGGAGTCTGTGATTTCACTGGGTGAAATGGCTGTGTGAGGACACCGCTCCGAGTGAACCCCATCGATTTGTGGAATAAAACCCCTCAATTGAAAGAAAAAAAGACTACAGTATCAATAAAAGATCTCCGATTACGGTGAAGCAGTGAGAGGTTGAATCGGAGCTGTGTGAGAGATGCTTGATCACAGCTGAGCAGAAGGAAGTCGAATCAGAGCTATGTGGGGGATCTGTGTCTACAGCTGATCATCGGGAAGTTGAATCGGAGCTGTGTAAAAAACCACTCAAATGAAAGAAAAAAGACTTCAGTATCAATAAAAGATCTCCGATTATGGTGGAGCAGTGAGAGGTTGAATCGGAGCTATGTGGGGGATGCTCGAACACAGCTGAGCAGAAGGAAGTTCTGTGTGGGGGATCTGCGTCTACAACTGATCTCCGGGAAGTTGAATCGGAGTTGTGTAAAAATCCCTGATCGCAGCTGTGCAGCTGGAAGTTAAGTTAGCGACAATTTATTTTATTTTATTTATTTTACAGTTTTTATATACCGCGCTTTTTGGTATCAGCGCGGTTTACATATAACAAATTTTCGCATTAGAACAGTCCTTTGCTTACAATATAACAGGGTCAGTAACTTGGAATAAAACATGGGAAACTAAATACAAACTATACAAACTATACAAACTGGAGAAGGTTTAAAGCTGTGAGAAGGTTTAAAGCACTGGAGAAGGTTTCATTCTGTGAAATCGCTGATCACAGCTGAGCATCGGAGTTGAACATCAGAGCTGCTCACAGCAAAGCTTAGTAGCGAAGCTAATCACAGCACAGTTCAGCATTAGAGCTGATCACAGCACAGCTGAATATTGGAGGAGCTGGAGGCAAGCCTTGAGACAGTGGAGATAAATTAAAATAGAAGGAAAATAAATGAGAGAAGAAGCATCGGTGTTCAGGGAGATTGGAACACTGACAGCAAGTTGAAAATAAACAGTAAGGCATGGAATGGATTGAATAAACCTTTACAGGTATAGAAGTTAAAATAGTGGAGGAGAGATACAATGTAAGGAAATACTGCAGGGACCTGTATAATTTCTATGCAACATATAAATCAGCAGTGAAAGTAGTAAAGCAAAGAAAAAAAAAGGAGGAGAAGAGCTCTGCAGTATATAATGGCTACCAGAAGAAAGACAATGGATTTAAGGGAATATGGATTCCAAAGTGGTAGTACAAGTGGTAGTGAGGGTGAAAGTGAAAATAATAATATGGATAACAAAAATAAAACTGCACAACAAACGGAGGAAGGAGAAGAGTCGAGAAATAAAAATACTGGGGAATAAGGAAAAGATATCATTAAAGAAATGTCAAAATCGGAATTAAAGGAATGGTTTACAGAAATAAAGAAAGAAATACAAGCGGTTAAAACTGAGCTTGGTGTACTTATTGGGACCTTGAAAGATGAGATAATGGAGTTGACACATACAGCGGGAAAACATGAAAACAGATTACAGATCTTGGAGCAACAACAAGAGGAATATCAACAGGAGGTTAAAATTTTTTTAAAATAGACAAAAAGAGATGCAATATAAATTGGAAGACTTGGAAAACAGAACACGGAGGAATAATTTGAGGATTAGAGGAGTCCCAGAAGATAGAGAATTTCAAGACAGTATGAAAGTAGCTGTCTCTATTTGCTTGGAGATACTTCGGAAAGGTGGAGAAGATGTGGGTCCTGAGGAGATTTCCTTAGACAGAGCACATAGAGCATTGGGAGTGGCAAGAGGAAACAGAACCAGAGATATCATTATATGTTTTACTGTATATAAATTGAAAGAAAAGGTAATAACAATAACGAAACGTATGGGTGCCTTAACTTGTCATGGGCACCCTGTCTCGATTTATGAGGACTTATCCACTGGAACATTACAAAAACGAAGAGCTATGCAACCTGTAACAAAGATTTTAAGAACGAGTGAAGTCAGATACAGGTGGTTGCACCCTTTTGGACTATCATTCAATATAAAAGGGAAAATATGGAGAGTGCATATGGTAGAAGAGGCGAAAGCAGCAATGCAAGAAGTGGAGATGGAGACTGAGAAAAATAAAAATAGAATGGAACTTGTACAAACTGAAAGAGTAGTGGAACAACGTATAAATGGGGAAAAACAACAAGAAGTGTGAAAAGGTCGAAGTAAAGATAATAAAGACAGAATGAGGAGATGATTGGTGAAAGAGATTATGCAAAAGGCCAAGGGGGGAAAGTTTTACATATTATATTGATAAAAGTTGAATGTATACTAATAATAATATTTGTAAATTATTTAACGAGATTAGAGGATATGTTTAAAAATTTTGTTATGTAAATATGCATTTTTTTTTTAAGCGTTTATTTTCATTTTATAAAACATCAAACAGAACAAACAGAGAAGAAACTACCCATCCCTCCCCCCCCCCTCTCCTCTAGGACAGCCGGGGAAATCATGACAGAAGTCGGATGCATGTCAACTCCCTATTACAAGTAAATATAAGAGCAGGTATAAGTCCCATTAAGTGGGTCCACGTAACTCTTGTGAACATTTAGCAACATTAACATAATCATTTAGCAATTTCCACTTTAGTATGTGAGGGCCATGATGGAGGAGAGCCCTACGGGGCATCTGCTCGTATTTACTGTATAAACAAACCAAGTTCCACCACTCCTGCAAACCAAGATTGGCGCAGTCCTTCCAGTTACGTATAACCAGGCAGATTGCCAGGCCCACCATAAAATCCAACAAAAAGTTGCTCGCCTTTGGTAAGGAGGGAAGCCCTACTACCGATCGTAGTCCCACTACTCTCCAGCTGAGAGGCTCACTAAATTGAAGGATAGTCTGTATGCGTCCCCACACCCGCTCCCAGAAGTGCCGCAATTTTGGACACTCATAGATCATATGAGCTAACGTGCCTACTGCTTCATGACAGGTCCAACAGAGATTACTAATAGTATTGTCCCATTTGGACATCCTGTCCGGAGTGTATAGGCACCGATGTGTAAAGAGAAAAAGAGATTGGGTAATAGAAGCGGACCTGGAGACTCGGACTGACTTGCTCCAGACTATCCTCCATTTTTGAGCGGTAAGGGTGATCTGCAATTCTCGTTCCCAGGCATGCTGGACCTGAAGCGTCTTCTGATCTTCGCTTGGGCACAACATTTTATAGAAGTTGGATGCAACTCCCGGGTTATTCCCGGTCGAGTGAATGAGTTCAGATACCCCCATCTCACTCCCATCTAAACTCGGGGTGATCTGAGCACTCTCAAGACAATGTTTAAGCTGTAGCCATTGAAAGTAAAACTGAGATGGGAGAACAAACTCGCGTTGCAACTCACTAAAGGCCTTCCACCGCGTACCTAAAAATAATTGACTGGCCATCCATATTCCCCGAGAATACCATTGGCGCCAGGCGATCACGTTATTCTGAATTTTAAAGAGAGGGTTAAACCACAGCGGGAGATGACAGGGGGGACACGCTTTTGGACCCCTAACATGAATGAGGGCGGTAAACGCCGCTAGAGTGTCAACAATCATTCGTGGGCAGTGCATGCCCAGTGGAAGGCGCATGCCGGGTAGGCGGGGCAGTGGGACCGGGGCGACGAGGGCTTCCTCTATGTCCAACCAAACTGGCCGATTGTCGACAGAGGGTTCCAGCCATCGGGAACCCTGCCTTAATAGGAAAGCTCTATGGTATGAGATAAAATCCGGGAATCGGACCCCATCCCTCCCTTTGTCAAGTTTCAGTTTTTGTCTTGCTAATCGTGGCGGTTTGTTCTGCCATAAATATCGACTAAGGATGCCCTCTACCTCCCGATATGTTTGTGGGGGTAGTAGACATGGTATCATTTCTAGGATATAGTTCACCTTAGGGACAATCATCATCTTTATAGTCTCGACCCGCCCCCACCAGGATACCGTCAAAGGGGACCATCGTGTAGTCAATTCCTGCACTTTGGACACTAACGCTTTCGCATTAAAGGTTATGGTGTCTTCTAAGGGATAGCAATAATGGACCCCTAAATACTTCACCATAAGGGGTTGCCAGACAAAGGGGAAGGCACTCATATCCTCCCTATGCACCCAGTGGTTGAGTGGGAACGACACAGATTTATTCCAGTTGATTTTATAGCCAGATAGCCGAGAATAGCAGTCTATCTTCTCGAGTACTTTGGGAACCGAGGTGAGGGAGACGAAGAGCATTAGGTCATCTGCATATGCTGATAATTTAATCTCTCTCTTGGCAATGGGGACCCCGTGGATGTCCGCACATTGCCGAAGAAGGAGAGCCAGCGGTTCGAGTGCTAAATTAAAGAGCATAGGGGATAGCGGACACCCTTGACGGGTGCCCCGTTGAAGACGAAATTGACGGGATTTAATAGTATTGACACAAATGCTAGCCTCGGGTTGAGTATACATAACTTCTAAATGGCGGAGGAAGCCTGCACCAAAACCAAACCATTTGAGGGTCGCAAATAAAAAGGGCCATTCTAAGCGATCAAAAGCCTTTTCAGCATCGAGGGAAAGGCCAACTAGGGGTTGTTCCAGGGTCGCAGAGCCTGCTAGTACATGACAGAGAGTTCTAGCGTTATCCGCAGTGGACCTCCCGGCTACAAAACCACATTGGTCTGGATGAATTAACATGGGTATTTTCTCTGAAAGTCGAGTGGCCAGTATGGTTGCAAATATCTTATAATCTACGTTGAGCAGCGAGATGGGATGATAGTTAGCTGTGAGTAGGGGATCCCGCCCTTCCTTTTCAAATACCACTACATTGGCCGCCGAAAAGGCTCCAATTTGAGAGTTATCCGCTACAAGTGCGGTATAATATTGGCGTAGCTGAGGGACTAGGTCTTTGAGAAAAGTTTTATAAAATTCCGCCGGGAGGCCATCAGGACCCGCCGCGCGACCAGTAGCCACCCGTTTGATGGCCTGTTGAATCTCGTTATCAGAAAAGTGACGATCCATGTCCTCCCTGTCCTCAGCGGACAGTTGTTGCCGCTGCAAGCCGGAGACCAAGCACTCAAAATCCCTTTGTGCGAAATCACTTTCAGAGTGATACAGTTGGGCGTAGAATTCCCGAAAGAGCTCTACTATATCTGCATCATTCGTGATCGTCCCGCGCCCCTGCGGATCCCTAAGAGCCGCTACTCTTTTAGCTTCGCGCTGCCCCTTCAAGGCATTGGCAAGCAGCCTTCCCGCTCGATTGCTCTCTCTGTAGTAAATCCCTCTCTGTGCCTTAATACTTTGCGAGGCTGCTGTAGATGAGAGTAAGTTATACTGAAAACGTAGCCGCTGTAATCTGACCAGAATACAGGAGTCCGTTCTGGAAGTGAGCACCCGTTCCCCCGCCTTAATTTGTTGCTCTAATATTAACAACTGCTGTTTCCGTTGTTTCCCCAAACGGATTTGAAAGCTGGTAATGACTGCCCGTATAGCAGCTTTAAAACCTTCCCACCATGCCCATCCCGCAGTGGCTTGAGGTAAGTTAAACTGAAAATAGTCTTGGATGGCCAGCCGAATTTCTGCTCGAAACTCCTGGTTGTCCAGCAGAGTCCTGTCAAAAAACCACACCCCCTGTTTTTCCACTACCTGGTCCCCGCTTAAGGTGAATGAGATGGCAGCATGATCTGAAATATGTAGGGGGTGGATTACCGCCACCTCTACAGTAGGGACTAGTGTCTTAGATATGAGAAAGAAATCTATTCTCGATTGAGAGTGATGGGGAGGGGAGAAAAATGTAAACTCTAGCTCAGAGGGGTGCAGCAAACGCCATATGTCAACAAGGGCGAGCTCCTTAATCATGGAGGTGAGCATGTGATGGCCCTTGAGGCCACCCGAGGTCCTGGGCGGCAGCCTATCAATTAACGGATCAATGACCTGATTAAAGTCACCTCCGATGATAAGAGGAGCTCGGGCAGAAGCTTGGGCCTCCTGAGCTATGGTAGCAAAAAAGGCAGGGTCATCTATATTGGGAGCATAGAGGCACAGACAGGCCACCTCCAGGTTCCCGAACCGAATGAGAGCTCTGGACCATCTGCCTGCTGAGTCAGAGCAGGTATCGATAATGGTAGCATTCAGGGATCTCCTTACCAAAATAGCAACCCCACATTTCTTGGAAACAGCCGGAGAGTAGGCGGCCACCATGTAAGGCTTTATACCAAGTTTCAGGGTTTCCTTTTGATTTAAGTGAGTTTCTTGTAACAGCACCAGATCAGCTTTTTCATGACACAGATAATTAAGGATTTTTTTCCTTTTGATCGGGTTGTTTATCCCTTTTACATTCAGTGACAAAACCTTACATGGGGCCATTTATACAGAATAAGATACTTCGAATGGGCGAATGGTATTGAAATTACATGCTCTCTACAAGAATACGCCATCATACAATACAATGGTACAGTCATATCACACATGCATACATCCCATCGTGCTGAATAATCCCCAGTGTGCCCTAGAGGAGAAGTAAACCCCAAACAGACTATGGTGAGCTTGTGCCAGAGGGAGAGGCCCGAGAGAGCCATTTTGCAAACCGCAGTTATCGGCTCTGCCTTCGGATGCCTAACAGCCCTCAGGTACTGGATCAATTTGTGCGAGTAACCCAAAACCAGGGCACAGTCATACCCAGGGTCGCTGGAGCCCTGGTACAGGTATCGCACCGTGGCAGGGCAATGGAGTTCTCAGTTATATAGTGAGCTGCCACCAGGGATTTCAGCGCATCTGGTCGGCCTCCTTTGCCTCCAAGTAGATGGCTAGGGCTTCCGGATCATCAAATGTCCTGGTCAGATTATGCAGCGTTACTCGTAACTTAGCTGGATACATAAGGCCATACCGAGCTTGCAGTTGTTGTAGCCGCGGCCGAAATTCCAAGAAGCGTTTTCTGCGCTCTACCGTTGGCTTGGCTAGGTCCGGGTAAAAGGAGACTCTGTGGCCCTCGAATTCCATAGGACCCCTCGTGCGTGCCGCACTCAATATCTGCTCCACATGTTGGTAGCGGAGGAGCCGGAAGATAATTGGCCTCGGGGTCTTGCGATTGAGTGGCAGGCTTGTGGGGACTCTGTGCGCTCGATCTATCTCTAGGTCCCGTTCAAAAGTGATTTTGAGCAGCGAGGGAAGCAACTTACAAAGGAAGGCTTTCATATCAGTATTTTCAGCTCCCTCAGGGACACCGACGATCCGCACGTTGTTTCTGCGGGACCGGTTGTTTCCTTCTTCTACTTCTCTTTGTAGCGCCCGTAGCTGCCGCTCAACTTTATCCAGTTTCGCTAAGCGAGTCTCGTGTGCATTAAGGATCCCTTCCATTTTATCTTGTCGCAGAGAGATCCCTTCAAATTTTTCTTGCAGCATGGCCAGATCTTCTCGTACTGCCCGGAGTGATTCCCCGTTTGTTTGCACAAGCTCTTTTACGCCCCGTATTTCAGCCAGGATTTCTGGAAGTCCCTCAGGCCCTTCTCGAGGCGCCGCCATCTTTTGGGGGGACGGGGGCTCAGTCTTTGAGCGTTTGCCGTGTGCATTGATCGGAGTCCCATAGTCCAGACGCACCGGTTTGGGTCCCGCCATCCTGCTAGCCACCCGTGACAGATTTGGTAAAGTAAGTCAGGGGTTTAGTGCGGTTTTATTCAGGATTCCTAGTAGGCCTCTCAGGAGCCTCAGCGCTATGCGACTTTCCCGCTGGACATCAGGCTCCGCCCCCCCCCCCCCCCGTAAATATGCAATTTTAGGATTAGAAGGGGAGATGGAAAGAAAGAAAAATGGGAAGGTTCTGAGGGGCTTGGGGTAAATTATGGAAGTGATTGAAGGAAGAAGTAGTGGAGGGAGGTTAAGCAGGTGGGGGGAGCAGGAGACACGCTACTCTACTTCTGATTAAGGAAGGAAAGGAAAGGGATGGGGGAGAGGGAAGGGTAGAAGAGGGGGGAGGGAGGGGTTGGTTTCCGGGGGAAGGGAGGGATCAGATATTGGAAGATATAGGACAAGAAATTGGAGGTGGTGGTGGAAAGATTCAAAAATTGGGAATGACTACTATCAATGCCAAAGGATTGCAGACATGGCAGAAAAGAAGACTGTTAGAAAGGGAGGGTAGAAAATTAAATGCTAACATTTTGTGCGTACGAGAAACTCATTTACGAGTAGGACAAGAGTACTTATTACAATCAAAAAGGTATCCCAGGGTAGAGTTAGCAGGGCAGAGGAAGAATCCTAGGAGGGGGGAGTACGGATTTTGGTGGGAGAAGCCTATAATAAATGTGCAATGGAAGAAAGGAGAGGGAAAGATGGGAGATGGGTAAGAGTGAAATTGTGATTACGAGAGGAAGAGTTATGTATAATAAGTATGTATGGTTCGAATGAGGGTCATGGGGAAAAATTTGGCAGAATGACTCAGGAATTGGAGAAGTTAGGGGATGTTCAGTTGATATTGGGGGGGGGGGATTTTAATTTAATGATTAATCCAAGGCTAGATAACAGTGAGGGGCAGGGGAGTGGTGGGAAGAAAGCCAGAGACGATATGAGGCGGATGCAGGAAAGATTAGGAGTCATAGACCTTTGGAGAGTTAGAAACCCAGGGAAGCGTAAATACACATTCTACTCACAGGTACATGGTACAAATAGTAGATTGGATATGATTTTGGGAGGGGGTAAATGGGCATCCAAAATACAGGAGGTTGAAATAAAGGAAATAACATGGACTGATCATGCTCCAGTAAATGTGATTTTCAAATTAGGAGTAGAGGAGGACGGGCTTAAATTTTGGAAATTGAATGATTCTTTGCTAGATGAGGGTATTGTGGGAGACGTAAGAGCTGTAACCGAGGCACTCCGGACTCAGTGCTCGACCCCTCCCCCCACCCCCCCTTCTCAGCCCCTCATACTCTTCCTCTACTGCCCCATCCATACAATAACATAGACAACAACTGTTGGAAATTCAAAACCGGTCACAGCTTTAATTAACCTTTAACATCATAACATTCAATTAAAAACATAAACATCATTTTTGCGGATCCTGGCCTCACCCGCCATGTGATTAGCAAGGCGAGCCTATACACCGCAACCGCCGTGAACAGGCCCACGGCTAACTTAACTCCCCGCCCCTTTCTTCCCAGCTTCACCATATGATTAGCAAAAGCCCAACAGGGGCTGACCGGGCGGGGGTCCCACACCCCCGCCCAAGTATCACCACTGGCTCCGGACCCCGGACCCTCTGGGTTCCCGCTATCCCCCCCCCCCACTGCAACAACCCTTTCTTAATGCAAACATGTATTCTTGAGGGGTGGGAAGGGTGGGGTACCAGCCGCGACCCAGCTCTACAGGCTGTCGGTCGCGTACTGCCGCCTCCTCCCCCATACCCCCCCACGCTCCTCGACCTTGCCCGCCTCGCAGGAGCCCCCATTGGTTCCTGCGATCTTCTCTCACGTCACAGGACCAATGAATTTAAAGGACTCCACCCACCCCCGCGGCGTGCGTGTGCGTCTCCATGCCTTCCCCCTCTACGGGGTCTCGCTCTTGCCACCAGCCCGGTTACCGCGGCCCACGGGAACTGCGCCCCACAGCCGCCCATATATTAAAGAATATCTGACTTTTAATGAAATAGGAGAGGTAAAATTACATATGGTATGGGATTGGTTAAAAGCCGTCATATGGGGGAAATTGATAAAAATAGCAAGAATGCATAAGAAGGAAAAACAGAGAGAGGAAGGAGAATTATTAGGACAAATAAAAAAATTGGAGACACAACATCACCAAAATAAGGATAAAAGAGTAATGGCTAAATTGATAAAAGTGAGAGCAGAGCTTAATCAACTGAGGGGGAAGGAAATTGCATTTCAACTTAATGTATTAAAGCAAAAATATTTCAAAGAAGGATAAAGCGGGTAAGATATTGGCAAGTAGGATGAGAGCACATCGGCAAGCAGCTTATATTGAAGGAATTTGAGATTATAAGGGGAAGATGGTATATGGTACAAAATAAGTTAGTCAAGTGTTTCGTGAATATTATAGGAAGCTCTATCAAAGTGAGCTGCAACAGGGATCGGAGGAGATAAGAAAGTATTTGCAGGAAAGTGGGTTAAGAAAGAGCTCTGGAAGATAGAGAGAAAATAGGGGAAGCAATAACAGAAGGAGAGGTGAAGGTTGCTATTAAGTATATGAAGTTGGGGAAGGCCCCAGGATTAGATGGGTACACAGCACAATTCTATAAAAAAATGACAAAACTGATTACACCAATTTTGACGAAGGTATTTAATAAGGTATTAGAGGGGGAAGGTATTCCGCTGATGATGAGGGAAGCGGGCGTTAAGGTATTGCCAAAAACAGGTAAAGATAAAGGTGTGTGTGTGGCTCATATTGACCTATCTCTTTGATAAATTTGGATGCTAAAATACTAGCGAAGGTGTTGGCTAATCGAATTCAAGAGATCCTACCAAAGATCATTCATAAAGATCAGATGGGGTTTGTAAAGGGGAGACATGGATGTGACAATATCAGGAAGGTGATGAATATAACATGGCATCTCCAGAATACTGGGGAGCAAGAGATGTTAGTTATGGTAGCTGCAGAAAAGGTATTTGACAGAGTTGAATGGCCATATATGTTTTATGCTTTGGAAGAAATGGGTTTTGGGGATAATTATATAAAGTGGATAAAGGCGTTATATGCACAACCGAAGGCACGTATTAGAATAAATGGGGGATATTCTGAGCAGTTTAATTTAGAGCGGGGGACGAGACAGCGATGTCCCTTATCACCTCTCCTGTTTGCATTGACAATTGAACTGTTGGCAGAAGTGATTAGAAAGAATGAGGATGTTAAAGGAGTAGTTGTAGGAGAGAAGGAAGAGAAAATAGCGCTTTTTGCAGATGATGTTATATTTTCATTGACACAACCTCTAACTACTATGCCAGTCTTGATGAGTCTTATAAAAGAATTTAGTGGAGTAGCCGGATATACAATTAATTCTAATAAAACCAAAGTTTTGGGGTATAATTTGAAAGGAGACCTAGAGAAAGATTGAAAAGACAGCAATTTAGATACTTGAGGATACAATTGGGAAAACCATTAAATCAGATTAAGCAATGGAATTATAAGATGTTGATAGAATTCATTAGAGTAGATTTAGGGAGGTGGGCGGGGGATAAGGTTGTCTTGGTTAGGTCGAATAGCGGCCGTGAAGATGAATATATTGCCAAGACTGTTGTTCATATTCACATCCTTACCATGTAGAGAATCCAGAAAGGAGCTAGGGAAGATACAGAACATGATTATGCAATTTATTTGGGAAGGAAAGCGTCCCAAGGTAGCAAGGGAGAAGCTATATCAAGTAAGAGAGGAAGGAGGGTTGGGAGCACCATGTTTGATGAAATATTTTGAAGCAGCACAATTGAGAGCCTTTTTTGACTGGCGGGGAGGGGTAGAGGTTTTAAGCTGGGTACAAATGGATGCAGGGGGAGAAGAGCAAAAGGAGAGGAGAATTTGGGATCCAGGGGGATGGAGAGAGTGTATAGGGCATGAAAATCCATTTTGGGAGCTTATGTTCCAAGTTTGGAGAAAGTGGAAAGGGTTTCTTTTGAGGGGAGGGGGGGTATTCAGGATGTACACTTATTGGTGTAATAGGAAATAAGAGGCTGGGGTGAATGTTAAGGTAATTTGGAGAGAAAAAGGGCTAGATCGATTAGGACAATGGATGCGGAAAGAAAGGGGAATTTAAAAATTTGAAGAGTTACAACATGAATATAAATTAGAGAAAAAGGATCAATATGCATATATACAAATGTGGTATTTTTTAAATTCTAAAGAGGTAAAAGCGGGTAAGGAAAGTGAACCTACAAAATTTGAAGAGATGATGGAGAAACAGTGGACAAAGAAAGGAGTAATTTCAAAGCTTTATAACATGCTCTTACAAAAGGGGAGAGAAAAAATGAAAAGGCAACAGAGGTGGGAAGAGGATATTTCAGGAGTTTGGAATGATGAGGGTTGGGTGCACATATATGTACGAACACACCAGTTGGCCAGAGGTACCCCTATGCTTGAAAATGGTTTAAAGGTGAGGTTTAGGATGTATTGGACACCAATGAAAATACAGGCAATATTTCCTGAAAGTCCAAGTGAATGCTGGAAGAAATGTGGTGGGAGAGGGGATCTGATGCATATGATGTGGCAATGTCCAATAGTGAAGGATTATTGGGGGAAGATAGGATGTTTATGTGAAGAAATTACGGGAATATTAATAGAATTAACGCCAGCAATGGTATTGCTCAATGAGGGGGAGGTAGAAGGGGAAGGAGATTAAGGGAGGTTTATTGGGTATGTTATTCTGGCAACACGTATGAGTCTCTTACGAAGGTGGAAAAATGTTGATGTACCTGCACTAAAGGAAGTGGTGTGTATACTACAGACCAAACTGTACCACACCGTATCTTGCGTAGAACTGATTAATGCTCTGTACTGTTCTAACTAATGTACTGTTCTAACTAGATTATAAGCTCCGATGAGCATGACTCTGATGGGCACTTTTTCAGCAGTAAGCAGCAGCAGAGAGACGAAATGTGCCCCTTAAGTCTTCGCACCAGCACACTAAGCAGGTCTCGTCTCTCTGGGAGGGACCAGACCTGCTTAGCGTGCCGGCGACTTTCAGATCGGGTGTGCGCCCCTCTCCCACACCCCCATAAAGTGTCTAAATGGAGGTGCGGGAGGAGGGGCACGCACCCGATGTGCAAGTCGCACAGGGCACATTTCAGTCTCGGTACGGCCCTGCCTCCAAGATTCTGAGATGATGAGATAGGAAGGCTGATACGATTAGCAGAGAAAGGAAGAAGGGGATAGATGTGTTTATAGGGAATAATAAAAAGCTCTATCTTGGGCCTGTTCAGTTTTAGATGGTGATGAGATTTGGGCCTGGATTCCAGATGAAATTTCTGGTGCAAAAAGGTAATCTAGGAGTCATCAGTGTAAAGATAGCACCAAAAACTATGGGAAGAGATCAGAGCATCAAAGGAACAAGTAAAGAGAGAAGAGAAGACATGCCAAGATAGAGCCCTGAGGTATACCAGCTGATAGTGGGATAACAGTGGAAGAGAATCCAACAGAGAATACATTAAGGCGGTTATTTTAGGAGCCCTATTCATACTTTGGTTGTCTGAAAATGGTTATGGAGATGTCCAAAACATAAAGACATCCACAGAGCCATTTTAGAAGCCAGATCTGTGGATGTCCCCAGGGCAAGGATGTCCAAGTTTGAACAGAGTTATGGAGAAGGCATGTCTGGGGTGTTCCCAGTGCTTGAATATCCTCACTCAATGTCAGAAATGCCCTGGCTACCTCTTGTAGGTTAGCTGTGCAGCACTGTGTGCGTGGCGCTTATAAGTGCTGAATAGTAGTAGTAGTAGTGTAAGTTTATTTATTTATTTAGACAGTTTTGTATACCGCCTTATCCTTCAATCAAAGCGGTCACCACACAATTGGGGGATACATTTAACACACAGGGATATGAGACACATACACTAATACTTACAGGGAACATGGGCAATGGAGGGTTAAGTGGCTTGCCCAAGACCACAAGGAGCATCTGTGGGACTAGAAACCCCAGTCCTTCCAGCCCAAGGTTGCTGTCCTCTAGTGGGATTTGAACCCCCGACCTTCCGGCCTGAAGTACCTTGCCCCAACCACTAGGCTACTCCTCCCTCAGTTGGAACAGCTGTGGGGGTTGATTGCTAATTTTAAGAAACGGGGTTATCCGTCTAATATATTGAAACAAGCATATACAAGAGCAAAATATAATAATAGGAATCTACTATTGGAACCGAAAAGAAAGACGATTGAAGAACATGACTCGGTAAACATTAATTTAATAACTCGGTATTCCCCATTGAAAAAACACACAAAGATATTAAAAGTAATACTAGGACTGGAGAACAAGAAAATACAGTGTGTTTGGACACAAAACCGGAATTTAAAAGAATACCTTAGTCCGGCAGTTTTAAGACCTTTAAGTACAACCATTGAAGACATAACAGGACACAGGAAGTGTAGAAACTGTACGATTTGTGAGATCACATGGGAGATAGATGTTTTTGAATATAACGCAAAAAAGTATAAGCTACAGAAACGAACAACATGCAATTCCACAAATGTGGTTTATATTATTCAATGCCCATGTGGTTTGATTTATGTTGGGAAAACAAATCGTCAGTTTAAGATAAGAATGGGAGAACATCGTAGTATAAAATGTAAGAGAAAAAAAACACCATTGGTGCAGCATTGTCTACAGAAAGGCCATGGTTATGAGCAATTAAAATGTTTTTGTATAGACCAATTAGAAGGAGGGTTTGGGGGGGTAGATCATTGGACCAATCCCTGCTAATAAAAGAACAGAAATGGATATACATTTTGAATTCAGTGGAACCGGAAGGTCTCAACAATACCATAGAATGGTCAGTCAATATATAACAAAGGTGGTTTCCGATGTAGTAGAAGATGCAAATCGATCGGGTTCATAAGGGATAGTTAAAAAGAAGTGCTTTTTTGGAAAGATTATAATAATGAGGTGGAACCGTTAGGAGGTTAGTTAGGTTATTAGTTAAGTTTCATGAATAGCGATAGGCCAGAATGTTGAAGATGACATCATTAGTGGGGCCGCAAATACGATCACCAATCAAAGGGAAGGAAGAGGATTTAAAGGGGTTAGGTAGTCCCTGAATCGCATTCGCGGCATTTCTCTGAAGTGTTTGTAGAAAAACTTTTAAATGGTATTATTCACACAGAGAAGATATCAGACGTGTGCAGCATAAAAGTAGGTATTGTTTCAAGCTAAGATCGGTACATGAAACTGAGTAGAAGTTTTTAACTGCTTTGGCTTATTGGACTGTGTCTTATTTTGTGATAGTGAGACAAAGAAGAGAATAAATTCCCTGAAGAAACAGAAGAAGTGAAACGCGACTGTGGCGCCTAAGATAGGCGTTGGGATCCGTGAGCCATTATATTGTTAAAGTTTATCCTTAATTTTAAGATGTTTGAACAGTGACTCGTATCAAGGAGGGTTACTAACAAGTCCCTGAAGAGATTGTTTCACAAGTTTGTGATCACTTTTTTAGAGATCGACAATCGAGAAGTTGGATAAACTTGTAGAATAGGCTTAGATACAAGAAATTTAGTCTCAGTAGATAATACATAGGAGGTCATTGATGCAAAATAAGCACAAAAACTGGAAGGATATTAAATCCAGAAAAATTATGCTTTGATGTCTGAGACCTCAGATAAGATAAGATAGAATTATCAAACCCCGAGTAATGAGGTTCTACTTTTTATAACCGAGTATATACAACAAATGAGACAGACATATTAGCTCAGGAAGAAGACCACTGGTTACTGTATAATATACTCTTGGAACAACCTCTCTCTTCCTCTTCTTTGGTGCCGCTGCTTGTCCCATCTGGCCTCCATTATTTGCTTGTACCACAATTTCTGCACCTACTCTTCCCAAGTGATCAAACTAGACAGACTGCAAGCTCTATTTTATGAGTCTTTACAATACTACTTGATGTGTAATCCAATACTGCTTTTGGAATTCAGAAGACATGTAACCCCCGGATACTCTAGTTGTCACAACACTCAAGCTTCTGTGTTCCCATATATCACAGCTAGCAATTCTGACAAACTTAGAGCTAAGCAAGCATAAAGCATCTGCAAGGTATAAGTACTACTTTGTCTTGCCAGCTGTGTCCCAAGTCCCTGCCACTTTGTTGACCTCCTTCCACACTTTCCCTCTAAGACTAGGCAGCCATCAAATACCTTCACAAACTTGAAAAAAAAAAACCAGCACATTTTTTTCTTCAGGTGTGCTTTGCTGTGTCACTGTGTTCTGTGGCTGAACTCCCCCCCCCCCCTTTTTCCCCCCACTGCTTCTAAACTGCAATTTTTGGCAGAATTACTGGAGCCCCAGCAACCCTTCTCTCCCTCTCTGAAAGTCTGAGATATGATAGTTCTCTCCAGCTTGATGCTAGACTCTGCCTTGCAGACCAACTGTGACACTAGATAAATCATGCAAGAATAGGTTTATTTGACTGCTTGCCAAAGAGTTCCAAGCATGATTGGCTAAAGTGCCTTATGCTTCTGGCTTGTCGCCCCCCCCCCCCCCCGTGTTGTTCCAGCATGCCTGATAAATGCTGATTCATGCAGAAATGCAGTCTCGTGGAATCAGTTTGCAGTAAAACTAATCAGATATGCTACCATTTGTCACATTTTACTATTAGTTGAAAATTGAATGCACATCCCTTGTAGAGATCAGCACACTAGATAGGTTGTATAGTCTTTATCTGCCAACATTTTCTATGTTTCTATATTTGTAATAAGAACTGATTTTATTGTACCCTCAAAGAATCCTAATTATCTGAATTCCCCCCCCCCAAAGGCCCGATATTCGAAGGGCATTTACACAATTTACAACCCAGTAAACCATGTAAATGCCCTAAATCGGGCTATTTAATGTCACTTACATGGTTAATGCCATTGAATATCCCCTTCAAAGCCTGCTACACCCTCCAATGCTCTGCGGTTAGCATCGGGGCATGCTGCAGTCATTCTGAGATGGTACGGAAGCAGAGATTGACAATAACTGTGCAGCGGGAATATTGCACTGCTATCCAGTTACCGATCTGCGGCTAAAACTAGGTCAGCTTTAGGCTCACCTAGTTTTAACCATGGATGCTAACCATGTAGCTCCAGGGCACTGCAGTGACACTGGATGTTCCATGTAATCGCTGCGGCATGGAATATCCGGTGTTAAGTGTTGGCGGATAGGGCTATGCACCATAGCGGTGCATAGCCTGCCCAGTTGAATATCGGGCCCTAAGTTAATCATTTCAGAAACCCCAAATATAATATTTGACATATTGTTCATATTGTTCATATTGTTCAACTCAACCATGTTACAGGACTTTTGCGTCATGCATGTAACCTATCTCATGTATATAATTCATGTATATAGTTCATCCCCCCCCTGTTATCCAAGTTCATACCCTTGTTCTATGTAAAACCAAACAGAATGTGTGTTTTGGTCATTTTGTTATACTGTAAACCGCGCTGATGCCGAATAGTGCGGTATATAAGCAACTGTAATAAATAAATTTGAAGTTTTAACTGACTAAAGTTGAACCATACCCTGTTCTTCAAGTTCCTTTGTCTGAATGAAAGCATCAACTATACACTGTTCAATTTGAATATGTTTTCCCTTTCATAAAGATAATTAATTGAGACTTAATAAGTCAAAAGGTTGCATGCTTTATTCATATTAAGTCCTTTGATTCTTGCTGCACTTTGAAATTTAAATTCCTTTTAGGATATTTAATTTTCCTTTTCCCTGAAGTGAATGCCAAACCCTGAAAAAATAAAATTACTTAACATCTGAAAAAATTATTGCTTATAAGTAATCTGTAAATGCAAACATTTCTGTATTTGCACATAGGTAATTATTTCACAGTTTTATCTAATTTGTTTTTCTGCTTAACAGCTAAAGCTCCCTTATGATAAAGTGTATTATCAATAAGCCCTAGAACTTTGCACGACCATG
Organism: Ichthyophis bannanicus; assembly: GCA_033557465.1. Classification (NCBI taxonomy): domain Eukaryota; kingdom Metazoa; phylum Chordata; class Amphibia; order Gymnophiona; family Ichthyophiidae; genus Ichthyophis; species Ichthyophis bannanicus. Next base: position 1,213,718,687 of record CM066033.1, on the reverse strand, counting down.
TGAAGACCACCCTTTTATTCTCCATAATGGCAGTGTAAATATTCCCATTCTTCTGCTTTTACAACATCATTTTTTACTAGCACTATTTGCCCCACAGTCTTTTTGGAAATGTGTACTGTGAAAATTCTGTAAAATTAATCAGGATAATTAAAGCATAATGCAATGTATTTTTGCAAGGATATACTGAATGTATTGTTATCTATATATATTGTACAAATACTGTACATTTTTACTCAGCATAAAATGTAATATAGTGTATTTTTTCAAAGATTTGCTGGATATATTGTAATGCATACTCTGGTATCCATGTTCTGTGATTTGAAATACATTATAGTCAAAGTCAGTATCTATTAATTATCATTTCTACAGTTCTAGAAACTTATAAAAGCCAAGAAGAAATATTTTCTTTTGATATACTCATGGTTTTTCATTTTCAAGATTATTTGCTTAATAACCAAAAAGGCAAATTGCTAGGAAATTGAAGAGTTGAAGAACCAGGATGTCTCCACTTTGACAAAAAGAGTTATCATAAAGCAAGGGAGGACAATGGGTGGAGAAAGAATTATCTAGAAGAAAGCAGGTATGAGTTCACATTCCAACCAATTTTAAATGGATGATTTATCAATACACCAATAAAAGTGAAGCTAGCTGTTGCATAGGATGTCTGGGTCAGAAAAAGGGCATCCAAAATGAGATATTCAAGATTTTCCAATTATTTTACAAAAGGCTCACCGAACACAGAACCTTTTGTAAAATGTGCACAAGGACATGCGCCATACATGTGCATTTTTGGGCACATCCAGTGGTAAAAGACATTTTACAAAAAATCACAAGCAAAAAGGAGTTGCTTCATTTTGGAGTGTTTCATATGCATTTGCTGGCACTGTAGTTAGAGCACTGGCTTGGTAACCAAGAGACCAGGGTCTGATTCCCACTAGCACTCCTTCTGGCCTTGGGCAAGTCTCTTAACCCTCCATTGCCTCAGAAGAAAGCCCTGGCAATCTACTTCCGGTCATACTGCCAAGAAAACCCAGGAGCTCCTGAGTCGCCAGGAGTTGGCAGACTCAAACGCACACATTGCATTTTTACAGTACACATGTAGATGCAAATATTGTAGATTAGACGTCTACGTACTAGAGTTTGTAAAACATCACTTACAAGAAAAGCCAGCTAATAAAGCTGAACATCACACTTTGAATTTTTGTTCTTATATTTGGCTTTTTTTTAAATATAGTTTTAAGGCCTTAAGTTTAAGCATAGAAACAGAGAAAAATGACGACAGAAAAAGACCACATGGCCTATCTAGTTTGTCCTTCCATATCAACAACTACAACAGTCCCCTTTTCCCCCCTCATGCATTCCTCAAAATCCCAGGGCTAAATAAAGCATTTGCTTATACTTATGCATGATTTTGAAGAGGTGTAAATGCCAACAGGAGAATATTTTCAAATACACTTGGATTCCCTTTCTAAAATGGGAAGCACATGGATATTTGAAGAGTCTACCCGCACCATCCCCACATTACATCCCCATTGAAATCTGTATGTGCTGCATATATATACATAGAAGAAGCAGCTTTTCTGAAACCACTACACGTGTATACCCCTTTACACATATAAATTTGCTTTTTACATTTTTTTTATTTTTTATTTTTTATTTTATTTATTTAACATTTCTTATATACCGCCTTTCATGATATCAAGGCGGTTTACATTGAACAAACTGAAATTACAATGAACAGGGCATTATAACTTGGAGATAACTATTTTACAGGGAACATGGGCTATGGAGGGTTAAGTGGCTTGCCCAAGACCACAAGGAGCACCTGTGGGACTAGAAACCCCAGTCCTTCCGGCCCAAGGTTGCTGTCCTCTAGTGGGATTTGAACCCCTGACCTTCCAGCCTGAAGTACCTTGCCCCAACCACTAGGCCACTCCTCCACTCCGTGTACATGTCAGCTTTCTTCTAAAATGACTACTTAAAAGGGCTATAAAAAATGCAGGGCCCAATTTTCGAAGGCATTTAGATGGGTAACTGCCCTAGTTACCCATGTAAATACCATATCTGGGATTTTCGAAGGGCACGTACATGGGTAGTGCCCTTCGAAAATCACGGATATGTCCCTAAGGCACCCAGATGCTATGCGGTTAGAATCAGCGCATGTTAGGGGCGTTCCATGGTGAAACGGGGGCAGAGGAAAGGACTGACTGGGTAGCATCGATTTTTGATGCTACCTGCTTTAGCACTCTGTATCTTAAAGATAGGCAAGGTTTTTCCTCGCCTTTCAGGTGCAGGGGCTAAGTGGGTAGCATCAAAAATCGGTGCTACCCGGCTAGCTTCTGCAACTTCCAGGGTGTGTGGTGAGACCTGGATTTTCAATGCCGAGGCCGCATATGACCCCGGCATTGAAAATCCGAGTTAGACAGAAGGGGGGCGGACTATATGCCGATGCGGCGCATAGCGCCGCCGAGTTGAAAATCAGGCCTGTAGATTATAAATTTCATATGCATTAAAATGATTGCATTAATATTTCTGACAATAGAAAAATTGATCATTTTGGTGGATAGTTAGTGATAATGGTGACTGTACAAAATACTGGTCCTCAAACTAATTTGCCATTCTTTTCCATTTCTGGTTTTAGCTAAGTTTTTGTAAACTTTCTTGTTGCCTTGACAATGAAAAGTGATATATTATGTTAAAGTAAACATACGTAGAAATGTAAACATACACTTCTTACACTGCCCCTACATTAGCAACTAATCTTGCAGTAAGTTTCTCTTTTAGTTATCTATCATGCTGCAGACATGATCATAAAAAGATATTCTTATGGTCTAATTTGCAGCTGGCATAATAAGCAGCATAAGGTAAATGTCAGCTATAGTGTTTAACTTATTCTATATATTGAGAGCCAGTATTTGAATATCTGGAGTGTGTAGTCACCCCATTCGCATTTGATTTAGTTTGGGGTCATTTTAAAGGTTTTAGTTATGATTTGGACATCTGAAGATGTGCACGTGGGCATCTAAATCACGGGGACTTACCCGGAACCATTTTATAAATGACTTTGAACGATGTCCTCTATACAGGGATGTCCAAGAAGGCAGGAGACATGGTGGAGGCGTGTCTGGGGCAGTGCAATGAACTTAGTTGTCCATGCTCAATTTTAGAAACATTTGCGAGCCCTGTCTATTTTAGACCCATTCCAGGCATGAATAGGCATCAGGGAAGTGCTTGTTTCGGCTGCAAAACAACCAGAGCCATGGAGAGTTAAGTGACTAGCCTAAGATCATAAGCAGCAGCACTGAGTTTTTAACCCTGCCCACCCTGGTCCTAACCCACTACTCTAACCATTAGGCTATTAGACATCATGGTTCTGAAATGCCATTCTGGGGACATCTATTAGACGCCCGCATAGATGTCCATATCGGGCATGTCTACATTCCTAAAATCATGCCTGGACTTACACGTGCCTGCTTTTTTTTTTCAGATGTTTTGGCTTGGACGTCCCAGATTGCACTTGGATGTCCTTTGTAAAATGTGCCTTCACATGAATGTTTTTCTAGATAATGGCTGAATATAGCATCTACCACAACACAATCCAATAAAATTAGGGAAAACACAAGGCTGAAACCATTTCATGTGTCGGAGTATGTCAGCCCAGTGTCAGGGAAGCATCCCTCAGACACCACTTTGACCACTCACTTTATTATAAATAATTTTTTGTTTAAAAATGTGCAAAAGTGCAAAAATAGAGCAATGAACTTAGCTTCTTAAATAGAGCACCGCCGAAGTGCCTTCATCAGTTAGATTGACAACATGGTCCACGTTTCGGGGTTATAGCAATTCTAACCCTGCTTCAGGGACCAGACTAAGGCGCTGGCTGAGCTTTGAACTCTGGATGTGATAGTACGGCGGGCGGATAAGGGGGGCGCCACGGTGTTGCTCTCCCCGGCCCAATATCAACGTCAAGCGGAGGTTCATCTACAGGATTGCACTAATTACATTGTTCTCCCGATGAACCCTACTGTGGCTTTACAAGCTCAGATTTCAACTTTAGTGTCAAATGCGTTCCTGAGCAATTGGATAACTAGGAATGAGAGGAGTTTTTTGCTCAAACAGCACCCCAAGACGCCGATTTTTTACCTAGTTCCTAAAGTGCATAAATCCCTTATTGATCCACCGGGACACCCGATTGTGTCCTGTAGGGATTCTGTACTCAAACCTCTGTCTCAATTTTGTGACATATTCTTGCAACCTGCAGCCTCACGGGTTCCATCATACCTCAGGGATACGAGTGATTTCTTGATGCAATTACAATCTTGCCAGGCGATGAATACTTACCATTTCCTTGTATCCTTGGACTTCAGTCCCTTTATACAAATATTGATCAAGGGGAGATGTTGCGATGTTTGTCTGATTACCCTCTGACTTTGCCTGATCGAATACCTCGGTCGTTCCTGTTATCATTGCTGGAGCTTGTACTGGACCAGAATTTCTTCTTATTCCAGGGTGTTTACTATCGACAAATACATGGTATCGCCATGGGGGCCACTGTGGCACCATCTTTGGCCACTATCTACATGGCAGTTTTTGAACAGCTCTATGTGTATTCAGATCCAGCATTTGCTCAAGTAGCCTTCTGGAGGCGTTTTCTTGATGATATTTTTTTCTTGTGGAGTGGCGCTCGGTCTGATCTTGAACAATTTTTGGTTCGATTGAATTCTCACATGCCTCGGATACAATTTACGGCACAGATTTCAGCCACGACTTTACAATTTTTAGATGTTCAGGTTATTCACACACCTATGGGTTTTCAGACTACCTTGTACAGGAAATCAGTGCAACGAAATACTCTTTTGAGTTATCAGAGTTTCCATCCAAGGGCTCTAAAACAAGGTCTTCCATATGGGCAATTCTTAAGGCTACGCCGAAACTGCTCGACTCTGATGGAATTCAAGAAGCATGCCCGTGAGCTTATGTCCCGATTGCTTCAGCGGGGGTATCCCTCCCAGGTGATATCACGGGCATATAAGAGGGCGCGCTTAACGCATCCGGAATGGTATACTTCCTCTTCAACATCTTCAAATTTAGTCTCTGACCCCTCTGTAATCACAGGAGTTTTACCATACACCCGACAAATCACAGCAGTTACAAAATTATTGCACCAATTTTGGCCTCTAGTTGGTGTACATGCTTGTTTTCGAGATTGTACCCTGCGGATAGCCTATTCTCGATCTGCTAACCTTAGAGACAAAGTCATGTCTACTGTTTCTGAAATGGATCGCCCTTTACGGTTTCACGGGGATTGTGGTCATGAAGCATGTGGACGATGCTCATATTGCTCTACCACTATTGGGGGCTCTGAATGGACCGATTGTCACACATCCCGGACCTACACTACTCGTTGGCATACCGACTGTTTTACGGATTTCGTAGTTTACCTGGTGATCTGCCCCTGCTCTTTGTACTATGTAGGTCGGACAAAATGAGCTGTGAAACTTACCAAGACTCTCTCTGCCCCAATGGTTGAGCATAATTTACAACGGGATCATGATTTCACTTCACTACGGTGGCGTGTGTTGGATCACATTCCCCTTGATCCCCGAGGGGGAGACCGTGAACAGTGCCTTCAATTACGCAAGCAGAGATGGATTTACACTTTGAATGCTGTGGCCCCGAATGGGCTTAACTCTCAACTGGACTGGTACACGATTATTTGATCGTTTTTTCTTCAATCTGATGAGCCTTTCAGGGTATTCCCTATGCTGTGGGATTCCCCTATGTATCGACTCAGAGGATGTTTTGCTGTGATTGGTTCATCATCTGCTTTCCTCCTATGACGTCAGACGCCGCCGAAGAAAAAGAAGACGGGTTTTCTGGGCTATGCAAGTTCAATCGCCATTTGCCGAGAAGCAGGACCTGAAGCAGGGTTAGAATTGCTATAACCCGAAACGTGGACCATGTTGTCAATCTAACTGATGAAGGCACTTCGGCGGTGCTCTATTTAAGAAGCTAAGTTCATTGCTCTATTTTTGCACTTTTGCACATTTTTAAACAAAAATTATTTATAATAAAGTGAGTGGTCACAGTGGTGTCTGCGGGATGCTTCCCTGACACTGGGCTGACATACTCCGACACATGAAATGGTTTCAGCCTTGTGTTTTCCCTAATTTTAATGGATTGTGTTGTGGGTGTTGTGTATATTATAATCCAATACGGTTCTTGATTTTTACGCTTGAATATAGCATCTATACAGATCTTTTGTCCCATTCTTACCTTGCCCCAAATCCAGCCTGTTTTTATACAGATAGTATTGGGCCTTTTAGTCAAATATTTTATCCGATATTGTCTGTATAAAATTGTAACATACCTGGATAATGAACTTATATATTCTCTGGCTGTGACTTAATATATGACTTCTTTTTTTAAAATTATATATTTACAATTTTACAAATTAATTAAGCAACAGAGCTTGTGCAGAAAAGAACAAAGAAATACCACCACTGAAGGAATACAAACAGAAAATATCTATAGTCCCCAAAAGGGAGGTATGAAAAGAAAATAGAGTGAGGAAACCCTACTGAAATACCAGGAATACATTACATACTATTGATAATAACTGAGGGCCCGAGACCTAATCCTACGCATGGATGACAACATCCTCAACAGGAGTAGAGACTACATAAATTTGAGCACTGGTAAATGCAGAAAGATCTTCTGGTTGAAAGAAAATGTATTTCTGTGCTTTAAGAACAACTCTACATTTACAAGGAAAGCACAGAAGGAAAGAAGCACCAAGTTGCAAAACTCCTGGCTTTAATAACAGAAACTGCCTATGCATTTTCTGTGTCTCTCTTGACACACCTGGAAAGACTGAGATCTTTAAGCCATAAAAAATGAGCTATTTTCTTATAATAAACCCTTAGCAACCAATCTCCATCTGAAGGTAAAGCGAAAGTAACAAGCAAGGTGGAAATCAGCAACTTATCAATAGTTGGTGATTGAAGAAGATCAGAGACATTCAGAAAATCTATGTCCATATTCACAATAGAAACCTTAGACTCCCTCTTGCCAGATGGTAAATAAAACGCCTTTGTAAAAGGTGCTATCAATTCCAAAGGAGCAGAAAGTGACTCTTGTAAGTATTAAGCATAAAGGGAACCTGCAGTAAAATAAATCACATTAATGGTGTTAGTGCATGCTAGCACAATAGTGCACATCAGTGGTGCCAGCTGTAAGTCTCACAACACTGTAACAAACAGCCAGGATTTTAGTTTTTTTCAAAGTCAAATAGCTTGATTCTGTCTTCAAATGTAATGGCAATAAGCTCCAAAGAGAAGGAGCCTTGCTGAAAAAAATCTATTAAAGATAGACAATCATTTGAATTCCTTTGAAAGCACAGAAATTAAAAAATCCTGACTTGAGTGGGGTGTACAAATTGGGAGCACAGTTTTAAACATGACGTAGTAAATTTTCTGAGGCAACGGGGGTTATTCTAGAACATGAAAAAGGGATGTCTATGTGTAGCAGGGACGTGTAAGTGGCGGAAACATTCCCTACCTTATTCCAAAACACTGCTGACAAGCACGTCCAGGGTGGTAGCATGGGGAGTTAAGAAGGTGGGTGAGAGAGGGCAAAACAGGGGCATGGTCAGCCGCAGAGATGTAGAAAGTTTATTCATAAAAAGGCCATGTATGTATGAGGTGCAAGCCAGAAACGTCCACGTTATACCTGCTGAATTCAGGTAAAATATTCAGCTCTGCCCTGCAATGCATCCCATATAGGGGACAAGTAGGTTTTGAAGTTGTGCCATTGCAGTCAAGACAAATACAAGATGCAGTCATAAGGTACAGGGAGCAGAGCTGAGGGAACGTTGCAGGGTAAAGAAACATATCTAAACACACTTGCAGCAATATTAAAAAGAGCAACAGTGTCCAATCAGACCATGCACCTATATGCTGTATGTGCCAAAGGAGACAATCTTTGGGACACCAACAAAACTATGCACATAAAGATGGGGCTGCTGATGCAGGGAGAGTATGGATGCAAGCAAGGAAAGGATGTCTTAAGGGGTGAGAACGGGAGATCAGATATGTAGCCCTGGGACCCCATGTGTGTATGTTATGTCACAGCTGATATGAACAGGTGCAGGGCAGCCCTTGGCCGAATCATGTCGCTGTCACAGAAAGTGAGAGTGTGTGTATGTTTGTGTGGGTGTGGTCTGAGGGGTATATGGGGGGGGGGCTGGTGTGGGCAGCAACAGTACAGGGGGGACATGAAAGCCTGGCCAGTACCTGGACTGTATGGATGACCATAGTGTCACCAGGTGCCAGTGTGATGAGGCAGACAAAGACAGAGAGGGCCCACCATAGTCAAATGTCCAAACATATGCCTGGCAAAGATAAGGGAGTCCCATAATAGGGGCACCTAACAGTACAAACAGCACTAATTCATGCCCATGATGCACAGTTTGCTGTTGAGCATGTAGTAGTGCTGTATGCACACCTGATTGCCCTTAATCTGAGGGACACTAGTAATGTATGTGATGTTTCCTTACATGTAGCCTCAGGAGAACCTATGCTGATACCATATGGAGTATTATACACAAGGTACCCCTTGTTCAACAGATAGTGTTGACAGTGTGAGAGGGCAGCCACATATCTGTGGTGTCTGCCTCTGGGAGACACGACTGATGTAGTCTCAATATTCCACAGAATATCCCAGGCGGCGCACACCCCACTCAGGCCAGGATCCATGAGAGCTAAGAGAGTAGTGACATATCAGGAGCCTGGCTACCTGGTGTGATGGCACAGGGTCCACCGCTCTTATACCCACACAGTCCTGACAAGGCGAGCAGTGCCACAAAGCTGGCTGTGGGAGAGTAGAGAGGGCTGCCCCACAGTTAGTGGATGTACCTCGTTATGGTTGCACGATGCAAGGTTCCACATTAGGAACCACCACCCAGGAAAAAGATATAGGCGTTATCGTGGATAACAAGTGGAAACCCTCCACCCAGTGTGCGGTGGCGGCCAAGAGAGCAAATAGAGTGCTAGGTATCATAAGGAAAGGAATGGAGAAAATTATGAATATACGCTACATCTCATGATTTACTTCAATCTCTACCTACACCATAGCACTCACGCAAAGAAAACAAAACTGCACTCTCTGCAAATAGTTTTTGTTCATAGTTTTATGTACATAGTTCTGTTAATCATTAAATCTCTGACTGTTATAATCTGTTGTATGCAATAATGTTGTTCATTGTAAACTGACCCTGATCTCTAGAAGGGGCGGTACAGAAGAAAATGCCAAATAAATAAATAAATGGAGAACAAAACAAAGGATATTATAATGCCTCTGTATTGTTCCATGGTGCGACCGCATCTTGAATATTGTTTGTAATTCTGGTTGCCGTATCTTAAAAAGGATATAGCGTTATTAGAAAAGGTACAGAGAAGATCCAGCAAAATGGTAAAGGGGATGGAAGGATATCCCTATGAAGAGAGGCTAAAAAGGTTAGGGCTCTTTAACCTGGAAAAGAGAAGGCTGAGGGGAGATATGATAGACGTCTATAAATTAATGAATGGAGTGGAATGGATAAACATAGATCAATTGTTTGTACCATCAAAATATAGAAAGACTATGGGACATGCAATGAAGCTACAGGGTAACTTATTTAAGACTAATAAGAGAAAATATTTTTTCAATCAACATGTAAACAAACTCTGGAATTTGTTACCGGAGGATGTAGTAAAAGCTGTTAGTGTAGCTGGGTTTATAAAAGGTTTGGACAAGTTCCTGGAGGAAAGGTCTATAAACCATTATTAAAGGGGACCTGGGATTTCCACTGCTTGCCCCAGTACAAGCACTGTGGAACCTGTGTTTTTTTAGGGAAACATCTAGGTACTTGTGACCTAGATTGGCCACTGTTGGAAACAAGATACTGGGCTTGATGGACCTTGGTCTGACCCAGTATGGTATATCTTATGTTCTTATGTAGACAAATTGACATACCCCAGATGGGACAGGTGTAGCTGCTGTAAAGACTGCCAGTATCCAAATAGATATGCCTCTGATGCCAAAGCCAGAAGGCTCAATGATAGCCACAGCAACCACCATTGATCACTTCTATAGCACAACAATGTGTATGCAGTGTTGCACAGATACATGTAACAGATGGCCCCTGCCCAGCGGGGCATACAATCTATTTGGCACAGACAGCACAGCAGCTGTGAGCAGGATATGTGCAGGGGGAATTGACTGGAAACATAAGGGAGCTTAGGTGGATCAGACCCCAATGTGGCACCACTGTGGTTGGTGCCCAGCTGGGATCTGAGAGGGTCCAAACATGCCTGACAGACTCAGGTACTTGTCCCAGGAATATGGAGCAGTGGGGTGAGGGCAGCGATGTCTGTATATGGCTGTAGAAGAGAAGGGCACAGATAGAGGCAAACTGGAAGAAAAACGTTGTTCACAGGAAGGGGTATAGGCAGATATGATGGGTATGGAAGATCAGAGCTGCAGAATGTATGCACTTATAGGCCAGAGGCCTGGTAAGACAGACATGTGTTTCCCAGCGATAGTAGGTAGTCTTCAGGGACCTTCATCCCTTGGGGTGTGTGGACCTGGTGAGGGTCCATCCCAAGTCTTCTAAGATGTGTCTATAGATATGGCTAGGGTGGAAATCGCTGGGGCTGCCTCTGAATGTGACATACCATGTGATGCAAGGTATGTCCCGACATACACGTTGACATTTACATTCTCGAACTTTGTATTTATTTATTTATTTAATCAGTTTTATATCCCACTTTATCCTTCAATCAAAGTGGTCGACAACAGAGTGGGTCTACATTGAACGAGAGGGGTGGGGCAACAAGACGTACATGAAGACTTTTAGACAGAGTGTTAATGCATCCACACATTGGTACTTATTCTCCTCTATGCGTGCCAGTGGGGCTTGGAGTCCTAGGTTAGGTGTGAAAAGTGTTCTGTGAATAGGAGTGTTTTGAATGCCTTGTGGAAGTCCTTAATGTCATTTAGGGCTCTCAGTTCATCTGGGAGGGAGTTCCATAGGGCTGGTGCTGAGAAAGATAAGGCTCTGTTGGAGGTGGCTTGCTTTGACTTTTGGTATCCGGTGGATGTTCGTAGTTTGTTGATGTCATTGGCTCTTCTTGGCCTGCTGTTGGTTTCTCTGATCAGTGTGCTTTGTAGAATATTTGCTGAACATTAATGTATGATTTTGAAGATATTTATTGATGTCTTGAATCTTGCTCTTGCTTTTATGGGTAACCAATGGAGTTGCTGCAGTACAGGTGTGTTGTGTTTGTGTCTTGCTGTTCCCGTGATGATGCGTGCTGCTGTGTTTTGCACCATTTGAAGTCGAGGGGTGGTTTGCTTGGGAAGTCCTTGTTACAACGAGTTACCATAGTCCAGTATGGGGGTGATTACTGCCTGACACATGGTGCGGAAGTTGTCCTGATTGAGGATTGGACGAAGCCTCCATATAAGTGTGCACTGGGCCTAGCTAGTGCCCCAGAGGGAATGAGGGGGTCTGAGATATGGTCCAGGCTGCTGCAGCTGTAATATCACATTGGTAGTAATGTTTACTATGCATTAACATACTGCTGTCTGTGATGGGCAGCCTAGGAGATGCATGTTCTACCCAAAGGGCAAGGTGACAGCATCAAAAACATCTAACATCCCAGAATACTGTGTGTGTGGGGATGTCCAAAACCATTTCCCCTGTTCAAGTCACGGGGGTGGCTACATAGCACCTGCACAAGTCCCGCAAAACATGGTCTCTATTCCCACAAGCACATGCAGACCTGTGGATGTAGAATCAAGTGCAAACAGTGCCCGTTTCTGATATAGACGTGTCTGTGGGCTAGACATGCATGTAATGCAATCATAGCATGATATGTGACTCTATGGGAACCCATATCTACACTGTGGGCCTGCCCAAGACCCCTCCTCGGACTGCCCACACCACCCCTCTGGGGAATGTTAAGGTGGTATACCTCCTGACAGCAACAAGATGCTTATGAGGGCATTTCCATGTAAAAGGCAGTCCACACATATTACTGTTGCTGTTGTGATGTGGGAATACCTCTGAAACAACTCCCTAAATCTGTCTGTGAAAATGTGTGCTATCAACTATATATGACTATAACAAATAAATGGGCAAAGAAGATGCACAGAGATTGAGGTGTGCCCCATAACCGTAAATGGTGCCATCATATTAATGGTACCAAGTAAATCATTCCCTGGGGTAGGCCACTGAATATGTGTGCCAATGGAAGAGACAGGTATTGCTACAGGAGAATCATCTGCCCTAGAATGAAAGGGGACCTAATGTCTGTTGTTCCCTCAGATGAGATATGTTAGTATCTAAAGTAAAAGTGTCCCACAGATGTAAAGTCACCAGGCCAATGTAGGAAAGGCATGAAATACGTAGAAGTCAACTGCCAGTGGTGGAAGGATGCCCAATGTTAAAAACCCCAGCCATTTTTTGAGAGAATGATGCATACCAGAGCTGTGATATGGATTAGCAGTACTACTTGAGAGATGTCCAAGGTGCAATGAACCAGATATAGAGTGACAGTATCTGACTGCCATATGTAGAACCATGCAGTAGAGGTTAGTAGGAGCAAATTATACCCATGCACTATCCAGATCATGTCAAGGTGGATAGGTAGATTTCCAAATGTAAGATATGCATTGTATGTGTCCTGAACACAACAATGGCCCCCTGTGTGTAACCCCTGCAGGCCAGGGTAAATGAGAGCTGTGGATGCAAAGAGCAAGCACAGGGGCTGACCTGACACAGCACATGCCTGACCAGACCCATAAGAACATAAGATATGCCATACTGGGTCAGACCAAGGTCTATTAAGCCTAGTATCCTGTTTCCAAAAGTGGCCAATCTAGGTCACAAGTACCTAGCAGTTTCCCAAAAAGACACACAGGTTCCACAATGCTCATAATGGGACAAGCAGTTGATTTCTCAGGTCCTCTTTAGTCATGGATTATGGACCTTTCCTCCAAGAACTTGTCCAAACCCTGCTTAAACCCAACTACACTAACAGCTTTTATTACACACGTCGGTAACAAATTCCAGAGTTTGATTACACGTTGAGTGAAATAATATTTTCTCTTATTAGTCTTAAATAGGTTACCCTGTAGCTTCATTGCATGTCCCCTAGTCTTTTTATATTCTGATGAGGTAAACAATCGATCTACGTTTACCCGTTCCACTCCATTCATTAATTTATAGGCCTCTATCATATCTCCCCTCAGCCATCTCTTCCAGGTTGAAGAGCCCTAACCTTTTTAGCCTCTTTTCATAGGAGTATCCTTCAATCCCCTTTACCATTTTGGTGGCTCTTCTCTGAACCTTTTCTAATAATGCTATATCCTTTTTAAGATACGGCGACCAGAAGTGCACACAATATTCAAGGTATGGTCGCAAGATAATATCCTTTGTTTTATTTTCCTTATGATACCTAGAATTCTATTTGCTCTCTTGGCCACTGCTGCACACTGGGTGGAGGGTTTTAACATGTTATTCACAATGACACCTAAATCTTTTTCCTGGGTGGTGGTTCCCAATGTGGAACCTTGCATCGTGTAACCATAGTTTGGGTTCTTCTTTCCTAGGTGCATAACTTTGCACTTGTCCACATTAAATTTCATCTGCCATTTGGATGCCCAGTCTTCCAATTTATCAAGATTCTCTTGCAATTTTCCACAATCCTCTTGGGTTTTAACACTTTAAATAGTTTCGTGTCATCTGAAAATTTGATAACCTCACTCGTTATTCACTTTTCCAGGTCATTTATGAATATGTCAAAAAGCAGCAGATCCAGCACAGATCCCTGTGGTACTCCACTATTCACCTTTTTCCATTGGGAAAATTGGCTGTTTAGCCCAACACCGCTGGCCCATGGAAACACTAATGGCTGGAGGTATTGGACTGGATGCTGGACAAGGCACCACAACACCCACATATCTGTCCACGAGGGTTGATACCTGACAATTTTGAGCAGAGTGTGATGCCTGCAATGCAGACTATAGTTACAGGCAGCCATGAATACCACATAGTGGATGTATAGCACACTAGAAAAAGCACCAGACAGTTCACAAACTACCCAATGTGGCAATGTAACATCCAGAGCACCACACTGTGCAAAATATAAGGCGCATGCGTGTGTCCACAAGAATGCACCGCATGCAGTAACCACACTGTGCTTGTCAGAACAGGCTCAGAAAAACATCTGCATGGCTCAGTCAACAACAAGCAAATGTGTCCACCACTACTGTAACCACTGGCCAGCAAGCAAGACAGGAGGTTGCGAATGGATCACAGCACCACCAGTGTCAAAAGGCCCATGGAAGCCCCACGGCACACATACCCTGAGCACAGGCAGCAGCCCCAGTACTCTGTAGGATGCAGAGGCTAGGTAACTGGCACCCCCAACAACCTAGAAAGATCAGATGTGGATGGAGCCCCAGGGGCAAGTACCAAATTTTATGGCAGTGGATGTGTGTCCAAGCAGACCAAGATGGGAGGAGGGTATGATAAATGTGAGAGTGGTCACAGCACATACATGTGCCCCATGCATGCAGTGATGCTGGCAAATGCCCCCCAAAGTGACCTCATAAGTTGCCACAGAGGGGCACTGGCCATTATTTTATTTATTTATTTTATTTATTTAGTATACATTTGTATACCGCTACTTCCAGCGATCAGCAGCGGTTTGATTACAGATTGGAAATTGTCAAATCATGACAGGAAATTTTTGAGGTATAAACACATTGATTAGACAGGAAAGCACAGCACACAGAGAACTATTTTACAGGGAACATGGGCTATGGAGGGTTAAGTGGCTTGCCCAAGACCACAAGGAGCACCTGTGGGACTAGAAACCCCAGTCCTTCCGGCCCAAGGTTGCTGTCCTCTAGTGGGATTTGAACCCCCGACCTTCCGGCCCGAAGTACCTTGCCCCAACCACTAGGCCACTCCTCCACTCCAAGAACTCCTCCACTCCATTAGACTGATGCCACACACTCCAAGAACTGGGGCTGGACAGTGTGTGGCCGGTGTGGACGTATGAATGTGCTAGTCCCATAGCAACACATGAAAATATGTGTCCATTCCCCACAGAATGGTGTGTCCCCTGCACAAATCCAAGGCCAGACCTATGAGGCAGTGCTATCCTGTGGACCCACCCACTCCCCAACCACCCATGCCCACCCACATGCCACAATGTCACACAGACAGACCTGGAACATGACTGACAACCACCCCACACACCCCTGCCCAAAACCTCACTGCCTGTGCACTCCCATGGACCCCAACCTCAACCACCAAGCATGCCACCCTCCAACCCTGGTGCTAGTTGACCCCCTTGCGGTCCCTCCCCCATGTCCACCCCTTGTCCCTCCCCTCCCTGTGGTGCATGGTGGTGAGTCCTCGGACCCAGAGGTGTCACAGCTCATGCTGCCTGACTCCATGATACCCTCATGGAATGGGGGAAACAGCATCCGGCGCCACTACCACATGGAACTGGTCCAAGGAGAAAGGGTGCCTGTGTGGTGGGCCAACCAACAGCGGTGTGGGTATGTGTAGAGGCCCGCATTGTCACACCACTGGGGCCCAAGTGCAGAGGTGCAGGTGCATATTCTGCTGAGGAAGCTGCAGCTGTGGGAGTTGCCTCACCATGCCCCTGCCCATACCCCATGGGAGGACCACTGGAGTGTTCATGGGGCTGTGTAGGGACAGACCACCCAGGGACATGGCACAGCTCCATCAGGATCTCCACCATGGTAGCCTGGAGGGTGCTGGTAGCCACAGTAAGCTACTATGTGGCCGCAACATGCCTGTCCTGCAATGCCGAGGACTGGCACAGCTGCTGAAACTGTTGTTGGGACCGTGCCTTCTGGGTAGTGCTGTGAGCAAGCATATGCTCAGCACATTGATACAGGTGTCACTGTGCACCCCTGTGGATGCGTTTTCCCCTGGTCATCGCTTTCATCAATAGGCTATTGTGGCAGAGGTGATAGGGAGAGGACATGGGGCTCCTGATCATCCAGGCCAGGGCCATCAGGTGGCTGCTTCAGTGCAGAAGCACCAGCAATGCATGGCAGTGGGGTATCAGGTAGGGCCCCTCCCTGTCCTGTGGTATTTTCCATGGACACTGTCGGCAGAGAAGGCACCGCTGCCTGTGGAGCTACAGCAGGGGCACCTGTGAATACACAGACAACATTGAGGGGTTAGACCATCAACTGCCACGGCAGACAATGATGGGGTGGCAGTATTGCAGCCATGTGCACAGAACCCTCACCTTCACTCCCACCCTCCTGCCACTCACACACTCTACACACTCTCTCTGCATGTGCTCCATACCCTTGCCCTCACAAACACCACTCTCCAGCCACTCACCCTACCTCATGCACTCAGCTGTAGCCCCCTTGCCACCCCTGCCTGACCCCATGTCACTGCAGCCTCCCTCAACACTCCATGGGGCCTTCCTAGTCACCCTCCCTCACATCACCACCCCCTCCACCATGGGTTGGAGGATGAGGGTCCAGAGGTCACCCCCTGTCTCTGCAGTGCCTGCGCATGACACTGGTGAGACCTGGCCACTTCCATGCTGCACGCAATCTCCCAGGTATGCTGTGGGACACAGCCCCCTCCCACCACTGCCCACTGCCATTGGCTCTGTCCCCTTCAGTGAAGGTGAGGAGGGAGAATGCTGCCTCCCCTCTTGGGCCCTCCTCATCCTCATCAGATGGTATTGGGCTGGACAAGAAGATGGGGCTTGGTAGTGTTCTGCCACTCTCACTGGGGATGGGGGGGGGGCTGTGCTGGCATCCTTCATGGTGTCAGAGGTGGAGCCATCAGGGGACAGGGGTGGGAAGTCCTCCTCCTGCTGTGCTGCCAATGTGGGGGGGCAGAGGTCATGGCTAGCTGCAGGGCTCTCATGCCTCTGCTGCGAGTCTGACAGGTCATCCATGGGAAGCTGGGTTCCTGGTATGCTGTCATTCTGGGCCCATGCGTGGCCACATCAGGTATGTGTTTTCTCTGTCAAACTCTGGACAGTGCTCCTGTCACCGACACTCTGGTAGGGCAAGCAGGCCAATTTGTGTCACCTTACCATGCTCAGTGCCCATACCTCTCTGTGGGACATCGCGGTGACTGTGCCACAAATGTCCATACCCTGCTTTTCCTGTTGCTGTACTACTGTAGTTTCTGGGGAGGGGGGGCACACACACAGAGTGTTCCAGCATGTCCCAGCTCTGCAGGGGGTAGGGCAGTGTTGGACAGGATTATGTGTTATGGAACCCTGGAGTGGGGGCATTCTGTTTCCATGGTCTCCATGTCACAGCAGCGTGTGCTCTTACATGTTGTCCCCTGCCTTTATGTTGGGGGGCCTGTTAGCTTGCTGCTCAGACTGGGTATCTGCATGGCTACTCTCCCTGCTCCTTCTGAAGCACCTGACAGATATACCTTAATAGCCGTGGGCATATACGGCACATTGTGTGGTATTACACATAGTATGCCTCTGTGTCATGCAGGATACAGAAATGCCTATGGGGTAGAGACACAGCTCATCATTCCCCCATGCCAAGGCACAGACTTGCCTACTCATTGGGAGGGTGCTGCTGGCGCTGAGCACATGTGCATCATGTGCCCTGTTCCCATCTGCTATCTGTGGTGTGTCATCCTGCCATGCCATGCCAGAGGGGGGCCTGCGTCTGGTCACTGCATTTGGTGTACATGCACAGGGCCCAGTTCCCTCCCCTCTTAGCATATGGGTGCACTCACAGCTCTAGTCTGGTGGATCTTTTCCTGAGCCACGATGCTCAGGGTGCTGGGTTTGCAAACTTACCAAACTTTAGCCCACAAAAAATGAAAAGAAAAATGATCCAAGAACAATGCAAAAGATAATAAAAGGTAAATAAACTACAATTAAGTGAACACACATCCTACTAAGCTCCCTTAGCAGACTCTACAACAGTTCTTATGGGACAACAACTTGGGCATTTAATTCTTCCCTGGCTCTTATAAATTCTAACAATTGCCTAGATTAAAAAACAAACAAACTGCACCAAATGAATTAAAAAAAACCCGTAAAACAAAATTTAACTCCAAGGATAACATCCTAGAGCACAGCGTCAAGAAATCTCAATTCCGCTTTCGGGTAAATCTAGACAAGTCTGGAAAAATCCTAATTTTTGATCCATAAAACAATTTATCAAATATGCGGAAATATAACCTAAACACAGTTTGATGATCAATCTCCAAGGCAAAAGCAAGAATTAGGGTAGCATATTGGGTCACCACCTCCATAGAGGACTCCAGGAAGTCCATAAGGTTGACAGCAATGGAGTCCCTCTGACTCCCTAGAGAAGAAAAAGCCCCACCAGAGGTCAGATATTGAGCCCTCACCAGAGGAGGTAGATTACCAAAATCCATCTCCAATACCTTGACAAAATATTTTTAACCATATCAATCGGCGAGATAAGGGGAGACCTTGGAACGTTCAACAGTCTGAGATTGTTCCGGTGCACCAGATTTTCAAGGTGCTCCAACCATCGGCAGCCACAGTTACTGTCCTTCACCAGGGCATCCCCAATCACTTGAACAGCAGCAATTTTATTGTCGAGAATTTACATTCTCACATTTAATTGCTGCAGTGCCTGGGAGTGATCCACCACCTCCTGTGCAATCACAAAGAAGTCTCCAACAACCTTAGTTGACAGTCATCAAGGAAGACTTCAAACCTTGCATTGCATCCCATAATGACTCCAAAGTCACCTCCTTCAGTCAATTATACTTCCGAAACACATTCCTGGAAGTGGCAATCTGCAACTCCTGCACAATGGTCTCTTCAGTTCTACCCAGAGCAACCGGAGAACCCTTCATTGTTCCCTTCAATTGAGGAGAAGACGTCACAGCTGGGTGACCTCCTAACAGGAACAAAATGCCTGACTCTTCGGTCCACCGCAAATCCCCCGCCCCAGCCATGCACTCACTTCTTGGATTCAGGGGCCCGAGTACGCACTTCGGGGCTTAGCAATGCCCCTTCGCTGTTGCCTGCTCATGCCTGCTAGGCTTGTCCAAAGGGAGAGCTATCGAGGAACCTGAGGGGGCTACAAAGTTCTCCAGGGTAGTCTAGTGCAGAGATACGGGACTGGAAGCCTCCAGGATGGCAGCCTTTCCCTTCCCCTTCCTCTTCCTCTTCCCCATATCACCAAAGAAGAATTCACTCTGCACCAGAACAAAAACCAGCCGAAGACAAAGAGCATCCTCAGACACGATCACTCAAGTGCCATTTTGGAGCACCTTTAAAACAAGTGCTTTTTAAGTGCCTGTTCATGCCTGGAGTAGGTCTAAACACAATGCCAGATGTCCATGACATTTATGAAATTAGACCGGGATGTCCAGTTCTCGGGAATGCCCCAGCCATGTTTTCACCATGTCCCTATTCAGACTCTGATATCATCACACTAAATACCTCCACAGATCTGGCTTCTAAAATGGCCATGGAGACACCTCTGTGCTTTGGACATCTCTATGCTTATTTAGGGATTCTAAAATCACCCCAATTATATTTATTTAAAGAAGAATCAGATGTACAATTATTAAACTCTACTATTATTACTACTTCTTATCATTTGTATAGTGCTACAAGGCATACACAGCACTGTACAGAGACTTGTACAAGGCAGTCCCTGCTCATAAGATCTTACAGTCTAGTCAGGGCAGAAAATACAACACATGAACGTGAACAGGATACTAGAGGGTCCGAATACAAAACGAGTCCCAAAGAAGTGAGTTTTTTGCCTGGATTTCAACAGGGCCACAGATTGAGCCTTACATACTGACTCAGGTAGCTTGTTCCAGGCATAAAAAGCAGCAAGGTAGACAGATCGAAGTATGAAGTTGGCAGTGTTCGAGAAAGGCAGGACCGTACCTAGCCCTGTGTGAGTGGTGCGGCCGCACAGGGCGCAAAGGCTTAAGGGGTGCATTTCAGCTGTCTGCCGTTGCCTGCTGAAATGTGCCTCTTAAGCCTTCTCATGGCACGTTAAGCAGGTCTGGTCCCTCCCTCCTCTGATGCGGCGTTAGAACAGGGAGGGACAGATCTGCTGAGCATGTCAGAGACTTGCACATCGGGCACGCCTCTTCTCTCCCACCGCCATCCAGAAAGTGACTGGAGGGGGGAGGGGGCACGGGCCCCATGTGCAAGTCGCACAGGGCACAATTCACACTCGATACAGCCCTGAAGAAAGGCACAGATAGAAAGGATCTGCCAGAACAGCAGAGTTCCTGAGGAGGGGTATAGGGAGAGATCCATTAAGAGAGGAAAGGTAGTGAGTAGCAGTCAAATGAAGGCACTTACAGTATAGGTCAGTAGTAGACGTTTAAACTGGATGTGGAAATGGACAGGGAGCTAATGAAGCATCTTGAAAAGAGGGGTGACATGAGCAAAGTACCACTGGCTGAAGATTATCCATGCAGCTAAATTATGAACAGACTGAAGCAAGGAGAAATAATTCAGAGGAAGATCAGTGAAGAGGAGGTTGCCATAATCTAGACGGGAGGTGACAAGAGCATCAATAAGGATCTTAGTAGTATGTTTAGAAAGGATGCATGCATGCCTGGTTTTTATGTTTTGAAAATATTTCTAATTTTTGTATGAAAACTTTTTCCAAAGATTGCTTTACATTTTAATCAACAGATCTCAATACTCCTGATGCAGGTGATCACGAAACATGGCCATATTGGGCTTCTCTATATTGCTTAGATTAAAGAATTTCTTCTGCATCCAAGTTTATTGGTGCTTTTTCAGTCTTCTCACTCCTGTTTCCGCTAACAGTCAAGATGGAACAGGACAAGTTCCTATAGAACTGTACAAAGTGAGCTGGAGGCATTGGGTGGCTGTCTTTTAGAATTTCAATAGTGGATGGAAGTGCTTGAAGAGCCAGTGTCAACAAATAGTTGGATATTGAGGATTTATCTGATCTGAATCATAATAACAGGCCCCGATATGACAACTTATATTGAGAACCTTAATCCTGAATTATTGGGCCTTGAATTCAACCTGGTCTCAAAATTGAATGGGCCCACAGAGTTCAATAGAACAATCAGGCAATAGAACTGTCTCACAGTCTACGCCTGATTGTGGCTAAACTGTTGAGATATCACCAGGCTCTACAGATCTTGTTATCATTGTTAAGTGCCGTCAAGTTGGAGTTGACTCATGACAACCCTCTGAATAGTTGTCCTAAACTGTGTTCGGTCTTCAGTCAGGCATCTCATTGTCGACGACTGGCAACCACTGCTGCTGTTATAGTATCAATCCATTGTATATTGTAAACCGCTCAGGTGCCCCTGGTGTTGGGCGGTATAAAAAGTTTTAATAAACATAAACATCTCATTACTGGCCTTTCTCTTTTGTGTTGACCTTCTACCTTGCCAAGCATGATGTTTTTCCTCTAATGATCTCTCTCTTCACATGATAAATCCAAATTATGAAAGTCAAAGTCTTGTCATCTGAGCTTCTAAAGAAAGCTTAGGTTTGATCTCCTCTAACATTGAGTGGTTTGTTCTTTGGACAGTCCATGGTATATATAATATTCGTCGCCAGCACCATAATTCAAAGTCATCAATTTTTTTCCTGTCTAACATTTTCACTGTCCAACTTTCGCATCCACATGGCATTACTGAAAATGCCATGGCTTGAACAAGTTGAATCTTTGTATGGAGAGAGACATCTCTTCTTATGAGAATCTTTTCTAGGTCCTTCATAGCCATTCTGCCAAGAGCAATTTGTCATCTGATTTCTTGACTGCTTGTTGCTTCTTTATTGATAGTTAATCCAAGTATGTTAAAATTGTCCACTATTTTAATTTCTTCTCCATCAACAATGAACTTATTGACTTTGCCAGTTGCCAGGATATTTGTCTTCTTTACATTAAGGTGCAGGCCCATTTTAAGACTATGTTCCTTGATCTTGAGAAGCAAATGTTTCTGATCATCTTCACTTTCAGCCAGTAATGTGGTATCATCAGCATAGCGAAGCTTATGGATGAGTCTCTCACCAATCTTCACACCTCTGTTGTCTTCATACAGTCTTGCTTCTCTGACAATTTGTTCTGCATATAAATTAAACAGGTAGGGGGAAAGTATGCAGCCTTGTCGTACACCTTTGCTGATTTTAAACCATTCTGTTTCTCCTGGTTCCATTTGAACTATTGCTTCTTGATCAATGTAAAGGTTGTACAAGAGAACGATCAGGTGTTCTTTTATACCCATGCTTCGTAATGTGGCCCAGAGTTTCTCATGGTTTACACAGTCAAATGCCTTGCTGTGGTCAATAAAATACATATTGATATCCTTTTGGTATTCTTTATTCTTTTTCAAGGATCCATCTCACATCTGTGATGTCGTCTCTCGTTCCTCGCCCTTACCTGAACCCTGCTTGCACTTCAGATAGTTCTCATTCCAGGTATGGCTTTATTCTCTGCTGAATAAACTTCAGTAGAACATTGCTGGTATGTGGGATCAGAGCAATTGTGCAATAATTTCCACAGTCAGTTGGACCACCTTTATTTAGTATTGGTATAAACACAGATCTTTTCCAGTAAGTTGGCCATGATGTTGTCGCCCAAATTTCCAGGCAGAGCCTTGTAGGTATGGTAACAGCTGCTTCAAATTGCTGTAATACTTCTATGGGAATGCCATCAATGCCTAGTGCTTTGTTCTTTGATAAGGTTTTCAATGCTGCTTCAACTTCTTTCATCACCAACGGTCCACTTGATTTTTATCATATAATAACTGTATATTCTTTCCACCTTGTCTAAGCATCATTCAACATGTATCCTTGAGCATCTTGTAACATTCCGATTCAAGGCTAGAATTTTTTTTTTTACTCTCGTAGCTTTAGGAAAGCCGATCTTGTTCTTCCTCTAATAGTTTCTGCTTTTATTTCCTTGCATGTGTCATTGTAGTACTTCTTCTTGTCTTGTCTTGCTGCAGGTTGGAAGTCTCTGTTGAGTTCTGTGATTGCCTCTCTTTCTCCTCTGGCTTTAGATTCTCTGCGTTTCTGAGAAATTTTCAGAGTTTGTTCGGTCAACCATTTTTATCTTGCGTACAGCCAAATTTAAACTGTCCTTGAGCAATCTTTGGTAAATAAGTTTCCACCTGCGTGTTTGGTGGATATGGTTTTGCCTGACACTATCCCTATTTAAACCCCTATCAGAGACACACAAGTGGCTCTCTGGGCCTTGGATGGGATAAAAGAAGTACCATGGGTTCAGTCTCAGTTGATCTCCCTATGGTGTAATCCACAACTATGTATTGATAGGAAAATGATTTCATGGACTGTTTGGCAATCTAGGGGTCTTTGGACTCAGGCACAGGTTATGGAAGGAGGTAAATTGCTTTTTTTTTCCCGAATTACAAACTCTATTTAATCTCCTGTGTTCTCATTTTTCAGGGGGCAACAGCTCCGTCACTGTATTTTGCATTATCAGATTGATTTGACCACTTTACAAGCTCAACTGGAACTCAAGGGATTCAGTGAATGGGTGCTGGAATGAGGACATGTAGTCTCTCATATGTACCGTCATCTCCGGGATGCCCAATATAAAGCTCAAGTTGGCTTAATAGAGATAAGGGCTTTTGATCTTGGTGTAATTTTGATCCCATGCAGTTTGAATGTTTCTAGTCCAAAGTCAACTGACCTTCTCACTTGGCTAATCTGGTGCAATCATTATTTTTCATTGCACACCAGGCTGTATGAACAACTTGGAAGAAATGGCGGGCCGGTCTGTTAAAGAGCAACCATTGTCGGCACAGTGAGTCCACTTAAGGGACTTTCTTGACATATTTTTCTGGATTGTCCTTTAATACAGCCTTTCTGGTGGGTTATTTGGGAGAGATTAAAAACAAAACAACCCCCCCCCCCCCCAAAAAAAAAAACCAACCCTTTTTTCACATCTGCACTGCTCTGTCTGCGGATACAATTTTTTTTTTGTTCTCTTCTGCTGTCCGATTACTTACCTGTACCTCACTGTAACTTTTTTATTTGCTAATTGCAATTGCCCTACAGATAATTTTATTGTATTGGAAGAATGTTTCTCATATTTCTTTCTACTTCCGGTGGCACTCAGTGTGCTTGGTACATATATATGAGAAATGTCTCGCTCTTCACACTTGTGATGTGTCCTCTGTGCAAAAAATGTGGATATCTTTTGAATACTACCTCCAGGGTTCTTTGACTTCTTAGTGTTATGCAGTATTCTGTATTTGAGTCAAATTCCACTGGATTACATGACTCCGAACTCTAGTGCCATTGCATTGCATGCCTTGAAACTCCCCTATAGGATGTTGCCTTATTATTTCAGTTGCCAATCTCCTTTTATTGTACTTTGATTGATGGTTCTAAATGTGTAAAACTCAAGAAAACAATGTATAAAACTTATCCAGGAAATTAAAATATTTTTCCAATGCAAAATCCATAAATATCATTAAACAAAGAGAAAAGGATGGTCTCAATACTATGCCCTTCATGAAACCTACTTGTTTCAAATGAAACTAAAGATTTCTCAATGAAATTGGTTTAATTGGAAAATAACTACTTTTTCTACAACCTTAGGCATATAATACAAGATAGAAAATG
Organism: Ichthyophis bannanicus; assembly: GCA_033557465.1. NCBI lineage: Eukaryota > Metazoa > Chordata > Amphibia > Gymnophiona > Ichthyophiidae > Ichthyophis > Ichthyophis bannanicus. Next base: position 1,213,693,998 of record CM066033.1, on the reverse strand, counting down.
ACTTATAAAGTTACGAGAGTTAAAGAAAAAATTCCAGTCTCGAATTGGAATGGTACATGATGCTCAAGGATCCAAAGAGTAATTATATACCATAAAGATCAAGTGAACCAACAGCTGTTTCAACCTATGATCAGGAACCACTGGTGAAGAAAGAAGAAGTCGAAGCAGCAGTGAAAGCCTTATCAAAGATCAAAGCAACAGTCATTGATGTCATTCCTATTGAAATTTTACAACAATCGGATGCAGCTGTTACCATACTCACAAGACTCTGCCAGGAAATTTGGAAGACAATATCTTGGCCAAATGACTGGAAAAAAATCTGTATTTATATCAATACTAAAGAAAGGTGAGCCGACCGACTGTAGAAATTACCGCACAATTGTTCTGATCTCACATGCCAGCAAGATTTACTCAAAATTATTTAGCAGCGACTACAACCATACCTGAATGAGAACTGCCTGAAGTGCAAGTAGGGTTCGTAAAAGGATGATGAACAAGAGACATCATAGCAGATATGAGATGGATCCTTGAAAAGACAAAAAAATACCCAAAAGATATCTATATGTGTTTTATTGACTACAGCAAGGCTTTTGATTGTGTAAACCATGAGAAAATCTGGGCCACATTCAGCAGCAAGGGCATATCAGATCACCTGACAGTTCACTTGTACAACCTTTACATTGATCAAGAAGCAATAGTTCAAATGGAACACGGAGAAACAGAATGGTGTGAAGAACTGTGGAAGACTCATCAACAACCTTTGCTATGCTGATAATACCACATTACTGGCTGAAAATGAAGACTATCTGAAACATTTGGTTCTCAAGATCAAGTCTTAAAATGGGCCTGCACATTAACATAAAGACAACAAAGATCCTGACAACTGGAAAAATCAATAAGTTCATCATTGATGGAGAAGAGATTCAAATATTTGACAACTTTAACCTACTTGGATTAACAATCAATAAAGAAACAGTCAAGAAATCTGATGACGCATTGCTCTCAGCAGAATGGCTATGAAGGACCTAAACAAGATTCTCAAGAGCAGAGATGTCTCTCTCCATACAAAGATTCAACTTGTCCAAGCCATGGTATTTGCAATAACATCATATGGATGCAAAAGTTGGATAGTGAAAAAGATAGATAGGAAGAAAATTGATGCCTTTGAATTATGGTGCTGGAGACAAATACTGTGTATACCTTGGACTGCCTGAGAAACAAACCAGTCTACTAGAGGAGATTAAACCTAAGCTTTCTTTAGATGCTCAGATAAGAAGATTTTGACTTTCATACTTTGGACACATTGGGAGTCATTCTGTGTCACGGATAGCAGGGTTGTACATCCTGTCAGGACGTACATCCCCACTATTCATCCCCCTGTTGCCCTGGCATACAGGTTCCCTGTACATACAGCTGTGCTGTATGGGGAGCCATAGGCAGGGGCAGGAGGGGGCAGGCAGGAGGTAGGGTGAGAGCAGAGTGTTGGTGATGCAAGACCTGGACATTCATGGCCGATTCAGAGATCCGCCCTGTATGTTTGGGGTTGGCCAGGTAGACAGGGGACTTATTCCACCTCTGAGGTGGAATAAGTCCCCCTGGATGTCGGGGGATGGTGGCAGACAGTGGGGACAGACTGGTGAGGGGCAAAGGGTTTTCCCTGTAATCCAACCTGGCCATGGGAGGCCGGTTCAAGGGTTGGGCTGCACGGAAAGGGCAGCAGGGGATCATGAATCCATAATGGAGCTGCGGTGCCATGGCAATGAATGCCATGGTACTGCGGCTCCATTATGGAGACAGGCTGAATAAGTTGGGTATGTGGCTGGGCGTGTGGCTGGTCAGAATCATGGCCCAGCCTGCACATCCAGGCTGTAGACTCAATTCTGATCCCATGGGCATATCTAGCCCCTGCAGGATCAGGATCATTTCAACCTCTGTTGACCCTGATTCTGATCAGCCATACAGGAGCTAGACGGCCAGTATGGAATCGGCTCATTATGCAAAGAGAGAGATTGTTAGAGAAAGACATCATGCCTGCCAAAGTAGAAGGTCAATGCAAAAGAGGAAGACCAGCAATGAGAGGGATCAATACAATAAAACAGCTTTGTGTGCTATCAAGAATGAGCAGCCTGACTGAAGACTGATCACAGTTTAGGTCAACTATCCAGAGGATTGCCATGCGTCAACACTGACTTAACAACACAGAAAAGTGACAAAAATGGTAAAGGGGATGGAAGGATAACCCTATAGGGAGTGTGGTGTTATCCATAGAAATAGAGAAGGGAGGAAGGGGGGAGGTGGATTTAAGGGGAAAGATAAGGAGCTCAGTTTTGGCCATGTTCAATTTCAGATGGCAGTGAGATAACCAGGCCCTCACCATACCCCCTCTCTGACCCTAACTAGCCCATTTTCCACCTCAATGCACAAGTGGGAGTTAGTGTATGAATCATCACATGGTAACTGTTATGTCCCCGTGCTAATGGCTACCATGGGACTGAGGGTGCAGTTACTGTATGAAAAAACATGTGATAACTGCTTAGCACACTTTAGTACAAGTGCTCCTCAATGACAGTCTACTTGTGGCTTCTGTAAAGGAAAGCAGATGTCTTCATTCATGGACTGATTCAAGTATCCTGGGTGGTAGCAGAACTATAACTTATCTTTTGCAGAAAAGACTGATTTTCAGTTTTTGGGGTTTTTTTTGGCACATCTGGCCATGTTTTGACTTGGCCTACTGGGTTGTATGTTATGGAACTATGTCCTTATGTGATTAACAAGCCCAACAACATACACTCTCTTGTTTCCCTTGGAAAATAGAACTATGATCCAGGCCCTGATGTTGGAGCTGAGGTCCAACTTTTGTTTTTTGGTGTTGCCTGTCACAGCCACACTGTGCTCGTTAAACTTAAGATCTAGAATATGTGTGCAAATGTGATGTAGTGTTGGAGTGAAATAAGTACGTGAGGGAAGATGTTGTTTGACATATGTTTTGGGGGAAAGGAGTGTGATAAAATACTTGGGGCAGCTTGAGTGTAGGGGCTTAATATGATGATGGGAAAGATTGTTGATTGTGAGCATGGGGCTGGTTTGTAGGGATATTTCAGCTCAGGAGAGTTTGTTGTGCTCCTCATGACAATATTATCAAGTGGTTTGGTTATTGTTTTTCTAAAGTTGGTTTGCTTGTCTATTCTGTGCTGTGCTTATAAAGTATGTCGCAGCTGCTCTATATTTCTATCTCCATCTCAATGGTAATAATTATTTATTGGCTGTCAAGGAACAATGGTTTACGCTAAACCTATATACTATCCTATCTATATGTAGCACTAATGGCAAACATTAAAGTGATCCTTACTTTAAATGTTGAGGGATTAAACTGACCTATCATACGTAAGAAGGTGTTACCTCCACAAGCAAAAAGTGGACATGGGGCTATCGCAATAAACACACCTAAATTAGTCTGGCTCTAAGAGGCTGGAGAATAAGAGATATTTGACATTAGCTTTCTCCCTGGCAAAAGTGAAAAAAAAAATATGATGCCTGTTTGATTCACACAGCCTTACAAGGGTTGGTCCTCTTACAAGAGTCTGATCAGGAGGATAGATGGATACAAAATATTGTATCTATAGCACGGATGAATGCATGTAGCCACATTAAGAAGCATGGGTATACCGTGTCTATGTTCCCAAGTTGGAAGAAAACATGCAAGCAGATTCCCTCTTGCTCATAATTCTAGAGAGTGATTTTAATTTACCTATGGATCTTGCCTTGGATAGGAGGTCAGAAGTGGGATTCAGACTTGGTAAATCATGGAAGGTGCTATACTGTATTGTCAAATAATATAGATTGGCTGTAATATGAAGAATGGTGAATCCCACAGAGAGGGGGTAGACTTCAATATTTGCCACACGATACATCAGTTCAGGTTTCTCAGTGCCCAATGTAAGATTTTCAGATATTCTACCTTTAACCATTTCTGATCATGCACGCTCATTGTTGGGATAAAATGGGGACCCGGCCAATGTCCTCCCTCACAGTGGAGATGGAATACAGGCCTTTTGAGAGAGAAAACTTTTGTTGAAACCATTGAGCAGGCTGTCAAATTCTATTTTCAACACAATGTAGAGACAATGCCCAGTGTAGCTTTTTGGTGGGATGCTTTTAAGGCAACAGTAAGGGGGGCTATAATTACTTACCCATTTGTAGTCAACATGCCTGCCTCAAGAAGCTAGTGTAAGTTGGGGCAGGAAATACAAAATCTGGAAATAGAAGTAATTCAAGGTCAGGCAGAGGTTCTACTTATGATACAAAAACTATGATATATTTAAAAGAAGATCATGAGCAAGAGACTAGGAGTGCGCCTTCATGCACAAGGGGCCAGTACTATGAAGATGCAATATGAGACCTTGGAGGCTGAGATCTCAGTACAGGAGATTAAAAGGGCCATTAGCTCCCTTCCACAGGGCAAAGCACTGGGCTTGGATGGTTAAACAGTCAAGTTTTATCAAGCATTTATTGATGCTCTAACCCCACAATTGAAATCTGTCTACCAGATTTACTTTGTGCAGGGGACAGTTACTAGTATCTGGGAAGAAGCAAAGGTAGCGGTACTTTCTAAGCCTGGGCTGGACTATCTCCTAACATCTAATTACAAACACATTTCCTTCATAACTGTAGTCCATAATATTTACTCCAAAATTTTGGCAACCAGACTAGGGAAAGTGTTAGGTTATGTAATAGGTCAGCAGACTGGCTTTATGAAAGGCAGAACACCAGCCAATAATGCTCAGTTATTATGGAACATCTTGGCAATTTTTTTTTCACCAGGATTATTTTATCAGTGCAGTAAAAATCTAAAATCAGAAGCCCCGCTTACATTCTTGTGCGTTCTAAAGAGAGTATGGGATAAACACAGATGATCCCTAAAAGAAAGGAGATGAGTAATCTGGGGATTGGTTAGAGTTTGTAGCATCATATCGGGGGGGGGGGGGGGGACTAGGGCAAACTGAATGAACTCGATGGTCCTTGCCTGTTATATGAAAGTAATAGGAACATGATTGAGCAGTTTCAGGCCGGAAGGTCAGGGGTTCAAATCCCACTAGAGGACAGCAACCTTGGGCCAGAAGGACTGGGGTTTCTAGTCCCACAGGTGCTCCTTGTTGTCTTGGGCAAGCAACTTAACCCTCCATAGCCCATGTTCCCTGTAAAATAGTTATCTCCAGGTTCAATGCCCTGTTCAATGTAATTTCAGTTTGTTCAATGTAAACCGCACTGATGCAGAATAGCGTGGTATATAAGAGAATGTAAATTAAATAAAATAAATATAACCCACTCTATACTCCCACAAGAGCAGAAGCAAGTAGAGAAGTGCTAGCATGAGAGAAAAGGCAGGCATATGAAGCACAAATGATGTTGCAGATCACGGGATAGCTATGCTAATACTAACAGGATAAAATGCCCTAGAAATCTACCATTTCGGTACTGGTGGGTTGACTGTGGATAGTTATTATCCAGTAAGACTTGGTGAATGTAGGAGAATAGATGGGTAATTTTCTAAAGCCTTTTCACATACAGCAGAGTTGTTAGGGCAGCAGCAGAGGTGCTGAAAAAAACAGCATTCAAATGCCACTGATGTTCCTTGTGGCTTTGGGCAAGTCACTTAACCTTCCATTGCCTTGGGTGCAAACTTAAATTGCAAGCGGTTTGGGGACAGGAAAATATCTACTGTACCTAAATGTGACTCACCTTGAAGTACTACTGGAAAGGCACTAGCAATAATACTAAAGTATATACATGTAACAGGCCATTTATAAATTTACCCCAGGCATTAAAGTGCATGGGATGATAAGATTGCCTGTACTTTTATATGACTTGGGTATAGGTGTATTGTGATGAGGAGAGCCCTGCTGAACTGATGGAAATAGGAAAAGATAGTGAATATACCTTTAAGGAAAGAGACATTCCTGAAATTCACAGGTTCCAGACTGCAGTCAAAGAAAGAAAGCATGGAGTTGATAGAGCCAGTTTGCCACACCCAAGCTCTGCTGACGTAAGTGCAAGCTTAGGGGGTAATGGTAAACACCCGTGCAGAGACAGAGAAAGGCTAGCTAAGAAGCAGCCTTATAAACCCTGCTCAGAAGGGGAGAAGGGGGCTCAGGATCAGGTTGCGGTTCAAACTGTTTGTGTTCCAGTTCCAGTCCAGAATCGTGGGCAGGTTCAGAGAGTTCAGTGTGTTTCAGCTGTTCCAGGAGTTCAGAGAGAGGAACTCAGAGGAGGAAACATCAGGGGAAGGAGAAGGATGTGGAAGGAGCCTGAGAGTCAAGAAACCACGTGTGCTTTGCTTAGAGAAAGAAAGCAGGGAAGTCTTCTACCTCGGGTCTCGGACCAAAGGTTTCAAGCTGCTCAAAGGTGGGTGAACAAGGCTATAGCTAGAAGTAACCAGAACCCAGCCTGGAGCAAAGAACCCTGGCTGAACAATGGAAAGGAACCAAGGCAACTGAACCAGAGAGCGATATCCCATACTAGAGGTACAGACATTCCTTACCGGGGAAACGAGTGCTGGAGGGAGGTCCAGGGATTTCCCCAGAGCATTCACCGAGGAGCAGATTGTGGGAGTTCAGAGCAAGATGTATATGCTTTAGAACAAGAGGATATGCAAGTGGACTGTGCAGAGCAAAACTCCATATCAGGTGAATTGCCAATGGATTGTACGTTATGCCAGACAGAAGCTATGAAAGTCTGTTGATAAGAAATGCTTGATAAAGAAAGGTCTTGAGAAGCAGTGTGAATGAACCTAGTTTTGTTTTGCTAAGAAATACCTACTAACTCAAGAGAACGTTGCCAGCTTCTACATTTGTGTTTAAAGGAGCAGAAGGTAAAAGAGGACATTTAACTTTGCTTATACAGAGAAGCTGTATTTTGTTTTGCTGATTACCTTATGAAAACAACTGCAAATGTTTTAAAAGCTTATGAAGCTTCCTCAGTTCCAGCTTATGTATAATTTCTGAAGTATTGCTTGGAGAAGAATATCCTGACGTTGTGTGTTTGAACCTTAGTGCTTTTTGGGGAAAAATAAACTTTTGTCTTTGCCTTTAACCCTTGGCTTACACGACTATCCTTGAACGAGAAAAAACTACAAGTCCCAGAATGCCTCCCTGTGGACAAGAATAGTGTTTAATTCCTTTATTAGAGGACTAAAAATGGCAGCCCTATGCCTCTAGGCCCTCGGCCGGGGCTGGGGTCATGACAGTATTCAGTGGAAATATTTAGCTGGAGCACATTTGGCCTTTTTGCAGTTTCATCTTTTGTAGAGACTTCTCATTTTCTTCGACCACAACTTTTTTGACGTCATTCCATAACTCTCCTGTTGCTCTGTCATTTGTATCCAAAGCAACATATTGATTTCTCAGGCGATCTTTAAATTGCAGTGGCATATTCTCGAGGTCATATTTTGCTACATACATGAGTTGCTTGATCTTTTTCAGCTTTAACTTGAGTTTGCACACTAGTAGTTGGTGATCTGTACCACAGCCAGCTCCAGGTTTTGTCTTTGTTGATGATATTGTTATTTATCTCAGCAATTATTTCTTTAGGATTTATGGTAGTAATTTTAAAGATGCATCGGTTCCTTTTGGGGTCATTCCGAGGCATGAATAGTGGGGATGAATATCCCGTTGGGACATCTATCCCCGCTATTCGGGCCCTTTCCTGATCCCGTCTACCTTTCCCGTGCATTGTACAAGGAAGGTAGATGGGGTGGGAAAGGGGCGAATCAAGGGCAGTGTTAGGGCCGCCAGTGGGTGGTCATTGGCCCTGGACATACAGGGCAGATTCCAATTCGGCCCTGTACATCCGGGGGCCAGCGGCTTGAACGGGGAATTTATTCCACCTCGGAGGTGGAATAAGTTCCCCTAGTTGGCGGGGGACGGAGGGCCCAGGGCGTCGAAAGGGCAGAGGGGGCAGAGGACATACCCCACAGCCCAACTCTTGTCTTAGGAGGCCAGATCGTGGGTCGGCAGCGGCGAAAGCACTTTTGTAGCCAGCGGATGGGGATTGTGACTTTTCAATGTAGCTGCGGTGCAATGGCAACTGGATGCCATGGTGCCATGGCTCCATTGAACAGCCCTGAGTTATCCGGGCAAGGCCTATACATGCAGACTGGACTGAATCAGGATCCCGGCCTGCATGTAGAGGCCTGGTTGCGATTCTGATCCCACGGGGTGCACAGAGGGCCGTCATGTCCATGTCAGAATCGGGCCCTTTGTGTTTTTATAAAATAGGACTGGAATAGGCACTTTTTTTGATCTGCCCACATGATCACTGTGTTATAAAAATTACTCTCTAGATCTTTGGTTAAGAGCCTTTCTTATTTTGTCACTTACCGGTAATTAGACTATTACAAAGCTGGAGTATGAGACCCTGAAGGGTGAGAGGTGGATGATGAATTTATTTGCAGATAAACAACCCAGCCGAGATGTTTCTGGGGCACTAAGTGTGTGCAGTGACCAGTGGCTCCTCAGGTAAGTTTGACTATTCACATTTCTGGGTTCATGACTGACAGAAAATCTTGCATTTAACCTTGAATTCAAAAATTTTCCTGGGTAAAACAGGCAAATATAGCTGTGTAGTTTTGCAATGTGACTGCATTGAGCTGTACTTCCAAGGGCATGGTTGGACTGGGGGTAAAACTCTACATCTATAATTGAAATTTCAGTTATACCTGCAGAGTTTTTCCCTCACAGTAATCTAGGATAAAATACATGGGGACTTTTGTATCTACATACAATTAGCTAATTTTCAAAAGACATACTACTCAGATATACTGGGTTTGGAAATTAGTTAAAAGTACCTGGGTACAGAAGTACACATGCATGTTGACGTTGGGCGGCTTAGTAAAAATTGCACCCATTTTTATGATATTTATTAAAAAAATTAAAGAACAAAGTCTTAAAATGGGCCTGCACCTTAATGTAAAGAAGACAAAGATGATGACAACTGGCAAAATCAACAAGTTCATCGTTGAAGGAGAAGAAATTGAAATTGTGGACAACTTTAACCTACTTGGATCAAAAAAGGAGCAACAAGCAGTCAAGAAATCTGATGACAAGTTGTTCTTGGCAGAATAGCTATGAAAGACCTAGACAAGATTCTCAAGAGCAGAGACGTCTCTCTCCATACAAAGATTTGACTCGTTCAAGCCATGGCATTTTCAATAACATCATATGGATGTGAAAGCTGGACAGTGAAAAAGATAGACAGGAAGAAAATTAATGCCTTTGAATTATGGTGCTGGCAGCGAATACTGCGTATACCATGGAGTGCCTGAAGAACAAACCAGTCAGTTCTAGAGGAGATCAAACCTAAGTTTTCTTTAGAACTCAGATGACAAGACTTCAACTTTCATACTTTGGACACATCTTCCGAAGAGAGAGATCATTAGAGAAAGACATCATGCTTGGCAAGATAGAAGGTCAACATAAAAGAGGAAGGCCAGCAATGAGATGGATCGATACAATAACAGCAGCTATGGGTACCAGACTGTCAACAATGAGCCGCCTGACTGAAGACTGAACACAATTTAGGACAACTATCCAAAGGATTGCCATGAGTCGACACCGACTCGACGGCACGTAACATTATATATTTTGGAGGAGCTTACATACATACATAAGAAATAATAAAAAGACAGTTTTATAAACATTAATCTGTTTCATATCAAGTCATCTTAAAAACCAGAATATGCAAATATAGGGGAAAGCTATTCCACCAAGACAGGTGTCACACACACAAAAGCAGATGATTGAAACTCAGCCTTATGGATATACTTCAGAAAGCAGGAGAAGGATGCCTTCCGCAAAAACAAACCTGAGAAAGCCAGCAGAGGGCAAAACCCATGGCCAATACACTATATTAAAATAGGATAACTTTATTGTAGACCCAACTTTATAAGTTTCGGCCCTAGACCTTCGTCAGGGTCTGGAGAGTGCAAATAACTGAGCGTAGTTTTCCCGCGTTTGATCGCATCTACAGATTGGGAAGAGTGGTATTGTTCCACCCTTATCGGACGAACACTATGCTCAGTTATTTGCACTCTCCTGACCCCTGACGAAGGCATAGGGCTGAAACTTATAAAGTTGGGTCTACAATAAAGTTATCCTATTTTAATATAGTGTATTGGCCGTGGTTTTTGCTCTCCACTGTTTTTCTCACTATGGATATACGTCACCATTGGAACTACCAGTAGATTCTAATACTGTAAGCATAAAGCAGGTGCTGCAGTGCACTTATGAAGTCTGACTGAAAATATGGAGCCATTCCATAAAGTGCTTTAAATACCAATACTGAAGACTTAATGTTGCCTGATCCTAAAATGACAACTGATGCAATTGAAAAAGGTAAGGATAAACATGTTCCAACTTAGTGAGTTGAAAATTAACTTTTGTCATGGCGCAAGGCAGATAGTGCCTATGGAAGTGGAGGAAAATACACAGGGCAGTTTTAAAAGCGGCAGTGCAAAGCACATGGCTAGGGGTTGCTATGAGCAACCAAGCAAAACAAGAGCACCGGCTGTAGGTAAACGCCCAGGAATAGCATTACGTCATAGCTCATCAGAGAAGCAGAAACAGCTGCAGGGGTTTGAGCTAACAAGAGACTCAAAGAATGACGCACATAAAAAAAGGTCAGTCTTGAGCAAAGCAGACAGGAGCAGAGACAGGAGCAGAGAGAGGAGCAGAGATACCGACAGAGACGCAAGCAGGGAGTCAGACTCAGTCTCAGATACAGAGAAAGAAAGAGACACTGAGAGGACTCATGGGAAAGGAAAGAGCAGAGCTCATGAGAGCCAGGAGTCAAACCTGAAAGCTTCTGACGTGGAGTCCATCTGCACCTCAGAGGAGTTTGCCCAGGAGGAATTCTCAGAGGTTAGTGCTGGAAAGTTGGGCTGCACTAAGCCAAAGTCCGGTTGGGGACAGAGAGAGATTCCAAGCTGCAAACCACGAGGAGCTGGGAGAGGGAATAACCACGGGAACAGGTACCTGGGGAGAAAAAGCTCTTATCCAAAAGAGATTTCCCACCTAAGAGAAAGACGTCCTGTGAGGGGAAGTGAAAGGGAGAAAAGTTTCAACTTCCCGGTTGCAAAACGGCCAGGCAGAGCTCAGCCTGAAGAAAGGCATAGTACTTGGAATAGAGGGGCACTGAATTTTACTCCCAATGGTCCTGAAGTGTATGGCCCTCTAAGGGGAGAATCCATAGTGCATGGTAACCAGCCTTTCTGCAGTGATAGAGGGGAGAGAAGCTCTGGCCAAGAAGAGAGGAAGCTACTAAACACTGATACACATTACAGCCCTGCAAAATATAATAGCCAAGAAGTACACGAGGACATGGAATGTGACTTCTGTGAAGAGAGCTCAGATATTTGCAAAATGGACTGTACATTGGTGTTTTCCGATAGTGTGACCTCTTTTTGTTAAAGCCTGAGTAAAGCCTGCCTAAGAGAAATCTGTGGGGGAACACAGATTTCACTGTACAGCTTTTTGGATTGGAAAAGCCTGTTTTTCCCTTTTTGTTTAGTTAAAGCTGACAAGAAGCATTTTGTTGTAATTTGTAGTCCCCATTTGTGTTATGCCAGTATTATGGTTTAATTTCCTTTGACCTTTGTTGCAAAAGTTCTCCCGGGAAGGGAAAATAAATACCTCTTTAAGCATAGCTACTCGACCACAACTACCTTCTTATTTGATTAGCTATTGGGACTCCAAATCCCAGAGGGCACTACTACGTCCTTGCTACATAAGAGGAGCCTCACTGAAGCCCCAGGCCTTCCGCCTCAGGGGTAAGTAGGTGAGTGACAATTGGCGTAGTTGGCAGGATTTTTGCGCAAGATTCAAAAGGACAAGCACAAAGGACTACAGTCTGCTATAAAAGGAAAGCTGTCATCCAAAAGGAGAGAACCGTCAGGAAGATTTCTGCTGCCAGGTGTTGGACCCGGAGAAAACCTTTCTCACAAGCTGACCCCTGCATGAAGGCTCAGGTAAAAAGTACCTAGTCAGACGTGGGGAGGATAAAGTGAGAAAGGGGGCGCTGGTGGGCAGAGAAAGGGCGGTGGAAAAAAAAAAAGTTGCGGTATCGCACTTGGTTTTTGTTTTTGTTTTTGTTTCTCTCTGTAGGTACATCAAGGCGAAGGATGGAGCCCCAGGATGTAGCCCAATGGATGAAGGCGCAGTGGGATAAGCAAGTGGAACTTATCCATTACCTTCAGCAGCAGACTACAAGGACCATACAGGAGCAGCAGCGGCCCTTGATAGAGACCATGGACGCGCTTTTAAAGAAGCCACTGGACGCTACTGTTGACGTCCCCATGGCACTCCAAGCCGCAGGTCTGAGGTCGTATGGTGCCTTTGCAGTAGGACAGTTACAACCGCAGGACAATTTGGATGATTACTTGTACGCTTTTGAAAGGATAGCTACCACCCTGAAATGTCCGGAGGAGCAATGGGCCACCCAGTTTGCCCTATTGCTCACAGGCGAGGCCCTTTCAGCGTACAAAGCTATGCCAGCAGAATTAGCTTCCAATTATATTGAAGTGAAGAAAGCGGTAAAAGATAGGTTGGGGCTTACCCCACTTCACTATCAAAGAATGTTTAGGGAGGCAGTAATTAGGCCTCAAGAGATCCCCAAGGCCCTAGCACAGCGGTTAAAAAGTGTAGCCAAAAAATGGTTGCTAGCCGAGGGAGGTACCTTGGAAACAGTCATTGACAAAATTGTGCTAGAACAATTTATGGAGGCTGTTCCCACAGGTCTTAAAACTTTTCTGACGCTCCAGCACTGCCAAACCTCGGAGGATGCAGCCACTCTTGCGGAGCGGTATTTCACAGCCGAGAGGACTGACACCTCAGGGCAAGGTATCTGGTTGGCAGCTGGTAGGAGGAAAAGCGGCAGAAAAGAAAAATATGTGCATGATAAGATGTATAAACCTGAAATGTTGAATGTCAATGTCTCTGATGGTAATGTCTATTCTATACCCAAAGGAAAATGTTTTAGGTGTGGAAAAACTGGGCATTATCAGAGATCCTGCACAGAACGAACAGTCCTGGTGACAGGGACAGAGGAAACAGAACAGGATGAATTCCGTATACAGGTCCAAATAGAAGGTATTTACACACTAGCTCTACTTGACTCGGGGGCTGACCAGAGCATGATTTCAAAGAGGCTCTGGGAAGCCATTGAGGGGCACCGCCAGTCGCCCCCGAGTCAAGCAGAAGGCCAAGTCCGGGTCAAGTGCGTGCACGGCGCATTTGTCCCTTATCCCCTACACAATGTTGTGGTACAAGGGTTGGGCACCATCAGAGAGATGAGGGTGGCCGTAGTTCCCGAACTACTAGAGGATGTTATACTGGGGAAGGATTGGCCTCCCTTTCATAATGAATTGGGAAAAGACTTGGGTATTAAACTAGGTCTAGTATCCACTCGCTCTCAAGCGGGACCCTCTGGGAAGGGAGAGGAGTCAGTGGAAAATACTGAGGAACCTGAAGGGGAGGAAAATGCCCAAAGGGAGGACCCAGATGAGGAAGGTCTAGCTACCCTCCCTAACCATGATGACTTAGTACATCCCCCTGATAAAGTAGGGAAGAAAGATGAACCCAGGAAGCGTAGGGAGAGATACTCTAGGACCCGGGGGTGGGCCGAGCTAGAAGGTGCTGTAGGGTTGCCCTGGGTACCAGCAGAGGTAGTAAGAAAATTTCCTTTATTTCCCATGGAGCAGAGAGCTGACCCAGCACTTAAAAGGGCGTTTGAGTGGGCGGAGGAAATTAGACAAACCCTACCAAGATTTTTCCTGGAGAATGATGTCCTATACCGAGAGTGTGTAAACCCCCATAACGATGCCATACGCAAACAGCTAGTTGTACCCTTGACCTTTAAAGCGAGCGTATTAAGATTAGCCCATGACCACCCAGTGGGGTGTCACAAGGGGATCCAGGGGACGCTGGACCAAATCTTAGCTAGATTTTATTGGCCCGGGGTTTTCAAGGAGACACGACAATATTGCGTGGGCATGGTGAGCTCAGCGCAGTTAGTGCTGTATTCACACTGCCCACTACCTACATTAGCATGGGACCACCCAACACAACCTCAATAGATTGTGTTAAGTACACCTGTACTGATGTGACATCTGCTAAGGGACAGGGCTCCACCTTAACTGCTGGGTAAATGCTTTCCACACCCCTAAAGGTTAACACAGTGATATTTCACATAATGCATCATAGTTTCAGCGTTTTTGTCATGTTCGGTGCAATACCCTGGTGTCCTTTAGTAAAAAGGGCCCTTAGAGAGTAAGCTCTTTGAGAATATAAAAACACCTATCGTATCTGAATAACTCATCTTCAGCGTTTGAGAAAAGGTGTGAGCTAAATCCAAACTCTCCTTACCAGTACAATAAGGAGATGCAACACATTTAGAGGCACATTTCACAATGGGACTTACAAGTGCAATCTGGGATGTCAAAGCCATGATGTCTGAAAAAAAGCAGATATATTCAAGTTCAGGCAAGATTTCAGAAAAGTGGATATACCCGATATGGATATTCATCAGACATCTATATAGATATCCTCATGATTGCATTCAGAACCAAAACATGTAATAGCGTAATGGTTACAGTAGTGGCTTAAGAGCAGGGTGGCCAGGATCCAAATACCACTGTGGACCTTTGTGTCTAAGGCTATTCACTCAATTCTCCATCTTCTCTACACTCTTTGGCTTTTTAAGGTGAAAGCAAGCACTTTCCTGATGCCTATTCATGCCTGACATAGGTATAAACATGGAGGTGCCTGCAGATGTCTTCAAAATTTCTGAGATTTAAGGGGACATGTAAGTCCATTGCTCCTCCCCAGACATGCCTCTGCCACATCCCTATCCCTACTGGAATGACCCTGTACCAGAGATGTTTCTGAACATCATTTGTGAAATGGCTACAGAAACTTCTCCTTGATTTTGATCTTCACATGCACGTGCATGTCTTCAGACTAAGAGTAGACAAAGCAATGGGACCGGATGGGATACATCCAAGAATACTGAAGAAACATGGGGACATTGTGGGTTAAACTAGAAAGAGGGAAAGAGAAATCTATTTGCATTGATGTGATATACAGACCTCCCTCACAAGAGGAAGAGGTGGACAGAGAGTTAATTGAAGACATACGCAGCATTGCTAGGAAAGAGGAAGTGCTACTGATAGGAGATTTCAATATGCCAGATGTTGATTGGCACATTCCTGCTGCAGTATCATCTAGAAGTAAGGAGATCCTGGATTCTCTACAGGGAGAACTATTCAGGCAATTGGTAACAGACCCCACACGTGAAGGGGCCATACTGGACTTGGTGCTTACCAATGGTGAAAGTGTTTCTGATGTTGTAGTGGGAGATCATTTTGCATCCAGTGATCACCAGATGGTGTGGTTCAGTATTAGGACTAGGGCTGTTAGAATCCATTCCAAAGTGAGGATCTTAGACTTTAGGAAGACTAACTTTGCGAAGATGGGCCAATACCTCAGGGAGTCATTAGTGGGATGGGAACAGCTGGGGGATATAGAAAAACAGTGGGCAAAACTGAAAGGGGGTATTTTAAGGGCAACCAACCTTTTTGTTAAAATGGTAAATAAAGGCAAAAGGAACAAGAGACCGCTATGGTTTTCGAAGGAAGTAGCTGAAAAAGTGAAGAAAAAGAGGGAGGCCTTCATGAAATACAAGAGATCACAGAGAGAGGAAGACAGGCATCTGTATTTGGAAAAACTTAGAGAAGCTAGCAAAGTAGTCAAGAAGGCAAAGATTCAAAAGGAGGAGGAAATAGCCAATGCAATAAAATGGGGGGATAAGACATTTTTCAGATATATTAGTGAGAAGAGGAAGGGCAAAAGTGGTATTGTCAGACTCAAGGGTGCAGGGGGGGAATATGTAGAAGCTGATAAGGATAAAGCGGAATTGCTTAACAAATATTTTTGTTCTGTGTTCACAGGTGAAGAACCAGGAGCAGGACCTCAGAAAACACCCACAAATAAGAACAGAAGCGAGGGACATCTTGAACAATTTTCAGAAGACTGTGTTCGTGAGAAACTAGCTCAACTTAAAGTAGACAAAGCGATGGGACCGAATGGGATACACCCTAGAATACTGAGGGAACTTGGGGGCGTTCTAGCAACTCCACTGACTGACCTTTTCAATGCCTCGTTGGAGTCGGGAGTGGTGCCAAAGGACTGGAGAGAGGCTCATGTGGTGCCTTTACACAAAAGCGGAAGTAAGGATGTGGTTGAAAACTACAGGCCGGTTAGTTTAACTTCGGTGGTGAGTAAATTATTGGAAACGCTGTTGAAAGAGAAAATAGTGAGGTTTCTGGAGTCCAGCGGATTACAGGATCCGAGGCAGCATGGATTCACCAGAGGCAGGTCTTGTCAGACAAATCTGATTGATTTCTTTGACTGGGTGACCAGGGAGTTGGACCGAGGGAGAGCTCTAGATGTGGTGTATTTAGATTTCAGTAAAGCCTTTGACACTGTTCCTCACAGGCGACTTATAAACAAACTGAGCACCCTAGGGATGGACCCTAAAGTTACTGCTTGGGTTAGAAATTGGTTGGGTGGGAGGCGACAAAGAGTACAAGTAAATGGAGCTCACTCTGAGGAGAAGGATGTTACCAGTGGTGTGCCCCAGGGATCTGTCCTTGGTCTGATTCTTTTTAACATCTTTGTTAGTGATATAGCGGAAGGGCTGTCGGGTAAGGTTTGCCTCTTTGCAGATGATACCAAAATCTGCAATAGAGTAGACACCCAGGAAGGTGTAGATAACATGAGGAGGGATCTAGCTAAGCTTGAAGAATGGTCTAGAATTTGGCAGCTGGGATTTAATGTTAAAAAATGTAAGGTCATGCATTTGGGCTGCAGCAATCAAAGGGAGCAATACAGTATAGGAGGTGAAGTACTTTTGTCCACTAAAGAAGAGCGGGAACTAGGCGTGGTTGTGTCTGATGATCTTAAAGTAGCTAAACAGGTAGAAAAGGCGACGGCAAAAGCTAGAAGGATGCTTGGGTGCATACGGAGAGGAATGGCTAGCAGAAAAAAGGAGGTGATAATGCCTCTGTATAAGTCTTTGGTGCGACCTCATTTGGAGTATGGTGTGAAATTCTGGAGACCGCACCTTCAAAAGGATGTGAACAGGATGGAGTCGGTGCAGAGGGTTGCTACTAAAATGATTAATGGGCTTCATTATAAAGCATATGAGGACAGACTTAAGGATCTTAATATGTACACCTTAGAGGAAAGGCGGGATAGAGGTGATATGATTGAGATGTTTAAATACCTCCATGGCATAAATGTTCAGGGAGAGAGCCTCTTTCAATTGAAAGCAAGTTCTGCTACGAGGGGACATGGGATGAGGGTGAAGGGAGATAGATTCAGGAGTGATATGCGGAAATATTTCTTTACAGAAAGAGTAGTGGATCCATGGAATAGTCTCCCAGTGGAGGTGGTAGAGATGAGGACAGTAACTGAATTCAAAAAAGCATGGGACCAACACAGAGGATCTCTAAAGGTATAAAGTGGACTGTTGTAGTTGTTGTTATGGAAGGACAGACTAGATAGGCCATGTGGTCTTTTTATGTCATCATGTTTCTATGTTTCTATGACATTCAAGCAGCTCCACTGACTGACCTTTTTGAATGCCTCGTTGGAGTCTGGAGTGGTGCCAGTGGATGGAGAGAGGCAAATGTGGTCCCTTTACACAGAAGTGGAAGTAAGGATGTGGTTGAAAACTACAGACCAGTTATTCTAATCTCTGTGGTGAGTAAATTATTGGAAATGCTGCTGAAAGAGAAAATAGTGAGGTTTCAGGAGTCCAATGAATTACAGAATCGGAGGCAGAATGGCTTCACCAGAGGCAGATCTTGCTAGACAAATTTCTTTGACTGGGTGACCAGGGAGCTGGACCGAGGGAGAGCCCTAGATGTGGTGTATTTATTATTTATTTATTTATTTATTACAGGCTCTTATATACCGCTCTATTCAGAATCAGCGCGGTTCACAATATAACAACATACCATAACAACAAACTGTTGGATTTGGATTTCAGTAAAGCCTTTGACACTGTTCCGCACAGGCAACTTATAAACAAACAGAGTACCCTAAGGATGGACTCTAAAGTTACTGATTGGGTTAGAAATTGGTTGAGTGGTAGGCAACAAAGGGTACAGGTAAATGGAGCTCACACTGAGGAGAAGGAGGTTACCAGTGGTGTGCTGCAGGGATCTGTCCTTGGTCCGATACTTTTTAACATCATTGTTAGTGATATTGTAGAAGGACTGTTGGGTAAGGTTTGCCTCTTTGCACATGATACCAAAGTCTGCAATAGAGTAGACAACCAGGAAGGAGTTGATAACATGAGGAGAGATCTAGCTAAGCTTGAAGAATGGTCTAGAACTTGCAAGCTGAGAAATGCAGGGTCATGCATTTGGGATGAAAAAATCCAAGGGAACAGTACAGTATAGGGGTAAACTACTTCTGTCTACAAAAGAAGAGTGTTACCAGGGCTTGATTGAGTCTGATGATCTTAAAGTTGCTAAACAGGTAGAGAAGGCGATGGCGACAGCTAGAAGGATATTTGGGTGCATAGGGAGAGGAATGGTCAGCAGAAAAAAGGAGGTGATAGTGTCTCTTTATAAGCCTCATTTGGAGTATTGTGTGCAATTTTAGAGACCACACCTTCAAAAGGATATAAACAGGTTGGAGTCAGTACAGAGGGTGGCTACTAAAATGTTTAGTGGTCTTCATTATAAAGCATATGAGGGCAGACTTAAGGATCTTAATATGTATACATTAGAGGAAAGGCAGTATAGAGGAGATATAATAGAGACATTTAAATATTCCCTTGGCATAAATGCACAGGAGGAGAGCTCTTTTCGATTGAAAGCGAGCTCTGCTTCCAGGGGACATAGGATGAGGGTGAAAGGGGATAGATTCAGGAGTAATATGCAATAATATTTCTTTCGGAAAGGGTGATAGATGTGTAGAATAGTCTCCCAGTGGAGATGGTAGAGATGAGGACAGTATCTGAATTCAAAAAACCATGGGAGAAACACATAGGATCTGTAAAGGAAAAAAGGGGACTATTGTAGTAGTTGATATGGAAGGACAGATTAGACAGGCCATGTGGTCTTTTTCTGCCATCATGTTTCTCTGTTTCTCTGTTTCTATCCAAATCATGATTAAACCTTTTAAAATGATCTTCATAGTTTATAAAATCCAGCTTTAACAGCAGCACTCACATGTCACGGAAACAACTGAGTATATACTAATACCTACGTGACTATTTCAGATTCAATCCCAATTGATTGAATACAACCAATTCACAACTATTTTAACAAGTTATTCTTTGGATTACAAAATCCAGCCCAATGGTAAATGGACAAAACAAGTGTATATTATCTACATATAGATAATAACCGACATTACCAATTAAACAATCAGGAGCAACATATTCTTATCCCAGCACTTTGATAATTCATCAGGTAGATTAATAACTCTACCATTAGTATACCAATGAAAGCTCAGCCCATGCCACATAATCAAATTTTTGGTTCCACATACACAGTGCAATAAATCTGGGATGATTCTCAATAGGTGAGGTAATGCGATGGGATAAAACATGACCTATAATATATAATTAGAGAACAAGCATTCAGGATTATGCATGAAAGTAAAGTTAAAATAATCTTCATCCTAAAACTTCTGCATCAGGCCAGATATACCAAGGGGCCTGTTTGCTAAATGTTAGTGTATACCACTATGCAATTGGAATATCATGAGTCCTGCAGAAGATAATAAACACTAAAGCCAATAAACATGTGCTAACATTTCATAAACAGGTACCCAAATGATCAAAGGCATCCAGTGTTTCAGGAAACTGGACCATATCAGCAAAGACAAAAGGGCAAAAATAAAATTATCAGTCATCCAGTTGATGGCTTCTATATTTTTGCACAGAATGCTGTTTCACATACGAGATTTCAAATAGCCCTTAAACATATTGTCAAATACTTCCTTGTGTGTCCTCTTTGTATAGTTTATAAGTCTGTAGACTAAGGAAGTCTATTTACTGTGTAAAAAATGGCCATTGATGTAGGTTAACGTCAATGTAGTAGCACTTGGAAAATGTCATACTAGTCTATTAAGAGACATACAATTAATGCTTTGGTATGTCAAGCATTAACAGTGTGTTTTATTGTAGACAGAAATGCCAATACTGATGTTAAAGAAGGGTCTTCAAGATTCAGTATCCTCCATCCAATAAATACATATCAAAAGTCATGTGGAAGGTAATTTTATAAAGTGTCACAAGCACAATGCCAAAACCACTAGTCTCTAGTTGTTGAGGGCATGGTGGTTGATGTATCCTTCCTCTATCAGCTATATTTATGCTTCAAGTAAAAAGGATTGTAGTTGAGGCAAACCGAGGGTAAGGCTTATGACAGAAAAAGTTTATTTTAAACACAAGAGAACAGATCAGGTTCAAGGTTCCATTAACAGGATAAATTATAGGCTTTTGCTTAAGGTTCAGCAAACTGGTGGCAAAAACAAACAGAACTCAACAATGGCTTTCCAATGTTAAATGTAGAAGCTTAGCCTTTTCACAGATAACAATATGCCACTTTTCTTATAGTCCTTTGTTGATCATAGCACAAAGAAAACAAGGTTAATTCTCCTATGGCAGTTTATCTTCACTCAGCCTCAATTCTCTGGGCTGCACTTCCAGGTGAAAATGAAATAAGCATTCAAAATGTCCTCAAAACTCTTAGCAGGCTTTTCATATAAAACAGGAGCAAAGCACAAACTCTTAAAGCAGCCAATTAGCTTTCCTGCTGTTGCAGAGTTCTAACACAGCTGATAATCAGGCATGAAACTCAGCTCCCCTTACAAGCTTATGTGGCAGTAAATTCCCTTTCCAAAACACAGAGGAATTTACCTCCTTACTGCTTATGCTTTAAGATTACCTTTGCAAGAGGAACAATTCTTTCAAGGCTGGCTTTTCTTCAACACTTCAATTCTAAAGCTTGACATAAAGAACAATCCATAAACATATCTTCTTCCCCCACCTCTGGCTCTGGTTCTCCCAATTGCATGGGCTCTGACTCACTCACTTGATCAGACTACTCAGCTGACAATCTCTCTGGTGGTCTGAAAGCTTCTCCAATTCCTGGCTTCCACCCCTTTTGCCAACCTGTTTCAGGGAAAACAGTTCTCTCAGCTCTGGGTAGCTCAGACCTTCTCGAGGAGTTAGCACCTGCTCTGGCTTCTCCAGCATTCCATCGTCCTTGCTGCTCTGGACTCTGTTCCTCTCCCCATCTGCTGCATCTGCTGCTTCTCCTGGTGCTCCTCTTATGCCCCTCTCCATAATCTAACCAAGGTTTATACTCACTGGGATCCAACCCCACCTCTTTCTCTCCCAGGTGTTTGTAATCTCCCTGCCTTCTGAACTTAGAATAATCAGTGCACTTGTTAGAATAATGGCTTTGGTCCTCGTGCTTGCAATCTCCTCCTCTTACTCTATCAAGCATTTCCTGAAACCTATTCCAGCTGGGGGTTTTCTGCTTTTGAAACGTGGCTCTGGCCTTCTGACCCTGCACACCTAACAGAGGCCCCTTGATTAAGGTGAATTCCTTATGCTTTTCACCTCCCCCATGCTCTGGATGGCTGACCATGCCACAAAAGACACGTCTAGTTAATGTGTCTATCACTCCTAGTTTATAAAGAGAAGTGTATGTGTACTTTACTTCATAAAATACGGCCATAAATAGTGAGGGAACATAGAGAAAATCGAAATGTGATCAACCCTAGAGCTGGTGTACATGGCCATGCATAGAATTTTAAAGAACATCCGTATGTTATATTTTATAACTTGCACGCATTGATTTGAACAGTGCTGCTGTGCAAGCACACAGTGAAAGCATGCACCCTCGGCCTGACACACATACTTACAGAATAACGACCCATTCAAGTGCACATGTAAAGGTTAATTCACATGCATAAATCACTGAAAATAGGTGATTTATGTGAACTGATGAAGTTTTTTATAACATTAACTCTTTAATGCCTTATGTCTTCATCCTTTGAGTAATGGGGGGTTCCATACCTCGACATCCTGATGGATTCCCCATCAGGTACTCTCTCCTGGCTAGTCACTACCATTTGACAATCCTAAAACAGAGCTACCCTAACCCGTCCAGAGGGGACCATGCCCTCCAGTGTCTGCAAATTTATCTCACATATATTCAATGTGAGTATCTTGAAAACTCCACCAACTTTGGGGATCCCCAGGACAGGTATGAGAAACCTTGTACTCCAATGAAGATGAAGCAGAAGAAAGTATGAGAAACACCTGCTCTGCTGGTTCTGATTTCAAAAATGGTGCAGCCAACTTTACGTGGAACTTTGCCCCGCACACATGCACGCTACGCAGCTCATTTTATTTTGCGGCTTTCTCTTAAATACCGCAAATAAATTTATTTCTCAGATTTGTATTGATTCTAGTATTTTAAGTCACCATCTACACTATAATTGCTGATAAATCTGGCTATTATTCTTTAAACTTGACCACAATTGATGTTAGTCTCCAGGCTAGTCCAGTTAGTTGATAGTTGGTGACATCATGAATTTCATACCGAGACTGGATTCTTTAAGAGCCAAGTCAAGTAAACTGTATTATTGTGCAGCATTTTCTAATTTCTTACAAAATTAATGTCCAGGAAGAATGCAGCATTTTATTTTCTTACTAAAGTGCCTTTGACAGTTTTCAGTGTTGCTGAGGACAGCGGCAATCTTTTTTCTCTTCACTAAATGCTTTGATGGCACTACTATCAAATACAAGGGATGTTTTTGCTGTAAAAAATTTCCTGCAGTTTTCCGACATAGAAAAGAAGCATAATTTATTCAGTCACACAGAAGGAAGTATATTCCCATTTCAAATTTTATTAAAGCCAAAATCTTAATATTTATGTGACAGCTAAAATTATTTTTTAACTGCCAAAATATAGAATTAACAGCAAAGTCCTATGCATTAATATTTTATTATCACCAAGCGCATAAACTATTAATTGAAAGACCGGCACAGGGAAAAAAGGTTTTGTGTTCAGTATATTTAGTACATCTGCTAAAAAGAAAAAAAAAAAGATTCAGGGGGCATTTCAGTGGTTTGGAATTCTGATGACATTGGATACTTTACAGGAACTATAGAAGATTTACATTATTAATTTTATAACGGAAGGTTTCTAAAGAATTCAATTTATGAACTTTTAAAAAATGGAGGTTTTTCTAACCTATGATTTCCATCTACGTGTGAATAATATATAGGCCTTCACCACAGAGAAAATAGGCTCAGACCTGATGAGAGACATAATCAGGATGATGTTTAAAAAAAGAAAACCCACACGCAACTGTGCTTTCAGGCAATTTCAGTCTGCCAGATGTGTTTTGGACTTAAGCTGATGCAGAATCAATTAGATGTGAATCAGAACATAAAACCATACTGGATTAGAATAAGATCCATCAAGCCCAGTATCCTGTTTCCAACCATGGCCAATCCAGGCCACAAGTACCTGGAAGTTTCCAAAAAAGACGCACAACTTTGCGCTTATCCACATTAAATTTCATCTGCCATTTGAATGTCCAGTCTTCCAAGTTATCAAAGTCCTCTTGCAATTTTTCACAATCTTCTTGGGTTTTAACAACTTTGAATAATTTTGTGTCATCTGCAAATTTGATGACCTCATTTGTTATTCCCATTTACAAATATGTTAAAAAGCGGCGGACCCAGCACAGATCCCTGGGTCTGCTGCTTTTTAACATACTAGACTATTCACCTTTCTCCATTGGGAAAATTGGCTATTTAGCCCTACCCTCTGCTATCTTTTAACCAGTTCCTGGTCCACAATAATACTCTGCCTCCTATCCCATGACCTTTTAATTTCACCAAGAGTCTCAAAGGCTTTTTGAAAATCTAGATACACTATATCAACCGGCTCACCTTTGTTTACCTGTTTATTCACACCTTCCTGAATACATTTAAAAGGGCCATATTTTCAGGGAAAGTTATACAGAATTATGCACTGAAAAAATGAAAACTGTGTGACTGACCTATGCAAAAGTGATTATATAGGGTGAGATCAAGGGTAACCCAACCACCAGGCAAACCAGGCAGTCAACTAGGGTGTCATCTTCTGGGAGTGGCAAAGAGCTGATCATTCAAAGCTAAATGACTAATTCTTACAGCCAGGGGGAAAATACGACTTATGATTTGCCTACAGTGTCAACACTTCCAAACAACTCTGAAGCCAGCCCTGGGTGACTGGCACTATTGAAAAAAACAGTCATTAGGATAGTGAAGGGTTTGAGAGCAAGAGAGCATCTTATACTCTTACTATTGCTTTGTATTGGTTACCCATGCTTTTTGGAATTTTGCTTAATTTGGCAATGATCACCTTTAGGGTGTTACATGGTATGGGGTAACCTACCTGTGGTCTTTGACATCATTACAGAGGGTCCACATGACATGAAGCAGAAGAAAGAGAGAGGCTGGGAAGAGGGAGTGAGAAAGAGACTAGAGGAAAGGAGAGAGAGACTAGGAGATATGGGAAATGGAAGGGAGATAGAGGGCTAGTGGGGACAGGCTTGGCTCTGAGTGGAAGGGGGTCCAGGAAAGGTGGTGGGGATGAAATGGAGTTCTCTGAACATTTTGAAGATTAATAAGGAGACCACACAACCAAAATTATTTGGAAAAGTTAGGTTCAAAATTTACACCCTGGCTAGGTCTCTGCATTCAGAAGAATATGAAGTTATATGTTGTCCCTGGGAGAGCAGAGGCATGACAAGAGAAAACCAAGGGGGAAAATCTTCTCAATGACTGTGCCAATGTATTGGATTTTACTACCTGCTGAAGTGAGAGGCTGCAGTGATTAGGGGGTGTGATCAAAAAGTATTGAGACAGTGTGTAGCTATAAAACAATACGTCACACCACGATGCTATTAAGCATGCAGTGACCTAGTTATGTGCTCTGCATGTGCAGAGTGTAGTGTGGCTGCAACATACCTGCACTTTTTAAATCACGTGATGTTTGGTATCGTGTGAAAGCAGCTCATCAGATTTACGATGAGTGACAAAATTGAACAGCAAATTTGCATTAAATTCTGCCAGAAACTTGGAGATTTGTGCAGAGACATGACAAGTTACATCAAGTGTATGGCGATGAATACATGAATCGTGCTCGAGTTTATGACTCATACAAACATTTCCAAGAGGGCCGTTAAAGTGTTGACAGCGACGAACATTCTGGAAGGCCATCTATGAGCAGGAATGAAGAAAATGTTAAAGCAGTGCATGCCTCAATATGCTCAAATCATCGATTGACTATAACAGAGCTTGCTGAGGACATGGAGTTTTGTGTTGGTACAGTCCATTCTTACTGTCAATTTGGGGATGAGATGTGTTTCTGCAAAATTCATGCCAAAACTCCTGTCCCTGACCAAAAAGAAGATTGACTGTCTGCAGCCAGGGAGTTGATGGAATGCATTGAAAATGACTCCAATTTCATAAAAAATATTATTACTGGTGATGAATCATAGGTTTATGGTTATGACCCTTTATCTAAAGCTCAGTCCTCACAATGGAAGACTCCAAACTCTCCCAGATCCAAGAAAATCCTTCAGGTGAGGAGCAATGTCAAGGTCATGCTCAATTTTCTTTGATTACCAGGGTACTATTCATCATGAGTATGCTTAAAAAGGCCAAACTATCAATAAAGAGTACTACATCCAAGTTCTGACTCATTTGCAGTTCATCATAAGAGGCCAGAGTAGCACAGGAATGGTGAATGGTTGCTTCATTATGATAACAGTCCAGCTCGTGTATCACATCTTGTCCAGCAGTTCTTGACCAAACACCAAATCGAGTAAATCCATCAGCCTCCATTCTCACCTGACCTCACATTCTGTGACTTTTTCTTGTTTCCAAAACTGAAATTACCACTGAAAGGATGGAGATTTGATGGCTTGGAGACCATTAAGCAAAATTCCACACAGCAGCTTCACAGCATAATGAAAGAAGCATTTCAAAATTGTTTCCAGCAGTGTCAGGAAAGCTGGGATATGTGGCAATGTGCTACAGCTCATATGATAGAGGTAATTTATAAAATTGACTAAACAAATAAGCAACTAAATAAACAGATAAGGAAAAGCAAAAGCTGACAGCCTATTAGTCATTTTAACAGTTATTTCACTAGGGGAACAACTTAATTAATTAAGACAGGTGGTATCCTCTTCTTAAGATGATCTAGATTTTTCAAGACATATGGCAACCATGTTATGTCATCTAAGAATAAAAACAATCAAATTAAATTATTACATCGGGTTCAATTTTCTAGGTCATCTTGGTGCTTGATGTAGGCACATGCAAGAGCTACCAGCATGTGTATATATGCTAATGTTGAATTTTTACTGAGAAAACAAATTATAGATTTAGCTACTCTTGCCTAGGATAAGCTTTCATTTGTAGAAAATATTTACACAATAAAGGGTAATTGTATAACAGGGTGCCTAGGCAGAAAAAAAACCCACATAGGCATATTTATTAAAGGCAGCACACGGTATGTGTCTATATATCTCTGTAAAATTGCCTTTCCTGAAGATTCTGCACACTATTCCATTTGTTCCAAAGCAGGAGCAACTTTGAGGGAATATGTGCTGGTAGAAATCAGTGCATTTATTTTAAAAAATGCACCTATCTGTAAGTGCTGATCCTACCCCTGCTCTGTCACCATCACAAACGAGAAGGCACATTTTACAAAGAATGCCCTAGTATAATCTGGGATGTGCAAGCCAGAACGTCTGATAAAAAGCAGGACTGTCCACGTTCAGGCATGCTCACAAACGTGGACATGCCCGATATAGACATCATCAGAAGGGTATTGGAGAATGGGGCATATAATAGCCTAATTGTATTTATTTATTTTATTTATTTACAGTCTCTTTTATACCACGCTATTCAACATCAGTGCAGTTTACATGAAACAGAATGACTAGCACGGTGGAGCAAGCTGATCTGTGTTTACAAAGAACAGGTACTACAACTTGGATAAAACTGGGGTAACTATTTACATCTAGGCGACATGTTATGTCATGTCAAAAATAATCGTAGACATGGATGTCTTGCGGGATATGTTGCTGTGGCTGTACTAGATGGGGGAGGGGGCTATTGGAGCACTGTCTTCCGGGTAGTATTTGAGGAAGAGATGGTGCTTCAATGCCTTCCTAAACTGGGTTAGGTCAGGGATTGCCTGGATGCTGGGTGGTAGGGTGTTCCAGCATCTGGGTGCATAGAATCTGAAAGCCCTTTTTGCTGTTGCATGGGTGCATTGGGTTATTTCCTTCGGGATTACCAGTGTGTTGACTGCTGCAGATCTTCTGGACCTATTGGGGGACATGGTTTGGATAAGCTCTGCTAGTGATGTGGAGGAGAGCCCATTGATGGCCTTGAAAGTAAGCAGTAAGGTTTTGAAACCGAGTCTGCCATGTATAGGGAGCCAGTGGAGGTGCTTCAGGATGGGTGTAACATGATCGCTCCTAGAAGCCCCGTATAGAACTCTCATCGCGGCATTCATCGCGAGTTGGAGCGGGTTCAGGGTGGATTGTGGGAGCCCTTGTAGGATTGTATTAGCATAATCAAAGTGCGGTATAATCAACGCTTGATAGATTGTCCGGAAGTCGTCCGGCTCTAGTAGGAAGCGTAAGTGCCTGAGTGTTCGGATTTTGTGGTAAATTGCTCTTGCTATGTTGCTTATGTGCACCTTCATGTCCAGTTGTTGGTCTAACGTGACTCCAAGGTATCGTATTGTGGATTTGGTTTGTAGCTCTGCTTCCTTAACTTTTAAGTGGGGTGGCGGGGTGAAGTTTTGGTTCCTTGTAATGAAAAGGACCTCTGTTTTCTTGTGCTGTATTCAGAGGTTTTGAGATTCAAGCCAGTTGGATACTGTGTCAAAGCAGTCTGTCAGTGGGAAGAGGTCCAGCTGCTCTGTTGAGAATGGCATGTAGAGCAGTACATCATCTGCATATATCAAGCAGTTGACATTGAATGATCGGATGAGGTTACAGATGGGCTGCATGTATATGTTGAACATCAGGGCGGAGAGGGAGGATCCTTGTGGCACGCCTTGCCTCTGGTGGAAAGGTTATGATGTTGAGGCCCCGGATCGTAGGCCCCAGATCGTACGTGCTGCCATCTGTCAGACAAGTATGACTTGCACCATTCTAGTGCTGTGTCACGGATACCCTTCTCCTTGAGGCATCCCAGGAGAAGCTCGTGGCTTACTGAGTCAAAAGCAGCAGCTATATCCATGAAGATGAGGACAAACCCTTGACGGATGTTATCAATTCCAGCAATTAGGTTACTGTAGAGGGTGGTGAGGAGTGTTTCAACACCATGGGACTCTCTAAATCTGTGTTGGCAGGGGTCCAATGGAGCGGCAGTTTCGATGTGCTCTTGTATTTGTCTTTGGACTTCTTTTTCAATTATCTTGGCCAGAAGTGGTATACTGGATATAGGTCTGTACGAGTCCACATTCTGGGGGTCGAGCTTGCTGTTTTTCAGCAGAGGTCTGATGGACATATGTTTGAGGCACTGGAGGAACGAGCCTCTTGCAAAGGATAGGTCCATGAGCCTGGCTATGAACGGGCTGAAATCGCAGCGTAGCTCTTTTATCCAGAAGGCGGGGCAGTGGTCGGTTTGTGCCATAGTGGTGTTGATCGCAGTGATAGTGTCTTCGATGTACTTCTTGGGTGGAGTGGAGAAGATGGTCAGGGGAGTTAGGTAGGTTTGTTCATGTACTAATGGTTAGTAGTGGTTGCCTAGGACCAGGGTAGCCAGAGTTCAAATCACACTGCTGATGGCTGTGATCCTAGGCAAGTCAGTTAACACTCCATCTTCTCTGTGCCGAGCGAGCACTTTCCCAATGCTTACTAATGCCTGGAGCATGTCTAAACTTAGATATCTCCAATGTTCTGAGATCAAGTTGGGATGTCTACATCCATTGCACTGCCATGGACATGCCTCCGCCATTCTCCTTGCCTATTTGGACTTTCTCACACTGGAGACATCTTTAAAAACCATTTGTAAAATGACTCCGAGGGATGTCTTTGTGATTAGGATGTCCACATGCATGTTTCTGGACATCCAAATCATGACTAAGGCTTTTCAAATGACCCCTTATGCATACATCACATACAAGTAGGTGCTGCCCAGAGCCTAATTTTTATGCACACATATCCCTGGAGCAATTTTATAAGCATCTATACGAGCATATAAAATGTTTTTCTACATGCTCAAATTGCTTATAAAATGATCCCGTAAGGTAGTTTTCAGTGCTTTTGAACAAGAAAGCAATAATCAAATGGCCTTATCTACCTGTTTATCCCTCTTAAGGTAATCAGATATGATTGCTTCCAGATATAATTCTTCTCTAATGCACAGAACTTCACTCCTACACTGTACTGCTCACTTCAATTATTGAAGCTCAAATGCATAACCCTGCATTTCTTTACCATTAAATCTTAGTTGCCGTATTCTATGCTTCAAGATTCATTAGATCTGTTTACATGTTTTTCACAACTTCCAGATTGTATACCCCATTGCAGATTTTGGTATCATTCACAAACAGGCAAACCTTTTCCAATAGCCCTTCTGCAATATCTCTTACAAAAATGTTGAAAAGACCCAGACCAAGGTCTAATCTTTATGCACATTGCTAGTTATGTTCCTTTCTTCTGAGTAAACTCACTTGGTCAGCCTGTAGTCCCTAGCCTCCTACTGCTTTTGTGAAGAGGATCTAATGAAGAACTGAAAAGGCCAGACTTCAGGGCCTACAGAACTTCCCTAAGTTTCTCCAGTACCCTTGGTTTTATCTGATCTAGCTCCACTGTTTTGCCTACTTTTAGCTGAAAGTAACACCTCAAACATTTTCCTTCCATTTGTGCCCATCTTCTGTGGTCTTATTCTTGGGTCACCTTCTGTGAGCATTTAACACGAAAATGTATTAAATAATTTCACTTTTTACTCATCAGCCATTTTACCTATGAGTCTTACAATACCACTTTAGTACTTCATCCTATCACTAACATATAAACAATATTTTCCCCCTATTTAACTCCATTAGCTTTGTTTTCTCTTCCATTTGCATCTTCTCTGTTCTGACTCTTTCTCAGATTCTCTTACATTTTCCAGATATTGTTGCCAGTCTTCATCATTCTGTGATTTCTTGTAGCTTATGAACACTAACCCTTTTTCCCTTACCTTTTTGCTTATTTCTTTCAAAAACCATAGTGACTTCTCTTTACATTTCCTTTTATTTTCTTTCCTAACAAATAAGTTTGTTGTCCATACGGTATTTCATTTCAGTTCTGCCCACAGCATTTCCACTTCCCTTAGATGCTCCTATCCATCTTTGACAAAGTTAGTTTTCCTGAAATCTAGGATACTCACTTGTGAATGAATTATCACTGCTTGTCAGAGATGCCAAGTTAACCAACTCCAGGAATGAAATTTAAACCTGATCCTGGATGTCTGAACCGACACACGCCACAAGAAGATCCCAACACCCTAGCTAAACACCACCATGATGAACCGATAACTTCTACAACCCTACAGCAAAACTCCCCAGACTACCAACCAAGAATACCAACAGGCAGTGAGTAGCTCACTCCGCACAGTGGACACTAACATGGAACTTCAACCCTATCACGCGCTTCCTGCACACAAAACCAACAAACCCCTGTGCAGACACCAAACATATAAAAAGGACATTCTTCCAACAGATGTATGCTTTTTACTACAAATGCTTATTACTACACTACTTACTTTACATCCTTACAAGCTTCCCCCATATACATATCATACCTCCCGACCATATACCAACCTACCACATATCTACTCACTACATATCTCCCAGCAACAGAACTACCAGATACATTCAAATAGAGCCATCGTCTCACACATCCGTATCTCAATCACACAATCACACTCAATCCTCCCTGTTGAAGGTAAAGGCCAAGGCAGAGAGGCTCACATCCTGGAGATGAATGCATGGCTGCATGGATGGTGTCATCAAGAGCGTTTTGGTTTCCTGGACCATGGGATGTTGTTCCAAGGGTTGCAGAGCAGAGATGGCATCCATCTGTCCCCGAAAGGTCGACGCATCTTCAGTAGTAGACTGGCTAATCTACTGAAGAGGGCTTTAAACTAGATTCATTGGGGATGGGTGAAGAATGACCCCAGGTAAGTGAAAGCCCCAGGTAAGTGATACATTAAATACCTTTATGGAAATGGGTAAAAGGGGTAACATATGGAAAGCGGTGTGTATAAATGCCCATAGCATGGGAAATAAGATCCCTGATGTTGAAGCTTTGGTGGGAGTGGACGACTTGGATTTAGTAGCAGTAACAGAAACATGGTTCACAGAAAACCATGACTGGGATGCAACTATACCAGTCTATACTTTATTCAGAAAGGACAGGGTAGGAAGAAGGGGAGGAGGAGTGATACTATATGTAAAACATAATATTAAAGCTTTGGAATTACAGAGCTTAAAAGGGAGAGAGGAGGCATTGTGGGTTAAACTAGAAAGAGGGAAAGAGAAATCTATTTGCATTGGTGTGATATACAGACCTCCCTTACAAGAGGAGGAGGTGGACAGAGAGTTAATTGAATACATACACATCATTGCTAGGAAAGGGGAAGTGCTACTGATAGGGGATTTCAATATGCCAGATGTTGACTGGCACATTCCTGCTGAAGTAGCATCTAGAAGTAAGGAGATCCTGGATTCTCTACAGGGAGAACTATTCAGGCAATTGGTAACAGACCCTGCACATGAATGGGCCATACTGGACTTGGTGCTCACCAATGGTGAAAGTGTTTCTGATGTTATAGTGGGAGATCATTTTGCATCCAGTGATCACCAGATGGTGTGGTTCAGTATTAGGACTAGGGCTGATAGAATCCATTCAAAAGTGAGGGTCTTAGACTTTAAGAAAACAAACTTTGCCAAGATGGGCCAATATCTCAGGGAGTCGTTAGCGCTTAAGGGCAACCAACTTTTTCGTTAAAATTGTAAATAAAGGTAAAAGGAAAAGGAGACCACTATGGCTTTCAAAAGTAGCTGAAAAAGTGAAGAAAAAGAGGGAGGCCTTCATGAAATACAAGAGATCACAGAGATAGGAAGACAGGCATCTATATTGGAAAAACTTAAAGAAGCTAGCAAAGTAGTCAGGGAAGCAAAGAATCAAAAAGAGGAGGAAATAGCCAATGCAATAAAAAGGGGGGGATAAGACATTTTTTCAGATATGTTAGTGAGAAGAGGAAGGGCAAAAGTGGTATTGTCAGACTCAAGGGTGTAGGGGAGGAATATGTAGAAGCTGATGAGGATAAAGCGGAATTGCTAAACAAATATTTCTGTTCTGTGTTCACAGATGAAGAACCAGGAACAGGACCTCAGAAAACACCCACAAACAGGAACAGAAGTGAGGGGCATCTTGATCAATTTTCAGAAGACTGTGTTCGTGAGAAATTAGCTCAACTTAAAGTAGACAAAGCGCTGAGACAGGATGGAATACACCCTATAATACTGAGGGAACTTGGGGATGTTCTAGCAGCTCCACCGACTGACCTTTTCAATGCCTCATTGGAGTCGGGAGTGGTGCCAAAGGACAGGAGAGAGGCTCATGTGTTGCCTTTACACAAAAGTGGAAGTAAGGATATGGTTGAAAACTACAGGCCGATTAGTTTAACTTTGGTGGTGATTAAATTATTGGAAACATTGCTGAAAGGGAAAATAGTGAGGTTTCAGGAGTCCAGCGGATTACAGGATCCGAGGCAGCATGGATTCACCAGAGGCAGGTCTTGTCAGACAAATCTGATTGATTTTTTTGACTGGGTGACCAGGGAGTTGGACCGAGGGAGAGCCCTAGATGTGTATTTAGATTTCAGTTAAGCCTTTGACACCGTTCATCACAGGCAACTTATAAACAAACTGAACACCCTAGGGATGGACCCTAAAGTTACTGTTTAGGTTAGAAACTGGTTGAGTGGGAGGCAACAAAGAGTACAGGTAAATGGAGCTCACTCTGAGGAGAAGGAAGTTACCAGTGGTGCGCCCCATGGATCTGTCCTTGTTCCGATTCTTTTTAACATCTTTGTTAGTGATATAGCGGAAGGGCTGTTGGGTAAGGTTTGCCTCTTTGCGGATGATACCAAAATCTGCAATAGAGTAGACACCCATCGGACCCCAGCCTGGTGACTTGGATTAAATCCATTAAAGACGATTTCAACACTTTCATCCAAAAGATAGTAAGCACCTCTCTCACTCAGGGCTACATGCCCAAAGCACTCAAACAATCTTCTATCTTCCCTATTTGTAAACCACCTCAACCAATAGTACCAACCCTACAGCCTACCGCCCAGTATCTAGCCTCCCATTCCTGGCAAAAATAACCGAAAAAATATGGCCCACTCGATCCCCATCAGCACGGATTCCATCAAAATCATGGTGTTGAGACACTCCTCATACATCTATTCGATAATATAATCAAAAGAATAGACAAAATAAAGAAAGGCTTCATACTAATTTTTATTGACATATCATCCGCCTTCGACACAGTTTCCCATCACATCCTATTGAAGCGCCTAATGGAGACTGGACTACAAGACACCACCATGAAATGGTTTCAATCATATCACGAAGACAGACAGCAGAGAGTAACATCCAGCAACTTTACCTCAAGGAGGAGTAGCCTAGTGGTTAGAGCACTGGCTTAGGAACTAAGAGACCAGCATTCAAGCCCCACAAGCACTCCTTGTGGCCTTGGGAAAATCACTTAACCCTCCATTGCTCAGAAAAATCCAAGTTATCAATGTTCCTGTTTAATGTACATTTACCAAGTTTAAGTTACAATGTAAACCGCTTTGATTGAAATGATAAAGCAATATAAAAAAACCTGTTAAATAAATAAATAAATAAATAAAAACACCCTTCCGTACAACTCAAGGAGTTCCCCAAGGCTCCTCACTATCATCTCTCCTCTTCAACATCTATATTCAGCCCATATGCAAAATATTTAACAAATACAAGATACAATATGCCATAAATGCCAACGATATCATGGCATATACCCCTATCCACCTGGACACCCCTGACTATACCACTATATCAATCTACATCCATGAAATAACAACCTGGCTGACTAACAACAACTTAAACATCAACATAAAAAAAATTGGAAGCAATCATCATTACGAGAGACTCCACATTCACCCCTCCTACTTCTATCAACATCTCAAATACACCGATTACAATAAGAGATGAAGTTTGGTATCTTGGAGTGATTCTAGACAAATAGCTTACCCTCCAACCGCATATCAACAAGATATCCAAAACAGCCTTCTTCAAACTTGCAATGCTCCGGAGACTAAAACCTCTCCTCAATAAAGAACATTTCCGCACAGTATGCCAAGCCACCTGTGTTGGACTACTGCAATATCCTATTCCAATGACTTCCTAAACAAACCACCCGTCCACTACAAATAGTCCAGAACACTGCTGCCCGTATTATTACTGGCGCTTCAATACAAGACCATATACAGTAACTCCAATACTACATGATCTACACTGGCTACCAATCTCTTCATGGTCAGAATATAAATCAGCACTCAACATCTTCAAAATTAAAAACAATATGTCAGCAGGAATACTACAAGAACTCATTGGAACCAAAGCAAACAAAAGACCAGACAGAAACACCACCAAAAACACGATACCTACTGTACACCTAGTCTATTCACAAGAACCAACAAATCCACATCCATGCGAGCCTTCTCTCTTGCTGCCCCTGTTATCTGGAATGTCCTCCCAGACAATCTAAGATCAACAACAGATATAAAAGGTTTCCGGAAGCTGCTCAAAACCACACTATTCATTGAACAATTCAACGAAGACCCCCAATCACACTAATCACTCCACAAGCCGATTTACGCAAGCCATGCCATCTACACCATTCAACCTTCCCACTACTCTTATTAAGATGTATATAGTTAGTCGATGTTAGTCGATGTTACAAGATGTTACTGGCTCCCTATTTAAGTTTTGAAGTTATGATGTTACAAGAAACTATTTATGTTTTTAAAGTTATAATGTTACTGTTCAAACTTACAAGTTCTTTGTAAAAGTTAAAGTTAAAGTTATTTTAAACTGCCTTCATTAAATGAAAAGGCGGTATAGAAAAATTGTTAAATAAATAAATAAATAAATTTCATCCCAATGAATTATAGGACCTGCAGCACTGATTTTAATGGGTAAAATCAGGGATTACAAATACCAGACTACATAGAAATACAAAGTTAAAACCAGAAGTGGCAAAAAATCTCACTTTTGCAACTGAGTAAACTGGCAACTTTGAACACTACCATCCATTGAACACTGGATCCTAGATAATCACCTACTATGACATAAAAAACACCTTCTCCTACATGGCTTATGTTATCATCTACCCCAATAAGGAAAGGCTTTAAAGGTTAGAACTCTTCAACTTGGAAAAGAGACAGCCAAAGAGAGATACGATGAGGTCCATAAAATAATGAGTGAAGTGGAATGGGTAAATGTAGATTAGTTGTTTACTCCTTCAAGAAGTAGAAAGACTATGGCCACACAAAGAAAATACAATGTAGCATATTTAAGACTAATCTGAAAAAAAAAAATTTTTTTCACTCAACGTGTAATCAAATTCTCAAATTCATTGTCAGAGGATGTAGTAAAAAGCTGTTAGTGTAACTAATGGACAGGTTTCTAAAGGAAAAGTCAATAAACTATTTTTAAAGCAGACTGGGGAAATCCTCTGCTTACCCTTGGGTTGTTATGGAATCTGTCTACTTTTTTGGGAACTTGACAGGTACTTGTGACCTGGATTGTTCACTGTTGGAAACAGGATACTGGGCTTGATGGACCTTTGGTCTGACCCAGTATGGCACGTCTTATGTTCTCATTTTCTTCCTGTAGAGAATCCAGGATTTCCACCATTGCCAGGATATCCCAGTCAAAATTCATTAGTTTGAAGAAACTTAGCAGTCATATTTCCCCTTTCATAGCAATTTTGTAAAGCCTTCAATTAAATCTGTCTCTTTCTTCTGCCTGTGAAGGAGGTCTGATTGTCACACCAGAATAAACATATGTGTCATTCCCTTCTTTCAGATTAATCCACAGTGTCTACTTTCCTGTAAGTCCTGCAGTTCTGTTTTTATTTAATTATTATTTTTTACATATTATAGCACACCTCATCCCTTTCTTCCTAATCTTTCCTTCCTGAATAAATTATTGTCTGGTATAGCTGTATCCCAGTCATGGTTCTCCATGTACCATGTCTCCTAATAGGCCTAGATCCATGTCAGTCTCTTGCATTAAAGTCTCTAAACCCTGGACTGTATGTTCCATACTTTGGGCATTAGTATATATCTTTCTTGATGTTTCCCTTTCCCCCTTTTTCTACAGAAGTGTTTAATGTTTTACTTGGGGTAGTTTCTCCCAATGGGTTAGTTTTGCACATACTATGGCAGTCGTAAACCTCACTTCTAAGCCAGGGCATGTGGAGTATGATCTTAGTCTCTCAAATTTACTGCTAATGCTCGGCCAAAGAGAGCTTCTTTCCTGAGTTCATAAGATGTAATATGTATAGGTAGTTTGTCATGTATTATACATTGTAAATAGCCTCCCAATCACTACTGTTTGTACTTGTATATAGTTTGTATACTGCAATTGTACATAGTTTCCCCAGTTACATCCCCAAGTTATCCATCCTGTTACAATGTAAGCCTAAGGCCGTTTGTCTGTGGCAATATTTTGTTACTTGTAAACCGCACTGATACTAAAAAGCGCAGTATAGAAGAACTGTAAATAAAAAAATAAATAAAATGTGCTTAGAAATTCTTCTTTATCAAGCCTGTGGCTCCCAGTACAATGGGGAATATTTCTGTATATTTCTGCCACATTTTCTTGGTCTCTGACTGCATTTCTTGGTACTTCAGGATCTTCTGCCTCTCCATGCGATTCACAGAATAATCAATTGGTACCGATACTTCTATTATCAATACCGTTCTGGTATTCTTCTCCGTTACCACTATGTCAGGTTTCCGTGCATCCTGTTTCTTATCTGTCTGAATAGGAATGTCCCAGATGATCATAATCTTTTCATTATCTGTTATTCTCTTAGTATCATGATCCCAGTGCTTTTGAGGGACAGTGATGTTGTAGTGTTTCCAGAGTTTCCAGTGGAGGAGGAGTGATACTTTGCTGTGCCTTTCTGTATAGAAATTTTCCGCCATCAGAACTTCACAGCCTGCTATTAGGTGAGTCACTGTTTCCAGCTCTTTCTTACTGAATTGGCATATGTCTGTTGTGTCAGTTTTTTCAATACTCACCATAAACCATCTCATCCGTAATCTGCTGTCCTTGGCTGCAACTATCAATCTTTCATCCTTCAGTTTCAGCTCACCTCTCCGCATTCATTCATGTGTCCATTCTTGATCAGCAAAAGGTTTTCCACTGTTATTTGTGCATTTGCCACTTCTTTTTCCTCGCCTGCTAATCTAATTCTTTGAAGAGTTTTCTTTCTTGTTTTTCAAATTCTGTTACTTCCTTTTCTGTGCATGCCTGTAAATTCTCATGCATTCCTTCTAATCATCGGAATACTTGTCCAAGTTTGATGATGGAGACAGATTCTGGATGATGACTTTCATATTTCAGCACTTTTTGCATATTTGGATCCAATGATACTGTCAGAATTTTGAAGGCCTACAATAGTAGCTCTGTAGGTATAGTCTATAGGTTCTAGTCCTCCTTCAGCTCTAAGAATGTACTGTCTTGGCATACACTGATTCTTGTAAATTACTTCATGAGAACGGAGAAGTTTTTATGTTCACAAATCCAGTTTTTCAAGATCTTTATGAGGCCAAGCCACAATCCCAAAACTGCATGACAGTACAGGAATTTCCAGCTGATTGATGGCTTGTATCTTATTTCATGATGTTAAAGCACTTTTCAATAAAAATTTTAATCTTCTGTAATATTCTTTACTGATATTCTCTCTCAATAGTTCTGTTCAAGTGTTATTGTAGTGGAGGAGTGGCCTAGTGGTTGGGGCAAGGTACCTCAGGCCAGAAGGTCAGGGGTTCAAATCCCACTAGAGGACAGCAACCTTGGGCCGGAAGGACTGGGGTTTCTAGTCCCACAGGTGCTCCTTGTGGTCTTGGGCAAGCCACTTAACCCTCCATTGCCCATGTTCCCTGTAAAATAGTTATCTCCGATTTATAATGCCCTGTTCAATGTAATTTCAGTTTGTTCAATGTAAACCATGTTGATATCATGAAAGGCAGTATATAAGAAATGCTAAATAAATTCCTTCCTCTATTCTGAGATTCTTATATATGCCTTCCTGTTCAAGGTCCTTGATGTCATACTCACAGACCTCAGCAAGGGAGATATTTTGCTCAATTTTCCTTTGAAAAAAGTTGCCTTAGCACACTTGTCAAAGCCAAAAATCATCCTGATGTCATCAGAAAAGCTTCTCACCAGATGAAGTTGCTCTGCTAATTGTTGGTTACTGGAAATGTAGAGCTTCAGATCATATATAAATAGCAGATGGGAAGTTACTTCTGGGTTAGTACCATCTTAAGAATTCAAGCTAAATCTATACCCCAAAGAGTTGAGAGCACTCATTGGATTAAGCACCAAACAAAACAGAAGTGGCAACAGGGAATCTCCCTGAAATATTCCTTGCTGGATCTTAATGTTAGGAAAACCATCCTATTCCAAGAACATCTCTGAATAGGAACCAGTAACTATGCTATCTTGTCAGTCTCTATGTCCACCCCAAAAATCATCAATGTTGAACCCCCGGTGATGGCCCCCCCCACACACATTTGATTCCCCCCCCCCCTGGTTATATGTTCCACCGCTTTGACCCGGTGAAAAGCGGGATATAAATACAGTTAAATAAATAAATAAAAATGATGTACTGGCCATCTTCATATCTCAAAAAGAGTGTGGATTGCCACATTGTCATAGTGAACTTAATGTACTCTATCAAACCAGAATTTATTTTATACATTTCAAGACAATGTATTATTCAAGAGTGTGGGATGCTGTCAAAAGCTTTCTTAATAATCATAAATGCCTAGATCTATATGTCAGCCTCTTATTAAAGTCTCTAAATCCCAGACTGTATTTACCATAGTTTGAGCATTAGTATATGTCTTTCTTGATGTTTCCCTTTCCCCCCTTTTATACAGAAGTGTTTCATGTTTTACTAATGTGAGGCTTTATCCACCCATTCCCATCAATCCTAGTTTAAAGCCCTCATCAGTGGCTTAGTATACTGAGACATGCAGAAACGTCTAGCCATTAAGGGACAAGATTGCCTTCCAAATGTCAAGGTATTGAGAAGACCCAATATGCTCAATGTGAAGTCTCTTATATCATCCACAATGATAAGAACTGATATTCATGGGTCATGTTGTCCTTATACCCAAACATTAACTTGCAAAAATTCTCATCTATGATTAGGGCTTCTGCTTTTCAGTTAAGCCAATGACCACTGATAAAACACCTTTGATATCAAAATCAGGTTTACTGGTTAAAACCGATAAACTCTGAATTTTGCGGCAGCATGACAACATCATCTGACCTGCAACATTTGTGCTTATTTGCCATCTGTGCTCCATGCTTCACCTTTAAAGCTTCCACCGATTTGCCATGCCTGCTCTGTGCTTTCCACAGCTCCAAATGAGGTCTCGTGGTCACACAGCTACGCAGAGAGGGAGTCGTGGCTCACTGCTTTCTTTAATGGTGAATCTGCAGTTAGGACTACAAATCACAGCTTGCCTTCTGTTTCCATTCTCCCCTTGCTCACCATACATTAAGGCTTAATTCTAAAATAGAGATCTGTGCTCCAGGAAAACAAACAAAAGAAAACCTGTCACACTGCCTCCATGACCACTTTAGTGGAATCTGCTGAATGTGTGGCTGTCCTCTGAACTCACACAGAACACTGTATAGCTGAGCCAATTCAGCCTTCTCACATACCTGTAAGTTTCCTCTCTTACTTCCTCCCCCTCCCTTCTCCCTTTAAACTCTCTGCACTCACACAGAACTTTACATTTAACTTTACATTTAACAATGTCTCCTGAACCTAAGAAAAAGAGAAGCAAGAGTGAGTCTGTTGAGGAATTCAATCCCTCATCTTCATTGTTTTTTACAAAGAAATCCCATGTGGATACTGAACAAGCCGGTTGTTCCAAAAAAACCCCTTTTTTCGATATGGACCAGTTTTGGAAGGGGGCTGGTCGAGGACGGCCTCGAGATCACCCCCACAATCGTCAGGTACATGCAAATTGCGATCAACAATATACTCACCACCGAGACAAGTCTTACGATCCGTTTCCTCCCCCTTGGAATCAAGAAAGGACGCGAGGGTCTCCCCTGTACCACAATCAGAACCGGCGTTATCATCAAGACGGCACACATTCTCAGTTCCCTCATCCGCCGCCGAGGGGTTGCGGACGAGGGCAAGGCAGGGGGACTTGGAACAGGGATTGGTCCAACGAAAGAAGGATATGACCCATAACTCATATAATAATGTGATCAACATCTCTAATTACCAACTCACACAAGATGAAGAGTCCTTACTCAATAAAGGTCTATCCTTCATTCCGACTAGGAAACCGGATCTTTTTGAGATCAATTTGGACCTTTTTAAGTTCTTTCAAAGAATTCGCATTAAACATTTTTTTAATACACAACAGGTGGTTACCCCTGATATTTCTGTGATTAGCAAGAAATCTACCTGGATGCCACCTGTACAGATTGATCCATTTATAGCAGCCTTTGAGAAAACGGTTTTACGGGAGGTGAGTCAAATTTGCACTAAATCTGCCCCTACATACAGTAATCTTTCTAAAGGAGAGAGGGATGCTATTACCTCCCTACAGAAGAACAATGCAGTGATTATTAAACCTGCCGATAAGGGTGGGGCCGTAGTTGTTATGGACAAGAAACTATATATAGATGAAATAGAAAGACAACTAAAAGATCGTTCCTTCTAGTCACGTCTCCCAGGTGACCCCACTGAACGCCTGAAAAGTAAGATTGGCAATCTAGTGCAAACAGCATTTGATATAGGATATATTACCAAAAAGAAAAAGGATTTTCTTACTGTATCATCACCAGTGACACCAGCGATCTATATTCTTCCAAAAATCCACAAGTCACTTACATCACCCCCTGGCAGGCCTATTGTCTCAGCAATTGTCTCTCTATTGGAACCCATCTCTCAATTTCTAGATGTCCTTCTGCGTCCTTTTGTGCTGTCTACGTGGTCTTACATGAGAGACTCATCCCATGTTATTGAGATTTTGACGCAATTTCAGGATATAGACACAAATGTTATCCTAGTGACTCTGGATGTTGAGTCCTTATACACTAATGTTCCTCAAGCTGAGTCTCTGGCTATTTTAGAACAATATTTACTAAAAAGATTGACACATAACCGCATTCCTACATATTTTTTACTTGCATTGGTCAAGATAGCTCTATGTGAGAATTTCTTTTCATTCAGGGATCTTTTTTATCAACAAATAAAGG
The DNA here is from genome assembly GCA_033557465.1 of Ichthyophis bannanicus. Lineage (NCBI taxonomy): Eukaryota > Metazoa > Chordata > Amphibia > Gymnophiona > Ichthyophiidae > Ichthyophis > Ichthyophis bannanicus. Next base: position 1,213,652,252 of record CM066033.1, on the reverse strand, counting down.
GGGTTGCTATGGGCTCATCAATGGCCCCTGATATTGCTAAGGGTTGGCAATTATTGTTGATATTGTTAATTAAGATATTATACACACATACTTTGGTTCCTGGGTTCATACCACGTTCTCTGACTGTGTGCTCACACAGAACTTTACAGTCACTTTTTTTCTTTTCTTCTTTTTTTTTAATATTTCTACCAAGCCTGCTGCTTTTATGTGAGCCTTGTGCTTTTCCTGCACTAAAGAGTAAAAATAAAAGTTGCATTGCCTTTGTGAAATATGTCAAGCTTTCCTTTGTTTCCTGCTACAATTTTATTTTTAAATCCCTGCTAGGTTACTAACACAGAAGTCTGATACTACTGTTTTAGATGCACTTTGTCTTGCCTCTCCAGGTGTTATGCCCTCCCCACTGACCAACAGCAAAAGAAAACGGCACAGGGAGCACCAAAACTGATGCATATTTAGCATCATTACTTTTATTGAAACACAGCGGTTTTAAAAAAATCAATTGTCTTTGGCATAGAGTATTCACATTCGCACAGCCCCTACCAACACTGCAGTCATTGTTTTTACTGTAAATGTGTGTCAGCTTTGACATAGAGCCTTCCCATTCATATAACTCGTACCAAAATTATCAAAGGCTTGGAGTGACACTGGGAAGAAAGCCAAGGGCTTGCAAACTCTAGAAGAAGAACATGTGCATGAACACACAGATTTTGTTGTAGAATTAAAAAGGAAAAAATGCTGGTGTGACAATTCTGTGACGTAACCATACACTCTGTACCAGGGAAAATGGCCACTTGCAGAGCTGAACACCGAGTGCCAAGATGCACCTGAATGTCAGAACTCCACAGGTAACTCTCCATCAAAAACCCAAATATTAAGCAAAAGCGATACACTATTTAAAAGAAAAAGAGGGCTATGAGATGTAGTGAGCATAGGGAAGACATGCTTTCTTGTAGCTCTGAGAATTTGGACCTCACCTGATTCTTGAGTGTAATGGCCCTTCATAGGATAGGGAGAAAGGGCACCTTATGATACAAAGATGATGGAAGGTATACTGACAGACTCCAGGTTACATACATCTGTTGTGCTGGTGGAAAAGACGACTGTTATGATAGTGTTATCCCTGGAAGGCAAATTTGATTGAGTCTGTGCCCAGCTAGACATGGTGACCCAGTCCCTTGACTCCTTCCAGTGGCAGGTAAGTAAGGTAGAAGGTTGGGTATGAGGGCTAGAAGATTCTTCCTAGGATATGGTTGCAGATATGGGGGCCTTGCAGGCCTTGAGGCACCACCAAGTGGAGAAAATTGATGATTTAGAGAATTGATCCCTCTGAAATAACCTGCGGTTCCTGGAAATTTCTAAGAATATCCAGGAGGATGAGTTGCACAGCTTTTTGGAGTTTTGGCTTCCCTGGGCCTGGCTGAAGTTGCAATAAGGCCATTGCAAATTCATAGAGCATATCACATTGGCCCACAGTGGGAAGAATCAGGCCATTCTTGCCTGGTCATCACTTGATTTTTAAACTTTTGTGCAGAAGGAGGCAATGCTCCATGTAGTGCATCAACAGCATGATCTGACCCCAGATGGCTGCAAGATATTGTTTTTTTCAAGGCTGTTTCAACCCGGTGGTGAGTGATCACCTGGAGTTTTCTGATGTATCAACAGCTTTTCAAACTCAAAGCTCACTTTGCACTCCACTATCCAGAGCACCTGAGGGTGCATCATAATGGGAGTGTGCACACCTTTTCAACTCTTTCACCAGTGTGGACTTCATTCAGCAACACTAATTGAGGGGAGATAGTGGATCCTTAAGGAGGTCACTCTGGGAATTAGCATACTCAATCTTCCCTATGGTCTATATAATTGATGCTAAGAGCGTAAGTATGAGATCTAAATTACTTTAGTATTGCTATTATGTACTGGCTTCCAGATTTAGCATCACTCATTTGAATAAAAGTGAAGCAGGAGACAAATGTCTGAACCAACTCTGTTGGTTATGGGGGTCTTGGATACCGGACATAGACTAGATATGCTATCTTCCCCATCCTTTGGATTTTCTTTCTGGGCCTTCTAGGATTTACCACTGCTTTCAGCTGGTCTATATATGGGGAGGATTTCACTTTTCTTTGAGCAACCTGTTTGCTGGCTGAGTTGCTGATGATCACCAATTGTAGATGGACTGCCAGTGATGGAGACTAGTTTGTTTCTTTATCTATGAAAGCTGTAGTCTTTGACTATTATTGCTTTTGGTTTTGTTTTATTTTTAATGTATTGTCTAACATATGTTTTGGCTGCTAACCTTATATGGTCCTGAAGAAGGGGTGGTGGTGATAATGAAAGTATGGGGGGGGGGGAGGCAAAAGTGCTTTGAAGCCAATGTGAGAATGCTATGGTTGTATATGTGTGTGATTGACTGGGAAACATGGGCAAGGGTTGCAACATGGGTTAGAAAAGAGGGTGATTGCAAGGGTTAAGATGTTTGGAGAGATTTCTTCAGCTGGCAGAATTTGGCATGGGAAGCGATGGAGGACAACCTTGCCACTCGTCTATGGAGCCTGGAGTAAAGATTCGTCCATTGCAAAGCCAGGATTCAACCCATTCATTCTTCGTGATCCCTGCCATTTACTGGATGGTATTGAAGAATTGAAGTGTTCTACCACTTTCCAGGAGATTTTAGATTTTGTAATGCTTTCTGGGACTCTTTTTAGAAATATACATTAGCTCAAAAGAAAATACATAGCTATATGTTGCAAACTTGGAGTTGAACAAAAAGTCATTCCCATTTTAACTCAGAGCTGTTGGCATTTATTTACTGAAGCGGTGAATGTCCTGCTAAAAGTATGGTGTTCATTTGTTATATTTCTCAACAGTACACATGGTAAGAAATGTGAATCTCTGAGAAAGTTTGTAGGTACAGAAATTTAAAAAAATATGTTTTGTCTCCTGACATTTCTCAGTGAAAACCTGAAGCCAATGATTGCCCTCATGATGTTCCTCGAAGATGAAAATGCTTCTGGTACATTCATGAAGTGTTTAATTGTTTAGCAGTTAAAAGCAAAAATACTTTTTGACTGCAAAATCACAGAAAGGTTTTCAGAATTTGGGTTGGCAACTAGCCCATTCACTTAAGTGTTTGCCTTTTGAAGATCAACAAGAAATAGAAGAAAACATCCACTTGTACTAGAAGAAAATGTGTGAAAAGTGGCATTCATCCATGACCAGAAACATCTTGAGTCCACAGATGACCTTTTAAGCCAGCAGTTCAACATTGTGGTTCACTAAGCAAGTGATTGTCCCATTTTAAAAGTTAGAATTTCCAGCAAAGTTTGAAAATATCAGTTGTTTAGTTAGTTAATTTTCAAAGAAAAAAAGACAGAACAGTTTGAAGAGTACTGTGCAGAATCTGGTTGGGAAACCACCATGGACTACCAGGTTCTGTAGGCTTACTATGCAGAAGAAAAGTCTGGCAATCTATTTCCAGTCTCACCTTGCCATGAAAATCCAGAGGCTGAGTCACCAGAAGTCAGCATTGTCTCAATGGCACCCAACCCAAAACATGCAGAATGTATTCTTGACAACACTGATTTAGCTATTCACAGCTACTGGAAGGGGAAACTGTAGCAGTGGCCTGAACTGGCTCAAGCTGTGTTGCAAATGTGGCTCTACCTGTGTTAAGCGCAAATGCTGAGTGAACATTTTCAAAGTGGAAAACTGAGTGGAATAAAGGAGCATGCATTCATGTCCAGAGAAAAAATGAAAATGTGTCCAACGCTTTACTACAACCAGTCTGAAATTTGAAGGGCTGTGCGAATATGAAGATTCCAAATGCACATTTTTGTATACTTATGTGAGAGCTAATGATTTTTTTTGTGGGAAAGGGATATGTGAATATGATTTTTCATTAAAATTATGCAAAATATTGAAAAAATGTGTTTTGGATCACTGAATGAAAAACACCTAAAATGTCCCGTCCCCCGTCCCCCCCCAAAAAAACCCTTTTCTGTGACATGAAAATCACCAATACACTCTTATTTTCTGAGACTGGAAAGGCACCTATTTGGCTCAAAAATAAACCCCTAAAATCCCACACGATAAACACTTAGAACCAGAAACTGTATCTATGATGTACTTAAGGAAGGGAAATGTAGCAGAGAAGAGAACATGCAGTGCTATAAATATATTTTGAAAAGGAAAAAGAAGAATGTGTCAGGAATCTGAAATAAATGATATTGTTATGAGAATTTATGAGCACTGGGAGAACACATCAACAGCACCATTTTCAGTGGCATAGTGGCAAGTCAAGAGGGTCGCCGACTCAACAGCACTTAACAGCAACAGTGGCAAGTAGCTTTCCAATTTCTCCTTGACAAACTATCATGTGACTTGCAGTTCAATTCCTGAAATTCCTTCTCTTCATTGAGCTAAGAAGTGTTAAATGCCTTTCCTCTCAAAGTTGTCATCATAAACAGTGGGCAGCCAAAAACATATATAATTATAATTAGCAAGCAGATGCAATGTTGAGAACAGCCCCGATTGTGATTTTTTAATTTTTTTATTTTTTTTTTAATGTTGGGAGGGAGAAAAGGACTAAGCAGCTGGCACTTGTAGTCGGGATGGAAAGTGGGTGGTTGACAAGATTTAAAGCTTGCTATTGCATCTCCGAGATTTGGTCAGCCAAATTAAGCAACTAGCCACCTTTCTGCCCTCGCCCAACCCCAGCTCTTAGCACACCCAGAATCTGGCCAATTAAATTTTATCATCTAGTGAAACTTAAGTGGCTAAAGTTTAGCACAAAACCTAGTTCATTTCAAAAACTTTGAATTAGTTGGGGGTTTTTTGTCCATGTGTAAAGCTTGTTTTACAAGCAGAAACAGGATTATGTAAGATTGCGTGACTTCCTACACATACACATATAAAGATTAGGAACATGGAAAGACTGCATCTACTTTTATGCTATCTGCATGCAGTCTTTCCTGGGTTTAAGGTGCGAGTGTAGCAGAAGTGCATTTGCAATGTACATGTATATTGTTAAAAATTATGCTGACATACAAGTCAAGTATACTCGTATGCACACATTTAAACCTTGTATGTCAAAAATAATTATAGGAATTAACTTAAGGGTCTCTTTATTATTTTTTTACACATCTTAAACATGCTGCTCTAACAGCTTTTATCTCAATAACAGAGCATGTTAACTGCTGGATATTTAACACATCAATTGTTGTGTATTAAAATGTAAATTCCAATGAGTGTTAGCATGGCTGAGGAATGGATGGAGGCTGCATCTGCAGTTAACACAGAACATTTTGCTGCTTGCTAACGTGACAGATAATGTGGTGCAGTTAACTAGACATATAGAAGCATAGCTACCTCAATTCTGCTTCGTTAACTGTACTATTAACATATTAGCAACTCATGCTATTGACACATATTAGCAACCATTTCTCTGCATTAACTGCATAGCTACCTTCTCCAAAGTGACAGGAATGCTCTCCCCAGTAGTTAACAAAGACGTTCTGCACCTAATGCCCATGACTTGTGGTTGCTAATGTGCATCAAGTACAAAACATTAGCACATTTTAATAAATAGGCTCCTAAATACTGTATGTTCTTTGTACTGTATAGTTACTCTCCAAACAAACACAATCTTTTGAGCTGTTGCCTAACATCACTATCGATGGCAGCATTTAAAAACAGTTGTGCTCCAGAGGCATGCCTGTGCCTGAAGGCCTCACCAGAGAACACTTTGGCATGGCCCTTAGGCTTGGACCCCATCTAAGAAAATGCACATGTGTTACAACATAAACAGCCATCTAGTTTCCAAGTTTATGTTTCTGTGAGTATACGGTCAGGATTCATTCACAACTATACCTTTCCATTGCGTAACCTGCCATGCTCCTATCTAATGGACACAGGATGTCCATGGCCAATCGATCCAGGAATTGTTCAACCTTTGGGATTGGAATCTGGGGAGCTTTCTTGGGCTGGTTCTTATTTTTCCGTTGGCACATTGGGCACGCCTGGCAGAACTTAGTCACCTCCTGATATAGGTTAGGCTAGAAGAACCGCTGTGTAAGACGTGCAATAACCTCCTGCTCCACTAGGTGTCCTGCCAAGGGGTGGCTGTGGGCCAAGATCAATAGAATATTGATCCCGGAATATCTGGGGTACCATAAGCTGAGCTTGCTATCCTTTCTCTTCATGGAATGTACTCCGATGTAAGAGGTTATTCCTCTTCCTAAAGAGAAAATAACTCTCCTTAACCTTCTCAGAGCCTGCCCCTTCTGCCTTACCCCAGGCTTCCTGCAAGGACGGGTCTTTTGCTTGCTCTTCAGAAGAATTATCAAACTTGGAGAGCACCTCCTCCCCAAGAGCCTTGACATCCCCTGGGGGAATTTACCCTTTCCACTCTTCCGCCCTCTGCTGAATTCTGCTTTTTCTAGTCTTTCCCTCTCTACCACGTCTGGGGTTGCAAATGGGAAGATCTCTCTGAGACTGGGAACAGACTTTTCCTCCAGTGTATAGTCTCAAGAACGGGTGGCTATTTAAACAGCGTGGAAGCCAGTCGAGTCTAATAACCCTTCCCTATCCCAGCCTAGGATTAATGGCACTGGGCACTGGGAGTTCCTTCACAATGGCCTTTCCTAGTAGCAGTTGTTTGTTACCCATGTGATTTTTATCTTGTAAGCGGGGTCATTCCAAATGTCCTTGTGGACATATCTCACTCATATGGGGCATAGGTAGCTCTCCTGCCTCTTACTGGCCCCTAGACTCTGAGCCAGATCTCAAGACAGCAGAGACTGATTATTCCCAGTGTCTTTGAGAGCTTCCAGGTCCATCCCACCAATCCGGATCCCTTTTTAAAGGGATCCACTCCAGCCTCCTGGGTCCCCTGTGAGTCCTACATCAGAAAAGGAACATTCCATTTTTTGAAACTCCTGTTGGAAATGGCCTGGCTCCTCGCACGCAAAGCATCGTGGCCCTCTTTTGGACTCCTGAGTGGGTTTCTTCCCTGTAGGGTCCTTAGGGCTATTCCAACTTCCCTTTGGCCTAGGGTTTTTTTCCCCACAGGAATCCCTTGGGGTATATCAGGGTCATTGGTATTCAGTGTCAAGAAAGTTCTCGGCTAGGTCTACGGCCTCCATTATGGACATGGGCCCCTGCCTAGATACCCATGCCTGTAATTCCCTGGGTAAAATACAGAGAAATTGTTCTAGCACTATCTTACTTATTAAGGTAAGTCCAGAGTACTTATCAGGTTCCGCCCACCTGGTGGCCAAATCAGTTAATCTGTGGGCCACGGTCCTAGGTCTTTCTCCTGAGTGAAATCTGGTGGCCCGAAACTGCTTTCGATAGTTCTCTGGTCCTGATAGTTGCTTTCACCTTGTAATAGTTCATGACTTGAGTATTGTCTAGGGACCGATAGGCCACCTGGCCTTCCCCCATAAGCAGGGGTGCTAAACATACGGCCCACCTGTCCAAGGGCCAACCTGCTGTTGTAGCCACCTTTTCAAATATCAGAATGTATGCTTCGGTATCATCCCCAGGACCTACTTTTACTAAGCTGAGAGTCCAGGTCCCCTTTAGTTCTCCCATTGCAACACATCCCTCAATTGGGCCCACCTCAGTTTTCAATATCCTTGCCAATCCAATAATCCAGTCAGTGAGTTTCTTAAGCTTCTGAGTTTGTACCTCTAGTAGCTGGAAGAGTAGCTGGTTAAGTTGCACCTGTCTTTCCAGGATTTGGACTATTCATCGATGCATCATCTCTTTCTGGAGTCGAGTCTGCTCAGCCATCCAACAAACCAGTTCCTCCGAAGCCTTGGTTGTAAAGCAAAGAGAGAAAACAACCCTCATGCAGATCTTTAGGACAGTCCACCTCTGTCTTTACACGGACCAACTATCCTATCCCATCCTGTGCCCTAGAAGCTCGTACCTTCCAGACAGATGGATCTCAATGTTAGTCTGTTGGCCTTGCTGGAATGGGCCCCTCCTCTGGCTCCTGCTTGCTCTTCCCTCAAATGATCAGCAGTTCTGCTCCAGGGTGCTTTGGAAATCCCACCACTGCCACCATTTGTCACTCCCCCTTGGGTCCGGTCTGGTATGGGCCAGTTTTGTCCATTTTCAGGTCCAGGTCCATCAGGAAGGCATCTGATAGTCCTTTCAGGCCCCTCTGGTGGTCCTCCTGGCTTATTCCACTCTCTAAGAAGAGTCCAGGAATCACCCTGTATGGCCTCCCCTAGCAGGGAGGTCTATCTCTGCGGTTCCGCTGTACATTAGAAAAAGTGATCCAATAGTCCCAAAGTACACGTTTGGTGGGATCCCTTTCCATGCTGGGGTCTGCCCTCCCTTTCTGGTCCACTGTCTCCTCTCTGGGTCCAAAGAAGCTCTCATCAGGTCCTTTCTATCAACTCACAATGTGAATACTATGCAAATTAGGCTGGAGAACGAGCAGGGATTTGGATCCTTCCTTGCCCCCTAGCTGTCCTCATCCGCCGGTCTAGGGGCCCCTTCTACATGGGTCCATACCCCCAGAGCTGGGGCTTCCGGGGTCCCCTGGGAGTCCTGCAGTGACAGGATATACACATTGTCACATCAAGACAGTTTGTTACATGCCTTTTCGGCATCCAAACTCACAATGCTTGTGTTCACATTAGCTGCAACGTGCTCAGAAGCACATATCCCAACCCATTCCTCACCCTGACATGAGCGACCAGGGTAGTAGTATGGGGATTTTTAACATGGGATCCCATGCAACTTTTGAGTGTGGTGTTGAAACCACACACTAACCCTACACTGCCCTGGTGGTACAGTTTAGCAAATATACCCCTAAGGTCTATATTTTATAACAGGATTCCTAAATGAGAAGTCCAAAAAGGCACCTATTTTATAAAAATGAAAATTGCATAAAAAGGCTTGCACTTTCTATATGCTCACCTTTTTACATGCATATGTGATTGCACAGTTTTATAAAAGCTCTTTTCTGAGTGTAAAAACATGCTTTACATGTGGAAAATCTCCCCTCCCCCATCTTAATTCTATTTCAACAACTTCCAAAGAAATTGCTGAGTGTTATCCACCTTAGAAAATGCAAATTGTCAGTATAATAAACTACCTCATCAGGGACACAGATTCATTTAAATTAACCCGTCTCCTCTTTCATTTAGAAATATATTTATAAAGGATAACCATATGGATACAAACAAATCTAGTTTCCCCTTTAGAGACAGTGTGATTATTTTTTTATAAGTAATTAATTCCCCAGCCTTTGTAACCCATCTGTCATAACTAGGGCCCTTTTTCACCTTACAATTTCTTGCCAACATCATTCTTGCTGCCAACAGTCATTGCTTACTTCTTCTTCATACCTCGAAAGAAATCATTTGGGATTTAGTTGCATCTCCAAACTAATAATCTGTTGAATCCTTCGAGAACTTTGTCCCACTACTTTTTTTAAAATTTTTAATAAACATGCCCTCCCACCAGACATTGACAAAATTTGCTTCATGATTACAACTGTTCCAATAATCTGAAGCTCCTAATCAAGAGCATTGTAAATGGTGCTAATTGTAGTCTACAAACCAATTTATATTGTGCTTGCCTGCCCATAGTGGAAAATGAACAAATATTTCTGTATCTTTGTACAACTTTCATTTCACAGAACGTAAATCCTCTACAGGTTATTGATTTCAGACCTCTGCATGTGGGATATTATCATTATTATTATTTATTGTATTAGTACCTGCCTATCAGAAAGCTTTTAAGTGTCTGATAGTGTTATATACATAACGAGGAACACAAGTACAAAGTAAAACAGGAATACTACAACAAAATACATTACAATGAAACCTATCAAATTATAATACAGCATAATATGCAACATGTTATACAATGTACATAGTTATACAATGTACATGTTATACAATGTACATGTTATACAATGTACATAGTTCCCCCCAGTTACTTCCAAGTTGATCTCCTGTTTATTGTAAATGCAACTCAGGGTTCCTGTGTTGTATGGTTGATGTTGAATGTAAACCGCTCTGATCTAAAATAGAGCGGTATAGAAGAACTGTTAAATAAATAAAAAATAAAATAAATAAACATGAACAACAATTTGTTGCCCATAAGCAAGTTGAAACAAGGTGAAATTAGACTTAACTGCTAACTGTTGTTCCTTGAGGACCTCCAGTCCAGTCCCGAACCTCTGGGGTTGAGCACCAACTCCAGAAGCTTGGAGACTGAGTATGTCATCTTTTGATGGCTCTGGCATAAATATCCGAGGGACCGCCCATCAGCTCCAGTTACCTATTGACAAAACAGACTCACAGGAGCAACAATTAAGTAGTTAATCTGAACCAAAAATCAAAACACCTTTCCTGAGCATAACCTATGCTATGTTCTAGTGGAGAAGGAACCACTCCTCCTCCCCCTTGTGGGCACTTACCAGTTCCCGCACTGGACCCTGGCCCTCCGCCTCAAATGAACGAGGAACAGACGCCCGGGTTTGTTCCCCCTTCACCCTCCCCATCGAATCTTGGAAACCTGAGGCCCATCCTCCTACTCAAAGATTCTGAATCCTGCTTCAGGCCCCAGAACAAATCAGACAGAGAGAGAGGGATCCAGGACTGGACTGGAGTTCCTCAAGAAACAAGAATTAGCAGGTAAGTCTAATTTCACCTTCCTTATCATCCCTCCAGTCCAGTCCTGAACCTCTTAGGATGTAACAGAGCAGTAGCAAATCTAACAAAACTGCCAAGCTGGTCTGAAGCCCAGCCGATCCAAAACAGGCATCCCTCGCCGCCTGGACATCCAGCCGGTAATGCTTGGCAAAAGAATGCAATGACGATCAGGCAGCCATCTTACAGATCTCCACCGGTGGCACCAAGCTATATTCTGCCCATGAGTCCGCCTAAGCCCTCGTGGAATGAGTCCACAGGCCTACCGAAACCTGCTTACCTTTCACAATGTACACTGATGCAATAGCCTCTCTGGTCCACCTGGAGATAAAGGCCTTTGCCGACGCTTCTCTCTTCCTTGGCCCCCCAAACAACACAAACCTGTCCGACTTGAGGAATGGCACTGTTCTCTTCAGATATTTCTTAAGGACATGCTTTAAGTACAGGAGTCGCAACTGACTCCTGGCCACATCCTTTTCACCACCTCCAAAAACCAGCAATGCGACCTCTGATTCATATGAAAAGCCGAGACCACCTTGGCCAAAAAGGAGGGAGCCAGTCTCAAGATGAACCTCTCGTCATAAAACAACAGAAACAGCTCCCAGCAGGACAATGCCTACATCTCTGAAATCCACCCTGCGGAACATATGGCCACGAGGACAAACATCTTAAGGGAAAGGTCCTTAAGCAAAGTCCTGCCCAAAGGCTCAAAGGGGTCCTGTGCCAATGCCTCCAGGACCAAATTAAAGTCCCACATCGGCACCCTTGCTACTCTTGGTGGCTGCCCTTAGGAACCTTCCCACATCTGGGTGCATACCAATGCCACCCCTTGAACCTTTCCTCAGTAACAGGAAATTGCTGCCAGCTGAACCCTCAGTAAACTAGCTGCCAGGCCCTTACTGAAACCATCCTGCAGGAACACTAAGACATCCGACACTGATGCTTTGGATGGCAGCACCTGTCTATCTGCACACCACGCCTCGAATATGCGCCAGAACCGGACATAAGCCAGCGAGGTAGAGCTGCACCTGGCCTTTTACAGTGCGGAGACCACCGCGGCCGAATAACCCTTCTTCATCAGTCGTGCCCTCTCACGAGCCAGGTCGTAAGTGAGAATCGATCTACCTGAGGCATGCACAGTGGTCTTTGCTATAGTAGATACTCCCACATTGGCAGTTGCCACGGAGACTCCTCCAGAAGCCAAATTAGATCCGCATACCATGGCCTCCTTGGCAAATATGGTGCAACCAGAATCACTAAATCCCGGTGGGCTTCTATCCTCTGTACAATCCTCCCTATTAGATCCCATGGCAGGAAAACATACAGAAGCCTCTCTTCGAGCCACTGTTGCATTAGGGCATCCAGACCTTCCAACATTCTCTCCCATTGCCTGCTAAAGAAGCGACTGGCCTTGGCAGACTCAAAGGTTGCCATCAGATCCATGACTGGTATGCCCCAGCGATGCACTATCTGGTCAAAGACTTCTGAATTGATCATCCACTCTCCGGGGTCCACCCTTACCTGGCTGAGGTAGTCTGCCACTAAGTTGTCGACTCCAGCCACGTGCACTGCCGACAGCACCTGGAGGTTCTCCTCGGTCCAACACAACAGTCTGTCGGGCTCCTCCTCCAAGGGCATGCTGCCCATGCCCCCTTGACAATTAATATAAGCCACTGCGGTTACATTGTCTGATAACACTCACACTGCCTTCCCTTTAGCCAACACTGGAACATCTGGAGCACCAAGGCCACTGCTCTCATCTCCAGCCTGTTGATCAACCAACTCTTCTACTCACTCCATCAACCCTGGGCAAAGTGCCCCTCACAATGGGCTCCCCAGCCAGACAGGCTGGCATCCGTCGTTAATGCCACCCACGACAGTGCCTCCAGCGGCATTCCTTTCTCCAGGCTTCCTAGGTGAAGCCATCACTGGAGGGCCCTCCTGGTCTCCAGCAGACATGAGAGTCTCTGCAAAAGGGACTGGTTCTGATGAGAACACCGCAGCAGTAGTCTCTCTGCAATGACCTCATGTGTGTCCTTGCCCATGGCACCAGGTCTAGAGTAGTCTCCATGGTTCCTAGAAGCTGCAGGAAGTGCCAGGCTATAGGCTCTGTCCTGGCCAGGAATTGGCGAACTAGCCTGTGAAGCCCCTGCGCTCACAGCCCTGGCAGAAAAACTTTCCCCTCCCAGGTGTCAAACCGCACTCCGAGGAACTCGAGGTTCTGCGAAGGAGTCAACCAGCTCTTGGACATCTTGACCACCCATCCTAGGCTTTGCAGAAACTGAACCACCCGGAACATAGCCTGCACACTTTCTCTCATTGTCTTTGCCCGGATCAGTCAGTCATTGAGGTAGGGATGCACCAGTATCCCCTCCTTGTGAGGTGCCACCGCCACCACAACCATAACCTTGGTGAAGGTTCGCGGTGCTGTCGCCAGCCCAAACGTTAGGGAATGGAACTGAAAATGACCCATAGGAACGGCAAACCTGAGGAACTGTTGGTGTTCTTGCCGAGTTGGAATGTGCAGATAAGCCTCCGACAGGTCCAGAGAAGTAAGGAATTCTCCCTTTCTGACCACCACTATGATGGACTTCAACATTTCCATGCGAAAATGCGCAAACAGCGGTTAACCCGCTTGAGATCTAGGATTGGGTGAAAGGATCCTTCCTTCTTGGGCACCACAAAATAAATTCAGTATCGACCACAACTGTACTGGTCTGGAGGAACCAGCACCATGACCTTAAGCTGTAACAGCCTCGTCAAAGTCTCCTGCACCACTTCCTGCTTGGCTTGTACCTTGCAAGGAGACTGAGACTGAATGAAGGAATCAACCAATGGGCGCTCAAATTCTAGGGCATAACCCTCCCGAATGACTTCCAGCACCCATTGGTCTGACGTGATTTGGGTCCAGGCTTGGTAAAACCCCTGAAAGCGACCTCCTACAGGCTGCACAGCCACCTGGGCCCCCCTCGTTTCATTGTGATTTCTTGGGCCCCAAGGATGAGGAGGCCACAAAACCTCTGCCGGCCCCTCTAAAACCCTGAAATCCTTGACCTCTGGAAGGAAACCTTCCCTTCTGGAACTTGATAAATCTTGCAGGACGAAAACACCTAAAATCCCTCTGCTATTGCAATTTGGGCCCTGATGAGGGGTTACCCTACTTCTGCTTATCCTCTGGTAGACGCACGCCTTTGGACTTGAGCAAATCCTTCACCAACTTGTCTAGGTCCTCCCCGAAGAGAAGCTTTCCCCTAAAGGGGAGTTTGCTTAACTGGGCCTTCGAGGCACTGTCCGTCGCCCAGTTCCGCAACCATAGGTAACGACGAGCCGCCACCACTGAAGCCATACGTGTCAATAAACCTTTAATAAGGTTGAGTGGACATCTGACAAATACGCCGCCCCCAACTCTAGTCTGGCTGCTTCTCCCACCTGCTCCTCCACTGACCCTGCCTGTTTTAACCACTGCGACCACTGGAGGTAAGCCCTAGTGACCCATGCAGCAGAAATAGAGGCCTGCAGTGACAAGGCATTCATATCAAAAACCTGTTCAATAAGGTGTCCAGCCTTCTATCCTGGACATCCTTGAGCACCGCACTGCCTTCCACAAGATTGTTGTCTTCTTGGTGACCGCCGAGACTGCTGCATCCACCCTGGGCAACTTAAAGAGCTCTTGGTCCTGATCTGATAAGGAATAGAGCCTAGCCATTGTCCTAGAGCCCCTGAGACCCGCTTCCGGCATATCCCACTCCTCCTGCATCATTTGTCAGATTACTCTATGGACCGGAAATACCTTCTGAGTTCTATGCACTGCTTGATTCAGTGGATCCTCTGAAGCATCGTCCTCCACCGGTGACTCAGCAGACAAGTTAAGTGCCTTAAGGGATTCCGTGATAAGCGCCGGTAACTCCTCCTGACAGAACACCCGGTCACCCTCGCCTGCTCCTCGCTCTACAGGATCTCACCATCCTCCAGGTATTCTTTGATCTCCAACTCCGTGTCGTGGTCTTCCCCCTCCAAACCTTCTGACCCTGGGGAGCTCACCAGAGAACTATCCGTAACCTCCATCGCAGGTCTCTGCTTCTTCACAGGGTCTGCCCTTGGCATCGCCCCAATAGAAGCTGTCACACGTTTTCCCCCATGTTCCAACCCAGAGGGCCCAGTGCCCTGTCCCTGCTGACGCAGACAAAAGGCCTGGTGGATTAAAAGCACAAACTCAGGAGAAAACACAGACGGAATGCCTGCCTGACCCAAAGTCTACTGAAGGGAGGGACTGGGATTGAGCGAGGAACCAGATGTAGTCTCCCGGGAAAGCAAGAGCGAGGACAAAGGATCCTGTTGCTCCCCAACTGGAGAGGACATTGTCTGCCTCTCCCTGCTGTCCCCTAGGGCCTTCTCCATGGAGGTCGCCTCCTGTGTACAGCCCACTGCAGAGGCCTGCCTCCGATACCGTCCCTCACCGAGCGCCACACACCAGGCACTGGGTCTGGATGGCATGCCGCCCACACCCAGGACTAGCCTAACACAATCCTGAAGTACCCTGGCCTGAAGCCTAGTAAAAAGAGCCCAAGGCTCAGGCAAGGCTCCCTTGCTCCTTCATTTTCTCAGTTTGTTTAATTTGATTTGTCTTTTCTCTTTTTTATTACACGCAAATGACTCTGTTCATTTTACCCCCCTAATCTGGCAGCAAGCTCCTACTACAGTGAAAAAATGGCCAAACACAGTCTACAACAGGAAGAGGCCTTTCTGCCCTTCCTGCAGTGCTGCCACATGGCCAGGCCTGCTGCATGCACCCAAAATGCAAGGAAGGCCTAGCACATATCTCCCATGGCTCCCACTGTGCCTTCCCACTCAGCCAACAGCCCACAGCCCATACAATTCGCCGTATCCTGCTCTTACCACCACAAACGCTGCTGATGGCTCTGCTGCCTCATCCTGGTCTCTTCCTACCTGAAGTGTTGCTGCTTGTTGCTCCTGCCCCACGCTCAGCCAGAATCGTTGCTTTGGCATCGGGGGGGGGGGTGAAGGGGGGCTCCAGAGGCATCTGCTGCCAAAAACAGTACTGTACTGCCACTTCAACCAGCTCGTTACCCAGCCGTGGGTTCAGGAACCAGCTCTTAAGCCCCGGACTGCAAACCTCTACCCACCCCCTGTTCAATACAGGAAGGGGTGAAGGGGGAGTCCTTTTTTTTCACAATCCAGGAACAAGACCTAATCTAAACTAAACTAAACTAAACAACTTCCTTATTTGTTCCTCAAGTGAGCTCATAACCCTGGCTCACCACCTCCTCCAGCTGCTTGGAGACTGAGTAACTGAAGCTGATGGGTGGTCCCTCGGGTATTTATGCCAGAGTCATCAAAAGATGACATGCTCAGTCTCCAAGCTGCTGGAGGAGGTGCTCAACCCCAGAGGTTCAGGACTGGACTGGAGGGACAATAAAGAAATGGGTCTTAACCCCTCCTATGAAAGTTCAACTAGGCTCTGTTAGCCCATACCTCGAGGGTAGGGAATTCCATAGCATTGGCAATGCTACTGAAAAAAAATGCAGGTACAAATGGACTCTGTGTCTCAGTGCCATTTGTGATATGTTTAATAAGTCCCAAGAGTCCAAGATGGAATACAAGGAGTCAATATGGAAAGTAAATCATGTAAAGTAGACATATGCAGCAATATAAACGTTAAGCATACACACCTAACCTGAGAACAAAAGGGCATCATCCTTGTGGCTGCATTCTGTGCATGTTGCAGTGGTTTAATCATGTACTGTGATAATCCTATACATAACATTTTGCAGTAATTCAATACGGAGAGACATATCATGAAATGATATCATGAAAGGCGGTATATAAGAAATAAGAAATAAATAAATAAATATATTTTAGACAATAAGTTATTACAAGAGACAGAACCCAACAAGCTTTGTTTTCCAGCTTGAGAGTAATCATAAAGCAGCCTATTTACTGATAAGTGGTAAGGATTTGCAGTTATCATGTGAAGCATGCGGTAACTGTGAAGCTTCTTTGTTAAGTCCCGACGGCGTGGGCAGGGTCCCGGCGCCGGAGTGTAACCGGGTGCGCGGCCCGGCCCGGACCCTGCTCGCTGGAAGGAGAAAGGAGGGGGAGGTGGCGTGAGGGGGTGCGCATAGCATGCCGCGTCACCGCGCGGCTGCATTTTATGAAAGGATTGGCTCCGCTCGAGCGTGCTGGAGCGGAGCCAATCAGGAAGGGTCCGGCCATGTGCTGCAGCATGCGTGGGGGCGCGTGGGAGCACATGCGGCCGGACGGGAAGGTGATCGGCCCACCCGCCCACCCCTTATTGTGGCGGGTAGGGGTGATTAAGGGTATCGGGTTGTTGCAGCTGGGGGGAGGGGGGGACGGCGGGATCCCGGAGGTTTCCGGGGTCCGGAGCCTTAGGCAACTTGGGAAGGGGGCGGGGTGACCTCGGCCCGGACTACCCCTGGAAGACTTTTGCTAGTAATATGGCGAAGTCGGATAGGGGTGGTCGGAACATTGCCGGTGGTGGGACCGGGGCTGGAGCGGAGGTGGGTGTCGCTTTGCTAGTTGCATGGCTGGTGATGTATCGCTCCACCCTGGGGTTTGTTGCATTCCTGTTTATTGTAAACTTGTTGTTTGAAAATAAAGCTGGACCAGTTGTTACCACTATAAGGCGGTCTGCGCATTTTGTGGGAAAGGGCGGGGGTAAGAAAAATGGGGATATAATGTGTGGTAAATTGGGGTGGAGTTTGGGGGAGCGCCGGGTCCGGCTACCCGGTTACTGGTAGGTAGTGTTTCCAGTCTCTTCCTATGTAACTAACACTGAGACAATTTCTTTACTGGATGTTAGCTATATTGCAAATAATGTGGTGCAGTCAGCTACACCTATTTAAGTGAAATAAACTGACACATTTTTCTTAGATTCTGGAGTAATCTAATAAAATTGTCCTTCCAAAAAGTGTGATAGACTTATGGAATAACCTTTCAGCGGAGGTGATGGAGAGGGGACTATCTGAATTCAAGAATACATGAGTAAAGCACAGAGGATATCTGAGGTTGAAGAAGGGATTGTAGCATTTAGTAGTAAGTACTGGATAGGAAAGACTGAATAGATCACTTGGTCTTTATCTGCCATCATTTTCCTATATTTCTATGTAAAATATGTATATGTCATCTCTATAAGATAACTGTTTATACGGAATACAGAAGAGCACTCATCATTGCAGCATGGTAGACCCTCATCTTGGTTGTTGTAGTTATGGCAGGCTTAGATGAAAGATGTTTAAATAGTTTTGCAAACACTTTGATGCTGACTGAATGTGAAATGCAACTTTTGTATCAGGAATATTACCACTAGAACTGTACTTCCCAAGCATACGATGATATAGAAACATTATCTGCTATATTAACAATAAATGCATGGTATCTACCTCTGCACTTACTGTAAGCCACAGTACCTGCCCATTCTCTTCTCAGTGCTGATCCATTCTCTGTCCTGTTAGCATTTATTATTGACACAGGAATTAGTGCATGTTAATTGCAAAAACACTGCTAACCATCAGTGTATTAACTGCCATGTTAATAGTCAGTGCAGCTTAGTTCACAGGCACAACAATGTTTTTCTTATTATTTGGAAGTTCCCTAAAGTGGCTAAGCTGGACATACAGTGATTTAAATAGGAAAGCTAAATGCTTGTTCTTTCTTCTTTTTGTTGAACAGACGTGAATGTATTCACGGGCAATTAAGACAGAAGTGTATTTCCTTTTCCTTCAATCTTAATATTCCAATTAGGGTGCAGAAAAGGGGAAAAATAAAACATTTTACAATATTTTTTCCTGAGAGTTGTACATAAGAGAAGATAAGCAAAGGAAGACGTTCTGTCAGGGCATTTATTCACTGCTTTACCTGATCATTTAGCAGAGACACAGTTTTAACCTCACTTTCCTCTATTGAAACCTAAACCACTTGAGGGGAAGAGTTCTAAAAGTACATTGCCACTTCTGATACTGCTATCTTGTAATACTGCTGAAGGATACAGATAAGCCGTACCTTCTTCCTCTTCTGGGATCTCCAATCTCATCCAATTTATTCTTGCCTTCCTCATTTCCAAAAGGGATACTGTAGGCAAAAAAACTTTCCAAAATGGCCAAAATGACACAAAAACTCTAGTGTTTCTGCTTTTTGGTGAAGATGCCTCAGGTACACATAGATTGAGAGCCCTTTGGGGACAAGGGAATGTATTCAGTACCTGCTTATATAGTGATTGTAAACCACTCTGATGCCCTTCAGCCTGGGCGGTATATCAAAAATTGCATAAACATAAACATGTCTGCAGGAAACCTCTGGAACGTGTTTACTAAACCTCTCTACTAGGGTAGCATGTGGTAATACAGTTTGGGTTCCACACTAAAAAATAACGTGGGGACTTCATGCTAAAAGGCGGGGATACTGGCACATTACAGCTAGCATGGGTGTTAGTGGCTCGTCCCTAACAGTGACTGACACCAGTAGCACAGGCGCAACTAACACCTCCTCAGACTGGTCTCTGTGGTCTATCTGTGTTAACTGCAGGGGTGAAGGATGTACAGTTAGTGAGGAATGACAGATTGGTAAAATGGCCATGTGTTTTACAGGAGAGGGACTAAGTAAACATGCCCCTCTGTGCATACATTTTCTACCACTTATTTACATACAAGTCCTGGTAGAAAATGCCCATGTGAAAAACCAAGATATTTCAATGAGACCACAGCTTGGTACATCAATCTCATTGGTACTTAATCAATTTAGAGAAATAGCTGATTGGTGAACAAGCAGCCCATGGAGTAAGTAAATTCAAATAGGAATACTGACATTTTTATGTATTCCACACTTTAAGAAAAGTGGAAAAAAGTCCAAAAAACTGCCAGCATGTTTTAAAGGTGAGGTCAGAGAGGCTGTTGTTGCCAAAAAAGCATCTTTCAGGAAATGGAAAAAAGAGCCAAATGACAAAAACTGGAAACAGCACAAGCACTGGCAAGTTAAATGCAAGGTATTGATAAGGCAGGCAAAGAGAGAATTTGAGAAAGAAGCTTGCTGTGGAAGCAAAAACATGTAATAAAGACTTTTTCAAGTACATTCGCAGCAAAAAACTTGTGAGTCAGTTGGCCCATTAGATGATAGAGAGCTAAAAGGGGCACTAAGAGGGGACAAGGCCATAGCGGAGAGACTGAATGAATTCTTTGCTTCGGTCTTTACTGGGGAAGATGTAGGGATGTTACCCATGACTGAAGTGGTATTTAAAGGTGATATTGTGAAAGAATTGAAAGATATACCGATACACTGGGAAGATGTATTACAACTATTTGACAAACAGAAGAGTAGAGAATCACTTGGACTGAATGGTATACATCCAAGGGTGTTGTAAGAGATGAAATATGCGATTGTAGACCTGCTATTAGTAATCTGTGAACTATCATTAAAATCATCTGTAATACCTGAAGATTGGAGAATGGCCAACATAATGCTAATTTTTTAAAAGGGTTCCAGGGGTGATCCGAAAAACTACAGACCGGTGAGCCTTACATCAGTACTGGGAAAAATAGTAGAAACCATCATAAAGAACAAAATTACTGAACATGTAGATAGTCATGGCTTAATAGGAGACAGCCAACATGGCTTTAGACAAGGAAGATCTTGTTTTACTAATCTGTTATGTATTTTGAAGGTGTGAATAAACAGGTAGACACTTGGTTGATATAGTGTATCTGGACTTTCAGAAACCCTTTAATAAGGTTCCTCATCGGAGACTTTTGGCAAAACTAAAAAGTCATGGGATAGGAGGCAGTGTACTATTGTGGATCAGGAACTGGTTAAAAGATAGAAAGCAGAGGGTAGGGCTAAATGGCCAATTTTCCCAATGGAGAAAGGTGAATAGTGGAGTACCCCAGGGATCTGTGCTTGGTCTGCTGCTTTTTAACATATTCATAAATGACCTGGAAAGTGGAATAACGAGTGAGGTTATCAAATTTGCAGATGACACAAAACTATTTAAAGTTGTTAAAACCCATGAGGATTGTGGAAAATTGCAAGAGAATATTGATAAATTGGAAGACTGGGCATCCAAATGGCAGACAAAATTTAATGTGGACAAGTGCAAAGTTATGCACCTAGGAAAGAACAACCCAAACTATGGTTACACGATGCAAGCTTCCACATTGGGAACCACCACCCAGGAAAAAGATTTAAGAGTCATCGTGGATAACATGTTAAAACCCTCTGCCTAGTGTGTAGCGACAGCCAAGAGAGCAAATAGAATGCCAGGTATCATAAGGAAAGGAATGGAAAATAAAACTAAGGATATTATAATCCCTCTGTATAGTTCCATGGTGTGACCACACCTTGAATATTGTGTGCAATTCTGGTCGCCGTATCTTAAAAAGGATATAGCATTATTAGAAAAGGAACAGAGAAGAGCTACCAAAATGGTAAAGGGGATGGAAGGATACTCCTATGAAGAGAGGCTAAAAAGGTTAGGATTCTTCAACCTGGAAAAGAGAAGGCTGAGGGGAGATATGATATAGGTCTATAAATTAATGAATGGAGTGGAATGGGTAAATGTAGACTGACTGTTGATGTCATCAGTATATAGAAAGACTAGGAGAAATGCAATGAAGCTACAGGGTAACCTATTTAAGACTAATAAGAGAAAATATTTTTTCACTCAATGTGTAATGAAACTCTGGAATTTGTTACCGGAGGATGTAGTAAAGGCTGTTAGTGTAGCTGGGTTTAAAAAAGGTTTTGACGAGTTCTTGGAAGAAAGGTCCATAAACCATTATTAAAAGGGACCCAGGATATCACTGCTTGACCCAATACAAGCATTGTGGAACCTGTGTCTTTTGGGGAAACTGCTAGGTACTTATGACCTAGATTGGCCACTGTTGGAAACAGGATGCTGGGCTTGATGGACCTTGGTCTGACCCAGTATGGCATATCTTATGTTCTTATATTGAGACTGTTTCTCCTAACCATCACCATCAGACTATATTAGTACAAAGCCCCTATTCACTAAAGCACAGTTACTTACCTGTAACAGGTGATCTCTGGGAACAGCAGGAATTAGTCCTCACATATGGGTACGTCGGTACCGACGGAGCCTGCGCGGGAAAGCTCCCCAGCTTCCTAGAATGGAAGCTTTTGGGACCTCCCACTGCACATGCGCACTGCCTTCCCGCCTTCCTGAACAGCTCTCCTCAGTTTCGAGTTTATAGCTGAGTCAATAGAGAGAGGACAGGAAGATAGATAGATAAAAGATACAACTCCTAGGGGAGGTGGGTGGGTTGTGAGGACTAATTCCTGCTGTTCCCAGAGATCACCTGTTACAGGTAAGTAACTGTGCTATCTCCAGGAACAAGCAGGAATAAGTCCTCACATATGGGGACTCCCTAGCTTA
The DNA here is from genome assembly GCA_033557465.1 of Ichthyophis bannanicus. Lineage (NCBI taxonomy): Eukaryota > Metazoa > Chordata > Amphibia > Gymnophiona > Ichthyophiidae > Ichthyophis > Ichthyophis bannanicus. The sequence continues at coordinate 1,213,630,154 of CM066033.1, read as the reverse complement.
GATGCGTGGGATCCCCTGTCAAGGTTCGCCATCTTCGTATGGATCTCAGGCATCCATCCTGGGAAGGTGGGCAGGAGTTGTCTAAGAATGGAACAGGTGTTTGAGGACAGCCTGGCCAAACAAGGCATCCCGGCGGGAGTCTTTGTCCAAACAGTAATGGGCTGTGAAGGTATGAACCGAGGCCCAGGTAGCGGCTCGACAGATCTGATCAATGGAAACAGAGTGCAGATGAGCCATAGAAGTTGCCATGGCTCTCACATTGTGAGCTGTGACATGGCCTTCCAGAGAAATGTTTTTACTCTGGTAAGCAAAGGAAATACACTGAGCAATCCAATTGGAAAGTGTACGCTTGGAGACTGGAAGTCCCAAATGTGAAGGATCAAAAGCCACGAAAAGTTGAGAAGACTTTCGATGTGGCTGAGTCCTATTAAGGTAAAAGGCTAGAGCTCTTTTACAATCCAGAGTATGAAGGTTCCTCTCTGCACTGGAGGCATGAGGAGCCGGAAAAAATACAGGTAGATATACCTCTTGATTAAGATGAAAAGGCGAGACCACTTTAGGCATAAAGTGGGGATTCGTCCTAAGGACCACCTTGTCATGATGAAATCTTGTATAAGGTGGATTAGCCACTAGAGCCTGCAGTTCGCTGATGCGACGAGCGGAAGTGACTGCAATTAGGAATAATACCTTCCAGGAAAGAAATTTCAAGGAGGTAGAAAATAACGGCTCAAAAGGTGGCTTCATAAGCTGACCAAGCACTAGATTCAAATCCCATGCGACCGGGGGGGGTCTGATGGGAGGTTTAGTGAGGGTCAGGCCTCTCATGAATCTTGCAACAAGAGGATGAGAGGAGATAGGTTGTCCATTTACAGGTTTCAGGGATGCTGAAATAGCACTTAAATGGACTCTTACAGAATTCGTCTTAAGGCCTGCATTGGAAAGATGCAGGAGATAGTCTAAGAGGGAATTCAAAGGAAGTGCCAGAGGGTCAAGGCCCTGCTGAGCACACCAAATGGAAAAACGTTTCCATTTGAAAGCATAAGACCGCCTCGTGGAAGGTTTCCTAGAGGCATGAAGGATATCTTTCACAGGTTGAGAAAGATTAAAGTCTTGAAGACTTAAGCCTTCAGTAACCAAGCTCGGAGATGTAGGGATTTGGGGTTTGGGTGCCACAAAGTCCCGTCCTCCTGAGACAGAAGGTCTGGTGCAGCTCCTAAGTCCAGGGAGGATCCCTGGGAGAGCTGTAGAAGCAGAGGGAACCACACTTGGCGTGGCCAGCGTGGAGCTATGAGGATCATAGAGCCGTGATCTCTCTGGAGTTTGAACAGAGTCTTGGGAATCAGCGGAATGGGTGGAAAGGCATATAGGAACGCCTGACCCCAATGGAGGAGAAAGGCGTCCGTGGCCTGAGCTTCCTGACATGGAGTCCTGGAACAGAACCGGGGAAGTTTGGCATTCCACGGACTTGCAAAGAGGTCTATGTCCGGGGTCCCCCATTCCTGAAAGATTCTGGTTATCTGGTCCACGTGTAGGGACCACTCGTGTGGCAGCAGAACTCGACTGAGCCTGTCTGCTCGAGAGTTTTGAACTCCTGGAAGGTACACTGCTAGCAGATGAATTTGGTGCTCTCTGGCGAAGGCCCATAATCTGAGAGCTTCGTTGCAAAGCGACAGAGAGCCCGTTCCTCCTTGTTTGTTTATGTAAAACATGGCCACCTGATTGTCTGTCTGAACCAGGACAGTCAGGTTGGCAAGGAGGGTATGGAAGACCTTGAGGGCAAGGTAAATTGCTCGCAGTTCCAGGAGGTTGATATGAAGGGTGGCCTCCTGTGGAGACCAAGTGCCCTGAGTGGAGAGAGTTAGCAGATGGGCTCCCCACCCCAATTGGGAGGCATCTGTTGTGAGGGTTGCTTGGGGTAGCAAGGGCTGAAAGGGAGCCCCCAACAACAGATTCTTGGTGGATATCCACCAATGGAGGGACCAAGACAGACGGTTTGAGGTTTGTATTTGGTCTGAGAGTGCTCCCGACGCCTGAGTCCACTGGGTGGCCAGGGTCCATTGAGCTGCTCTCATATGAAGACGAGCATAGGGCACCACATGTACTGTGGAGGCCATATGGCCCAGGAGGCGTAGCATTTCCCTGGCTGTCAAGTGAGTACTGGACTGGGCTTGGGAGGCCAAGCTCAGCAGACGCTGACCCCGAACCAGTGGAAGGTAGGCTCTTGCAGTGGTGGTGTCCAACCGGGCCCCTATGAATTCTAGAGACTGAGTAGGGCTGAGTTGAGACTTGGGAAGGTTTACCACCAGTCCCAGATACTGCAGAAGGTTCCTTGTGCGGTCTAGGGAAATCTGGGCCTGCGACTGAGTTGGAGCTCGAATGAGCCAGTCGTCCAGATATGGGAATACGAAAATCCCCATGCTTCTGAGAAATGCGGCTACGACTGCCATGCATTTGGTAAAGACTCTTGGGGCAGAGGCGAGACCGAAGGGAAGTACTCTGTATTGGTAATGACTTCCCCTGAACAGAAAGCGAAGATATTTTCTGTGGGAGGGATGGATGAGTAGATGTGTATACGCATCCTGCAGGTCTAGAGAACAAAGCCAGTCCTGACTCTGAAGGTATGGAAGGAGAATGCCCAAAGAGAGCATTTTGAATTTCTCCTTGTACAGAAATGTGTTCAATTCTCTCAGATCTAGGATTGGTCTGAATCCCCCTGTCTTCTTTGGATTGAGAAAATAGGGGGAGTAGAAACCTGACCCCTGTTGATGAAGAGGAACCTCTTCTATGGCCCCTTGGGCAAGCAGAGAAGAGATCTCCTGATCCAACAGGGCTAGGAGAGGAGATGGAGAATTGAAGGGTCTCACCATGTGATGAGGAGGAAGGCTGGAGAAATGAAGTTTGTAACCCTCTCGGATGATAGAGAGGGTCCATTGCTCTGTTGTGATCTGTTCCCATCTGGGAGCAAAGTGAGCTAACCTTCCAGGTATGGTGAGAGGTTCTGGTTGGTCCAGAACCAGGAATGGCAAGTTCTCTAGGGGCAAGTCAAAACCCCTGAGGGGGTGGAGCCTGTTGAGCTGCAGTAGCTGCTGCAGGCTTTGCTCTTGCTTGTTTCGTTTGCTGACGTTTAGCCGCAAAACGAGGTTGAGAAGATTGCTGGCCAGTATTGGAAGCATATCTGGCCTTCTTATAATAAGGCCTCTTGAAAGACTTCTTCTTAGTGGGAGTAGAAGTGGACTTAGAAAGTCTCTCTAAGGTGGCATTTTCAGCGTCCATTTGAGTGGCCTTAACCTGCCACTCTGCACCGAATAAGTTCTCACCTGTACAGGGCAGATTCCGTAAGCCATCTAGAACCCAGGGTTCTAGATCAGAAGCCTGGAGCCAGGCCAGACGTCTGGCTGCGATAGCAATGCCAGAAGCTCTGCTGGCTCCTTCGAAGGAATCAAAGGCAGCTCTGTTGGAGAACTTAGAAACATCTAAAAGTTGTTTCACAACAGAAAGGAAGTCCTCCTGTTTATCCTCAGGGATAAGGGAGGCAAAATGCCGTACTTTCTTGGCAAGTTCCCCTAGGAACATGCCCATATAGAGGCTGTAGGAATTAATCCTGGCTATAAGCATACTAGCCTGGAAGATTTTCCTACCAAAAGAGTCTAGTGTCTTACATTCCCTTCCTGGAGGTGTAGAAGAGTGCCTTTTAGTACTCTTGATCTTTTTCATTGCAGACTTTACCACAATGGAGTGGTGAGGCAATTGAGTTTTCTGAAAACCAGGAGAAGGAGGGACCCGATACATGGTGTCCAACCTACGGGAATAAGGAGACAGAGTTAAAGGGTTCTCCCAGAAATCCATCAATTGTTCCTGAAGGATTTCATGGATAGGCAGAGTAACTGCTTCTTTAGGAGACTTAGAGTATCCTAAAATATCCAATCTTTTTGACCTTGGTTCCCTTTCAGAGGAGGTAGTGATAGAAAGGCCTTTAGCCATTTCTAAAATAAAGTCCTGAAAGGACAAATCCTCTGGAGGAGACATTCTCCTTTTTGGAGAAGAAGGTTCCTCAGGAAGGTCAAGGGAGAGCTCTGCAGACTCATCAGAGGAGACAAAATCCTCAGAGGAATCGGTGTATTCTCTAGTTTCCTCCAACGCACGATACGCATACCGATCGGTATCGACATCGGGCGTACCGGGTATGGAAGCGGTATGGAGCGAAAGCCCATACGGTACCGATTTGCGTTTAGAAGAGGAAGGCCTGGGTTCCGGCATGGCGGACGATACCGGAACCGGGCCCGGAACCGCTGGAAGCGGTACCGATGGCGTTGCAGCTTTAATGAAAGCCATGACGGCCTGCTGCATGGATTGGACAGTATTGCCCATAGACGCCACGGCTGCCTGGATGTCGGTACCGGTATGGGCCGGTACCCCAGAGCAGTCCAACAGGTGATCTGTCGAGGCCGTGCCATCGATGTCAACCTGTAGCCCCTGTATTGGCGTTTTGGAAGGTAGGGCTTCCCGCCGGGGCTGTTTGGCTGGGGCAGGGTCCTCAAAACTAAGAGCCTCTCGATGCTTTGAAGGAGATTTGCTCTTTGAGGACTTGCCCACAGAAGGTTTGGTTACCTGAGATCCATCCGGGGATGATGACCTGGATGACTGTGATGTTGGATTCTCTGAAGCAAACAGCACATGGAATTTGTTGGCCCGGTTCTGCAGCCCACGCTTAGACATTTGGGAGCAGGAAGGGCAGTCCGAAATGGAGTGGTCAGGCCCCAAACATTTAAGACACCATTCATGGGTGTCTGTGACTGATATTACAGCAGTACACTTGGTACACTTCTTAAATCCAGGGGCTGGCTTCTCCATGTGGAGAATTAAAGTAGGCCTGAAGGCCTAACTGAAGTGACCAAGTGCTGAAAAAATAATAAAAGAAAATAATTTTTAAGAAAGAAAAAGGAAGACCGGCGATACCGGTATCGGTATGGGAAGGCAGGTACGCGGTCTAAAGAAACAAAACAAAAAACTACAATTTCTTCAGCGGTGACAGGATACACGACCTGCTGGCTCCGCGGAAAAAGAGAAACTGAGGAGAGCTGTTCAGGAAGGCGGGAAGGCAGTGCGCATGTGCAGTGGGAGGTCCCAAAAGCTTCCATTCTAGGAAGCTGGGGAGCTTTCCCGCGCAGGCTCCGTCGGTACCGACGTACCCATATGTGAGGACTTATTCCTGCTTGTTCCTGGAGATGATGTGTTAGCTCTAACAGGGGAATTAAAATATGCTAGCAACACTGCCCCATTAAACTTAATGGAGTGTGTTTGCAATGTGCTAGTTGCTACATTAAACAGCCAGGGCTGGTGCAAGGATTGGAGGCAACCGCGGAGGACCCCTCCATCCTGACACTCCCTACCCCATTGCCACCACTGCAATACAGTGCTTACCAAAGGCTCTGGCATTGCATCACGATTTCTGCATGCTATCATCGGCTGCTTATGTCCCCTTTCCAGCACAGACCTTTAGCATATGCCAAACTGGAAGTCTACATTGGAGGGGGATAGAAGTGGCTGATAACAGGCAGAAACTACGATGCAGCGTAGAGCCTTTGGCAAGCATTGTGTCGTGGTCCCCTTACCACTGCCACTGGCCCTGGAGAGGAGTGACAGCAGTGGCAATGAGCATCCCAAAAGTCCAGCACTCTAGGTGATCATCTAGTTGCCTAATGGTTGCACCAGCCCTGTCAACAGCTAATGCTAAAATGCTATTTTGGGCCAGAGAAAGATGATCTTTCAGGTAACATGAATGTCATTACCACATCTTAACTAAGGATGCATATTGGTTATCGTGTTTTCAGTTCCTAATCATGCTTGCTGTCAATTCCCTATTTGGCAATGAGACATTCTCGATCTCTTAAAGCAGCCGGCTTCACCCTTTTGTTCTCGCTCTGTGTTCCTCCACATCATGCCCCAATGAGTCTCCACTCTACACTGTTTAATCCTTTCTGGTCAGAGATGATCACTCCTGCCTTTTCTACCACATTCTTCTCCTGCTGTGCTTTTCTTGGGCTCTTTTGTTTTCTCATTCTACGTCTGGACGAGTTGATCTCAAAACTGTGGAGACTGCAACTTGCTTTCCAGAATCTCCTGCCAATTTTGCTTTCTCAGGGACTTTTATTCACATATGTTTTCACCTTCCAGGATATTACTTTGAAACAAAAGTACTGAAATCAGTGAAATAGGGCACTTTCAGAGTTTGTAAATCATATGTACTGATCTCCTGGTGAGACTAATCACATTTTCTCTGTCTCAAAATCTATAAAATATCACATATTTGCTCTTAGTCTGGCCCCTGCTAGCAGTTTTGAGCATACCTCTGCTTATTCTCCTATTTAGCAAGGATGGTATTTATCGAGAAGTACCTTGAATGATATAAAAAAATGTTTTAATAAACTGCATCAAGTCAGATAGCTCCTCTCTTTCTGTTATCACAGATTTCTCAGGTTTTATCATCTATCTATTTTATCTGTCTTCAGCTCTTTCTACATCTCTGCTTCATTTCTGCTAACGCTCTCATCTGGTTGTCTTCCAAGCAATTTATTCTATTTTTATTTCAGACATTCCATGCTGGTATGTAGCCATTTTATTTTCTGTCAGACATATTTTATTGAATATGTCTGATTGTATTGGCAGGTAAGAAAAAGTGATTGTATTTAAAAGAACAAACATAACATTCTAAGGGGGACTGAAACTCAGATATTTCTATTTATAATAGAATGAGAAAACATGCTATTCTTACAATGTCTGTGTAGAAAAATGCAAGAAAATTTGGAAGAGTTTGTATATTTTTATTCTTTCCAACTCAATGGAATTTGTAAATAATTATATAAAAGAGATAAAGAATGTCTGTCTGTCCATCTGTCTGCCTGGGGTCAAAATAACTATCTGGAAAATGAATGGGGTACAATGAAACTTGGCATGCGGGGAAAATTGGTAAACAGACACATCAAATTTTGAAAACAGGTCGACTTGGACAGGGGTTCCAGAGAAATAAGCCTTACAAAAAAAAAATAATAGCTCAGTGCATTTCTAGGAGAGAAAGAGTTCTAGCTTCTGTATCATAGAAAGTGAGACATAGCAGTTCTAGAATTCCTCCTTTCAACTTTCCTCTCCTCTTTCTCTGATTTCCCAATCCCACAAATTTCCACAACCTCAAAAAGTGTCCCACAACTGTCCCACCACCCCACACACTGTCCCATTCCCCAAAGATACTCCCTTGCATCTGCCCTACCAACCCGTCCAATGCCTCCACTTAAAAAAAACATTATCACACACAACTGTATCACAGTGCTGCATGTTGCCCCCAGCAACCACTTCACCACCAAAATCCAACTCCTAGCAACTGCTCCACCCCTCTGACAACAGTTCCCACTCCAAATATTTTCCCCTCCAGCTGCCACACTGCAAACTACCCTCACCCACAAAACTACCTCCTCACATCTATCAACACCATTCCAAAATTACATCCCCTAGAAATGCTAAACTACTCCAGGCCCCCTCCCTCTCATAGACAACATGTGCACATCATACAAAGAGCACACAAAAGAGATACACACACACACACACACACACAGACACCAGTATAACAAATAATTCCCTAGCTGTGATGGACTGCATTTTAAACGATTCACAGATATATTACATTTTCTTTGACGTGATTTCTACTGTTAAACCTGTTGACTGTATTGCATTGCTTTCTTACTGATTGCTATGTATGATCGTGACTAATATTTGTTGCTATCAGCAGGGTCAGATTAAAGTATTGACAAGCTAAGAACAATCCTAGGATCTAAAGCTTAAGGCTGTTATGATTGACAATTGCTGACTTTATTCAGAACTCTACTTCTTTTTACATTAATATTACATGCATAGACATTTTCCAGAGTTTAAAACTATCTGCAGTTCTCTAATCCTCCCACCTTTGTGAATGAGCCTGCTCTTTCTGTGTAACTAGCAGCAGAGTCTGTGGGTAGGATTCAACTAATGGGAAGCCAGTGGAGGTGGAGCACTTGAATGTTGCTCTAGTCACAGGAGAGGAGGTGATGAGCTGGGGGACGTTTTTGTGCTATTCAAGTTAAGTTTCTGCTTGTGGTAGGAGATGGAAGAGAAATGAAGCCCCTAACCCCGATGTAGTTCTATTGGAAAAACAATTCCAATAGCTGCAGCATGCAAACAATGGTTCATACAGTAGAAACATAGCGATTACGGAATTACACCTGCCAATCAGCTCCCCCCTCTCATCACACACAAACTGGCATGTTCACACATGCGACAAGCATTCATCCATTAGGGCAGAGTATTAGACGCCCAAGGTGAACTTCAGTCTTACACAACCCCTGGCCCATACAATAATCCTGTAAAAATCCATAATCGGGCATCATACTTTTAAATATTAACTTTGCATTGAATGTATGTGTGTGCCTGCTCTACCTGTTGGCAATGTGATGATGGCTGGGAGATTGGGCGACTGTCAGTTTCTATTGCTCTTTGCAGACCCTCAGAAGCTGCTGCCTGGGTGACCACCTAGTTTTGCCGAATGGTTGGACTGACCCTGTGTTAGAGCCACAGATCTAATTCAATATATCATTTAATCTGCCTGCCACACTGCTATCAGACTATTTCATTCTCTGACTTTCTATCTGGGAAAAATGACGGCTACAATGCAGGGACAGAGCTGCTCCTATGTGGCTTTTTTGCACTTTTTGCATACAGTTTTTAATTTCCTTCTCTGGTTTATTTATTTTATTGATTTCTGCAGCCTTTCAATGTAATTTTATCAGTGGTTGGCTCTGATTTCTGTATCTAAATTTCCAAATCTCCTTAATAGCCTGAGGAGCTCTCTCCCCTGGCATCCTTTCACATCATCCCTGAGCAGCACACCGCATGTCACTGGAAGTTAAACTAACTGTCCAATTCTGTTCATCCCTGCACCTGAAACTGGCCAGCTTTGATGTGTTTCCTGATGAGTCAAGCTTTCCTTTTAAAGCTGTAACACTGAAACTTTGGGACAATTTTAGTAAAGTGCACTAAGCAGATAGTGCTTGAATTAGCACATGTTTCTACTGAAGATTATTCAACAGAGACTACAACCATAGCTGGAACAAGAACTACCTGAAGTGCAAGAAAGGACGGGGAACGAGAGACATCATCGCGGATGTGAGATGGATCCTTGAAAAGACTAAAGAACACCAAAAGGATATCTATTTGTGCTTTACTGACTACAGCAAGGCTTTTGACTGTGTAAACCTGACAAACTCTAGGCCACATTAAGAAGCATGGGTATACCAGAACACCTGATCGTTCTCTTGCACAATCGGTAAATTGATTCACTGTCTTGAATGCTCCTCAGCCTCGCCACCTCCTCTCTGAGTTCCTCCACTTGTTTCCTCAGAGCTTCAGCATGCAGGCACCCTGCACATGGAACCGGTTCTTCAACTGGCATTAGGACCTCTGTCTGGACCGAGGCAGAAGCTGTAATGGGGGCAACAGCTTTAGCAATATGATTTTTCCCAGCCATTGTGGAGCTTAGGTATCTGTTAAAGCAAAAGAGAGGTTTCGCAGCTGTCCTTTCAGAGAAAAAGCAGTTAAATCTCTCTAATTAAATTCAAAATGTGCTGGTCCAATTCATTGTGATTTGTTAAAGGGGGAGGTGCCCTATAAAGCAAGACTGCTCACTAGGGGTGGGTGGGAGTCGGGGTGGGTAGGGAGGGAACTAACACCTGATTAGGTGTTAGCAGTTTCTGAACCTGAGGAGGTTACAGAGTTCAGCAACCTTCTGTGCTCAAGTAAAGTTCCCCTAAAACAGCAAAAATGAAAGTAACCTTGCTTTAAAAAATATACACAAAACCCTTTTAAGAGCTCCCAGTCAGAGAGCTAGCAATGTAATAAAAAAACCAAACAAAGAAACCCTCAAATCCTTACTTACTGTTTGATGTGTGGAGCCCTGGTTAGGAAAGCCTCAAAAGGGCAGGGCTCAGGAGCCTTTTATGCAGGCTTCAACTGCACTCAGGAAACAGGCCCACTAACTCCTGATTAGGTGTGGAGCCCTGGTTAGGAAAGCCTCATTGGAGTCGGGAGTGGTGCCAAAGGACTGGAGAGAGGCTCATGTGGTGCCTTTACACAAAAGCGGAAGTAAGGATGTGGTTGAAAACTACAGGCCGGTTAGTTTAACTTCGGTGGTGAGTAAATTATTGGAAACGCTGCTGAAAGAGAAAATAGTGAGGTTTCTGGTGTCCGGCAGATTACAGGATCCGAGGCAGCATGGATTCACCAGAGGCAGGTCTTGTCAGACAAATCTGATTGATTTCTTTGACTGGGTGACCAGGGAGTTGGACCGAGGGAGAGCTCTAGATGTGGTGTATTTAGATTTCAGTAAAGCCTTTGACACTGTTCCTCACAGGCGACTTATAAACAAACTGAGCACCCTAGGGATGGACCCTAAAGTTACTGCTTGGGTTAGAAATTGGTTGGGTGGGAGGCGACAAAGAGTACAAGTAAATGGAGCTCACTCTGAGGAGAAGGATGTTACCAGTGGTGTGCCCCAGGGATCTGTCCTTGGTCCGATTCTTTTTAACATCTTTGTTAGTGATATAGCGGAAGGGCTGTCAGGTAAGGTTTGCCTCTTTGCGGATGATACCAAAATCTGCAATAGAGTAGACACCCAGGAATGTGTAGATAACATGAGGAGGGATCTAGCTAAGCTTGAAGAATGGTCTAGAATTTGGCAGCTGGGATTTAATGTTAAAAAATGTAAGGTCATGCATTTGGGCTGCAGCAATCCAAGGGAGCAATACAGTATAGGAGGTGAAGTACTTTTGTCCACTAAAGAAGAGCGGGACCTAGGCGTGGTTGTGTCTGATGATCTTAAAGTAGCTAAACAGGTAGAAAAGGCGACGGCAAAAGCTAGAAGGATGCTTGGGTGCATACGGAGAGGAATGGCTAGCAGAAAAAAGGAGGTGATAATGCCTCTGTATAAGTCTTTGGTGCGACCTCATTTGGAGTATGGTGTGCAATTCTGGAGACCGCACCTTCAAAAGGATGTGAACAGGATGGAGTCGGTGCAGAGGGTTGCTACTAAAATGATTAGTGGGCTTCATTATAAAGCATATGAGGACAGACTTAAGGATCTTAATATGTACACCTTAGAGGAAAGGCGGGATAGAGGTGATATGATTGAGATGTTTAAATACCTCCGTGGCATAAATGTTCAGGGAGAGAGCCTCTTTCAATTGAAAGCAAGTTCTGCTACGAGGGGACATGGGATGAGGGTGAAGGGAGATAGATTCAGGAGTGATATGTGGAAATATTTCTTTACAGAAAGAGTAGTGGATCCGTGGAATAGTCTCCCAGTGGAGGTGGTGGAGATGAGGACAGTAACTGAATTCAAAAAAGCATGGGACCAACACAGAGGATCTCTAAAGGCAAAAATTGGACTGTTGTAGTTGTTGTTATGGAAGTACAGACTAGATGGACCTTGTGGTCTTTTTCTGTCGTCATGTTTCTATGTTTCTATGTTTCTAAGAAGCAACGGTTCAAAAGGAACAAGGAGAAACAGAATGGTTTAAAATCAGCAAAAGTGTACGACAAAGCTGCATACTTTCCCCCTACCTGTTTAATTTATATGCAGAACAAATCATCAGAGAAGCAGGACTGTATGAAGACAACAGAGGTATGAAGATTGGTGAGAGACTCATCAACAACCTTCGCTATGCTGATGATACCACATTACTGGCTGAAAGTGAAGATGATCTGAAACATTTGCTTCTCAAGATCAAGGAACATACTCTTAAAATGGACCTGCACTTTAAAGTAAAGAAGATAAAGATCCTGGCAAAAATCAATAAGTTCATTGTTGATGGAGAAGAAATTAAAATAGTGGACAATTTTAACCTACTTGGATTAACTATCAGTAAAGAAGCAACAAGCAGTTAAGAAATCCAACGATGCACTGTGCTTGGCAGAATGGTTATGAAGGACCTAGACAAGATTCTGAAGAGTAGAGATGTCTCTCTCCATACAAAGATTCGACTCATTCAAGCTATGGTATTTTCAATAACATCATATGGATGTGAAAGTTGGACAGTGAAAAAGATAGACAGGAAGAAAATTGATGCCTTTGAATTATGGTGCTGGCGGCAAATACTGCATATACCATGGACTGCCCGAAGAACAAAACAGTCAGTACTAGAGGAGATCAAACCTAAGCTTTCTTTAGAAGATCAGATGACAAGACTTTGACTTTCATACAGTAGTTTGGACACATCATTCAAAGAGAGAGATCATTAAAAAAAGACATCATGCTTTTCAAGATAGAAGGTTAATGCAAAAGAAGGCCAGCAATGAGATGGATCAATACAGTAAAAGCAGCTACGAATGCCAGTCTGTCAACAATGAGCCGCCTGATTGAAGGCAGAACACAATTTAGGACAACTATCCAGAGGGTCGCCATGAGTCAACACCGACTTGATGGCACTTAACAACAAGATGATCAAAAACTTCATCGCACATTAGTAAAAGAACCCCCTAAAGTCCTAATTTCAGCTGAAAGCACTTTGGCGGTCATTGTCCATTATCAACCTTTCTTTCAATTTTGCTGTTAATATTTTTGTTCTTCAGAAGGCAGCAAAGGAGGAAGTCTTTTTGGTACCCTATGCAGTATAAAGTGAGAGTCCTGGAAATGTCAAAAAATAATGCTTGCTAATAGGAATGGCTAACTGATGATGGTAATGACAGTAATCTGTCTGATTCATAACAAATCAAGTGTTTTATTTTAAATAAAAGCCTCATCTGTCACTATTGTCTTTTGAGGCCAAGGTTTAAATGCTTTTTGATGCAGTCAGTTGTGAGCATTACATTCAAGGGACCACTATAATACTTATTTTTTTGTCTCTTAGCAAGGTCTAATTTTTCTTTCTGACAATCTTTTGGATCAAGTATAATAAAACTTTGCATTTCAAAGTGCTTAATAGGCTCTCACTCACCACATTACTTCAGATGCAAGGCAATTATGTTTTGTCTTTCATTTACGGTAAAACCTATTAAAAGCACTTTCATTATAAAATGCATCATGTTATAAGTGGCACCTGTAATGGTCATGAAATAAACTTTTATAATTTGTCAATGTCCAGCACACTGACTACCAAAAGGCTTCCAGGGTTTTAAGATTTTTACAAAGAACTGTAGCATCAATCTGATAAATAGTCTCTTGGTATTTGCATTTTTAATTGTTTACAGCCCATTTTAGAAGGTTTATTTTATCTATAATCTGTTAGAGATGTATCTATCATGTTTTAATGCCTTTTTTCCCCTTTTCTGATAGCTGTTTGCTATTGCTTAGATATGGAAATATAAACAATACAAAAGGCAATATAAAGCAATGTAAGATAGATGAATACAATAAAGGATAATAGAGCGATGGATTTATGTTCTATTAATTAGAAGGGTCAGACGTCAATTTATATCCCTATTGTTGTCATTGAGTCTGGATGACGTCAGTACGTTTCAGCGGAACAGGAAGCTGGGTAAACGTTGCTTGATAAAGGGCCATTAAGTTTTTGGCTTGAAACACAGCGTTTTGTGTTACCCAACTAAGGGTGTGAGTCAAGAGGAGGATCCACAGCAGAGCGAGTTCGAGTATTTTGGAGGGTTTTACCACGGATAGTGGGAGAAAAGGAGCTGAGAAATACGGCGTACTCTTCATTACATTGAAAGACCAATTCTCTGCTCAGATGAGTATTCTAGATCCCAATATTTGACTGTGGAATAGCTTTACTTAAAAAAGCGATGTTTTAAGGTTGAATATTTTCTAATTGTTTGCGGAGGCTGGTCTGTAGGGCCTTATAGCCCCATGCAAATTTTGGTCATTAGACCTTTTAAACATATTGAATAAAATGGAGGGTCTTTTATTTGAGTATGTTTCACTAACCGGGTAAGGCGGACGCGTCGCCCCTCCCCCTCCCCTCCACACACACCCTTTGATAAAAGACCATCACACAATTTTGGGCTTAAAACTGGTCGCAGCTTTATTATCCATTAACAATAACCCAATAACAATTCAACACCATAACATTTCCCCCCCCCCCTTTTCGAAGCGCGACCCCTCACCAGCCATGTGAGTAGCAAGATGACGTCGCTTCCGCTTCTCCTGAGTCCGGGCCCCGGCTAAACAGCCTAGCCCTCCTTCGTCCAGCTTCGCCATATTACTAGCAAAAACCTGAGGGGTTATCCGGGCGGGGGTCCCCCACCCCCGCCCACAAGCTTGCTTCCGGCTCCAGAACCCGGAAACCTCCGGGATCCCGCCACCCCCCCCCAGCTGCAACAACCCAGAACCGAGACCCCCACTCCCACACTAGGGTGGGCGGGCGGGAACCCGACGCGTCTGGCTCCGACCTGGAAAAGGCCGGAGCCACGGTGCGTCCCCGCGCTCGCTCGGGCTGGTCCACCCTTCCTTACGCCCCATTGGCTCCCCCTGCCTCCCGGCAGCCCACAGGAGCCAATGGGGCGTCCAGCACCGAAGCGGCTCGCCCCCACTACCCCCACCGACGTCACGGCCCCCCGGGAGGGGGGGGATCGCGTCCTCGCTGCCCCCCCGGTTACCATGGGGCCGCGTGCACTAGCTCCGCAGCCCTGAACATCCTCACGACAGACGATCCGACAAAAAATAATTTAGGAATTTGTGCTCTGTCCGTTATACAAGGGAATATAGGCAAGGCACTTTTTGGGATTGTTGTGGGTGAGCCTTTTTTGGGGGAATATATTGGTGGCTTTCCTGTTGGGTTTTACACATTTATTGCTTAGATAAAGGCACCCTGAGAATAAAACACTAGAGCCAGGCTAAGATCCTTCCGCCAGCTTAAGCCCTGAGTGTGGCAGCTTGAGGAATCTTCTTTCTCTGTTTTCCTGGTAAACGTTTAATTACTTATCAAGGGGTACGCTATATATTGGTTGAACCTTTGCAATTGGAGAATTTTCTTGCTGGTAAATGAGAACATATTTTTTGAGCTCGTGACATCTCTGTTAATTTTCTTATTATTGGTTTCCTTTGGCATTTTTTCACTGAGGGGGATTCTAATTTTGATTAACATGTCTCTAAACATAGATTAGTCTCTTCTTATGATGTAGGCTAAGAAACATGATTGTTTCTTTTTTGACTAATTTCTTTGAAATTGTATAATTATTTCCACCGTCATTTTCTTCTCTGTTTTGCTTTGATTTTGTAAAACATGAACTTCAATTTAAAAAGATAAGAAAAAATAATGAGCTGAAAAGGGGTACACTAAAATGTATATTTTATATATTTGGGGACCAATATTCAAAAGCCTTGATATCTGGATAGTGCAGCGGAGTATCACCACAACATTGTCTGATTAGTGCAAGGACAGTTGATAAGTGGAATGAGGGTGTGTCCATGCAAACCAGCTAAGTTTACACACTTTTCCAGTTTGCCTGATTTCTTGTGCCACACAAAAATCAGTCCTAGATTGTGATCCAGTTACGTCCCAGCTGAAAATCAGGCCAATAGCGTAAGTGCCAAGACCTATGCAGATTATGTTGTTCACGAAGGATATTCAAGAGCAGCTCCAATCCGTTTACTGCCGCTGAATATCCTGCAGATATCTAAGCACCACAGCTATATTATATATATATATATATATATATATATATTTATATTTATTTATTTATATTTATATATATTTATTTAGTTAGTTAAAATCCTTTATATACCACTTAATAACCTAGGTGGATCACATGCAACATACACAAATTAAACAAACCAACAAAGAATAAAATAAAATAAAAATACAATAATAAAGGTAACATTAGTTTCTGAAATTAGATCGCCTGGGAGTAGCCTCATAAAGCCACCATAGGAAAGGGCTGTAAAAACAAGAGTGGTTTTAATTTTCAACGAAAAGTCTAAATCTCACACTCCCTATGCAAATCATGTGGTAAGGAATTCCAAATGCTAGGAGCAATCATAGAGAAGATCCTGTTCCTTAGTGTCTTCAAATATGTTTTCCAAAAAGAAGGCATCTCAGGATCAAAGTGGAAACAGTGGACAGTAAATTTGTGATAGAGCCTGGTGAGGAAGGCATTTAAATATGCACATAATTGTCTTATATAATATCTGAAAATTTGATAGTAATCCAATGTAGAGCATATAGATGTTGTGATATATCATCAAAACTTTTACCACCCATTAATAAATGAGCAGCAGCAATTTGGACAGACTGTAAAAGTCGAAGAACATAGAATGGCAAACCTAACAATAAACTATTACAATAATCTAAAGGGGCCAATATTAACATCTAGACAACTGAGCGAAAATTGTCTGCCACCAAATGTGACTTTAATCTTTGAAGAAGATGTAACTTAAAGAAAGCAGTTTTGACCAACGTTAAATGTGAGACTGCATATTTAAATAAGTGTTGAGAAGAACACCCAGATTTTGAACAAAGGAAACAAATTATCAGCGGATACTTATAAAGATACTGGATCTGAAAGAGTCCACGAAAGATATAACAACTCTGTCATATTTACATTTAAAGCCAATTTATTCAAAGTCATCCAGGCTTTTTTTGAGGAAAGACAGAAGTTCATATATTTCATTGAATCCTCTAAAGAAGAAATCAGAATAAAAAAATGGAAATTACACTAACCTGGTAATTGTAGTTCCTGGAGGGTCCAGTTTAGTCCTCCAACATCGGGTAGTGCCCCTCCTCCTGCAGCCGGGAGACTGGACCAATCAAATCTTCTGTAGTATATATGCAGCAGGAGCTCCCAGAAGTCCCCAGTGTACTAGTAACAAAGCATACTTAACGAAGCAACACATTAGATTAATATACAAAATGACCTAATTAAAGAACAATTTGTTCCCCCCCAAGGAATATCCAACCCCCTCCCCAAACGAGGAAGTCAGAACACTGCATTGCGCCGGCACCGACGCCTCAGGAATCAAAACACCGCTCCCCACCAGAAGTTCAGGAGCTGCCTGAACCCCCGAGACAGGGAAGAGCCTCTGCAAAAAACGCGGCTGCCACAGAGGGACCGAACGGCAAGAAGAACCGTCTTAATATCAACCGTTCGGAAAGGCGCGCCGCACCACATTAGCAGATAGTCGGGAGGGAAGGAGGACTAAACTGGACCCTCCAGGAACTACAATTACCAGGTTAGTGTAATTTCCATTTCCTATTCGGTAATCCAGTTTAGTCCTCCAACATCGGGATGTAACAGAGCAGTTAAGACCGGGCGGGACCTTGCCATCCGGCGCGCAGAACCGCCGAACCAAAACAGGAATCCCGAGCCGCTGACACATCTAAGCGATAGTGTCTACTGAAAGCATGCAGAGATGACCAAGTGGCCGCCCTACAGATATCTGCCGGCGGAACCAGGCTATACTCCGCCCAAGAGGTCGCCTGAGCCCTAGTAGAATGAGCCCTCAGACCCTCCGGAACAGACCGCTGTTGCAACAGATACGCGGACGCGATCGCCTCTTTGAGCCATCTAGCAATGGAGGCTTTAGCCGCCGCTTCCCCTTTACGCGCACCCCCGAAGAGCACGAAAAGCCGGTCAGATTTCCGAAAAGACTCGGTAACCTTTAAATAACGATGGAGCGTACGACCCACATCGAGCCGGAGAAGACCTTTGTCCGTTGACCCGACAGATTGCGAAGAAAGCACTGGAAGAAACACTGCCTGATTCATGTGAAAGGGAGACACCACCTTTGGCAGAAAGGAAGGAACCGGACGGAGAACGATCCGAGCCGCGGAAAAAGACAAGAAAGGCTCTCGACAGGACAATGCATGCAGATCTGAAATGCGCCGTGCCGAACAGATGGCTACAAGAAAAAACGGCTTCAGCGTGAGATCTTTCAGAGACGCCCTGCGCAGGGGCTCAAAAGGTTCACGAACCAGGGCCCTCAGAACTAAATTCAAGTCCCAAGGAGGAACGAAAACTCTGCGGGAGGGCCGCAAATGAAAAACAGCCGTAAGGAATCAGCGTACATCCGGATGAGCCCCGAGCAGACGACCCAAAACCTTGCCGCGGTAACACGAGATAGCCGCCAGCTGGACTTTTAGGGAACTAGCCGCAAGGCCCTTATCGAAACCATCCTGAAGAAAACTTAAAACGACGGGCACTGAAACCGTCGCCGCCCGGACTCCCCGCCGGGAGCACCAGTCTTCAAAAATCCTCCAAATCCGAACGTAAGTAAGAGAAGTGGACGTTTTCCTTGCCCGCAGAAGGGTAGAAATCACCGCGGGGGAGTAGCCCTTCCTTTTCAGCCGAGCCCTCTCAATGGCCAAACCGTAAGCGAGAATCGATCCACTTGGGGCATCCACAAGGGACCCTGAAGAAGAAGATCCGGTAGAGCGGGCAGGAGCCAAGGAACGCCGTCGCTCAACCGGACCAGATCGGCATACCAGGGCCTCCGGGGCCAATCCGGGGCCACCAGTAACACGCGACCCCGGTGGCTCTCTATACGTTGTACGACCCGGCCAATCAGAGCCCACGGAGGAAAGACATAAAGAAGACCGGACGTTGGCCACGGCTGAATGAGAGCGTCGAGCCCCTCGGACATGCGCTCCCTTCGCCTGCTGAAGAAGCGCCCTGTCTTGGCTGATTGAAAGGTCGCCATGAGATCCATGATGGGTGGACCCCACCGCCGGACGATTTGTGCATAAACCTGTGGGTTTAGCTCCCATTCTCCGGGGTCCACCCGCACTCTGCTGAGAAAATCGGCCTGGACATTGTCTACGCCCGCAATGTGAGCCGCCGAGATTGCTGGAAGGCGAGTTTGCACCCAGTTGAACAAGGCCGCCGCTTCTGCCTCCAGGGCCATGCTGCCGGTACCCCCTTGGCGATTGATGTAAGCTACAGTGGACGCATTGTCCGACAGGACTCTCTCCGGCCGCCCGAGAACCAGGGTCTCCAGGTCCACCAGGGCTAGCCGGACTGCCTGCAATTCGAGACGGTTGATCGACCAAGAGGCCTCCAGGGGAGACCATTCCCCCTGAGTAAAGCGGGACTCGCAGTGAGCCCCCCAGCCGGTTAAGCTCGCATCCGTCGTGAACGGAACCCACAGAGGAGGCTCCAAGGGAATCCCTCGCGACAGGTTCTCGGCGGAGAGCCACCACCGGAGGGATCGGCGAACCGTCTTTGGGCAAGGCAATCTCTTGTTCAGCGAGTCGAACTGGTTGGACCAATGTCGCAGAAGAGCACTCTGCAGCGGACGCATGTGGAAGCGCGCCCAAGGCACCACCTCCAAGGTCGCCGCCATCGTGCCGAGGAGCCGCAGGTACCACCACGCCGACGGAGCTGGCATCCCCCGGAAGAGACGGACCAGAGCCCGCAACACCAGCACGCGTCGCTCTGGAAGGCACACCAAGCCCCTTGCTGTGTCGAAGCGGACTCCCAGATACTCGAGATCCTGTGACGGAGACAGACAACTCTTGCATTCGTTCACCACCCATCCGAGGGACCGAAGGAGATCCACCACCCTGCTCGTGACTTGCACACACTCCCGACTGGACTTCGCTCGAATCAACCAGTCGTCGAGATATGGATGGACCAGGATGCCCTCCTTGCGCAACGCCGCCGCGACTACAACCATTACCTTTGTGAAGGTGCGGGGAGCCGTGGCGAGTCCGAATGGCATGGCCCGGAATTGAAAATGGCCCCACGGGAGCGCAAAGTGGAGAAACCGTTGATGGGAGGGCCGGATGGGAATGTGTAAATAGGCCTCTGTAAGATCGAGGGATGTCAAAAATTCCCCTTGACGCACCGCTACGATGACTGACCGCAGGGTCTCCATGCGAAAGTGCGGTACTCTGAGAGCGCGATTCACGCCTTTGAGATCCAAGATCGGACGAAGGGAACCGCCCTTTTTGGGAACCACAAAATAGATGGAGTAGCGACCTGCGCCTCTTTCCAAGGGCGGGACCGGAACCACGGCTCCCAGAGAGGGAAGCCGATCCAGGGTCACGCGGATGTCCCGCGCCTTTTGAGCTCCCTTGCTGGGAGACAGAACAAACGAATCCGGAAGTGGGTGCGCAAACTCTAGGGCATAACCTTCTTCTATAATCTGCAGCACCCACCGATCTGATGTAATTTGGGCCCAAGAAGGAAGAAAGTCGCGCAAACGACCCCCGATGACCGGGTCTTCCTCTAGAGCCCGCCTCGTTTCATTGTGGCTTGCGATTAAAGGAAGAGGCCGAGGAAGAGGCGGCTCCGGAGAAGCCCCTTCCCGCTCCTCTGAAACCACGAAACCCTTGATGACGGGTTCCAAAACGACCGCGCTGCGAAGTCCACAGCCGGGAAGAACGAAATCTGCGCGCATCCCGAAACTGGCCGCGCGCTGAGGTGGACGACCTATTAAGCTTAGGCTTATCCTCTGGAAGCCGACCACCCTTAGACTCACCGAGATCCTTCACCAACTTATCCAGAGCCTCACCAAATAACAACCTGCCCTTAAAGGGTAGTTTACTGAGGCGAGACTTGGAAGAACCGTCGGCCGCCCAATTGCGCAACCAGATGGACCGTCGTGCCGCTACCATGGAGGCCATGCTATTAGCTAGGGAGCGTATTAAATCATAACACAGATCCGCCAAGTAGGCCGATCCCGACTCCACGCGGGTAACGTCCAACAGCCCCTGTTGGTCCATACCGGACCCCGAGCGCAGGTGCTGCGACCATCGCAAACAAGCTCGAGCTACCCACGCCCCACAAATAGAAGCTTGTAACGATAAGGCGTTGGTCTCGAAGGCTTGCTTCAACAAATTATCAACCTTTTTGTCCTGAACATCCCTCAGGGCCGCGGCCCCTTCAACCGGGATGGTGGTTTTCTTAGTCACTGCCGAAACGGCAGCATCCACCCGTGGAGACTTAAACAAGTCCCTGTCCTTGTCTGCAAGGGGGTAAAGACGATTCATGGTCCGAATCCCTTCCAAAGCGGATTCCGGTTGCTCCCATTCCGCATGGATCATCTGCTCAACTACTCGGTGCACAGGAAAAACTACCTGGGCATCCCTGACCGCCTGAATGAGAGGATCCTCGAGACCCTCCTCCTCCAGCGGCCGCACCGCAGAGAGGTTAAGTGCTTGGAGAGACTCCGTGACCAAAGGTACCAGCTCGTCCCTTCGAAACACCCGAATGATGCGAGCCTGATGTTCCAGTTCTGGAAGCTCTCCGTCTTCTAACTCCTCCGCCTCAATATCCGGATCCCCCTCAGTCTCGGAATCCGGGAGGCAAAGGGCGTCCTGACCCTGGTCCCCCAACCTGGGCCGCTTGACCGCGGGTTGGGACGACCGCTGAACCCCCCCCCCCGCGGATGCTGGGGGGAGAGAGGCGGGCCAAGCCTCCGGCAAATGACCAGACCGGCTTAAGCGGAAGGCCTGATGCATGAGAAGAACAAAATCCGGGGAAAAGTCTATAGGCGACGCTACCATAGCCGCCTGCTGGAGCTCAGGGACCGACGTACTAGACGCCGGGCCCAGACCAGAAGGAAGGATGCTCGGTGAAGGGACACTGTCCCCCGAAAGGGAAGGGTCCCCGGGCACATGCTGTTCCTTAATTTCAATAGGCAGCTCCAGTTCTGAAGAAACTGCAGCACAGCTCTTACAGATTCCAGAGTCAGTCATTGTACCTCTGCGGGAGCCACAAATTACACACTGAGGTTTGGCAGCCATGCCAAGGCCACCTGCTCTCAGGGAAAAATAAGGCAACAGGAACAGGGAAGCCCACACCAAGGGGACTAACCTTATTCAATTCAGCACAGTATTAAATTTAAAACCTTTTTTTTTTTTTTTTACAGTAAACAAAATACTCCCCAGAATCCTAGGGGTGCCCTGAGCAAAATCGCCAGCAAAAGAAACCCCAAAAACACCAGGGGAACCCATGCGCAAGTGTTAAAAAGTGCCCTTAAAAAGCACACTTTAGAAATCCAAAATGGCCGCCACACTTTTTCACCCTCGGTAAAAAACGGCGCGAAAATACAAAGGTACCCAAATAATATGGAAAAGAAAGAAAACGACCCTCTAATACAGGGCAAGCGAAAAAAAGCAGGAAAAAGTGCAATTTGGAAGCCAGGGGAGCCGACAGAGCCTCTGCCCAAGCAAAGAACAGAGAGCTTAAAACAAGGAAAATTCCTACCAGCTCTGGGAACAGCAAGGAACTCAGCCCACTTCTCCAAGTGACAGGCAATGTTGCAGCCGGTATGGCTCTTCCCCGAACAGCCTTGGGGAGAGCTCAACCCAGGCTTCAGAGATTCCCAGGCAGAAAGGCAGGAGCCCAAGGCAGGTCTGGCTTTCCCCAGAAAATCTCCTGTGTCTTTTTCTTTTTTAAAGATACAGCTACCTAGCAAAAGAAATAGAATATAAAGGACCAGAAATAAACCCCAAAAGAACTAACTAACTAGTGTTGCTCCTTCAAATGTCACTTAGCGTGCCCAGCAAGGGCACAGAAGTCCTCCAGCTGCAGGGAGACTGGACACACTGGGGACTTCTGGGAGCTCCTGCTGCATATATACTACAGAAGATTTGATTGGTCCAGTCTCCCGGCTGCAGGAGGAGGGGCACTACCCGATGTTGGAGGACTAAACTGGATTACCGAACAGGAACTGCACATCATTGGCACAGATTTGAAACTTAACATCAAGAACCTTGAAAAATGTATAAATCGGAGCAATGTAAATGTTAAATAAAATTGCAGATGAGGCAGAACCTTGAGGAACATCAGTGGGTATAGATCATCAAGAATAATATTGACAGATCTAAATATTGGGCCCTTAGTATTTAGCTCATGCCTTTCCAATAGTAGTTCAAGGCAAGCTACAATCAAGCACTGTAGGTATTTCTCTATCCATGGAGAACTCACAATCTAAGTTAGTACCTGAGGCAATGAATGGTTAATTGGCTTGCTCAAGACTACAATGAGAGCAGTGTGACACAAGAGCATGTTTCCCCCATTCATAGAACCAGGCATGTAGGAAGTGCATGTGTATGTGTCCTGGGGGGCGTCAGGGAATGCATGTATATATGTGTATGCCACAAGGGGTATTAGGTGTGCGTGTGTGTGTGTGTGATAAGGAATGACAGAAGTATATGTAAATGTGTCTTTGTCAGGAGAGGTGTTGGGGGTGCGTGTGTCATGGGTGCACTCGAGATGTGTGACATTGGGGGGGGGGTGTCATGAGGACGCCAATCCCTACCTTTCCATACCCCCTCCTGCAGTTCACTTCTTCCCTTCATGCTGCAGTCTTCTCCTCCATTCCCAACCAACTTTGCACTCTCACTCTCTTCCCTACCTTTTATTCCCTCACTTAAGTTCTCCCTTATATCTAAGTCCTTTTTCTAACCTTGAGTAGAGGAGTAAACTAGTGGTTAGAGCACTGGCTTGGAAGCCAAAAGACCATCGTTCAGTTCCCACTGTTTGTGCATGTACATGTGCATGTCCAAACCAACAGATGCATACAGACAGACAGACAGAACTTTCCATAGCTGGCTACAGCCTCCACAATACTGTAGGTGCTATCACTCATGCGAAACACATCTAACTATAATATTGGAAGCATTAGGCATATTTTAATTCTTTCCTGTTTCTTCTTTCTTTATGAGGATTCTAAAGCTGATTATACTATCATCCATTCGACTGTATTGCATGCCACAAAAAATTAGTATAAATGGAATTCAAATGGATGATTTCACATTACAGAAGAAATATGCAAAGATGACTTTATTTAAGACTAAATGCCTTTATGGTATATTTGCCTATGTACTGTAAAAGGCAAAATATTAGGAAAAAACAAAACATCTGAAATGATAAACTGAGCAGTCCAATTTTTAACAAAGATGGGCTGAAAGAAGAGACTAAGGAAAGCAACAGCTTCCGTATGACTGATAACAGAATTTTCAGAATTAATGAGGTACAGAACATCATTCTAAAAGGCTTGCATGGCATTTTCACATGTACAGTAAATACTGATTTTAGAAAACCATTATTTTCATTTTTAGATCCGCTGTAGACTCCATTTGGAAGGGTACATTTTGTGGGTGTGATTTGAGCAAACCAGCACACTATGGAGGTCATTTTATAAGAAGTCGCATTAAGCTACGTGTCATCAAAGTCATGTATTTTCAATGAGTTATGTGCGTACTTTGGGCAGCTGCTGTTTTGTAAGTACCTGTATCAGGCAGGTGATGCATACTTTTGGTGTGGACAGAGTGAACATTTATACACATAAGTTATAAGGTATTCTAACTTACGTGAGCTCTTTAGAAATATAGGCAAAGGCATTCACTCTAGCTCTAGGGCTGGTATATGCGCTCGCACCTAGATTTAATTCACATTTTTGGACACTTATGCCCCTATTTTATAAAGAAAAATAGGTGAACACTTTTCTTTGTAAAACAGACTTTAAATACAGAATTTTGGGTGCCCAGATACAAAATTACCCTCTGTGTGTGTATTTTTGGTCCTGCATTGGCAGTATATGATATAGTATATATAATCGAAATCTGGACATCGGCATTTACACCTGCTCGAAGACAGGACTGGCATCTGCGCCTTGTTTGGACCTGTAGGTTGTAGCAGAGACTGAGAGGGCAGTTGTGCTTACTTCCATGATATAAACTACCTCAAAATGTTATATATATTTTTTCTTTTTAACACAGCTCTTTGTCTCTTCCTGGAATCCAGTTTTATGAAATCTGTCACTTACATGTGTATATGCCAGAACAAATGTGTAGGTTGTCAAATTTCTACTAACACAGGTAAATGCTAGCGCCTACATGTGTAAAGTGCCAGGTGACACTGAGTATTTTATAAAAAGCTCATCATTCAGTGAGCCTTTTGTAAAATAAGCAATGTGTCAAGGTAGTGGCCTAAGGCAGAAGAATGCTAGGCTGCAAAGAGGAACATAATCAGAAGAAAGGAAGAGGTGATAATTCCCTTGTACATGTCACTGGTGACGACTCACTTAGAATACAGTTTTCAGTTTTGGTGACCATGTTTTGCTAAGGATATAAAAAGATGAAGTTGTTCAGAGGAAAATAACCAAAATCATATGGGGATTTTACCACATGAGAAGAGCCTTGAAGACATGAATATGCATATTGATGAGGAAATGTTTATTTGAAACAAATATTTGAAGAAATGTTTTCCAAAGATGGGGAAGTGATACAGCTGGAAGATATTGAATAAAGCTGCAAGCCGGTAAACTTAAAAGCAGCACCAGGAACTGTAGTTACAATTCAAACAACCTTACGAGGCAGACTGGATGGGCCATGATTGTCTTTACAGTTGTCATTCACTATGGGCCCGATTCAGAGTCATGGGTTGCGGGGCTGCAGGTCCCGGTGGGACGTGCAGCCCCGCAAGCCGTCCAGACCATATTCCCCTTCTGCTCTCTCCACATGTCCTGAGGTGTAGGACAGGGAGAGCCGGGAGGGGGTGGGGTTGGGGCGTAGCAGGGGTGGGAGAGCCCGGCAGGACATACAGGGCCCTGTACGTCCTGTGGGGTCCATGGAGAAATGCTGATTATCCCACCTCGAAGATGGAATAAGTAGCACTGACCCAGCAATCGGGCCCGGGGATCCCCCCCCCCAGGGGCCGGGGCTGAGTACGGGAGGGCCCCGCCGCCCGATCCAGGCTCTGGCTGGCTAACCGTGGGTCATGCAGTGGGAAAGAGGGGGGCCAAGCTGCAATAGCCAGAGGAGCCTGCGGGGAAGACGTCCCCGCAGGCAGGCAGAGGCATACCAGGTCATCCTCTGGCCCGATTATGTGTACCACAGGAACGTTTTGTTCCTGTGGTCCAGAAATGTCTCCTAACATGCCTGCCTTGCTCGGGGCCATATGGACGGCCTGGACATGCCCTTTTGTGAATCAGGCTCCACCTTACATTATAGATGTGCTTTCATTTGAGACAAAAGCAGAGATCCCTGTGAAACAGGAAATGTCGGCCAGTCCTCATTTCCTGTTTGCCATCAATAGGCGCACTCTTTTTCGAAAGTACGCCCTATTGAGCAATAGGATGCATGGTTTCCATGAGAGTGCAGCCTATTAAGCTATAGAGTGCACTGTTCATGCAAGAGTGCACACTATTGGTGGCAATAGCATGCATCCTCACAAACCAACAAGAAGACAAAAACAAACAAAACCCACCTATAAAATGACAGAAAACAAAATGTTTGGACCTGCACATCCCTACGTAACATTGTTAACTGTAAATGTTCCAATTTGGACATACCTTTACTATCTAGACCCCCTCAGGTAAAATCAGGCTTAATGTGTTCTTTATACTTGATTTACCTTTCTAAATCAAGTTAAACTCTGCTTACAAGGGAAACACACAATTTGATAATCATAATGCACATCTTGTCTGTTAATCTTCCCTTCGTACTTCCATACCATAGATGGGGGAGGGGAAGTGCAGACAGAAAATTTGCATTTTGTTTGGTGTTGTTTCTTTTCATTCTACAGTATTTCATTTTTTGTTTTCTTTTTGTTATTCTGCTTCATTTTGTAAGAGCTCAAAAACGTTCATTGAGCACATCAACTGTACTACATATGTATCATGCCACTGGATATACAACATTTTTGTCGGACCTATTGTACCTAGAGTTATCTAATTACACCTCAGTATTTATGCAATCCATTTATTGCCAGGGAACTGCTTTCCATGCCCCTGACAGTTAACACAGTGCTGCCGTGCCTAATGGCCATAGTTTTGGAGTTTTTGGCACATTCGGTGCAACAACCTAGTGCCCTTTAGTAACAGGGTCCCAAAGCCGATGTTGCTTTTCTTCCCTGGTAACATCAGATTGCTAACCGGAAGCCTGATGTTTCAGGGAGCCTTCTCAAAAATTCTATGTGGTTCCCTTCAACAGGACCTCCCCCCACCTGCCAAAGACATCTACTAATCCCCCCAGCAAGATCCTCCACAAAAGATATCTCTCTCCCTCCCCCCAAGATCTACTGGGGAGGTTTCCTGGATCTAATGGTTGGGACAGAAAAGAAAAGTTATACAAAGCAAATAAATAATAGTTTTTGTTTTTTATACAGGATATTACCAAGATGCTGATATCATGTTCTTCTCTATTCGGTGAAATGCAAATCTTCACAAAAATTATGCAAGGAAACAAACCTTTGTGGGACAAAGAAATATCCACCAAGCCATTCTGAACATCTTGTGTGCAGCACAACCTGATTATCAACAGTAATTCAGGCAGCGTCATAGTCATGGATTCTACAGATCGGAAATTCTTTTTATTGTGCATTTGTATATTATTATTAAGCGTTTCATTTCACAAATGACATTTTTATATTTGAGGCCAATATTGTCCTGTATTATAACATTACACTATAAAGGAATATCACAGAATAATTGTATAAAAAAAGATATTTAAAATGACAAAACTGTTTTCCATAATTCAGCCATCAGTTGAACCGATCTTTAAGATTCCCTTTTCTACCTAATTAATTTTAATCCATTAAGGGGCTTATTCGTTAAAGTGTAGTAAGTTTTTTTTCTGGTAACACATTGATTGCAAAAATTAATACAAGGTGGGGCATGTTTACTAAAGGGAATGTTGGTAGTGTGCATTTGAGCCTAGAAACTAGAGCAGAGGTACGCATTAAATTTAGGGTTGTATGTGTGTCCTTCCTCTTGCTGTGAGTGCATTGCTTACACGTGGCAGTATGTTAACCTGCACTAACTGCAACATTCACAATTAGTGCACACCCAAAACATTCACACTAACTGCGATGTGCCATCGTCGCTCATGATCTGCCTCAACCCACTCAGTTCCCACCCAATCACGCGCTACACAGTTAGCATGAGATTTTTAGCATGGGCCCTATGCTAACTGTTGGATTGATGCTTTATTGCACAGCAAACTCCAAACTAACGGTTAGCACATGTTAGTAAACATACCCCAGTAACTTATAAACCCCTACATTTGTTACTGGGACATTCATAGCATCTTCCTTTACAGTCAACACAGAGACAATACACTTGTCTTGTGTTAACCTGCATTGCAGATAACACTGATGTAATTAATGCCACCTATAGAGGGGGGCATTGTGGAGGAGTAGCCTAGTGGTTAGAGCAGCTGCCTAGTACCCAGAAGATCGAGGGTTCATTTCCCACTGGCACTCCTTGTGACTTTGGGCAAGTCACTTTACGCTCCATTGCCTTGGAAGAAAAGGCTGGCAATCTACTTCTGGTGATACATTGCCAAGAAAACCCAGAGGTAGCTGGGTCACTATGAGTCAACACTGACTTGAGGGCACAAAAAAAAAAAAGAGGGGGGCATTAAATGCTCTGCATTATTGGCTATTTTAACAGTTAACACATGCTACAGTTATCGTGCGTCATTTCTGAGGCACATTGCCCATTCTCTATCCATTCTATGTTAGGATTAGCATATGCTGTCAAGCTGTCATTCTGCTAGCACACATTAATTCCCATATTTAGCACATTTTAGTAAATAACACTCAAGGGACCTATTTTCTAAAATGTGATAATTGATAAAAACAAGTATGGTAACTACACAACCTCTGTGTTAACTTCTGGACCTATAGAAGATTCTCATTCAGCTAACACAGAACAAATACCATTATGATGCATTAATTGCATTGCAGAAAACACAATGCAGTTATCTACAGCATCCAGGTGGCATCAATGCAGCATGTTATATGCTATAATAGGAGAAAACATTCAGAAATAATCTCTATATTAAATGCAAGTTACAGTCTCCTTCATTCTTTGCCGTTTCCACTTCCTTCCACAATAGCTTTTAATGCGACAGATTACACATGCTAACTGCTAGGAGCTATGTTAATTGCCACATTAACTGCTAATTTAACTGGTAAATAGGCCTCTCAAAATGATATGCTACAATTTATGAGAACTGCTCTTATTTTATCACACCCAATTTCAAGAATTAAAATAATTTAGGATTGTGGTACACTAATCCGACATGTAGATGATGTGCATAAACAA
Organism: Ichthyophis bannanicus; assembly: GCA_033557465.1. Lineage (NCBI taxonomy): Eukaryota > Metazoa > Chordata > Amphibia > Gymnophiona > Ichthyophiidae > Ichthyophis > Ichthyophis bannanicus. The sequence goes on along the minus strand of CM066033.1, from coordinate 1,213,601,125 downwards.
TGGGGGGCTTTTTGTTCCGTGAATAGCGGGGTTGGATGTGCAGGCTGCACATCCAACCCACGCTCAGATGCTGGCTCCAATTCTGTCGCCAGTGCTCCTGCACATACAGATCACGGGGATGGAGGCTGACAGGGAGCACTGGATGTGGGCATAGGGGGGCGGTGCTGGGGCAGAGAAGGGGGGTGGCCAGGACATACAGGGCTGATTCAGGTCAGGCCGCTGTACATTCCCTGGCAGCCCTCAGGACGTATTCCACCCCGATGGTGGAATAAGTCCTAGGGGCCTCTCCCCAGCATGCTGCACACCCCCACACACCATGTCTGCTGCCTCGCTGTGCCCCTGCAGTCACAATCTGGGTCATGGGGGCTGCCGGTGCAGCCTGAACAGTGGTCTGCAGGGGCCGAAGTGCAGCATGACATTCCGAGCCATCCCATGGATGGCTCATTGCCATGCTGCAAGGACACCACTGCTCCCTCGTTCCAGCAGTGGCATCCTGGCATGGGAGGATGGGTAGCTCCCCATATGTCAATCTACTCTGCATACGGGGAGTGCCCAGACACCTATTTCCCCAAATCTGCCATCGTGGGTATGTCTGGCACGTCCAGGTTTTGGTCGGGCAATGCAGTCGGATATGCCGGAATCAGAATTGGCTTCTATGTGTAGAGTTTGGGCATGATCTTATTTTCTTGGTAAGCAGTTTTTTCTTGAGCTTTTGGGATTCCATCTGAAACTGGTTCTATTGGCCTGCAGCACCTGGTGCCTTCATTTATAACTAGGAGTTCTTTCCCTCCTATTATGTATTATCCCTCCTCCCTGCCTGGTCATTAAAACAATAGCACTTAATCAAAGACAACAAACCATAATATTTTCCTGTACCTGGCTGTGTGACACTTTGTCTGGTATTACGTACAGACTCTCTCCTCTTGAATGCTGCTTTTGCAGATATAGCAAACTCAGGGAACAGAAGAATTAAACCCAGGTCCTCTGCCTTTCAGTGTTTTGTAGTGTTAAATGAATCACCAGGTCAGACAGGGAAATTAGTGTAAAAGGTCCATGCAAATGTTGAAAAAATGTATATACAAAAAACAAAATGAAGAATGTGAATATGAATATGACCTAAAGAGCAAACACCTAAACCCATCTAGAAAATATTCCTTCTTTATAAGCAGAATAACCACTGTAAAATACAAAAAGAGGCAATACTAAATAAATGAATATTCTAGAAGATTTTCTACGCCCATTAGGCATACAAATAAGAATAAGGCGAGATATCTCCTGGCTCATTACGTTTGCAGGCATTATTTTGGCACTCCTGCAGTGTTAATTACAAATCGGTTTAATCTAATTAGATGTTCATATTTCAAGTGATGTTGTCTAAGTTATCAGTAAACAGCAGCATACTGTGTAATACAGAAGCATTTGCACATTTTTCTTATAATAAATTATACTATAGGATTTGCTGTACACAGTATCTGCTTTGAATTTATCACTGTTTTAATTACAATATATTACTTTTCTTAAGAATTCCACTCAATAGAACATTGAAGTACTATGCTGAAAACAGTGATTAGGGGTACTGAAGTTAATCATAGTCGATGCAAGGAACTATAGACTAACCAATGAAAATCATGTTGAATATGATATATCAAGAGGAAATAGTTCTAGAATATTCATCTATTTTTCTGGGGGGGAAAAATCCTTTAGAAGATATTATAAGAACATAAGATATGCCATACTGGGTCAGACCAAGGTCCATCAAGCTTAGTGTCCTGTTTCCAACAGTGGCCAATCTAGGTCACAAGTGCCTAGCAGTTTCCCCAAAAGACACAGGTTTCACAATACTTGTATGGGGAAAGCAGTGGATTTCCTGGGTCCCCTTGAATAATGGTTTATGGACCTTTCCTCCAGGAACTTGTCCAAACCTTTTTTAAATCCAGTTACACTAACAGCTTTTACTACATCCTCCGGTAACGAATTCCAGAGTTTGATTGCACGTTGAGTGAAAAAATATTTTCTCTTATTAGTCTTAAATAGGTTACCCTGTAACTTCATTGCATGTCACCTAGTCTTTCTACTTTTTGATGGTATAAACAATCGATCTACGTTTACCCGTTCCTCTCCATTCATTAATTTAGAGACTTACTTAGTCACCGCTTACCTATGCTGACCTCTCTACACCTTTCGAGTAATAATTTTAAAAATTATTTTCACACCTAAAACACTGCTTCACAAGAGTGAATGGATTCTCGTAGAATTGGGTCGAGTGTAAACATATACACATCGTAAGTCAGATCGTATATTTACAGTATGTATGCATGGGAACAGAGTTGCGAGGTACACACATATTTCCTAAAAGATGGGTGTAGGCACCTAAAGGATGTGCTGATATTCACACCTGTTCTCAAGCAAGCTTAATGTCCATACTGTGATATAGGGGCGATTTGTGCAGGGATTTGTGTTAGCAGTTTATAAAGGCAAGTGAGCACCTAATTGTCTTTGTAAAATGTATTTGCTTTAACAGTTTTTATAGTTCGCTTTTCCTTGGATGAAAGTGGTTTACATTTAAGGATGAAGCTTTATAGTTACATAAGACACTTAGCAAAACTGAACAACATAGGTTGTATTAGCACCTGATAGTAGCTACTGTAACTTGTGGACAGTCAGTATGCGTAAGTTTAATAAAGTTTATACTGTACATGGTGTTTGACTGAAAACTTTGTGAATCATCAGTATTCTTAACTTTTAATAATGTTTGTACTTGACTTTTGACTGATAACTATATGGAAAGATGAGCCTTGTTAATGAAGGGTTATTGGCAGAGGGCAATTGTCAGGCTGGTGGCTAGTCATAAGGTTTGCCATATTATGGTTCTTCTCCAAAGTGTTCCTTGAACAGTAGCATCTTCAGTTCCTTATGAAATGTTGCAAGGTCTGTTATGGCTCTATCATTTTTAGGGAGGGCATAGTATTATGGCAAATAAAGTCCAGTATGGTCCATCTAGTTTGCCCAGTAAGGAGGATAGAGTAGTTTGTGCAGGTCACGCCCCCTTCCCCCGTTTTTAGTTGACATATAAAACAGATTTAATTTTATTTTGATGTTATCCTCTTGCTATAAAGAGATCCACTGTGTCTGTCCCATGCCATTTTGAATTCTATCATTGACTTTACCCCCACCACCTCCATCGGGAGGGCATTCCATGCATCCACCACCCTTTCAGTGAAAAAGTATTTCTTGACATTGCTTTTAAGTTTACCTCCTTGCAGATTCATTTTGGCCCTCATTCTATAACGCGGATTGCGGGGCTGTAGATCCCGCCGGAACGTGCAGCCCCACAACCTGCCTAAACCCTACTCCCCCACTGGCTCTCCCTATACGTCCTGTGCTTCAGGATGGGGAGAGCCAGCTTGGGGGGGGGGGCAGGAGAGGGTGGGATCGGGGGCAGGGCAGAGGCAGGCTGCCCGGCAGCACATACAGGGCCGATTCAGATCATGTCCTGCACGTGCTGCTGGCTCTGCTGGGCTGTAGTGCTTATACCACTTCAGAGGTGGTATAAGTCTTTTTTTTTTTTTGGCGAATCAGGGCATGGCAGCCACAACCGGGCCTGGGGCCAGGTGCGAGGGGTCTCCGATGCCTGATTCAGGCTGCGGGAGGCCAGCTGTGGGTCTGACGGCAGGGCTCTTGGGGTCCGGAGTGCAGCAGTCTGGGGCGTCTGCGGGGAGGAGGTCCCCACAGGCCAGAGTAGCACACCGGGCTATCCTTGGACCAGATTCTGGCTCCCACAGGAATGTTTTGTTCTGTGGAGCAGAATCAGGTCCTAACCACCCCGTCTTCAGCAAACATCCCATTTCCAGAATCAGGCTCTTTATGACCTCTAGTTTTATAGTTTTCCCTTCTTTTCAAATAGTTTGTTTGTATATTAATACCCTTTAAGTATTTAAACGTCTGTGCATATAGCGAGAATGCACATGAGCAGTTTGGTTGCTCTTGGGTTTTTTGAGCGGTACAATTAATTTATTGTGAGTGCAGTTTCTCCTTATTCTCTTGTCTGGAGGTTTTCATAGGATAGACTGAAGATACTCTGGGGGTTAGGTTATGTACACACATATATATATAATATTTTTTTAACTCAATTTTTTATTGACTTTATGAGAGCATTATAACTCCCCAGAATAATGATCAAAGGTCTGGGGCCCATAAGAGATAGAACAGTGACTCTATACAGACAGATGGATGTACATACACTTAAATGCAAGACACAAGAAACAATAAAAAGCAAACCATGCACAGCTAGCACTTAGCAATCAACATCACTGGGGAGTACAGCTATGCACCTCCTGAGATAAAAACAATTCTCCCTTACATATACCAGGAGTCTAAACATCCCTTTCACCCAATCTCCCTCCCCTTATACTACTCCCCTTTCCCCTTTTAGAAATTCAACCCGAGGAAATGTCAGAACAGGAGGAAGAGACAGTCCCTTCAAGGTGCAAGAGAAAGAAAACAAAAGGAGAGAAGGGATTAGTGTGGATCCTACCCCCAAGGAGATCCCATATGAACCTGCCAGTCATGGTACCAGTGGCGATATCTGAGAGAAACTGTAGGGTGCACAGGTCTCCAAACATCAATCTAAGACTCCCCCCCCCCTCCCCGAGGTTTAACCCTCACCCACCTATCTCATGCCTCTCCCAATAGTTAAATTCCTTCCTTCCCTCCCTGCCTCTTCCCCCCCTCTCCCTCCTACTTTCCCTCCATCCTTCCCCCTCCCCCCAGGCCCACCCTACTCTGGAGAATATTGTGGGAGGTAGGTTATGTAATATTTTGAAAACTTTTATCAGTACTTTATATTTGATTCGGTTGAGCAGAGGAAGCCAATGTAGTTGCTTTAAAATGGGTGTAATGTGGGACAGTTTGATGCACACGGAAGGATTCGAGCTGCTGTGTGCTGGGCTCTTTATAGCAAGTGTAGGATGCCTTTAGGATTGCCTCAGTAATAAATACTGTTGCAGTAATCTAGGTGTGGGAATATCATAGAATAGGCTTAAAATGGGAGCCTTCTTGTTTATTAAGCTAGGCACCCTGTTATAAATTTAGGCACGGTGGGGATAATTTTATAAGGAGCCACATAAAGTTACAGGACATCTCTGCAAGTAAATTGCACTATTTTAATGAGCTATGGGCCTTTGTGCACATACTTCGGCCAGTCGCTGTAAGCGCACATGCAAGCCCGATTGTGCATCCTTTCACTTTGAGCGTGCGCATGGGCTGAGTGTGGGTAGAGCATACAAGTGTGCAGGTAAGTTATAAAATACTACCATTTGTGCATGTTTACTGTATGTCAAATCTAAGCTATATATTATATAAATCTAAGAAACTAAAGAAAAAGTTTAAGAACCTTGATATGGTATCTGCCATGGTGCTTACCCCTCAAAATCACTGGAGTCCTGCTTTCCTTTTTATGAATGCTGTGTTTGCACAATATAATGAAATCAAGAGTGCATGTATGCAACAAGTTTGAAGCAACTGGAATCACTCATCCATTAATTTTCTCAGGCTAAAATCTTTGGGGAGCCAGATAATATTTGATCTTTCCTTTCAAATACTGGACGTTTGAATAAGTAATATATGCTAAAATATGCATTTCCTATTTAGATTTTCAGTGGGCGGAAAGCAGTGATAAAATTTGCATAACATTCTGAGTCAGACAATGCCCCTTGTCCATTAAATACTGAGATCACCATTGTTTTAAATCTTAACGTTGCCCTCATTACGCATGCTTTAAGTTGTTTGTGGATTTTTTTGGATCGCAAGCTGGGTGTGATATTGTCCATTGTTTTTATATATATATATATGTATCGTTGTGCATGCATGTGCTTATATCACCTATTGTGCTAAGGATAGTAAGGGTTTATTGCGAACAGCACAGCTACATGGGGGCTGCTAATATAAACTTGATGTCATTGTGCCTCGTTTTTGATTTGGCACTTCTGATGGCATTCTTGAGAACAGCCACAAAGTGTATACTCTGAGGTAAGATGTTTCTGTTCTTAATCACGTCTATTGTAATACCTCAGCGATTTTGCCATCTTGCATATAACAAATCACGAGGCAATTGCTACATGGTTCACTAAAGTAATAAATAGTTTGGGTGTATTTTCTATCACCCTAAAGGTCCCAGTGTGCCTCTTATTGCCATTGAATTTTATGGATAGCTGTTCCCAATGGATTATATTTGCTTCGAAAGCATTTAATGTTCTGAACATGCATGTCTAATAAAGAGACCTCGGAATATACTGTAGTCTTTTGCTAAAATTACATTAGTTCTTATCAATTGCATTCTCTTGTGTGGATTGGTCCTATTATCATTTTATGGGGTTCCTCTATGGCTTCTTCTACACTGGGTTTTAAATTACATGTTATTAAAGTTGTTAGGGAAACTGGGTTTAAAAAAGGGTTGGACAAGTTCCTGGAGGAAAGGTCCATAAACCATTATTAAAGAGGACCCGGGATATCCACTGCTTGCCCCAATACAAGCATTGTGGAACCTGTGTCTTTTGGGAAACTGCTAAGTACTTGTGACCTAGACTGGCCACTGTTGGAAACAGGATATTGGGCTTGATGAACCTTAGTATGGCATATCTTATGTAGGTTCAAAATAGCAACTATGACCACTATGGTGCGTCTAGCAATACTACCGCTAGGGGTAAAACTGCCAAATATGGAGTTGAGAAGAGCGAGAGTGAAAGAAGAGGGAAGGGAATAGACAGAAGTGAGCAAATGTGGTGTGAGGGAAGGATGGGGGATGAGAGAGATGAGGGAAGGAAAGAGTGAATGGGTAGGAAAGGGTAAGAGAACAATTCATTGCCAAATAATATAGTCAAAGCTGTTAGCATAGTTGGCTTTAAAAGAGGTTTGGACACGTTTCTGGAGGAAAAGTCCATAAAATATTATTAAAGTATACTGAGGAAATCCACTGTTTACCTCTGGTATAGGCAGCATGGAATCTAGCTACCTTTTGGGAACTTGACAGGTACTTGTGACCTGGATTGGCCACCATTAGAAACAGTATACTGGGCTTGATGAACCTTTGGACTGACCCAGTATGGCGTGTTATGTAAAAAAGGATGATGCATGAGAGTAAAGAAGAGGACAAGGAGGAATGAGTGAAAAGAAAGGATGGAGATGAGAGGAAGACGAGGTTAATAAAAGGACTACTGAGGAGTCTGAAGGACTACTGAGAGGAGCTGCTCTTGCTGGGAAGGATTCTGCACTTGTAAATATTTATTTGCTGGGTTTTCCTCTGACTCTCGTGTTAAAGAGAATTCTTTGGATTTAAACTGATAAAATCTCTGTCTATTTTAAAGTTCTCACCAAACTGTCACAAAGAGAATGCTGCCCTGTACTCTCTTATCAGATGCTGCCACTTCCAGGTCCAATGTCTGACGTTGGATCAAATGATTGCCCAGGTGACCTGAATTACTCTTTAAAACGCAGCGTAGCAGCATCCCATGCTGGAGGAGCATTCCTGAGGAGCAGTATCTGCTCCTTGGGCAGGCTTCTTGGGGTGACTCTGGTGGCCCAATGCCTATCTCCTATTCTTTGGATTTCTCTCTTTACTTTGAAATGCATCTGTGCTCCAACTATGGAACCTGCCCTTGGATCAAGCTACTGTGACTTGTGAGTCTCGTTATGTCAGCCTCCATCCCCGTGATCTGGGGTTTTTGTCCTGTTATTCCTTCCAGAGCCTCTTTTGAGTGGTGACCTCAGATACTTGTTCCTTGTGAGTGAGCCCCTGCCCTCGTCAATTCCACCTTCGTTCCCCTACTCCTGTTCGTTAACTATTTCCTGTGCTCTTCTTAACTGCAGATCAATCTGTGCCAAGACTGCATTTGTCAATGAATTCCTCCTGCAGCACTCTCTGGACATGTTGCTTCTTACTGAAATTTGGCTAAAAGTGAGGAAGCCGTCCTCTACCACTGCCTCCCCCTCTGTTTACCTCCCGCATGCCTAGATCTTGGGATGGTGCTGCTCTTCTCTATTGAGAATTTCTAAAAATCACCAAAACCCCCTCCCCTTTCTTAATTTATCCTAAAGCTCTATTTGTTTGGATTCCCCCTCCCCAATGCTTTTAATGTCCTTTCCTCTACGTCCCACCTTCTCTTACACCCCTCCCCCTTTGGGACTCTCTTCTGACTACTCTAATCAAAATTACTACAATCTTCTCTGACCTACTTATATTAGGTGAATTTAATATATATGTTGATAATCCCACCAGGTCTTGGGATAAACCCTTCCTCTCACATGTCTCCAATCTATCCCTTCACCTATCTGTTCTTAATGAAGTTTGAGAATCTTTGGAAAAGGGTAATATATCACTGGCTGTCTCACTCAACCTGTTTTCCGCTTTCAACCTTTTTAATCACTTTCTCTTTCTCTCTTGCCTTCACACTGCTGGTCTTCATGGATTAGTTCTACAGTGGTTCCACTCTTTTATCACTGACCACTCCTATGTTTCCTTTCAGGCTTCCTCATCTATTCACTTCCCTTTCTTATTTAGTGAATAGGTAAGGAGAGAAGCTTATATAAGATGAGAAGACTTGGTGAGAGAGGGATGTAGTCTCTTCTGACAAACACATTCATTTCAAGCCCTCTACATCTCATCAGGTAGATGTAGGTAGGGGAAGACAAAGATTGCAGAAAGGGTTGCAGAGGTATGTCAGAGCTGCCAAGTTCTGAATAAACTAGAAGCATTTTTGACACTCTTAATATCTGCCATACCCCTGGACACCCTATCCCCTCATGCTTATTCCCTTTTTTGCAACACTTCAAATCATCAAATTGGCCAGAGATGTCTCCTTCACTCCTTAGGGTTCAGCAAATTTTGAAACTCAAGCATGGGACCCTGGCCCTTATGATAATTTAAAATGACCAATGTATCACCTCCCTTAAAAAGTGTGGGAGCCCCCTCTTATATGCACATTCCAAGAAGCTAACATATGATTATTTAGACCATGTTATCCTTTTAAAATTATGTAATTTGCCTACAATATTTAAATTATATCCAGTTATTCCAATGTTTTCTTAAGTTTTCTATACACTGAAAGAAGCATGTACTATAGCCAAGCCCTACAGAAAAGAACGATTGCTCCTGTAAATCTGATTAGAAGTTGTTTTGAATTAAAGCTTGCAGTTATCTGCTCAAACCTCACAATCTTTTTCTCAAAATTTATTAAGTATAAATATAGATTACAGAGTATTACAGAGTAACATATTTTTAAAGTGAAATGTAGGTTAATATGTAATGTAGAGGATGAGTAATGGACCATGGCTTTTCCTCTCACAGAGGCCACACTCTCATAGTAGCCACACCCCATGCAACCAGCCTCATCATGTCAGCAGAATATATTACCTCAGTCACATACACCCAGAACATGCATAGCACACTGCAAATATTATATCAGGTTCTAAAACACCAATACATTGCTTCTTAAGAAACAAGCAGGCCTACTAGAGAGTCCTACACAGAAATGTCACACTAGTAGAATCACAGTAGAAATATATAGATAATAATTAAATTGAAAACGCCAAGAGAAATGCATATTTTCCACAGCTGAGATGCATCAAAATTTTAATTAAAATGTATTTACTACCTTTGGGAATTGTATTTTTCCAGTAGTGTTGGTCCCAGTCTCTTCTGCTTTCTTTCCTTCCTTCCCTTCCCCTATTCCTCTGCAGTCTAACATCTCCCCTTCCCTTCTCCACATCTCCCACAATCCAGAATCTCCCCCTCCTGCCCCTTCTGTACCCCCTCCCCCCCCCCACACACACATACACATACACATAGGTGTGCAGGCTAAGCACTTATTTGAAGGAACAGGCTCCAGTGTCATTTAGGGTTGCCAACTTTTCCGCAGGCTATCAGATCATAAGTGCATATCTAGCAGAGTAGGGATAGGGTAGCAATATCCCTTCTGAATCCAAAGAGAAAGGAGTGGGGATTGTTTCTATCAAACTGTCTCTATAATCAAAACCAGTTGCAGTTTTAGCACTGATCTCAGTGTGTTTAATACGGCACTGCTCTGTGATGAGCGGAAATTAGGGTTGCAAAACAAATTTTCTGCAAATTTTAACTGACTATTTGAAGACATTAGGAAAGAAGGCGTTTTAAATGCCAAGCAGAATGGGAAGATGACAGAGGACTGGCCTGGGTGGAGCAACGAAGTCACACGTCGCAGTGCGATTTCAGAACGGCACAAGCATTTCTGACCCTGGTTGCTGAGGTGTCCGTGCCTGTACCTGCTCGTGACCACGAATAAGGAGTAAATGTGTACATTCTATGGCAGGAACAATACCAGGGGAAGAGCACAGTGTGGTGTCATCGGCACATTCAATATTTCCTGGCCAAATAAACCAGCATGTAAATACAAATCTTTAACAGATTATTAACCCACTGATTGTCGGACATGCCAGTCAACATGGACATCCTTCTTTTGGAAAATGCCGGCCGGGACATCCAAGAAGCCGTTCTTGTTGCCGTCCAATTTATGGATGTCCATGTTTCTAAAATTGGGCAACAACTTAAATGTCTCTGATGTTTTTTTGGGATGTTTTGCCCTGGATACCTCAGATTTCACCTGGATGTCCATTCTAAAATGCTACTTAAGATGTAATTACCCCAATTCCCTAAGGGGTATGTCCGGGCCAACCGGATGGCTCCAATCAGGATAGGTCAGTTTGGACCCGATTTCTGAACCACAGGAGCAAAATATGGCAGTCACAATTGAGCCTAAGAACGGCCCAGAGTGCCCGTTCCATTGCTGTGGGTATATCCTCACTGTGGCAGAACATGTGTGGCACACCCTGGGACCCCGATTCACCACTGCCCATGCCTGTCGGGGGCAGTCAGTGCCCCAATCGAGCATCAGAGACCCACATGCACTGTGATCTGACTCTGGGGGGGGATGGGGGCTGGCAGGCAGGATCGGGGGTGGCCTATTCTTATTCCACCTCTGAGATGGAATAGGCAGGCTGTTCCCACATTGGCCTCCAGATGTACAGGGCCGACAATGGAATTGGCCCTGCAAGTCTGGAGGATTGAGCCCACCCATACTGTGCCCCTGTCACGCCTACATCTTCCACTGTATGAACAGTGGCTCTGTGCGTGCAGAGGCAGACAGAATACCAGCAAGAAGAATAGCGAGGCCAATATGTATAGGAAACTATTCAAGGTATGCTTGGAAATTTTTTTGTTCAAGCTTGTGGCACCCAATATAATGGGAAATATTTTATTTATTTATTTAGACAGATTTGTATACCACCTTATCCTACAATCAAAGTGGTCACATCACAATTGGAGGGTTACATTTAACATGAGGGTACGTAACAACATTATACCATGAACTCGTATGTCTAGTTGGGATGAGTGGGTATCGAGTTGCTCCCTATCTTGCTGCCATATTTTCTTGCTCTCTTACTGCATTGTTTGATACTTGTGAAACTAGTTTCGGTGTCCACATGATGCACAAACACTTCTACAATGCCACTCTCATGTTTTTCTCCTTACGTGTGGATGCTGATTTGTACCAGATTTTTACATGTGCAAACTTAAAATCATCTGCTTCATTTTCATTTACATGTTTCAATGATAAATAAAAGTCTTTAGTGTTTAATTAATACAGTATGCATATTATGGGAGTCATTTGAGAATCTCTATTCATGAGTTGGACATCTGAAAACGGGCATTCATATGTTTAAGCCACAGAGACATGACCAGATCCATTTTAGAAAGGTGGGTGTATAGATGTCCCTAGTGCGAGAACGTAGCAACACACCAAACGCACAATCCCTTGCCCAAAACAGAAGCACAAACCATTCTCTACTCCTTGCTCCCTTTTGGTTTCTTCCAGTATGAACACTTCCATATAGTAGTGGGGTGTGGTGGATGCGTTGCCTGGGTGGAGCAAAAGAGATGCATGTTACGGTGCAATTTTTAGAACGGCGCAAGCAAAACTGATCCTGGTTGTTGAGGCATCCATGTGTATACCTGCTCCTGACCATAAATAAGGTGCAAAAACATTTTCTTCATGGCTGCAGCACTTCCATGGGGACGAGCAAAATGCACTTTCATCACCACAGTCAATATTTCCTGGCCAAAAATACCTGCATGCAAATATATATTCCAAACATATTACTGTCCCGCCACCACGCATCTTATCTGAAATACCTGACTGGGACATCCAAGTCTCATAATATAGTTGCCCCACCCTCTTCTGAAAATTGGCACCTCCAAGTATCCATTTTTGAGGTAATTTGGGGATGTTCACATTCGTGAAATGGTTTACACTCGTTTACACTCATGCACATTGCTATCTGCACAACCCCTTGGCAGAACCGGTTACTGGGACATTCATCTTTCGGGGCAGAGAGAGAGTGATTTCAGAAGGCATTTATGTACAGTGGTGTACGAAGGGCAGGGTGGTGGGTGTGATCCACCCTGAGTGCTGGCCAGGAAGGGGATGCCAAAATTTGGGGTTCACACAGTAAAGGCACATGCAGCAATCATACCTTCTCATCTTTGCTGGCTTATTGTGCTGCCTCCCCTTCAGGCCCAGGGGCTCTTCCCTTCTGGATGAAGTCTCACAGTAACAGCTGCACCACAAAAGTTTTGCCCAAGAGGGAATAGCCTCGGGACCTCGAGTGGAGGAAGCATGGCAAGCCAGCAAAGAAGTAAAGTATGTTTCCTGCTTGTGCCTCTGCCTTGTGGGTCTGGCAAAGGCGGGGGGGGGGGGGGTGGGGGGGGGGCTGGAGGGTGAGCATCGTCACAGGGGTTGGGGGGAGCAGTATCTGCTCCAGATGCAAAATAGCCTTGGAACGCCACAGCTTATTTATTTGTCAGTCAAAATATGATATTCTGCCAATGGTTAGCATATCACAGCGGTATACAATAACTATTTAATTTCAAAGTGGAAGAACAGAGTACACGAAGGACAGAAAGGAATAAGAAGCGAGTGAAGATAGGAAGGCGAACCAGCATAATAAGCATGATGTGTCAGCAATAAGAGCTTAAAATTTTTACGAAATGCTAGAGGGAGTCCATGCTGCTTGTGCAGCAGTGGAGGGACATGATCATAGTGCTTAGCGTTAACTGCCGTATTTTAAATAATTTGAAGGCATTTTAACTGAGCTTGGGAGGTACCTATGAGTAAAGAATTGCATCAATTGAGCCTATTTATGACTAGAGAATGGAGTAATATTTAGTGTCTTGGTGTTAAGAAAAGGTTTCATTGCCTTTATTCTTCTTAATGCAAAGCTTTGCTTGGAAATATGGGAGCTGAATGTGAAGTGTTCATAAAATAGAACCCCAAGAGATTGGATCAAACATGAGATAGGCAAGATGGAGATAAGTGGAAGATATTTTATTTGGGTTACGTACCATTTTGTGAGACTGAGGTCAGGTTACTATGGAATGTAACCTTTAATCTGCATCAGTCGATAATATCAAAAACGGAATTCTGATATTAAAGTGTCTGATCATATGAAATACATTATCATTTCAATTTTTTTACATTTTCAATCTAGTGGGAACATTTTAGGAAGATATTGTTGATTCTACTGTTCATTCCATGCTAAAATTACCATATTCATTCCATTAAAAGTGACTTGCTAAACATCAAGCTTATTCATTAAAAAAAAATAATCTTTAGCAAAGTCACTTCAATTAAAACTAATGGCAAATTTTCCCAGAGTCATAATACCTTAGAAGCACACTTCTTTGGACTTCAAAGTAAATATGCACTTAATTAGTTTCTATGCATGCCCTCTGGTTTAATCATACATGTCATGTTAAGTAGTTCTAGGCATTAATCAATGTCTCAGCATCATATTTCATTGAAAATGAAAGTCAAAAAGTAAACAATATTAGACAAGGATGGAGATGGCAGGCTTATTAACACAGTATATGATGTTATTGTAGATCGATCTACATATGAATGCTTTATTTACAGAATATGTTGTATTTTATTGCATCAACTTCTGAAGGCACCTATGCAATAAAATTTAAAATGCAATTGAATATGACGCTAATAGACATCCACAAAGACCAATCTGGTTGTCTAAGGAAAAAAGTTGCTGACTCCTAACCCATTACATGTGATTCGCTTACCTGAAGTGCAAACACCCCAATGCTGTCTATTACTGCAGATTAATTTCAAAAATTCGACATGGGCCCTTCTATCACAAAATATTCACTATCAAAATTACAATATGTAATAATTTTTTAAAGAAGAACATTTGGTGATAAGTTGGAGTCTGGTAAAAGAAGATTATTTGGACCTTAGGACAATAAAAGCAAGTAACACTGATCTGGGTTCATTCTCTGATTAAAGTTAATTTCAAGTAATCCATACTAAACATTTTCCTTACCTTTTATTTGTATCTTTTTTTTTTAAAGGATGGGACAAATAATGCTTCTGTTAGAACATTTAAGATAAGGGAGACATTTAAATGTCAAATCGCTATTAATAAGCTGTAGTTAAAATGGAATGCTGAATAGGGGCATGGTAAACAAAATAGTGTTATATGTTGATGATTCCAATAATTGTGGTAGGGAGGGTTGGGAATTTGTATTCTTTTTTTGTTTTTAATGAAACATTGAAAACTATTTTGAATGATTATTTCAGAAACAGATAAACAAGAAGGCAGATAAAGACCATATTTATCCAGTCTGCCTTCCATACCAACTACTACAGCTCATTTATTTTATAATTAGAGAGATCTTCTGTGTTTGCCCCATGCTTTTTTGAATTCAGATACAGTCTTTATTTCTACTACCTCCACTGGGTGACAATTCCATGTATCTACCACTCTTTCTGTAAATAAATATTTCCACAAATTGCTCCTAAGTCTACCTCCTTTCACCTTCCTCCTATGCCCCCTCATTGCAGAGATTCAAAGTGACTCTCTACCTGTGCATCTATGCCATGGAGATATTTAAATGTCTTTATCATATCTCCCCTCTCCTGCCTTTCTTCCAAAGCATACATATTAAGATTTTTTAGTTTGTTCCCATATACCTTCTGACAAAGCCCACTAACTATTTGTAGCCATCCTCTGCACTGACTCCATCCTGTTTATATCCTTTTGAAGGTGCGGTCTACAGAATTGCACACAGAACTCCAAAAGAGGTCTCACCAAAGACCTATACAGAGGCACTATCACCTCCTTCCTGCTGGCCATTCCTCTCCCTATGCACTCAAACACCCTTATGGCTTTCATTTTTGCCCTTTTCTACCCTTTTAGCCACCTTAAAATCATTAGAAACAATTACCCCAAGATCCCACCCTTTCATGGACAGACATACTTCCCTCTAAACTGTAACATCCTCTTGGATTTTTACAGTCCAAACACATAACCCTATGTTTTTTAGCATTAAAACTCAGCTGCCAAATTCTTGACCATTCTTCAAGTTTTGCTAGATCCCTCCTCATGTCCTTTATTCCTTCCTGGGGGTCTATTCCATTGTAGATTTTGGTATTATTCACAAAAAGGCAACCTTACCCTTCCACAATATCACTTACAGAAATGATAAAAAGAATTGGACCAAGGACAAATCCATACAGAGCACCACTAATAACATCCTTTTCCTCAGAGTGAGCTCCATTTAACTGTACCCTTTGTTGCCTCCCACTCAATCAATTTCTAATCCAGTCAATCACTTTAGGGTTCATCCCTAGGGCACTCAAATTTATTTATAAGTCACCTGTGTAGAACAGTGTCAAAGGCTTTACTGCAATCTTAGTATACTACATCTATGTCTCTCCCTTGGTCCAACTCTCTGATCACCCAGTCAAAGAAATTAATTTGATTTGTCGGACAAAACCTGCCTCTAGTAAAACTAGAAAGAAGGAATACAGTTTTCCAAATAAATAAAAAATCCATTAAAGCCTGATATGTTGAAAAGGTTTTGGGAGAAATCTGTCCATATATCATTATCTGCATTGATTGGTCAGTCTTTATATTTCATAGCACATAGAGGAGCGTGTTTACTAAAGCACAGCAATATATCATGTGTGTTACACACTTAGCATGGGACCAGAGTAACTACTACCATGTGCTAAAACAACCAATATGGTAAAAAATTCTTGCTAACTGCTTAGCACATGAGGGGGTGAGAAATGGGCAGGTTAGAGGTAGAAAGTGGGCTTTGATTATACATTGCATTTAATGCGAGGGTAACTTAACGCATGCTATTAATGATGCCGTTAGCTTAGGTACACTCAATGCCACCTCAGTGGGTGTGTTAAGTGCATCTGTGTTAATTGCAAATGAAGTGTTAGCACGATAAGGTACTTTTCAATCCAGTAACTGCAGGGGGACATGCTAGACACAACCGCAGCAGTTAGCGTGGAGCTGTTGCACTTACCATACATTTGTTATTTTCCAAATACTCACTAAGGGCATGTTTCCTAAACTGCACTATCTGATATCGTGGAGTTCAGCATGAAATTTGGGCTCCACTTGATTTGGGGACTAGATTTATTTTATTTTTTATTTATTTACATTCTCTTATATACTGTGCTATTCTGCATCAGTGCGGTTTACATTGAACAAACTGAAATTACATTGAACAGGGCATTATAACTTGGAGATAACTATTTTACAGGGAACATGGGCTATGTAGGGTTAAGTGTCTTGCCCAAGACCACAAGGAGCACCTGTGGGACTAGAAACCCCAGACCTTCCGGCCCAAGGTTGCTGTCCTCTAGTGGGATTTGAACCCCCGACCTTCCGGCCTGAAGTACCTTGACCCAACCACTAGGCCACTCCACTCCACTCCACTAGATGGGATGGGGCAGATCACAGGTAGTGCCAGTGTGTTGCTTAACACCAGTAGTGTGAGTGCAGCTAACACCACCTCAATGGGTTATGTTAGGTGTGCCCACATGACAAGGGAAGAGAAGTACATGTCCCTTTCAGTTACCACTGATCCCCCCGCACTGGCAACATAGCCCACATATGCGTTACCATTGCAGGGCTTAGTAAATGTGGCCCTAAGTGCAACTGCTTAGCACATTTTATGAAAAGAGTCCCAGGGTGATCTAGAACTCAATCAAGGGTGGAAAAATAAACACAATGATGCCAATAATAAATATTGGTCTTATGCATCCTTGGCAAGAACACTACTATATATTCTTTATTACTGCAGGCATGTAATAATAATTTGTAAAATGTTTAATTTTGCATAAATCTTTATTGCTCAAGATTGCATTTGGGAGATCCATTGCCATTCAATTCAATTTATCAAAAAACAACACGTTTATAGTATTACCAGATATAGGCAGAACTGTGCTCTGTGATAGATATGTAGATACAATATGTACCAATCCAAAAGAGCTTGCAATCTAAGTGGGTATCTGAGGCAGTGGGCAATAAATGTTTATTAAAGTGCATCCTGCAGCTGTTCAGAGGTGAGCTGGCGTTTTGGGCCTCCCCAGCTCCCTCTGAAGCTGATCAGGCATGGGGTCCCTTTAGGTGTGTGGCTGGGGGGAGTGCTAGAATGGGAATGGGAGGACTGGGGGCTAGAATGGAATAGGGGGGCAGAACTGGAAATGGGTTGATGTTGGGGATGGGCACTGGAAGGGAGCAGATGTTGGGAGGGACTGGAAGAGAACTGATACCTGAAGCTGATCAGGCATGGGGTTAGGACTAGAAATGGGCTGGAGATGGGGGACTGCGACTAGAAGGGAGCTGATGCTGGGAGGTTACGACTGGAAATGGTCTGATGATAGGGGACTGGAAGGGAGCTGATACTGAGAGGGACTGGAGGAGGATTGATACTGGGGGTTAGGACTGGAAATAGGCTGATGCTGCGGGGAATGGAAGGAAGCTGATGCTGGTAGGGACTGGAGCAGGACTGATACTGGGGGTTAGGACCGGAAATGGGCTGATGCTGGCAGATGGGGGACTGGGAATAGAAGGGAGCAGATGCTGGGAGGGACTGGAGGAGGACTGATACTTGGGGGCTAGAACTGGAAATGGGCTGTTACAGGAAGATGGGCAAATAGGACAGGAAGGGAGACGATGCTGGGAGGGGCTGGAACTAGAAGGGAGCTGATGCTGGGGGAAGGCCAGAAGGGGGTGGGTCTGGGACTGATGGGAGAAAAAAAAGCTGGGGGAGTGAGGATGAAGAGGGGAACAAATGTTTTGTGTGGGAGGTAAGAAAAATCTATGATTGGCTGAGTATTGGGAGAGTAAGTGGGGATTGAGGATGGAGTGGTGCAATTTGAGAGAATGAAAAAGGAATATAGAAAGAAATGGAGGAAAAAGCAAAAGGGAAAAGATCAGTATTTTAGAGGCAGATGTAGAGAGAATGGAAAAAACTAGAAGAGATAAAAAAGGACAAATGGACAAGCAGACAAGGGAGAGTTAGCAGAAGGCACGAAGGAGCAGAAAAAGTGACTGGGGCAACTGCAATTGAACAATGAAATGCCAAACAACAAAAGGTAAAAAAAGCCCCTATTTTATTTTGAATTTATTAACTGGAATATGTCAGCTATGGGAAATGTGCATTGCTAACATTTTGCGTCTTGTTTAGTAGAAGAAGAAATTAATTTATAGTTTTATTTCTCCAGTGTTGTTGTACATTCCAAGTTTGGCTTTTGGGGTTCCCAATTTAATTATTGTCTTCATATTTCTAAACTGTCATCCCTTGTTCTTTGTTTGGTAACAGTCTATGTTCTACATGTGTAAAGTTATTTTGCTTATGTAGTTTCTGTTTGACAGTGCCACTTGTTCTCTTTCCCCAGTAAGAAATGTATTGGCATTCTCTGAGATGTATTGGTTTAATATTTGCAGTGTTGCCTTTTGATAGGTAGGGTTTGGTGCTTTGTGAGTCCTGGTAGTGATGATTATACAGCAGGTTTGCTATGGGTTCTAAATGAGCAGGGTGTATAATACTTCCTAATGTGCCTGGCAGTTGACACTGGAGCACAATAATGTAGAAATCTGGTAGTCTCTTTATCCTCACTGCCCATGCAAATGGTATCAAGACACTCATTAAGAGGCATGTCTACTAAAGGTTAATGCACATTCACAACGTTAATGTGCGCTAAGTGCAGCAACACCCATTTATTTCTATTGGCATAGTGGCACTTAATGCACATTAATATTTAGTAAACATGTCCCTAAGTCATTGCCAGGACAAAAAAAGAAGCTTGTGAAGGGCTCCTTTGACAGCCACCTAAAATTTTAGATGCGCAGCATCTACATTTTAAAATAAAATAAATACAATTTATGCAACTGAGGTCCAGTGGCAATGTAAATGAGGCTCCACAAGGAGTCTCCGCACATGGCCCCGCATCACCCTTGGGCTGCCTCTGACTATCCACAGGGCTGTCATCAAATTGACAGCACTTAACAACAGTTGAGCTCCTTAAAAACTGAACTGGCATCTTAGAAGGGAAGTCCAGTTAGAATCAGGAATGTCTAGAGCAGAATATCCAAAAATCAGAGGGGGGGGGGGGCAGCAGTGAAGGAAGGCATATATGAGTGCCTTCTGAAATTGCCCCTAAAACCGGTTATGCTCCTAAAACAGGTTATGGAGGCAGGACCCATGCAAGTTACAGGTGTATGTGCATGAATGTAGGCCATCTCACAAATATGGATGTCCCAGAATTGCACATCCTTCAGAAACAGGTAGCTGGACGTGATGGCAGGGGTATTTCAGATGGGAGGGAGACTATGCTATGAAACTTGCATGTCCCGCCCTGCCATTTCAGATATTCAGAAGTACAGCAGCAGGTCTGTAATATATTTGGAGTTGGCACTTATGCTCATGTTTCTTCAGGCAGGAAATAATAATTGTGGCTATATAAGTGCATTATGCCTGTTCCCCTGGAAGAGTTACAACCATGAAACCAGCACTTTTTTTTAACCTTATTCATGGTCAGGAGCAGGTATAGGCATGGATGTCTCACCAATCAGGGCCAGACGTGTTTATGCTATTCTGAGATTGCACCATGACCTGCATCTCCCTTGCTATTCCCAGGCCATGCCTCTACTATACTCACATGCTACATGGATGTTCTCAAGCTGGGGACGTCTTTATACCCAGCTTCTAAAATGGCACGTCTAAGTGTCCATTATCAGACATACAACTTATGAACAGTGCTTTTAAAATACCCCCCCATATCTTTATCTTTATTTATCGCTTGATATACCGCTCAAGCATATGCATCAGGGCGGTGTACAATATAAACAATATAAGTAGGAAAAGGAAAAGAACACAATTAATTCAGACAGGACAGGAAGAAGCAGCAAAGGACAGATGAGTGAGAAGGAGAGAGGTCCAGAAGGTACTGGTGGAGAAAATGGTTCTAAGAGTCTGGGAGGTCAAAGGCCTGCTGAAAAAGATGGGTTTTGAGTAAGCGTTTGAAATGTTGGAAGGACAATTCAGTGCGGAGTGTGGATGGGAGCGAGTTCCAAAGGGCCGGGGCCAGGAAGAAAAAAGCGGAGTGACATGTAGTTTCCAGGTGAGCTGCGGATGGGGCGGGGAGGTAGAGGCGATAGCCATGTGCTGAGCGAAGCGGACGGGGAGAAGGTTGTAGACGGATGGAATCAGCTAGGTATTGAGGGGAGTCAGTGTGTAATGATTTATGAGTAAGTATGAGGAGCTTGTAATGAAAGCAGAAATTGAGTGGGAGCCAGTGTAATTGATGGAGCAAGGGAGTGACGTGATCGTGAGGGGAGGAGTAGGTGAGCAGACGTACAGCCGTATTTTGAACAAGTTGGAGACGTCGAAGCTGATATTGAGGAAGGCCTGCTAAAACTGTATTGCAGTAATCCAGCCTTGAGAGAACTAGGGAGACAACTAAGGAGGTGAGAGAGGAGGAAGGGAGGAAAGGGAGGACAGCTCGGATTTGACGCAGAAAAAAGAAGGACCGACGGATGAGTGAAGAAATGTGGTGAAACGAGAGAGAGGAATCAAGAGTGACTCCAAGGTAACGGAGGGAAGAGACTAAGGGAATAGGAGTAGAGAGAAAGAGAGGAGAGCAGGAAGGTGGTGATGTGTTAAAGGAAAGCCAAAGCGCGGCAGATTTGGAGGGATTCACGTGGAGAAAGTTATCACTGATCCATGAAGCAACACGGGTGAGACAAAGATTGAGGGCAGAGAGGTCTGGTGAGAGGGAACTGGTGTGGTGAACAAGAAGAATGTCATCGGCATAGAAGTAACCAGAAATCCCTGACTGTTGCACAACAAGTGCTAACGGGGCAAGAAAAATGTCAAAAAGAAGAGGAGCGAGAACTGAACCCTGGGGAACCCTGCACAGAAGGGGTAGGGGAGAGGAAGTGGTTGAGCTGGTTTTTACTGAAAAAGTGTGGGAGGACTTCTCAATATTGTTAATGATCTGACTCATTTTCATTTCTTATTTTTGTGTTTTTTTCTCTGAGGCCCTACTCCCAGACCTTCATCAGTGAACACTGAGCAGAAATATTTGTTATGCAGTTCTGCTTCATCCTCAACTTCGACATAGTCCTCCCCTTTACCGTTGAACTTGACAAAAAGCTTTTAAATTTCCTGTAATCATTTACATATCTAAGATAAAGTCTTATCCATTTTACCGTATTGACTATTTTTGTTCCATTTGAATCTGTTTCCTGACTACTTTCCTAGCCTCTCTTAACTTTTCCTTCTTTATCTTCTTCTTTCCACAATATCTTGCACTTTTTTCCTTACTTTCTCAGCTTATTTTTTGAGAGCAATAGCAGCCTTATTTTGCTTTTACTTTTATTTACTTTCCTAACAAAAAAATGTATCCTTGCTAAAGAGGACTTATAATCTAATTATTGTATGAGGCAGTGGAGAGTTAAGTGACCTTTCTAAGGACACAAGGTATGCCAGTGGGAAAAATGGGATTTCAACCTTGAACCAGGTTCACAGATTCTCCACTGCTCTAACCACGTGGATTCATTCATTCTCTCTCTCTCTCTCTCTCTCTCTCTCTCACACTCACTCTCTGTAAATATATCTATCTTTTTCTTTCTATCCAACCATTGGCTTGGGTAAACTTTCATTTGGAAATCTCTGTGGAAAATATGAGGAGGGAAAAGACCAAGGGTGCTAACTAGCATGATCTCATGCATTTGTAAAAAGTAGGTATATAATATTCCTAAATTTTATGAGATATGCATGTAGGTGTTTCCATGGGTGTAATTTGGGTGGAGCAGAGGTGGAGTTGCAGTTTACATGAGTATTTTATAAAATATGTGAGTACATGTGTCAAATACACTCAAACATTTATACTTTTTTCAGAACAGGTATAAATGTGTGAATGAACATTGATGAACTATTGGGGCTGGTTCTGTGAAACTATTTTTTACAGGCACAAAGGCATCCAGGTTACCTTTATAAAAAAGTAAGCATTAATAGGTATCATTTTTTAATTCTCACAAAAAGGGTCTGTGATAACATTGCCCCAAAGTGGGTTTCTTTCCTACACACACAAGGAAGGTAGTCATAGACAGATAGCTGCATGCCAATGAAAGAAGAACATGAGGATTTCTAGAGACATACAAATGTCAGGTTTTCTGCTATCTCTTCATTATTTGCAGTTAAATATTTTATATTCTTTTCTGAGAAGTTGAACAGGGAGAAAAAACACACTGGTAGTTTATGCATATTAATTAGCAAAGAATAATATCAGAGCTAGGGACGTGCATTCATTAAAATCCCATATAAACTTTAAGAGTTTATTTATTCATTTGTTTAGTTTAATTTATAGACTAAAGTTATATAACATCCTTTATGGTGAAAAGAATAAACATATGAGAGAATAAAACAACATAATAATACAGAACACGTAATAAAACAATATCCACAAACTCTACATAAAACACAATGTAAAAACAAGGCTCTTAAATAAACAACAAACAGAATAAGCCAAATAATCAAGTTTCAACCCTAAAACAAGGACTAACTCTGAAGAAGGGGATACTGAAAATAAAGTCTTCAATTTCTTTTGAAAATCAAGGATATCGTCAATTAAATGAACATCCAACGGCAGCTGATTCCACTCCTGTGGAGCTGAAAAAGACAACAATCAATTTAAGATTCACTTTCCATGAATCTGGCCATTCTGGGGCAGAGCGAAGACAGCACCCACCGCTAAGGAGGCAGTGGTAATATTGAGCCACTGCCTTGTTAGCGATCCACATGTAAATTCAGGCACACCAAATGCTAACCTAATTTTACCCGTGGAAGCTAACTGAGCAGAGGCTCAATATCACCACTGCCTGGTTAGCTTCTGGGGTCTGCAGCTACCCTGGATATTCAATGCCAGTGGCCAAATATTAATATCAGGCCCTAAATACATTACCCAGAATTGACTATGATACAAAATAGTAAGAAATGTAAGCACATAGATTAAGCATAATATATAATCATGAAAGGTAACCCTAAAACATGACAAATAATTTGTAATAAATTAAAGGAAGACCATATAAAACCACACTGCAATAATTGAGAGGGACAGAATATCCGTTTTTAAGACTAAAATTATCAACAGTCGAATTACTCTTAGACAGCCTTAATAATCAAAGCTTAAGTAATGGAATTTTCACAAGATCATTTTTCAAAAGGATGAAATGAAATATGAGAATCAATTTGAAATGAAATATGGGAATCAATGAAATATGGGAAATATAACTGACCTCTTCACCTTCTGCACACATCTCAAAACTTTCTTATTTATAGAACATTTTGGACAGAGATCACTCCAACTAATTGATCTGACATAACCTTGAGAAGAATCAAGCACCTTACACTCCGCAATTTCTCTACTTACTCTCAACCCTACAATACATTACATTGCTCTGATTACCTCTTCAAAAATGCATAATAATGAAAGCACATAAGTAATCAAGAACAGACCAATTGTAAATAGTTTTCCGGTATTCGAATCATGTATATTTCTCTGATTGTTAGTTATATGTCTTCACTACCTTGTTCAATGTAATTCAGTTGTTTTATGTAAACCGCTATGATTCTTGATATGGCGATATAAAAATCACATAAATAAATAAATTAGATTACCTATGTATCGAAATATCTAAACAAACAATTCTGTGATCCCCAGTATCAAGGACCATATGTGGCTGGTCATAAGTATTCCAATAAAGGACTAAAAATTCTAAAAGTCAAAAAGCAACTTTGGAACTGAAGGTGCCCAAATGAGTAAGAGCAGTAGAAGGGTCATCTGTGATTGGCACAAACATCACAGTATCATCTGCATATAAACATACTGTATCTGTAAAGTCCATAATAAAGCACAAAGAAGGTGAAGACAGAGGTTAAATAAAACAGCAAAGAGGATAGAATCCTGAGTCAATCTCCATCCCAGGTCCAGCCACTCAGAATACTGATCTCCAACATACACAGAGAATGTTCTTTCAGAAAAATATGATTCAAACCACTTTAAAACTCGTCTAGCAATACCAAAAGAGGAAAGCTGAGCAAGCAATCGGATCGAAGATAGAGGAAACATCTAAAAATATTACTGCAAACGTCTAACTCATACCTAGATATACACAGCCATTTATCGACCCCAGAGGCAAATTGAAATGAGTATAAAACAGTATAAAACGGCTTCAATTAGATTTATCTAGTTTGCATGCATTCTCATTGTGGTTTTCCAGAAAACCTGTCTGGCTAGCTGTGTCCTGAGGACTGGGTGGAGAGCCCCTGCTGTAGATATTCATGCCCTTGACATTTCTTATATTCAACAGTAGATGACATCATCAAGAGGGTGGAATCATTCATTCATAGATCAGAGTTATTGTAAATCCTGAAAAGAGGTAGGTTTATTTACTAAAATGTAAGCACTCAGTGCAGGTTTTATCTCAAGCTGTTAGCATAAGCCCATACTAATAGCCACAAGTGCTTAGCGTGGCTTAAGGTAGAAATCGGAAATTCCACCAGTGACGGCTAGCATATGGGATGTTACTGTGTGCTAGCAGTCATGACTGTTGACAGTGCATCTGAAGCTAATACTTCCTCAGGAGGACTCTCCCAAATCCAGAACCCTCCCCACCAATATCATGATCCCTGAGGTGAAGACCACCCCAACAGTCAAGCCCCCAATGTGAAGACCCATGAACTGCTAGACTTCCAATATGAAGACTACCCAGAACAGCAGCCCACCCAATACCATACTAAGACCCTCCCCATCCCCCAGCCTTCCTGGGATTCGCTTGGGAGTTTCCCTGATGTCTAGTGCTGCTATTACTAATACTGATTTATATAGTACCACAGGGTGTATGCAGTGCTGTACAGAGGCATGCAAGAGATGGGGTCCTGCTCATCAGAACTTACAGTTTGGTCAAGACAGACAACACAACATCGTGAGTATGGGGCAGGAGCCATCCTCCTCTGCTCCTGCCCCATACTCAGGGTTAAAAATGATGGCCATGACCGCTAGCAGCAGTCTTGCAGAACTACCACTAGGGGGGCACTCTGTAAAGTCTGACCCCTAATAGTAGTAATGTGAGAATACGGATAATGGTCATGTGGTCATTTTGAACCTTTGTGGCTCTAGGGACAGAAGGGACTGCTACTACCCTGCTCCACTAAGTACTAAGGAAATCCCTAAATGAGTCATGGGGATTGGAAGGGTGCAAGTACGGTGTTATGGAAACTGTTCTTCAAGGGATGTCTTCATGTTGAAGACCTGGCTATTGAGGAGATCTTCAAATTTAGGGTCTCACTGTTAGGGGAAGGGATATGGACATAGGTGGGGCTGCTGCTCAGAAATGAAGGTGGTGATTGAGCAGGGAAATCAGAATGGGATAACAAAATACACTGTACAATCTCTATTGATAGAAAATCCATGTAAAAAAAGGGGAAAGTAATGGTGATGGGGTGTACTCCCATCTACTTGATCAGAATAAACAGATAGATGATAAAATGCTCAAAGAAATTAGGGAAGCTAACAAAATTTACAATACAGTAATAAAGGGTGGTTTCATTAACCCGGTATTGAGTGGGACAATGTCACATCAGGCCATGATAAGGAGATACAGTTTCTAAATAAATATATTTCTGTAGGGATGTGTTTTATTGTTCATTAACCTTAAAAACATCCCTCACTTGTGCATTCTTTTCTTTACAACGGAATATTTTGCCCTCCCAGACAGTTCAATACCGACGGGCCGATAAGGGGGGTGGCATAGTGATTCAAAACCGCACTCAATATTCTCAAGAAGTTTACCGACAACTGGCCGATAGCGCCACTTATCGAGTGCTGCAAACAGATCCTACTTTGGAACTTCAACAACAGATTAAGCAGCTCACTACAAATGCGCTTGATGCTAAGTTAATTACAAGAAAAGAGTGGTTCTTTTTAAATCCTTCTGTTCCTAATTTGGCAAAGTTATATCTCCTCCCAAAAATTCATAAAGATCTTGAACAACCGCCAGGGAGGCCTATTGTCTCCACCAGAGGTTCCTTGCTTGAACCGCTGTCAGTTTTTCTCGATTCTTTTTTGAGACCTATGATGTCATCTATCCCCTCTTTTATAAGAGACACGACACACTTTTTACAGATTTTGGCTGAGCATATGCCACTGGCTTCTGTCCCCGACATGCTCCTGGCAACGTTAGATGTAACATCCTTATATACTGCCATTCCGCAGTCTGATGCCCATGGCATTGTACTGGAAACGTTGGCCTCGAGAGGAGACCTTTCAGCTGATCAGATAACCTTTTTATCTGAACTTTCTGCTCTGGCAATGTTTAAAAACTTTTTTGTTTTTGAAGGTGCCATTTATCAACAAACAGCGGGGGTGGCTATGGGGGCTACCTGTGCCCCCTCGGTGGCCAATCTGTATATGCGACGTTTTGAGCAACAATGGATTGATGCATCTCCGTTCCAGCGAAATATCTGTTTATGGAGAAGATATATAGATGACATTTTTTTGTTATGGCGAGGCACCTCTGAGAATCTTCAGGAATTTTTTGGATGGTTAAATAATCGAGATATACATATTAAATTTACTTTACATTATCATGCTGAGAGAATTACATTTTTAGATGTTGACGTTCAAAAGGCTGAAAATGGATGGTCTACTTCTGTGCATAGGAAGGAAACGGATCGCAACACTTTTCTCCACTATACAAGTGTGCATCTGGTTCAACTAAAGAATAGTTTACCACTGTCACAGTTTGTCCGCTTTCGACGCAACTGTTCTAATGTTCAGGTCTTTAAAGCTCAATCTCAAGTTCTTAAAAAGAATCTTTATGATCGTGGATACCCTTGTGCTGTTGTTGAACGGGCATATAAAAGAGCGTTGTATGCTAATCGGGATTTGCTTTTATGCCCCCGAGTGAAGTCATCTTTACCAGCAGAAAATGATTCTTCAGTTAATTTCATCACTAAATTTTCTCCTTTTAGTTCTCAATTAAAACGCACTATTCAGCGCCATGAAAATGTGCTTCATAGTATCCCTGGTCTAGAAGAGAAAAAAGTGCGATGTGTGTGGCAACGGGGTAATAATTTTAAAGAACTGCTTAGTCCGGCTGTGTTGTGTCCTATGCCTTCTCCTTCCTCTATTTCTGCTGTGTCCATCGCCGGCCACACGAAATGTGGGGAATGTAATATCTGCAGCATTACAAAAGAATTATGTATGTTTCATTATAGGGGCAAGACTTACCAGCTCCGCCACTCAACTTCTTGTCTTTCTACGTTTGTTGTATATTGCATTTTATGCCCTTGTGGGCTAGCGTACATTGGAAAAACAACTCGGATGTTAAAAGTTCGTATGAGTGAGCATAAGAGTAAGCTGAAATGTCAACATCGCGAAGCTCCGATTGTCGATCACTGCCTGAAGTTACATCATTCATTCCAAGAGTTACAATGTTTTTGTCTGGATATGGTCAGCTCATCGTGACGTGGAAGAACTAGAGATAGTGCGCTATTATGGCAGGAGCAGTGGTGGATACATCAGATAGGATCGGTTTTCCCTGATGGTCTCAACCTTTGGGTTGAATGGGAAGTTTGCATGTGAGTTACTGCTTTTGAAAAGGGTTAATTACCTTCCCTATAAATTCTGTAGTCCGCATGCGCGGCATTTAGTACCAGCTGGTAACGCCTGGATAGTCTGCAATCAAACTGCTATGAGGTACAGTCTCTCCCTGCATTAGATGAATTTTTTTATTTTGGTTAAGAAAGTATGCACATCGTAAATTTGATGTATTCTTGTATGTTTTCACTGCAGTGTTTAAGCCACCCCCTGAAGAAACCAGCTTAGGTGAAACGCAAGATAGCGCGAGTGAGAGCGTTGGGGATAAGGCGATGGCCAAACACTTTTCCAAGCAAACAACTGTTAAAGCTAAGTCAAGCTGACCGCTTTCTCTTATTTACAAGTTGCGTTTACCATTTGAAGTTTGAAGTTTATGTAGTTCATCATGTTTAAAGAGTCAGCGGATGCTTTTTCTTCGGCTTCTCCAATTCAGAGCAACTAAAAGATTTAAGGTCGTTGATGCAAAAAGGGTTTTGCTCGAGCAGTTGTTACTGACTTGAACTTGTTTTGCCCGTTAAGTCTGAGACCTACCAGTTGCCTGAAGTAATTCTTTTATAAGAGTTTTTGTACTTGAATGCATCATTGCATCATTGATATAAGCATACTTTGGGGTTAATTTTACAGAGTTTTTCTATTTTTGACAGTTCAATACTGCCATGTCACAGACATTCATCTCTATGGGATGCACTGAAGATTAGAGAAGAAATGTTTCTAAGTCTTGGCCTTATTCTACGTTTCCCCTTCTGCTAGCCCCTCCCTCCTCCTACCCATGTTCTGAGATCCCATGCTAGCACCTTGTACATGCAGTGCTGCCTAATTATGGAATACAGTGCTAGATGTTTTGGCACATGTCTGTGAGAAAAACGTCTGTTCTGCATATCTAACCAGCTTATTCGTGTTCTCAAATGACCTTTTGACAACGTCCGTCATGAGAGACTCTTGAGGAAATTAAAAACTCATGGTATAGTGTACTATTGTGGATTGAGAATGGGTTAAAAGAACACAGAGTAGAGCTAAATTGCCAATATTCTCAATGGAAAAAGGTGAATAGCAGAATGCCCCGGGAATCTGTATTCGGCCCACTGCTTTTTAACGTATTCATAAATGACCTTGAACTGGGAACAATGAGTAAGGTAATCAAATCTTCAGATGATACCAAATTATTCAAAGATGTTAAAACACAAGAGGATTCTAAAATTTGCAAGATGACCTTGATGAATTGGGAGACTGGACGTCCAACTGGCAGATGAAATTAATATGGAAAAATGCAAGGTTATGCACAACCCCAACTACTGTTCCACATTAGGAATCACCATCCCATGAAAATGATCTGGGTATCATTGTGAATAATACTTTGAAACCCTCTGCCCAGTGTTTGGTGGCAGCCAAGAAAACAAATAGAATGCTAGGAATCATAAGGAAAGGAATAGAGAATAAAACCAAGGATATTATAATGCCTCTGTAGCGCTCCAAATATTATGTGCAATTATGATCCTATATCTTTTTTTTATTAATATTTTTACATTTTATAACAAACAGAAATATACAATAACACAACCTCCATCCAACAACTGAACAATCATACCAATCAAACCCCCTTCAGCCCCACACCTTGCAAGCTCCTCCCAAACTTTAGCCACTGTCAGACATTCCCGCAAAGAAATCCAGAACAGCCCATTTATTCTCTGGAACTCTCCTCCCTCTGACCAGAGCAAATTTATCGTGCACTTTCTCATATTTCCAGTTAGTAAGGATACGTTTTATAGCTATTGCGAGCATAAAGTTCAATCCAAAGAAATGCTTCTTAGGCAGCATGGGGATATCCGAAAGCGTCCTTAGGCCAATTATACCCCATGACAGAGGAAAGGAGAAGTTGAACACCAGCTGTATACGTTTCCATACTGGATCCCAAAATCCTTGAATGCACGGGCAATCCAGGAACATGTGCCTCAAGGATCCAGTATCTCCCTTGCAGGACCAAAATCTCGGGGACACATCCTTATTCCACTTGGACAATTTTACTGGCGTGATATATGCCCTATGATCAAGGAAAAACATAGACTGTGTAAGCGCTGCAGATCTAGAAACACGAACTATTGGGCACCAAAAACTATTCCAAGCTTGCTGAGATGGACTGACCCCCGTCTCTTCCTCCCATAGTTTCTGTGGGCCCCTCACTGACTCCACTCTGCTGCTCCTGAAGGCCGAATAGAGCCTAGATACACCTCCTTTCTTGGTGTGTACATCCGCCAGTACCGATTCCAACATCCAAGCATCCGGGTAGCCATGAGGCATTTTCTTCACACTGTCTATACAGTGCCTCAATTGGAGCCATTGAAAGTAACACTTAGATGGAATCCCAAAGTCCTTCTGCAGCACGCTGAATGGTTTCCAGCTATCAGCTTCAAACAGCTATCCCACCAACCAGACTCCACACCTCTGCCATGACGACCATGCAAAGGAGGACTTATTAATCTTGAACAAGGGGTTATGCCATAAATGAAGCTGCCGTGAAGGGATGTTATCTTCTCCTATAGTCACAAGAAAACTCTGAGAGGCCCTCTGAGTAGAGATATTAATACGTCCGACCTTGACTTCCTCCGGGCACTTCATCCCCACCAGCAGATGCACCGGGAGAGGTATAGCCAAACGCTCTTCCAGCTCGAGCCACACCGGCTTTCGAGATAAAGCAGCACTGGCGAGACCATACGCTACCTTGTTTAAAAATTTCTGCCATATGATACCACTGGAAATCTGGGAAGTGGACTCCCCCCTCCAGCTTACTTGCTTTAAGCTTCTTCAAAGCAATCCTAGGGGTCTTCCCATTCCATAAGAAGGAGGCAAGGATGTGCTCCACCGCTTTATACACAGCGTCTGGAAACCGCACAGGAACCATCCCTAGAATATAGTTTATTTTGGGCATTAATGTCATCTTGATGGACTCCAATCTTCCCCACCATGACAAATGAAGCGGTGACCATTGCAAGGTAAAGGTCCGGGCGACCTCCTTAACTCTTTCCATGTTCACTCTCATGGTTTCATTGAGAGGGGCCCCAAACTGGACTCCCAGATACTTTATAGTCGAGGATTCCCACTTGAAAGAGAATTGCTGCACCATATCAGCAGTGGCACACCCATTCATAGGGAAAGCTACCGATTTAGACCAGTTCACTTTATAGCCAGAAAACTGAGAATAACTGCCAATCAGCTGGAGTAAAGGGTTAATTGACACCAGCTGTAAGAAGAACAACAGGTGTCCGCATAAGCCAATAATTTGATATGAAGGTCCCCAAGGCTAATTCCTTTAATCTTCGTTGCTTGTCGCACAAGTAGCGCTAACGGTTCCAAAGCCAAGTTGAATAACAGGGGAGATATCGGGCACCCCTGACGGGTACCCCTGTGAAGTGAAAACGAGTTGTACAGCACTTGATTGGCAAGAATCCGAGCTGATGGCTTTGCATACAACACCCGAGTCATGCGCACAAACCTTTCAGGGAATCCAAACCACTCCAGCACCCGAAATAGGAAGGGCCACTCCAATCTGTCAAAAGCCTTTTCAGCATTCAACGAAAGCCCAATGAGCGGGGAGTCTGACCAGTCCGCCATCTCCAACAAATTGCAAAGTAACCAGGCATTATCAGTTGTAGATCTTCCACTCACAAATCCACATTGATCTGGGTGTATGAGCAAGTGCATGACCTTATTGAGACGATTGGCCAGCACCGACGAGTACACTTTGTAGTCCGCATTAAGTAAAGAGATGGGCCTATAATTACCCACCTTCTTCGGGTCTTTTCTGGGTTTTTCCAGAACCACAATGGTGGCTTCCGCAAAAGCCCCCGTACAATTATCCATCTCTCGCAATTGCTGATAGTATGTCAACAGATATGGCACAAGATCTTTCGCAAACACTTGATAAAATTCTACTGGGATTCCGTCCGGTCCAGCGGTTTTGCCCGACTTCATCCTTGCTAGGGCTTCCATCACCTCTTTTTTCCCCAGATCTGCATTAAGAGCCTCCTTCTGCTCCATACCCAAGCTGGGGTGATCTATCCGATCTAAGAAACTCCCCACTTCTTCCTCGCTCCGTATGGCTTCCGACAAATACAATTGCTCATAAATGTTTCGAAAGGCATCCGCAATGCTCTGGTTCTCCTTCAGAAGCCCCCCGCAGACATCCTCAATGACAGTGATATGAGATTTACCATACCTAAGCTTCAGTCTTGTGGTCAGCAACTTCCCAGCCCTGTTCATTTCCGCATAATAACTCGCATGCAACTCAAACGTAGAGTGCTCCACCTCCCTGCTCAAGATCGAATTATATTAGAAATGTAGCTTCTGAAGATGAAGAAGAATCGCCCGATCACTCACTTGTTTCTGCAGAATTCTTTCCCCAGCCCTGATCTTCTGATCCAATTCCACAAGCCTGGCCCTTTCTTTTCTTCTGGTAGCAATAATGAAGCTAGTAATCTTAGCCCTCATAGAAGCCTTGAATGCTTCCCACCAAGCCCATAGAGACGTTTCACCAGGAACATTAATCTCAAAAAAATATCTTATTGCTTGTTGGACGTACACTTTAAAGGAATCCTCCGCCAGCAAGGCTCTAGGAAAAAACCAACCCCCACTCCTCTCTTCCGCCGGCGCCAACTCCATCTCCAAAGTAATTGCAGCATGGTTGGAAATGTGAGTATTTAATATATCAGCACCCCTGATCTCCTTAACCAGTGGCTTGGATACCAAAAAAAATCTATCCGTGAAAAGAATCCGTGTGGATGAGAAAAAAAAAAGAAAAAGCTTTTTCAGTTGGATGAAGAAGTCTCCAGATGTCAATCAGTCCATTATCGTTCATAACTGAGAACAATACCTCTAGAGCTTTACACATCCTGTTCCCTCTACCGGGCTTACAGTCAATTAACTGATCCAAGACCATGTTGAAATCTCCTCCAACCACAATAGGCAGCTCCAAATATTCTAGGAGCACTTCCGCCAGGATTTTAAAAAAATTGGGACTGTCACAGTTGGGCGCATAGATGTTAACTATCGCCATTCTCCTATTATCCACCTCGATCATCACACTCGCCCATCTTCCTTCAGGATCCATTCTGGTACTATGAAAGCTGGCCTTTAGCAACTTACGAACCAGAGTTGCCACTCCATTCTTCTTCCCTAGAGCAGGTGCGTGCACCACTAGGGCAAATTTCTCCTGCTCTAGTTTCATTGCCTCCTTTGCATCCTAGTGTGTCTCCTGCAACATCACAATGTCAGCTCACTGTTTCTGGGAGACAGAGGAGGAGCGTAACTCTTGCAGATGCACAAGGGAACAAACGGAGCAAGAGACGAAAGTAGGTTTGGACCAGACTGCTTTATTGAAGAATATCCCTACGCGTTTCGGCTTACGCCTTCTTCGGGGGACATACAGCAGTGTTGTACAGGTTGAGATGTCTCATAAAGACAATTGGGTAAAAAAGCACTATGTATTGATAGCGCCGTAATTGATGAGGTTGTCTCTTAAGGACAATTGAGTCGTAGCACTATGTAATAGTGTTGAGGCGGGCAAATGTAAACATAGAATATAGCCAAATGGGAAGATTCCAAAAGACCAACGTGTCGAATCTTGTACTGGATGCTATTGTGTACAAGATTCGACACGTTGGTCTTTTGGAATCTTCCCATTTGGCTATATTCTATGTTTACATTTGCCCGCCTCAACACTATTACATAGTGCTACGACTCAATTGTCCTTAAGAGACAACCTCATCAATTACGGCGCTATCAATACATAGTGCTTTTTTACCCAATTGTCTTTATGAGACATCTCAACCTGTACAACACTGCTGTATGTCCCCCGAAGAAGGCGTAAGCCGAAACGCGTAGGGATATTCTTCAATAAAGCAGTCTGGTCCAAACCTACTTTCGTCTCTAGCTCACTGTTTCTGGGCATACAATAAGATCTTCTTGTGCTTAGCAGGATGCTTAATACCTTTGACATTCAAGGACACAACCTTGAAAGGGTTCATTTTACTCTATTGAAGTAGGATACCACCCCCGACCCACTCTGGATACCCATAACATAAATTGACTTGAAGACATGGCAAAATAAGAAGGGCTTGCAAGGCATCTGGTACATCTCCACTATACATCTAGTGCCAGAATGTGAGTGAACCACCATGCAATCAGTCAGGCCACAGTGACTCCCCCATTACAATACCAAACTACTACATTAAACATACCCCCTTCCCCCTCTGATTTACACACATACCCAATGCCACCCACCCACCAACAAAGTAACCTCCCACCAAATAACAAACATTAAATGCCGACATATCCTAAAAGTACGGTCTGCCAGCGCCCGCTATACTGAGCAGCCTTCCCTGATACACACATTTTGAAATTTCAAATATGATTACGTACAGTTATCAAGCTCTAACAAAAAACTCTACCCCCAGACTATTCACCCCCTTGAAGCCCCCAAATGCCCGAACCATGCCATCCAAACAGAACAAGGAACTCCACACTACAGACCACACCAGTCCACTGCACACAATCAGTTCATTGCATCACCAGAGCTTCTTGATCTTCGACAAACTTGGCTGCAGCTGTAGGGTCATCAAAAACTCTAGTATGGTTATCCAATGTAATCTTGAATTGCGCCGGATAGAACAGACCCTACTGAGCTTGCAACCGCTGTAGGCGAGGCCTCAACGCCAAAAACTACTTCCTCTTATCAACTGTGGCTATGCAAAAGTCCGGAAAAAAGGAGATGTTGTGCCCTTCAAAGGTTAACGTAGAAGCCGAGCGTGCCGCGGCCATGATCTGTGTAACAAGCTGATACCGCAACAGACAAAAAATTATGGGTCTCGTCTGCTGCTTGCGCGGTCCAGCTTGAGCCGGCACTCTGTGCGCTCTCTCGATTTCAAATGGGCCTGTTAAATTTATCTGCAGCATTTTTGGAATAGCCTGGGTCAGGAAAGCTATCAAGTCAGTTCCTTCGGCCCCCTCCGGCACACCTATGACCCGAATATTATTCCTTCTGTTTCTATTACTTAAGTCTTCTATGGTCATTTCCAGACAATCAACTTTCTTCTGGGCCTTCCTGAGCTGCCCTATCTGGTCCTCGTGCACTTTCAACATGGCATCCGCTTTGTCTATGCGACTCGCCAGGCCCTCCATCTGTACCTTCAAATCATGTATCTCAGATTGAACTTGAGACAACACCTCTCCGTTCACCGCAACGATCTCCCTTACTGCTCGTAACTCTCCCAACACCTCCTTAATTGTTTCATCAGCTTCCCTCACGGCCGCCATCTTATGCGGGGAGAGTGGGTCCGACTTGCTCCTTTTAGAGCCGGCGTTCACATTCGGCATAAAGTCGAACTTTGTTGGTTTGCTGCAGGACATTGTCCCGACACTCTCACACTCTCAGGACACCTTTAACGGCGGCAAAACGAAGCTTGGGGAGAAGGAATATCGCAGGATTCCTCAGAAGTCACCGGAGAAACTCTCTTACGCAGCCATCCTGTAGCGCCGCTGACTCCGACCCCCCCTATGATCCTATAACTTAAAAAAAATATAGTGGAATTAGAAAAGGTACAGAAAAGAGAGACAGAAATGATAAAGCAGATGGAAGAATACCCCTATGTCTTAAAGGTTTAGGGATTTTCAGCTAGAAAAGAGACAGCTGAACAGAGATATGGTAGAGGACTATAAAATAATGAATGGCATGGAACATGTAAACATTGATCGGTTGTTTACTCCTTCAAGAAGTAAAAAGATTAGGGAACATGCAATGCACAATTCTGAAAATTAAAAAAAAAAAAAAAAGAACCGAGTATGTTTTGTCTGTGGAAGCCCTAGTCAGTTCTACGGGATCTGTGTTCTAAACATTCTCAAGGACACAATGTAAGAGAAAAACCCTTTAGAATATCAGGTTCTATATTTCACTGTGGTGTTTACTAGCTGGTTTTGACTAAGGTTGGTCTAAGAACAATCAGAATACTAGCTTTTCTTATGTACAGTCCTTTCTAAGTTCCTGTTGCAAATAGAACAGTAAAAATCTACATGAGAAAAGTAAAAATTCCAAATGAACTATTATTCTAGTTATTTATATTTTAGTAAGCACAAATATGACAAACGTTTTCTTAATACAATTTTGCACTGTGTTGATCTAACAAAACAGATGAGAAATACTTTACAGCAAGTGATATTGCTGAAAGGTTACCAGGAAAGGTTTGCCTTTTTGCAGATGATACCAAAATCTGAAGAAGAGCAGATAACTTGAAAGATGTGGATAACATGACAAATAATCCAGTGAAGGTTGAGTAATTGTTTAGTGTGTATTGACTAAGATTTAATGCTAAAAAGCTGGAGGAGGGAGAGGGGAATCATCTGTAATGATATCAAGGTGGCCAAATGTGTAAACAAGAAAACACCAAAAGCCATCAGGAGGCTTTAGTTCATATGGAGAGGAATGACCAGCAAGAAAAAAAAAAGCTTCTATATAAGGCCCTGATGAGGCCTCATTTAGATTACTTCATATAATTCTGGAAAACATACCATCAAAAAAGATATCAACCAGATGGAAATGGTCCAAAAAGCAGCTATTAAAATGGCCAGTGGTCTTCAGAATAAAGCATATGAGTACAGACGTAAAGGTTTGAACACGTATACCCTGGAGAAAAGGTGGAAAAGAGGAGACCTGATGACCGACATTGAAGTGTCTTGTGGCGAAAGTGAATTAAAGTTGACCAGTGAGTTAGGGATTAATTAAACCTCTGTTTTATGGTAGAGAGAGATATTCCTGTACAATTTTGTGAAAAACATGTTCTTGCATAACTGTTTTGATAGAAGCATGTGAAACTTCTGATAGGGGGTCTTAGTACAGAGAGATACTGGTACACATGATAAGAAAAACTTTTTACCTGGCAAATGTATACAAAATAAAGAGATCATCAATTGTGGAGATTTGAGCTTCTAAACCATGGAGTAGGGGATGCCTCTCCCCTGAGTATTCTCAGGTGTCTGGCCAGCATCTTGATTATGTTTAATGGATAGCTGATCCTATTCTGTGTGTATGTCAACTGATGGAAAATTACTGGTTGCTCTTGCAACAAGATAAAATGGGTGCCTTATTCAGCAAGGAGAGAGAGAAAGGAGGTCTCACCTATGGAGTAAATGTGCGCATTGCCTGGGATTTTCCCGACTGAGAAGTCTCTCCTGCCTGGCTGAATCCGGGACTTATTCAGTCAAAGTGTGGCATGAGGTGAAGTTCACAGCTTTGTCGGTGATGTATCATTTTCTTGTATCTCACTGTTATGTACAACCCAACTAATTATAAGTATATAAATAAATTACCTGCTTTCAAGTTATTTGTTCTAATTATATGTTGATAAGCAAATTACTTGCTTCCAAGTTACTTTTTCTTGATATTTTATAAATAAACTGCTTATCTTTATTCCAAAGTGTGTGAGCCTTTATTTTCACACCCTGTTCAATTAGCTGGACATGCCTCTGAAGTATAAATGCACAGGAGAGATTCTAGAATAAGGAGAAATACTTAAGAATAATCTAAAGAAATAGTTCCTTTCTGTAAAGGGCGATGAATTCATGGATCGCCCCCCCTGTGGAGATGAGAGAAGGATACTATCTAAATTCAAGAAAGCAGGTGACAAGTATGGACGATCTCTGAGTGAGAAAACAGGATGGTAGAGCTGTAGACAGGGGATAACAGGCAGATTAGATAGGTCATATCACTTTTATCTGCCATTGTATTCTATATTTCTGTGTTTCTATAGTTCAAGTTGCCCTAAATGAAGCTGCTAGTCTTCAGCTGTTCTGAATGAACCTACTCTTAGCTGATATCTGAAGCTAAGCAGAGTCAGACCTGGCTAGTGATTGAATGGGAGAGCGCCTAGGAATGCTAGGGGCATGGAAGAAAGGCTTGGCAATCTACTTCCTGTTGCACCTTGCCAAGAAAACCCAAGGGCTGAATTTCCAAGAGTGAGAATCAACTCAAGGACACACTTTGCATATTTCAAGAATTAAGAGCCAGTCCCACTACTTCACCATATGGCAACTGGTACTGTAGCAGACTGAGCATTAAAGAGGCCAGTATATTTTGCTAACTGATTCACAGCTGGGACCCTCTGCCCCTCATTTGCCTCAGCATTTCAAATTACTTTCATTCCTCTGGTCCTCTCACTATGTTGTAATGGTGTCCTCCTAGATTCTTCCCTGACATTTCATGACCATCTCTCTACCATTATCCACCACTCCTTCCATTCCCTTCACAAGATCTATGCCATAAAACCATTCTTCTCTTCTTCCTCCCTGGCCACCTTGCTACTGTCACTTGTCATGTCCCGACTCAATTACTGTAATACTATTTTTGCTGGTCTTCCTCAGTACCATCTCCACCATTTGCACTTTTTCCAGAACACTGCCATCAAGATTCTCGCCTATGCTTCCCGTTTTGACCACGTGTCTCATCTGTTTCCACTGGCTTCCATTAAAACACAGCATCCGAGTCAAGCTCCTCCCCCTTGTTCATAAAGCTTTCCACACTGGCACCTCCCTCTATCTCTATGACCTCCTTCATTTACACACTCCCCACCAGGTACTCCTTTCCATCCACACCAACTGTTTTCACCTTCCCTCTGCCTCTAGAGCTAGACTGGAATCCATCTCTTTTCTGTCTCCACATCCCTCTGACCCTACTCTCTCTTTATATGATTGCAAAATCTTTCTTCTTTCCTTAGAACTTTGTTTTATTTTATTGTACATCACCCTGCTGCAAATGTGAAGGGTGGTATATCAAATTCAATAAACAGATCTGCTGATGCACTTACTGTGGCATCATGTGGTAGAAGTCCTCAAGCCTTGAGCAACAGCATCCTGATTCAAAAAATCCAATCAGTAGCAATACCAGTAGTATACCCCTAACCTCTCCCCCACCAAACTGATCTGTAGCAATATCAGCAGTACTGCCTACTCTCTGACCTCTCTGAAGAGGCTCCCAACTCCCTCAGCACTTACCAGAGGTTGCTCTGGTGGGATAGTGACAAGACTATCACTAGGAGCCAGATCTACCATTTTGAACTCGGGACAGCAAAGGGGCAGGAGTATCCTAGAACTTCTCCTGCACCAGCACTATCTCATCAAGACAACCCCAGTTAGTGCCGGGGGGGGGGGGCAGCGAGTGGGTCCTGCTGGTATTTCTACTGATCAGATTATTGGGAAATGAAATTGGAGTTTCTGCTGATACTGGTATATTTTATTCATTTGCACATATTTTTATAGCGCCTCTTCCAAAGATCAGGGGCGGTTTACATCATAACAATTAAACTAGAATGATTACATGGAACAATATTTAAGAACTTTATACATAGAACAGTGTAATTGAGGTGTCACCTCAAACTATTTACATAGAGTGGCACTGGGGAGGACCACATTGAACTATTTACAGTGTAGGGGAGCGTTTTAGGAAGGGGATGAGAAGGAGGGGTAGGGTGGTGGGATGACGGAAGAAAATGCTCTAGGCATTAGTGTAATGTTCTCTAAATAAGTGCGTTTTTAGTTCTTTGTGAAATGATTGAAGGTTGGTGGGTGGGACTGGGGGTCATGCTGATACTGATCGGGGTAGGGATGCTGTATGGAGGATTAGGTGCCTGTTTGGGGTTGATTAGGGCTTTGCTAAGTGCATGCCAATAGCACAAATGTACTTAACACTTACTATGTGCACTAGCTATATATACAGCCCATGGCCATTCTCTTCCCATAAGCTGCATGGATCCCACCCCACAGTGAGCTAAGCAGTTGTTGTTGTTAAGTGCCGTCAAGTTGGTGTCAACTCATGGCGACCCTCTGGTTGTTTTTAGCATGCGGTAAGTATTAGCACCGAATGATGCTAATGGTTAGGGGGATGTTTATAAAAGGGCATTAGCTGTCATTGTGACACTATCATGGGAAAGATTGTGCCATGGTGACAGCTAACACAGAGGAAATGCAACTGTTGCAGGCTATTTTCCATGATAGCTGTATTTTGTGCAGTAGAGGAGGCGGAGGCGGGATCAGGGCAAGGAAAAGGGGTGACAAGAAGAGGCAACCATTATGTGAATATTTCTCAAGTGATGGCTGCTGAAATTGTGGTTGCAGATAGCGCCACATGATGCGGTGGCATTATCTGCATCCAATTGATCTAGGCAAAGGTGCTAACATGCTGATCCCCCCCGAGTTCCCCCCCTCCCCGGAACCTCCAAAAGGATGCTGATGCCCTGGATCTTCTGATCCAGGGGCACCGGCACCATTGAAGGCCACATTCCCCTTTCATTCTCCCCCACCTCCCAAAGGAAGCATCTTACCCCTAGAGAATACTGTCAGGAGGGCTCTTCGGGGCACTCCCGGCCCCTCTGTAACTCAAAAGTTCCTGGCTAGCCAATAGGACCTCTTTTTCCTTTGCGGTTGGGTGTGTTCATATTGAGAAAACCAAAGGCACTCATTACAGTAATGAATGACTGTGCTTGTGTGTTTTCAAACTTATGCTCTAATGCAAAATACTGAATTGAATTTACTGTATGCCATTTGAAATGATTGAAAATCAAAAAGAAAAAGAAGAATCTACATAAAGGTAAATTTGTCTTGTTTTCATGTACTAACTTTCACCATGTTTTTGAGAATTAAATAATTGGTATATGTTCGAAGTGCCACATTAATAATGCTTAAGAAAATATAAGTAGACTGAATTGTAGGGCTACTTTACTATGCTCAAGGAAAATAAGAGCAATTAAGAATGCTTTCATATCTTCAAAATTGAATTGAAAGTACAATATTATTTCCAATTTCTTTCTGACAGCTAGTTTCCTAAAATGCCTTTAAAATATACTATGGGCCCAATCCAGGAAGGCCATAATTGCATCCTGTGCGACTTGCACATCTGCTGCCCCCTCCCCTCTCCCTATCTTGGAGTGGAGGAGTGGCCTAGTGGTTGGGGCAAGGTACTTCAGGCCAGAAGGTCAAGGGTTCAAATCCCACTAGAGGACAGCAACCTTGGGCCGGAAGGACTTGGGTTTCTAGTCCCACAGGTGCTCCTTGTGATCTTGGGCAAGCCACTTAACCCTTCATAGCCCTAGTTTCCACCTAGTTTTCATAATAGTTGGGCCAACCCTGCTGGCACATTAATGAACTCTCCACAGCCACCCTCCACATTAGGATTTGAGTGCCAGCGGTCTGGAGCTGGAATGCTCAGGCACAGGGCCGGCCCATCCATTGAGCAAGAATGTGTTTTGCACAGGGCCCCGCGTTTCAGGGGTCCCCGTGCAAAAAAACATTCTGCATCAGCCCAGGTAGATAAAAAAACACAAACCGGCTGCCGCTGCTGCCGTGGCAGCGGCAGAATCGAGCATCTCACGGGGCTTCCCCTGCCCGGCAGAGTCCTCCCTGCAGCATCAGCTCCCTCAGCGTCGGCTGTCAGAGCCGCAAAGGGAGAGCTTCTCTCTCGCAGCTCTGTTAATCCCGCCGGGGCTGATGGG
Source organism: Ichthyophis bannanicus (assembly GCA_033557465.1). Lineage (NCBI taxonomy): Eukaryota > Metazoa > Chordata > Amphibia > Gymnophiona > Ichthyophiidae > Ichthyophis > Ichthyophis bannanicus. The sequence goes on along the minus strand of CM066033.1, from coordinate 1,213,559,535 downwards.
AAATCCCATCAGCCCCAGCGGGATTAACAGAGCCGCGAGAAATGGAGACTTTCCCTTTGCGGTTCTGAAAAGCCCGCGCTTTGGGAGCTGATGCTGCAGGTAGGGCTCTGCCGGGCAGGGGGGCCCCCGCGAGATGCTCAATTCTGCTGCTGCCACGACTGGGGTTTTTAGTCCTACAGGTGTTCCTTGTGGCCTTGGGCAAACCACTTAAGCCACGGTTGCTTCAGGTTCAAAAATGTTGATTGTGAGTCTTTTGGGGGACAAGGGAAAAATATACATGCATATATACATAAGCAGTACCTGAATGTTCACCACTTTGACTCGTAGAAAAGCGGTAGAAAAGCCTAGCTAAATGAATAAATGTAGTAAGTTCTATACACAGTTCTACGGTCACACTTAACCAGTTTGATTTTCAGAATATCCAGAATGAATCAATGAATATGCATAAGAGATTTGCATACTCTGTCTTCATTGCATGCAAATCTATTACATGCATATTTTTTCTGAATATCATGAAAAAAGACCTAAGAACTCTGTTGAGAACCACTATACTGAATACTTGAAAATATAATTTGCAATTCTGTAGTCAGCGAAGGCCAATGAGCAATGGCAGGGAATATAAGGTCAGGAAGCTACTCAAGGCCTTTGTCACTTAGATCTGCAAACATTTGAGCCAATACCCTCCATTTCTCGTCCTCTCTTCGAGAATGGCCACTTAGTATTTTAGATATTGCCAACCCCCTGAGTTTTAGTGATTCAATCTCTGGGTTGTGTATAAGTGGTAAACCCAATAATACTATCTTTCTACAAAACACTAGCACAATTAGAGCAATTTATCCCAACCTGTCTCTTAAAAAGGTTATAATTATGCAAATTGAAAATCCCAGCTTGCAAATGCAATGGATATATAGTGACCTTTTTGCATAGATTTTCTATAATGCAGTAACTAAGTAGGTTACAATATTTTATCTCTTTTCTGACCCCGTGGTCACCTTTTTTGAAAATAGATCATTCATTTTACTAGTATGGGGCAAGTTATACAAGAAAGCAGGGCTATTTCTTTGGACAAAGTAAAATAATTTATTGAAAAATCAATGTTGGTTAATGGAAAGAAATGACCAGAGTACAGTTCATCAAAACCTTCAAAGATTATATTTATACAAGAATTTGCACTTTTACTTAATGTTACATTTTATCAGAACATGACTTTCTCACTTTATGTGCTCAGCAGTTAATTCTGATTTCTGAGCAGAGGAAGTTAAAATGCAGTGATGGGCAAGCCAGAAAGATCCATAGCCAGGCTGAGCCTTGAAGTCTGATTTGCCTCTAAGAGCCCAATGTAATAGCTAGGGGAAAAGCACACAATTATAATGAAAAAATAAATAACTATATCCCAACTCTTTGGTTTCACTGGCTTTGTTTATTCACTTTATTTATTTTCAGCCTGTATTTTTTTCAGGTCATTTCTATCACTTATTTTTCCTATTTTTAACTTTACCATTTTCCTTTTTCATACCTTCCTTTTAGAAACATAGAAACATGATGGCAGAATAAGACTACATGGCCTATCTAGTCTGCCCTTCCAAATCACCAACTATAAGAGTCCCCTTTTTGCCTTTAGAGAGCCTCTGTGTTTGTCCCATGCTTTTTTGCATTTAGATACTGTCCTCATCTTTACTACCTCCAAGGGGAGACTATTCCACACAACTCCATAAAGAAATAGTACTGCATATTACTCCTGAGTCTATCGCCTTTCACCCTCATCCTACGTCCCCTCGTAGTAGAGCTTGCTTTCAATTGAAAGAGGTTCTCCTTCTGTGCATTTCTGCCACGGAGGTATTTAAATGTCTCAATCATATCACCTCTGTCCCACCTTTCCTCTAAAGTATTAAGGTCCTTAAGTCTGTCCTCATATGATTTATAATGAAGACCATTAACCATTTTAGTAGCCATCCTCTGTACCAACTCCAGACTGTTTATATCCTTTTGAAGGTGCGGTCTGCAGAATTGCACACAATATTCCAAATGAGGTCGCACCAAAGAGGAACTATCACTTCCTTTCTTCTGCTGGCCATTTCTCTCCCTATGCACCCAAGCATCCTTCTATCTTTTGCCATTGCCCTTTCTACCTGCTTAGCTACTTTGAGATCGTCAGACACAATCACACCTAGGTTCCATTCTTCTTTCATGAACAGAAGTACATCACCCCTATACTGTACCGTTTCCTTGGATTTTTGCAGCCCAAATGAATGACCCTACATTTTTTAGCATTAAATCTCAGCTGCCAAATTCTAGACCATTCTTCAAGCTTAGCTAGATCCCTCCTCATGTTATCTACACCTTCCTGGGCATCTACTCTGTTGTAGATTTTGGTGTCATCCACAAAGAGGCAAACCTGACCCGACAACCCTTCCGCAATATCACTAACAAAGATGTTAAAAAGAATCAGACCAAGGATAGAAATCTTTGGCACCCCACTGGTAACCTCCTTCTCCTCAGAGTGAATTCCATTTACCTGTACCCTTTTTTGCCTCCCACTCAGTAACTTTAGGGTCCATCCTAGATTCATTTGTTTACCTTTTTTTTTTTTTACATCTCAGTGCTCTCTATTGCTGCTTCCATATGTCTCTCCTATTTCTCTTTCCTCTCTCCCCAATCCAATCTGCTAATTTCTCTCTTTCTTTTACTCAGCTAATCTATAGGTGCCAAACCGTGGCATTACGAATAACAAAGCATTTTATAAGTCTTGCTAAAGATCATTGGTGAGGTCTCACTCAGAGCACTGTATTCGGTTTTGAAGGCCATTCCTCACTAAGATATAAACGGGGGGGATATTTCAAGGCATTTTCATGGTTTGCAGGCCTGCAAAGCATGTAAACGCTGATGAACTGGATATTCACGGTTAGTGCCACTGAATATCCATGGTACCACCACTACACACTGTGATGCTAACTAGTTAGCATCGGAGCATTTTGGGGGCGTTCTGAGGCAGCAGAGATGTTGAGTTGTTGTCCATTTAGCAACATGCAGCTAAAGTAAGGCACAGGATATGTTGGCCTTACTTTAACCGTAGAATCTAACCAGGCAGCAGCTGAATATTCCTGTTTCCGGGTTCTGCAGTCAAACCAGATATTCAATGCTGGTGGCCGGATACAGCCTCTGCATTGAGTGTCCAGGGCTAAATTTCAGTGCCGGCAGCTAGCAGCTTTAGCAGTGCTAGCCACCGCTGAATACCTGACCCAAAGAGACTAGAAATGGTTCAGAGGAAAGTGAACGGAATGGTATGGGATCTGTACCATAAGACATATGAAAAGAGACTAAGGGGGTCATTTTAAAAGCCTTAGTTGTGATTTGGACACCTGAAAACATGCTTGCAGATGTACAAAGCATGGAAAGGTCCTCAGAGGCATTTTACAAACAGATTTTAAAGATATCTCCAGTGTGGGGGATGGCCAAGTAGGCACGGGGCATGATGGAGGTGTGCCTGGGGTGGTGAAATGGACTTAGATGTCCCCGCTTTATTTCAGAAATTTTGGGGATATCCATGACTCCGTCTAGGTTAGACCATCTCCAAGCATGAACAAGCTTTGGGAAAGTGCTTGTTTTGGGTGTAAAACATCCAAAGTGTGTAGAGAAGATAGCACTCCGCCATCCTCACTACTCTACACAATCATACGGTTAGCAGCATTGAGTTTTGAATGCTGGCTTCCCTAGTCTAGCCTACTACTGTAATAATTAGGATATTCCTAAACATCCATGGTCTGAAATACTATTCTGGGGATGTCTATGTAGTTGCCCCTACAAACATCCATATTGGGCACATCCACACTTGTGAAATTGTGCCTGAACTTGGATGCGCCTGCTTTTCATTTCTAGATGTTTTGGCTTAGACGTCCCAGATTGCACCATTTGTAAAATATGCCTTCAGAAGACCAAAATATATATACTCTAGAGGAGAGGAGGTTCACGGGGATACAAACATGTAATTATTTGAAAAGTATTAATAAATAAATGAGCCCTTTCCAAAGAAAGGATAGCTGTAGAATTGGGGGACATGAAGGAAGTAGCAAGAAGGTGAACTTAAAAGCAAATCTCTCTGTCTCTCTTTCCCTTCCAATTTCCCTTCACCATTCCCTTTGTCACCTTTCTTCTTTCTTCATCTTCCCTTCCTCTGTCTGCCTCCCATCTTCCATTTTCTACCTTTTCCCTTCCTTTCCTCTATCCATCCCTTTTCTCTTTTCTTCTTCTCCCCTCCCTTCCTCTTATATTTTTGCCTTTCCTCTTTTCTTCTCCCTTTCTGCCACCCATCTCCTCTTCCTTTCCTCAACCATATCTCTATCTCATACCACTTTTTCCCATCTTCCCTCTATTCCCTCATCCCCACTCTTCTTCACTTTTCATTGCACGAACGGCCCCTACTTTACCACACCCTTTATATTTTTTAGCCTTTCTCTGCCCCTCCTACAATTCCATTTTTGCTCCTAGTTCAGTACGGAGTAGTTATAGTTATGTCCATAACTGCAGTGTTAAAAAAGAGCAGTGCTCCTTTTTAACTCAACCACTCCTTTTGGACCCCCATGTGATCACAGAGCACAGAGCTGCTTGAGAGTGCGTGATGTTTTCTATTAATCAATTCAGCCCAAGGAATGGGACATCATTTAGTGCAGGTAGCACAGAGCGGGACAGAGTCCGCATAAGGAATGGTGGCAGACCTGACTTGGCTTGTTCTTAGCTCATTTGCAAAGATGAAAAGTTCAGTCAGAGTTAGATTCTGGGCATGAGCCAGATTTGAGCTTAACAGAGCTCAATCGCGTTATTAAATTGGGATTAATTTATAGTCTACATTGAAAGTAGCTAATCCCACTTGCCTTCTTAGTAATCTCATTATATATTACCCTCTTGAAAATTCAGCCAGCCACTCCAGATGTTTCTGTTTGCTGATTTGTAAAGAGAATATAACTCTTTTTTGGTGGGACAGGGTTTGAAATTAAGTGGCTGGCACAGTACCATTGCTGTAAGGAAAGATACGTGCAAGATCTATGATTAAAAAGAAGAAAACAATGTTCATCCCACTAAGAATTACAAGAACGTGGGTTCCCTGCAAAGGAACACAAACTAATTTCAAGTTCTAGCTTGAATAAATATTCTAAATGAAGCCTTGGTTGAATCAGGGAAGACCAGCATCAGATGGCTGTCAATTCTGAATTATGGAGGAAGCAGAAATATAAAGACAAATAGCAACAAAACAGAAAGCTAAAGAAGGTTGGAGGAATTTCAAAAGGGACTCAAGAAGCGGCCAAAGTCTCTCTGGCCGTTCCAGACAGAGAACAAAGGGGGAGGGGGAGGTAAAAGACATAAATTAAGATTAAAGTGAAAGCTGAAGGCAGCGATATTGCAATAAAATATCCCTCCCCCCTCCATTCTATCAAAAATAGAAGTGAAGGGAGTGACAATAAGCACAAAAAACAAGGGGCAGATAAAAAGGGTGGGATAGATAGGGGGGGGGGGGGCTGCAATAAAGCCAGGATATTTGGTAACATAGCCCTGCTGTCAGTAAGAAGGACTACAACCCTAATAGAGTTACTCAGGCTCCAGTAGATTAATAGAAGACCCCATTAGAAAGGGTTGACATGCAAGATGAGGAAGAACATTGTGGAGCTCACTCCGAGGAGAAGGAAGTTACCAGTGGTGTGGCCCAGGGATCTGTCCTTGGTCCGACTCTTTTTAACATCTTTGTTAGTGATATAGCCGAAGGGCTGTCGGGTAAAGTTTACCTCTTTGCAGATTATACCAAAATCTGCACTAGAGTAGACACCCAGGAAGGTATAGATAAACATGAGGAGGGATCTAGCTAAGCTTGAAGAATGGTCTAGAATTTGGCAGCTGGGATTTAATGTTAAAAAATGTAAGGTCATGCATTTGGGCTGCAGCAATCCAAGGGAGCAATATAGTATAGGGGGTGAAGTACTTTTGTCCACTAAAGAAGAGCGGGACCTAGGCGTGGTTGTGTCTGATGATCTTAAAGTGGCTAAACAGGTAGAAAAGGCGACAGTAAAAGCTAGAAGGATGCTTGGGTACATACGGAGAGGAATGGCTAGCAGAAAAAGGGAGGTGATAGTGCCTCTGTATAAGTCTTTGGTGCAACCTCATTTGGAATATAGTGTGCAATTCTGGAGACCGAACCTTCAAAAGGATAGAAACAGGATGGAGTCAGTACAGAGAGTGGCTACTAAAATGGTTAGTGGTCTTCATTATAAAGCATATGAGGACAGACTTAAGGATCTTAATATGTACACCTTAGAGGAAAGATGGGATAGAGGTGATATGATTGAGATGTTTAAATACCTCTGTGGCATAAATGCACAGGAGGAGAGCCTCTTTTGATTGAAAGCAAGTACTGCTACAAGGGACATGGGATGAGGGTGAAAGGGGATAGATTCAGGAGTGATATGTGGAAATATTTCTTTACAGAAAGAGTGGTGGATCCGTGGAATAGTCTCCCAGTGGAGGTGTTAGAGATGAGGACAGTATCTGAATTCAAAAAAGCATGGGACAAACACAAAGGATCTCCAAAGGAAAAAAGGTGGCTGTTGTAGTTGTTGATATGGAAGGACAGACTAGACAGGCCATGTTGTCTTTTTGTCATCATTTTTCTATGTTTCTATGTTTCTATTATTATTATTATGGTGGATTCTTCATTGGAAACCACAGTCTAGAACTGGTTTTAATCCTGTGATTTGGGTTCCAAGAACCTAGGAATCATGCAGGTTTTGGAACAATATGTAAGCTGTTCCAAGTAGGGTAGTCCTTTGTAGGATTTGTGGACACTCTATTGTGCCTTTGTTTGTAGCCTGAATTATTATTATCATGATTATTATTACTGTTAACAATAGCAATAATAAATGCTTGTCCAGAACCTGTTTACCTAGTGGAGGTCGGGAGACATCATTGAACAAGGTAATAATGTTTACCCTGAATTTGTTTGGATAAATAAGGTCTGGGAAAATTGGGAGGGGGGGTGAGGGTAACTTGCACAGAACAGCTGTGGTTCCCACTCTCACATTAATGAGCAATGAGCACCAGTATTGCTGAATGCTTGGGCAACAGCCTCACTAGTTTTAATAGCCTTTCAATTACATTTGGTGGTAGTTTAGCACCCCTGCATTCAAGATCTACTAAGTAGCACACAACTTAGAACAAGGTTTGTATTTACGCTACTTGAGTACATAGGCCCGAAAAAGGGAAAGAGGTTAACATCCAAAGTAAAGATCAAGTGCTACCTGCCTAGGTTATTTCATCTCTTGGGTCTATATGATATGGAGGGCATTCTGTCCAACTATACAGATAATGGCAATAATCACCTGCAATCCATAGAGCTTTTAATTTAGGTTCACAAAAAAGCGGTCCTAAATTAGACCAGTTTACTATGCATGCAGAAGGTAATTGCATAACAAGTTGCCCAGATTTAGCCAACAAGGTGGTGTCTATTTTTGGCCTGGTTTTATAAAGGGACATTGCCTTTATAGAATCCTAGTGCATATCCAGCAGCAGCAGTGCCTACATTGAAGGTACGGACATTGTACGTGCTTGGGAGCAGGTATAAACATCCATGCATGAAGTAACCACAAACATGTATAGAGTTTGTATTTTATAATCAATGAGCACATTTCATGATTCCATCTGTTCTTCCCCCTGACCATGCCCTAGGCACCGCCTACAGCAAAAGCATGTGCATTAATGACAAAACCTGTACTTTTATGCCTAACCCCAGAAGAACATATGAACTGCCAAAGGTCCATCAAGCCCAATATCCTGTTTCCAAAAGTGGCTAATCCAGGTCCCAAGTACCCGGCATATCCCAAAAATAGCTAGATTACATGCCACTTAACCTCAAGGATAAGCAGTGACCTTCCCCAGGTCTACCATAATAAAAAATGATGGACGTTTCTTTCAGGAATTTGTCCAAATTTTTTTTAAACCTAGTAATGCTAACTTTTTACCACATCCTCCAGCAGAGAATTGCAAAGCTTGATCATGCATTTTCTCCTATATGTACTGCTTGGTACTGTGTGACATATTCCATATTCCCTAGCTTTTGCAAGTCGATCTTTAACTTATTTATTTGTTAAAGTTCATGCCTTTCCAGTACTAATTCAAGGCAACTTACATTTATGTAATTTGGAATTTCCCTACCTTAGAGGGCTTATAATCTAAGGGCCCAATATCCAACACTGCTGTGGCTAGTCATTGTAAAGTGGCTGCTGTATTATATCATATGTCCTCTAGTATTCTCTCAGGCAAAATACCATTTGATAGTGTGATGGGGCCCGTATGGTAGAGCCCTTTTAAACCCTGTTCTAGGCGGTCGCCTAGGGTTGTTAAAGTTTACTCTGCTCTTGATATAAAAACAGAGTCTTGTGGTCAAGTGGTAAGGAAAAATTAAGTATGGGTTTTATTCCCCTTCCCGAACAGACATTCTTCAAGGAACAAAAAATACAAACACAGCAATGAAAAATGGTAACAGAAAACTTCTTTCCTTTGTTATCTTCACAAAGCTCTTCTTTTCAAAAAATCAACATAAAGAAGTGTGGTCACTTTTTACAACATATAGTACAATCCATTGGCATGGGGTCTGAAGGGTGGCTGTTATCCTCCCATAACATCCCTTCAGTTTCACTCTCAAAACCGCCTGAATCAGCCTCTTCAGATGTGCTAAAACCTGGCACAGCCTCCTGTGATAGTTCACTATCGCTTCCTGCAAAAGTTCCTTTAATCCGAGGATTATATCTGCCTGGCCTGAGGAAAGCTTTCTGCTTGCTCTCCTCACGGAGTGGGAGTTCTGGATACCTTTCACTTATAACCTTATATTCAGGACCACGCCCTTTGCAACAGTCATAGCTTTTAAACCTTTCTTCAAAAGTATAAGGCTCCCACCTTTTTATCTTGGTGCTAGCATTAGCTCTTGGGTTGTAGTGGACTCTCTCCCCAGCTTCCCGGTCAAGCTGTGAGTTAACAAACTCTGTATCAGCTTCCCAGCTGTTTCTTAGTTTACAGCCACGTTTGAAGTTCCCTTCACCCGGTAAACTCTCTCTGGGCTGACCTGTGCTTACTGGCTGCACATACTGTCCTCCTGAGCTGCTGGCCCCTCCTGGCTTCTCTCCAGGTCTGCTTTCTGTAGCATAGCTTTTCCCAGCACTGCTCCTTCCAACCCTTCTCTCACAAGCACTGTTTCTGCTTTCACTTCCTGGTTCCTGGATTGCAGCTTCCTTTCCCAGCACTCCTCTGCTGTTCCTGCTCCTGTCTCCGTCTCTCCTCCTCTCTCACTGACTAAAACTCTCCCTTATATGGTTCCTTGCCCTGCACGTTACGTGAGAGTTAGAACACAGGTGCTCCTGATGAGCTTTTGGCTTTCCTTGCACTAACAGCCTTTTCTGCTCAGCTGTTTCTCTGTGCCTTGTGTCTTTTACTACAGCTGAATCTGAGGTAAGCTCTTCACTTTCCTGAATTTCCATAGGCTCTATATTACCCACTGCATCACAATAGTTATGTAGTGTAATGGGGAAGATCCATCCTTGGCCTTGAAAACACAGGATTCTGTGAGAACTAGGTCAGAATCTGACAGGCAGGCAAACCACATGATCAATAGTTGTCAGGAGCAACGTAAACAGACCCAGCCACGAAGTCTGCAACCCCGCCCAACTAGCAAGCAATCCTTAGCTCCTGAAGCAAATAGTTTTCACCTGAGTGGGGGAAGTGCTAATCAGCACTATAAGAAACACTCAGTAGAGGTAGAAAGGGGAGAAGGAAGGAACAGGAAGGAACTCAGAGAGAGATCCAGCGACAGACCCAGAGAGAGAGCAAGAAACAGCTGTGAGAGTCAGTTTGCTGTGATGCAGTTTGGAGCTCAGAGGCAACGTGCTTTGCAGAGTGAATGGAAGCCTGAGAGAGTGGAACCGTATGTATCTGAGAATTATGACCCTGGAAGTGATTCTGAACCAGACTTAAGGAAACTTACTGGCAGCAGAAATACCTTGAGAGTTAATGCTCAGAAGCCTCATGGGAAAAGTCCAAGGCTGGTACCGTGCTGGGAAGGCCACCAGAAGGATTTAACAGGAGAGCTGGCGTGGGAGCATTTACAAGCCCCTGAGAGGGAGAGGTATTGTGTAGAAGATATCTGCATGTCAGAAGAAGAAGAGTTTGAAAAGCCTAAACCTCAGAGAAAGCTTCCAAGGGCAAAACCCTTTGCTAACAGGGTAGAGCAGTTCCATTATCCTCAGCCAAAACCTGAAGGTAGGACTAGCAAAAACTTTATAGGGAAAAGTTCTTATAAAATGTTATATGCTGAAAATACTGGAAGGTGGGTCTCTCCTCTCTCACACTCTGATATATATGGTAACAGTAATTCTTACCTTAGAGAGGGCTGGCTGGATAAGCCCCGTGAAGATACATTAGAAGGAGGTTTACAAACGTTGTGCAATAAAGAAAACGTTTGTCCAGCTGAAAGTCAGCAGGAGCCTATGATAATTGATTCTGCTAGTGAAGATTCATTTAGTGATCCAATGGATTGTACGCTAACCATTTCAGACAAGATTACTTCTTTGTGTTAAGCCAGCGTTTGTGCATTGTTTAAGGCTAGCTGTAAAGATCACAAGATTTGCTGTTCATTTGCAAAGGAACTGTATGCTGAGAATATTGTTTCCTGTGGATATAATTTGAGTAAGAAGCAAGAAGAAGTTGTCTTTCATTTTCCTTTATCACATGCCAGAGTGTATGGCTTTATTGTCCTAAGTTTGTTGTGTTGTATATTTGAAAATCCAACCCCGGGAGGGGAAATAAAATCCTATCTTGTACCTGACCCATTCGTGTCCACAACTACTCCTTCATCGAAAGGGTCATCAGGCGGACAGACCTGCTCCCCCTAGGCGGCGGACTGGCCACTGCCTGACAGTAGTCACTACTAAATATTCAAATGAAGACTCATATATACGGATTTTGAACTGAAAGGTCTCAGACTTTCTAGGTACTTAATCTGGAACTTAGTTTTCCGCTGTACCTGTTTTGCATCAATGACCTCAGCTCAATAAGTTATATTCAGATTATTTCAATAATGAAAATGCTTTATCTTATTCAATTGTTGTATTCCCCGGCACCGTACTTGCATTTCACTATATCGCGCTTCATCAGGGGGTTCAATCGTATGCTGTACTGTAATTTGTGTAGTATTTATAAATGCAACTCCTACTGTCGCTGTTTGGCATGTATCTGTGAGCCACTGGAGTTGCATTTAGTCACAGCCACTTTTGCATGTTATAGGGCAGGTATAATTTGCCAAGACTAGATCAGGGCACTTACATGCATAAGTCATGTCATTCTATACCTTAACATTTGCCAGCTGAGACCATGCCTATGCTCATCCCAAGCGTGGGCCACCGGCAGATATGCATGAAGGGCACTTAACACGTATGCTTACAGAACAGTAACCCACCAAGGTGCATGCGTGAGCGCCCATTCTCGCATTTAAGTCCTTGAAAATAAATAGGAACTTACGCACGTATCTCAATGTGTAACTTTCCGCACTATCCATATAGAATCAGCTTCATAACGGCATTGAAAATTCATGTTTTTTCAAATGCCATAGTTGACATTTAAAAAAAAAAGAAAGAAAAACACGGACTGTGGGAAATGAAAACTGACTCAAACAATGTTTCTCATATATTGGTATTTGCAAGACTTAATGGCACATTGTTCAACTTAACTTCAAAGGGACACTGAAGATATATGGAAATACTATGATATCCTACACGCTTTAACAGCAAAAGGTGCAAAAGTGACATTAACGTAAAGATACGCAGTAACACATAATCCAATGCCAGTAAAACAACACCGCTAATCGAAAAAAGATCTTTTTGTTTATGGCCATAATAGTATCCAAACCAATTTAAGGAACCTTGTTGAAATATAAGAAGGTAATTGTTAGAAAAGATCATAATCACTTTCCACAGCAGGGAAATTGCAGTAACTCTCCCTGGCTTAACTGTATAGGACAGTACATTCTCGTGTTATTCGTTAGGTTTTCTCCCCATATGCACTGAAGTGCCAGCAGAATAAACAATTTGAGCCATCAGGAGACTGTTCCCTAGAAGAATCTGTGAAAGTTACGGATTCTAAATGACTTAATTTAATAAAATAGGAACAGAACAAGAGAACCTCTAAAAAACACATAATCAAACATCAAGCATCTTCTCTATATAAATAAAATGGCTGCCTTAGTTTTGCCAGGAACATTATAGCTGTACCTTAGAAGCAATAAATTTGACAGGATTTTCATTGCAAACGGTTATTTTTAGGTATCTAATTTTTGAGCCATGAAACTTACTTAAAACTGCAAAGGGTCTTATCCTATAATGGATCTCTTAGCACTTTTCATAAAATTAGCTTATTTTTTAACTTATTGCTTGGCCATAAAATATAGCCTTACTATTTTATATGCTTCTAGATTCTCTCATAACTCCAAAATGACTTTTGCTTAGAATATTAGATTTCACAGATGTTACAGCATGCTGCAGACCTATAATTTTTATTGGATGGCTCTTACCTAAAAATCTTATGATGTTCTACAATAAAAAAAATATATATATCATGGGGTCTATATTTAGCCTGTGTGGTCACTGTTTCAATATAAGAACCAAACCAGCTAAATATTGATATCAGGGGAGAAAGATGGCAGCCTAAGATCAGAACTCTCATAGGGATTGACCATAAGGAGGTGATATTCCTTCATCAGAAGGCTCTAGCCAGTGGAATAGACTATTGCAGAGCTCACCGACTCTCATGTCTGCATATAAAGAGCTATTTTTGTTAGCAGTACACCCTGGATACAGAGTGATCAAAAGACAAGATCAGAGCAGGGCCTACTGGTGCACTTCTGCCAGCCTCATCATGCTCATATTACCCCTCTTCTGAAGTCACTTCATTGGCTCCCTATCCATCTCTGCATCCAGTTCAAACTTCTCCTGCTGACCTATGTGCCATCACTCTGCATATCCTCACTACCTTTCCTCTCTTATCCCTCCCTACACCCCTCCTCAGGAACTCCGCTCATCTAGCAAATCGGTTCTACCTGTGCCCTTCTCTTCTACTGCTAACTCCAGACTTGGCTCCTTTCACCTTGCTGCTCCTTATGCATGGAACAAACTACCCGAGTCTGTACATCAGGCACCTTCTCTGACCCTTTTCAAATCCAGGCTGTAAACTCACCTCTTCACTGCCGCTTTCGGATCTTGACTCACCTGATCTCCTTTGTGTTTCCTTACCATTCCCCCTAGATGTATTCCATGTCTATATCTACCGTGTTGTCTTTTTTGACTAGTTTGTAAGCTCTGAGAGCAGGTACCATCATATACATGTGTCTGTGCAGTGTGGTGTATGTCTTTTGCTATACCAATGTTCAGTAGTAGTGTAGTAGTAGGCAAGATGGTGGTGAATAGCTCTGACTCAGAAGAAGAGTGTAGCTCTCATGGTGGTAAGCATGAGGTGCCACTTATAAGATGTGGCTTTGGCTGAAGAAGCTGAAAATGGAAATATCTTCTGCCAGGAAAGACATTAAAGATGCCACTGCTGAACTTAAAAATATGATTAGTAAAGGAGGGGGCAAACAGGAGAACTGGAGGAGAGAAACGAAAGCCAAGAGGAGACTTTTTGTGAGCTTCAAATACAAATTGAGCTACTGTCAGTGAAGCAGACAAAATAGGAGGCAAAGTGAGAAGATTAAGAGAATTGATCCTGACACAACAATATCAGGATAAGAGGCATCACAGAGGCTTATCATTTAGAGAACTGTGTGGTGATTATGCAGCATATTCTCAAACTGGTGCTCGCAAATAATGAGAATGAAGCAGAACCAGTTAAGATGGTTAAAGTGGATAAAGCACATTGCGGTTTTGGGCCACAAAGAGACAACCAGCCTCAAGATATTGCATGTATCCATACATTTAGCTTGAAGAAAATAATCATGCTCATGGTGAGGACAATGGGGTGCATAGTGTGGAATTTGAGCTGAATTTAACTATTCCAGGACTTATTTGTGTTAACGTTACAAAAGAGTTGAGACTTTCAGGGAATGCCAAACTTTGGGATAAATTGGAAATTGAAGTTTCTGTTTGCTTTTCAGTTACTTGTAAATGGAGAAGCCAAGATGTTTCAGACTCACACTGAAGCCTGGGGTCTGCTGAAGCAGGCAGGCCATGGGAACTTGCCAGAAGAAGCCAAGCCTTATGCAAAACCATATTTAGGAGGAGGATTGGCAAGATGGGTCCACGTAGCAAAAGGAAGGAAGCAGCTGTAGGGGTTTTCCTTGGATCCATCACTAAGGAAAGATGAGATGGATAAAGGCCTTACCAGTTCAAGACTGAGAGACGACTAAAAGTGTTAATGGATTGCATGGACACTAAGGACTTGCTTATGTTGCAATGTTGGGCAGCTTACTGCTGACTGTGAATGGTGGATAAATGCATGAGGATGGGAGGAGAGTGGGGGCTGGTATGTATGTGGAACTGACTTGCGTGAAATTGAGTGGTTGTAAGAGAGAGACTGTGATGAGGGGGATGGGTGGGGGGGGGGAGGAAGTTAATGGATACCTGAAGGGTGGGAATGCTTCCTTCTAGTTCTAATTCAGGAAATGCATTTATTAAGGAGGGATGAAAAGTTAATGAGGTGTAGGAAATACAGCAGTGCCTTTCAATTTGCAGTAAAATAAAAAATGAGGGGGTATTGTGGTTGCTAGGGAGGTGCAATATAAAGAACAAAGGACTTTGGACTTTGTATGATGAAGGGGGTACTGTACCTTTTGGGAACCTGAATGATACCTGTGACCTGTATTGGCCACTGCTGGAAAAAGGATGCTGGGCTCCTTGGACCTTTGGTCTCACCCAATATGGTATATCTTATTTCATATATTTGATCTTGAAAGCTAACCTAACTTTGGAGGTGTTCACTATTAAGAACATAAGAACATAAGATATGCCATACTGGGTCAGACCAAGGTCCATCAAGCCCAGTATGCTGTTTCCAACAGTGGCCAATCTAGGTCATATGTACTGTCACACGGGTGCCTGGGTGAGAATGTTCACAGTCTTGGCAAAGGCATATATCAATATGATTTGCAAGGGATTGTGGGAAATGCAGTCCATTCACACCAGACACAGCCGCTCACAATAATTAGTTGTGCTTGAGTGTAAAGCCAATAAGATATTTATTTATGGGGTTATTTCTCCCAACACAGATATGCTTGGTAGCACATAAAACAGGATACTTGCTTTCAGTGTTAAACTTAGAAAAACAAAATCAGGAAAACAACAGCTGAACTTGTCAGGCAATCAAAGCAAAAGAATAAAGACCAGGATGGTGACAGAATGGTCTTTTCTGTAGACTCTAGCTAATATTTTCTTAGCAGTGTTTCAAACAACAAGCAAAACCCACAAAGTAGGGAAAAACTGTTCTTTTCATGTTAACTTCTTATATCTTCACACATAGACTCAGAAGTGATTCCCTCAGAGCTCACAAGCAATTAGGTAAGGCTCAATTGCTAGCAGTTACCCAGCTGAAACCCCTTAGCTGGCTTACTTTCTACTGCGTGGCTCAAATCCTACTCAGGAGCTTTTCTGAGTAGATTAAAGAACAAGTTTGTATTTCTTTGTGATGGTTGTTGTACTTTGTAACAGCAAATTACCAAAGGAGTTTAGACAGAGAGCAATCCATGTATTCACAGCCTGTATCTATAACCCCTTCTTCAACAATCATGGGTTCAATATCATGGATTGGCACAGAGGAATTTCTCAATGGAGCACTCTCAGGAGAATACTTGTTTCCCTGATGTCTTTCAAGGGTATAGCTAGGGCATAGATCAGTGTTCATACCTGAGCTTCCATTGCTGTTAGAGTTCCTCTCTAAATAGCCTGGCCAGTATGTAGTCCAGTTCTTATGTCCAGCCTTCCAATCCAGATCCCTGGACACTGGATCTCTCTTCACATACCTTCTGGCACGGGTCCTAGGGTCCCTTCCAAGTGCAGCCGTCTCCCTCACAGGCACCGTCTGGAGATGCCTAGCTCTGCAGCACCACTCCTCTGGTTTTCCCCAGTCCAATGGTGTATGCTGGCCTTTTGAATGTCTCCCAGTATACGTACTGCTCTGGACTCCTTTAGACCTCCCAAATGCTTTTCTCTTCTTTCTTCCAAAGGGTTTCTTGCCCTCTCTGTCCGTCCGCTCTGGCTTCTGCTTCTGATGATCCTCCAGATGATGAAGCTGTCCAAGATCATGAAGATGTCCAAGTTGAATCTGAGGATCTCCCAGATGAAACTGAGGATGTTTCTCTGTAGAATAAAGTCTACCTTTATTCTGCTTAGATGAGTGCTCCACCCTAGCACAGCGCAGCTGTGCTGAATCAGGCCCTGCCCTTTGAGATGAGTGCTTGGGGATTACCTCATAGCCCTCCTGATTGAACACACGTTTCTCCACTTCAGCTCCTCTAATGGCTGTTGGAAACCTGGTGCATTCTGGGACTGGTAGTCTTTTATGGGAAAATTCTGTTTTCTTATTTCTACCAGAACTGACAGGTTGCTTGTTCAGAGTCACTTCACCTTTACTATAGCTCCTTCCTGAGCTATGATAAGCTTCCTTATCACAGTACCTAGCAGTTTCCCCAAAAGACACAGGTTCTGCAATGCTTGTACTGGGTCAAGCATTGATATCTTCGGTCACTTCTTAATAATGGTTTATGGACCTTTCCTCCAGGAACTTGTCCAAACCTTTTTTAAACCCAGCTACACTAACAGCCTTTACTACATCCTCCAGTAACAAATTCCAGAGTTTGATTACACGTTGAGTGAAAAAATATTTTATTTTATTAGTCTTAAATAGTTTACCCTGTAGTTCATTGCATGTCCCCTAGTCTTTCTATATTCTGTTAATGGATATCTGCAGGTCCAAGCACACTGAAACCAATGACTGTACTTTTTCTCATCCCCATATGGTAATTATACGAGAAGTGATAAGATACTATTTGAAAAAGGAAATATGGAAAGAGTGATTGGGTTTTGGCATAGAAGGACTTTCATGTACTGTGCACCAGTGTGGCTGGAATGGAGATGTGGTGGGGAGGGCATTAGTCCCCTGTTTGTTGTATGGATAGATTGTGAGCCCTTTAGAGCAGGGGCTTTCTCTTACAGGGAAGTGGACAGTGCTGCATAGGCCTTGTAGCACTATACAAATAAGTAGTAGTAGTAGTCGGGCCAATGCTATAAGTGTATTAATGACAGAGCACCGGAGGATAAAGTTATAGAGCCCAATTTCCGAAGACACTTACACGGGTAACTGCCCTAGTTACCCATGCAAATGCCTTATCCGGGATTTTCGAAGGGCACCTACACGGGCTAGAGCCTTCTGATGAAGGAATATCATCTCCTTGCCTATCTTTCAGGCACAGGGGCTAAGTGGGTAGCATCGAAAATCGGTGCTACCTAGCTAGCTCCTGCGGCTTCCAGGTTGTGTGGCGAGACCCGGAATTTCAATGCCAGGGCCCAATATGACCCCAGCATTGAAAATCTGGGTTAAGCAGAAGGGGGGTGGGCTATGCGCAGACGCAGCGCATAGCACTGCAGAGTTGCAAATCGGGCCTATAGTGGATAGCTTAACAGTAGCCATTCATAAGTATTTTCTACTCAGTGGAGGGGAGGGGGTTAAAGTGTCAAGTGGTTGTGATGGGTTTAAAATAATCATAAGAGGATGCCTGATAAACTGGGGGACTTACATGAAAAGAGAAAAACATCAAGCAGTCAAGTATTTAAGGAAAATAATTAAAATATTGAAAGATGGGGATAAAGAGGAACCCATCTGATGCAAGACAGTTGCAGTTGGGTGGGGAACAGGGGAAATGGAAAGTGCTGTAGGTGGATGATATCAAATTTCAGTTGTTTAGGGCAACCCACACTTTTTTAGAATATGGAAACAAGGCTGGAAGTTGCTTGCTGCTTGGCTAGAAAGGAAAACAGAAGAGGTTCAGATAGGTTATATTAAAGATTAAGAAGGGAGGTTAGCTGGGGAACCAGAGGGAATTTGGCAGACATTTTGGCAATTTTATGAAAAGTTATACAAAGCACAGTCAGCAGTAAGGGAGAGTAATATGGATAGCCATCTGGAGTCGGTTCAGTTGAGAGTTCTGCAGGAGATGGAAGCATGAGAATTAGACAAAGAAATCACATTGCAAGAAATATGGGATCTATTGGGCCATTAAAGTGGGGAAATATCCAGGATTAGACAACCTGTCAGTTAAATCTCATAAACAGTTTGGGGAACTACTAGTAGAGCCCCTCGCAAAAGTATTTAATGGGGGGATAAAAGGGGAGAGGTGGGCTGGAATCACTGGAGGGCAGACACAACCGTGTATGGGTGTTTATCAGCAGATATCATTGATTAATCTAGATGCTAAACTCTTGGCCAACATGGAATTTGCATGGAATTTGAAGAAGGGCTGTGAGGATCAGGAGCCCGAAACACAACGTTGGGTTATTGTTACATACTTCTGGATGAGTTGCAATTTGAAGATGAACATTTGGCGCTTTTCAGCCTCTACGTGACTTGGTGAAACGCACTATTGGATGGGCTTTTGGCCAGTTGGAGTCGACCACCCGTTAAAAGCTAAGTGCATCATGTTTGGCTTGAAGTTTATCGCCGTTTTTGGACAGAATTGATTGGAGGCTAGTTTTTACCCCATGATGATTTAGGTATCTCTTTAGGGTTGGTGGGGGTCGTGCTCCCCTTTTATATAAATAGAAAAAAAGGAACATCATTGCTACGAGAGGGTATTTATCTTCATGGCAATAGTTCCGACAAAAACTAGTGTGTTCAACACATTCTTTGGTTTGGGGCAAATAGATTAAGCATAGTGGTTTTGAAATTAGTCTTCAATGGTCAAGCTGTTTTTTTGCTTGGGTGGCAAGTCAGCAACAATATCCAGGAAGTTTGAATTTAGTGTGGCTGGCACAAGAAGGTGAAATTAACGCACTTCTTTTCAGTAACTATAGACACAGAGAAAGCTTTTGACCAGGTAAAATGGTTATTTATGTTTAAGACTATGGAAAAATGGGTTTTGGCTCCGTTTTGTGACATGGAAAAAAATACTCTACAGAGAATCAAAGGCCTGAATTAAAGAGGGGTTATATACAGAGCTTTTTGACTTGGGGAGAGAGACAAGGAAGGGGTGCTCAATTTCACTCCTTTTGTTTGCACTTTCCATTGAGCCTTCTGAGACTCGAGTGTGGATGAGTACAAATTTGAGGGGCCCAGAACTGAAGAGGGGATTATAGGATCTCATTATTCTCCAATGATATTGTTTTCTGTAGTGCAACCTCCATATCACTCTCTCACTATTAATATGGGAAATTAAGGAGTATGGGCGGATCTCATGGTTCACTATGAATATGCAAAAATCTCAGGTACTTAAAATTTATTTAGATAGTCAGATGGAGGATAGACAAAAGCAAATATTTCTCTTCAAGTGGGCAATCACTAGTATCAAATATTTGGGAGAACACCTTACTATGGAGCCAGTTGCTCTACTGTATATAAAGCAAAACATCATGGAATGATATGGGAATTGGATAAAAGGTTTTCTTAGCTAGGAAGTATTGCTAGAGTTAAGATGGTTGCACTCCCTAGGTTCCTTTATTTCTTTCACACTCTTTCAATTGAGATCTTTGAAAGCATGTTTAGAGTGCTAGACAGGAAGATCTTCAAGTATATTTAAAGATCTGTGCCCCCACGCATTGCACAGTGAGTACTGTACTTCCTTAAGCAGAAGGGGAGGTCATCCTTCCTGATTTTAGGAAGTACTATATAACAGCTCAAATGAGAGACTTTTGTGACTGGCACAAGTAGTCTACAAAAACATGGTTGTGGATAGAGCAGAACTTAGGAGGGGTATGCAGCTAGAATATGTAGCCTAGTTGGGAAAGGAAGCTTGGTGGTTAGGGACCAAGTAGAGCCCATACCTGGCCCATACTTTGAAATTATATGATAGATACTTTAAGAGTATCAGGTCTCTCTTATGATTCTTAAATTGTTATGTAAGTGGTACCTAACGCCATTAAAGTTTCACAAGATATACAATATGCGGAATGATGGATGTTGGAGGAGATGTGGACAGAGAGAAGCACTTCTACATATATGGTAGGAGTGCCCAGAAGTAAAATTATATTGGCGGAAATGCAAAAAGATATTGGAAGAGATTCTAGAATGTCATAAACTGGAGGATCCAAAGATCTATTGTATTTGTTTCAGAATTATGATAGCATATGTGTTGTGAATATAGTTTGTTGGTCTATATTATTTTTTCACATTCTATTGTATTACCACTTACAATTCCTAGTGATTTTTCTTTTTTAGTGCCATCAAGTCAGTGCTGGCTCTTAGTGACCCAGCTGCCTCTGGGTTTTCTTGGCAATATATCACCGGAAGTAGGTTGCCAGGCCTTTTCTTCCGAGGCAATGGAGAGTAAAGTGACTTGCCCAAGGTCACAAGGAGTGTCAGTAGGAACTGAACCCTTGATCTTCAGAGTACTAGGCAGTTGTTCTAACCACTAGGCTTCTCCCCCACTAGTAGAAGGCATATATTTTAAAATAAATAAACCATCACCTTTTCGGATAAAAGGTGATTTACTGTATATCCATTCTAGGACATGTTGTCAATACTTTATTTAACCTTTGCCTCAAAATCTATGCCTCTGATTTTAAAATATAAGTTGTTTTTCACTTGCCTCTATTTTTATGCTTTTTCATTTCAAGTATTTTGCTTACTCACATTTTATCTAGTCTCTAAACTATGAACAATGGAAGGAAATAAGATTATTCAGGTGCAAAACAAATTCAGCTGTGGGAATTTTGTTAGCTGTTTCTAGTCAAGATAAACAGAGTCAGATGTGCCATTTAGTTAACTTGATGTATTTGCGTTGCTTCTACAAATATACTCGTAGGACATTATTTAAAAAGATATATATTCCCTGTTTGAGGCATATGGAGAAATATCTTTATTAAATCAAGTCCACAGAGTAAGTTAATACAATTTCAGTTTTCATTCAGACTGGGAAATGGCTAATAGTCATGAAAAATCTCTTCTGAAAAATCAAATCATCCAAAATCATGCTTCAGAAATTCGTCCAGGAGAAATTTCTTCTTCAAATTGATCAAATAAATTAAAATCAATGATATTAGGGGGGCGGAGCCTGATGTCCAGCGGGATGGTCGCATAACGCTGAGGCTCCCGAGAGGCCTACTCAGAATCCTGAATTAACACCTCATATACCTGGAACTTCTACTCTGATCTTGCCGGGGCACATTGGTGAGATGGCGGGGACCAAACCAACGCGCCTGGAATTTGGGTCTCCAGCGGCTTCTCACGGCAAACGTTCCAAAACTGAACCTCCGTCCCCGCAGAAGGGGCCGGCCTTGTGCGAGGGCCCCGAAATGCAGCAGGAAATCCTCGTAGAGATTAGAGGGGTCAAAAATCTTGTGCAGGCAAACGGGGAAGCACTCCGAGCGCTGCGGGACGATTTTGGTGTGCTGCAAAGCAAGCTAGAAGGGCTTTCTTCGCGTCAAGACAAAATGGAGAGCATATTGGACTCCCATGCGGCCCGGTTGTCCCAACTCGACAAAGTTGAACGACAGGTGCGGGCCTTGCAGAAAGAGGTGGAAGATGGCAATAATAGAGCGCGCCGCAACAACATACGACTCGTGGGCATCCCGGAGGGAGCGGAATCGGGAGACATGAAAGAGTTTTTATGCAAAATCCTCCCTTCCCTGCTCCAAATCACCTTTACCAAAGATTTGGAGATTGATCGCGCTCATCGTGTACCCACAAGCATAACGCTCAACAGGAAGACCCCGCGGCCTATCATTTTTCGACTATTGAGATATCAACACGTGGAGCAAATTCTAAGTGCCTCTCGGGCAAAGGGCCATATGGAGTTTGAGAGCCACAAGATCTCCTTCTATCCCGACTTGTCTAAACCCACAGTCGACCGCCGAAAGCGCTTTCTGGAATTCCGGCCGAGGCTTCAACAACTACAAGCACGCTATGGCCTGATGTACCCGGCCAAGCTCCGAGTCACGCTTCACAATCAGACAAGAACATTCGAGGACCCTGATCTACTAGCGGAGTTTTTGGATTCCAAAGAAGCCGACTTGATGCGCTGACTTCCAGAATATTCCTGCAAGCCTCCTCATACCCGCTGTATCTGCCATATTGGATCTGCCGCAGCCTAGCAAAGAGTCTGGCGTGGGCAGTCTGTTGCCTTACTCTTGATGGTATCTGTGACCCGACTCCATCTACCCACAGTAGCCTCGATGAGTATCAGAGACAGTGTTATTATGGACTCTGGTGTTTCTTTTCCTTTTTACATGTCTTCTATTTCCTCTCTAGGGCCTCCTCCCGCAGACACATGGTCGCCATATTCTTTGGGGGTTTTGCTTCTTCTCTAAGATACGTTGGTACATACTTTTCAATATGGGGTGTATTAGCCAGAATACTCGGTGATTATGACATTGTTGTACAGATTCTGCTTATGTTCTATGTTATCAAGCGCCCTTCCCTAAAATGTCTATTACCGTTTGATGGCACCATGTAAGATTTTTTCATTGAACGTAAAAGGCATCAATAATCCGATAAAACGGAAGAAAATCCTAAACTACCTCAGTCAGGAAGCAGCGGATCTGATTTTTCTCCAAGAAACGCATTTAAATTCGAAGGAAACTCTTAAACTCAATATTAAACCTTACATGGTGGCCGCTTATTCCCCAGCCGTTTCTAAGAAATGTGGGGTTGCCATACTGGTTAGGAAATCTTTGCATGCTACTGTTATTGCGACTAGCTCAGATACAGAAGGTAGATGGTCTAGAGTTCACCTCAAGATAGGTAGCCTAGAAGTTACATGTATATGCCTTTACGCTCCTAATGTTGATGACCCTGCCTTTTTTGCTACCATTGCTCAGGTTGCGCAGGCTTCTGCTAATACTTCATTGATCATTGGGGGGGATTTCAATTTAGTCCTTGATCCCCTGATTGATAAACAGCCGCCTAGGACGAGTGGTCCCCCCAAGAGTCATGCCACGCTTACCTCCCTGATCAAGGATCTTGCTTTAGTTGATCTATGGAGGTTACTACACCCCAATGAGCTTGACTTCACCTTCTTCTCCTCCCCTCATAAATCTCAGTCTCGCATAGACTTCTTTCTAGTCTCAAAACTGTTAGTTCCTCAGGTGGACACTGCAAAGATTCACTCCCAACATGAATGTCCTCACCTGCAGGTCTATTGGGGGTGGGTCTGGGGTCGTATTCAATCTATCTTACACTTTCATGAACCTCTCTCTTGGAAGGTCGTGGGACTCCGCTCTGTGGCGGAGGTCCCCTCTCTTCCTAAGAAGGGTCGCTTTCTCCTTGATTTCATGCTGGGTATAGCTATATGCTTAATCACGAGGAATTGGAAGGATAGCTCTCGACTTACTGTCAATGAATGGTGGAACCTCGTCTGCTTATATAGTAAATATGAGCAGATACCTCGGAGAGCTATTCCCCATGTCCAAACTCACTCTTGCTTATCTAAATGGCAGATGCTTAATGATTATGTACAATCTGCTCATTGCTCCAACATGCCTGTATAATGTGCACTCATCATGTTTTAGATCACCGTTAGGTTTTGTAATACAATAATGTAAGTACACGCCCGCTTCGGGAATGCTTAGTTTTCTAGAGAAGAAGCAGGGGGGAGGGGGGTGGTAGGGGTTTACTTTGGTGTATGTATTACACGTTATGTATTTGTCTTTTAGCTGTATGTCTTCCTTTCCTTTGTTGTTATAAAACGAAAATAAAGAATTTAAAATCAATGATATTAATCACATCCGGAAGTCAAAAATCTATGCATGGCATGTTCACAGCTCCTGGAAGAAGGGAATCTCAATCATTGCTCTGCAGTGACACCTACAGACCTGGAGAAGCTTCCAGCTCTGCCACCCTGGATATGTTATGCTTCATGAGTCAAGGATGGGGAAGCGGGGTGGTGGGGTGATGATTCTTGCTGAACAGAATTGGGGGGTTTCACAGCTGACTGCTATTTCGCAGCCAGATATTGAGTTGCTAATTTGCTGGTAATGGGTAATTGACATTTGGGGTGGTATATCATCCTCTTGCATGTTTCTCTGGTCTTTCAATGTTGGTGGTGCAATTGGTAGCTTTGGACATTGATCTTGACCGTTTGTCATTGGTTGGTGATTTTAATTTGCCTATGTTGTATGCGGTGCCTGCTGTGTCTGCACTAGACCAATTGGTGTCCACATTTAAGTCTGATATGGGGTCTTTAGGGTTCCATCAAGTAGTGTGGTGGGTAATATATGTTGATGGAGCAGTTTGGAATTTTGTTTTTATTCCTTCAGATTTTGTGTGGTAACATGTGAGTGCTAGCCTACATTGTTTGTCTGTCCCATGGTCAGACCATTTTCTTCTTAAGTTTTTGTTGCAGGTACCAGGTGGCCATTTTCCTATGGCAGTTGATGGTTCCACAGTTTCTTGCCATTTTGCCCCATTCAACAAGACTCATTTTCTTCATGAGCTGTCTCCCTGTCTTCATGGTTTTGAGCGGCCTGATGTTGATTCCATGATGTCTGATTGGAATTTGGTCACATCTGCAGTGGCTTGTTGGTGCTATGTGTCATCTTCTGGATGGTCTCAGCTGCATGTTGCTCCTTGGTTTGATGCCTCTGTTCATGAAAAGAAATGCAGTTTATGAAGAGCTGAACATCGTTGGTGTAAGTACCATACTGTGGTATTTAAGACCACGTACTTTCAGTGTTTGTAATATTGTGGTTTTGTGTTGGATAAAAAGGGGGCGTATTATTCACATTGTTTTACTTGTTCTTTGAATCGGCCAAAGGAGTTGTTTGCTGTGGTTTGTTCTCTGACACATCCCTTGGCTGAGAGACAGGTGGTGTCCAGCCCATCTGCAAAGTTTTTTTAAGGACATCTTGCAGTTGGTAGGCTGTGTTTCATTCGACGCCTGATAGTTTGCCTTATCTCTGTATGGATGATGTTCCTGCTTTGGTAAATGATGTCTGGTCAGAGTTTCGAGTGGTATCAGAGAAGGAGGTGGTAGATGTGATCTTGGGTCTGTCTTCTTCGATGTGTCCCTTTGATCCTTGTCCTGCTTTTTGGGTTCGATCAGTTCGTGAGGAATTTGCTCCCTTCTTTTGTGCTCTGATCAATCGGCACAGTAATCCAGTACTGTGCCTAAGATGGCCTCTATACATCCTTTGCTTAAAAAAAGGTCACGTTGTTGCTTCGCTTCCAGGTTCATATCAGTCTATCTCAAGTTTCTCTTTTTTTGGTGAAGTTACTTGAGCAGATGGTGCTGACTCAATTGTCTGATTTTGTGAATGTGCATAATGTATTAGACGTGCAACAGCATGGTTTCTGTCAAGGGAATGGCATGGAAACTTTATTTCTTTCTTCATTTAATACCTTATGGTGCAGCTTGGATCATGTGAATATGGGAGTTTTGATGATCTTTACTGATATCTCCTCAGCTTTTGATTATGTTAATCATGTCCTGCTTTTGCAGTGTTTGCATTCCTTGGGTATTGCGGGCCAGCTGTTGCATTGGTTTGCTTCATATTTATTAGGCAGGTTGTTTCAAGAGTTGGTTCAGATTCATCGGACTGGATCCCTTTGTGCAGTGGTGTGCCACAGGGGTCAGCACTTTCTGCTTTATTGTTTAATATTTATGTTGCTCCTGTGTGTTCATTATTGCAGAGTTCTGGTGTTTGTTATCATGTTTATGCTGCTGATATTTTGATTTACCAGACTTTTGATGTTTCTTTTGGGTATGCTTCTTTGTCGTTATTGAGATGTTTGGGAGTTGTGGAGACATGGTTTGCTCAGAATGGGCTGCATATTAATTATACGAAAATAGAGGTATTGTTTGTCTCTCATAAGCCCTTTGTTGCGCCTACTGAAGAGTTGCTGAATGGCCATTTAGTTGTTGTTTGTAATGAAGTAGTTTACTTAGGTGTGACTTTGGATGCGCGGTTGGATAGGAGGGCTCATGTTACTAAACATGTGCGTCGTTCGTTTTTTCTGTTCCGTGTTTCAAGCAGTGTTGTCTCCGACATTTGATTATACTAACGTCGTATAGTTGGGTTTGCAGTCTTCTACCTTATCAGCATTGCAGTTAACACAGAATTTATTTATTTATTTAACTGCATTTATATCCAGCTTTTCACCGGGTCAAAGCGGTGTTACATATAAGGGTGGGGAAATTAAGCATCAGGGTGGGGCCATCACCAGGTAGGCAACATTGATGATTACGACATAAAAGAGACTTTAGACATGGACAGTACAATGTTGTTGATACTCATAGGTTCATGATGAGTTTCAGGTGTTATTGGATTTTTTGGTGGGGGTTGTCTTGAAATGTTCTTGGAATAGGATGGTCTTTAGCTGTTTTCTGAATGATGGGAGATCATTATTGTTTCTGAGGTGGCTCGGTAGGGAGTTCCATAAGGAGGGTGCATAGAGTTTGAAGGCTCGGTTGCATGTCCTTTGAGAGCATTTGGTTCTTTTGTGAGGGACGGTGAGGTAGTTGCTGGAGGTCTGTCTAGTCGTTTTGCCATGGGCTGGACGGGTAAGCAGGGTGCGAAGCTGGGTGTTCTGTGCTTGGTGGATGGCTTTGTGGTGAGTAGGATGGACTTGTATTTAATTCTTGCCTCAAAGGGAAGTATGTGTAGGTCTCTTAGAATTGAGGTGATGTGGTCGCTTTTCTTTGCTCTCTGAATGATTCTTGCTGTGGTGTTCAATGCGGTTCGGAGGGGGTTGGTCTGTGTGGTTGGTAATCCATGGTAGATTATGTTGCAGTAATCCAGATGTGAGAGTGTCATAGCTTGCATCACCGTTCTGAAGTCTTGAGGTTCGAGGAGAGGTCTGAGACGCTGCACTGTTTTCGCCTTATGGAATATATTTCCTGTGGTTTTGGTAATTTGTTGTTTGAGGGTTAGAGCTTGGTCGATGATAATACCTAGGTATCTTATTTGTGGCTGTATTTGAATGCGTGTGGTTCCTATGTTGAGGTGTGTAGGTGGTGTGAAGTCTGGGTCTTTTGTTACTATGAGGGTTTCGGTTTTCTTTATGTTTATGGATAGGTTGTTTTCTTGTAGCCAGAGGGACACTTCGGAGAAGCATGCTGAAAGATGTATATTTGTTGGGCTTGCAGTTGTAATTGGGGCGTAGAGCATGATATTGTCAGCATATATATGGAAGTTGATGTTGTGGGTGCGTATGACTGAGCAGAGTGGTTGTAGTAGATGTTGAAGAGCATGGCTGATAGCGTGGATGCTTGAGGTACTTCTTGGTGTTGCTGGAAGGGGGGGTGAGGTCGAGGTGCTGGTGCTGGTGCGGATAAGTTGTTGTCTATTGGTTAGGTAGGATTGAAACCATTGAAGTGCGGTGTCTTTGATCCCAATTGACTGCAATCTTCGTATGAGGATGTTGTGGGAGATGGTGTCGAAGGCTGCTGATATGTCAAGGAAGATCATGGCATGGAATTGCATGGAATGCTGCAGCAAGGGTAGTTTT
Organism: Ichthyophis bannanicus; assembly: GCA_033557465.1. Lineage (NCBI taxonomy): Eukaryota > Metazoa > Chordata > Amphibia > Gymnophiona > Ichthyophiidae > Ichthyophis > Ichthyophis bannanicus. The sequence goes on along the minus strand of CM066033.1, from coordinate 1,213,531,872 downwards.
AGGCAAATCACGGTTCAACCGTGTTACACCCCGTTTGTGTTCTTTACATTGGCTGCCTATTCGGCAGTGGACTATGTTTAAGGTTCTTTGCATGGTACTGAAAATATGATTGGGTTTATCTGCATCTTCTTTGGGTGAATTGTTGCTGTGGTATACTTCTGCTCGTCCAGTTCATCGTGCCCTTTGTGATACTCTTATCTTGTTGCCTGCATTCTGGATTAATTTGTGCATTACATGTTCTTGTGCTTTTGCAATGGCTGTACCTAACTTATGGAATAGTTTTCCTGATTCCTTGTGGGGCTGCTATGATATATTGCTCCCTCCAAAGGTATCTGAAGTGTCACCTGTTTCATCAAGTGTTTGATGATGATTTTGTATCTGTTTTTATGCTTTTTCAATGTATTTTTATTATTTATGTTTTTAGTGCCGCCTTGAACTGTGGGATTAGGAGGGTTATAAAAGCAGCAAATAAATAAAATACCATCAAAAGGAGCAGCAGCTGTTTGTATTTCCTGTTGAAGATCTGGTGAATGGGATTTAGTTGGAAGCAGGCTATAAAAATAGGGTAAAACTTCAGAGCGTTTGCAAATAAAAGTTCATGGAAACTGTAGCCTAATAGAAATTGGCTCCAAGTGAGCTGGAAGCCTAAGGAAGCTACACTAATCCCATCCCATCCCACCCCACCCAATTCCCCAACCCAAAAAAAGGTCAAACACAATACATACTATTATGTGATGAAAGCTATGTTAAATACATTTGGTGTAATTTTATGAGCCCCACTCTGAACTGCATTGACATATTAGGGGCTGTATTTGCTTTTTTAATGCAGGAATTACAATGCACGCCCAGCATGAGCCCACACTAAGGAGGTAATCTATCTATCTATTTATTTATTTAACATTTCTTACATACTATCTTTCAGTGGTATCAAGGCAGTTTTCATCAAACAGAAACAAGAGTTACAGGGAACATGGATGTCATGCCTAGATTTACATGCGTAAATCTAGGTATTTTACTCATATATGCACATAGGCATTTACAGACATATGTATGCAGTTGCTATTCTGAAAGGATGCATGGCAGACCAATCGAGTGTGCATTCACTGTGGGCATAGACAGGGGCGGAGCTTAAATGGAGCATAGGGAGAGCACAAGGTTAGGTGCACAAATTTTAAAATAATATAATTTACATACGTTCTTGAGAAATCTAGTTGTGGGCATTTACACCAGCCACAGGGCTTGCAGTTTAAATTTAGGCATGTTTTCCACCACTTATGTCCCTATTTTATAAGGTATGTGAGCCCCTTACTTTATAAAATAGAAATGGAATATGCAAAAATAATCTTGCTGCTCCATATAAAATTACTCTCTACACCAGGAATGTCTAATTCCTTTCTTGGAAGGCTGTAAACTAGTCAGGTTTCCAGGGTGTCCCTAATGAATATTCATGAGATACATTTGCATACAATCGGGGCAGTGCATGCAAATATATATCCAGGAATGGCATTTGACACCACTGCTCTAATCATTATCCTGATGCCTTGGAAAGCACACCATTGCAACTTCAAACTGCCAGTATGGAAAAGAGGTGTAGAATGGGGGTGGGGAGTGCACTTAATAATTAACCAGGAGTTAGTTAATTGTGCATCCATCACTGTTTACAGGGCAGATAATACGGAACAGTTAACACCACCCAAGAAGTGTAGCTGTCATGCAGTTAGCAGATTGTTAACAAGAATTTTCAGCATTAACTGAATGGAAAATGCTGGGAAGTCTTCCAATAAGTAATGGAGAGGCTTTGCAGTTACCAAACATTAATTTGAGCATTTACCACATGCTAACAGCAAAGACATATTTTCTTTTGGGGTATACAGAATTTCTTTCCATACATCACCAAAACCCGGCACTGGACAGAGAAAGTAATCATGCTAATGCCGTAACCTCTCCTTAAAATAAATACAAAATGAACAAGCTGAAAAGTGCCAATTGCAATGTAACACAATGGCTGCTTCACTTTTTTCCGTTCACAGAATCTAGCATGTTTGTATGCAGGACCAATGTAAGGATGTAAGGCACCCTAGGAAAGCCCTCATTCCTGCTGACCCCCCATTCTCCCATCTCTGCCCCTGCTGCCACCCCTTTCTTGGACCTGCAGAGGCAGTAAAATAGCAACACAGTACTTGCTGAAAGCCCCAACTTTGCCTTGCTGTTAGAGCTCCTTTGACCAGCCGCTTCCGTGTCCTCTGATGCAGACGTCCTGTTTGCCTGGGGACGGAAGCTGCATTTCTGTTTTAATGACGCTTCCATTGCTGCAAGTCACAGAGATGGGCAGCAGCAGTGACAATGGGCTGCATGTGGGACATTGACACTCTAGGTCATCTCCTAGTTTACCTAATAGGTAGTGCTGGTCCTGTCTTTATGGGGGACTTGCTGGAGATAGCCATGGTACAGTACGTCTCAGTAGGGTGTCATGAGCTGTGCAGGTGGGGGAAGGAGGTTGGGAATACGTAATGGCATATAGGGTCATGTTTACTAAACCATGCTAATCACTAAAAAGGGATTTAGCATGCGGAAACTGCACCGCCTCAAAGGTTAGCATCCCACTGGAACTTCTTGTGGCTTTCGGCAAATCACTTAACTCTCCTTTGCCTCAGATACAAACTTAAATTGTGAGCCCTTTGGGGACAGGAAAATGTATACCATACCTGAATGTAACTTGCCTTCATCTTCTCCTAGAAAGGCGTGAGCCTAATAATAATAGAGCATGGGTCCCTACTAACAGGTTAACACAGAAACAGTTGCAGACAGGACTGCTTGGGGGTGGAACATGGGTGTTGATGGCGCATCTCAGTTAGGGGTGGGTGTGATGGGCTTGGACTAACCATGATTGTTGCTCTTAGTGTGGGTGCACTTAACACCATCTCAGTGGGTAGTGATAGGTATGCCCATATGTGGGGTTCCATGATACTTCACTTTAGCAATATGCAATGCACACATGCCTCTTTAAGTTGGCGCAATCCTCTGTGCTGGTTTCACAGCTTGACCGTGTGCTACTGGTGGGCTTTTTGGTAAACATGCCTCAGGGCATATATGAGGCCTTTATGAGTTGTATGATGCATATATTTCTAGATGTATACAGAAAAATCTGTGGAATTTAATTGACACCAAGTTGATTATATACAATAATTCATATGGAGCTATATCATGCTTTAATGGAATAGTGTTGCATTAATATGAAACTTGGAGTCTGTGTAAAATGAAAGATCTCTGATTTTATATAAACATTTCTGGTTTTCTTTCTAAATGGAATTCTATAATGAATGAATACATTGGCTTTCATGATTTTCTTAATTGACAGCTAAAATGTAATTAGAACAAAATAAGAATATGGATTAAAAATTAACATCATGTTTAGTGCCATGTTTACTGATGTGTACTAATCATTAGCATGGGTCTTAATATGCGTTAAGTGCTCCATGCTAAAAATGTCATGCTGGTTAGCATAATGCTCAATGGTTATAATGCATTAACGGGGGATGGATACACCCACCCTAGGTTAGCACAGGCCTCCATGCTAGTTTTGTGGCCCAATCATGTGCTAATTTAGCACTTTAGTAAACATGCCCTTTAATTTGGCAGCTTGATTCCTAGTGGTAGTACCACAAAACTATTGCTAAGGGTCAGACTATAGTATTTTGATCTTGGATCATCAATGGGGCAAGAATATCTTGGAATCATTCCTGCCCTTCCCTAGCTGCCATGGAACCACCAGAATAAGCCAGGAAGATATCAGGGGTTTGAGGGGTTTTCTGAGTCTGTTTGGGGGGCTGCTAGTGGGTGGGAAGGGTTTTATTGAGCTTGACAGGGACGCCCCTGAGCTTTACAGCGAACATTATAGCTGTACCTTAGTAGAAATACATTTGACAAGATTTCCACTGTAAATAGTTATTTTTAGATATCTAAATTTTAGTCAGAAAAATTTAGGCTGAAATTACACATGTATAAGGCCTTCTCCTTTAACGGACCTCCTAGTGTCTTTCATAAACTTAGCTTGTTTTTGAATTTGTTGTTTAGCCATGAAAAATAGCTCTATTAATTCATACGATTATAGACTGACTCTCTGATAATTCCAAAATGGCTTCTATCTAGAACAGTGGTTCTCAACCTGTAGGTCGCGAACCCCATGGGGGTCGCCACAGGATTTAGCAGGGGTCACCTCACTCTGCCAAGTCAAAAAAAAAAAACGCACAAGTTGCTGCCGAGTCCGCCTCACGCAGCGGCAAACTCACCGCCTCCAATCTTCTGCAGCCGCAGCTCCCTGCCATTTAAGGAGCCGTGGCTGTGCCTGTGAAAATGTTGCGGAGCCTTCCCATCTCTCAACGGGCTCCGTGCAGCATTGTCCTGCCTCTAAAGGAAGTGGTAAACAACTTCCTTTGGAGGCGGGACAATGCTGCACGGAACCCGTCGAAAGACAGAAAGGCTCCGCAATGGCTGCAACGGGGCTGACATGGGGGAGGGACGGGGCTGACATGGAGGGATGGATGGAGGGCTGACATGGACAGAGGGGGGGGCTAACATGGAGGGAGGGAGGGGGCTGACATGGATGGATGGATGGAGGGAGGGGGGCTGACATGGAGGGAGGGAGGGGGGGCTGACATGGACAAAGGGTAGAGACAGGGGGACATACTGGACAGACAGGGGATAAATGCTGGACAAAGGGGAGAGACAGTGCAGGTTAGGATTATAATGGGCTGATGGGGGCTAGCACTGGTAATGGGCAGATTGGGGGGCTAGGACTGGTAATGGGTTGATTAGGGAAGGCTAGGACTGGGAATGGACTGATCAAGGGGGGTTGGGACTGGTAATGGGCTGATAGGGGAGTAGAATTGGTAATGGACTGATGGGGGCTAGCATTGGAAATGAGCTGATTGGGGAGGTTAGGACTGGAAATGGGCTGATTAGAGGAGGCTAGGACTGGTAATGGGCTAATTAGGGGAGCCTAGCACTGGTAATGGGCTGATTAGGGGAGCCTAGCACTGGTAATGGGCTGATTAGGGGAGCCTAGCACTGGTAATGGGGTAGAGGGGGGACTAGCACTGGAAATGAGCTGATTAGGGGAGGCTAGGACTGGTAATGGGCTGATGGGGTGGGGTAAGACTGGTAATGGACGGATGGGAGGCTAGCATTGGAAATGAGCTGATCAGGGGGGCTATGACTGGAAATGGGCTGATTAGTGGAGGCTAGCACTGGTAATGGGGTTGAGGGGGGACTAGTACTGGAAGTGAGCTGATTGAGGGGCTTCAACTGGGAATGGGCTGATTGTGGGGAGGGGAGGATAGAGTTGCTGGCCCTGGAAGAAAACTGGGGGCTAAGGCTACAAATGGGCTGATACAAGGGGATGGGAGAATGGAACTGGAAGGGAGTGGATCTGAGAGGGGCTGCCATGGTATTTGTACTAGAAGGGACTGGTCATTGGGAAAGGAGGGGGACTGGAAGGGAATGGACACCAGTGGCAGTCATGGGAATGCAAGGTGACATTGGAAGGTACTGGGAGGGAGGATTGGAAAGGGGCTGATACTGGGGAGGGTTACTGGGACTGGAAATAGGCTGATGGAAAGAAGTGAAGAAAATGAAAGAAGAGATAAGAAATGGCAGATGGACCATAGACCACAGAAAGAGAGCTAAGAGAAGACAGGAAAGCAGAAGCCTCAGTTCGGGACCAGCATTATCAGAGAATAAATTGGTCAGACAACAAAGGTAGAAAAAATAATTTTATTTCATATTAGTGATTTGACTACAAAATCATAATAATTTTGAAATCAAATATTGTTACTTGTTATTGTGATTAATTATTGTGGTTTAAATAAGTAAATTTTATAAATAAAAACATATTGCAAAGTCGTATAATATATTAATAATTCAACAAATGATTAAAGCAACAATGCGTTAACGGTAAAGGAAGAGAGACACATTTGATTTTATCATTGGGGTCATCACTAGTTGACCAATGGTAAAAGGGGTCACAGTACAAAAAAGGTTGAGAACCACTGATCTAGAATATCAGATTTCACAGACATTAGACCATGGTGCAAACCATTTAATTTGTATTGGTTAATTTTTTTATCTAAAAATCTTCTGATGCTATACAACAAAAATTAATTCTTATGCGGTGTGACATAGTGAGTCCTTCTAGCCCTGTAGAAACTCCCAAAAACCAGGTAAAAAGTGCAGGGCTGCAATATAAACAAAAGCACATGGCTACTGGTTGTCAGGGAAACCAAGCCCCAGAGAAAGAAACACGCCCCTGCTACCAGTTTAAAGGAGAGTTACAAAGTAATTCAGAACACCTGCTAGGGGGCGGAGTCAGGCCCTACACGAGAAAGCTGACTCATAAAGAGGTCCCAGTAGGTAGAGAAGGGGGAGAAGAGAGAGAAGATAGAGACGAAGATGAGGACAGAGTCAGAGAGAGAGAGGAGAGACAAGCAGAGTCCCCTTGGAGGAAGAAAAGCCAGCTTCCAGTAAGGAGGTGGACTGAGTCTCTAGCTGAGGAAAGGTCAGAGGCTCTGAGCGAGAGATACAGCAGGAGCAGACCTGGTCAGTTGAAATACTCTCTGGATTATAAACAGGAGAAAAGGCCAGGAAGGCCGTTGAATTCTACTCTGCACAAGTCAGGTTGGGAACCTACAACAATTTACAAACCCCAGAGAAAACCTTCCACAGCCAGAATAAAAGGTAAGCCCAAGGGCTGGAAGTACAATAATCACTGTGAGTTTAGTGACCAGGAAGGTTGGGGCTACGGTGCAAAGGACTATAATGAGAATGATTGTTTAGAGCTGTACCCAGGGCCGGATTTACCTTGAGTGAGGCCCTATGCCAACAAAAATTGTGGGCCCCAGCAGGGGCGGCCCAAGGGGGGTGTGGGCCTCATTTGCATAAGGGGCCTCATTTGCATAAATATTTGCATAATGTTACCATATACTAACTTTTAGTAAACGTGCCTCTTAATGAGTGTATGGATAAAGAAAGACTAAAAGATTTCTACATTACTATAATCCAGTGCCAACTGCCAGACACATTAGGAACTACTACAAACACTGCCCATTTAGAACCCATAGCAAACCCGCCGTATCCTAACAGCACTACCAGGACTCACAAAGCACCATACTCTACCAATCAAAAGGCAACACTGCAAATATTAAACCAATACATTTCAGAGAACAACAATACATGACCTACTGGGGAAAGAGAACAAGTGGCAATGTCAAATAGGAATTATATAAACAGAACACCTCAGCTCAGTTACACATGCAGAACATAGACCATCACCAAACAAGTAATCACATTTTAGAAACAGGAAGACAATAATTAAACTGGGAATCCCAAAAGCCAAACTTGGAATGTACAACACTGTAGAAATAAAACTATACATTAATTTGCTCTTGTACTAAACAAAGCGCAGACGTCAATGATGCACATTTACCAGAGCTGACATATTCCAATTAATAAATTCAAAATAAAGAGATATTTTTCTACCTTTTGTGCATTTTTTTCAGCTGCAATTGCTCCAGCCACTTTCTTCTGGTTTCTTCATGTCTTCTGCTAACTCTCCATCGTCTGCTGTCCATTTGTCCTTTCTTCTCTCTTCTAGTTTTTTTCCATTCTCTCTACATCTGCTTTAACATACTAATCTTTCTCCTTTTGCTCTTTCCTCATTCCTATTTCATCCAGTCAAATTTTACCCCTCCATCCTCAATCCCCACTTACTCTCCCAATACCCGGCCAATTGTAGATTTTTTTATCCCTCCCACACAAAATATTTTTCCCTTCTCCATTTTACTCTTCCAGCCCCATCCCATTCTAATCCTCCCCCAACATCAGCTCCCTTCTAGTTCCAGCCTCACCCAGCATCCATTCCCTTCTAGTCCCTGCATCAGCCCATTTCCAGTCCTAGCCACCCATCAGCCCATTTCCAGTCCTAGCAACCCCCAACCCAATACCAGTCCTAACCCCCCATCACCCCATTTTCAGTTTAAGCCCCCCCTATAACCCATTACCAGTCCTAACCCCCCATCAGCCCACTTCCAGTCCTAACCCCATCAACCCATTTCCAGTCAGCCCCCCATAGCCCATTGCCAGTCCTAACCCCCCCATCAGCCCATCAGCCCACAGCCCATTACCAGTCCTAACCCCATCAGCCCACCTCCAGTCTTAACCCCCCCAGCCCATTTCCAGTCCTAACCCCCCCCCATAGCCCATTACCAGACAGCCCCCATCAGCCCACAGCCCATTACCAGTCTTAACCCCCCCCAAAGCCCATTACCAGTTCTAAACCCCCCCAACAGCCCATTATCAGTCCTAACCCCATCAGCCCACCTCCAGTCTTAACCCCCCAGCCCATTTCCAGTCCTAGCCCCCCCATAGCCCATTACCAGACAGCCCCCATCAGCCCACAGCCCATTACCAGTCTAAACCCCCCCAAAACCCATTACCAGTTCTAAACCCCCCCCAACAGCCCATTACCAGTCCTAACCCCATCAGCCCACCTCCAGTCTTAACCCCCCCAGCCCATTTCCAGTCCTAGCCCCCCCCCATAGCCCATTACCAGACAGCCCCCATCAGCCCACAGCCCATTACCAGTCTAAACCCCCCAAAACCCATTACCAGTTCTAAACCCCCCCCCAACAGCCCATTACCAGTCCTATCCCCAACAGACCACATCCAGTGTTATAACCCCCAGCCCATTTCCAGTACTATCCCCCCCCATAGCCCATTACCAGACAGCCCCCATCAGCCCACAGCCCATTACCAGTCTTAACCCCCCCAAAGCCCATTACCAGTTCTAACCCCCCCCCCAACAGCCCACAGCCCATTACCAGTCCTCCTCATCAGCCCACCTCCAGCCTTAATGCCCCAACCCATTTCCAGTCCCAGTCCCAGCCCATTTCCAGGCCCAGTCCCAGCCCATGTCCAGCCCCAGTCCCAGCCCCCCCAATGACCAGTCCTACCCCTCCCCCCCCCCCTCCCCCGGCCTAAAGTAAAATTTATTTTAAAAAAAAAAACCTGCTGGCTGCCGCCGCGGGGCCCCCTCTGCTGCCGCGGCAGCATGGACTGACCCGCGGGGGCCCCCTCTGTAAGCTCGGTCCCTCCCTCCGTGCCTCCGTGTCTCCCTCCGTGCAGGCTGTTAGAGACGCGAAGGCAGACTGTCTCCTTCGAGTCTCTGTTAAGCCCGCAGGGGCTGATGGGAAATTTCCCATCAGCCCTGCGGGCTTAACAGAGACGGGAAGGCAGAAGGAGACAGTCTGCCTTCGCGTCTCTAACAGCCTGCACGGAGGGAGACACGGAGGCACGGAGGGAGGGACCGAGCTTACAGAGGGGGCCCCCGCGGGTCAGTCCATGCTGCCGCGGCAGCAGAGGGGGCCCCGCGGCGGCAGCCAGCAGGTTTTTTTTTATTTTATTAAAAAAAAAAGCCTAACTACTTCAATTTTTGTGGGCCCTTTGCAGCTGTGGGCCCTACGCCATGGTGTACATGGCGTATAGCTAAATCCGGCCCTGGCTGTACCAAACCCCAGAGCTTATCCCAAGGCCTAACGTGAGAACGGGCGTGGCTCCAGAGCGAACGGGGCAAACAATTCCTGCCTCAGAGGAGGAGGGCATGGAAATTGAGCCATCCTTTGTAAATACTCCTATGGAAGAAATGGACTGTACGATTTCAATGGCTGAGGAGATAATATCTCTATGTTAAAGTTGTGCTGTGAAGAAAATACAGACTTACTGTGAGAAAGGAACAGAGCTGTAAGAAACAGTACTGTGGTGCTTAACTTTGCTGGAAGCAAATGTTTAATGCTGAATGAAGCTGTTTAAGTTGGATATCTTATTTTGTCCTTTTGTCTGCCAGAAGTGCAAGATATTTGTGTTACCTTTATTCCTTGTGAAATCCACCCCGGGAGGGGAATAAATCCTTTTGCTTTATCCACTTGAGTCACACTACCCTTCATTGAACTATTAAAGGAACTACATTTCCCTACAAGCATTTCTGCAGGAAATAGCGAAACCTTGGTTCAGGAAGGAACTTAACCTCCTTAAACCCTACATACCTACGGGTATCAGCAAGGGGGGAGGATCACAGCGGTCTATATTTAACAGTTGTGGTCACTGCTTTAATTTAAGCACCAGCACTGGTTAAATATTCATATAAACAGCAACACTAAAGGTAAGTATAGTGCAGTGAGCACACTGGTACTATCCTCTACCACTAAGGTGTCAAGCCACCAAATTAAATTGGCAGTGGATTTTTTAATCCGGTATCTTATTTTTTGCCATTTTAAGCTGTGCTAATTAAGATGCAAATGCTGACATCAACATTTTTTTAAGGTATGCATGTATTGCTATTGCAAAATTGGAAATAGATACATAGATTTCAGCTCTGGCTAAACTATGCCCACTTCAAAACAGTGCATTCTGCAAATCTACATGCGCAAGTAGTAGCTTTTCAGAATTATTGTTGGATGCATAGGGTACTTACATTTGTATGTGCCAAAGCAGCATAAGCCTGTGGGGGAAAGGAATCCAGGGGGTCTGTGGAGAGGGAGGGTGCATTGAGCCTGTCAGAGGAATGGCTGAGGATGTTGAGGGGATGTTGGGGGGATTTCTTGACATGTAGTATCAAGGTAAGTGTAGTTTGATGTCTGGGATGCCCTTATGGTCTCCTATTCATGAGGCAGTAAGCATATCCAGGCTGATTGCTGTGGGGACAGAGCACTGTAACTTACCATGTGCTAACTGCAAGCACTTCCCAATCCCATAATTCACCGATTCTCCTTCAGTTTCTCATCTCCTTCACCTTTAGAATGCACTTAGCCATGCGGTGACTTCCTAAGTGTCGCAGTAACTATTAGCACAGCTGTGCAGTAGCCGTTATCAGGCGCTAATTGACATGGTAAGTGCTTTAATAAACAGGCCTCTAAATTTTGAAAAACTAGTGTCAGATAAGGTGATAAGATTGTTTATCGGAAAGGTTTCATTGATCCATCAATGGATGCCAGGCATCCATTCGAGAGGGAAATGCCTCGTTTGATGATGACGAGAGGACAATCAGGAGGACTACTGATTTTTAAGTGCAGAGATGAAGACCTGTTTGAAAGGCAATTTCTTGCCTGTTTATCTTAACAAACTGGATCTATACAAGAATATAGTTATAAACTGGTCATAATCTCTAGTTTACTTATTTGTTACAATATCAAGTTCAAATTCTAACAAGGTTTCTCATTGGTACCTACACATGGCATATTTCAAACTAGGGTAAACCTCTTTAGATTTATGCGATTATTGACAAAGAAAAATATTTCAAAACTCTCTCCTCTATGTACAAAAATGTTATTATTAAAACAAACAGAAAAAATCATGGGCATCTCATGTGCACAACTCCTTTGCTGCTGCTGTGACAAATTCAGGATCTCAGTTCTTAAATGCTTCCTTTTCCCTGAGATTTTAAAAGGGCTGCATATTAAGTTTACACAGTTCTGGAGTTTTCTTTCCCCTGGTTGGACTGAAAACCTGAAACAAGCACAATGCAACTTGCATCAGGACCATCAGACCATATTTTTATTGACCTTACTGTGCCTTGTATTGACCTTACTGTACCTTGCACTAATCTGACCTTTACCCTGTAATGTTCTGACTAGATTGTAAGCTCCGATGAGCATAACTCTGATGGGCAGGGACTGTCTCTTGCATTCTGGCTAACTCTTGTTGGTTGGCTGTACAGCAGTGCGTGCGTAGCGCTCTATAAGTGATAAATAGTAGTAGTAGTAGTAGCACAAACTGCAGGAGCTGCTTTAACCCTGGAATTACCGAGATTATTTGCACACACTGAATACCGTTGGGGTCCCAAATGACCCCATGACGAATTTTAATTGTTAACCATGAAAATTTTAAACTAAACGGACAAAATATTATTCCGAATTAATTTATTATCTGAAGGTTAAATGTTTTGAAATTGAATGCTTCATCATAAAATTACATGAAGAAGAGTTGCCATGAAAGCAGTTTTTGCATGCACTTGATGAACACAGTAAAGTACTACAGTCATTTGCATGAGACACAGACAGTTTCTGAATGTTCTTTGCAAACACTGCGCTTGCAGGAGGTGCAAACTATGTTGCTTTTCTTGTCTTTTTCTCTGGAACAGCAGTGACACCTTGCCCTTTTCTTTGGGATCCCGACTTTGCAAACAGTATCAGTGGCTTCTTCAATGCTGGAAGAAGTCTCGCTGCAATTACTCTGATGCAGCTGCTTTCCTAATTCCAAGAGGAATAGACGATGTCTGTGCTTTGACTTGGACTGCCATTCTGGATTTAGTGACATCCAAACAATGAAGGCGTTCAAAACACTGATGTCCAACGTGTTGTAGAAGATTGTCACTGGTCAGCGTCTTGTCATCCGTTTTGTGGTATACATGCGCAACATTTGATCTGCTGTATCTACTCCACCTTTACTAGAATTATAGTCCAAGATCATGCGTGTTTTTTTGTCTGGACGTGTGTTATCTACTTCTTCCTGATCATGCAAACTGCTCAGAAGAACAACCACTTTTCCTTTCTTCGGGCAATAGGAAACCAGAGTGGCGTCATCGCGAAAGGCAAACAGTGAAGTGAATACCTCTCGGCCCTTTGCTGTTACAAATTCTGGAGGTAATTATTTTCTGTTCTTTCAAATTGTCCCCAAAAGTGTCATTTGTTTTTCTAGCAATTTCCGTGACAGGGATAAACTGCAGAAGAAATTGTCAACAGTAACATTTCTGCCAGATCGCGTCAATCCTTCAGTGAGTTGCAGCACAACCCTTTCACCCTGATTCTGTTCCCTGTTTTGTCCGAGTTCCCTTCCTGTATATACTTGAAGACGCAGAACATATGACGTTGCACTGTCACACAACATCCATAGCTTTATGCCATATTTCCCAGGTTTGCTGGGAATATATTGTCTGAACGTAACACGGCCACAAAATGTAAGCAGTTGCTCATCCACTTTAGTAAAAATGTCCTCGAGTCTTATTGATATAGTACTATCAAGCTGATGTATTTTGGACCATCTATATTCTGAAAATAGTAAAAAATATTCAGTTTCTTATAGGAAATGGATTTTAAAGAGGGTCTTTATGGATAGAATAAAAGCTAATGATGCATTTTCCTCTCACTACATCTTAACCTTTCAAATATAAAGTCAGGTTATAAAGACACTCTATGGATTTTGATTTATATTGCCTGCGTCAAAGAAACCTAAGCATTTACCTAATTAGAGCCATTTTAATTTTGCTAGTTTTGAGGATACATAATTACTAGGAATGTGCATTCGTTAGCAAGCATTTGGTTCATTAGTATACCTTAGAAAATTCCAGGGTAGGTTTATTAAAGAGTGTAAAGGGCGCACCGGTTAGCAAGCGCTAACGGCAGAGGTAAGGGTGTTATTGTACAGTAAAGGCCAGGACGGGGAGTAGGTATTCTGGTGGTAAGGGCTCTTGGCTCAACTGATCGGGTGCTAACAGGATACCAGGTGTTAAGGTGTCAAGCATGCATCTTAACACCCCAAAATGGCAGTCATCTTAACGCAGGATAAGGGAGCCATTATGAAAGTCACATTTTAGGTGATATATGGAAGGAAGGGTAAGAGTTGATGGACATGTCAGATCCATATGTATCCTAATCTGTTGTAATATCAGTGTGTGGCATAGGATTGAGAAGAAGTGTCCCCTGGCAGAGCCAGCATTGCCACGACGTGAACATCAAAAGGATGACAGAGCAGGAGTGGTGACGTGCAGATCATTTACAGGAGAGGGGTGAGTGATACGTCCTAATGATTAAACTGCTCCTGTGTGGGCTATGGTGTAGCAGCTGGTAGGAGAATACATGACTGTACATAACAGGCATATGCTGATAGATGGGCTGAAGGATGGATGGCGGCAGATGAGAGTGTGGTATGACCTTGCTGCCCCGATGTACCTGATGTGATCGCTCAAATGCAGTTATAATGCATGTGAAAAAATAGTAGCTGTGACATGGGGAACGTCCAATACCAGCTATTTGGGTATGATAGCGGTCTCAGCATTACTAACCACCATACAATTTAATAATACATGTGCATATAACAACTGGACAAGTTTGTCTCTCATATTGACCATAGGAGCAAATAAGGACATGTGGTGATAGAAATATAGAAACATGATGGCAGAAAAAGACCACATGGCCTATCTAGTCTGGCCTTCTGTATCAACCACTACAACAGTCCCCTTTTTTCCTTTAGAGATCCTCTAGGTTTGTCCCATGCTTTTGTGAATTTAGATACTGTCCCCATGTCCTCCACCTTCACTGGGAAACTATTTCACGCATCTACCACTTTTACTGTAAAGAAATATTTCCTCATATTACTCCTGAGTCTATCCCCTTTCACTCTCGTCCTATGTCCCCTCATAGCAGAGCTTGCCTTCAATTGAAAGAGACCCTCCTGTGCATTTATGCCATGGAGGTATTTAAATGTCTCTATTATATTGCCTCTATCCAGCCTTTCCTCTAAAGTGGGGGTGGCCAACTCCGGTCCTGGTGCCCCACAATCCAGCCTGCTTTTCATGATGTCCCTAATGAATATTCATGGGTATATTTGCATACAATGGGAAACAGTGGATGCAAACATATCTCATGGACATCCTCAAACTGGGGACATGCACAGACCCAGCTTCTAAAATGGTTCTGGAGAGGTCTCCGTGCTTTGGACTTCTCTATGTCCATTTTCAGCTGTCCAAAGCATGAACAGGGCTTCAAAAATAACCCCTAAAGTGTTATGTACCTGGTCTAATTCTGACCAAGGGTCAATTTTCAAAAGTACTTATATGGATAACATCACCTGCTGTCCAGATAAGTGCCATTATATGAGTAATGTCCTTGGATATCGTCACAGACCGCATTGGCACTCTCTGGATAGTGCTGGAGTAGTCCATGGACAGAGCAGGGATAGAGCTGGGCATTATGCAAACAGCAGTGAAATTCAGCTGCACTATACAGAGGGGCCTGCCTGGCCCGATCACCACCTTCCATGTGACTTATTCCACCTTATTCCATCTGCCTCCCACTGGATATACAGGGCTGTGACCAGAATAAGCCCTGTATGTCCGGATGAGTTGGCCTGCCCACTCTCCACCTCCCGCCCTCCCCCATTCGCCCCCGCCCAGCACTCCCCGCACAAACCCTCTGTACGTGCGGGGACAGCTGTGCAGGGAATTGCATTGAGGGCCTGAATGGGGGTTGGACTTCATCCCGGACGTCCAACCCCACTATTCAGCCCACAAAATCTACCCCATACTGTGTAAAATCCTTGATTCAGACTTCCTTAGGATCAAGGATCTTGAAAAGCAGAATTTAGACATTTTAGCAGATTTACTCAGTTATGTGACCGAAGCAGAGCAAGGGAGCCTGTCTTAGAGCAGCTGCGGACTCACTGATCTACTGCTGGGTTTATTAAAATTCTGATCTAGAAACTAAGAATAGGGGGAAGGGAAAGCAATTTTGGAGAGAGAGAAAGCTTTTAGAAAGCTTCTAGATGGAGGAATGAGCTCAACTACTAGAAGTTCTTGCTTATTTTATGAATAGTATTTATAATAAATCACTTTGATGTGTTATTGCTTATATAAAGATGGAGAATAAGAGAGGTGAAAACCAAGCACAAAACTAAAATCATCAACAGAAGCAGTAGTGTAAAACTGACCCACAAGGGATCGATAAAATGAATAGAGTAAATATTAAAATAAATCATCTAGAAATTATTATTGATTTGCTTTTTATTATTCTATTCATTTTATTGATCTCCCTCTGGATCATTTGAACACTACCACTTGCCAATTTATAGAAGTATAGCTGAGGGTATATATTTGTAAAAATACAGGGCACATAGAAAAAAACCTCATTTGTTTAAGTCTGAATAAACAAGAGAAATAAAGAGTGTAAACAAACCCCACATCTATATAGAGGAGATTCATTCTATAGATAATAAATACCCATGAAGCCGTTAAAGCTTTGTTGCTCCATGTCTGTGAAAAGCCTGAATGCTGCAGATAGTGGGCAAATGGATACCTCACTTGGAAAATGACAAATTATCTCTTTATCATTTCAACATTATCCCTCCAAGATTCCTAAAGCATAAAGAAAGCTCTTATCCTTTTTTGCTATATCCATTATTTCAAAGCTCCCTTATTAACTTTGCACCCATTCTACGTGTGATTTTGCACTGGTTATGACAAGAGTGACCGTTTCATAGTAGGATGTTCCACTTCGGGTTCATTTGTTTTAATTGTTCTACATATCCAAAACTACCAACTTGCCCAGTTTCAGAAGGGACATTATTACATTAAGCCTGAGGATATATGTTCAAAACGAGGACTAGTATATAAATTAACACTGGCCTTATTTAGTACAGTGATTTACATATTTGTGGCACGTTTACTCAGGCTAAGATTACTACTCAATTTAAATAGAATTTCAATACTGAGAAAAATGGAGTAAAGAACACAAGTGTTAGCTTGGTAACCATTTCAATCTTGACTGAAGACCTAAGTATCAACCTCCACGCCATATACTAAAGTAGACTAATAAATTTCAATGTGTTTGATTATTTCCCTTATAGTGCTGAATCTTCAAGCCTTTGAGCTGTAGCAAAGAATCTAGCACAGGAGTTAAAGGATCATCTTAAATGAAGTGCAGTACTTCACATCAAATGACCATTTAACCACCCTAGCTGAAAAAAGGTCCTTGGTGGCTCCACTAACCCAACCTTTGTCAGCTTAAAAAAATATCAAATATCCATATGGAGTCCTATACCTGTCCCCCACCTAACCCCACCCCACCCTTGAGAAGATCGTTGGTGACCCAAATAAGATCCAAATCTCCATGGAGGTCGAAATGCATCCCAAAGGTACATCACCCAATTTCTAAATATCCCAGCTCAAGAAGCAGAAGCAATGCCTACTTGCTCTTGCCCTCAGTCAGGGACGGCCCGTCAATTGAGCGAGAATGTTTTTTGCGCAGGGCCCCGTGTTTCAGGGGGCCCCATAAAAGAACATTCTGCTTTCAAAATAAATTAAATTAAAAAAAGAAAAGCTGGCTGCTGCCACTGCCTCCACAGCAGAATCGAGTGTCCCGCGGGGCCCCCCATGCCTGGCTGAGCCCCCCCTGCCTGGCTGAGCCCTACCTGCCCGGCTGAGCCTCTCCGCGACGGCTTTCAGATCCGCGAAGGGAGAGTGTCTCTCTTGCGGCTCTGTTAAGCTCGCAGGGGCCAGCGACATGTGCGGTGAAGTTATTCCATCTCCAAGGTGGAATAACTTCTTTGGACATTTCATTATTGCACTGCTGGGGCACGGATGGGGCAGGGGGGGCCAGAGGACATTTCCCGCAGTCTGACCCTGGTCTTAGGAGGCCAAATCAGGGGTTGGGCTGCGGGGAATATGCTTTATTTTGCAGCAGCTGGCATTGTGGCTCATTAATGGAGCTATGGTGCCATGGCAACATGACGCCATGGCGCTGCGGCTCCATAGAAGAACCTTAACTGAGTTAGCCGGGTACAGTCCTAGATGTGCACCGTGGGATCGGAATCGGGTTCCATGTTAAAAACATCTAAGCTAATATTTTTACTTAGCCTTAACACACTGCTTTGGAGGTCAATGTAATATTTATAGTTCCTGTTCCTACCCATTCAAATCAGTGCTTCAGTGCCCATAATGCATCAGAACAAAGTTATCAGATATCTAGGACTGGCCTAAAATGTCCCAGCTGAATATGGGACAGTTACTCAAACAGACATATATCCTTTTAGTGAGACATCGAAACAGTTCAAAAAATAAACATACCTACTCATGATTTATTTTCCATCCCCTTCATATGTAAATTTTCCAAAAAATACATCCAAATGTAATTTTTAATTGTATATAAATTCTAATTTAAAAAAAAAATAACAGGACCTTCATTAGGAAAATCAATAGAATTCTATATCTGGCTATCTTTAAATATAATCATCAGTCCATAATCTCACTTCTTATTAGCTATTCTCAAAACATATTTGTATCATAAAACAAAGAAGCATATTTAGTAAGACTCGTACCTGTAACACGAATGTGGGCTGCAATACTAGTGTGTGGCCGCATGCTATCTGCAGGCGGCAAGTACAGCCATCCCTTGCATTTATCAAACTTCACTGCGGTAAAACAGCTGCATGAGCAGCTATTGGCATCCACCAAGGTGGCGTTAGTTGCATCCTCAGTTTATGCACTAAGCACAGATAGTGCAGGGCACAGACACCCATACTAGTTGTGCTGCAGTGGTAACGTCCAGTCACTACTCTAAAACGTGCTGCTAGAGTAATGTGGGGTTCTTGGTGCAGAGTCCTATGCTACCTTTCTGCAGCATGCCAAAATTGAACAGCAGCCCCGTGCTACCCTTTAGCATGCCCCGAAATTCATAAATATTAAATATAAATGCAATCCATCACTTATCTGAATCCTGATTGCTTGAATTCCAAATGATATTATCAATTCTAAAAATTCATCTCTGAAAGCATTATATTTTCTAAAAATTAATCTCCTGTATTGTATTTAAAATCACGTCAGTGTTTTTTTATAATCAAAATTAATCCAATCAGCTTTGCAAAGTCCTGTTATTGGCAGGTAATTATTTTTCATACATTCAGTCACATATTTACCTATGTTCCTAAATGTAACTTGCCTAAAACTACTATTAGAAAGGCATGAACTAAATACTAATAAATAAATAAATATCATTCAACAATGAGCAGCGGCATCACATCAATGTTACAATAAAGATCCCCATTCTATTTCCAAATTGAGTCCATTAAGATTGAAGGTGAAAGATCCATTGTTCTTTATAATTTAGGTGCTGCTCCGAGAAGTCTTTTAGAAATCAGAAGCATGACTTAAATCTTAATTTGAAAGAATGGCAAGCATTAAAACAATTACAACAGTCTACAGATCTGATTATAAAAAGAGCAGATAAAAGTGGCAGCGTTGTGAACCAATCAAAACAATTATATCATGAAGAAGTGCTCAGACAAATTTCAGATGAGAAATTCTATCGCAAATTAGAGAGAGATCCCACTGTTCTATTGTTTGCACTAATTAAAGAGAAAGTAGAAATAGCTCTCCTGAGAAATATGCTAATGGCAAAAGAGGCTAATTTGAACACCATTCTCAGGTTCTATAAATATATATGCTTCCTAAAGTGCATAAAGATGTAAATAATCCTCCTTGTTTGTACAAGAGGGTTGGTATTGGAACCACTTGTATGTAAAGTTTTGTCTTTTGTTCAGGATATCTCTCATTTCTCACGAATGATTGGTGAAGTACTGGCGATGAATGCTGATATAACTACTACTGCTATTAATCATTTATATAGCACTATAAGCCATATGCAGCGCTGTACAGATATATGCAGAAGACGGTCCCTGCTCATCAGAGCCTACAGTCTAATTAAGACAGACAAGACAATAGCTGCAAACAAGGGTACAATTAGGGAAAAGTAAGGAGACACAAGGAGAAGAAGGGACCAGGGTCCAAAAGCAGCCTCAAAGAGGAGAGCCTTTAGCAGGGATTTAAAAAAGGGGCAGAGATGAAGCCTGATGTACAGATCCAGGTAGTTTGTTCCAGGAATAAGGAGCAGCAAGGTGAAAAGATCTAAGTCTGGAGGTGGCAGTGGAAGAAAAGGATACAGAGAGAAACAAGCCAGTAGAAGAACAAAGTTCAAGAGGAGGGGTGTACGGAGAGAGGAGAGACGAAAGGCAGAGAGGCGCAGTAGAATGAATGTATGTATTTATAGATCAGAAAGAGAAGTTTGAATTGGATACGGAAACAAAAGGGGAGCCAATGAAGTGATTTGAGAAGAGGGATTATATGAGTATATCTCTATATATACATCAATTCCTAAGATATTGCAAGATAATTATAATACTCCCGAATCTCTTATGGATTTTCATATGAGCAAGCAGAGATATGAATGAATCAAAATATGATCTTCAGACTATACCACCAGAGTTTAAAGACTGCCTGTGAAATCGATTTGCTGCTTTGTATACAAATGGCAGAGCACCAGAAGAGTTATGGGATGACATCAAGAAGGTTGTGCTCAAAAAAGTGAGAAGTCTTACAAAAGGTGAAAAAGGAAAAAAAGGCCAAAATTGCCCAGAAATGCAGATAAGCTAAAGGCAGAGGAGGAAGAGAGGCAATCACAGAACTAGCAAGATGAGACAAGGAGAAGTACTACAATGACACATGCAGGGAAATAAAATCAGAAACTATTAGAGGAAGAACAAGATTGGCTTTCCTAAAGCTATGAGAGTTAAAAAGAAAATTCCACCCTAGAACTGAAATGTTACAAGATGCTCAAGGAGCCATATTGAATGATGCTAAGATCAAGACAAGGTGGAAAGGATATATATATACAGGGTGGCCCAAAAAAAGTGAGAAGATCTCGTAAATTAAAAGCTTAAATAGTTTACTTAATATCTTTTTTAGCTAAATAACGTCTTTATTTCGACAATTTCCGGTCGCCAACTTTTTTTTTTTAAATTTGTCAATCGTTTACATCTGTCTTTTTGAATTTTTAAATAACGTTTATGCTACTAGATGTTCTCACTTTTTTTGGGCCACCCTGTATGTATATGTGTATATATATATATATATATATATATATATATATATATATATATATATATATATTTTTTTTTTTTTTAAGTGCCAAGATGTTAATGCTGACTCCTGGTGACCCAGCAGCCCCTGGGTTTTCTTGGCAAGGTATAGAAACATAGAAATATGACGACAGAAAAAGACCACATGGCCTATCTAGTCTGTCCTTCTGTATCAACAACTACAACAGTCCCCTTTTTTCTTTAGAAATCCTCTGTGTTTGTCCCATGCTTTTTTGAATTCAGATACTGTCCTCATCTCTACCACCTCCACTGGAAGACTATTCCACGGATCCACCACTCTTTCCGTAAGGAAATATTTCCTCATATTACTCCTGAATCTATCCCCCTTCATCCTTATCCCATGACCCTTCATAGCAGAACTTGCTTTCAATTGAAAGAGGCTCTCCCCCTGTAAATTTATGCCACGGAGGTATTTAAACATCTCAATCATATCACCTCTATCCCGCCTTTCCTCTAAGGTGTACATATTAAGATCCTTAAGTCTGTCCTCATATGCTTTATAATGAAGACCACTAACTATTTTAGTAGCCACACTCTGCACTGACTCCATCCTGTTTATATCCTTTTGAAGGTGCGGTCTCCAGAAATGCAAACTGTACTCCAAATGAGGTGGCACTAAAGACTTATACAGAGGCACTATCACCTCCTTTTTTCTGCTAGCCATTCCTCTCCGAATGCACTCAAGCATCCTTCTAGCTTTGGCGTTGCCTTTTCTACCTGTTTAGCTACTTTAAGATCATCAGACACAACCACGGCTAGGTCCCGCTCTTCTTTAGTGGACAAAAGTACTTCACCCCCTATACCAGCGATGGCGAACCTATGGCACGCGTGCCAGCTGTGGCACGCGAAGGCCTTGCAGCTGGCACGCGGGAAGGTCCGCATTTAAAAGGTCCCAAATTAAAAAAAAAAAAAAAACAAACAAACCGGCTGCTTCTGCCGCGGCAGCCTCAAGAGCTCTGCCGCGGCAGCCTCAAGAGCTCTGCCGCGGGGCCCCCCCCCCTGCCCGGCAGAGCCTCCCTGCATCATCTACCTTCAAGTCGCAAAACGCGGGCTTCTTTCAGAGCCGCGAGAGTTTCCTTTCTCGCGGCTCTCCCGCGAGAAAGGAAACTCTCGCGGCTCTGAAAGAAGCCCGCGTTTTGCGACATGAAGGTAGATGATGCAGGGAGGCTCTGCCGGGCAGGGGGGGGGGCCCGCGGCAGAGCTCTTGAGGCTGCCGCGGCAGAGCTCTTGAGGCTGACGCGGCAGAAGCAGCCGCTTTGTTTGGGTTTTTTTTTTTTAATTTGGGATGATAGGGGGGAAGGGGGTTTAGGACTGGTAATTGGCCGGGGGGGGGGGTAGGACTGGTAATTGGCCGGGGGGGGGGGGTAGGACAGGTAATTGGCCGGGGGGGGGGGGGTAGGACTGTTAATTGGCCTGGGGGGGGGGTAGGACTGGTAATTGGCCAGGGGGGGGGGTTAGGACTGGTAATTGGCCATGGGGGGGGGCTAAGACTGGAAAGGGGCTAATGGGGGGGGTTAGGACTGGTAATTGGCCAGGGGGGGGGGTAGGACTGGTAATTGGCCAGGGGGGGGGTTAGGACTGGTAATTTGCCGGGGTTAGGACTGGTAATTGGCCAAGGGGGGGGGCTAAGACAGGAAATGGGCTGATGGGGGGGGGGTTAGGACTAGTAATGGGCCATGGGGGTGCTAAGGCTGGAAGTGGGCTGGTGATGGTGATGGTGATGGTGATTTGGGGGGGGTAGGACTAGTAATGGGCTATGGGGGGGGGGCTAAGACTGGAAATGGGCTGATGGGGGGGTTAGGACTGGTAATGGGCTGATGGGGGGGTTAGGACTGGTAATGGGCTATGGGGGGGCTAAGACTGGAAATGGGCTGAGTGGAAGGAGGGCTTGAACTGCAAATAGCTGATGGGATTGGGGCTTGGAATGGAAATGGGTTGTGAGGGGGAGGGAGCTAGGACTGGAAATGGATGAGGGGGGGCTAGGACAGGAAATGGGCTGATGGAGGGGCTAGAATAGGACTGGAAATTGGCTGTTGGGGGGGTGCTAAGATTGGAAATGGGCTGTGGTGGGGGTTTGGTTTGAAATGGACTCATGAAGGGGCTAGAACTGGAAGTAGGCTCATGGGGGGCTTGGATTGGAAATGGGCTAAGTGGAGGGGAGCTAGGATTTGACATGGGCTGATGGTGGGGGCACGGAACGGACTAGACCTGGGCTCCTGGGGGGCTGGGTTTGGAAATGAGCTGATGGAGGGACTCGGTTGGGACTGCAAATAGATGGGGGAGCTAGGACTGGAAATGGGCTTATGGGGGGTTAGGACTGGAAGTGGGTTGATGAGGGGGGGCTAGGACTGGTATTGGGTTGGGAGGTTGCTAGGACTGGAAATGGGTTGGGGGGCTGCTAGGACTGGAAATGGGTTGGGGGGCTGCTAGGACTGGAAATGGGCTGATGCAGGGACTAGAAGGGAATGGATGCTGGGTGAGGCTGGAACTAGAAGGGAGCTGGTGTTGGGGGAGGATTAGAATGGGATGGGGCTGGGAGAGTAAAATGGAGAGGGGGAAAAATATTTTGTGTGGGAGGGATAAAAAATCTACAATTGGCCGGGTATTGGGAGAATAAGTGGGGATTGAGGATGGAGGGGTAAATTTTGAGTAGATGAAATAGGAATGAGGAAAGAGCAAAAGGAGAAAGATTAGTATGTTAAAGCAGATGTAGAGAGAGAATGGAAAAAAAAAAACCAAGAAGACAGAAGAAAGGACAAATGGACAGCAGATGGAGAGTTAGGAGAAGACACGAAGAAACCAGAAGAAAGTGGCTGGAGCAATTGCAACTGAAAAAAAATGCACAAAAGGTAGAAAAATATCTCTTTATTTTGAATTTATTAACTGGAATATGTCAGCTCTGGGAAATGTGCATCATTAATTTTTGCGCTTTGTTTAGTACAAGAGGAAATTAATTTATAGTTTTATTTCTACAGTGTTGTTGTATATTCCAAGTTTGGCTTTTGGGGTTCCCAGTTTAATTATTGTCTTCCTGTTTTTAAATTGTGATTCCTTGTTTGGTGATGGTCTGTTCTGCATGTGTAACTGAGCTGAGGTATTCTGTTTATATAATTCCTATTTGACATTGCCACTTGTTCTTTCCCCAGTAGGTCATGTATTGTTGTTCTCTGAAATGTATTGGTTTAATATTTGCAGTGGTGCCGGCTTAGCCGCCGGGCCCCGGTCCCGCGGCAGCCCAGTAACCGGGTTCCCGGGGCCCGGCCACGAGGCAGGCCGTTGTCGGGGGGGGGGGGTGACGCGCAGCTAGGCGCGCACCCGACAGTCTCTCGGGCTCCTCGGCGGGAGCCCACTGATTGGCCTCAGGGTCGCGGGGGGGGGGCGGAGTCAGCGCGAGCAAGGAGGGAACGCCTGTAGGCGATTCCCTCTTTCCCTCCTTGCTCGCGACCGGAGCGGTTGCCCGCCCTCCCGCCCTTGTTTCAGTGGGGGTGGGGGGTAGGTTGGATCTTGTCGCAGCTGGTGGGGGGGTGGGGTTGTCGGGTGTTAGGTGGCACCCGCGAGCGGGGTGGCGAGCTGGTGCTCGTTGACCCGGCGGATCATTTCAGCTGGAGGCCGCTTTCCTGTGAGCGGCCCGGGTATGCTGGTTGGGGGGAGACGTCCCGGTTGGGGTCTCCGCCCGGAATTAGGCAGCCCCTTCAGCCGGCCTTTGCTATCATGGCGAGGCGGGCGGGAAGGGGCAGCCGGGGGGGGTGGGTTGGATGGTGCTCCACTTTGCTATACGGCTGGTGGGGGGCATCATCCGGATGACGGGTTGGGGGGGGGGGGCTCTTCTCTGTTATGGTTGAATTGCTGTGTTGGCCCATGTTGGGCCGGTTTGCTTACTGTTAATAAAAGCTGCGACCATGCTTTAACACCAACACTTGACGTCCGCTTGCTTTGTCAAGGGGTGGGGGTGGGCGATAATGGGTTGGGGATTCAGGCCGAGCAGGGCCTCCGGATACCTCGGTTATTGCCTTTTGATAGTTAGGGTATGGTGCTTTGTGAGTCCTGGTAGTACTGTTAGGATACGGCGGGTTTGCTATGGGTTCTAAATGGGCAGCGTTTGTAGTAGTTCCTAATGTGCCTGGCGGTTGGTACTGGATTATAGTAATGTAGAAACCTTTTAGTCTTTCTTTATCCATATACTCATTAAGAGGCATGTTTACTAAAAGTTAGTGTATGGTAACATTATGCAAATATTTATGCAAATGAGGCACCTTATGCAAATGAGGCTTTAATGGACGTGCTGGCACTTTGAGGAAATTCTTTGGTTTTGTGCGGCAGTTTGGGCACTCGGGCTCAAAAAGGTTAGCCATCACTGCCCTATACTATATTGCTCCCTTGAATTGCTGCAGCCCAAATGCATGACCTTGCGTTTTTTAACATTAAATCTCAGCCACCAAATTCTAGACCATTCTTCAAGCTTAGATATATCCCTCCTCATGTTATCTACACCTTCCTGGGTGTCTACTCTATTGCAGATTTTGGTATCACCTGGAAAGAGGCAAAACTTACCCGATAGTCCTTCCGTTATATCACTAGCAAAGATGTTAAAAAGAATCCAAAGATTTCAAAGTCACCAACAACATGGACCTCGTATTAATTCATTCTGTGGAGTCTTCTAAAAAAGCGGTCAAATTTGAAATAGAGGGTTCAACCACATCCATTTTGCCTTCAAGAGGATTCACTTTCTTGGAGCTAGAGGGAATGTAATACATTTGGGATATTTCAACAGAATCACTCAGAAACAAAACTTCTTTCAGGTATTTATCGAAAAGGATTTTAGGAGCTAAGAGAGACGTGTAACTTGGATTTTTCTGAGGCAATGGAGGGTTAAGTGACTTGCCCAAGGCCACAAGGAGTGATAGTGGTGATCAAACCCTGGTCTCTTGGTACTCAAGTCAGTGCTCTAAACAGTTCCATGGGATTGCAGTGGAAGCTGTATTAGCACCCTATACAGAAATAGTTTTTGTAGCTCATTTTGAAGAATGCTTTATCTTTTCTTTAGAAAATGAAGGCCGCAGGGGCAGCATCCCAAGCCGGCTGCCCGTAACCAGGCGGCTCGGCGAGATGAGGAGCCCGGTTTCGGGTCCGCGGGCTGGGGGGGGGAGGGAGGAAGCATGATGAAAGGGTTTGGCATCTTTTAAATGCATTGGCTCCCCCATCGCATGGCACGAGGGGAGAGCCAATGAGAGGAGCGGTGGAGGCGGGCCTGCAGGCTGAAGATCCGGATGATGGGTCCAGTGACGGAGAGGTCCTGAGGATGGCGGTTACAGAATCTTTGAGGTCCAGGGGGGGGGGGAGGTGGTTAAGGCAGGCAGTGTTGGAGCTACGATTGCTGGAGGAGAGGCAGTCAGCGCGGGAGCCGGGAGGCAGCGGTGGCAGAGCGGGGGAGCAGGAGCACGTGGCTGAGTGCAGCACAGCGTGCTGAAGTGCGGCTGGCACGCTGCTTCAGACGGTGATTCCTCAGAGCTGCTGTGACCGGAGGAGGCCGCAAGGCAAGTGTGGGGGTGGTTAGGTAGTACAGAAAGAAAGCGGGGGGTCCAGCTTGACAACGGCAGGCCTGGAAGGAATGATGGCAAGGGGGGGCCAACGGGGATGGGGGAGAGGGGGGGAGGGCTGAGGGGTCTACCAGGCAGCGAGGGAGGCAGGCTGGAGGTCGGGTTATGGCAGGGGGTGTGGAGGAGGCCGAGCAGTCAAGGGAGGCAAGTGGACTACTGCAGGGAAAGGGAGCTGCGGGGACAGGACGAAGGGCAAGGGGGTTGGGATTGCCTCTGGGGAGGGGGGTAAAGAGGGAGAGCATGGGGGGCCAGTGTGAGGGCCCAGAAGCAAGGTGAGTCTCGCAGGGGTGGGTTGGAGCCTCAGCCAGTGGGGATTCAGGGTCTGGATTCCAGCGTGGAAGGGGTGGACGGCCGGAGCGACCTACGGGGACACCTAGTGGGGGGGAAGAGGTGGCCGTGAGTCAGCAGGGGTTGGGGCCCTTGGGGGGTGGCGGTGTTGGGTTCAGGGTGAGGAAGGGGGAGCTGGGTCCAGAGGCTATGCATTTTAGGTGGCAGGGTAGTCACCTGGTGGTGGAAAGGGTAGCCGGACAAAGGGGTGAGTGGCCGGGAGGGGGTGCGGGGTCCTGGCAGCATTGGTTTGGGGAGGGCAAGGTTCATCAGGGTCGGAGTGGCTGGGGGCTTGACAACCAGCCAGGCCGTCAATGGTCCCTCCACTGGTGTTCTCTTTTATGTCTCCACAGGTGCCGGCGATGATTCCCCACCCGGAAACGCCAGGAGGCGGAGGCCACAGGGGAGAACGTCAGCAGTGTGGCATGGTGGACAGCTCGGTTGAACTGGTGGCAGTTTCCGAGCAGGCGGTGGAGCCGAGGGCTGCAGGTGAGTCACAGGAGGGACCGGGGGGGTAGGGGACCAGGGGGTGGCGATGGGGGGAAAGGATCATAGGAAGCGAAAACACGTGTGTCAGTGGCAGCATGGTTCAGATTCTTCTTCCTCATCCTCTTCATCGATATTGTCCTCATCCGCATCAGAAGGTGATGGGGTAGGACAAGAGGTCGGCGGTAAGGAAGGGGGGGGTAGGCATAGCAGGAGGCTGTGCCCCCTTCATTAGCGGCTTATGCTGAGTTATGGGAAGGGGTGCCAAGAAATTTGCGGTGCAAGATTAGGAAAAGGAGATATATTGATATTTTCCGATTGTTGGAGGGTTGGAGGTGGTCAGGGGATAGTAAGAAGAAAAGGAAGGAGGATGAAAAGGCCGGTCGCATCAAGAAAGTGTCTAGGAATGTGGTGAACTGGACAAGAGCTTTTTTGCGTTTGGCCAGCATATGGGGTCATCACTTTCTGGAACAGTACAGGATGCTGTTAGCTTATGCGGATTGCATGCTTGAGGCCGTGCAGACACATGAAGGATGGTCGTAGTTGAACTACAATGAGAAGTTCCGAGATAAAATGGAGGAGAACCGGTTTTTGTCATGGGGTGCACAAGATATTAATCTGTGGCTCACGCAAATGTCCGCTAAATCAGGGATGGGGGGGTCTGGGAGGAAAACCGGGGGGGGGGGGTGGGATAGCAGGGGGGATGGGACGGGACGTTCCTTTCGGCTGACAGGAGTCCCGTTGCAGCAGAAAAGTGGAGGTATGGGAACAGGGGATGTGTGTTGGAGATTTAATAAGACATCCTGCCCATTTCTCGATTGCAAGTTCTGACATGCATGTTCAAGTTGTGGGGGGGGGGGGGCATTTAGTGGCAAAATGTATTAAAAAAAGGGACAGCCCCACTTAGTGGGTCAGCCCTTAAGTGTTTGGGATCTGAGCAGTCTGGCAGTACCCCAATACGAGTAGAGGCGTTAATAGCCAGGCTGCAACGTTACCCAAGGCGGGGAGATAGGGAGGTGTTGGGAAAAGGGTTTCAGGAGAGCTTTGTCATCCCAGTGGCCGGTACGGTGGTAGCATGCACGTCATGCAATTTGCCTTCGGTATGGCGCTTTGCACCAGTAGTGTGGGATAAATTGTTAAAAGAATTAGAGTTAGGGAGGATTGCAGGTCCATTTGCGGAGAAGCCGTTCTCAAATTTGGTAGTGTCCCCGTTGGGTATTATACCCAAAAAGGAAGCGGGAAAATTTAGTTTAATTCATAATTTGTCATTCCCAGAAGGAGCATTGGTCAACGATCACATACCGAGGGATAGCTGTACAGTTAGATATGTGTCTTTTGACCAGGCGGTGGAGTTGGTGAGGCAAACAGGGGTTAGGGTATGGATGGCAAAGTTCAATATTGAGTCGGCATTCCGTCTGTTGCTGGTTCATCTAGAGAGTTTACCGTTGCTAGGATTTTGGTTTGAGGAGCGGTTTTATTTTGAAAAATGCATGCCTATGGGATGCTTGGTGTCATGTGCCTACTTTGAAAAATTCAGTACCTTCTTGCATTGGGCGTTGGTGCAGGAAGTGGGTTGTGCAAATGTGGTGCATTATTTGGATGATTTTTTATTTGTGGGAGTGGAGCAGTCGGGGGAGTGTCGGCGTCTACTGTGCGGTTTCATGGACTTGGCCAGGGACTTGGGGGTGCCATTAGCAGAAGAAAAAATGGAGGGTCCTACGAGACAACTAACATTTCTGGGTGTAGAATTGGATTCAGTGGCAATGGTGGCGAGGCTTTCGGAAGAGAAGGTGACAAAGCTGCGGGTGTTAGTGGCCAATGCATTAGTTTCCAGCAAGATGAACTTGAGAGAGTTGCAGGCATTGATCGGTGCACTGAATTTAGCATGCCACATCATCCCGATGGGTAGGGTGTTTCTGCGAAGGCTACCAGGGGCAACGGCGGGGGTGCAAAAACTGCATCATAGGATTAGGTTGTCCAAGGTGATGAAGGAAGATTTGCGGATTTGGGACATCTTTTTGCAGGAATTCAACTAAACATCAGTAATCATGGAGGCAGAATTGTCATCTGGGGATTTGCAGCTATTCTTGGATGCAGCTGGGGGGGGGGGGCGGGTCTGGGCATCTATTTTGCAGGGGCATGGTGTGCAGATAGATGGTTCCAGACGTGGCAGGAAGCGGGTTTAGTCACGAACATTGCCTTCCTAGAGTTGTTTTCCAGCTAGCATTGGAGTTGTGGCCCGGATCATCTGCGTAACAGACGGGTATTGTGGTGGTGTGACAATGCAGTGGTGGTGAGTGTAATAAATGATTACACCCCGAGATGTGTTCCAGTGGCTGAATTAATGCAGGGGGTGGTACTAGCTTGTTTAAGCCTGAATGTTGTGATCAAAGCGCATCATATTCCAGGATGTACTAATGAGATCGCGGATGCTCTGTCTCATTTTCAGTGGGACAGGTTCCGGAACTTGGCACCAGGAGCCGAGGAGATTGGATCGCTGGTCCGAGAGCACTTGTGGCAGGTTGGCCTGAAGAGATGCTGAGTTTGCTACGAGGATCGGTGGCGAGAAGAACATAGTCGGTTTACCAGCGGGGATGTGACAAGGTGGAGAAGTTCTTGCGGGCGCAAAGGATGGCGACCGGATGTGGTGTCCGACTGGATGTTAGCAAATTATGTAGTGGAGTCCAAGAAAAATGGGTGGTCCAAGGCGGCAGTCAATTCGCAGTTAGCAGGGTTTGTCTTTCTCGCAAAGGTGGTAGGGTGGATCCCAGCGGGGGGGTGGATTTTTAACCCGGCGGTTGATGCAAGGGTGGGGGAGAATGAGCCCAACACCTAAGGACAGCAGACGGCCGATTACGCACGACTTGCTGGTGAGGCTATGTGCGGCTCTCCTGGTGGTGGCAACGTCGGCGTATGAAGCGGCATTATTCAAGGCAGTGTTTTGCTTGGCGTTTTTTGGTGCCTTCCATATCAGGGAATTGGTAGTGGACAAGGAGTGTCGGTAGCTTGCTGCTACAGCAGGTGCAAGTGGAGAGAGGGTCTGTGCGGGTGCTGTTGGCACGCTCTAAGACCAACCAGCAGGGGCGGGGGTGGTGGGTGGTCCTGAAAGACATGGCGGGGGTGCTGTCCTACATGGTGGCTGCCTTATGGGAGTACTTGCGCCTGCAACCAGAGGTGGCGGGTTTGTTCTTTATTCACGCAGATGCACGTCGGCTGACGCAATTCCAGGTTACAGCTGTCCTACGACTGGCCCTACATCAGATAGGGGAGGTACCGCATCAATTTGCAGCACACTCCTTCCGCATTGGGGCAGCAACAAGTGCAGCAGTGGTGGATTTGTCGGACCAGGAGGTGCAACACATTGGGCGATGGAGCTCTAGGGCGTTCCTAGGATATGTCTGACTGTAGAGGTAGTCGGGCAGGGCCATGGTGGGGCTAATTCTGTTTTTATTTTTGCAGATAGGGGGCGAGGTCCACATGTCTGTTGGCTGATCGGACATTTGTTTGTTTATTGGGCAGGTCGGTGAGCGGCTGTGCGGCCTGCAGGGGCTAATCTGGGCCTGGATCCAGAAGTGGTGTCCATATTATGGCTGGGTGAGCGAGGTCTCCGTTGGACACAGTTGTTCCCTTTGCTTTGGCACCACGGGCGGCTTCGGACTGCGCCGGACTTGATGTTGATACATTTGGGGGGCAACGACCTGTCAGTCTGGACCTGCAAGCAACTGATACGAGCGGTGCAGAAAGATCTGGAGGTGGTACTGCAGTTGTTTCCAAGAGTAATACTGATGTGGTCAGATATTATCCAGCGGCCTATCCCCCACGACCAGCGGCGCTGGTCACGTGGTCTGATGAAAATCAATTGTGAGATTGGCCGTTGGGTTTGTGCACATGGGGGGTACCAGGTGATGCATTCCTGGGTAGAGGTGGGCTGTGCGGGATTGTACAGTAGCTATGGTGTGCACTTATCCCCGGTGGGGTTGGATTTACTATTGAACGACTGGCAGGAGGCGTTGGAGTGGTAGTTTTGAGGGATGCTCACTGGTCGCAGCTTTTGGGGGGGGGGCGGCGCGGGGACAGTGAGGTCACCGGCGCCGGTGGTGGGATCCCGGAGGTTTCCGGGGTCCGGAGCCTTGGATAAACTTGGGACGGGGGTGGGGTACCTCCGACCCGGATAACCCCTGGGCTGGCTTTTGCTAATTATATGGTGAAGTCGGGGGGCCAAGTGGGGGAGAGAAGTTGGAAAAGTGGAGGCGTGCGCATCTTGTTATTGACATGGCTGGTGAGGCATCATTCCGCTGGGTATGCAAAATGATGGTTATTTGATGTTGATTGTTAATCGGTTTCATGGTTTAATAAAGCTGCGACCAGAAGTGTTTACCAAAAGTACTGTGTACGCATGTCTGTGGAAGTTGGGGGGAAGGGTGCGGGGGGGAGTCGAAGGGGTGGTTGAGAAGCATTGAGTCCGACCTGCTCCGGTTACAATTTTTGGATGATGTATTTTTGTTTATATTTGGAAGGGATCAGAAAATTCTTTACATGAATTTTTTGACTAGATGAACCAACTGGATTAATATCTTAAATTTACTGTGCAATGCAATTATGATCAAAATAATTTTCTCGATGCATATATTATTAAGACACAAGATCAGTGGCATACTTGGTTGTACAGAAAAAAAGTAGAAAGAAATAGCATTGCATTTTGAAAATTATCATCCTTTCAATTTAAAATATAATCTTCCTATTGATCTATTCTGAGAGTATATTGGATCTGTTCTTCTAAGGACAAATTTAAAATTAAGGCTGAAGATATGAAGAAAGGTTTAGGTGAATGAAGGTATCCTCAAAGTGTTGTAAGAAAAGCATACCACCATTCGTGATAGGCCCAACATGATTTATTGTCGGACTATTAGATTAAAGGTATCAGAAGATACTTTAACTTGTGTACTGCCAATGTATGCCAGGATCAGCATATATGCAGAAGCTGATCAAACTATACTGCAGGGCCGGATTTACCTTGAGTGAGGCCCTACGCCAACAAAAATTGTGGGCCCCCAGCAGGGGCGGCCCAAGGAGGGTGCGGACCTCATTTGCATAAGGGGCCTCATTTGCATAAATATTTGCATAATGTTACCATATACTAACTTTTAGTAAACGTGCCTCTTAATGAGTGTATGGATAAAGAAAGACTAAAAGATTTCTACATTACTATAATCCAGTGCCAACTGCCAGACACATTAGGAACTACTACAAACACTGCCCATAGTAAACCCGCCGTATCCTAACAGCACTACCAGGACTCACAAAGCACCATACTCTACCAATCAAAAGGCAACACTGCAAATATTAAACCAATACATTTCAGAGAACAACAATACATGACCTACTGGGGAAAGAGAACAAGTGGCAATGTCAAATAGGAATTATATAAACAGAACACCTCAGCTCAGTTACACATGCAGAACATAGACCATCACCAAACAAGTAATCACAATTTAGAAATAGGAAGACAATAATTAAACTGGGAATCCCAAAAGCCAAACTTGGAATGTACAACACTGTAGAAATAAAACTATACATTAATTTGCTCTTGTACTAAACAAAGCGCAGATGTTAATGATGCACATTTACCAGAGCTGACATATTCCAATTAATAAATTCAAAATAGATATTTTTCTACCTTTTGTGCATTTTTTTCAGCTGCAATTGCTCCAGCCACTTTCTTCTGGTTTCTTCGTGTCTTCTGCTAACTCTCCATCGTCTGCTGTCCATTTGTCCTTTCTTCTCTCTTCTAGATTTTTTTCCATTCTCTCTCTACATCTGCTTTAACATACTAATCTTTCTCCTTTTGCTCTTTCCTCATTCCTATTTCATCCACTCGAATTTTACCCCTCCATCCTCAATCCCCACTTACTCTCCCAATACCCGGCCAATTGTAGATTTTTTTATCCCTCCCACACAAAATATTTTTCCCTTCTCCATTTTACTCTTCCAGCCCCATCCCATTCTAATCCTCCCCCAACATCAGCTCCCTTCTAGTTCCAGCCTCACCCAGCATCCATTCCCTTCTAGTCCCTGCATCAGCCCATTTCCAGTCCTAGCCATCCATCAGCCCATTTCCAGTCCTAGCAACCCCCCAACCCAATACCAGTCCTAGCCCCCCCATCACCCCACTTACAGTCCTTAACCCCCCATCACCCCATTTTCAGTCCTTAACCCCCATCACCCCATTTTCAGTTTAAGCCCCCCCTATAACCCATTACCAGTCCTAACCCCCCATCAGCCCACTTCCAGTCCTAACCCCATCAACCCATTTCCAGTCAGCCCCCCATAGCCCATTGCCAGTCCTACCCCCCCATCAGCCCATTACCAGTCCTAACCCCATCATCCCACCTCCAGTTTTAACCCCCCAGCCCATTTCCAGTCCTAGCCCCCCATAGCCCATTACCAGACAACCCCATCAGCCCACAGCCCATTACCAGTCTTAACCCCCCAAAGCCCTTTACCAGTTCTAACCCCCCCAACAGCCCTTTTCCAGTCCTATCCCAATCAGCCAACCTCCAGTCTTAACCCCCCAGCCCATTTCCTGTCCTAGCCCCCCCCATTTCCCATTAACAGACAGCCCCCTTCATACCACATCCAATTACCTGTCTTAACCCCCCCAAAGCCCATTGCCAGTTCTAAGCCCCCCCAACAGCCCACAGTCCATTACCAGTCCTAACCCCATCAGCCCACCTCTAGCCATAACCCCCCCCCTGCCCAGCCCAGCCCATTTCCAGCCCCAGCCCCCCAATAGCCCATTACCAGCCCTAGCCCCCCCCCCATAGCCCATTACCAGTCCTACCCCCCCCCCCCGGCCTAAAGTAAAACTCAATTTAAAAAAAAAACCTGGTGGCTGCCGCCGCGGGGCCCCCTCTGCTGCCGCGGGGGCCCCGTCTACAAGCTGAAGTGGTCCGGTCGGGTCGGGTCCGGTCTGGTCCGGTCGGGCCCGGTCGGGTCTCTCTCCCCCCCTCGCTCGCTGCAGGCTGCCGGCTGCGAGAGACGCGCAGGGCGAGCATCTCCTCGCGTCAGTGTTAAGCCCGCAGGGGCTGATGGGAAATCCCATCAGCCCCTGCGGGCTTAACACAGACGCGAGGAGACGCTCTATCTTCGCGTCTCTCGCAGCCTGCAGCCTGCAGCGAGCGAGGGAGGGAGGGAGAGAGACCCGACCGGACCCGACCCGACCGGACCGGACCCGACCGGACCGGACCGCTTCAGCTTGTAGACGGGGCCTCCGCGGCAGCAGAGGGGGCCCCGCGGTGGCAGCCACCAGGTTTTTTTTTTTAATTGAGTTTAAAAAAAAAAACCTGGTTCTTTTTTTGTGGGCCCCTGCCGGCTGTGGGCCCTACGCCATGGCGTACATGGCGTATACGTAAATCCGGCCCTGCTATACTGGCATAATGTATGTGAGAGTTTTCAACAACCTCCAATTATAATCTATAAAAAGGCTGGAATATGTTGTTCTTGTTGTTAAGTGTTGTCCTAAACAGTGTCTGGTCTTCAGCCAGGTGGCTAATTGTTGATAAAGTGGCATCCATAGCTGCTGTTATTGTATCAATCCATTTAATTGCTGACCTTTTGCGCTGACTTTCAACTTGCTAAGCATGATGTATTTCCTTAATGATCTTCCTCTTTGGTTAATATGGCCAAAACATGAACGTTGAAGTCTTCTCATTTGAGTTTCAAAAAAAATGCTTAGTTTGATTTTTTTCTAGTACCACCTGATTTGTTTTTTTGGGGCAGTCCACTGTATACATAGTATTCTCCGCCAGCACCATAATCCAAAAACATCAATTTTCTTCCTGCCTTTCTTCTTCACTGTCCAACTTTTATATGAGCAGGAACATAGGTGAATTGATTTTACAACCAGATGCTCTATATACGCACTCAGTGTGGTCATTGTGAATGGTGTGCTATTATTATTGAAGAAGAAGAAGAATTGCTATAAACAGTTACTCAAAGAAAATACAAGACACATTATAATACTCCATGTGATTAGATGTTTGTTCTTCATATCATTATCTATGACTGCCCATTATTATTATGCAGGCTAAATAATAACTGAATGACATTTGAGTAGATTTTAGATGGGGATGAGATTGGCTCCACTAGTAGCTCATTTTAAAGACAAACATGTTGATAATTATCTAAAGGGAGAATAATTGGCCCAGTCTCTCTAACCTGACGCAGAGGCAATAGGGAGTAATGCCTACATTATAAAGAAGAACAATGGATATTTCACCTTCAGTTATTCAACCTAACTGACTCAATTTGGAAAAAGAATGGGGATCATTATTGTAAGATCGATGTGATGCTGCTACTCATTGTTGAATGATATGTGATTAATTATATGGAATTTATTCACCTACAAATGATAACAGGATTTTGCAAGGCTAATTGGATTAATTCCAATTATAAAAAAATACTGACACCATTTCATATACTAACTAAAGAAGTGATAGATCTACGCATGCAGAATCATGTCTTAAACTATAAAATTAATAAGTATTATAAACATAATCTATTACTCATCTGGTAGTATGAAGTCCAAATTATGGTATCAGTTCCAAAAAATAATCTTCCAAAAGTATTATAAGTTCTCAAAATCATTTTCCAATATGAATTCATGTTTCAAATCTACTATTGTGGATCGGGAACTGGTTAAAAGATAGAAAGCAGAGGGTAGGGCTAAATGGCCAATTTTCCCAATGGAAAAAGGTGAATAGCGGAGTACCCCAGGGATCTGTAGTGGGTCCACTACTTTTTGACATATTCATAAATGACCTGGAAAGGGAATAACTAGTGAGGTTATCAAATTTGCAGACGACACAAAACTGTTTAAAGTTGTTAAAACCCAAGAGGATTGTGGAAAACTGCAGGTGGATCTGGATAAATTGGAAGACTGGGCATCCAAATGGCAGATAAAATTTAATGTGGACAAGTGCAAAGTTATGCACCTAGGAAAGAACAACCCACACTATGGTTACACAATGCAAGGTTCCACATTGGGAACCACCACCCAGGAAAAAGATTAAGGAGTCATCGCGGATAATATGTTAAAACCCTCCGCCCAGTGTGCAGCGGTGGCCAAGAAAGCAAATAGAATGCTAGGTATCATAAGGAAAGGAATGGAAAATAAAACAAAGGATATTATAATGCCTCTGTATTGTTCCATGGTATGACTGCACCTTGAATATTGTGTGCAATTCTGGTCGCCGTATCTTAAAAAGGATATAGCGTTATTAGAAAAGGTACAGAGAAGAACCACCAAAATGGTAAAGGGGATGGAAGGCTACTCCTATGAAGAGAGGCTACAAAGGTTAGGGCTCTTCAACCTGGAAAAGAGACGGCTGAGGGGAGATATGATAGAGGCCTATAAATTAATGAATGGAGTGGAACGGGTAAACATAGATTGATTGTTTACGCTATCAGAATATAGAAAGACTAGGGGACATGTAATGAAGCTACAGGGTAAACTATTTAAGAAAAATAAGAGAAAATATTTTTTCACTCAACGTGTAATCAAACTCTGGAATTTGTAGTAAGGGCTGTTAGTGCAGCTGGGTTTAAAAAAGGTTTGGACTAGTTCCTGGAGGAAAGGTCCATAAACCATTATTAAAAAGGGACCCAGGATGTCAATGCTTGACCCAATACAAGCACTGTGGAACCTGTGTCTCTTGGGGATACTGCTAGGTACATATGACCTAGATTGGCCACTGTTGGAAACAGGATACTGGGCTTGATGGACCTTGGTCTGACCCAGTATGGCATATCTTATGTTCTTATGGAAGTTTTTTTTTTTTAAATCTATATATGAAGGGGATGAAAAATAAAATATTTGTGGGTATATTTATTTTTTAGATCTAGGTAAGTTGCTAGCTTTGTTTATCAACTTAAAAAAGTGGTCCTCAACCCTGTCCTCAGTATACACACGTATTTTCAGGCTATCCATAATGAATATGCATGAGATAAAAAATGTCCATGCATTGCCTCCACTATATGAAAATATCATGAATATTCATTACGAAGGTCCTAAAAATCCACCTACAGTAAATGGGTATGTCTTGTGGAATGGTTTGAGAATTATTGACTTAAATGTAAAGAGCTTTCCAAAACATTGCAGATTTTTTAATATCCAGATAAGATATCTGATTTATTTGCTGAGGGAACATATAACAAGTAAGTAAATGAAAGAGAATAGCAAAGCAATTGTTTTCCACCTCTTCCATTTAATTTATTGACTCTTTTTGACACTTACTTCCCTCTTGACAGATATATCGTTGATGTTTCCTCTAGGTTTTCTATGTTTGGCTTTTTTTTCTGTTATGCTGTTAGTCTTTGGTATATATATATACTGATGGTCCTCAAATGCCACAAACAGGTTAGATATTTAAGATATACTTAAAGAATATGCATGAAATAGGTCCTGTCCTTCTAGACCCCCATCCTCCTCCTGGACTCTTATCTAACCCTGCAAATTCTCTTTCCGTGTTGGTTTTTCACTAAATGAGCTTGGTTACCTTTTTAGGTCAGTTAGATAGGGGCAGAATGTGACTGTTAATGGCAGAGAGAGACTAGGGGTCTGTTTTGCACCTACCAAGTGGCATATGTCAAAACGCCGTGTGGTAGGTGCAAAATCTGTCCAGTATATGCAGGGGGAGTAGCCAACATCTGCTCTACAGATACCACAAGGACAGTCCATTACCACACCAGGTAGCATGGGTCCTCCCATGCTGCCTGACGATGCAGGGAAGATGGACTAGAGCAAGGGAGCAGGGAGAGAACAGAGCAAATAGTCACTCTGTCCTCCCCAATAAGCAGCAGTGGCATCTGAAACCTCATGCCCCCCCTTCTGATCCCCCTGATGAAATAATGATGCCAGTGTGTCAGATAGAATGATCCATGACACCCACAGAGGCCCTCATACCCTCCTTAGCATCCTACCCCTCTGGACAGCTCCTAACCACATGGGTCAGGCTGTCTGGCCTCCCTTCCCCGCCCATGGCAGCAATTTTCCTGGCTAGCCAGCTGTCCATCCCCTAAACTAGCCAGCTGTCCATCCCCTAAACTCCCCCTCTTGGCCCCTGGGCCTTACTGGAGCTTTCCTGGTGGCCCAGCGATGTTCAGGGCAGGAGTCATCCACCTCCACTTCTGCCCCATCTTCAGGGCTGTCCTAGTGGTAAGATGTCTGCACCATTTCAGGCGTGTGTGGCTGGCTAGCCAGGAAGAGCTGCCAAGGGATCCAGATAGCCTGACCCATGTGGTTGGATGTTGTCTAGGGGGTACTGAAAGGCGGTATGAGGGGCTTCTGGGTGCTACTGATCTTCCAATATGTGGTACCAACATCATTTGTACATCAGGGGGTGGGAATGGGGGCCATTGGAAGTCAGATACCACCACTTCCATTGCTGCCCTCTTGAGGTGTCATTATCTGCATCAATGCTGTCAGTGATTTTGACAGCCAGCAAACAGTGATTGCTCACCCACTGGTTGTCTCCTGTCACTGTGCCTTCTCCCGCTTAAATCCTGCCTCTCCCCTCTTCTAATGGATGGTGTTAAGTGCACTGGTGAACCGGTTAGCACAATGTTGCATGTTAGTAATGCACTAACTTCAGGGGACAGACACACATGACACCTAAATATAATGTGGCCTCCATGATAGTGTTGCCCCCTCAAATGTGTACTACTAGTGTGTTCTTTAGTAAACATTCCCCTCAATTTAAAAAAAAGTGATTGAATTATGGATGCTAGTGAAAGCTCTACAAATTGTAAATAGCTATGGTTGAAACTTTGAAATTTTAATTTTATTTATCCATTTTAAATTTCTAGACCACTTTTCCAATTATACTCAAGGCGAAATAAAAACAGCTGGATATTTCAATAAATCATATTTTCTTGTTGCAGGAATACTGATGATGCTCACATAAAAATTCTGAAACACCATGCAAAGCTGATTCAGTGGAATATAAATGTGGTATTTAACAAATCAACTCCTAACATTATTCAGCATATACCATACAAAGATTTGACTTGTCCAGGCCATGGTATTTTCAATAACATCATACTGATGCAAAAGTTGGACAGTGAAAAAGATAGACAGAAGAAAATTGATACCTTTAAATTAGGGTGTTGGTAACAGATACTATGGGGCTTGTTTACAAAGCCGCGGTAGCAGTTTCCGATCGTTATCGGAGCCGCGGCCCCATTGATTTCAATGGGGCCGCGGCTCCTATAACGATCGGAAACCGCTACCGCAGCTTTATAAACAAGCCCCTATGTATATCATGGACTGCCCAAAGAACACCAGTCAGTACTAGAGGAGATTTTCTTTGGAAGCTCAGATGATTTTGGACACATCATGCGAAGAGAAAGATCATTTGAGAAATACATCATGTTTGGCAAGGTAGAAAGTCAGTGCAAAAGAGGAAGGCCAGCAATGAGATGGATTGGCACAATAACAGCAGCTATGGGTATCACTCTATCAACAAGGAGCTGCTTGACTGAAGACTGAACACAGTTTAGGTCAACTATCCAGAGGGTCGCCATGAGTCGACACAGACTTAACAGCACTTAACAACATGTGTAAATGTAAATGAAAATAAAAAAGTAAAAGTAAAATCCTTGAATTACCATACACATTTCATTTTGGGGGTTCAGCATTTTCTCCTATTCATTTTTGAGTTTCAGAATGAACCAGAATCACAAAGTCTGGCACCTGTGGGACTTCATTAATAAATATCTGGGACTATATTTTTTATCTATTTTATATACTTATCTTAGTTCAATTATCGTTGTGACTGTTCTGAGCTGGGACTATTATGGAACGCCACCTTCATTGGTCCTATATTTGCCAATGGAATGCAACCT
The DNA here is from genome assembly GCA_033557465.1 of Ichthyophis bannanicus. Taxonomy (NCBI): domain Eukaryota; kingdom Metazoa; phylum Chordata; class Amphibia; order Gymnophiona; family Ichthyophiidae; genus Ichthyophis; species Ichthyophis bannanicus. The sequence continues at coordinate 1,213,491,808 of CM066033.1, read as the reverse complement.
AGGTACTGAATCCTAGAGTAGACTAGTGGGCCAAGAGCTAAGGAAGCTATGGTTAAATCTCACTGCTTTTACCGATGCTCCTTGAGAACATGGGCAAGTTACTTAACCTTCAACTTGATATAAACAAGCCCACATTTACTGAGCTCTATTAATGTAATGGTGCACATTTGTGCACATTAGTGCAATGTAATGCATATTAAGTAATGCAACCCCTATTATTCTCAATGGGGCATTTTTTCCTAACTATAGCAGTAATTTGATAAAGGCTTTATCATGCATATAGGTTGGTATATGTGAATAAGTCTCTTTTAAAATTGCCTTGCATGTTCAGTACATACAATTAACAAGAATGCTTCTACTGTACTTAACTCTGGAGCAGGCACGTTAGAGGGTGAATTCTAGGCATAGCATAAGCAGAGTTGCAGTGTACATGTACTTCTTATAAAATACGCATGGTCGCATGTATTGTACATGTGTGCATTTTCTTCCGATCCATTATAGACATGATTTCTACAGGATTTGAGCTAGTATTTTATAAAGGCATATAAGCCCAAAATAGAACGCACTTCACCACCTGGTATAAAATGATTCTCTCTATGCTAATATGAATTAATGTGAAGTAAAGCACATTAAAACATTAACATCAACTAGTGGGGGTTAGATTATAAGTCTTCTTGAACAAGAAATTACATATTGTATGTAATCCTAACTCACCTTGAGCTCAGATTTAGAAAGATGAGTAATCAAACCCTAACCCTGCCTATATATATTTCAGAACAATGGGCCCATTATCTGCAAGCAAGAACATAGTTGTCTTCACTGGTGCTAGACAGGTGCTACTAGGCAATTCATCCTATACATGGAAGGCTACCATCCCTTCCAAAGTTTCAATTTTCTGCCCTACTGGTTACAAGTTGTTCCAGTGACAGAATGATCCACTTTGCGTTTGAAAAGCTCTCTGTTGATGCCCCAACGTCTGACAACCATACCAAGGTTCAACACGTAGGCTAAAGCAGTCTGAAAATCCAGATAACACTAAATCAACCAGATATTCAGTAGTACCACGCAATTAAAAGAGTGACACTTAAGCTGCTTCATTTTCCTGTGCAGGCTGGGGTCTTAGACAGTGGACAATTCTTATACTCTCGCTTTAAAGAAACCTATGTAATTCCAAGGAGGGGGGGGGGGGAATACCATCACCACTGCTTACATCTCGGCCACTGGTCCCCAATGGCAATTCCATGGAAAAAATGAATACTGCAGGAATGGCCACATTTTGTGGCCCTTGCCCCTACTATGGAAACACCGGGGGAACTACTTTTACACTCCTAGAGATGATGGAAAGGAAACTAATCGGTTGAAGTGATCCAAATGTGAGTCAAAATCTGTAAGAGGAAAGAAGAGTAAGATCTCTTGCTATTGATATTGTCGAAGGGCTGTCAGGTAAGGTTTGCCTCTTTGCAGATGATACCAAAATCTGCAACAGAGTAGATTACAAGGAAGGTGTAGATAACATGAGGAGGGATCTAGCTAAGCTTGAAGAATGGTCTAGAATTTGGCAGCTGAGAATTAATGCTAAAAATTGTAGGATCATACATTTGGTCTGCAACAATTCAAAGGAGCAGTACTGTATAAGGGTGACGTACTTCTGTCCACGAAAGAAGAATGGGACCTACTGTAGATATGATTGTGTCTGATGATCTCAAAGTAGCTAAACAGGAAGAAAAGGTGATGGTGAAAGCTAAAAGGATGCTTGGGTGCATAGGGAGAGGAATGGCCAGCAGAAGAAAGGAGGTGATTGTGCCTCAGTATGAGTCTTTGTTGCAAATCCATTTGGAGTAGTGTGTGCAATTCTGGAGACCACACCTTCAAAAGGATATAAACAAGTTGGAGTCGGTACAGAGAGTGGCTACTAAAATGGTTAATAGTCTTCATTATAAAGCATATGAGGACAAACCTAAGTACCTTAATATGTATACTTTAGAGGAAAGGCAGGGCAGAGGCAAATGAATGAGGCATTTAAATACCTCCATGGCATTAATCCACAGGAGAAGTGCCTCTTTTAATTGAAAGCAAGCTCTGATATGAGGGGACATAAGATGAGAGTGAAAGGGGATAGATTCAGGAGTAATATGCGGAAATATTTCTTTATGGAAAGAGTGGTAGATGTGTTGAAGAGTCTCCCTTTGGAGGTCGTAGAGATGAGGACAGTATCTAAATTTTAAAAAAATGGGACAAATGCAGAGGCTCTCTAAAGATTAAAAGGGGACTCTTGTAGTGGGTTATATGGAAGGGCAGACTCACTATATAGGCCATGTGGTCTTTTTCTGCCGTTATATTTCTATGTTTCTGTCTCATGAGACCAGAAAAGGAAATATGAAGCCAGTCTTTTCTAATCAGGGCACGTTGAGAATATGATACAAGTGATAAGCAGTAATAACATTACAGAGAAAGAGTTATTATCTAAACAATATTGATATCTTCTGGAAGAATATGAATTTTGTAATGGAGAAGACCCGTCACTTGATATGGAGCTAGATGAAACTGAGGAGGTTACGTCAGATTCTGACAGGCAAGAAAAACACATGGCTACAGGTTGCCAGGGGAGATGTAAACACTCAGTCACGAGTGCAGCAGCCCCGCCCAAGCTACAAATTATCCCCGTGCTCTGAGCTCAATAGTAGACACCTGGGTGGGGGAGGGGCGAAGCTAAGCCCTAAGACCACAGGGAAGCAACTTTCGGTTAAAGCCTTATACTGAGGGCCATTGGAGAGAGAAGCCATCCAAAAGGTCAGTTTGGGAGTGCCCAGAAACTCCGGTGAGAGAGAGGTACAGGCCTATGGACTTTGATAATGCTGAAAGAGCACTGCTAAGGAAACCTATTAGGCAGAAGCCTGAAGGTAAGCCCTTTAGAAGGGATAAGGAGAAAACTAGAGATACAAGTTTTCTCTGGGATTGCCAGGCTCTCCAGGACTCTCTCAGTAATAATGATACCTGTTTTAAAGCTCTGTGTGATTGTGTTCAAACGTACCCAGTGGGGGAAGGGCTAGAAGATATGCAAATAGAATCTGTAGACGAAAGTGTAATTGGTGAACCCATGGATTGTACACTGTCCATAGCAGATGACATAGAGTCTCTGCGCTGACTTGCATATACAAAGCTATATGCACAGCATTGAAAGCAAAGTAAACCTTTGTGCCTTTAAAAGGAACTGTTTTGTGAATCCTGTGTTAAAGGATGGTGTGTTGAAAAGCTAGAAGAAAAAGAAGCTATTTTTCTTCTCTTCCTGAGTTAATTTCCTTATGCCAGAAAGAATGGATATTTTGTCTTAGGTTTTGTGCTTACCAATCCCCCGGGAAGTGGAAATAAAACCTCATTTGCTTTAAAACCACTTGATTACATCTATTTCTGTGCTTGGGGAGTGTGTGAGACTACGTCACCCAGAAGGCAGTGCACTACTACGCCTGCATTGCCCCACTTCCCAGCCCAGGATATTCACCAGCTTGGCCCTACTGTGCATGCCTTAGGACCCAGGGTAGACCACTGGTGACAAGATTGGCATAGTTGTTGCGGATGTTTGGCGCAAAACAAGGACATTATAAAAAGGAAACTTCAAAAGATGCCAGCTTCAAAAGAAGGAAAAATTCAGCTGTCCTGGAAAGAGGGGAAAAGACGCACTGGATTCACTGGCAGCCTGACCTGGAGGACCCGAGAGACCTTTCTCAGTGCTGGAATCTGCACTGTGCTCAGGTAATAGTAGGTGGGCACGGGCATAGAAGGATACTGTGAGAAAGGGGAAGAAATTATACTGCAGCTAGGAGGCAGAGAAATATTTTTGTGTGCCGCACTTGGTGGGCCTGTCTCTTTTCTTCTGTCCCTGCAGGAATAATAACCCAAGATGGATCACCAGGAAGTAATGGGCTGGATGAGCGCCCAATGGGAGAAGCAGAGCGAGCTGGCGAGGCTGATACAGGAGCGGAATACTGCAGCGATGCGTGCACAAAAGCAGCCACTACTGACACTACTAGAGGCTTTGGTGAAAAAGTCTCAGGACACTGAGGAGACTATTACCTCAAGGGTGAATGGGGTAGGACTACCCGACTGTAGTGCGCTAGCACTAGGACAGCTAACTGCCCAAGATAATTTTGATGATTTCATTGAGGCATTTGAACGTATTGCTGAGGCAGCTAAATGGCCGGTAGACCAGTGGGCCATAAGGTTCACCATATCTCTTTCGGGAGAGGCTTTGGCAGCCTACAAGACAATGCCCGCTGTTCTAGCATCAAATTATCTAGAGGTGAAAAGAGCTGTAAAAGACAGGTTGGGATTGACACCCACCTATTATAAGCGTATGTTTAGGGAAGCCAAGCTAATGCCGAAAGAAACTCCTAAGGCTTTATTTCAGAGGCTAAAGGGATTGGCTGGAAATTGGCTTGCTCCAGAGAGGAGATCGGTTGATTCCGTAGTGGACACCATCGTCCTGGAGCAATACTTAGAAGCCGTACCTCCTGAAGTAAGGGCTTTTCTAAAACTCCAGAACTGCCATTCCACTGAGGAAGCGGCCAACCTCACGGAGCGTTACCTTGAGGCGGAGTTGGCCGGGACCTCAAGAGGAAGTGTGTTGAAGGTGGCTGGCATTAATAACTTATGGAGATCAGAAAAGACCCTGGAAGTTAAGATATCTGGTGAACATACTGCAATGTCTTTTTCAAAAGGAAAATGTTATAAATGTGGACAGGTTGGACATTTCCGTAGGGAGTGCAAGTTGTGGACTGCCCTGGTGTCAGGGGGAGAGAGACACATAAGGGAGGGTTTCCTACTGAAGGTCCAAGTAGAGGGCATAGAGGCACTAGCACTGCTGGACTCGGGGGCAGACCAGAGCATGGTCTCGCAGAAATTATGGCAGACCATTAATGCCCATACCCGGATTGCCCCGAGTCAAGCAGATGGGCGAGTGAAAGTAAGGTGTGTGCATGGAGCGTCTTCCTATTACCCATCATATAGAGTATAGGGTTAGGTACTAGCAAGGAGGTGCAAGTGGCCATAATCCCACGGCTCCCGTGTGACATTATCCTAGGGAGAGACTTGCCTTTATTTCATAAGGGGTTTGAAAAAGGTTTGAGTGAAAAAACAGGCCTAATTTCTACCTGGTCTCAGGTTAAAGCATCGGGAATTGGGATTGATTCAGTAGATGGGGCGGAGGAAACACCTGAAGATAGGGAAGAATCCCTGGAGTGTGAGGATAGAGTGGAAGAAGAAGCACCTGATAATATATAACACTTTGAGCATAATCCCATAATGACCCATGAAAATATGTCCATTATACACAGCTTACGATGCTTGTAAATAGCTACCTTTCTTGTTTAATTCAACATCCGTTGATTGTACATAGTTCTCTAAAGTTTAATTGTTAAAGTTAAGATGTACATAATTCAAGCGATGTTTAATGTAAAAACAGATATGTTACACTGTTTCTTTACCTGTTTTCTGTAAACCGCACCTGATCTTTGGAAGGTAGCGGTATATAAGCGACTGTTAAATAAAAATAAATAATAAAAAAAATACTTCCCTCGCATGAGGATTTGATTAATGTTCCTGTTAAGGTTTGAAAAGGAAAGGCCGAGAGACGCCAAGAGAGGCGACATAGGTCCCAAGGGAGGGCAGAGTTAGAAGTTGGGGAAAGTTTGCCCTGGGTTCCTGCAGAGCTCGTCCAGAAATTTCCTTCCTTCCTTCCCAAAGGAACAAAAAGATGATCCTGCTTTAAAACGAGCATTTGAGTATGCTCAGGAAGATAGGACTACCCTTCCCAGGTTCTTCTTAGAAGGGGAGTTATTCTATAAAGAGAGCACTGATCCGCGTACTGGGGCTGTAAGGAAACAGTTGGTGGTGCCAACTACTTTTAAAGCAGTAGTTATGCGGTTGGCTCACGACCACCCTGTAGGCAGCCATAAGGGTATACAAGGGACGTTAGACCAGGTTCTGGCCCATTTTTACTGACCAGGGGTCATAAAAGAGACGGCTCGCTATTGTGAGTCCTGTCCCACTTGCCAAAGGGTCACTGCTATGAAGCCAAAACCGGGGCCCATGATACCCACGCCCACTGTTTCAACACCGGTTCGTCATCTAGCGATGGACATAGTAGGACCCCTGGTTAGGACACCAAGGGGCTTCCAGTATATTTTGGTGATTGTGGATCAGGCTACCCGATTTCCCTGGGCCATCCCATTGCACAACATCTCAGCAAAAACAATAGCCCTCAAACTTATCAAGTTGTTCTGTGAGATCGTATTTCCTCGGGAAGTTCTCACAGACCAGGGGAGTAATTTTACATCAAAGCACTTAGCTATGGTATGGGATGCTTTTGGAGTTCGTCATATCCGGACCTCTGCTTATCACCCTCAGTCCAACGGACTGGTAGAGAGGATGAACCAATCAATTAAGCAGATGTTGAGACGTGGCCTGGAGGGAAAAATGTCTGAATGGGACAATCTACTCCCATTCGTTTTGTATGCATGCCGTGAACGCGTACAAGCATCCTTAGGGGTTTCACCCTATGAACTTTTATTTGGCAAGGCTCCGAGAGGGATCCTGGATATCCTGCGGGAGCAATGGGTCGAGCCCGAAACAGAGGAGGTAGGGGTACCCTGGTTTCTTAGGGATCTAAAGAATCGCCTAGAGAGGACATCCCGGGTATCAATAGAGAATTTGCAGGGCAACCAGCCCCGGCAAAAATACTACTACGACCGAGGGACAAGACCACGGCAATTAGCTATAGGAGACAAAGTGATAATCCTAGTAGCGGACGCCGGGCTAAAATTTGAGTCCAGGTGGAAAGGACCCTGTACAGTGGTGGAGAAGGTAGGTCCCATTTCCTATAAGGTGGAAAATGAGAAAGGACGTTGCCAAGTGTACCACCTAAATGTATTAAAAACTTAGCAGGAGAGTTCAGCAACAGCAAGGTTAGTCAAAGTAGAAGAACGTCTAAGGCACCAGTCTAGGATTACGGGCTGGCAGACTGAGCAGTCAGCAGCCCGTAATATCTTAAGGGGGGGGGATCTGTAATGGGGAAAACCCGTCCCTTGATATGGAGCTTGTCAGACGGCTGCCTGGGTGAGAATCTTCACAGTCTTGTCAAGTGCATATATCTATATGATTTGCAAGGTATTGTGGGCAATGTAGTTCATTCACACCAGACACAGCTGCTGACAATAATTTAGTTGTGCTCTTGGGTAAAGCCAATAAGATATTTATTTATGGGGTTATTTCTCCCAACACAGATATGATTGGTAGCACATAAAATCAGGTAACTTGCTTTCAGTGTTAACTTGGAAAAACAAAGTCAAAATCAGGAAAACAACAAATGAAAAGCCACAAAGCAAGAAACAAACTGTTCTTTTCAGGTTAACTTCTGATTACCTCCCACATAGATTCAGAAGTGATTCTCTCCTAGCTCACAAGCAATTAGGTAAGGCTTAATTGCTAGCAGTCACCAGCTGAAACCCCTTAGCTGGCTTGCCTTCCACTGTGTGGGTCAAATCCTGCTTCAGGAGCTTTTCTGAGTAGATTAAAGAACAAATTTGTATTTCTTTGTGATGGTTGCTGTACTTTATAATAGAAAGTTACCAACGGAGTTTAGATAGAGAGCAGTCCATATAAATAGGATCTTCATCTGCTATTATTCCCCCTTGTTCAACAAGCATGGGTTTAATATCATGGATTGGCACAGATGAATCTCTCAATGGAGCACTTTCAGGAGAATACTTGTTTCCCTGCTGTCTTTCAAGGTTATAGCTAGGGCATAGATCAGTGTTCATACCTGAGCTTCCATTGCTGCTAGAGTTCCTCTCTATATAGCCTGGCCAGTATGTAGTCCAGTTCTTATGTCCAGCCTTCCAATCCAGATCCCTGGACACTGGATCTCTCTTCACATACCTTCTGGCACGGGTCTTAGGGTCCCTTCCACGTGCAGCCGTCTCCCTCACAGGTAGCGTCTGGAGATTCCTAGCCCTGCAGCACCATTCCTCTGGCTTTCCCCAGTCCAATGGTGTATGTTGGCCCTTAGAATACCTCCCAGTATACGTACTGCTTTGGACTCTTCTAGACCTCTCAAAGGCTTTTATCCTCTTTCTTCCAGAGGGTCTCTTTCCCTCTCTGTCCATTTGGTTTGGCTTCTGCTTCTGATGATCCTTCAGATGAAACTGATGATCCTTCTCTGGATATCCAAGGTGATCATGAAGATGGTCATCTGTAGAATAAACTCTACTCTTATTCTGCTTAGATGAGTGTTCCTCCCTAACACAGCGCAGCTGTGCTGAATCAGGCCTTGCCCTTTGAGATGAGTGCTTAGGGATTACCTCATAGCCCTTTTGATTGAACACACGTTTTCTCACTTCAGCTCCTCTCATGGCTGTTGGAAACCTGGTGCATTCTGGGACTGGTAGTCTTTTATGGCAAAATTCTGTTTTCTCATTTCTACCAGCACTGACAGGTTGCTTGTTCAGAGACACTTCACCTTTTCTATAGCCCCTTCCTGAGCTATGAAAAGCTTCCTTATCACAAGCTAGATGAAACTGAGGAGGCTACGTCAGATTCTCACAGGCAAGCAAAACACATGGCTACAGGTTGCCAGGGGAGATGTAAACAAACTCAATCACGAGTGCAGCAGCCCCGTCCAAGCTACAAATTATCCCCGTGCTCTGAGCTCAATAGTAGACACCTGGGTGGGGGAGGGGCGAAGCTAAGCCCTAAGGGAAAGGAAGATAAAAAGCACTCATTTGAATCAGGAACAGGAAGAAGGGTGACAAGAGAGAGAACAGGAAGGGGGACAAGCGGAGGCTCGAGAACAAGCCCGGGAACAAGAATAGGAACAGACGTAAGAGAAGGAAGGAGAGAGAGGGTGCAGAGGAGCAGAGTCATCAGCAGGTATGGGAGCAGAGAAGCTGAATCTGACTCAAGCAGCCATGAGGACAGAACAGAGAATGCTCCAGCTAGGGAGTTACAGAGAGGCCAAGCCCAAAGACCACAGGGAAGCAACTTTCGGTTAAAGCCTTATACTGAGGGCCATTGGAGAGAGAAGCCATCCAAAAGGTCAGTTTGGGAGTGCCCAGAAACTCCGGTGAGAGAGAGGTACAGGCCTATGGACTATGATAATGCTGAAAGAGCACTGCTAAGGAAACCTATTAACACAAATACAAAAATATACCCCTTACATTAGAGATTCTACTCACTTTTTGCAATTAATATCTACTTTGAACGTTCCATCTGGTGCTTATTTGGTTACACTAGATATGGTCTCTCTTTATACAAATATTGATCAATCAGAGGCTCTGGTTTTGTTACAGAACAAGTTTATATATGCTCCCGAGCGTATACCGCGGGAATTTTTACTTCAGTTGACTGAGCTAGTTTTGACTAGAAATTATTTCCTATCAGAAGGAATTTATTATCAACAGTCTACTGGAGTCGCTATGGGGGCCACTATGGCACCGTCAATTGCTACTTTGTATTTGGCTGATATGGAGATTTATCAAATAGAAAAATCAGCGGTATATCAATATGTGATGTTTTGGAGGCGATTTTTAGACGATATTTTTTTCATCTGGACTTCAGACATTGAGTCTCTTCGTTCTTTTATAATCTGGCTTAATGGGTTAAAATCAAACATTAAGTTTACTGAACATATTGAAATGTCTACCACTGAATTCTTGGATCTCCAGATTTCTATTATTGATGGAAAATTATCTACCTCCCTCTATCGAAAATCAGTGCAAAGAAACAGTCTCCTACATTTTCAGAGTTTTCACCCGGGTCCCCTGCGACGTGGTTTGCCTTTTGGGCAATTTTTACGGCTGCGGCGTCTTTGTCAATCTGTAGAGGCATACAAGGAACATGCTTTAGATCTCCGCCATCGTCTGTTATCCCGTGGATATCCTGCATCTGTAATTTCTCGTGCTTATAAAAGAGCACGCTATACACATAGGGAATGGCTGCTTGATCCTGATTATTCAAATACATCATCAACAGATGTTAAAGAGATTACTGGTGTGTTACCTTACACTGATCGGAGTTCTCAAGTTTTACGTATTTTAAAATCTCATTGGGCGATTCTGCAGCTTCATGACTGTTTTAATGGGCCTTTGCGGATTGCCTTTTCAAGGGGTCGTAATATAGGAGATCGTCTAGTACAGACCTCTCTGCAAGAGGACCATCTAATATATCAAGAACCAGTTCAAGGTCATTCTGCATGTCACAATTGTTCATATTGTGTTTCAACAATGGAGGGCATTGAGTGGAGTCACCCTACAATGCATCAGTTATATCGCCGAAGATGGGACACTAATTGTAATTCTACTTTTGTGGTATATTTGATTAAATGCCCTTGCTCTCTTTTGTATATCGGCCGTACTACTAGACCCATGAAACAACGTTTAATGGAACATGCCTCCCGGCATCGATGTGGGGTTGTATCTGCACCTATGGTCTCCCACTGTTTCGATAAATCTCATCAGTTTGATCAGCTCAGTTGGTCTATAATAGATCATGTTCCATCTGATCCTCGAGGGGGGCATAGGGAAGATCGTCTCCAATGACTTGAACAGCGATGGATTTTCCTTCTGGGCACTGTAGAGCCAGGTGGTTTAAATCGGGAAATTGACTGGCAAAGTCTTTTGTGAATGGTGCTGATGTCACTGCTCTGATTTTCCAATCAAAGCTGGGACTCCCCGTCATGTGGGGTTTTCTCAGCCTTTGTATTGGTGGGTTCTTCTTTAAAAAAAGATGGTGGATCGGCCATAGTAAATTAAGACCGAAGCCGCGTTGACGATGTTTTCTGGTGGCTGCTATGTGTGATAATCTAGGATTTTGCACTTGATACAGGGCACAGGAGCCCGAAACGTGCGCGTCATGCATCTGGATCTCCATTACCAGCGCCTAAAAACTGAGATAAGTCTATACTGTATTGATTTTTGTAAATTTGAATTTTGGTGAAGAACCTTTGAGAAAAAGTAGCTGCCCGCTTGGTGTAGGTCATTTTCCATTTCGACCTTCCTATGGCTAGCTCCGACAAAAAAATTATAATTTCGGGTCGTTGGGTTTTGGTTTGGCTTTTTTCTGTGTAGTAAGGAAACCTATTAGGCAGAAGCCTGAAGGTAAGCCCTTTAGAAGGGATATGGAGAAAACTAGAGATACAAGTTTTCTCTGGGATTGCCAGGCTCTCCAGGACTCTCTCAGTAATAATGATACCTGTTTTAAAGCTCTGTGTGATTGTGTTCCTATGTACCCAGTGGGGGAAGGGCTGGAAGATATGCAAATAGAATCTGTAGACGAAAGTGTAATTGGTGAACCCATGGATTGTACACTGTCCATAGCAGATAACATAGAGTCTCTGCGCTGACTTGGATATACAAAGCTATATGCACAGCATTGAAAGCAAAGTAAACCTTCGTGCCTTTAAAAGGAACTGTTTTGTGAATCCTGTGTTAAAGGATGGTGTGTATAAAAGCTAGAAGAAAAAGAAGCTATTTTTCTTCTCTTCCTGAGTTAATTTCCTTATGCCAGAAAGAATGGATATTTTGTCTTAAGTTTTGTGCTTACCAAGGGGAAATAAAACCTCATTTGCTTTAAAACCACTCGATTACATCTTTTTCTATGCTTGGGGAGTGTGTGGGACTACGTCACCCAGAAGGCAGTGCACTACTACGCCTCCATTGCCCCACTTCCCAGCCCAGGATATTCACCAGCTTGGCCCTACTCTGCATGCCTTAGGACCCAGGGTAGACCACTGGTGACAATTTCTATTGTACAAATTATTTTTGATGGTCTACAAAAGAATAGCAATTTTTCATTTAATTTAAGATTTGATATACCACTTAATGTGGGTACAAAAAAGCAGTTTACAATAGAAAAAAATAAAAACTGAAACAGGAAAATGAAAAAAATGCCAGCATGTATAGGGCAGATGAGAAAATGAGACATGACAAGGCAAGGCTACAGAAGGGTGGCGAGAGAGGAGGAGGGGGCGGATAGGAAACATAAGGAAATCAACTGAGGGAGTCCAGTGGGAGGTTAAAAACTGTGCAGAAAAGGTGAGTTTTAACTTGGGCTTTGAATTTTATAAAAGACGACTCTAACTGGGGATGTGGAGGAAGATTATTCCAAAGGGAGAGTCCGAGGAAATAAAATGCTGAATAGCGAGTAGATTGAAGATGGGCCATGCGGATTTTTACCCCACTACCTCTCCGACTAGCTGTTATTTATCGACCTCCTGACAAGTCCACCTCTACCTTTCTCTCTGACTTTGACTCATAGCTTTCCTTCTTTCTGGATTCATCTTCCCTCTCCCTTATTCTCAGGGATTTTAACATTCATGTTGATAATCCCTCCTAGCTTTCCTTCTTTCTGGATTCATCTTCCCTCTCCCTTATTCTCAGGGATTTTAACATTCATGTTGATAATCCCTCCAACCCTTATGCTTTAAAGCTCCTCTTCCTTATTGCATCATTCAAATTCCAGCTTTGCTCTACTGCCCCCACTCTCCAGCAAGGTCATTGCCTTGGCCTTGTATTCTTCTCTAATTGCCTACCCTCAAACTTCTGTATTGCACTTCTCCCCTTATCGGGCCATCATCTACTAAACTTCACTCTTTATCACTCACTACTTCAACCTCACTGTGTCTCCTCCAACTTCTTTAGACATCTTCATTCTATTGACCTGTTGGCTCTCTCCTCCACTGTCTCATCACCTCTTTCCTCCAGTATGTCATCTGAATCTGTTGATGAGGCAGTAGTACCCTATAATGCTGCACTCTCCTTTGTTCTGTATACTCTTGCTCTGCCCATGCCACATTCTGTGAGGCATACTGTACCTCAGCCCTGGCTGTCTTCCACTATCCACTATCTACATTGCTGTGCCCACTCAACTGACTGTGCCTGGCTCAAATCCTGCACCCTTGTGGACTTTCTACACTTCAAATTCATGCTTGTCTCTTTCCATTCAGCCATAGCACTTGCCAAACAAGACTATTATGTCCATCTAATTAATTCTCTTGCCTCCGACCCTTGCCGTCTCTTTACATCTCTCAACTCTCTCCTCAAGGTGCCTCCACCTCTGACTCCTCCCTCCCTTTTTGCCCAAACCCTGTCTGACTACTTCCATGAGAAAATCCACAAGATCACAACAATTCCCCACGAGGTCAGCTACTTCCCCTCTGCACTCCCAACCTTCTCCCCCCACCTCTGTAACCTTTCTTCCTTTTCTATGATCTCTGAGGAGGAAACTATTCACCTTCTTTCCTCATCCAAACTCACTACCTGCTCTTCTGATCCTATTCCCACCCATCTTCTTAGCTCCATCTCCTTCACTGTAGTTACTTCCTTCTATTCATGCTGTGGTTGCTCCTCGCCTCAAGAAACCCTCACTAGACCCTACCTGTCCCTCTCACTGTCGACCCATCACCCTCCTCCCCTTTGTTTCTAAACTACTTGAACGTGCGGCTCACCACCATTGCCTTGAGTTTCTCTTCTCTCAAGCTCTTCTGAATCCTCTACAATCTGGCTTTTGTCATTTACATTCTATCAAACCATTGCCAAAGTCTTCAGTGACCTGTTCCTGGCAAACTTCATGGGCCTTTACTTGATCCTCATCCTTCTTGACCTTTCTGCTGCTTTTGACACTGTTGACAAAAACCTTCTTCTTGATACCTTGTCCTCGCTTGGTTTTAAGGACTCTGTGTTATCCTGTTTCTCGTATCTCTCCCATCACTCTTCCAGTGTTGTTCTGGTGGATCCTCCTCTACTGCTATCCCACTTTCAGTTGGTGTACCCCAAGGATCAGTCTTGGGTCCACTCCTTTTCTCTCTATATACCCAGTCCCTTGGTGCACTTTTCTCTTCCCAGGGCTTTCAGTACTATCTTTATGCTGATGACTCCCAGATCTACCTCTATATACCTGAAATCTCCCTGACAATCCAGGCCCGGATCTCTGCTTGCCTTTCTGACATTGCTGCTTGGATGTCTCACTGTCGCTTGAAATTGAACATGGTCTAAACTGAGCTTCTTATTTTCCTCCTAAACCCTCCTCTCCCCTTCCTCTGTCTCTGTGTGTAACTCTCTACCCCTCCCTGTCTCCTCAGCTTGCAATCTTGGGGTTGTCTTTGACTCCTCTCTCTCTACTTCTCAACACACATCCAACTGATAGCTAAAACATGTCATTTCTTTCTCTACAACATCAACAAAATTCATCCATTCCTTTCTAAACACACTACTAAGACACTTATCCACTCCTTAGTCACCTCCAATCTAGACTATTGTAACCTACTCCTTATTGGTCTCCCTTTGAATCATCTGTCTCCTTTTCAATCTGTTCAACATTCTGCTGTGCGGCTAATCTTCCGCCAGCCTCATCATGCTCATATTACCCCTCTTCCCAAGTCACTTCATTGGCTCCCTATCCATTTCTGCATTCAGTTCAAACTTCTCTTGCTGACCTATAAGTACATTCACTCTGCAGCTCCTCATTATCTTTCTGCTCTTAGCTATCCCTACACCCCTCCTCGGGAACTCTGCTCTTCTGGCAAATTGCTTCTGTCTGTGTCTTTCTCTTCTATTGCCAACTCCAGACTTTGCTCCTTTCACCTTGCTGATCATTATGGCTGTAAAAAACTACCTTAGTCTGTACATCAGGCACCTTCTCTGAATCTTTTCAAATCCAGGCTGCCGCTTTCAGATGTTGACTTAACTTATGTCTTTGGTGTTTTCTTATCATTTCCCCCTAGCTGTATCCCATGTCTACAGCCACTGTGTTGTCTATCTCTTTTAGATTGTAAGCTCCGATGAGCAGGGACCATCTTTTACATGTGTCTGTGCAGTGCTGCATCTGCCTTGTAGTGCTATACAGATGTTCAGTAGTAGTAATAGTAGTAGTAGAGGGTAGGAGAAGACGGATCATATGAATTGCATGGAGAGGGTGTTGTGGGGCAAACGGAATAAGGGAGAATGCTAAGTAATCTAGGGGACCAGTGTGAAGTGTCTCATGGACCTCAATGAGAATCTTGTAATGAATGTGGGATGGTACAGGAAGTCAGTGTAAATAGATGAGGAGAGGTGTTATGTGATCAAATCTGGATGCATGAAAAGTTAATCTGGCTGCAGTGTGCTGAATAAGTTGAAGGAGCTTTAAAGAGTATTGAGGGAGACTGGCAAGTGATAAGTCTAGATAGAATGAGAGAGACAATAAGAATGGTTAGAGCAGGAGTGGTCAGAAGGGAACGGACTGCTCTGATACGATGAAGAAAGAAAAATGAGCGTTGGATGGTTTGGGTGATGTGATAATGGAAAGAGTGAAGAATCCAACGTGACCCCAAGGGTAGTGAAAAGATAACGTGAGATGAATAGAGGACCCATTGAGAATAGGGGAAACAGGAGGAGAGATAGTAGGACCAGTGAGCCAGGTTGTGGTCATTTTCGAAGAGTTAAGTAGAAGGTGATTGGTAGACAATCAGGCCACAACATGAATGAGGCATGCATTCAAGGGGGAGAAATCAAACAGAGATAAAAGTATGTTGAAATTCCATGCTGTTGGATCATAAGAGCCAAGGGTGAGAGAAAAATATTGAAAAGAACAGGTACTAGTACGGAGCCCCGAGGAACACTCACATGAAAGAGGGTGAGAAGAGGAAACAGATATGCCCTTGAGGACATGAAAGAAATGCTGTGATAGAAAACAAGTGAACCATTGAAGAACTATTCCATGAGACCCAAAGTTGTACAATCAAGAGAGGAGAAGATTATGATTGACGAGGTTGCATGCTGAAGATAGATCAAGTGAAACAGAGATTGTAACATCCCCATGGCCCAATGAATGGTGAACTTCACTAAGAAGAGAGAGAAGAATAGTATCAGTGGAATGACCAGTACGAAATCCAGACTGACAAGGATGGAAAGCATTGGAGAGTTCAAGTTAGGTTGCTAGTTGTTGAGAGACAAGCTTCTCAAGCAGTTTAGAGAGGAATGATAGATTCGAGACTGGATGGTAATTAGTCAGGACAAACTTGTCTGTGGAAGTCTTTTTAAGATGGGGCGAATATAAGCTTCTTTCCATGAATGGGGAAAGACACCAATAGCAAGGCTATTGTTAATTAAAGAGAGGATAATGAACTGGCAGGCAGATGTTTTAGTGTGACAAAGAGGGTTGTAAACAGAAAATGATATGGAAAGAGAGAAAACACACATTAAACAATAAAAATAAAGTAAATAATTTACAACATGAACAAACTGGGACAAACCATGGTTTAAAAGCAAACATCCCCTGTAAAATGTTTTACCAATATGAATTACCTTATAATTTAGCTAAATTTGAAATGGTGTTTGTGAATTAAGGCCCCTTTTACTAACAATTAGCCCGAGATATTCAATGCATGGCTCATTTTATTCCTATGGGATGTGAGGCAGACAGCTCAAGCTAAGTGTTAGTCAAAGAGGTCCTTTGCTGCTTCTCTGTTATTTCCTCAGGAATTAATTAAAACTCTAAACAAAAGTGATTATTCCTAATGATTGTCCTCAATTTAAATACAATTTTTTTCTAGCACTTCTCCTTTACAATGGTGCTTAAAATGGTCGAAAGATTGTGTTAATATCATCTAAAGGCATGTTTCAAATTGTTTTTTCTAGGACCAGGAAGAATCTGATTATCAGTGAAGCAGGGACGAAGCAAAAAACTTTGCATGTGATTACTTGGTTTTTTTACCTGGGAGGGAAAAAAAATAGAAATTCACTTGCACCCTAAGGAAGTTCTGGGTTGCAATTGTCAGGTTAAAGAGAGGAAACCCATGACTAATGAACATTTAGCAAAAAGAAAAAAAAATCTGTGTACCATAGTTTTGTGCTATAAAAATTTCTGGCATCAAATACTGCCAAGAAAACTGAACTGTACTCAAGCGTATGGTAATTTTATAACAAGACAACTAGGCTAATGCTGTCAAAACACATCTATTTTAAGCTTATCTTATAAAGACAAGTAGGTCCCAACTTGTTTTGATAACTGGCAGAGATTGCTCCTTAAGTTGATGCTGGACATTTATGTCTACTATATAGCAGGGATAAAACAAAGCACATAATGTTAATACAGTAACATAGTAAACTATGGCTGGTAATAACCAAAAAAGGACCACTCTAGTCCAGCACAAAAATATAAACCAATCACACCAGTGGAACTGAAAGATTGAACTTCTATTCAACCCCTTCAGATGGCGCAAAACACGGCTGCCTGTATTATCACAGATCATCAAAACACCAATATATCACTCCATTCCTGAGCCAATTGCACTGGTTCCTGATCGCCTCCAGAATTAAATTCAAAACAGCATAGAAGATTCGGCACAACCTAACCCCTGACATTCTCAAGAACCTAGTCAACACCAACACAAGCACAAGACCTAGACAAAAGAACACAATGGACACTATCCAAACACCTAGGGCTCAATTCCATCGGGGGTGTACAGGCTTTCTGTGCATCCAGTTGGAACTGGAGACACAGAGGAAGTCATGATTCTGATCCTGCGGGGCACATGTAGCTCCATGGGATCAGAATCATGAACAGGCCTGTACATGCAGGCAGGGACCGCGATTCAACCCGGCCCCCTGCATGTACAGGCCTTGCCTGACTAACTCATTTAGGGCTTTTAAATGGAGCCGCGGCACCATGGCGTCTGGTTGCCATGGCTCCATGGCTCCATTTAAAAGCCACGATCCCCGGCCGCCGGCTCCCAAAGTGATTTCCCCGCAGACCGACCCCTGATCTGGCCTCCTAGGGCCAGGGTCTGGCTGCAGGGAATGCCCTCTGGCCCCTGTTGCCACTTCCCAGCCCAAGGTCTGCCAATCATGCCGCATTGGGGAAGTTATTCTACCACAGAATTGGAATAACTTCCCTGTTCAAGTTGCCGGCCCCGGACGTACAAGGCTGACATTGGAATCGGCCTTCTATATCCGGGGCCGGTGACCACCCACTGCCCGCCCGAATGCCACCCCGATGCTCCCCTTTCCTGCCCCCATCTAACTTCCCCATACAACGTGCAGGGAAGGACAACGGGGCCAGGAAAGGACATGGGATGTCCATCCTGGAAAGGACATGGGACGTCCATCCCTGCTACTCATTGCTCAGAATGATCCCTCTAGCGTCTACCCTAAAACTACCCAATCCACGTCAACAAGAGCACTGTCCCTAGCAGCACTAGCCCTCTGAAACTCCCTTCCAGATGACTTGAGAACCACCCCCGATGTCAAATACTTCAGGAAGAAATTCAAAATCTACCTCTTCACAGAACATTATGGAGCCATCACTTAATGCACAGCTCCCCCCTCCTCCTAATTACTCCCCCACCTGACAAAAACAGCTCTCACAGCGCAAAATACCACCTTGCAATTAATGTATATATTGTTCTTTGTAAAGAGTTACTACTAGGAACCCCCCCCCAACCCCCTACCCCATTTGATCTAGAAATATACCCAACTTGCTATGTAATCTGTTGTTTACCATGTAAAGCGCTTTGATTGTAGAAGGAAGTAGTATACAAAACCCATTGAATCCATAAAATAAAATAAATATCCAAATAAATATCCAGAGATCTGATCTATGTCCAAGGGGGAATACAGCTGAATATCATCAGCATAAGAGTGTACCAGAACCCTTGGATGGAAATCGCATTAATCACAGGCTTGATGTAGATGTAAAAAAGAAGGGGTGATAACAAGGTCCCTTGTGGAACACCATATTTCAATGGCCTGGTATTAGAATTCATGTTTCCCACTGCTACATATTGGCAACTATCAGTCAGGAACAACTTAAACCAAGTAAGTACCAGATCCGTAACTCCCATATGTCACTACAGCAGAATATGATGATCAATAGTATCAAATGCTGCACTTAGGTTCAAAAGGAAAAAAGATCTTCCTGACCATAGTCTATATAGTAGCAACAGTCATCATCAGTACTATGATATCCTCTAAAACCTGACTGATAAGGTGACGATAATTTGTTGCTGGGGGAAAAAAAAATCAGATAACTGATTCAGGACAATCTTTTCTAGCACTTTGGAAAAATAGAGCAAATTTACACAGGCCTAACATTTTCCAGTTTGTTCAAATCTAAATTAGATTTTTTCAACAAAGGTTTAAGAAAAGCCTTCTTCCAACTATCAGGAATTATCCCCGGATTCAAAGACTCATTAATCAGGGATGTCAATGTAGTAAGAGTCAATACAGTCAACTGTGCAGAAACGTTTGAAGGACAAGGATCAAATTGCATATACATAGAATGAAGAGAAATCAAAACTTCCTTAACATCCTCAATAGAGACAGAAGTAAAAGAGGAAAATGTCCTCTACTTAGAATTAAAATTAGAATTACATGGGTAACTAAGGAAGTTACCCGTGTAAAAGCCTTTGAATACTGGGCCCAATGATTCCATAGTCAAATTGCAAGTAGATAAAGCTATCAAAAATTTTCTTGACAGATAGATCTGGTATTCAAAATCTACACAGGAATACCTTTCTTTAAATCCTGCAATGGATCCAAAATCTGATATCCAAAATATACCACCATATGGTCTGACCATGGGACAGAAAATAATTTTGGTTCTAAGTCCTGACAATGTAAATTAGTAATATCAAATATAAAAATCAAATCCAACCCATGACCACTTCCATATGTAGGATTTTGGCATATGTGAAGAAAACCCATATACTCCAAACCATAAAAAAAAATCAAGTTCTGAACCAGTCAGAGATGGAAAACTAAAATCATGTAATGGGAATTTCTGGTCTTCCTCTTTCACATTGACCTTCAACCTTGATAAGCATGTCTTCCTCTAATGATCTTTCTCCATGCATAATGTGTCCAAAGTATCAAACTCAAAGTCTTGTCATTGGTGTCCTAATACCATAGAGATATAATGACCTTTCACCCCCAAAGACACCGTATTTCAATGGTTTAAATCCTACCTAACCAATAGACAACAACTGATCCGTACCAGCACCTCGACCTCCCCCCCCTTCCAGCAACACCAAGGAGTACCTCAAGGATCCACGCTATCAGCCATGCTTTTCAACATCTACCTACAACCCCTCTGTTCAGTTATACGTACCCACAACATCAACTTCCACATATATGCTGACGATATCATGCTCTACGCCCCAATTACAACCACAAACCCAACAAATATACATCTTTCGACATGCTTCTCCAAAGTCTCCCACTGGCTACAAGAAAACAACCTATCCATAAACATAAAGAAAACTGAAGCCCTCATAGTAACAAAAGATCCAGACTTCACACCACCTACACACCTCGACCTAGGAACCACACGCATTCACATACAGCCACAAATAAGATATCTAAGCATTATCATTGACCAAGCTCTAACCCTCAAGCAACAAATCACCAAAACCACAGGAAATATATTCCATAAAGCAAAGACTGTGCAACGGCTCAGACTTCTCCTCGAACCCGAAGAATTCAGGACAGTGATGCAAGCCATGACGCTCCCACATCTGTATTATTGCAACATAATCTACCATGGACTACCAGCCACACAGACCCACCCCCTTCGAACTGCATTGAACACCATAGCAAGAATCATTCAGAGAGCAAAGAAAAGCGACCACATCACCCCAATTCTAAGGGACCTACACATACTTCCCTTTGAAGCAAGAACTAAATACAAATCCATCCTACTCACCCACAAAGCCATCCACCAAGCACCGAACACCCAGCTTCGCACCCTGCTGACCCGTCCGGCCATGGCAAAACAACTAGACAGGCCTCCAGTAACTACCTCACCGTCCCCCACAAAAGAACCAAATGCTCTCAACGGACAAGCAACCGAGCCTTTGAACTTTATGCACCGTCCCTATGGAACTCTCTACCGAGCCACCTCAGAAACAATAACGATCTCCCATCATTCAGAAAACAACTAAAAACCATCCTATTTCAAGAATATCTCAAGACGACTCCCACCTAAAACTGCACCAACCCCTGAACTCACCCATCACGAACCTCTGACCGTCAACTGCACTGTATTGTCCATGTCTAAAGTCTGTCTTATATAGAAATCATCAATGTTGTCTACCCGGTGATGGCCCCACCCTGCTACTTAATTCCCCCCACCCTATATGTAACGCCGCTTTGACCCGGTGAAAAGCGGGATATAAATACAGTTAAATAAATAAATAAATACATAAATAAACTAAAGGCATAAATGTTGAACTACCCCACACAGTTTCCAAATTCCTGCCCCCCTATATGCCCCATTGTTTTCTGATGCTAAAAATATTGACCATCCAATGTACTGGTAGTAGTCTGCTCTATAACACATTAGATTGAAAGAGCGTAATATAAATATATCATTTAAACAATATGACTATCATAGAGAAGAGCAAGTAGGAATTATTCCTACCCCCTTCCATTCCTGCCACTTCTAGAGTGAGTCAGAAACTGGAAGGAGATAGTGATAATAGAAAGTGGGACCTAAAGGAGCAAGGCTTCGGAATGTGGGGGATGTTTGAATATTTATGATCCAGGTTGAGGCTAAGGGGAGTATTGAGGAAACCGTTGTTCAAAGCAGGGGTCAGAGAACCTTTGATGGGGATAAGGTTGGGGAGGGGGGAGGGGTGGCCTCTGATTCAGGCCATGTGAATTGTTTAAATCATGCCACTGTTAGATGAAGAGGGAAAAGTTTTTAAAACATTTTTTGTATGTAGACACAATCGGGAATTCTCAAAGGCCCGCCATGGCAAAGTACAACTAATTATAGTGAAATTTAGCTGAAAATGCATATGAATCAGGAGTTAATTTACATCCTGTAGTTAAATTTCCCTAAAATGGGTACTAGCTCAAAAGGATTTTAGTACATAAGTCCCTTAGCGTCATATTCAATTTGCTAGTTTTAAAGCCCATTTTACAAAGGCCTGGAAATCTACTTCTGGTCACACTGCCAAGAAAATAAAGGAGCTGCTGGGTTGCCAGGAGTCAGCAATGACTCAAAGGCATGCATTGCATTTTTTTAACATAGAATGTTGAGATGGGAATTGAGATATCCAGGTCTGGAAGTGCACCATTCCCCTATTATTTTATGAAAGGCTCTGCCCCCATCCTGAGCCTTTTGTAAAACACATAGAAGGATATGCAAGAGGGTACATCCATTTCCTGAAATATCCAGCCAGAACTGCAATTTTATTTAAAAAAAAAATTAAATTTAAAAGCATCCTGATGCTACAATTTATACATTGCTGCAGATAGGAACATTATGGGTTCTTGGATGCAACAACCCAGATAGCAAATCCCAAGTCGGGTATACTCTTAAGTGGCCAGTGGGGTAGAACCAGTCCCCATCCCACTCTCCTGACATAAATATAGATCCCTCCACTACCAATGCCCCAACACAATCAAAGCCCCCCCCCCCAACTCCCCTCCAACCATAGATCCTGCCTATTTCCTGATACCCCATATCACATATCACATCTAAAGACTCCCCCACCCACTCATTTGGCAACTTGACCCCTAGAGACTACTGCTAGTGTTATAAGCACTACCTTGAACCCCAGTGTTTGAAGTGCAGTAGCAATTGGGTATCATTTCTACTGCCCACTAGAATACCAGAAAAACTCTCAAAAAGATCCGGGGACATCAGGGTTGGGGTTGTGTCAAGTGATTGTATTAGTCATAGCGAGGACACTTCTGAGTCATGGCGTATCTAAGGGAAAGGGAAGCTATATTTGTTTTAAAAGGGCTTCTAGAGAAGGGAGAATTCTCTCAAACCTTCCACCTATCCTTTCAAGCTGGAACTTGTACATGCTTTTGTGACAGTGCAAAAGTTAACATACTGTCGTGACCCCCTGCTTGGGCCAGTGGCTCACAGGCAAAGGGCTGCCATATTTGTCCTTAAATAAAGCTATTTTTGTCTCCAGCAAGGAATCCTGGGACTTGTAGTTCTTTTTCATTAAAGACAAAGTAGTGTGTGACCACTGGGGGTTGTTTAAGGCAAAAACAAGAAATTTATTTTTGGGTTCTTTCCACGCATTAAATTCAAACAACGCAGGCAAAAGGATTATTCTCCAAAACAGAAAACTTACAGGAACAAAAGTACACGTGAAGTTAAAGAACTGAAGTACTTCTTCAAACAAGGCAGCTGTTTTCAGTACACATCTCAGCACCTGTGTTACAACTTCCTTTTCATTCAAACAGCAAGGGTAAACTCTGATCCTTTTCCTATAATGCTGCTTTAATTCAAACTCTGTTCTTAGCCAAAGTTCTTTAGCTTAAGGTAGCTTTTAGCACTTTCCTGGCTAAGGAAAAATTGTTCTTCAAAAGTTCTTTTTACAGTCCTTTCTAGCAGTTTTCAATTTCCCTCATACATAAAGAACAATCCATCGGTGATTCGTCATACACTGAATCTGACTCAAGAGTGTCAATTTGCATACCTTCCTGTTCTGCAAATTGCTTATCTCTTTCAGGATTTTCAATAAGGTTTTCCAACTTACAATTCTGTAGAAATTTCAAAAGTCCTTTCCAGAACTGCTCTCCCTGGTAAGCATTGGCTGTATCAGGACCATGGGGCTTCTTTCCCTGGAACAAAAGCTTAACTGCTTCACCTGTGTTCAGCTTTACGTCTCTGCCTTTGGCTGGGTCTTGGTTACGTCTGTCTGTAACAGCTTCCACCCCCCTTCTGGCAGCTTGGGTTTTCTGAACTGTCTCTTGCACACACTGCACTGCACTTTGTTCCACCTCTTCAGCAACCTCCCCAGCTATACATCTGCTGGTCTCTGGCTCATACGTACCTTTCACACAAGGGTTGCTTCTTTTGCTGCTGGAACTGCTTCTCCCACGTGGAGTTAAACTTCCCCCATCTCCTTGCTCCTTCAGCTTTCCTTCCTCCTTCTTGTTGATGCTCCTCTCTCCTTCCTTTGTCCTTCCTCTCTCTCTCTGCACTGAAGCAGGTTTAAAAAACTGCTTCCTAGCTACCACACCCTTCTCTCTGCACAGGTGGTTGTCATTAAAGTCCAAGCCTGCACTCACGTTGGGGCTTGGGCATGGCTTAGCCTCAGCAAGTACATGTTTCTTTTGCTTGGCTGTAGTTTTAGCCCTCTGAAAAAGCTTGCCTGTCTCTTGTCTTAAAGCAGTGGTTCTCAACCTTTTTTGTACCGTGACCCCTTTTACCATTGGTCAACTTGTGGTGACCCCCAATGATAAAATCAAATGCATCTCTCTTCCTTTACCGTTAACGCATTGTCGCTGTAATCATTTGTTGAATTATTAATATATTATAGGCCTTTGCAATATGTTTTTATTTATAAAATACTTATTTAAACCACAATAATTAATCACAACAACAAGTAACAATATTTGATTTCAAAATTATGCATCTTCACTGGTTGCCAATAAACTTTCAAATTCAGTTTAAGATCCTCACTCTTGTCCATCGGGCTATTTATCTGCACACACCTCAGTATTTATCCAATCTATTAACCTTTCACACTCCCACCCGCAGTCTTCGTTCAGTTCATATTAATCGCTTGCACCTCCCTTTTCCCTCTCAAGCTCACCTTCACTCTACCCGGCAATCAGCCTTTTTTTATATTGGTTCTGCTCTCTGGAACTCCCTCCCCACTGACCTCCGTCTAGAACAGTCCATTCCTAATTTCCGCTCCCGTCTCAAAACACATTTTTTCTCCACTGCTTTTAATCTTTTCCAGTAACTTCTGCTTCTCCTTTGATTTGCTCCTATTTGCAATCTATCTTCTCTATCCTGACTTTCTTTTTCTCCTATCCTTTTTTAAGAAAAAGAAGTATTTTTTAAAGTATTGTTATTTTCCTTTTCTTTTTAATCATTTTATATATTTTATAGTTTTATTGTAAACCGCCTCGATGTAATGGGGGGCGGTATATCAAGTGATTATAAACAATAAACAATAATGATGATTTTGTAGTCAAATCACTAATATGAAATACAATTATTTTTTCTACCTTTGTTGTCTGACCAATTTATTCTCTGATCATGCTGGTCCCGATCTGAGGCTTCTGCTTTCCTGTCTTCTCTTAGCTCTCTTTTTTTTTTTTTTTTTTTTATTATTAAGATTTTTCAGTCACATACAATAACCAAATTAAATACAGGACACATTGCGGATATATATAACAAGAAATACTATGTGTAGGAACAAAAGACAGCATATGCAGACCACATCATGGGAGCAACTGTAAGCAAGATCAAGAATAAAGTAACAGGAAAACAAGCCTTATGGCCATATATCAGGAGGAACTAATATCAATGCTATCTACCCCTGCTGAGCCCTGCCGATCAATCAAGAATTTTTCCAGATGAGTTACATCAAGAAAAACAAACGAAGCACCTTCAAAATTAATTAGGCACTTACAAGGAAAACGTAGGAAAAACGTAGCACCCAGTGCCAAAACTTGAGGCCTAAGTGATAGAAATTGCATTCGCCGCAACTGGGTGCTACGTGAAACGTCTGGGAAAATATTGATTTTCTGACCACAAAATAAAGCTGATTTCACTTTAAAAAAGGCCCTCAATATGCGTTGTTTTACCACAACGGAAGATAACATAACCAGCAAAGTAGATCGTACATTAATATTATCAGAGGAATCCTCAAGGAAGGCAGTAAGGTTAGCCACGCTAGGGACAATCTCATCAAATTCTCCATCAACAGCATTTGACTTTTTAGTGCCAGAGGGAATATAATATATCTGTCTAACCTCGATAGTATCAGATAAGGCAAGAACTTCTTTCACTTATTTATCAAACAAGATTTTAGGTGACAGTAAGGAAGTATAAGGAAAATTCAGAAATCTCAAATTGCAAGACCGCATGGAATTCTCAAGTGTCTCCAGCTTGGAATGCAAAATCAAGGAATCTTTGATACCCATCACATTTATGGACTGGAGTGGAAGCACCTGAGATTCCAATTTATCAACTGCCTTATCAAGCAAAGAAACCTTTTTGTCAAGTTGCTGCATAGCCACTGCAGCATCTTGTGAAAAGGAAGCTAAGGAACCAAAAGTTGTAGACACTTTAGCATCGATGCACTTCAAAGCCCCCCATAGGTCTTTTAAGGTAACTTCTGTATCAGAAGACAGAGCAGGTAGCTCAATTGAACCCTCCAGCGCTGCCAACTGAACCGGAGAAGGTAACTTAATTATAGACTTATCCCTACCAACTAACTGAGAAGAAGCCCCTGAATTACCCATAGTGTCAGCAACAGGGCAAGGGGGAGGAGATCTCCCCCCCCGGGCTCAATGACACCCCCTCCGGAGAGGACTGTGCAAGAGGCACAGGAACAAAATGTTTGTCTAAAGGACCAACCAATTTCGCCCCACTCGAATCGGCCAGCTGGACCTTGCCCTGTGGCTTAGCCTTCCTTTTACCCATAATAAAACACCACAAAAATATAAGAAGCAAACCAAATCGTAAAGCCAAACTCACAGTGCAATCACTACTTCAGAGACCAACAATATTACAGCACCTCTGTCGATACGGCGTCGAAGGGGCGTCTAAGGGGCAGAACCTGCCCCTTTAGACATGCCCCTTCACACATGCCCCACAGCCGCGCTCCACAGTCGCGGAGGAAACAACTCACAAATTTCTACAATAGAAGGTCCCTTCCAGTAGCAGGCTGTCCGAGGAGTGCCTGCAGTGGACCTGCAGCAGCAGCAAGGTAGTCCCGGCTCTCCTACAGCCCTCAGCAGGGCACGCACACTCCTCCCTCACGCTCCGACAGACAGCTCCACTCCCAGATGGTAAAAAGGAGTATTTAAAGCACCGGAGGTCCCCTCCAGTAGCAGGCTGTCTGAGGAGTGCCTGCAGTGGACCGGCAGCAGCAGCAAGGTAGTGCCTGCTCTCCTACAGCCCTCAGCAGGGCACACACACTCCTCCCTCACGCTCCGACAGACAGCTCCCTCTTAGCTCTCTTTCTGTGGTCTATGGTCCATCTGCCATTTCTTATCTCTTCTTTCGTTTTCTTCACTTCTTTCCATCAGCCTATTTCCAGTCCCAGTAACCCTCCCCAGTATCAGCCCCTTTCCAGTCCTCACTCCCAGTACCTTCCAATGTCAACTTGCATTCCCATGACTGCCACTGGTGTCCATTCCCTTCCAGTCCCCCTCCTTCCCCACTGACCAGTCCCTTCTAGTACAAATACAATGGCAGCCCCTCTCAGATCCACTCCCTTCCAGTTCCATTCTTCCATCCCTTCATATCAGCCCATTTGTAGCCTTAGCCCCCAGTTTTCTTCCAGATCCAGCAGCTCTATCCTCCCATCCCCACAATCAGCCCATTCCCAGTCAAAGCCCCCCAATCAGCTCACTTCCAGTGCTAATCCCCCCTCAACCCCATTACCAGTGCTAGGCTCCCCTAATCAGCCCAATACCAGTCCTACCCCCATCAGCTCATTACCAGTCCTAGCCTCCCCTAATCAGCTCATTTCCAGTGCTAGTCCCTCCCTCAACCCCATTACCAGTGCTAGGCTCCCCTAATCAGCCCATTACCAGTCCTACCCCCCCATCACCAGTCCTATCCCCCCATCAGCCCATTACCAGTTATACCCCCCTATCAGCCCATTACCAGTCCCAACCCCCCCCCCCCCTTGATCAGTCCATTCCCAGTCCTAGCCTTCCCTAATCAACCCATTACCAGCAATGTTCTCTCTAATTTTCTGTGGGCTGTGTGCGCATAAAATATCAGCTGTGTGCAGCTTTTGAAGGAAGGTTAAATTTTTGTGCGCCACATAACGACACTCGGAGTTATATACTTTAAAATTTGACTACACGTCAGAATACAGTATGTACACCACATTGATTTTAATCAAATTAAATGAAAATAGATGATTACTAAATGAAGCTGGAAATTTCTAGTAATTACAATCATAACTTTTAAATTTTAAGACATCTGTGTTATTTTCTATCAGAATCAGAGCCGTAATTTTTGTGCGCTCTGTTGTAAAGTATGTGCGCTCGCTCGGCGAGGTGTGTGCGTGCGCACATGCGCACATCTTAGAGGGAACAGTGATTACCAGTCCTAGCCCCCTCCCATCTGCCCATTACCAGTGCTAGCTCCCCCATCAGCCCATTATAATCCTAACCCGCACTGTCTCTCACCTCTGTCCAGCATTTATCCCCTGTCTGTCCAGTATGTCCCCGTCTCTCCCTTTTGTGCATGCCAGCCCCCTCCCTCCATCCCTGCATGTCAGCCCCCCTCTGTCCATATCAGCCCTCCTCCCTCCCTCCATGTCAGCCCCCATCCTTCCATCTGTCCATGTCAGCCCCCTCCCTCCCTCCCTCCATGTCAGCCCCCCGGCCCATGTCAGCCTCCCTCCATGTCAGTCCCCCCTTTGTCCATGTCAGCCCCCTCCCTCCATCTATCCCTCCCTCCATGTCAGCCCTCCCCTCCCTCACTCCATGTCAGCTCCCTTCCTCCATGTCAGCCCCCACTCCATCCATATCAGCTCTCTCCCTCCATGTAAGTCCCACCGCCCGCCCTCCATCCCTATCAGCGCCCGCCCGCCATGTAAGCCCCACCACCCGCCATCCATCCATATCAGCTCCCTCCCTCCCTCCATGTCAGCCCCCTCCCTCCATCCATATCAGCTCCCTCCATGTCAGCTCCCTCCCTCCATCCCTCGATGTCATCCCCCCTCCCTCCATCCATCCATATCAGCTCCCTCCCTCCATGTCAGCCCCCTCCCTCCCTCCATCCATATCATCTCCCTCCCTCCCTCCATGTAAGCCCCACCTCCCTCCATCCATCCATATCAGCTCCCTCCCTCCATGTCAGGCCCCCTCCCTCCATCCATATCAGCTCCCTCCATGTAAGCCACCCTCCCTCCATCCCTCCATGTCAGCCCCCCTCCATCCATCCATATCAGCTCTCTCCCTCCATATCAGCTCCCTCCCTCCATGTCAGCCCCCCTCCCTCCATCCATATCAGCTCTCTCCATGTCAGCCCCCCCATCCATGTCGATGTCTGTCTCCCTTCTAATGTAGCCGCGGCTCCCTGCCTCTTAGGGAACCGCGGCTGTGCCTATAAAATCATTGCAGAGCCCTTCCTGTCTCGACGGGCTCCGTGCAGCATTGTCTCGCCTCCAAAGGAAGTGGTAAACAACTTCCTTTAGAGGCGGGACAATGCTGCACGGAGCCCGTCAAGACAGGAAGGGCTCCGCAATGATTTTACAAGCACAGCCGCGGTTCCCTAAGAGGCAGGGAGCCGCAGCTACAGAAGAAGGAGTCGGTGAGTTTGCCACTGCCGAGAAGCGGACTCGGCAGTGGCAGCAACTTCTGCGCATTTAAATTTTTTTTTAACGAGGCGACCCCTGCTAAATCCTGTGGCAACCCCCGTGGGGGTCGCGACCCACAGGTTGCGAACTGCTGTCTTAAAGACATAGTCACCACTTTCCTGTGTTTTCATTGGCTCAGCACAGCTCTCATTATCACAATGCATATATATATATTTTCATTTAGAAGTGGCTTCACACTGTAAAATGAGAAAGCAATTTCTAGTTTTCTGGCACAACCAAAACATATCCCTGCTGATCCCCTACCACACCCACTTTCAATCTCTGCATTGAGTAAATGATACTGACACAAATAGTAGCTTTTTCAAATTATTATTTGAGGATGTATGTGGTCTACATGTCTAAATGATGCCGTGTGTAAATGCCACCATTTAGACATGTAGATCACATACATCCTCAAATAATACTGTTATTTTTGTAGATGCTTCTAAAATAAAGGTCTTAATGTGCTAAATGGACCATATAGCTAGGTACTCAAGAAGACTGGAATAATCTAGGCCAAAAGATCTGACTATCCACGTCAAGAAAGAGAAGTAAAGTACAGATAACTTGGGCATATGATATGGATCATATAAATAGCAATCAGACTTTGAGATGTGGAAGAACATAGGGGCCCTTTTATTTATTTATTTTGAATTGAAGTTTCAAAGATTTAAACAAATCAATATGTGTCAAGGTCATGCCAAAATACAATACATCCCAAAAGGAAAAAGAAACCAAAACAATACATAATATAGCATAGCATTAGCCCACATCATGAGAGACTTAGGAGTACACTTATCCACTAATAGTAAAAGAACAGTAATATTGGAGGTTCAATGAGGGCATTAAAATGACCCCCCCCCCCATCCAAAAGAACAGCGGGCAATTAATTGAGAGAGATGCCACCACCTATATCTTTCTATCTAATATAAACTTTTCTAACTGTACATAATCAAAAAAGTATACATCATTCCCTGATATGTGTGACAACACATTTACAAGGATAGTGTAAGAAAAAGCTGCTCCCATATCTATAACCTTAGATTTAAATGCAAGAACCCCCCCCCCCCCCCACCGACACATCTGTGCACTCCAAGAGACATCAGGAAATATATTCAACCAGTGTCCACAAAACTTTTTATCCTTGTTCCTAAGAATCAACTTTAGTATCTGAATTGTATCCTTCACAGAATTGAAGGAAACTACCTCGCCTTTCAATATTATCGGTAGAGTCTTCAAGGAATTTAGTCAAATCCCAATAGTCATCAAGTGAAACTATATCTACTTCCTCCTCCCTCCCCCTTATCAATCGGCCGCTTGCCTAAAGGTAAATAATAACATTTCTGAATAACTATCGTATCAGAGAAAAGCAGAACGTCCTTAAAATATTTATCCAACAAAATTTCAGCTGATAACGAAGATTTAGGAAAATTAAGGATGCAAAGATTAACAACTCTGGTATAATTCTCCAAAGCCTCTAGCTTATAGTGAATTGATAGAGAGTCACTGATGGCAGCAACACTTGTCTGCTGTAAATTATGCATCTGACCACCTAACTTAGAAACATTTTTGACTACCTCCAGCAGCCCACTATCAAGTTCTTGAAACCTTTGTACGGAATCCTGAGTAAAAGTACAAAGAGACCTAACAGTAATAGTAAGCTTAGAATCTATATTGGCAAGAGCTAACCAAACATCTTTCAAAGTACAGTCAAACCTCGGTTTTCATGATTAATCCGTTCGAAAAAGTCTGACTAAAACTGAAACGTATGAAAACTGAAGCAATATTTACCATAAGAAATAATGTAAATCCAATTAATCCGTTCCAGACACCCAAAATATTAACAAAAAATACATTTTATAGAGAATGACTATATTTTTACATACAGAAAACAATGAGAAATAAATATAAATGACTAATGAAATGGATAAATGAACATTTAACATCACTGAAAGCAAGCTAAGTACAGTACTGTACAGTACAGTATGTTAGCATCTGGCCTTAGCCACCCCTGACAAGCTGCTGTGGCCAGCTCTCTTCGGAATCACATTGGATTCAGCCCATTAAAATACCTTTACATTATCTGCTCAATGCTTCAGAATGGCAGAAAATCTTAATGATATAGCTTCAGACGTACCCTGCAAGAGAAAGAACTGCCTCCCATGTTCATGCAACATCTCCTGCTTACGTTGACAGCTTTTCTTCCCTGCTACCTCCGAGCCTGAGGGGGTGCTCCAGAGAACGGGCAGGCGGTGGACGAGATCGGGGCCTTCCTCTCCGCGCAATCCTTGCCTCTCTAACTCTGACCAGGCTCGAGGATGTGTTTCATTTACGTGCTCAGCTGGCTTTCGCTTCTCATCACGCTGGTGATCGGTGAGTCCGGGGGGCAGTGCTGCCGGGACCGGGCGGGTGTTCTGGCAGTGTATACAGACCGGTGTGCAGCGCGAGGGTGTATGTATTTACAGTACTGTACTTTACGAAAACCGAGGCGATGTACGAGAACCGGGACAAAATCTCAGTCAAAAAAGACGTTGAAAACCGAAGCGATGTATGAGAACCGGGACAAAATCTCAGTCAAAAAAGACGTTGAAAACCGAAGGGTATGAAAACCGGGGCAAATGAAAACCGAGGTTTGACTGTAACTTCCTCAGCCAAAGTTTTTAAATCAGTTAAACCTTCTGCTAAAGCAACTGATTTCGGTACGGGACCAGGAATAGGGGGCAAAAACATATCAGTAGCAGGAATAGGCAGAATAGTCAAAGACATTTGTGGCATTGGGAATGGGAGTGGTGATCTCTCGTCGGAGCCGAGTGAAGGCCCATCATGAGACACTTGCTGTTCCGGGAGAATGAGAAAATGCCTGCATGTCCAAAGCAGTTACCATGGGGAAAGATAGCCTAATGTTGTGCAGTCAGAGTAGCCGAAGGTTAGGGCAGCAGCCTGGAACCGGCAAAGACTAGTGTTCAAATCCTACTGGTACTCCTCATAGCTTTGGGCAAGCCATTTATCCCTCTATTGCCTCAGGTAAAAGCTTAAATTATAAGCACTCCAGGGACGGGGAAATACCTACTGTATTTGGTTGTAACTCACCTTGAACTACTACTGGAAAGATATAAGCTAAATACCAATAATAAATAAAATTCCCCCATGCTAAATGCAATGTACTCTCCACCCCTAACCCTCCCATTCGCTACCCCAATGTGTGATTTGCATTTAGCATGGGAATTAGTATGGGGCAACTGCCATGCCAGCAGAGTTACTGTAGGCCGAAACACCACATTAACTGCTTAGCGCACTTTAGTAAAAGGGCCCTTTAGGTTTTACTGGACTGCTTAAACAGCTGCACAGTCAGCATTACCACTGGGTACAAGTAATATCCCTATATGGGGGCCCATCAAATCTATTAAGTGCATAATGAGATTTGCATATAGATTTCTTCCTTCAGTTTCATCTGCACAAGAGTTTGCTTCACAATAATTAAAAGGTAAAAATAGTTAATTTCTTCAGCTCTTTGCAACATAATCCTCTGATACTTTATGAAATACTTTCCCTACATCAATAAGGCTTACAGTAACATGCAGTATTAACCTCCTATACACTCTTAATTCCTTTTTAATGATTTTTTGTTTCACAGTTAGAAAAACAACTAGCTAGAGAAATACTACAAATTTAATCTCCATTATAGGATCCCAAGACAATTACCTTGGGGATGTACATCCTGGAGAATTTAGCTTTAAACTGCTCGCCTTATGGGAGAGTCAAATGAACTAAATATGCCCTAAAGATTATTCATATAACTTTAATGGAGCGATGAATTATGTGCTCTTTTTAAATAATGCCATAGTATATTGCTGAATCTTGAAGTTCCATTTTTACACATTTGCATATCTGTGTGAATGAAAGGAGAGCATGATATACATTGTATGTAAGAAACTGATTTTTAATCAGGTGCAAAAAAGAAACCTTTACTCTTTTGTAATCAAAACATATATGATTGTCTGAAACTAGTTTAGAGAATGATATATGCTTCCTTTACTTAGGGACAGGTTTACCAAGCTGGGCTAACAGCATGCACAATTTGTAACCAGGTCCCATGTTGTTCAATGGTGCTTAGTTACAAATGGTGCAGCTAACCATTAGCCCAACTTAGTTAACATGCCCCTTCAAATGACAAGATACCTGATAAAAATGAATATCTTACGGAATGTTATATTTTAAACATAGGATACCTTAAATGCCAAAGTAGCAGAATAACGCATATTATTTGAACACTGATAGAAACATGACATCAGAGGTAAAGACCACACAGCCTATCCAGTCTGCCCTTTCGTACCAACTACTAAGCTTTACAGCCCTTTTTTATTTCCTTTTAGTGATCCTCTGTGTTTGTCCCATGCTTTCTTGAATTTGGATACAGATCGTGTTTCTACCAGCTCCACTGGGAGACTATTCCATACGTCTACCACTCTTTCCATAAAGAAATATTTCCTCAAACTTCTTTATCTTTATTGGCTCATTTAATATACCGCTCTTTACCGATGGCACCAGAGCGGTGTACAATAACAAAATATAAGGCTGCTGAAAAGGAAAAGGAACTCCATAAAAAATTAAGAGAAAGGATAGAGTGGAGAAATAGAATAAAGCAGCAGAGAGAGCAAAACAAGGTGCGCCGTAACAGAGGGTTAAATACATCCCGGTTCAGCGGGGTGGAAGGGAAAGGGGAGCGGAGGGATGAGGAAGGTTAAAGGCAGTGCAGAAGAGGCGGGTCTTCAGCTTGGTCTTAAAAATTTTATAGGAGGGTTCTAACCGGAGGGCAGGGGGGAGCGAGTTCCAGAGTCGGGGGCCCAGAAAGAAAAATGCTGAGGAGTGGGTGGACTCAAGGTGGGCTTGTGATGGAGAAGGAAGGGACATGCGGTTCAGGTGGATCGATCTGAGAGACGAATGAAGATAGATTAGGTCGGCGAGGTAGAGAGGAATACCGGTATGGATAGTTTTATGCACATATATAAGTACTTTGAACTGTATACGAAAAACAAGGGGAAGACAGTGTAGGTGAATCAAGATGGGGGTGATGTGATCGAAATGAGAAGCATGTGTGAGAATACATGCAGCTGTGTGGTGGACAAGTTGTAATCTCTGCAATTGGGTTTGGGGAAGGCCGGCCAGGACAACATTGCAGTAGTCCAAGCGAGATACCACCAAGGACAGTAATAATGCGGTCATGGAGGAGACTGATATGAAGGGGCAAATGGCACGGAGTTGTCTTAAGGTGTGAAAGGACCGCTGTACAACAGAAGAAATATGTTCTTTGAAGGATAAGGCGGAGTCCAGGGTGACTCCTAGGTAGCGTAGGGAGGAGACTACTGGCAATGGAGAGCAGGACAAAATAGGGGCGAGAGGGGGAATTGGGGCACCGGAGGTAAACCAAATGGCAGATGTTTTGGAGGGATTCACGTGCAAAAAATTAGAGGAGAACCAGGAGGACACTGAGGCCAAACAGGAATTGAGGGGAGTAAGATCTGGGACAGTGGGGTCTGTATGGTGGAGAATAATGATATCATCAGCATAGTAGTGAGCAGAAATGCTGTGCTGCTGAACTAGGAGTGCAAGGGGGGCCATGAAGATGTTAAATAAGAGAGGAGCAAGGACAGAACCCTGGGGAACAACACATGGGAGAGGGGTGGGCGGAGAAGAGAAGGGACCTGTGGAAACGGAAAAGGTTCTGTGGGAGAGGAATGAGTGAAACCAAGACAGTACAGAGCCAGAAAGCCCAGTGTCGTGTAAACGAGCTAGGAGAGTAGGGTGATCCACAAGGTCGAAAGCAGCAGATAAGTCT
This sequence comes from Ichthyophis bannanicus, assembly GCA_033557465.1. NCBI lineage: Eukaryota > Metazoa > Chordata > Amphibia > Gymnophiona > Ichthyophiidae > Ichthyophis > Ichthyophis bannanicus. The sequence goes on along the minus strand of CM066033.1, from coordinate 1,213,456,640 downwards.
AGGGAGACGGCAATGGAGATGTGACCACGGTCATGAGCAGTACGCACTTCATTAAGGAAGGAGAGTAGAATAGATTCAGTGCTATGATTGGGGCGGAAACTGGATTGATGGGGGTGGAGTGTCAGAGAGGCCTCAAGGTGAGAAGAGAGTTGTGCATAGAACAGTTTTTCAAGAATCTTTGAGAGGAAGGGAAGATTGGAGATAGGGCGCCAATTGGCCGGGGAGGACGGGCGAGAGAGTCTTTTTTTAGGATGGGGCGGATAGTGGCATGCTTCCAGATAGCGGGGAAAGAGCCGGATGAAAGACTGGAGTTGATAATAGAGAGTATATAGGGGGAAAGGGCCAAGGAGGTATCCATAAGCCATTGGGAGGGGATGGGATCTAAAATACAAGTGGTCTTTCGAATTGAGGAATATACCTTGGAAAGGTCTGATAGAGTCACGAGTTGGAAGGAGGACCATTTGTGGGAAAAGGGAGGGAAGTGGTAAGAAGGGAAGGAAAGGGGGGAGGTAGGAGGGAGGGGAGAGGTAGGAGGGAGGGGAGAGGGAGGAATGGGGGGAGGGCAAGGGGGAAAAAGTGAGCGAAGATTTTGGATTTTAGTGGCAAAGTGTGAGGCCAAAAGAGTGGGATCAGGGGATATCAGAGACGGGGCTGAGGAGGTGAGGGAATGAGTGGCGGAGAGAGAGTGAAGGACAGAATAGAGTTGACGAGTGGAATTGGTCGATGAAGAGATGCGAGAGGAGAAGTAGTCCAGCTTAGCAGAATGTAGCAAGGACCGATAATGGGAATGACAGTGTCGAAAGTGAGCTAGGGAGGTGGGGGATGGGTGCCTATGCCAGCGCCGCTCGGCACGGGCACGGGTAGGAATGGTGGAGAAAGAGACCTGCGTGAAACCAAGGGTAATGATGATGAGGGGAAGGGGAGGAGAGAGGCAGGCGCGGGGCAAGCTGGTCCAGCGCATCCGTGAGGATGGTGTTCCAGGACTGGGCCTGGAGGCCTACAGGAAGCAGATGGAAATCCGGGGGAAAAAGGGAGTCAGAAGAAGGGAATTGTGAGAGAGTGGTGGGCGTAATACAGTGAACAAGATGGGGGAGTGGCGGGGACCCCGTCCCGGGGGGGGGGAGGAGGTTGGAATGGAAAAAAATAGGCATAAGTGATCGGACCAAGGAACAGACATGGTATAAAGGGAGGTGAGGACTATAAAAGAGGAGGAATGGGATATGACCAGGTCCAGGGAGTGACCAGCAGAATGCGTGGGCATGCAAGTATATTGTTGAAGAGAGAGATCAGAGAGGAGAGAGAGAAAAGAAAAGTCGCGGTAAGAGGTGGGGGAATCGACATGAATGTTAAAGTCTCCTAAGACCAGGAGTTGTTGATAGCTGAGAGAGAGTTCAGAGAGAGTCAGGACAAGAGAGTCCCATTCTTCCGAGTTTACTCCCTTTCATTCTGTGCCTCCTCATTGCAAAGCTTTCTTTCAGTTGAAAGAGGTTCTCATCCCGTGCATTTATGCCATGGAGGTATTTAAACGTCTCTATCATATCTCTCCTCCCCACATTTCTTCCAGATTATACAAGTTGAGATATTTAACTCTGTCCCTGCCCTAAAACCATAGTAACATAGTGTATGAGGGCAGATAAAGACCAGTATGGCTTATCTATTCTGCCCAATAAGGTGACTAGAGGGTTGTAACTGTAGCTCTGTGCAGGTCACCCCCCCCCCCTCTATGTTAGGGTTGCACCTTCTTCTTCATGCCATATATTTTTATGATATCATTTAAGTATTTAAAAGTTTGTATCAATGAACAAACAAACCTTTTTCAAAGAAGGGGAAGCTGTAAGAAGGTAAACTTAAAAGCTATATCAGGAAATATTTTTTCTCTGAAAGAATGGTGGATGTCCTGTTTCCTCAGCCCGCAATCTGGGGGTTGTCTTTGACTCCTCTCTCTCTTTCTCCACGCATATCCATCTGATAGCTAAGACCTGCCGTTTCTTTCTCTATAAAATCAGCAAAATCTGCCCTTTCCTTTCTGAACACACTACTAAAACACTTATCCACTCCTTAATTACCTCCCGTCTTGACTACTGTAACCTCTTGACTCCCGTCTTGACTCACTGGTCTCCCTCTGAATCATCTCTCTCCCCTTCAATCTGTTCAACACTCTGCCGCGCGGCTAATCTTCCGCCAGCCTCGTCATGCCCATATTACCCCTCTTCTCAAGTCACTTCATTGGCTCCCTATCCGTTTCCGCATCCAGTTCAAACTTCTCCTGCTGACCTATAAATGCATTCACTCTGCGACTCCTCACTACCTTTCTTCTCTTATCTCTCCTTACAACCCCCCTCGGGGACTCCGCTCTTCTAGCAAACTGCTTCTATCTGTGCCCTTCTCTTCTACTGCTAACTCCAGACTTCGCTCCTTTCACCTTGCTGCGCCTTACGCCTGGAACAAACTACCTGTGTCTGTATGCCAAGCACCTTCTCTAACCCTCTTCAAATCCAGGCTGAAAAGTCACCTCTTCGCTGTTGCTGCTTTTGGATCCTGACCCACCTGATCTCCTTTTCTCTCCCCTTGCTTTATCCCTGCCCACACCTTCTGTGTTTGTCTTGACTAGATTGTAAGCTCTGACGAGCAGGGACTGTCTCTTACATGTCTGTACAGTGCTGCGTATGACTTGTAGCGCTATATAAATGCTCAGTAGTAGTAGTAGTAGTAGTAGTAGTAGTAGGATGCTTGGAATGCCCTCCCAATGAATGTGGTGGGGACAAATACAGTGATGGAATTCAAAATGGCATGGGACAGAGACAGAGGACCCCTTTATAGCAAAGAGGATAAAATCAAAGCAAACTGTCCCTCTTCTCCTCTGTGGTGTACATATTGAGGTCTTCAAGTCTCTTCTCATTTATTTATTTATTTATTTTATTTATTTGTGCTTATTTACCACCTTTTGTGAATCAAAGCCCAGTTTTGGAGTCCATATCTCTTTGGAGATATGAGCTCCAAAACTGAACACAGTACTACAAATGAGGCCTCACCAATGACTTGAACAGGAGCATTAATACCTCCTCCTGGTTATTCCTCTCTGTATGCAGCACAGTATTCGTCTAGCTTTGGCTACCGCCTAGTCGCATTGTAGGTGAAGAAAGCTCCCAGTTAAGTGAAGCATTAAATACCTCTGTAGAAATTGGTAAGAGGGGAAACATCTGGAAAGTGGTGTGTATAAATGCCCGTAGCATGGGAAATAATATCCCAGATGCTGAGGCTCTAAAGGAAGAGGCTGACTTGTATTTAGTGATGGTTACGGAGACATGGTTCATGGATAATCATAACTGGGTTGTAATTATACCAGAATATACTTTTATTTGGAAGGATAGGGGAGAAAAAGGAGAGGAGGAGTGACACTATATGTAAAAAATAAAATTAAAGCTATAGAATTATAGGGCTTAAAAGGAAGTGAGGGGGCACTGTGGGTTAAATTAGAAAAAGGAAAAGGGAAATTCATTTGCACTGGTGTGGTATATAGATTTACCTTACAGGGAGAAGAAGTGGATGGAAATTTAATAGAAGACATATGCAGTATTGCTATAAAAGAAGAAGTGCTACTTATAGGTAATTTCAATGTCATATGTAACCATAACACAATGTCTATGTCTACGTCCCAATTAATTGTTAACAATCATTATTGTTGGCCACCAGGTGACGGCCCCAAACCCTTGTAATTGATTATTGTATGTTCCACCGCTTTGACCCGGTGAAAAGCGGGATATAAATACAGCTAAATAAATAAATAAATACATTTCAATATGCCAAATGTTGATTGGCACATCCCTGCTGTGGTGTCATCTAGAAATAAGGAGATCATGGATTCTCTACAGGGAGAGCTAGCAACTGGTAACAGAACCCACACGTGAACAGGTCATACTAGATTTTGTGCTTTCCAAAGTGTTTCTGATGTCAGAGTCGGAGATCATCTCACCTCCAGTGATTACCAGATAGTGTGGTTAAGTATTAGGACTAGGGCTGATAAAATCCATTCAGAAGTGAGACTCTTAGATGTTAGGAAAACTAACTTTGCCAAGATGGGACAATACCTCAGAGAGTCATTAGCAGGATGAGAAAAGCTGGGAGATGTAGAAAAGCAATGGGCAAAACTGAAAGGGACTATTTTAAGTGCAACAAACCTCTAGAAAGGTAAATAAATATAAAAGGAAAAGGTGGACACAATGGTTCTCAAAAGAAGTAGCTGAAAAGTTGAAGAAAAAGTGGGTGGCCTTCATAAAATACAAGGGATCATAGAGAAAGGAAGACAAGCATCAACATTTGGAAAAACTTAGAGAAGCTCGGAAAGTAGTCAGGAAAGCAAAGATACAAAAAGAAAAAGAAATTGCCAATGCAATAAAATGGGGAGGGTGGGTGGAATAAAACATTTTTCAGATATGTTAGAGGAGGAAGTGCAAAAGTGGTATTGTCAGACTCAAGGGTGAAGGGGAGGAATATGTAGAAGTTGATCAGGATAAAGCAGAATTGCTTAAAAATATTTCTGTTCTATGTTCACAAATGAAGGGCTAGGAGCAAGACCCCAGAAAACACCTACAAATAGGAATGGACATCTTGAACAATTTTCAGAAGACTAGCTAAACTAAAAGTAGACAAAATGATGGGACGAGATGGGATACTTCTAAGAATATTGAAGGAATTTGTGGACATTCTAGTGGCACCAGTGAATGATCTTTTCAATGCTTCTTTAAAGTCAGGCGGGGTCCCAGAGGGCTAGAGAAAGGCACAGGTGGTCTCTTTACACAAAAGCAGAAGTAAGGGTGAGGTTGAAAACTACAGTCTAACCTCTGTGATGAGTAAATTATTGGAAACACTGCTAAAACATAGAAACAAAGTAAAATGGTGACAGAAAAAGACCACATGGACTATCTAGTCTGTCCTTCCATATCAACAACTACAACAGTCCCCTTTTTCCTTTAGAGATCCTCTGTGTTTGTCCCACACTTTTTGAATTCAGATACTGTCCTCATCTCTACCACCTCCACTGGGAGACTATTCCATGGATCCACCACTCTTTCCATAAAGAAATATTTCCGCATATCACTCCTAAATCTATCCCCTTTCACCCTCATCCCATGTCCCCTTGTAGCAGTACTTGCTTTCAATCAAAAGAGGCTCACCCCCTGTGCATTTATGCCATGGAGGTATTTAAACATCTCAGTCATATCACCTCTATCTCGCCTTTCCTCTAATGTGTACATATTAAAATCCTTAAGTCTGTCCACACATGCTTTATAATGAAGACCACTAACCATTTTAGTAGCCACCCTCTGTACTGACTCCATCCTGTTTATATCCTTTTGAAGGTGTGGTCTCCAAAACTGCACACGATACTCCAAATGAGGCCGCACCAAAGACTTATACAGAGGCACTATCACCTCCTTTTTTCTGCTAGCCATTCCTCTCCGTATGCACCCAAGCATCCTTCTAGCTTTTGCTGTTGCCTTTTCTACCTGTTTAGCCACTTTAAGATCATCAGACACAACCACACCTAGGTCCCGCTCTTCTTTAGTGGACAAAAGCACTTCACCCCTATACTGTATTGCTCCCTTGGATTGCTGCAGCCCAAATGCATGACCTTGCATTTTTTAACATTAAATCCCAGCTGCCAAATTCTAGACCATTCTTCAAGCTTAGCTAGATCCCTCCTCATGTTATATACACCTTCCTGGGTGTCTACTTGATTGCAAATTTTGGTATCATCCGCAAAGAGGCACACCTTACCCAACAGCCCTTCCGCTATATCACTAGCAATGATGTTAAAAAGAATCAGACCAAGGACAGATCCCTGGGGCACACCATTGGTAAAACAGAGGATAGAGAGGTTTCTGAAGTCCGACTGATTGCAAGATCCAAGGCTGCCTGGGTTTACCAGAGGCAGGTCCTGTCAGACAAATCTGATTGATTTCTTTGACTGAATGATCAGACAGTTGGACCAACATTCTGAGGAGAAGTATGCTATCAGTGGTGTGACACAGTGATATTGTGGAAGGACTCTTAGGTATATAAGAAAATAAGCAATGCCATGCTGGGTCAGACCAAGTTTTATCAAGCCTAGTATCTTGTTTTCAACTGTGGCTAATACTGGTTCCCAAAAAGGTACACAGGTTCCATGATGCTTGTCCTGGAGTAAGCAGTGGATTTCCCGGGACTTCTTTAAAAATGTTTAAGGATTTTTCCTCTAGGAACTCATCCAAATCTTTTGTAAACCCAGCTACAGTAACAGCTTTTACTATATCTTCCAGTAATAAATTCCAGAGTTTGATTGCATGTTGAGTGAAATAATATTTTCTCTTATTAGTCTTAAATGGGATACATAGTAGCTTCATTGTGTGTCCCCCTAATCTTTCTACTTTTTGATGGTGTAAAACAACCAATCTACATTTACTTGTTCCACTCCATTCATTAATTTATAGACCTCTATCATATCTCCCCTCAGCTGTCTTTTTTCGAAGTTGAAGAGCCATGACTTTTTAAGTCTTTCCTCATAGGGGTATCCTTCCATTCCCTTTACCGTTGTAGTGGCTCTTCTCTGTACCTTTTCTAATTCTACTATATCCTTTTTAAGATATTATGACTAGAAGTGCACACAATATTCAAGATGCTGTTGCACCATGAAATGATACAGAGACATTATAACACCCATGGTTTTATTCTCCATTTCTGCCCTTATGATTCCCAACATTCTATTTGCTTTCTTGGCCGTAGCTGCACACTGGGCGGAGGGTTTCAACGTAGTATCCACAATGATGCTTAAATTATTTTTCTTGGGTGATGGGTTCTAATGTGGAACCTTGCATTGTGTAACTGTAGTTTATTTTGTTCTTTCCTACTGTAGGTGCCTAACTTTGTACTTGTACACATTAAATTTCCTTTGCAATTTGATTGTCCAGTCTTCCAATTTATAAAGGTCCTCTTGCATTTTTTTCACAATCCACTTGTCTTTTAGTAACTTTGAATAATTTTGTGTCATCTGCAAATTTAATTACATCACTTTTTATTCTCAATTCCAGATCGTTCATGAAGATGTTAAAAAACAGCGGGCCCAGCACAAATGCCTCCACTATTCACCTTTCTTCATTGAGACAATTGGCCATTTAGCCCTACTCTCTGCTTTCTCTTTTAACTAGTTCCTGATCCACAGTAGTACACTGCCTCCTATCCCATGACTTTTTATTTTAGCCAAGAGTCTCTCATGACAGACCTTGTCAAAGGCTTTCTGAAAATCTAGACATTATATAGACTGGCTCATCTTTGTTTACCTATTTATTCACACTTTCAAAAATATATAAGGCAAGGTTTGCCTCTTTGCGGATGATGCCAAAATCTGCAATAGAGTAACACTCAGGAAGGAGTAGTTAAAATGAGAAGAGATCTAGCTAAGCTTGAAGAATGGTCAAAAATTTGGCAGCTGAGATTTAATGCTAAAAAATTTACAGGCATGCATTTCGACTGCAAAAATCCGAGGATGTGGTACAGTGTAGATGGCGAAGTACTTCTGTCCACGAAAGAAAAGCGAGACCTGGATGTGATTTCTTCTGATGATCTTAAAGTGGCTGAACAGGTATAAAAGGTGACAGAGAAAGTCAGAAGAATGTTTGGGTGCATAGGGAGAAGAATGGCCAGCAGAAAAAAGGAGTGATAGTGCCTCTGTATAAGTCTCTGATGCAACCTTATTTGGAATATTGTGTGCAATTCTGGAAACCACACCTTCAAAAAGATATAAACAGGATGGAGTCAGTGTAAAGGGTGGCTACTAAAATGGTTAGTGGTCTTTGTTATAAATGCCATTTGAAGTCTCTAGTGTTAGAAGAGTTTCAGCGTTCTTTCAGTCCTCTTTGCGAGAGCATATTACTTTATTATCAGCATTTGTGGTCATAGTCTCCTGAAGAAGGCCAGTTTTGCAAAAACACATGCAAGGTGAACCCTTATCAATACATTTTTCTTCCTTCCAAGGGCTCCTGCTTTCCTGCTTGTTCTCCGTGTCTGACTGCCTACAGGTGGGGCGCCTTTCTGTGCTGGCAGTAGAGAAAAGGTCAGTATCTGACTTCAAGAAGGCATGGGACAAACATAAAAGATCTCTAAAGGTAAAAAGGGGACTATTGTAGTTGATATGGAAGAGCAGACTAGATAGGTCATATGATCTTTTTCTAATGCCATGTTTCTATGTTTCACCACTTGAGATCCTCAGACACTAGCACTCTTGAGGTCCCTCTCCTGGTCTATGCACACCATCCTCTCTCCTCCTATCACATACAATTCCTTTAGATTTATGCATCCCAAGTGCATGACTCTGCACTTCTTCGCATTAAATCTTAACTGCCAAAAATTAGACCACTCTTACACTGTTTTTAGAGCTTTCCTCTTGTAGTCCACTTGCTCAGAAGTGTCTACTCTGCTGCAAACTTTCGTGTCATCTGCAAAAAGGCAGACATTTCCATTCAGTCCTTCTGCAATATCACTCTCAAATATTTTGTGCAGTAACGGTCTCAAAACTAATCCCTGAGGCACACCACTATGTACCTTTCTTTCTTTTGTTTGAGTTCCATTTATCACCACCTTCTGTCATCTGTCAGTTATCCAATTTCTGATCCAGTTCACCATCTTGGGGCCTATCCCCAGGCTGTTCAGTTTATTGCTAAAATTACTATGAGGAACAGTATCAAAATCTTTGCTGAAATCTAGGTATATCACATCCAATGCATGCCCTAGATCCAGTTCTCTGGTCACCTAGTCAAAGAACTCAATCAAATTTATTTGGCATGATCTTCCCCTGGTAAAACCATGTTGTCTCGGATCATGCAATCCATTGGTCTTCAGAAAGCCCACTACTCTTTCTTTCAAGAGTACTTCCATTACTTTTACCACCAAAGAGGTAAGGTTTACCAGCCTATAGTTTGTCACCTCTTCCCTATTACCACTTTTGTGAAGATCCCTTCACAAGAGCCCTTCTTCAGTCTTGCAGAACCTCTCATATCTCCAAGGATTTATTAAAGGTCTTGCCAGAATCTCTCTGAGCTCTTTTAGAATCCTGGGATGTATCCTATCAGGTCCCAAGACCACTGATCATTTTGGTAACCAACCTGTGCACAAACTCCATCTTGTTCACATCCTTTTGAAAGTGTGGTCTCCAGAATTGCACAACATACTCCAAATGAGATCTCACCAAAGAGTTTTTCAGAGGCACCATCACCTCCTTCTTCCTGCTGGCCATGCCTCTCCCTATGCACCCAAGCATCCTTCTGGCTTTTGCAGTCAACTTTTCTACCCAATTTGTGATCTTAAGATCATCAGAAACAATCATTCCCAGCTCCTTCTTTCTCTGATGAACAGAAGTACTTCATCCTCTATGCTGTACTTCTCCCAAGGATTTCTGCCATCCAGAAGCATGACCCTGCATTTTTTAGCATTAAATCTCAGCTGTCAATATCTCAAGCATTCTTCAAGCTTTGCTAGATCCCTTCCCCGCTACAATCTCCCTTGCTTCTCTTCCCTCTTTTATTAGAATTTACAGATTAGAGAAATCTTTGGCGATGGATTGAACAATCGGTAAATGTATTTTATCCTACAACAAGCTGCAAGTCACTGCTTCTCTTTTTGTGTTCCCAATGGCTCAACAATTTAACACTCTTGCACTGATTCTCTGATAGGTTCCCTTGCTCAAAAAATACAATTCACAGATAATGTGATTGTATTGCTTTCACAAACTTTCATATGTTTAAATCTTTAGCTAACCCTAAGGCTATTTTCTATGGACAGTATTTTGAATTCTGTCACCTCCTCTTATACAGCTGCTTCTGCCTTCTTACTGGGTTCAGTGTTACAGAAACACAAACTTCTGAATGAGGCTACAGTCTACTGAAATGCTTTTTGAGCAAGAAGAGGAAAATCAGGAGAGAGATATAGCACTTAAATTGCATTTTGTTCAAAAAGGTAAACAAATATTAAATGTATGAGCAAGTTATTTGGGTGTATTAAACTATGGCATGTGATAAAGGCTTTAAACATGTCAGTCAAACCTCTAGTTTGATTAGCAACAGTCTCCTTGAATACATGCAATATCAAACAACCTAGAGAAATAATAATCTAACCAGTTCTTTATGCAAGATGATTTAAGTCTGGCTTCTTTAATTCACTCTCTTTTGCTCTCCAGTTTCCTCCTGTTCTTTTAGGCTTCCATTTCAAAGGTAGTCAAATTTTATTGGGTCTTTGTGTGACAAGCCCTCATAATAAATAAAATAAAACTTTCCTGTGCATATTGTAGGAGAAGGCGGAATAGAAATCTGTTTAAATAAAATATATAAATAAATAAATGTCTCCAAATGGGCTAGTTTTGTGCATACCATGACAGTAATGAAACTCACACCTAAAGCAGGATAATGTACAGTATAATCTCATTGTCTCATATTTACTGATAATGCTTTTGGGTACAGTGTGTTTACTAAGCCAGGCTAACAGTTAACATGTGCTATCTGCAACTAGGTCCCCCTTTGGTGTAGTATTTGCATCTTGCCAAAGAGCCTTCTTCTAGAGTTCATAAGATGCCACATGCATAGGCAATCTATCAAGTATGCAGTGAAATTCCTCTTACTCAAGCCCATAGCACCAAACATCATAGGAAATATTTCAATACTTCTCTGCCACATTTTCTTGATCCTTGATTGCATTTTTTGGTACTTGAAGATCATCTCCCTCTTCACACCATTCACAGAACAACAACTGGAATTGATACTTCTATTATCAATGCCATTCTGGTGTTTTTTTTTTCCTATATCACTATGTATGGTTTCCTTGCATCTAGTCTTTTATCAGCAGGAATGGGAATGCCCCCTGTGAATATAACATCTTAATTTTCTATTATTTTCTTAGGGTCATAATCCCAGTGATTTTCAGACACAGTGATATCCTAGTGTTTCCAGAGTTTCCAGTGGATGAGACATGCCACTTTCTGTTTAGAAATTTTCTGCCATCAGAACTTTGCAGCCAGCTATGAGTAATCATTTCCAGTTCTTTCTTACAGAATCTACTTATGTCAGTTTTCCCAGTTTTTTCTATGCATTCTGTAAACCATCTTGTGCATAATCCACTGTTCTGGGCTGCAACTATCAGCCTCTCATCCTTAGGTCTCAATTTATCTCTCCTTAGCCTTTCACTGACCCTACGTATGGTTTTTGGAGCAACACTTTGTATTCCCCACTGTATTTATGCACATACCACCTTTGAGGAATACAAGGCAGTTTACATAGTAAAAATAAATAAATATATGAGCAGGAAAAGAACACCAATAAAATAAACAGGACGGACAGAAAGGAAGCCTAGAGACTAAAGAGGAGAGGGAGGACAGGGTGCAGAGCCAATGCCAAGCTACCAAATCTCGAAGCTTGTCATAAAAAGGTATGTTTTTCAGCAGGGACAAAAATTTATGATGTAAAATATTGGCTTTGAGATCTGAGGGAAGATAATTCTGCTGCAAAATAAAATGCAGATGAACATGTAGATTCAAGAGGAGCATAGGAAACAGTTGAAGAGGCGGCTTGCTATCGTGAAGTGAACAGCTGGGACAGTGGGGAATAATAAGAAAGACCAATTATGAGGGTTAAAAAGCATGAAGAGCTTTATGATCGAGAGCAAGGATCTGAACCTGAAATCAAAAGTTAATTGGAAACTAGGGAAATTTAAAAAAGAGAGGTGAAATATGGTTGAATCTGTGGTAGGGAATGCATATCATAAGAGTCCGATAGCAATGTTGGCTATGATCTGAAGGCCTCTAAGAAGATATTGAAGGAACCCTAAATGGATTATATTCCAATAGTCCAAGAGGGAAATAAAAAGAGCATAGGTATGCAGTGCTAGTTTATCAAGGAAAGAGTGTAAGGCCCGCATTTGTTATAGAACAGGAAAGAATTATTTATTTATATTGTATTTTATTTAGCTGTATTTATATCACCTTTCACTGGGTCAAGGCAGTTTACATAGAACAAGAGAGAAAAATACATTGCAACCAATGTTCCTGCTAAACTGCACTGGGTTCCGCCGCCAACATTCCTGCTGGCAGGGGGAGGTGCATTGCGATCGATCGCTCTGCCCCTCCCCTCACCGACAGGAATGCCGGCAGAGGACCCGGCACAGAATAAACAGAACATTGCAAGGGTGCTGCGGCGTGTGTTAGAGGGTCTAACACACTCCACAGGAATGTTGGCGGTGGACCCAGCGCAGCTTAGTGGGAACATTGATTGCAACAACATCATCAACTATATACAGCATGCAGTTGAGTCAAGTGTGCTATGCAGTTACTGGCATGTTAAATATGCGCTTGAGCTTCCACTAACAGTTACCATGAGGACATGGCAGTTAATGCATGTCAATTTTCATGCTAATTGCGAATTTCACATCAGGGTGTCAAATGGCCAGTTAAGGGGCGGAGAGAGGATATGGTGAGCACATTGCAGTTAGCATGGGGGTGGGGGTGTACATATCACGCACTAACTGTCAATGTTGCCATTAGTGTGGGTTCATCTAATGCCACTTCAATAGGTGGAGGTAAGTGTACCCATAGTAATAGTGCTGTATGTTATTGAACACATCTGCATGTTAACTGTCGGGAACACACTAGCCATGTCCCCAGTATTTACTGTGGAGGCCTGGCACTTAACGCACGCATTAAACATGCATTAAGTGCAAAGGTCTAATGCATTTTAGTAAAAGGGCTCCTAAATCACCCTGAAAAATCGTTTTGCTTATGCAGTGATGGCCCGTCCACTAGGTGGGCTAGGTGTCCGCCTAAGATGGCAGACCTCTGTTGGCAGCATGGTGCCTGTAGTCAGCCATGTGCTTCAGCACACATGATCTGCTGCTTCTACCCCTTATGATAGGAAGTTGTGTCAAAGGGGGGGGGGTCAGAAGCGGCATGTCATGTGCTTATATACCGCTTTTCACGGGGTCAAAGCGGTGTACATTCAGGTACAGTATGTGTTTCCCTTGTCTCCTAAGGGCTCACAATCTATGTTTTATATCTAAGGTAAAGGAGGGTTAAGTGGCTTGCCCAAAATCACAAAGAGTGCCTGTGTGACTAGAAACCCCAGTCCCTCTAGTCTGAGGTTGCTGTCCTCCAGCAGGATTTGAACTCCTGGCATGAGACAACTTGCCACAGCCACTAGGCCACTCCTACCTCAACAAGTGACAAAGCATATGGCCTGCTGCAGGCTGCTGCTGTGCCAGGCCATCATCCCCCACCCACTGATGAAATCTGTGGCATGACTTGGCACAGGGGGGGAGGGCAACAAAGCCGGGGCTTCTGCCTGGGCAGCAGAAACTCTTGGGTCGGCTCTGTGCTTATGCTAAACAAAGTTTGTACAGCGCTTCGTATGTTGTGGCACTTTATAAGTCTTTAATAATAATAACAAAGCAAATGGATTCAACTTTTTATTAATAGCTCATAATAATTTTGCAGCTCTCTAGCTGAAAATTTGCAGTTGAATTGATTGTATTTTTATTACTTTTTGTTTACATTTAGGGGCAACTTTATCCAGTCGATATTTATACCTCACAGCTGCTGGTTTTTTTCAAACACTATCCTCAGCTTTTAAAATATTCACATCTATTCAGCACAGACTATGCGTATAGCTTTGACAGTATTTTTGTTTAAATGTTTTTATTGTAATATAACAGTACATTACAAGAAACAATTTTAAGAAGAAATATTGACATCTGAAATATCCAATATGCTAAGCACAGAAGCAAACAGAAAGTAAAGGTGAAAACAGTGCAGGATTTCCGTATTCAAACTGGATCGCAATTTAGAAACGGGAAAGGAGGCTTGCAGAAACAGAAATATAAATATACAGAAATGACATAAAAAAGATTCAAGCCAATCAATTTAAAAAAAAATCTTAGCATGCTATTCCACTGTATGTCCTATATAGCTCCTGATCCTCCTAATAAGATCACTTTTAACTTCAGTCGAACCAGGGAACCTTTAACTATCAAAAAAAGCCTTCAACTGATGAGGGGCAAAGAAAACATATCTATTATTAGCAAAATTAACCAAACATTTACAAGGAAAACAAGTACAAAAGAAACACCAAGAGGCACGTAGATATAAACAGTTTTCAACATTCTTGAGTTTCACTGTTAATATCCACGAAAAACCAGAACTTTTATTTAAAAAAATAGGAACCCGTACCTTAGAAAAATACAGCCTCATAATCATATCAAGATCTTGAGGAAAAACAGGCGAGGTTAACAGGGCCGGCCCATCCACTAGGTGGGCTAGGCAACTGCCAAGGGTGGCTGCCTATGAGCAGCAGGCCATATGCTTTTGTACACATGCCCTGACACCCCCACATGCCCCCCTCCCACTGCTGCTGATTCAGACACATGGCCTGCCGCTGCCAATGAGCTGCCTACTGCTGTAATCAGTGGCAATGGGGGTGGGGGGCGGTGCAGTGCACTGGGGTGGGTGGCATGGCCGAGGCGTCTGTCTAGGGTGGCAGAAATCCTTGGGCTGGCCTTGGAGGCCAATATGTTGGTTCTACTGTTCTCTTCCGCAGAAGTGCCTTCTATCATACTTGCATCTAAACTGTCTGGGGATGATGGAATTTCCCTGCAGGTCAGCAGTTCCTCTTCTGGAGCTTGCAAATAAGATATTTTATTGAGAGGTGGAACCCCTCTCTCTTGAAGGTTTAAAATTTAAATGATAGAGTATTTTTCTTAAAAGTCTTCTTTGCTGACTGACCTAAAATTCCAGGGAAGTTCACAAGCCTCAAGTTGAGACCCCTATGCGCATTTTTCATTTACTTCAATTTACAATGTACTGAGTCCTTACCCTTTATTAAACGGATATTGATGTACTTAATCTCCTCTATGCCCTTCTCTTAGGGTTTGATTCCCACCAGCACTTCTTGTGACCTTTGGCAAGTCACTTTACCCTCCATTGCCTCAGAAGAAAAGGCCTGACAATCTACTTCTGGTCATACCTTGTCAAGAAACTCCAGGTGCTGCTGGGTCACCAGGAGTCAGCATGGACTTGATGACCCTTTAAAAAAAAAGAAAATGCTCTTCTCAAGTGTCTCAGCTTTACTGGTCACCCCAGTTAAACTGGAGCTCTGTCACTAGGCTGGAATTTCCACATCCCTTGCTACCAATGAAATATCTTTAGCATAAACTCTATGGGAGTTTATAAAATTACTCTCTTGAACTGTGCAGAGAATCTAACTGGAATTACAAAGCCCAGGAACAGCCCATCTCAGCAACCCTCAGGGAAACTAACCAATCGATTCTTGTGGACCAAAGAGCTGAGTCATCACCAGCAAAGCTCAGAAACAGCAACCACACAACAGCAACCCTCAGGGAAACCAACCAATCAATCCCTGCAGATCAAAGTGCTGGGTCACCAGCAACCACAATAAAAGTAAAAATGCAAGCATTCAAACATATTAACATCTGGAATCCTGCACTGATGATGTCCCCTGGAATGGTGACAAAACATCTGCAATCAAACTATCAAGTCTGGAGAATAATCCAACATCATGATCGACAACCTGAGCTACCAATATTCAAAAACATCTTGCAATAGTCTGTTGAAGCATTGGTAGAAAAGTAGTTCAACTAAAACTATGTTAGTAGAGCAGAACAATCCCAATTTAAAGCTTCTGCAGAAGGAATCAGTCTGAGGAAGAACAGGATGTGGAAGGAACCCCAGTAATCAGGGCTGGTCTGTCCACTGAGTGAGAATGTTTTTTGCACAGGGCCCCGTGTTTCAGGGGGCCCCGCTCAAAGAACATTCTGCATTTAAAGTAAATTTAAAATAAAAATAAAAAGCTGGCTGCTGCTGCCGTGGCAGCGGCAGAATCGAGTGTCCCGGCGGCCCCCCTTGCCCGGCAGAGTTCTCCCTTCCTCCCTCCCTCTCGTGGCAGCTTTCAGAGCCACAAAGGGAGAGTTTCTCCCTCGCGGCTCTATTAAGCCCGCCGGGGCTGATGGGAAGCCCAGCGGGCTTAACAGAGCCACGAGGGAGAAAGTCTCCCTTTGTGGCTCTGAAAGCCACCGCAGGGACTGATGCAGGGAGGGAAGGCTCTGCCGGGCAGGTGGGGGGGGCGCCGGGACACTTGATTCTGCCACTGTCACGGCGGCAGCAGCAGCAGCCAGGTTTTTTAAAAAACATTTTCCCTGGGCTGATGGGGGGGAGGGGGTTAGGACTGGTAATGGGCTATGGGGGGGCTAGGTCTGGAAATGGGCTGATGGGGGGGTAGGACTTGAAGTGGGCTGATGGGGTTAAGACTGGTAATGGTCTGAGGGGGGTTAGGACTGGTAATGGATTATGGGGGGGCTAAGACTGAAAATGAGGTGATGGGGGTTAGGACTGGAAGTGGGCTGATGGGGGGTTAGGACTGGAAATGTGCTATGGGGGGGCTAGGACTGGAAATGGGTTGGGGGCAATGTTCCCTCTAATTTTCTGTAGGCTGTGTGCGCATAAAATATTAGCTGTGCAGCTTTTGAAGGAAGGTTAAATTTTTGTGCGCCACATAATGACACTCGGAGTTATATACTTTAAAATGTGACTACACGTCAGAATACAGTATGTACACCACATTGATTACACTAGAAAATATTGTAGAACTTGTGAAAACTGTAAATACACAACAACTTTTAAATTTTAAGACGTCTGTGTTGTTTTCTATCAGAATCAGAACCAGCTTAGAGGGAACAGTGGTTGGGGGTAGGACTGGAAATGGGCTGAGTGGAAGGGGAGGCTTGAACTGCAAATAACTGATGGGGAAGGGGGCTTGGACTGGAAATGGGCTGAGTGGAGAGGAGCTAGGATTTGACATGGGCTGATGGTGGGGCTAGGAAAGGACTAGAAATGGGCTGATGGGGGACTGGGATTGGAAATAAGCTGATGGAGGGACTCAGATAGGACTGGAAATGGATGGGGGAGCTAGGACTGGAAATGGGCTGATGCGGGGACTAGAAGGGAGCAGATGCTGGGTGGGGCCGGAACTAGAAGGGAGCTGATGTTGGCGGAGGATTAGAATGGGATGGGGCTGGGAGAGTGAAATGGAGAGGGGAAAAATATTTTGTGTGGGCGGGAAGAAAAATCTACAATTGGCCGGGTATTGGGAGAGTAAGTGGGGACTGAGGATGGAGGGGTAAAATTTGAGTGGATGAAATAGGAATGAGGAAAGAGAAAAAGGAGAAAGATTAGTATGTTAAAGCATATGTAGAGAGAGAATGGAAAAAAAAAACCTAGAAGAGAGAAGAAAGGACAAATGGACAGCAGACAATGGAGAGTTAGTAGAAGACACAAAGAAACCAGAAGAAATTGGCTGGGGCAATTGCAAATGAAAAAAAATGCACAAAAGGTAGAAAGATATCTCTTTATTTTGAATTTATTATCTGGAATATGTCAGCTCTGGGAAATGTGCATCATTAACGTCTGCACTTTGTTTAGTACAAGAGGAAATTAATTTATAGTTTTATTTCTACAGTGTTGTTGTACATTCCAAGTTTGGCTTTTGGGGTTCCCAGTTTAATTATTCTCTTTCTGTTTCTAAATTGAGATTCCTTGTTTGGTGATGGTCTATGTTCTGCATGTGTAATTGAGCTGAGGTATTTTGTTTATGTAATTCCTATTTGACATTGCCACTTGTTCTCTTTATTTATTTATTTAAAAGGATTTGTATCCCGCTTTATCTTTGAATCAAAGCGGTTTCACTGCAAACCAATCAAGTGGGGTGGTGCGGGGGTGTGGGCATGTAGTGGTTGTGAGGGTAGTGTCTGTGAGTGAGTGGATAGGTATATCTTGATAAGGGGTGTGATTGTTGTTGTTAAGTGCCGTCGAGTAGGAGTTGACTCATGGTGACCCTCTGGATAGCTATTCTAAATTGTGTTCGGTCTTCAGTCAGGTGGCTCACTGTTGACAGACTGGTACCCGTAGCTGCTGTTATTGTATTGATCCATGTCATTGCTGGCCTTCCTCTTTTGCGCTGACCTTCTATCTTGCCAAGCATGATGTCTTTCTCTAATGATCTCTCTCTTCGCATGATCTGTCTAAAGTATGAAAGTCAAAGTCTTGTCATCTGAACTTCTAAAGAAAGCTTAGGTTTGATCTCCTCTAGTACCAACTGGTTTGTTCTTCGGACAGTCCATGGCATAGACAGTATTCACCGCCAGCACCATAATTCAAAGGCATCAATTTTCTTCCTGTCTATCTTTTTCACTGTCCAGCTTTCACATCCATATGATGTTATTGAAAATACCATGGCTTCAGCTAGTCAAATCTTTGTATGGAGAGAGACATCTCTGCTCTTGAGAGTCTTATCTAGGTCTTTCATAGCCATTTTGCCAAGAGCAATGCGTCGTCTGATTTCTTGACTGCTTGTTGCTTCTTTATTGATAGTTGATCAAAGAAGGGATAAGTTGTTCACAATTTCAGTTTCTTCTCCTTCAATGATGAACCTGTTGATTATGACAGTTGTCATGATCTTTGTCTCCTTTACATTAAGGTGCAGGCCCATTTTGAGACTATGTTCTTTGATTGTGAGAAGAAAATGTTTCAGATCACCTTCACTTTCAGCCAGTAATGTGGTATCATCAGCATAGCGAAGGTTGTTGATGAGTCTTACACCAATCTTCACACCTCTGCTGTCTTCATACAATCCTGCCTCTCTGATGATTTGTTCTGAATATGAATTAAACAGGTAGGGGGAAAGTATGCAGCCTTGTCTTACGCCTTTGCTTATTTTAAACCATTCTGTTTCTCCTTGTTCAATTCGAACTGTTGCTTCTTGATCAATGTACAGATTGTGCAAGAGAACGATCAGGTGTTCTGGTATACCCATGCTTCTTAATGTGGCCCAGAATTTCTTATGGTTTACACAGTCAAAAGCCTTGCTATAGTCGATAAAGCACAAATAGATATCCTTTTGGTATTCTTTAGTCTGTTCAAGGATCCATCTCACATCCGCAATGATGTCTCTCGTTCCTCGCACTTTCCTGAACCCTGCTTGCACTTCAGGTAGTTCTTGTTCCAGGTATGGTTGTAGTCTCTTTTGAATAATCTTCAGTAGAATCTTGCTGGCATGTGGGATCATAACAATTGTGCGATAATTTCCACAGTCAGTTGGATCATCTTTCTTTAGTATTGGTATAAACACAGAACTTTTCCAGTCAGTTGGCCATGATGTTGTTTTCCATATTTCTTGGCAGAGCCTTGTAAGTACAGTAACAGCTGCATCAGATTGCTGTAATACTTCTATGGGAATGCTATCAATGCCTGGTGCTTTGTTCTTTGATAAGGCTTTCAATGCTGCTTCAACTTCTTCTTTCATCACCAATGATTCCCGATCATAAGGTACAGTTTGAAACGGCTGTTGGTCCACTTGATCTTTATCATATAAAAACTCCTGCCACCTTTTCTTGATCTTCTCAGCATCATTCAACATAGAACCTTGAGCATCTTGTAACATTCCAATTCGAGGCTGGGACTTTTTCTTTAACTCTCGTAGCTTTAGGAAAGGCGATCTTGTTCTTCCCCTAATAGTTTCTGCTTTTATTTCCTTGTATTTGTCATTGTAGTACTTTTCCTTGTCCTGTCTAGCTGCACGTTGGAAATCTCTGTTGAGTTCTGCCGTTGCCTTTCTTTCTCCTCTGGCTTTAGCTTCTCTGCGTTTCTGGGCAATTTTCAGAGTTTCTTCCGTCATCCATTTTGGACGTTTTTGCTTTTTCACCTTTTGTAGAGACTTCTCGCTTTCTTCCAACACAACCTTCTTGATGTCATTCCATAACTCCTCTGGAGCTCTGTCATTTGTATCTAAAGCAGCAAATCGATTTTGCAGGCAGTCTTTAAATTCCAGTGGTATATTCTCAAGGTCATATTTTGATGCATTCATGAGTGTTTTGCTCTTTTTCAACTTTAGCTTGAGTTTGCATACTAGTAGTTGATGATCTGCACCACAGTCAGCTCCAGGTTTTGTCTTTGTTGATGTTACAGAGCTTTTCCATCATTGACTTCCACAGATGTAGTCAATTTGATTTTTATACAATCCATTGGGTGAAGTCCATGTGTACAGTCGCCGCTTGTGTTGCTGGAAAAAGGTGTTTGAGGTGAATAAATTGTTGGTCTTGCAGAATTCTATCAGTCTTTCTCCAGCTTCATTTCTGTTGCCAAGTCCATATTTTCAAACTACTTTGCCATCTTCTTTGTTACCAACTTTTGCGCTCCAGTCACCCATGACTATCAGGATATCCTGTTTGCATGTTGTGACAAGGCAGAGCCCCAGAAACAGGAGAAAATGGGTTTAAATCACTATCTGTCACCTCAGATGCTTGGAGAGGCAGGACAGGAAGGGGTTAAGTTTCCTGCTCACAAACATTCTCTGCAGAGAAGAGCAGGGAAAGAACCACACCCTAGCTCTAGGCTAACCCAGAGACATAGCCAATCAGGGAGGTGGGAGGAGTCAGACCGGATTGGGCCACTCTGCACTCATAACCAGGAAGCAGCAGTTAGTAGGGAGGAGGGGCTCGAGGAGCAAGACTGGAGCAGCAAGCCCTCGAGGAGCAAGGCCTGGAGAAGAGGAACTGGTTACAGAGCAGTGCAAGCAGAAAGGCTGAGCCCAGAGGAACTAAGGAGAGAACCAGGGAAGGGAGAGTTCCTGCAAGTGGTCCAGGAAGAGACACAGGCAGACCTCAGCTCCATGAGAGAGAAAACCCAGGAGGTGACCCAGAGCTGGATTCAGAAGCCTAGAATACTGACTTGGAGTCAGGGGAGTTCCCCAGAGGCAGACGCTGCAAAAACCAGGTCAGAGCAAACTCTTCTAAGCCTTGTAAAGTAAATAGCTTGGAAAGAAGTCAGTCTATAGGAACTGACAATAGACTGCTTGCTAAAGGAGGCAGGGGTAAATCAGGCCCTGAATATAAACCTGAAGTTAATAGAGGGAAGAGGGGCTATAGAGAAATCCCTGTTAGAGAGCTGCAAACATTTCCCTACGATAGACAGCGTGAGCTAAGCTCTAGTTCAGAAGAGCACACACCTGCTTGCCAGCAAGAAGCTAATTGGCAGCAACCGTGCAGAGAGCTAAGAGGAGCCTTTGCAGACCAGGCAGAGCTGAGGGATCTTACAAAGCAGCTACCTAAGAATTTGTATGCTAGAGTGAAGAACTATAAGTATTCCTAATTGATGATTGAGTGCTGAGAAGCCTTAAGCAAATGTTCTAGAACCTGCATGAGAGACAGCAGCGTTCTAGTGAATGGAATGAATCAAAGCTTCATGTGGTACAGCTGTGAATAGAAGGCAATATAGAGAAACTGCTCCTACACAAGCAGGCAGTCATTAATAAGCCAGAGTTGTGGAGATTGCCATTTCTATGGGAAGCTGTTTGACACTAGAAAGAAGTACAACAGGAGAAAGATTCTTTATTACCAGTAGATACTGAGAAAGCAATACTAGAAGATTAAAGCCCTGTTGTAGTAATGAAGCTGGAAGAAGGATAAAAGCTTGTAAATATTTTATGTGTCCCTGAGAAGTATCAGGAGAAGCTGTATAAACACTTGAACTTTTATTTGGTACAGAAGGTTACCATTATACTTCTGTGGCGGGGGAGTAAGTCCTGTACGGTGTCCTTTGCTATACTTTGTGCAAATACCTTATGCATGAATAAAGCATTACTTACTTTGGAAACCCAACCTTGGCTGTCGTCACTCCCTCCACAACTACAGTAGGAAGGCTTCAGCACTAACAAGGACTCTTTTAAACTCACCCCACTGTGTGGCTCACATCCCCTTGGCCTGCTTACGCCACAGGCTAGGCGGTGCGTTGTCACAATGTTCTGTCAATTTCAGCTTGTACTTGTTCATAGAACTCTTCAATTTCATTCTCTTCTGCAGCTGTTGTTGGGGCATATACTTGAATTATAGTTGTGTTGATAGGCATTCCTCATAGACGAACAGCGATTAAGAGTTCGCTGACTGCACTGTATTTCATTACAGTTCTTGCAAGTTTCTTCTTTATTATAAATGCAACACCATTTCTTCGTTGTCTTTCATTTCCAGCATAGTAGACTATGTGATCATCTGATGCAAAGTGCCCAATGCCAGTTCATTTCAGTTCGCCGACACCCAACAGATCAAGTTGTACACATTCCATTTCATTCTTAACCACCTTCAACTTCCCTTGGTTCATGCTTCGTATGTTCCAATGTGTAAGACATCTTTACAGCTTCTGACTTTCATTACATCCAACCACATCATAAATGCTGGCTTTACTCTGAAAAGTCTTCTGCTCTTTCCCAGTAGCTAGTTGAGTGCCTTCCGACCTGGGGGTCTCTTCTTTCAGCACTATAGCACAATTTGTTTTGTTGTAACTATCCATTGGGTTTTCATGGCAAGATACAGAAGTAGATTGCCAGGCCTTTCCTCCACACAGTTTAAGTTTGGTGCCAAAGAAATGTGATCCTCCGCCATCAACACTAACCCATTCTGCTGCTGCCCAGATTATGGGTGTGATTAAGTCATGTATTGTTATTCTCTGAAATGTATTGGTTTAATATTTGCAGTGTTGCCTTTTGATAGGTAGGGTCTGGTGCTTTATGAGTCTTGGTAGTGCTATTACGATATGGCTGGTTTGCTATGGGTTCTAAATGGGCAGTGTTTGTAGTAGTTCCTAATGTGCCTGGTGGTTGGCATTGGATTATAGTAATGTAGAAATCTTTTAGTCTTTCTTTATCCATACACTCATTAAGAGGCATGTTTACTAAAAGTTAGTGTATGGTAACATTATGCAAATGTCCATTTAACAAAGATGAGATCCTGGAAAAATCACACCCTCTTCTTGACTCACTCGAACAGAGCCTTGACGAAATGAGTGCGGCTTGGAACTTGCATCTAGATGCCAGAATAGACCCACCCACTATCACCAAAGTACCCCGCAGGAGGACAAAAGCACCCTGGTACTCACCTGAGCTAAGAAAATCCCTCCTACAGCTTAGACGGTTGGAAAGACATTGGCGGCGCTCGAGATCAAATGAGAATCATGAAGCTTATATCACTCACCTAGCCGAACACTGATCAGCAGTCTCATCCAGAATGAAGCAATACTACGCTGAAAGACTACACCACTCCTTAAATAAACCACATGAACTTTTCAGTCTTGTCAGATCATTAGCTAGGGAACCTTCCCCCGACCAACCTAACCATCCGGACCCCCAAGAATATGCAGAATACCTCCGAGCCAAAGCGAGTCAAGCCAGCATACCCCCTAACACCTGCGCTCCAGATGCCACACCTGAGCTGATCCCATCTACTGCCTTAACTGATGTCCAACAAACGATCACCTCCTTCACAACTCCAACCGATAGAGAACTCCAAGACATAATCAAAAGCATAAACACCACCACAGCACCGAACGACCCATGCCCAGCACACTGGATAAAAACACTACTGGCCGACCTTAGCCCATTCTTTACCAAACTTATAAAAGTATCCTTCCTTACTGGATCATTCCCTAACAGCCTGAAACAAACATCAATCAGACCAATGCTCAAAAATAACAAACTGGACCCCGCTAAGATAGACTCCTACAGGCCTATCTTGAGCATCCCGTTCCTAGCCAAAATCATGGAAAAAATAGTGCAATGCCAACTGGACCACCATATTGAGAATAATGCACCCCTGGACCCCTGCCAGCATGGGTTCCGGGAGTCACACGGTGTGGAAACTCTTCTTACTACATTACTCAGTACCCTTACCATAGGTATTGACAATATCAAACAAGCCTTTGCTCTCATATTCTTAGATATTGCAGCTGCCTTTGACTCTGTCAGTCATGATCTATTTCTTTCCCGCCTCACCGAGAAGGGAGTATGCGACACTGCACTGTCGTGGTGTACCTCATATCTGAGTGACAGATGGCACCATGTCCGCTCTGGCCCTTCCAGATCAGCACCCTTCCCACAAGAGAAGGGCGTTCCACACGGATCATCACTTTCAGCCCTCCTTTTCAACATCTACATGCAACCCATCTGCACCCTCATCAGATCCTTTAACATCAATTGCCTAATATACGCTGATGACGTCCTAATGTACACACCGATATCAACTGAACATCCAGACCTATCCAACCTGTCCGCTTGCTTCGATGCAGTCACGGACTGGCTACAAACTCAAAAGCTTAAAATAAATTTCAAAAAGACGGAAGTCCTCTTCATTTGCAGAAACCAAGCATTCACCCCTCCCACATCACTGAGGGTAAGCAATGCAGAACTCCTCACCAAGCCCAGATAACCAACATGGTAACGGCAGTATACCATAAAATTCGAACACTGTGCCACATGAGACAATTGCTAGACCTGAAAGACTTCAGAACAGTCTTTCAAATGCTAGTAATGTCTCATTTTGACCACACTAATTCCATACTGCATGGACTTCCGAAGAGCACCTTGCATCCCTTGCAGCTGGCAATGAACGCTGCAGCCAGAACTCTTCATGGAGCTTCTAGAAGGGACCATATTACCCCAATACTAAAACATCTGCACTGGCTCCCTGTCCATTATAGGATTTTCTTCAAGATCCTAACAATGACATTCAAGGCCATCAATAAATGCACGGCCACCTCCCTCTCTGACCTTGTCCAGACCACTCCTCCCAACAGGATAAGGAGATCCGCTGCTACTAACACCCTCATTCTCCCCAAAGCAATCAGTAAATGTTCCAAGACTACGAGGAACTGCACATTTGTTCTCTACGCACCTTCCTGCTGGAATGCTCTTCCACCCAACATCCGAGCCATCAACAACCTTCCCCAGTTTAGGAAAGCGCTGAAACATCATCTGTTCCTCCAGTACTTTTCCAACCCAAATGACATCTCGCAGCCACTACACCCACATGGCCAACCAAAACTTCCTTAATCCCCCACCTACCACACCACTCTAATCACCACTTTCTCTGATACCCAACCCAGCCTACACAACGATTTGCCAGCCAAAATTTCCTTGCTGTATGCTCTGTACATATTGATGAGATGCATGCAGAATCTCTCCTACCTACTTGTAAATAGTTTTTACCTGTTAACCCTGTTCAAGCACCCTGTTTATTGTAAGTTCATTGTTCAAGCACCCTGTTTATTGTAAGTACATTGTAGTCCTCTACACTGCACAAATATGTTCCCTGTGAACCGCGCTGATGATGAATGGTGCGGTATAGAAAAAACAATAAATAAATAAATAAGGCCCCTTATGCAAATGAGGCCCCGCCCGAGTCTCTGCACATGGCCCCTTACCCCCCTTGGGCCGCCCCTGCCAGTAATATAATTTGAAATTAAACCTTAAAGATGGATTTTATCTCAATTGCTTCAACTTTTGTGAAGCTGACTAGGCCATGCTATTGTTTGTTTTACTACAACTTTTATACATTCAAAGATTAATATCAAACCCACAAAACCTGTTTAAGCAGTGGCATAACAATCAAAGTTTGCACAAATCAGATCCATAATATTTTGCTTTCAGTCGAATAGGGGGTTAGGTGATATTGTCGGGATCAAAATATGAATGCTTCTGTTTGCATAGGAAGGAGAAAGATACTGTAAAGTATAGAGAAAAATCATACCAATTATACTTTAAGAATGTAGGACACAGAGTGTCTTTTACCGACCAGCTTAAAGAAATAAACACTGCCCGTGGACAGTCTTATTTCTGAGTTCCTGCATATCACAGACCACATTTACCTTTGTTTAGGATTGAAGCAATATGTTTTTCCATTCTGGCACAATTCTTTTCTCTTATAGCTTTAATTAAACTAAACATTAAGGACACGATTCACATAAAATCTACTTGGTATCTGGAGGTTAAACAGTTAAAAAAAAATAAACCCAAAACCTAATATTCAGGAGATAGGTCATTATTTCTTATAAACTGAAAAGAAAGATATTCAAAACAGGAAGACGGTGTTAACTGAGAGACTCTATGAATGTTCCCCACTCTTTACAAATACATCTTCAAAGACTTACTCTCCCAACTGCACTGCCTGTACTTGTTTCTGGCTACCGTTAGACTCAAATATATTAATTCCTGTTTGAGATTGATGCAACAGCAACAGGCGTGCAGACACATCCTTGCATTCCTCATTATAAACTATGCAGTTTTAAACATTTAGAATCCTTCTTTTCCCATGTTTCACAATCAGTGGCAGCAATTCTCCTGTTCAGTACATTCTTGCCCAATATATAAATGGAGGGGCCTCTGGGCCAGGTCCCAGTGACCAAAATGTAACCTGGTGGCTGGTGAGCCCCCCTCCTCCACGTGGTTAGCGGATACAAGCCGCATAGTTTGGGTCATTGGGGGGGGGGGGGTCAGGATGGGGGTAGGGGACCATGAGGATAGTGTTTATGTTCAAATCCCCTGACACGGCAGAATCAGGGGATTTGTTAGGTTGGCCGAGGGGAGATGCCGTGCCAGGGGAGGGGGAGGGGGAGGAGGAGACAAAGCGGGAGAATTTGATGCCACTGGCTTCCTCTCACTCTCCCTCCTGATGATAGCAGGCAGAAGCGGAGGAGATTGCCTGCCCTCCCACCCCAGAGGTGGGGCTGAGGGGTGTGTGGTATGTGGCTTGTTGCAGTTGAAGGTGGCTCAGATAGGGATCCAAGGCAGTGACCCAAGCTAAATATTGGTGTTACAGCAGAGGGACTAGCATCCGAGTGAGTGAATGAGGGGGGGAGGCAGAGATCTTGGTTTGGATCTTCGCCTGGTCGGGGTGGGGGGGGGGGCTTTTGCTAATAATATGGCGAGGCTGGTGGTGGCAGGGAGAGAGGATAGTGCACCACTTTGCTAGTAAAATGGCAGTTGGGGGCATGGCCCGGAAGGAGGGGGGGGGGATCTTGTCAAGTTTGAAGGTTGGCTCGGGTTGGGGTTGTTTGCTATTAATATTACTGTTAAATAAATCTACGACCAAGCTTTTGATCACCATATGAGTTGTATACTGTTATTTTTGGAGAGGGGGGATTGGGAAAGGGTGTTGGAGCAGTGGGGATAGGGAGTAAGGGAGTGGGGACAAAATGTGGAATAATTGGTTGGGGGGGGGGTGAGGACATCCTGCTACTGGGTTACTCTCAGTTTTGCTGCTTTCCAGGACTTTTAAAATTGTCTTACATCCTTTCATATTGCCCACAACCTCATCTGGCTAGTGTTTTCTTGCAATGGGAGTGGAGGAGTAGCCTACTGGTTAGAGCACTGGCTTGGGAACCAAGAGTCAAGGGTTCAATTCCCACTAGCACTCCTTGTGGCCTTGGGCAAGTCACTTCCATTGCTCAGAAAAATCAATGTCCCTGTTTAATGTATATTACAAAGTTTAAGTTACAGTGTAAACTGCTTTGATTGAAATGATAAAGCAGTATAAAAGACCTATTAAATGACACCTTTTTTTCTAATGTATATCAAAGCAAAATCTGAAGAAGCTGAAGAAAGCACACTAATCTCTCCATGAACCAATCAGATATGGAAAAAAATACCCACAAAGATTCACCCAAAAAAATCATTTGGAAAGACTTTACAAATAACAGATGCAACTGCCTTGCATCTCTTCATGGTCTTACAACTCTAGACTACAAATGTCTCTATGACATCTAGATAAGACATCCAGACATTCATATTTGAGAAAACATCCTTCTGGAGAAATACAAACATTTTGGAAAGGAAGTTATTCAGACATGACATGATCCTTGGCTTTGATGCACCTCCAAAATTCTTTATCACCAAACACTATGGATGATTAATAACTTACAAAGGGTCCAGGGCAAATTAGTGTAGAAACATATAACTATCCACTTGAAAATCAGAAAATACACAGGAACCTACAGTAGGTCAGAGGGGAGAAGTGGGAGTGAGGGAGCGGTTCAAGGATGAATGACTGGATATGGATGAGAGTTCCTGCTCCTCTTAAGTCTAGGTTTCTGAATCCTGCCGAAACCTCTGCTCTCTGGATCTTCTTTCCCAGAAACCTATGACCTAGATGACATAGTTAGAACTCAAAAGAAGAAAAAGCGACAAACTCCTTGTCATCTTTAAGCCTTGTTCTGGACCCCGAGTCATTCTGCACCTTTCCAGATCAGCTCTTTTAGCTCAGACACAGAATGAGAGAAGAAGCCATGGCATGGCATTTTAGAAAGGACACCCAGGGCAAAACATCTGAAAAAAATCTAGGGCGTTTGCATTTTGGCCTGATTTTAGAAACATGAACATTCCCAAATGGATGGCTGCACAAACGGCTTCTTGGACGTCTTGGCTGACGTTTTCCAGAAAGGGGGGAGGTGGGGGGGGGGGTGCATCCATGTTCAGTGACACTGCAAACACTCAGACATGTGGTTAGTAATCTGTTTTGGCATTGTATTCACATGCAGGTTTCTTTGCCCAGGAAACATTGATAGTGAAGATAATAGTGCATTGTACTCCTCCCCCTGGTAACATTGTCGTCATGAAATTAGCACTTTTTTGCTTCTTATTTGTGGTCAGAAAAAGGATGGATGCCTCAGCAACCAGGGCCAGATTGCTTGTGGCATTCTGAAATCACACCATGATGTGCATCTTTATTGCTCTGCCCAGGCCTCTCCTCTGGCATACTTGGACGTCTTTGTGCTAGGGACATCCATATACTCATTTCTAAAATGGTTCCTGGGATGCCTCTGAGAATTGGACATCTGCATACTCATTTTCAGGCATCCAAAACACAAATAGGGCTTCTAAAATAACCCCCTTAGTGAAGCAAGTTCCATGTTAGATGGCTAATAACACGAGGACAGTAATCCTGATAGAGTTCAAATAGTTAGATGACACTCTGCAGTAAAGCAGGTGGTTGCCATTCCATTTTAATATGAATTGTTGCCACAATTTCACCAAGGCTATTAAATATACCTCTCACATGGGGAGAGCAATTTTCAAAAGCCATTTACTCAGGCAAATCGGCGGCCTGACAATTGCCCACAGTTTCCCCGAGTAAAAGTGTGAGCAGGGATCGTTGATGTGAATGTCTTTATGCACACTAAGAGTAGGCCGACTCAGGTGGTAGGAACTAATAAAGCGATTTGTTTTTGAAACAGCAGGCACGGAAAGAGCTGAAACAAATCGGTGTCAGAACTTCTTTTCCCCTAGGCAATGTTCAAAAGGAAAATATGCTTTTTCTTTCCTTTTGTATATGTGGTCTATTGGTTGTTATGAAAATTGTTCCTATAAGTATGTGCATGCAATAGTCACCTATTCTCTTAGGATTCCTCAGCTAGTATCAGGATTTTTGCAGTTTTCCGGGTCATGCCATGTCTTATATATAGTGGTTCTCAAACTAGATTGATGGGATTTTGGCAGGCAATTTTTTTTTTTAAGGAAATATGAATTTTGGTAGGAACGTTTTCCCACCAAAATTCACATTTCCCACCTGAATCCCACCAATCCAGTTTGAGAACCAATATATATCTATATGAACAGACATCTACTGCACACTCACTGCACCGCAAAGAAAACCACAGTCCGAAGGCTGGAAGGTCGGTTCTACTGACTAAGACATGGCATAACTCAGAAAATCACAAAGGTCATCTCTTAAGACACACTGCAATCATGAGCTGCAACAGTTCATTTTAGTTTTCTTCTAACTCGATTCCTCATTTTATCATTCAACTACTCTAGTAGTTTTATCTATCACTGTCCCCCCGCTGATTATCTGATATTTAATTGCATTATGATTACTTCATTCCAAAAAGCAGTACCATACAAATGTCACCCATTAAAACTGTCCAGGTAATATATAGCTATGCAGACTGTAAACTTTCCAAAGTTGGTGAAGATGGGGACTGAGAAAGTAGCATTGAAATCAACATTTCCTTAAGGCCCATAACCTGAAGGAATTATTGGCTCTCAAATGGAGTTGGAAAGGAACATTTCCAAGGTTACAGGGTTCAAGGAGTTTAAGTACTATATAATTGTTTGAGCACTCAAACAATCGGGAGGTTCAAAAGATAACTACAAAGACTAGGAGTCTTCATGAGATACAGAAATTGCTTAAAAACGCCATTTTAGAATCCCAGATAAAATAGAAAAGGTTGACAAAAGAGCAAGAATCTGCAAAGCAGGCTAAGTAGTACTGGGAAAGAGATCATTAAAGCCATCCTTTTAAAAATGGAAAGCAGGGCCTAATGAAGTAAACAGGAAAGTGTATAAACATTTGCAAATTAGATGTAAAATCTTCATAAAGCAGGCCATGAGAAATTTTGAGGCGAGATGTGCTAAAAGACAAAAGTACATTGGGCTCGATATTCAAAAAAGTTTAAGTGAACATCAGGGCCTGCTAACCACATAAACCCCATTGAGTCTCATTGTTTGTGGCACTAAGCAGCCAGTGTTGCTGAATACCCCACTGAGCACCTTGGTACAGTCCAGGTGGTACTGAAGTGGTCTGTGGGTGGGGCTGGGAAGGTCCTAGCATCTACCTGATCGGCAGTGATTTTCGGCCCATTAACCATATAGCCATTAACCTGTCCTAATTTCATGTGGTTACCTATCTGGTTAGCAGCTGAATATCGCCACTGAATGGATAGTAGTGGAAGTTGGCTCTGAAACTGAATATTCAGCACCAGTTGATAACTGGAGTTCCGGCACTGAATATCCCACAGTGGCCAGACGCTTTAGAAATGCTGACCGCCGTGAGCTGAATATGTAAGGGAAGACCCTGTGACGGAATTATCTGGACCATTAGATAACCAGAAGGAAAAAGGAACACTTAGGAAGGATAAATCTATAGCTGATAAACTAAGGGGCCCTTTTACTACAGTGCACTGAGCAGTTACAGCATGGTAAAAGCTGCCAGTATGGTAAAAATCCAATGTTAACTCTTCAACATGCAGAAGAGGTGGCCCTGGAGTCCAAACTCTTCCAGTGTATTTGGGATTTTGATCCCCCTAGTCTCCCTGTTCACCTCCTATGTGTTTCCTTACCATTGCACTAAATATAACCTAATCCCCAGTTGTGTTGTCCATCTGGACTGTCGTGTTCTTAGCCTTCACTAGATTATAAACTCTTATGAGCAGGGGCTGTCTCTTCGATGCGTACACTTTGTAGTGCTATACAAATGAAAAATATTAGAAGAAGTAGTACTCTGCATCATCTGAGAGACCAGGGTGACCCTGTAGAGTAGATGTATATCTTTTTCTTCTCCAGCACCTCTGTGATAGAGGAGCCAACTCACCAGAGACAAACTGTGTATTGAAGAGGAGCTCAAACACCATCCCCCCCCCCCCCACTACCACACACACACCATTTCCCTACTTTTAACTAGATATCATCCTTAAACATGATGCAAATAATTTAACATATTATTCATTCACTCAATTACAAGAAGCATAATATAAGAACTATATGAATATAATATTACATTGCAGCACTGCTATGAGATACCATATCAGCTAGGACTAAACTCAACAACCTTCTGTTAACAAGCAGCTGTGTGCCCAATTAGCCAGAAATAAGTCCTCAGCTTCATTATCCCATGGTAACTGTGCAGCTGTACTTATCTCTCACCATTAAAGATGGTTCATGGCAGCATGACTCCGAGTCTATAGCCTGCACCAGTAAAAGATGATTAATTTGATAGTCTCAGAAATACAAATGCATATGTTGAAGTAAAGTTTAAAAAGTAACTTTGATTGCTCTAAGAGTTATTAAGTAACACACATTAACTAAAAAGCGTCTAAGAAGTAAAGAAATTGTCAGGCTATCAGCAGAACAGCAGAACTCACAATAATAGAGCATGAAGAGTGGTCAGTTTTCCAAGAGTTTAGGTGCTTAACCGGAAGAGTTACCAAAGTGGTCTCTTTGAAAACGGATTAGAGCTGAGAACCTAAATTAAGGACCCAATTGTCCCTTGGCTTCTAACTTTATCAGCCTAAATGTTGGAAATTATGGGGTTGGAGATCATCAATGTGAAAGAGACTTAGGGGTATATTTACCTTCATTAAAGGTTAACACACATTAATGAAGTTAAGACGTGTTAATTGCCACTGTGCCCATAGAAAAAAAAAGGCTCTGGGCACTTACCATGCATAAATTTCATTAACATGTGTTAAATTTGTTGGTAAATATGCCTCTTAATATGAATTGTGATAAACTTCATGGTCTGTGATAAGCCTTAGAAAGTTAACTAACCTTCAGAAAGAGCATACACATGCTAGCATATCAGCTGATGATTTTAGGGCCCATAACCCAATCCAAAAGAGAACAGTTAGTCTGAGTGACATCCTCTCACTAATCATCTCCCATAGAAGCCAATAAGAACATCCCCTGCATCAAATCCCCCCCAGGGTAGGCTTTGTAAATGGAGTGCATTGCTACATCTGGGTGGTGAATCTGATTTACAGGTGTTCAGTGCATGTGAGGAGCCTTTATGACACATGTAGGAAGTAGGGAGTTTTTACAAGTGGCTAGATTATCATTATTTATTTTATTATTATTTATTTTATTTATATTTCTTATATACCGCGCTATTATAATCAGTGCGGTTTACAGTAAAAACAAACGAACTACAATGTAATGGCACATTGAGCTTACATAGAACAGGATATTCAAAAACTTGGAGGAGGAACTAGGGGGGAACTATATACAGCTTATGTACATGTTACAGTAACGATTAATCTCAGTGGGTATGTAAGGAGACTGTACGAGTACTAGTACACAATGTGACGGGGTGGGGGAGGGGGAAGCTGGTTAGCCATTATCAGTGAGGGGGTGTTCAGTGGGTGGGGTTAGGTGGGGGTTCCGAGGGGTGGGTGTGTGCTTTTCAAACTGGGAGGCCGGGTAGTGCTGCATGAACAGATGGTGTTTTAGGGCTTTCCGGAACACCACCAGGTTTTGGATGACTCGGAGTTCTGCTGGGAGGGCATTCCAGGCAATCGGTGCAAAAATAGAAAATGCTCTGTTGGCTGTTGACTTTGTACATTTTGTTAGAAACTTGGGGACTTCAATTGTGTTCATCTGCGGAGTCCTTCTTATTCTGTTGATTGTGGTACGGTGAAGAAGTGTGTTGATGGGTGTAGCGGGCTGATTCTTGAGGGCTTTGAAGGTTAGTATTAGAATTTTGTAGGTGATTCTGGCAGGTAGTGGCAGCCAGTGTAGGTTTATCAAGATAGGCGTTAAATGATCCGACCTTGATGCACCAACTAGAACCCTTGTGGTCTTCATATAAAGCATATGGGGATAAACTTAAAAATCTTCATATGTATACTTTAGAGGAAAAGTAGGATAGAGGGGATAAATACCCCCATGGCATAAATGCACAAGAGGAGAGCCTCTTTTGAATGAAATCAAGCTCTGTCACAGGAGCACATAGGATGAGGATGAAAGGGGACAGACTCAGGAAAACTTCCTTTACGGAAAAAGCGGCAGATGCATGGAATAGTCTCCCAGTGGAAGTAGCAGAGACAAGGACATTATCTAAATTCAAGAAAGCATGAGACCAGCACAAAAGGTCTCTAAAGAAATAAAAAGGAGTATAGTATCTGATATGGAAGGGCAGACAATATAGGCCATATGGTCTTTTTCTGCCGTCATGCTTTTACGTATCTTTGTTACCAAGCCAGTGCTCTAACTACTAGGGTCCTCCTCTACTCCAGTGCTAATGCTTACTATGTGTTCAGCAGTTAGTACAGCACCATGGTAACTGCTACCACACACTAATCAGCATGCATGGTAAAAATCCAACACTAAGGGCCACGTTTACTATGGTTAATGCGCATGAATAAAATTAATATTCATTAAGTGCCATTGCACCCACAGAAATAAAAGAGTTAAACATTAAAACCTTTAGTAAACATGCCGCTATCTGCTTAGTGTGTGATGGGGTGGGAACTGGGGTTAGGGGTTGAGAGTTAACTGAGCACTGCAGTTAGAACAAGGGTGAATATAAAGCACTAACTATTTTGATGCAGTTAACTTCCTTTCGATGGGTTGCGTTAAGCGCACCCACATTAATTGTGATTGCAGATTTAGTTCAGTGAGGTGCTTCTCATCATGGCAACTGGAGGGGGACATGCTGGGAATGCTCTAAACAGCATGGGCCATTTCACCCGCTGATTTTTCTGTCTCCTAACACTCACTAAGATGCCAAAGCTTAGAGCACTTGTCTATAAACAATTGCAAAAAATGCCCATCTATGCCTGTTTTATAAAGGCAATATATATGTGTACATGTCTTCATAAAGGTGTTTCTCAGAATAATCCCCAGTAGTGAACAGGTGCTCTAATACCATGTTATACTTTCTCCGAGACAGGTGTAGCTTTTTGGGTGCGCTTTGGGATGCATGCTATTCACAAACTCCACCAGTGCTCCTCCTAAACACTACCCTATGAATAACTATACATAGTCCATGTAAAAGTACACACGCCTTGTTGGCATGCACACTTGCATGCTAGACCTGCACAATTTTATAAGAACCATTTCCTGCATGTAAAACATGCTTTACACATCGGAAATCTTTATCAAATTATCTAAATTATAGGCCTCTGCTTTAAAATCCTCTCTTTCCTATTTGCATTTCAAATTAATAATGCACACCAGAGTTCTAATTATTAGAAAACTTAAAGACACTTTCAGATTATGTTAAAATGAATTAATTTTCTAACAATCTCCTCAGATCACTGCAGCACCTATGAGGTGCTGCAAATGCTTCATTAATCTATTTTTAAAAGACACGCTTTTAAATAGAAAACTATACTCTCTTAATTAACCCTTTCCTATGATTTAAGATATCTAGAACTTAAGAAAAAATGTTGAGTTCTTAAAGTATGCTTTCATGTACTTTTGTGACATCATAGTCAATATTTATCATTCAGAATCAGTGACAGAGGGATAACAAATAATAAAGAAAGAAAGAAAGAATAAGGGACTTTAGTTTACTTGGTTGCACTTGGCGTTAAAGGGAATTGTGAAAAGCTGTCTATGGAATTTTGAAAAAAAAGACTATTTTCTCAAAGATATAGGCCCCCTATTTATCAGAGAAGCAAGGTTTTGTTTTTACTGCTTGGTAACTGCCAGAACTGTAAAACGTCTCTGTTAAATATTGGGAAGTGTAACCAAGGCAATTCGGACCCGGTGCTAACCCGCTCGTACACCCCCTCCCCCCATTCCTTTAACTTATACATCCCCCCCCCACCTCCTATATCCCCCAACCACCCAATACAAACACACCACACATTTTCATTGGGCTTATATGGTTGCAGCTTTATTAACAATTAGGAAAATTCCAAACAATTCTTGTAACACAAATTCCTTAATAATAACCCAACGAGCAGAACGAGCCATTACCCGCCATACCACTAGCAAGATGACCTCGTTCCACTTCCACCGCGGCCGAGCCAGCAGCAAATGCCAGCCTCCCTTTTCCCCAGCCTCGCCATATCACTAGCAAAGACCGGCAAGGGGTCATCCGGGTTGGGGGCACCCGCCCCCGCCCCAATTCCAGTTAAAGGCTCCGGACCCCGGAAACCTCCGGGATCCTGCCCCCCCCCCCCGCTGCGACAACCCTGAAACAAATAACCCCCCTCCGCACCGAACTACAGGGCGGGAGGGTGGGCAGCAAAGGACTTGCTCCTTCAGCCACCCAACACGAACAGGAGCGACACCACGCCAGTCTCCCACAACTCCTACCGAAACGGCTCCCCTCATTGGCTCGCTGAGCTGTCCCTCACCGGCGAGCCGATGATTTTAAACAATGCCCCCCTCCCTCGAACACGCGCCCACACACGCTGCCGCAAGCAGGGTCCCCGCGCCGGGCCTCACGCCCGGTTACCACCGGCCGCCGGGACCCTGCCCTTCAGCCTCATCATTCCTGATATTTTAGGGAGGGGCTGTCATGTAGTTAATGCATAGCAGCAACTTTCCCTGCTTAACTGCTTGGCAGATAATACACAACTGTGTTAACAATTAATGCACTGCAATTACTAGGGGAGTGAATTCATTAGTGCACATTTGATTTGTCAGTGTGCTTTTAAAAATTTAGTGCATGCTAAATTCCTGCATCAAACAGTTTGGCATGCTTTGATTCATGTCATTTAATTTTCATATATAACGCAATACATAATACATCTATGTGATTTACATGTTTACATCTACAATATTGTATAAAAAACAAGGACAATACAACTAAATCCTAAAACAGCCCCAAAACAAGATAAAACCCACCCCACTTAATTAGTCAAATCAAATATATTACCATACCTTTCATAGCATTTACAGCTTTGCATTCTGAACATAACCAAAGGAGTAATGCATTTCAGTTTTTTGGAACTATAATAGAAAATGTCCTGTTTTTTTTGTGCAAGATATATAGTCCCTCACTTCACGATAGACAGTTAATAAAAATCTTATGTACTAAAAATTTCCTATTAAAACATACACGTGAAACACCTAAACCACTTCAAATGAGAAAAACATATCTTAAATAAGATGAAAGCGAGCACAAATGTTCTTGCCTTTGCCCATCGCTAGTAATTACCTGCATGTTAACTATAAGGTGCAGTCCCAGCCCATTCCATATCCCAAAATGGCATTTTCCATTTTAGCTGTTTGATACAGGAATTAGTGTGCACTATGAACACACTGTACTGTTAATGCAGACTCACCACTATTAAATCACTGTAATTCCTATGTTAATCTACTAATACAGCTTATTATAGAGGCTCCATAATATTGGAGAGAAGGTGGATCCTGTTTACTTTTATGTATTTTTAATTCTGTAAAAAAGATGTTGTAATTTGCATTTATGTTATTGTAGTTTCATTTGTTATAACTTACAACGCCTACTATTATTAATCATTTATATAGCGCTAAAAGGTGCACCCAGTGCCGTAGAGACACATATAAAAGACGGTCCCTGCTCATCAGACCTTACAATCTAATCAAGACAGACAGTACAATAGATGAGAACGAGGGTACAGAAGGGAAGAGTAATGAGACAGAAAGAGGACAAAGGATTAAGATCCAAAAGCGGCCTTAAAGAGGTGAGCCTTTAGCATGGATTTGAAAAGGGGAAGAGATGAAACCTGATGTAAAGAAATAGGTAGTTTGTTCCAGGCATAAGAAGCAGCAAGATGAAAAGATGGAAGCCTGGAATTAGCTTTTGAAGAGAAGGAAGCCAGAAAAAGAGCCGAGTTCACGAGGAGGGGTGTTAGGGGGGGGGGAGAGAAGAGCGGAAAGGTAATGAAGAACAATAGAATGAATGAATTTATAGGTCAAAAGGAGACGTTTGAACTGGATATGGAAATGGAAGGGGAGCCAATGAAGTGACTTGAGAAGAGGGTTATATGAGTATATTGGGGTTGGCGGGAGATTAGCCACGCAGCAGAGTTTTGGACAAATTGAAGGGGAGAAAGATGACTCAGAGGGAGACCAGCAAGGAAGAGGTTGCAATAGTCAAGGCAAGAAGTGATTAAAGAATGGATGTGTGTTTTAGTAGTGTGTTCAGAAAGGAAGGGGCACATTTTGTTAATATTGTAGAGAAAGAAATGACAGGTTTTTGTTAGCTGTTGAATATGTGTGGAACAAGAGAGAGAGGAGTTGAAGATGACACCAAGGTTGCAGGCTGAGAAACAGGAAGCAGATGGGTGTTATCAACAGATATAGAGAAGGAAGGAAGGGGGAAAAGAGTGTTTAGGGGGGAAAACAGGAAGTTCAGTTTTGGCCATTTTTGATTTCAAATGGCAGTGAGACATCTAGGCAGCGATTTCAGATAGGCAGGCTTGGTGTGTAAGAGAAATATCAGGTGCAGATACATAGATCTGAGAGTCATCACCATAAAAATGATATTGAAAGTCATGGGAGGAGATGAAAGCACCAAGGGACTGGGTATAGAGAGAGAAAGGTAGAGGGCCTAGAACAGACCCAACTGAGAGAGGGATAGTAGTAGAGGAGGAACCACCAGGACAGACACTGAAGGAGCGATGGGAGAGAGAAGAGAACCAGGACAGTACAGAGCCCCTAATACCAAAAGTGAGGACAATGTATCAAGGAGGTGGTGTGGTCAACAGTGTCAAAAGCAGCAGAAAGATCAAGAAGAATGAGGACTGAGTAAAGGCCTTGGATTTAACCAGGAACCAGTTACTGGAGACTTTAGCAAGGGCCATTTCAGTAGAGTTTAAGGGATGAAAGCCAGATTGAAATGGATCGAGGAGGGCTTGAGAGGAGAGAAAATCAAGGCAATGGTGGAAAACTGAATTTTAGAAATGAAGGGAAGAAGGGAGATGGGTCGATAATTAGGACAAGTAGGGTTAAATGATGGTTTCTTGAGGAGAGGTATGACCAGAGCATGCTTGAAGGCTGCAGGGAAAGTTGAAGTAGAAAATGATAGGATGAGAATGTGTGTGATGGAAGGGATGACAGAGGAGGAGATGGAGATGAGTGGGGATAGGTAGTAAGTTTAGAGGAGGAAAGAAGATAAGAGGTTTCCTCTTTGGAAATCTTAGAAAAGGAAGAAAGGGTAGCAGAGACTGAGGGGGAAAGTTGGTTTGAAGAGGGGAAAGAGGAGATGAGGCTGATCTTGAAGGGCACTGGAGTGTAATCTGGTGGACTTTGTCGTGGAAATAGCAAGGGTTTGGGCAGAAAGAGAAGAGGGGAGCAGAGGTGGAGGTGCCTAGAGGAAAGAGTTGAGAATAGAGAGGAGACGACGGGGATCAGAGGCAAGAGAGTTAGATGGACATAGTAGTTTTGCTGGGTGAGTGCGATGGCAGATTGGAAGGAAGTAAGCATGAATTTGAAGTGAAGAAAATCAGAAAGGGAGCAGGATTTGAGCCAAATGTGCTCAGCTGAACGGGGGCAGGAGTGAAGGTAGTGGTTAGTTGAATAAATCCAGGGCTGAGGTATAGTTCACCTCACAGGATATAGGATAGGAGGAGCAAGAGAATCCAGAGCAGAGGAGAGCACAGTAGGAAACTATAGCCTCATCAACCGAGTTAGAAGACAAAGTGGAGGAAGAGGTGATGAGACAATAGTGAAGAGAGCTAATGGATCGAAAGCATGAAGATTCCTAAAAAGGTAGGAAGAGACTGGATGAGATTGATGTGTGGAGTGATGAAGAGTGAAGGTATCCAGATGATGGTCAGATGGTCAGATGAAGAGAAGAGCTGAGCTATGGAAATTAGAGGGTAAGCAATTAGAGAATAAAACAAGGTCAAGACAATGGCCATGCTGATGAGTGGGGGCAGAAGAGCAAAGCTGAAGTTTAAATGAGGCGGGTAAGGGTCAGAAGGGTTATCAACATGAATATTAAAGTCACCAAGAATAAGGGAGGCGGAAAAAGAATTGAGAAATAAGGAAAGCCATGAGTCAAAGTCAGAGGGAAAGGTAGAAGTGGACTTATCAGGTGGTCTATAGATAGCAGGTATCAGGAGAGGTAAGGGATTAAAAAAGCAGATGGAGTGGACTTTGAAAGAGGAAAAGGTGTGAGGGAGGGGTTGAAATTGGCAGGAAGGAGAAAGCAGAAATCACACACCATCATTGCAGCCAATGGCATAAGGAGTGTGCAAGAACTGGTAGCTGCCATGAGAGAAGGCAGCGACTGAAGCAGTGTCATCAGGGAGGATCCAGATTTTAGTAAGAGCTAGAAATGAAGAGATCATGGGTAACGGAGAGTTTGTTAGCTATGAAAGGAACATTCTATAAGGCACAAGAAAAGGGGAGAGAGGAGGGGGAGAGGAGAAAGGAGAGGAATATGGATGAGGTTAGAGCGGTTCAGTGAGAAGCAGGAGTGAAAGAAAAGTCTTGGGGGGCAGGGTTAGGATTAATGTCACCAGATGAAAGGAGGAGGAGAAGAGTGTGAAGCAGAGAGAAGATGGAACAGCGGAAATGAGCATGAGGTTGTTTAAGAGAGATAGGATGAATGAGAGAAAGAAAAAGGCGAAGTTCAAGAGATGAGGAAAGGTAGGAAGAAAAGATAGGAGGACAAATGGGAAATATAGAGAGAGGGTGATTTGAGTTGAAGGTGAGAGGAGAGGTTAGGGAGTGTCAGAAAAAGGAAGAAAAAGTGGTATGGAACCATAAGAAATGGAGGTGAAAATCCAACCTAAGAAGTGTGTGTGTGTGTGTTGGGGGGGGGGGGGTGATCATGGGGATGGAGAGAGAGGAGAGGGATGAAGGAAAAAATTCAGATAATATGTATGTAAAAGTAATGAGTATCTAATCAAAACCGTTGAAAAAACTTAGTTTGTAAGATAATGAAATTAAGTAAATAAAATTCTGTACTATTTATGGGCAGTCTGTTCTACTCATTAGTCAAACTGATGTCTGGTACATATAAGTGTTGGGTAAGGTTGTATAATATACAACCAGGACTCAGCAAGCAGGTTTATGCACTAGCTAGCAGTCTTTAGTCCGTTTTCATGCCCTGCTAGAGTTCTACTCTTTCAGCATGATAACTGTCAAGATAATTCCACCAGTATCACGTGCCACACCATGTGGTAGGACTCTTACGTGCCTGGTCACCACATGGAAAGCTGCTAAAAATAAGGAGGACAGCAACCTTGGGCCGGAAGGACTGGGGTTTCTAGTCCCACAGGTGCTCCTTGTGGTCTTGGGCAAGCCACTTAACCCTCCATAGCCCATGTTCCCTGTAAAATAGTTATCTCCAAGTTATAATGCCCTGTTCAATGTAATTTGAGTTTGTTCAATGTAAACCGCACTGATGCAGAATAGCGCGGTATATAAGAATAAATAAATAAATAATAGGCTTCAGAACTGAATGCAGGCGCAACGAAGCAAATGAAACAGTCAGCAGGATCCATCTCAAACTCGGACAACAAAACAGCGCTATCTCCTCTCAGTGCGTATTGAGTGCTGCACCAGCGACTGCAGTGAATAGTCTTAGTTTTCCGTCCATTACAACTGCTCCTACTGGACTTCTGGTGTGACCAGGCTATCAGTCTACGGCTCTGGAAACAGCATCAGTAAGAATGTGAACCGGATAATGGACAGCCTACTGTTACTGTTTTAAAGACACTACCAGCCAGTGATAGAATCCAGGCTCAGTTACTAGTCCAGGCTCTCCAGCTGCTGCAGACAGAATCCAGGCCTTCTGTACATGTTATAAAGACACTACCAGCAAGGGATAGAATCTAGCCTCAATTACCCTAGGTAGACTGACTGGAGTAAAATGGTAGGATTTAAGATTCGATTATTTAGGGGTATGTTTACTCAGCCAGGCAAGAGGGCAGCCATTCCTTATTACCCTTCACCCTACCCCCCCCCCCCCCCCATAATGAACAACTGGACGCTTCCTTTTATCAACATTGACACTTGTTTATTGGTATTTCTTGGCTGCAGCATCCCTAATTTACACACACATCTAATCTTGATTAGCCATATACAACTCAAATATAATTGTACAATCATCTCAATCTCACATTTCTCTTTCACAAGTCCATTTCAAACAGTTCAACTTTATACATTCTTTTATAAACTCTAACGGGTTCACAAAGGGACCCACAGCCTTGGGGTGTGGAGCTTTCTGAAGCCCCACCCCCTTTCATTTTATCATTAACGCACCTCCCATAACATGTCACTCAGATAAGGCATGCTGTAAGAAACACGCCTTACCCCCGCCGCAACAGGGTCCGTCTTCCAGCTCCAATGATACCCCATCCAAAGTCAGCTCGGAGCCGTTCACATCTGTGTCTGTGCTGTGCCCTTCTCTCCCTCCTCCCTGACCGTTTAAGCACGGAGGATGTGTGAAGGGTGGCATTGTCTCCCTTTGTCCCTGCTGCGGCCCATCACCATGTTCGGGGGAGGACAATTCACTGCGAGCCACTCTGGCAGCGACTCCTCGCTTGTCAGTGGGCCCCCACCTATCCCTAGCTGTGGCCAAGCCTTGACCTACTTCATAACATTTCAACTGTGTCCTGTAATGCAGAAACAAAGATATCCATTCCTATGTCAGACAGGTGCACCCCATCTGAGCAATACAGTTCCGGGCACCTCTCTTTGAGGAGTTCATGTCTCACACAGTATCCCCTGACAGTTTCTATAAATCGCATCATCCATTGGATTAACCTTGTGATGGATCTTTTTGATGGTCCAATGCGAGCGCTCACCTCTCCATACTCTGCGCAGTATGATGCAGGACCAGGCCAAGTGGATACCTGGGAACATGTCAAGCAGCGCTAACATATCCCTCTGCATCTTCCTGGCCAAATCCATGCTTCAGGTCCCCATTAGGTCATTCCCCCCTAGGTATACTATCAATGTCCAGGGAGACCCCGTGCCCTCCTCTTAAGTAGGAGCATGGGCACCAACTGGTCCCACAGCATACCGAGCAGTCCCATCCAGACAATTGATACCTCCACAGCGTTCATTCCTAGATTAATCCCCAGCAGTCGATCCCTGGTCCTTCTTTGTGCCCAGTGGATAAATGAGTGGCTGTAGATCCATATCTCTCATGTACCTTTGGTGTTGTCCTGATCTACAACAAAACCAACCAAGACTTGTGAGTTATGACTGTTTTGACCATAACAACTGCCGACATGGTGAGCTTGTCCTGCACCACCATGATGTGTCGAAGCATTGATGGGGAGTCACACATTGGAGGTTGAAGAGCTCTGCTGGCCTTCGTGGATGAGATACGAAAACCCTGCGAGAGCCCCTCCTCAATGCTGTGGGCCTTCCCCTGGTTAGGATATGCCCACAGCCATGGGCGCATACTCTCAAGGTTGATGGGCAATGGCGCCACTGCCATCATTACCACAGAAAGTGGGTGGAGCCCTATGTAACTTTGCCCCACATCTGGAGCAGACATGCCAGAACTTACAAGGATTCCACGTGCATTGTCCATTGTTATATTGTCGACAGGATCACCTCCTGGCTGCCTATTCTGTGGATCTTGGGGAATAGGTCTGCTCAGCTGGCCGCCCATTAAAGGGGAGAAATGGCTGGTATCTGCTGTCCTGAAGTAGCGGCCTGTTCTGCGCCACCTCATCTAAGCATAGGTCGATGATCTGGTGTTGCCAGGTCGTGGTGCTGTCTACCACTAAATGCCTTCGTAAGCTGAGGTCATAATTCAGCCACCCCCATCCTCCAAAATGTCTGTGCTGGCGCGTGATGGAGTCAAGGTATCTAGTCAGGAAAGGGCCGAGTTCAGGCTCCTTCTCCATCACTACACTCATATATATGTGAAAAGCTGAGACCCAATTGTTTATCAACTTTGTTATTTTAGGTTTTTGTTCCTTGTCCCCTGTCCCTTTCTTTTTATCCTTATCCCCTTTACCCTCGCCCTCCTGATCCTTGATAAGTAGCGCAAAGATATCTATGAATTCATTTTTCCAGATCTTTTTCTTTGTCTTCCTTGGCACTTCATTGCCAAAGATGACACCCCACAACGCATTTCCACCCCATCCACAGTCAGATGCGAGCTCAGGTG
Organism: Ichthyophis bannanicus; assembly: GCA_033557465.1. Classification (NCBI taxonomy): domain Eukaryota; kingdom Metazoa; phylum Chordata; class Amphibia; order Gymnophiona; family Ichthyophiidae; genus Ichthyophis; species Ichthyophis bannanicus. Next base: position 1,213,413,173 of record CM066033.1, on the reverse strand, counting down.
GCCACAATGTGCTTGTCCTTAACCCTGTTGGTGTGGTCTGGTCTTCACCCGTGCTTGAACCCCCCAGCCAGGCCCTATCTGGTTTATGGTTTAGGCCTTTTACCCTTTGTATCAGAGCGGTTTACAAACTTATGCTAACACGCACTTTTTATTCCCTCGTCCCCAAAGGGCTCACAATCTAAGCATACCTGAGGCAATGGCCCAAGGCTGCTGAATTTTTCGTCCCTTTAAACTTTTTAAAAGCCTTCTCCATGAATTGAACGGAGATAAGGTCCCTGTCACTATCTGACAAGGAGGTTTCCAATGTTGTTATGGATCTACTTTGCACCACCGACTTATGCCTAGACTTACTTGAGTCATCCTGTCGCGCCACTGTTCACCATGTATCGCTCTGCCCATTGTGTGCTTGTTGTCATCGGAGTCTCAGTTGCAATCGGGGGGGCCTCGAGCCATCAACGGACAGTTTGTGGGCCAAGCTGATCAACTTGCTCCCTGAGCACCCGTATCAGCTCTTCCATTTCCCTGCTCGTGTTCTGTGCTTCTGTGGCCTTTCTTGCTGTCACCGTCCACTTGCTGTGCCGTGTGGTAGCCACAGCTGTATCCTCCTTCCTTTTCTCTTTACTGTTGCCTTGGAAGCCTCTGTGGCTGTCCTATTTGTGTCGGCATCTAAAGCTTGCCTGTTGAGGCCTCGTCTACTTTCGGCTGTTCGCCGTTATCCCTGCATTGCTCCCTTGCTCCCGTTGTTCTTCTGAGGTATGTCTACAAAAAATTGTGCTTGGAGAAAAATCTGCTATTGCCTGCTCAAGCCCCTACCGATCCATGCAAGAAGCTGCAGAAGCCGCCAGAGAGTAGCACAGTCTCACTCCCACTATGCCGTTACGTTTTTCTTTTCATTGTAGTTACTTCCTTCTTGAGCAGCCGTATCTTCTTGGCATCAGAGGGACATGAGGGTGACTCTGGTGCCGCGGGCCTCTAAAATAGGCTCACACCAGCCCGCCCTCATGCCCTTCTGCCCCCACTTCTCTTAAACCCTTCCCCTCCTGGCGCCCTCTGCCTGCCTGCACCCTGTAACAGCTATTGGCCACCTCAGGAATCTAAACGGGACTGACATGTCTTTCAATGAAACCTAGTTACAGATAGCCCAGATTAATCATTAGCCCGGTTTAGTAAACATGCCCCTTAGTTTATTTGTTACTTAGCTCCATTTAGCCAACATCACTCATGGTATCTCATAACGATTTACAAAAAAACATTTCAAAATAAACATTCTCTGTAAAACAAAATCATAAATACAACACAATATCTGAAACACTTTACGGCATAAACACTCATTTCCAAATAACCCCCACATACACATCCAATTTTCATTTCACATTTAAAAGGAAAATCCCAATAATAACCTATTAAATAATACAACTATGGTCATGTCACCCTGAATGAGCCTGATCTTGTCTAATCTCAGAAGCAAAGAAGAGTTGTGCCTAGTTAGTGCTTGGATGGAAGACCATCTTGGAATACCAGGTGCTGTAGGCTTACTGTGCAGAAGAAAGGCCTGACAATCTACTTTTGGTCACAGTTTGCCAAGGAAACCTAGGACATAGTCACAACATGGATAATTATCCACAGGGTTGCCAGGAGTCAGCATCAACTCAATGGCACGTAACAACCACAACAAATAACACAAATTAATGCACTTCTCACATAACATTGTTGAAATAGCTAGGTTTCTGCATAATTATCTAGTAATTTATTTATTTATTTACATTCTCTTATATACCGCGCTATTCTGCATCAATGCGGTTTACATTGACCAAACTGAAATTACATTGAACAGGGTATTATAACTTGGAGAACTATTTTACAGGGAACATCTAAATCTATTTTACAGGGTAATCTAAATTCTCTTAGAAGGCTATTACATACCTTTGGCACAGAAACTGAAAAAGCACAAACCTTTAACCACTGCAAAGAAACATTGTTTATGGAAGGAAAACATCACTCTGGCCGGTTTCCCACACTATGAATTTTGCAGACTTCAACTTTTACGAAATACAGCAACCCGCATTGTCTCACATGCCTCCCGCTCAGATCCCATCACACCTCTCTTCATTCACCTCCACTGGATCCCTGTTGCTTTCAGGATTCAGTTCAAGGTACTGATTCTTGTTCATAAAGCCATCCACACCTGTTCTCCCCAGTTTCTCTCCCACTTAGTACATCTCCACACTTTCCAGCATTCTCTCTGCCACATTCATGCAAACTGTATGTCTCTTCCCTCTCCCTCCCTTGCCCACCTAGAATCCACAGCAACTCTATCTTCTTCTTTCTTGGTCCAAAACTCTGGAACTCTCCCCTCCCCCCCCCCCCCAAGGTCTCAGATTGGAACTCTCTATTTCCAGATTTAAGTCACAGCTAAAGACTCAACTTTTCTATCTTGCTTTTAACCTCCAAGGCCCCCACCGCCCCCAGCTGAGGCCTCCCATCTTCTCACCTACCCTTATGTCTTGTTCTCTCCCTTCTTAGCCCCCCTGCTTCCTTCTGTCCTCCTGTGTTTTCTATTTCCTATCATTATTATGGCGGTCCTTTCCTCTTTCTCGGCAGTTTGCTTTATATTTTGTAAACCGCTCTGATGTGTATTCGTAGGGCGGTATATCAAGAAACCTAATAAAGATAAAGATAAAAATCTTGCAAAGAATTTAAGAAGTGGGCTAGGTAGGAATTATGTTATCCCTTAATTAATCCTGCCACTTTGTAATGTTGTAAGCATTAAAGTAAGGATCTTAAATTTGCTTTGGGCTACAACTGGGAACTAATGTAAACTAAAAAGAACTGAAGTAATATGGTCCCTATAACTCTGACCATCTAAGATATTGCCTGCCATGTTCTGTATTGATTATAACCTTTGAAGATCTCTGTGAGTCAAACCTACATAAATTGAATTGCAATAGTCTAGTCTATGGGTAAATTAGTTAATTAATTACAAGAGTTGAATGCTGCCTACACAACCAAAACCGTAGTTAATGCACCATACATAAATAACAAAAACATGTCTTTGTCTTCATGACTGAAGCAATTTGTAGCTAGAAAGTAAGTCATGAATCAATTTACATACCCAAATTATATTAAGAACATAATAGAATACCTAGGTCTCCAATATGTCTTTAAAATGCTGAGTGCAAGTTATTCTTTCCAACCCCAAAACATCAGATTTTCCCATATTCAGTTTAAGTAGGTAAATGTTTTTTTTTGTTTGTTTGTTTGTTTTTTACGAACATTTGGTTCATTAGTGCATCTTAAAACATTTAGTGTGTGCTAAATTGATTTAACCTGCAGTGATTGACATAGCATGCCTTATTTGTCAGTTATTGCACATGAAGGGGGTCATTTTAGAAGCTCTATTTGTGCTTTGGACATCCTAAAATGGGCATACAGACTTCCAAGCATGGAGACATCCCTGGAGCCATTTTAGAAAGTGGTTTCAAAGACGTCCTCGACACAAAGACATTCATGTCATAATGGAGGCATGTCCGTGGTGTTCCTAAGAACTTGGATATCCATACCGGATCTCAGAACACCCTGTACATCCCAAGCCGCATCAAAGTGCAAACTGCTCCAGGCATGAATAGGCATCGAAAGAGTGCTTATTTTGCTAGCCAAACATCTGGAGGGTGTGGAGAAGGATGAATAGTACTGTATATCTTCTTATCTTTTCTATCTTGACAATTAACACTGATGGGAAATGAGGGTTCTTGTTTTCATCGTGCGATGCCGATGGATGCCCCAGTATGCAAAATAGCCTGAGTCCGACATCCTCCCCTCAACCTTTTGCAGCAGGGATGTCTATGCAGATGCCAGCATGGAAATCCACATCGGGGGTGTCTATGTTTCTAAAATCAGGTCAAACCAAAGCGGTCTCTGGTGTTTTCCTGCAAGTTTTTCCATAGACATCCCAGATTGCACTTGGATGCCCTTTCTAAAATGCCACTTTAAATCAATTTAATATGCACTGAAAATTCGCTATTAAAACAAATGTTTGAAATTAATACCTGAAAATCAGAAAAGAATTGTAAAAGATGAGAACTGATTGTCTTTTTAATTAACATGTGATAATCTCTAAGTTGCAGGGATAGATTTTTTAAAGTGCAATACTGAGTTACCAAGTGTTACCATGTTATCACATGCTACCATTTGTAAGAACATGCTATTTATCACAAGTCCATTTTTATGCAATAGTATCTATTTATTAATCTTTACTTTTTAATTGAATCCATCCACTTAACCAACAGGGGCTCAAGGCAAAGCACATAGATACTAAATATATAACAGAAATAATGACACAGTGAAATAATACATATTATCATATATTCCAAGAGAGGGGAGCTGCAGAGGAAACTTCAGCTTATTCTTCAGGGATGAATAAATTGCCACCAGATTAGTGAGTAGCTATGAAACAGGGCATGATCATTTTGAATTTCAGAGACGGTACTTTAAAAAGAATCCTCCCTGATGTCATAATACAAATGTACGTTAACGGCGTTAATGCACACTAACATGGAAGAACATTTCAGTAAATCTAGCCTTTTGGTCCCCCCCCCCCCAATACATTGAGTTGGTATGAGAATGCTCAACTTTGTTCCATGGATATTTATTAATTAAGCATAACACTGTACACAAAGCTGATTTTCAAAGAATATATTCTTAAACTTAAAACATAACTATGTTGTTGTTAAGTGCTGTCGAGTCGGAGTCGACTCATGGCGACCCTCTGGATAGCTATCCTAAATTGTGTTCGGTCTTCAGTCAGGCGGCTCATTGTTGACAGACTGGTACCCGTAGCTGCTGTTATTGTATCGATCCATCTCATTGCTGGCCTTCCTCTTTTGCGTTGATCTTCTATCTTGCCAAGCATAATGTCTTTCTCTAATGATCTCTCTCGTCGCATGATGTGTCCAAAGTATGAAAGTCAAAGTCTTGTCATCTGAGCTTCTAAAGAAAGCTTAGGTTTGATCTCCTCTAGTACCGACTGGTTTGTTCTTCGGGCAGTCCATGGTATACACAGTATTCGCCGCCAGCACCATAATTCAAAGGCATCAATTTTCTTCCTGTCTATCTTTTTCACTGTCCAGCTTTCACATCCATATGATGTTATTGAAAATACCATGGCTTGAACAAGTCAAATCTTTGTATGGAGAGATACATCTCTGCTCTTGAGAATCTTATCTAGGTCTTTCATAGCCATTCTGCCAAGAGCAATGCGTCATCTGATTTCTTGACTGCTTGTTGCTTCTTTATTGATAGTTGATCCAAGTAGGTTAAAGTTGTTCACAATTTCAATTTCTTCTCCTTCAACGATGAACCTGTTGATTATGCCCGTTGATACACAAAGCTGATTTTCAAAGAATATATTCTTAAACTTAAAACATAACTATAACAAGGACAAAATAAACTAAGTATTTAACATATCCATCAAATATTTTTTAAAGGCATCTTGGGGAAACATATTGGGAATTTTGGGGACATTCAAGATATGCAAATTGAAGTGCCACATCTGATTTTCAAACTGCTCTTACAGTATGATGGATTTGCACCTTATTTTTTTGAATCATTAACATTCTTTTCAAGAGGAATTATCTTATCATTAACTTTTTTCATCAATGAATACTGCTTTTGGGCCAAAGAGCCAACAATGTGAAGTAGTTTATATTTGATGGATACCGAGAGACTGTGGATTCTAAATTCACAAACATTCCTCAAATTATATAAGAGTGATTTCAGGCCTATCAGTACCACTAGTTAACACTGAAACATTCATCTTATCTTGAGTCATTGATACATTGGATTCACTAATGTCTCCCGAATTTGGATGCACCTCTCAAAGATTAACACTCTCTAATACCTCTGTTACTTCTTTAGTAGGACTGGTGATACTACTGTATGGTGGTCTCTTATCCTTCCACACTATAAAATGTGTTTATGTGCAGGAGCGCAGGGCAGAAGTTAAGCAGAGGGCCCCCTAATCATCTCTACTCTCCGCCCCCCCTCCCCTACAATTTCTCAAGTCTATCTAGTTAATATTTATTTATAAAACATTTCCTCCCAGAATGTTTCTAAACTTCTTTTATTTATTTATTTATTTATATTCTCTTATATACCGCGCTATTCTGCATCAGTGCGGTTTACATTGAACAAACTGAAATTACATTGAACAGGGCATTATAACATGGAGATAACTATTTTACAGGGAACATGAGCTATGGAGGGTTAAGTGGCTTGCCCAAGACCACAAGGAGCACCTGTGGGACTAGAAACCCCAGTCCTTCCAGCCCAAGGTTGCTGTCCTCTAGTGGGATTTGAACCCCCGACCTTCTCAAATATGCAAGATACCTCAACGTGCTTTCCAAGGTCTCTTGTCCATTTTCCATAAATACTGCAATCGGCTTGAGAACATCCATATACCTGCTGTGAAAACTGAAAAAGCCAGTCAGTGCTAAGAGAATACCTGCCACCAGTCACACACGCATTATATTGATAGACCTTCACCCCATACAAACTAAGTAACCACAAACTAAAAATAGAAATAGACAAAAATTAAATTAAAACCCAAGAAGTCAGATTTGGCCTGCAGAGCAACATGAGGGAAATAGAAAGAGATGTATTTTCCCCTTACATTGTCCAAATATACAGCTCGTATGTGTAAATTCCAAAAAACGACTAAATTGAAACTAGAATTATCTTTTTCTACCTTTGTTTTTCCAACCATTTTATTTTTCTAATCATGGTGTTCCCAGGCTCTCGTTTCTGCTTTCCGCTCCCTTCTCTTAACTCTCTTTCCAGGGACTTCTGTCCATTTGCCATTTCTCTTATTCATTTCAACTTTCTTCTACTTATTTTTCTCTATCACCAGATTTCACTCCTTGCAGTCCTCAATCAACCTTTTTTTTTTTTTACTGCATCTATATACAGCTTTTCAAGTCTCACACCAGCCCACCCCTTCCAGTCTCTTTCTTTTTCAAGCCTCTTATTCTCTGGTCTCACTAACTCTCCCTCCCTCTTCCCCGTCCAACATTTCTCAGCTCTCTTTCTCTCCTTGGCTCCATGTCCAGCATTTGGTCCTCTTTCTCTCTCACTCACTTGCTTTCTCCTTAGGCCCCCATGTCCAGCATTTCTACCTCTCTCTCCCCCTAGCCCCCATGTCCAGTATCCCTCCCTCTCTCTCCCCCCTCCCCCCAACTTAGGCCACTATGGGTAGTATTTCTCCCTTTTACTCTCTCCCAAGGTTCCTATGTCCAGCATTTCTTACTCTCTTTAGGCCTCTTCCCCCTGTGTCCAACATCTTTCCTCTGCCTCCCTAGCACTCCCCCCATCCAACATCTCCTATTTCTATTTTCTCCACAATGTGATCCTTCCAATCTGTCTCCCATCCTGCCACAGTGGCCAACACCACCAAAGTTCATACTGAGCCTGCCAGCCAAATTATTAGGCAAACTAGGCAGACAATTAAGGGGGGCGGGACAGCAAAGAGCAGGAAATTCAAAGCTAAATAGCAGATTTTGATATATGGAAGTGAAGGGGGAAAGCATAAGATATGCCTAGGGCACCAACACCTTGAACAGACTCTGGGGACAAGACCAGCAGGACTTTGCTCAAAGGCCCTGGCTTGCAGTTTCTTTGACAAAGTTTTAATAAGATGCTGCTACCAAAGCAACAGAAACTTTTCTGATTCTGCTCCTTGTAGCTGTGGGGCACAGGGTGCTGGTCCTGTTTATGTATTTAAGAAGTGTTGAAACTAGTGTGGGTTCCTTATATAGAATCTTGTTGCCTGCTGTTGTTAAGGGCCATCAAGTCAATGTTGACTCACGGCGGCCCTATGGATAGTTATCTTAAACTGTGTTTGCTCTTCAGTCAGGAGGCTAATTGTTGACAGAGTGACATCCATGGCTTCTGTTACTATATCAATCCATCAAATTGCTGGTTTTCCCCTTTTGTGTTGACTTCCAACCTTGCTAAGCATGATGTCTTTTTCTAATAATCTCTCTCATCACATGATGTATCTAAAGTACGAAAGTCAAAGTCTTATCATTTGACCTTCTCAGGAAAGCTTAGGTTTTGACTCTTTTAGTATTGATTGATTTGATCTTTAAGCATTCATTTTCTTCTTGCCTTTCTTCTTCATTTTTGCATCCATATGATATTATTCAGAATACCATGGCTTGAACAAATTAAATTTTGTGTGCAGAGATTCATCTCAACAGTTAAAAATCGTATCCATTTCCTGCATAGCCATTCTGCCAAGTGCAATGCATTGTTGGATTTATTCACTTCTTGTTTTATTATTGAATATCGATCCAAGCAGGTTCAAGTTTTCTATTCCATCAAGGATGGAATGATTACTTTTGCCAGTTGTCAGGAACTTTGTCTTCTTCATGTTAAGGTGCAGGCAATTTTATGATTACAAGGTGTGTGTTACTGATATTTTGGAAAATACTGGCTCTGACTCTTTTGAACCTTCTACTCTCTTGGTAACGTTTGCCCTGCTATCAGACAGAGAGTGGTTGTTGAAGCTTTTTTTCCGTAAGCGGAAATCTCTTTTTCATGGGTTTGCGGTCGGTATTTATCCTGACCTATCGAGGGAAACGCAGAAACGCCGTCGAATTTCTTTTGTTACGCTCTGGGGTCCTACAGCTGGGGGGACTCTTTTTTCTCAAACATCCTTGTAAATGTTTGGTGAAATTCCAGGCAATTTCTTATGTTTATTTTTAGCCCTCCCAGCTGTTGGCCTTTATTAGTGCTCGACGAGCAGCATCCTCTATTGATTCCTCCTAAATGTGCTCAGATAGGTAGATTCTGAAGTAATGTGTTGCCCTTTTTTTTCCTTTCAACTTTGGTATTGTGTATAATTCTTGGAAAGTTCCCCCTTGTTGTGGGCTAGTTTGGTTAGACACTTGTTGATTTATTTCTTGCTAATGAGAAATTTTCTTTTTACTTTGGTTTTTTTTCTCAAGTGTTAACCTGTTTCTTCAAGGGAGTGCGTTGTTGCCTTTCTTGTTGTATTGTAAAATTGCATAAATATAAAATTAAAAAAAAAGATTACAAGGTGTGATCAAAAAGTATTGAGACTTGTTAGATAGCTATATAACACCACAATGCTACTAATCATGCAGTGACCTAAGTATGTGCTCTGCACGTGCAGATTATATCATGGCTGCAGTACACTTGCACTTTTTTTATCATGTGATGTTTGGTATCATGTAAAATCAGTTTGTCAGATTTACAATGAGTGAAAAAATTGAACAGTGAATTCTGCAAGAAACTTGGAGATTTGTGCAGAGACTTATGAAAAGTTGCAGTAAGTGTATGTGCTCAAGTTTATAACTGGTCCAGATGTTTCCAAGAGGGCCGCCACAGGGTTGACAGTGATGAATATTCTGGAAAGCCATCCTCGAACAGGAATGAAGACAAATTTGACTATTAGGCAGCTTGCTGAGAACATGGCCATCAGTTTCAGGTCAGTGCAGTCCATTCTTATTTATTTACTTTACATTTCTTATATACCGCCTTTCATGATATCAAGACGCTTTACATTGAACAAACTGAAATTACATTGATCAAGGCATTATAACTTGGAGATAACTATTTTACAGGGAACAATTTGCTGTCAATTTGGGGATGAGACATGTATTCTCAAAATTTGTACTGAAACTGCCCCCTCACCAAAAAGAAGATTGACTGTCGGCAGCCAGGGATTTGTTGGAATGCATTGAAAATGGCTCAGATTTAATAAAAAAGATTAATACTGGTGTGAATCATGGGGTTACAGTTATGACCTGGAAACTAAGGTTCAATCCTCATAACTGAAGACTCCAAACTGTTCTAGACCCAAGAAAGCTCATCAGGTGAGGAGCAATGTCAAGATCATGCTCAGAGTTTTCTTTGATTATCAGGGTATTGTTCATCATGAGTATGCTCCAAAAGGCCAAACCATCAATAAGGAGTACTATGTCAAAGTTCTGACTCGTTTGAGAGATGCAGTTGTTGTAAGAGGCCAGAGTTGCACAGGAACGGTGAATGGTTGCTTCATCATGATAACACCCCAGCTCACATATCACATCTTGTCCAGCAGTTGTTGGCCAAACACCAAATTGAGCAAGTCTGTCAGCCTCTGTACTCACCTGACCTCGCACCCTGTCACTTTTTCTTGATTCCAAAACTGAAATTACCAGTGAAAGGAAGGAGATTCTATGAGTTGGAGACCATTAAGCAAAATTTGACACAGCAGCTTCACTGCATAACAAAAGAGGCATTTCAAAATTGTTTCCAGCAGTATCAGGAACACTGGAGGAAGTGTGATTTATTGGAAGGGGACTACTTTGAAGGAGACTGAGTGCAATAACTGTCAATGTTATACTTGTGTTACTGTACAAGTCTCGATACTTTTTGATCGCACCTCGTATATTCCTTGATCTTAATAAAGAGATTTTTGAGATTGTTTTCACTTTCAGCCAGTAACTTTATACTGTTATATTGGACTAACATCTCTCTTATGTCTCACATCAATCACACCATAAAGAACATATATTTCAAACTTGACCATTCAGCACCTAAAACCGCTTTGGAACATCATGACTTTCACTCTGTATTACAGGCGCTTATTTTCCCCACACCTCAACTTTTGTAACCTCATACTCCAAGGTCTACCTAGCTTTGCCACTCACCTTTCTCAAGCTTGCTATGAATACAGCTGCTCATATCCTTTACAATGCCTCACGTTCTGCACATATCACTCCAATTCTCAAGCAGTTACATGGCTACCAGTCTCTTGACGTATTAAATTCAAGTCCTTTTTTTACAATATGTAAAGTTTATTGTGGTCTTTCAGTTGTTTATCTTCAATCTCTGATCCAGAAAATTCCATATAACAGAAACAGGAGATCAAGCTCACTTAATATATTGAACGTACCTTCAGCATATATCAAGGCAAGCCTCATTACATCTAGAAGAGCTTACTCTTTTTTTGCACCTACTCTGGAACTCATGTAGTATTATAGTTATGTAGTACCTCCTTTTCTTTTTGTTCTATGTAAAGCTTACTTGGTATGTTTCTTTGTTGTAAAATGCCTAGACTCTTCGAAGGGCAGTATATAAGACCAACTAAATAAATAAATAAACTTGGTATTGTCAGCATAACAGATGTTGTTGATGAGTCTTCCATCAATCTTCACACCTCGGTTCTCTTCATACAGTCCTGCTTCTCTGATGATTTATTCTTCACTAGTCTTCCTCTGAATCATCTCTCCCCTCTTCAAACTGCTCAAATGTCAGCTGCATGACTACTCTACTACCAGTGTTGCAATGCTCATGTCACCACTCTTTTCAAGTCACTTAATTGCCTTCCTATCCATTTTTGTATGCAGTTCAAACTTCTACTACTGACCTATAAATGCCATCATTCGGCTGCTCCTCACTACCTTTACTCTCTTCTCTTTCCCTACACCCCTCCCTGAGAACTCTGCTTTTCTGGTAGATCTCTTCTAACAGTGCCATTCTCTTACACTGCCAACTCTGGACTATAATCTTCCTACCTTGCTGCTCCTTTTGCCTGGAACAAACTATCTGAGTCGATACGTCAGGCTCCATCTGTGTCCCTGTTCAAATCAAGGCTAAAAACTCACTTCTTTGAGACTGATTTTGGATCCTGATCCCCCTAGTCTCCTGTTAACCTCCTATATGTTCTCCAAGATATATCCTAGTCCTTAGTTGTGTTGTCTGTCTTGAGACCATAAGCTCTTATGAAAAGGGACTGTCTTTTACATGTCTCTGTACAGTGCTTCATATGCCTTGTAGTGCTATATAAATGATAAGTAGTAGCTGCAGTAGAAGGTAAACAAAAACGGGGAAGTATACTGCCTTACCATACACCTTTGCTGATTTTAAACCATTCTGTTTCTTTTTGTTCTGTTCAAACTATTGCTTCTTGATCAATATAAAGGTTATGTATGAGAACTATCAGGTGTTCTGGTTTACCCATGCGTCTTAATTTGGCGCAGAGATTTTCATGAATTATGCAATCAAAGATCTTGCTATAGTCAATAAAACACATGTAGATATCTCTTTGGTATTCATCCACAATGATGTCTCTTGTTCCTCAACCTTTCCTGAATCCTGCTTGCATTTCAGGCAGTTCTCGTTTCAGGTATGTTTGTAGTCTCTATTGAATAATCTTGAGTAGAACCTTGCTGGTAAGTCAGATCAGAGCAATTGTATGATAATTTCTACAATTAGTTGGATCACCTTTCTTTAGCATTGCTATGATTACATAAAGGCACATTCCATTCAGGTCGTCCAGTATGGCCAGTCAGAAGCGGGACACCCAGAGGTAGACCCGATTCTGATCCCGCGGGAGCTAGACGTACCCGCGGGATCAGAATTGGGTCTACGGCTGGATGTGCAGGCTGGTCCCCGATTATGATCGGCATGCATGCCCAGCCACAACCCGGCTACCTCAGTCAGGCTCCTGAATGGTGCCGCAGAGCCATGGTGTCCCATCGCCATGGCACTGCAGATCCATTCATGAGCCGCGAATGCCAGCTGCTGCTGAAAACTTCCTTCCCCCTCAGCCAGACCCTCAATCCAGTCTCCCATGGCCAGAGTCAGGCTGCGGGGAACTTCCTGCACCCCTGCCTTACCCATCTCTATCAACCGCCACCAAAACACTGCATACAGGGGGTCTTATTCCACCTCTAAGGTGTAAAAGGTCCCCCATCTAGATCCGAAGTCCCAGACATACAGGGCCAGCCTCTGAATAGGCCCTGTACATCCGAGGTCATGGCCCGCCCATGCTCCACCCTACTCCGCCTCTGGAATGCCCCCTCCTGCCCCTGTCTAGGCCTCCCCATACAAACACGCTGTTCGCACGGGAGGCTTTTGCTAGGGTCAGCAGGGGGGCAAATAGCGGGGATGGACATTCAAACCGTATGTCCATGCCCACTATTTGCAGGACAGAATGATCCCCATAGGGTACAGCAAAGGCTAGATCAACTAAAATTAAATATTTCAAAGATATAGTTAAGCTCTATCCAATGTTTTTTTAATCTTAGGCCTTTCCATAGTAGTTCAAGGTGCATTACATTTACATTTGTACCTGAGGTAATGGAAGGTTAATGAGTTACCCAAGGCCATAAGCATTGCTAATAAGAGTTGAACCCAAGCCTACTGCTCTATCCAGTAGGTTACTTCTTCACTCATCTTAAATATTCTATTTTCACAGATATTCAATACTTTTATCTAAATTGTTTCCTTATTGTTACTGGCAACCCATGTCAAATTCAACCCCTGTCTAATTCAATCCCTTCATTGGTGAGTCAGTCTATATATTATGATTATAAGGGGGGGGGGGTTAAGGTAAGAAGGAGGGAACTAGAGCCATGACTTAAAGGCTAACAGTATAATTAAAGGCCCAACCTTTGGTACCTGATTCTAATCACCCACTTGATTATTGTAACCCAGTTCTCCAGGGCCTCCCAAACCGATCCCTCAGGCCTCTGCAAACCACACAGAATACGGCAGCCCGGCTCATCGTGAAAACTTCACAATATGATCACATCACACCAGTGCTCAAAAGCCTACACTGGCTCCCAGTAAAATCAAGAATAAAATACAAAGCAATCATGACCACCTTCAAAAAATATACAACCGTACTGCAGCCTTACTGCAGAACTTAGACACAAGACTACAATGACAACAACCAAATCTTCTCAGTATCTCAGCCCAGAAAACAAAAAGATCCCAAACATTCTTATTCTACGTCCCTACATTATGAAACTCTCTTCCAACTACTTTATGGACCACCCAGGACCTAAGCGACTTCTGGAAAAATGCAAATCTTCAAAGCTTCCTTTCGATCTGTCACGTAGACCGTCCACCTCAACTTTGCACACATACACTGCACATCATTCTACTTCTGCATGTAAATAAGTTGTGCCCCCTACTCAGTACCGTGATCTAATCTGAACACTTTCCCTATTAAACCGACAACCCCAATGTAAATATGTTTCGTGTTACCAGATACACTCGTTCAATGTATATACAGTTGAGTTTGATGTAAACAGCTTTGATACCACGAAAAGCGGTATAGAAGAAATGTTAAATAAATAAATAAATAAATAAAATTAATAAAGTTTACAAATATCCAAGTGCAATCTGGGACCTCAAAGCCATAATGACTGAACAAGAAAGTAGGCATGTGCAAATTCAGGCATGATTTCATAAATGTTCATGTGCCCAATATGGATGTCTATGGAGACATCTACATAGATGTCCCAGAACAGCAATTCAGAACAGGGGATGTCTAATAGCATAATGGTTGGAGTAGTGGGCCTCTGTGATCCTAGGCTAGTCACTTAACTTTACCCTGTCTGGATGTTTTAAGGGAAGAACAAGCAATTTCCTGATGCCTATTTTTGCTGGTGGTTCCTGCTTGGGAGAGCACCCTCATAGCTGAGGTTTGCAAAATTGTATTCTCTGTTCAGGGATTTTTCTGTGCCTGTATAGAATCTAGCTTGTTATATTTCTGTTTTATCAATGTGTGTCCTATCTTCTGTCTGTTCTTTACCCAGCTCCTGCCCAATGCAGTGCTGTGTCTCCCTTCTCAACACTTTATTACCCACCCACACACCCCAGGCCTAACACTCTTTCATAGCCTTCCTTTGCTCATTGACACAATTATTCAGGTGCAACTGAAGCCACCAGAATTTTCTACCCCTTCTCCACCGGTACCTCTTTTGATTTGCATTCTCTTCTCTCCCCCCTCACTTTGAGTTCTTGATGTTAACTCTCCTTAATCTTTTCCACTCATTCCCAAAGTTCCATGCCCCTGCTTCTCATTACCCACTCCTTACTGTCCCCATCTCCACTACAATTTTATATTCTACCTTGTCTGCCCTTGAGCTTCACCTTTTTCTTCCTCTCGTTCAGCCATCTCCATTCTCATTGAGGAAACCTCACCCTCGCTTCCGTCATGCCGCCTCCTCTCTCCCCCGTTCTCTCCTACTCCTTCTCCTTCTTTCATCTGGAGATGTCAACCCCAACCCTGGCTTTTTTCACACTCCCAAGGCAGGTCAATGTGTAACCTTTCTAATCTTGTTCATATCCCCCTCCTCTTTCCCTCCAGAGACATCGCCATGATTTGGAAGTGCATGTCCAAATCACGATTCAGACTTCTTAAATGATCCTCTTAGCCGCTACTCTTTGAAAAAAAGAGCAAAACAATCATATTTGCTCTTAAAATTACCTTTTATAAAATTGGCAATAAAAATATTCAAACACACTGACAACCAATTTAAAAATATCCCTTTTTAAAAAAATATATCAAATATATTAGCAAGTCCTTTGTATTGAGCCTCTCCAAGAATAGCAAAGACTTCATGGGTCACTGGCGACATTTTTTCAGCACTCAAAACCTGATCCTTAGACTATTCAATTAACATCACCTCTAACACCTTAGAATTTTTATGACTTCAAGATACAAATACTATTAGCCTTTGCCCTTTTAAATTCTATTTGAATTGTAAGAGTCCAACTCTGCACAAAACATCAAGTTTTCAATTAGTTCATGATGCCAATACAGGGCCGGCCCATCCACTAGGTGAGCTAGATGGCCGCCTAGGGGTGTAGCAGCAGCACACATGACCAGCCACACCACCCCGTAGCTGCTGCCAATTCTGTTTGAGGGGGAGGCTGGCAGCAGCAGTGGCAGTATTTCCAAAAGTGGCTGCTATTTGCTTTCTTGCCCACGGCAAGCCATGTCCTTCAGCATGCACGGCCTGCTGTGAGCAAGAAAGGGGCAATAAAAAGCCAAGAACACAAAGAACACAAAATGATGTGGAGCCATAGGAGAGGGAAATACTCCCCTCCCGAGACGGAACCGGCGGCAGCTGAGGGGGGCAGCAAGGCCAGGGTTTCTACCTAGAGCATATGTATTTTTGCCTTTGAGATGACAATAAGAACATAAGAAATTCCATATTGTGTCAGACCAAGTTCCATCATGCCCAGCATCTTATTTCCAACAGTGGCTAATCCAGATCACAAGTACCTGGCAATAAAAGATAAGAAGCAGTAATGCATACAGTTTGAGGATACTCTAGTGCTCATTCCTTTTGATCCCCTTTGACCTTCTGACTTGACCTGCCTAATAAGAAATATTTATAAATATTTAAAAGATGAATTACAATAAAAATTAATAGTCCCCGTTGCAATACGGTTGCTGTCCTACTGCATGCATCTACTCAGTTTTTCCACAGGAGAACTGAGACAATTCTAAAACTTGTACACACATCAATTTTATGATTGGCTACCTTCAAGGATATCAAATGGTTTCTTAACACAATATTCTTCTTCCATAAAAAAATTACATTTGTGAAAATTGACTCCCTACAGTTCTCATAATCTCCTCTCATATTTCCTTATTTTCATATCTACCGAATGTCTCTGCTCTGATTGCTATAAACTAATGCTGATGGACAGATTGCCACCAGCTATATATACAATACAGATGATGGACTTTCATAGATCTTTAAAGAAATACCGTAAAGATAATCCTTCACTTTTTCGTGCCCACATTCCACTGAAATGTTAGTCATTGATGGTGTTACAAGAACCACTTTTTGAAAACATCAGTTTCTATTTTTTTTTTTTATTCTAAATGCTACTAGATAGCTAGTGCTATAGTAAACCTACAACTATATTTGCTGCATGCAGAGAACCAGAGGTGTGGTATTACTACTGCAGAATGTCCAATCAGTCCTCCTGTATGGGACATGAGTCTGGTGACAACATCTCTACAGGAGCTTGGAAACACCTAAATAGGGAAGAATTGTCAATAGCCTGCATTATTTACAGGGTACACAGCACATTCAGCCCACGTCTTGCAATGAATTGTCAAAAGAAAAGCCTGTGCATTGTTTTTCTTTGGAAAACAAACATAATGATTGGTAGACCCAGTGTTTTTTCCCTAGGAAAAAAGGAGCCAGTACTCAGAAGCATAATTGCCCTTAAGGGGTGGGTAATCACTCAGAGACCTGCCCCACAATAGCGACTGGACGCAGAGTCTATGAAAAGACAGAACTGTGAATATTACACCAATCCTTCCAGCATAATTCTTGCTGAGAAAAGCAAACAAGCAGAACTACTACAAATCCCCACACCGAAACTATATGATTTCAAACTATATCATGCTGGTCACATATCTAGAACAAGGATATTTCTTCCCCAAGGAAGGAAACAGAATAAATGACTGCAGGGAAAAACTAAACTCTAAACTCCAGGAAGCTGGAATCGGCATGCAGTACCATATTAGAGAAAGCGAAACTGCAAAATACAGTAGATGCCACACAGTCAGATTCCCAAAGTCATTGTATTCAGAACACAAAAGCAAATTGAACAGAGAAGTAATTGAAAAACCAATGGTCCAGCATTAGGTAGGTAAGGGAAACACTTTATTGATTTGCGATGTTCCCTCCTATTGTAGATTGCAGTGGATTAGAGCAGACAATTGTCAATTTAGGAATGACTGAACCACAAAGACCAAATAGTACCTTGACTGGACAACATGCTTCTGATGACCAATTATAATTATAATTATTATTATAATTATCGGGCATGGGTAATTGTAACATGGGTAGGAGTCAGTCTGGGTTATCCTGCACTTAGCCATGTCATCTTATTTGTGCATCAGTATCTTTAAAAATCCCTCTGCAAGATATAGTGCTTTTGGTATCTTTTTTATTGTTAGATTTTCTTGTTTTTGGAACAATTCACTTTGACCGTGTGGTTTAGGGAGCTAGCATTTTTGACAGTTCATCCTTAGTTATGCATGAGTGAACTGTCAGTCTGGGAGATGTGTTGATGTGTCCTCTATGGCTGATATGATGGCTCATTTATTTAAATAGTACACATGAGTACTGTCATTTTGAGTAAGGCAAAATGCCGCATGCGCAGTGGAGCCAGCCATTTTAGGCATTAAAATGTGTTATAAAATTAATTTGGAGTTTCTTTATATATTCTTGTATGTCTAATAAAGCATTTGATGCTTTGTAGCATAGTAGTTTTTAGTGCTCCTGTTTGGCTGACAGTTTGAGCATTGAAAGTAAATAATTGTGGGTGTTTTGTTTATAGTGAGCCGGTTATATGACTTTCGTATCAGCTATGTTTATTATGCTAATGGTGGTATTAAATTTTTAGAAGCACTGCACTATTTTTATTGTTCCTTCACTACCTTAATGGTATTCCATGTGTAAAATTATAAGACATTAGTTGCTTCACATTAAATTACTAATATGTGAGGATTTCAGTAGTGCCAGTTTGGGGTTTTTGAGTTGCACAAGTACTGTCCATTGACATTGAAGTAATAATTTGACACTGAATTTTCCATCTGTTAAGTATACACACTCTCTGATGCAGCCAATGTGAAATGCTGATAGCATCAAGGGTCTAAGGCCTGACAGAAGGAATACAGTATTCTAGCTGAGATACGTTTAGGTGTTTTATGCTGGAAAATTTTTATGACGGATGATGCAGTGTCTTTGAGCAGACATTTCAGACTATATAGCACTGGGTCTTTTTCCTTCCATTAGTATTGATTTATTATGTCATATGGATTGCATATTATTGGATGTCCCAGTGGCACTGTATATACATAAGGTATGCCAGCCCTAATGCATATTATCCAATATATCATATAGTCGATAATCGATAACTCAACTGAAATTAAAATCTGTATGGACAATAACATGGTGTTTACATTTAAAGCAACAATATTAGAACAGCAGTTTAGCCCACTTTTTGAAATGCAAAACACATGTCTATTTGATGAACAATGGAAGAGTAGTATAGTGGCTCAAGCACTAGCTTGAGAACCAAGAGTCCAAGGTTTGATTCCCACTAGCACTCCTTGTGGCCTTGGGCAAGTTACTTCTCCCTCCATTGCCTCAGAAGAATCTAAGTTATCAACGTCCCTGTTTAATGTACATTACCAAGTTTAAGTTACAATGTAAACCACTTTAACTAGAATGATAAAAAAAGTATTAAAAAAAACCCATTATAAATAAAATCTATCTGTGACGTGATGTTACGCAGGTGAGCTCTAGCGAAGAGGCAAGGAAAACGGAGAATGCAAATCTGATGATAGCTGGAGCAGCAAGGCTTGTGGGGTTTCCTAGACATGACCAACCAAAGCCTCAAAGAAGACAAAGCTATTCATCTTCCTGGAAAAGCAGGAAGCTTCAAGCTCCCACTAGAAGAGCGAGCCTGAAGTGTGGACTCTGGGAAGGAGATCTCAAAAGAGAAAGGGCATGACCATGATAAAATATATACAATATAATAGGGAGAAAACAATAGGTGACCTATGAAAAGCCAAGGACGTGACAACATCTTACACACAAAAAGAATCTGCCTATTACTATTTTAAAGGCACTAGCAACAGCATCTCTGCAGTATCAGCATCTCACTTTGAATTTCATTATTGAAATAACATCTCGCCTGCACTGCAGTTTTATAATTATCTTCTCCTTTAATTGAAAGGTATTTTAATACCCATGTAGTTAATGAGGCAAAAGGTTGAAAGCGTCCAGAGTGCTGAGCTTTAAAAGTAGAACAAGCTTTGCTTTAAACCACTCTTCAGAGGGAATGTACACATTAAACATGTTTTTATTTCAATTGCTTATACTTAGTCCTTTTCTGCAGCTATCTGCGGTATTACACAGTGAGCTGCAAAAACTTTTTTTTTTTTTGAGAATCAAACATCTGCCTAGTAGCAGTAAGTGGTAGGGTTAATTAAGGCTTTTAAGTTGCTTAGCTATTCTGGGCATGGCAAGCACATTTTAAAACAGGCAGAAGGTCTCATTTCATGTGCTATAAGCAAGGGAAGTATTATATTTTAGCGTGAGCTAAGTCCAAATAATAATACCAGCACTGGATTTTGAACTCTGCTCTTTTTTTGCTGTTGAAATTGAGGTGTTTCTATCCTTTCTGAGAAAGCGCAGCTGTGCACATGCTTTGTTGCACCGACTTCTGCATAATGAGTTGCTTTGCATGATACTTCATTGTAGCACCTCATTAATAAGTGATTTGACTAAACACAGAAGTAAGAACTAGGGGGTATGTTTACTAAACCGGGCTAACGGTTAACCCGGCTATATGCAACTAGGTCCCATTGAATAATATGGGACCTAGTGGCAGATAGCTCGGGTTAACCGTTAGCCCAGTTTAGTAAACAAACCCCTAGGTATGGAATTTACTGTTTGTGAAGAGGAAGTTTGCAAAGTTGTTTCTTCATACTCTCTGACAAAGGTACAGAAAGGCCTTCATTAAGGCAAATAAAAACATGAGATTTACCATACTGGGTCAGACCAAAGGTCCATCAAGCCCTGTCTCCTGTTTCCAACAGTGGTCAATCCAAGCCACAAGTACCCGGCAGGATTCCAAAATATTGACAGATTCCACTGGATTTTTCCCAGTCCACATTAATGATGGTCTTCCTCCAAATGCTTGTCTAAACTTTTTAAATCCAGCCTCATTAACAGTTTTTGCTACATCCTCTAGCAATGAATGCTAGAGCTTACTTACACGATGAGTAAAAGAATATTTTCTCCAATTAGTGTTAAATGTGCTACCTTGTAGATTCATTGCATGTCAACCAATTCAGGTCTACTCATTCCATTTCACTCACTATCTTATAGGCTTCTATCATACCTCCCCTCAGCCATCTCTTCTCCAAGCTGAAGAGAACTAACCTTTTCAACCTTTCCTCATAGGCTAGTATTTCCATCCCATGTATCGTTTTGGTAGCCCTTCCCTGTATCTTTTCTAATTGTTCTATATCTTTGTTTAGATGCATCAACCAGAACTGCACACAATATTCAAGGTGGAGCAATAGAGAGGAATTATGATATACTTTGTTTTATTCTCCATTCCTTTCCTTATAATTCCTAGCATTCTATTTGCTTTTTTTGGCTGCTGCTACATACTGAGCAAAGGATTTCAATGTATCATCCATGATGATACCTAGATCATTTTTCTGGTTGGTGACTCCTAACGTGGAACCTTGTATCATGTAGTTATAGTTTGGGTTGTTCTTCCTTAATTGCACAACTTTGTATTTGTCCACATTAAATTTCATCTGCCATTTGGATGCCCAGTCTCCCAATTTCTAAAGGTCCTCTTGCAATTTTGTGATTTAACAACATTGAATATTTTTTGTGTCACCTGCAAATTTGATCACCTCACTTATTATTTCCATCTCCAGGTCATTTAAAAATATGTTAAAAAAGCAGTGACCCAGCACAGATCTCTGGGGTACTCCACTATTCACCTTTCTCCATTGGGAAGATTTTCCATTTGACCCTATTCTGTTTTCTACCTTTTAACGCATTCCCAATCCACAATACGTCCCACAAGGGTACCTCATGAGGGACCTTGTCAAAGGTTTTCAGAAAATCTAGATGCACTGTATAAATTAGCTTACGTTTCTGTGCCTGTTTATTCACATCTTCAAAAAAATGCAATTGATTGATGAGGCAAGACTTTCCTTTGCTAAATCCATGTTGGCTTTGTTCCATTAAACCATAACTATCTACATATTCAGTAATTTTGTTCTATATAATAGCTTCTACCATTTTGCCCAGTACAAATGTCAGGTTCACTAATCTGTAGTTTCCCACATCACTCCAGAACCCGTTTTAAAAAAGTGATGTTATGTTGGTCACTCTCCAATCTTCAGATATTATGTACAATTGTAATAATAGTTTAGAAATTACTCATTTCATTTTTCTGTTCTTTCAACTCTCTGGAATGTATACCATCTGATCCAGATGATTTGCTACTCTTCAGCATCACAAATTACCCTATTATATCTACCAGGTTCACTGAGATTTGTTTCAGTTCCTTTGATTCTTCACCTTTAATTATATTTCTGACATGGGTATCTCCCCTACAACTTCTTTACTAGTTTATAGTTTAATGTGTACTTTATATATCATCACTTTTTAAAATTTTAAATGGTTTCACAATATTTAAAATAATTAAATTCAAATGCTAATTAAAACAAGGGAAAATACCACCATTTTTAGACAGGAAAGGAAGAACACAGATTAAAATCACATAAAAGAAATAGCAAATAATTCATTTAATCTGTCATCTATGGCCTTGTCCTCCTTTATGTCCCCTCTTTTACCCTCTATCATCTGTAGGTCCAACTGATACCCTCACAGGCATTTTGCTTTGAACTTTTATTATGAGTTTTTGCTTCCACAGCAAGTTTCTTTTCAAATTCTTTTTCTGTCTGCCTTATTAACGTTTTGCATCTACCTTGCCATTGGTTATGCTGTTAACTGTTTTCTTCATTTAGATCCTTTCTTCCATTTTTTGGCAGATTTCTTTTGGCTAGAGTAGCCTCTCTCCCCTCACTTTTTGGCTTTCTTTTTGTCTGTCTTCTACCTTTTTAAAAGGTTGAAATACATCTGGTTTGATCTTCCAAGATGATATTTTTAACTAATGTCCAGGCCTGATGTAAACTCTTAACGTTTGCAGGTACTCCTTTTACATTTTTCTGACCTTATTTTTATCATAGTCTCTCTTCTGATAGTTAAAATGCTAATGCAGTATATTTCTTTGCTGTCCTCCCTCTATTTATTAACCAAATCTTATCATGCAATGATCACTGTTGTCAACTGGCCCCAACAGTGTTAGCTCTTGCACCAGATCCTGTGTTCCACTAAGGACTAAAATAGCTTCCCCTTGTGTCAGCTCCTGAACCTGCTGTTCTATGAAGCAGTCATTGATTTCATTGAGAAACTTTATTCCCCTAGTATGTCCTCATGTGACACTGAACTAGCCAATATTGGGGTAATTGGTTTCATCAATTACTATGGGTTGCCAATTTTGTCAACTTCCCTAATTTCTGTTAGCATTTCATCATCTGCCTGTTCATTCTAACCAGATACAGTAGATAGTAAATCACCCCACTGCTTGACTAGGGGATTATTTGCACTTATCCCTTTTTCAGGTTTAGGATCACTAGGAATGAAAAGGCCAATAATGGGATTCATCCTCATAAGAATTTATTGTATAAATACCAATAGTGGCAAATACCATAAAGAGACAGCTAGGGGCTTGTTTACAAAGCCGCGGTAGTGGTTCGCGATCGCGATCGCAGCCGCGGCCCCATTGAAATCAATGGGGCCGCGGCTCCGATTACGATCGCAAACCGCTACCGCGGCTTTGTAAACAAGCCCCCTAGTTTCTTTTTCATTTAGAAAATGCTGCTATCATGTTAATATAAAGTGCATATTTACTAAGCTGGGCTAATGTTTAACATGGGCAAACTAGGCCTCAAGTTATTCTATGGACCTAATTACAAGTAGCCCGTGCTAATCATTAGTCCAGCTTAGTAAACATGCCCCTAAATTTCCCTAGCAAAACATAAGTATAGTTATATTACTAGAACTAGCTGGTACTTTCCAATACCAAAGCTAAATCTTTTTAACTAACCCCAAATCCCATAAAGAGATAAATAAAACCACAGCTTTATAACTTGCTGGAGACAGGGAATGATACTAAACTCCAGGTCCAGGATCCAGAAAACAACAGTTTCAGGATCAGACAGGAATTATTTATTATCCTGGCTCTAGATATCTGAACTCAGTTCTTAGGCTGATGAGTCTTGGGTGAGCTTATTAATAAGTTCCCAATGGCATACAAAAGTATTGTAGAGGGTGCAAATCATCATTGTCCTCTATACCCACTCAAGATCTCTAGTCTGATGTAATTGCTTTTATTTAATTATTCATATGCTATTCCCCAGTTAATCCTTGTTTTATTCCCCTGTTACCTGTAACTTGGACAAGTTCTCTAAATCTGAGTGTATTTTGTTTAATGTAAACCGCACTGTCAAATAGCGCGGTATATAAGAGCTGTTAAATAAAATAAATAAATAAATATAAATCTTAGGTGTTGGCCTTTAGAGTAATGGCAAAGTCTTGTGTGGCAAAAGCTATTTCAAAAAGACCCTTTTTTGTCTCTGAAGATGTTTTTAAAAATTTAAAGTTCACTGTTACCAGTCTACGTGCAAATGACAGAATTCAGGAAACAGTCTCTCTAATTGGCAGGTGCTATATGGAAAATCAGAAACCTTCTATCATGTGCACAGTGTTATAAATGAAGATGGGATGCTGTTCCAAGGGTTGCAGAGCAGAGATGGCATCCATCTGCCCAAGAAAGGTCGAAGCGTCTTCGGTAGTAGACTAGCTAATCTACTGAAGAGGGCTTTAAACTAGATTCGTTGGGGATGGGTGAAGAAAGCCCCCAGGTAAGTGAAAGCCCCCAGGTAGGTGATACCCATTTCCATAAAGATATTTAATGTAACAGGGGTAACATATGGAAAGCAGTGTGTATAAATGCCCGTAGCATGGGAAATATGATCCCTGATATTGAAGCTTTGGTGGGCGTGGCTGACTTGGATTTAGTGGCAGTTACAGAAACCTGGATCACAGAAAACCATGATTGGGATGTATCTATACCTGGCTATACTTTATTCAGAAAGGACAGGGTAGGAAGAAGGGGAGGAGGGGAGGAGGAGTGGCACTATATGTAAAAACTACTATTAAAGCTTTGGAATTACAGAGCTTAAAAGGGAGATAGAAGGCATTGTGGGTTAAACTAGAAAGAGAGAAAGAGAAATCTATTTGCATTGGTGTGATATACAGACCTCCCTCACAAGAGGAAGAGGTGGACAGAGAGTTAATTGAAGACATACGCAGCATTGCTAGGAAAGGGGAAGTGCTACTGATAGGAGATTTCAATATGCCAGATGTTGATTGGCACATTCCTGCTGCAGTATCATCTAGAAGTAAGGAGATCCTGGATTCTCTACAGGGAGAACTATTCAGGCAATTGGTAACAGACCCCACACGTGAAGGGGCCATACTGGACTTGGTGCTTACCAATGGTGAAAGTGTTTCTGATGTTGTAGTGGGAGATCATTTTGCATCCAGTGATCACCAGATGGTGTGGTTCAGTATTAGGACTAGGGCTGTTAGAATCCATTCAAAGGTGAAGATCTTAGACTTTAGGAAGACTAACTTTGCCAAGATGGGCCAATACCTCAGGGAGTCGTTAGTGGGATTGGAACAGCTGGGGGATGTAGAAAAACAGTGGGTAAAACGGAAAGAGGATATTTTAAGGGCAACCAACCTTTTTGTTAAAATGGTAAATAAAGGTAAAAGGAAAAGGAGACCGCTATGGTTTTCGTAAGAAGGAGCTGAAAAAGTGAAGAAAAAGAGGGAGGCCTTCATGAAATACAAGAGATCACAGAGAGAGGAAGACAGGCATGTGTATTTTGAAAAACTTAGAGAAGCTAGCAAAGTAGTCAGGAAGGCCAAGATTCAAAAGGAGGAGGAAATAGCCAATGCAATAAAATGGGGGGGGGGGGGGGGAATAAGACATTTTTCAGATATATTAGTGAGAAAAGGAAGGACAAAAGTGGTATTGTCAGACTCAAGGGTGCAGGGGAGGAATATGTAGACGCTGATAAGGATAAAGCAGAATTGCTTAACAAATATTTCTGTTCTGTGTTCACAGATGAAGAACCAGGAGCAGGACACCCACAAACAGGAACAGAAGCGAGGGACATCTTGAACAATTTTCATTGGACTGTGTTCGTGAGACACTAGCTCAACTTAAAGTAGACACAGCGATGGGACCGGATAGGATACATCCTAGAATACTGAGGGAACTTGGGGATGTTCTAGCAGCTCCACTGACTGACCTTTTCAATGCCTCGTTGGAGTCGGGAGTGGTGCCAAAGGACTGGAGAGAGGCTCATGTGCTGCCTTTACACAAAAGCGGAAGTAAGGATGTGGTTGAAAGCTACAGGCCAGTTAGTTTAACTTCGGTGGTGAGTAAATTATTGGAAACGCTGCTGAAAGAGAAAATAGTGAGGTTTCTGGAGTCCAGTGGATTACAGGATCTGAGGCAGCATGGATTCACCAGAGGCAGGACTTGTCAGACAAATCTGATTGATTTCTTTGACTCGGTGACCAGGGAGATGGACCGATGAAGAGCCCTAGATGTGGTGTATTTAGATTTCAGTAAAGCCTTTGACACTGTTCCTCACAGGTGACTTATAAACAAACTGAGCACCCTAGGGATGGACCCTAAAGTTACTGCATGGGTTAGAAATTGGTTGGGTGGGAGGCGACAAAGAGTACAAGTAAATGGAGCTCACTCTGAGGAGAAGGATGTTACCAGTGGTGTGCCCCAGCGATCTGTCCTTAGTCTGATTCTTTTTAACATCTTTGTTAGTGATATAGTGGAAGGGCTGTCGGGTAATGTTTGCCTCTTTGCGGATGATACCAAGATCTGCAATAGAGTAGACACCCAGGAAGGTGTAGATAACATGAGGAGGGATCTAGCTAAGCTTGAAGAATGGTCTAGAATCTGGCAGCTGGGATCTAATGTTAAAAAATGTAAGGTCATGCATTTGGGCTGCAGAAATCCAAGGGAGCAATTTAGTATAGGGGGTGAAGTACTTTTGTCCACTAAAGAAGAGCAGAACCTAGGCGTGGTTGTGTCTGATGATCTTAAAGTAGCTAAACAGGTAGAAAAGGTGATGGCAAAAGCTAGAAGGATGCTTGGGTGCATACGGAGAGGAATGGCTAGCAGAAAAAAGGAGGTGATAATGCCTCTGTATAAGTCTTTGGTGTGACCTCATTTGGAGTATAGTGTGCAATTCTGGAGACTGCACCTTCAAAAGGATGTGAACAGGATGGAGTCGGTGCAGAAGGTGGCTACTAAAATGATTAGTGGTCTTCATTATAAAGCATATGAGGACAGGCTTAAGGATCTTAATATGTACACCTTAGAGGAAAGGCGGGATAGAGGTGATATGATTGAGATGTTTAAATACCTCCATGGCATAAATGTTCAGGGAAAGAGCCTCTTTCAATTGAAAGCAAGTTCTTCTACAAGGGGACATGGGATGAGGGTGAAGGGAGATAGATTCATGAGTGATATGCGGAAATATTTCTTTACGGAAAGAGTAGTGGATCCATGGAATAGTCACCCAGTGGAGGTGGTAGAGATGAGGACAGTAACTGAATTCAAAAAAGCATGAGACAAACACAGAGGATCTCTAAAGGTAAAAAGGGGACTGTTGTAGTTGTTGATATGGAAGGACAGACTAGAGAGGCCATGTGGTCTTTTTCTGTCATCACATTTCTATGTTTCTAAGACAGCTTGTTTAACAACGCTAGTTAAGAACATAAGATATGCCATACTGGATCAGGCCGAGGTCCATCAAGCCCAGTATCCTGTTTCCAACAGTGGCCAATCCAGGTCACAAGTACCTAGCCATTTCCCAAAAAGATACACAGGTTCCACAATTCTCGCCCTGGGGTAAACCGTGGATTTTCCATGTCCTCTTTAATAATGGTTTATGGACCTTTCCTCCAGGAACTTGTCCAAACCTTTTTTAAACCCAGCTGCACTAACAGTATGAAACCTTCTTCTTCAAGAAGAAAGCTTGGACATTTGCATCTCCGCATGTAAACAACCATAGAACAAAGATTAAGGTCGCTTTCATTCTTTATATCAGGGTAGCTCTGCAGTGTAACATGTCAAGAATACCTTGGTCCAGCGAATCCATGCTAGTTTGGTTCTGTAGGTTTTCTAAAAAGGTAGCTCATGATGTGGAGTGCTACCCTGAGTTATACCCATACTGTGATCTGTACCATCTGATGAAGACTCTCCTACTGTCTTCAGCAGAACCGGAGGACTCCATCCGAAACTATGGCAAAGGAGCTCTCGCTGAATCCCTTTTAGGTAGCAGATCTGCATAATGCCCACCGAACTGGCAATCCTCCCTTTGAAGATGTACAGATTTTGTGGACTCCATCAACTTATTTTTCTTTATGGAATGCATCAGACATAGATATATGATGTGTTAAATAACTCATATGGATCAAGTAAACAAGTAAAATGTAAAATTTTGGAATGATCCCATCTGGAGGAATTGTGAATAAATGGTTTATTCTTCTAAAAACTACAAAGACTAAGGGACACACCCTGAAGTTACTACATAATACATTTAAAACAAATAGGAGAAAATATTTTTTCACTCAACACGTAATTAGGTTCTGTAATTCTTTGCTGGAGCTGCAAGTGGATTCACTTGAAGTAGAATGATCTAGAAAGGCTGTCTTTCTCCCCTGTCAGAAAAAGACCTGATAGCAAGGGTTGTCAGATAACTCTTGAGCTCCGCAGATACCCCTTCTGCATGATCAGAGGATCGGTGGGCTACCTAAACAAGAATACTGTAGTAACCTAAAAGTTTAATAATCCTGATCGTTTCAGATATGTTCAGGTCACTCAGCATGCCATTTTCAAAATCAAAATTTACCAGGTGCTTTAAAATAACGGGCTTGCTTTATCAAAGTTTTCTTGTCTGTCTTTGTGTGAATATAGAAAAAAAAGTTTCAAGACATCAGAATTCTTAGGCTAAGAAAAGAGCAACATTCTCTCTAAGATGTGTGGGAACCACCAGAAGAGGTGCAACAATATCACAGTTTCAATCAAGAGGGGCAGGCAAGTTCTATAGGACTCACAGCTGTTCCTGTTCCACATGACAAACTGCAATATTCTTACAGCACCTCAGAAGTTAAGAGCATGGCTGTTTCGTGTTCTTGTAGTTTGGAGGGAATGATGATCCACACCTCAGGGATCAAAGATTTTAGAAGAGCTCTAAAAGCAGCTCTTCAAGAAGCACTTTGGAGCAGACACTTCAACCTAACTTCCCTTTGCACCTATATTTTACTACTTTGTGCCATATCTAGTCCCACAGGCACTCCTTGGGCAAGTCACTTAACCTTCCGTTGCCTGAGGTACAAAAACAGATTGTGAGCCCTTCGGGGACAAGGGAAATATATACAGTATGTGAATGTACACTGCTTTGACCCAGTGAAAAGTGGTATATAAGCATTGCTAAATAAATAAGTGTAATTCTCCAAGTTAAGATTCCCTGTTCAATGTATGTTTGTTGTTTGCATTTTATGCGAACCACATTGAATTCAAGATAATGTGGTTTAGAAAACCTGTTAAATAACTTAATAAAAAAAATATTGTAACATGTTTTATTATTATTATTATTATTAACAATCATTAAGGAAAATAGAGCATGGCATAGAGTTTCTTATATATGCACCGTGCTTTATAACCAAAAAACATACAATTTATTCTTTCTCCCTAGAGTGAGTAGACCCTTAGGTTCAATTAATTAGCTATTAGCTATATTAGCTAATTTTTCTAGACTGCTGGAATAATCTCCCTTTTGAGATTAGGGCTGACAATTCACGTAAATCCTTTAAGCAGCAGGTGAAGATTAATCTGTTCCAAGCGGTTTTTGGGGACTAGATGAGGGAGTAAGGATGTTTTTTTTTTTAGTTTAGGATATGTATTGTTTTGATGTGATGTAGCATTTTATGCAATACTGCTTATTGATTATAAACCACTTAGATGCTACCCTAACAGATGCAATGAGTGGTATATTAAATGTTTATAAATAAATATTTTAACCAGAAGCTATGTTATAGACAGCATTAGAAACTTGGAACACTCGCATGTAAAAGTCTCTTATTTCACATTATGGTACAGTACAGAATAGCCAAATATGCAGCTGGCAATATAAATTCTTCCAGGAGAATAATTAAAGTGGCATTCCTTGTCAAACTCATATGCTGAAGTCCCAACAAGATATAGTGCTATCATTTGCAACTTGTTATTCTAAAGTACATTTGAGCTTTATAAACTTATAGAAAACATTTTGTCACCCTTGCCTACATTTTAACATATTTCCATCTATCTGTGTATATATTTATCATGTCACAAATGCTATGAGGCACATTTCACAAAGGGACGTCCAAGTGCAATCTGAGACATCAAAACCAGAACGTCTGGGGGAAAAAAAAAAAAACAGGCATAAGCACGATGTTCGCAATGCACATGTATCAAACATCCATATAGACATCCCCAGGAGAGCATTACAGAACCAAAATGTCTAAGAGCATAATGGTTAGGCTAGTAGCTTGACAGCAGAGTGATCAGGGTTCAAATCCAAGTTTGGGCCTTTGTGATCTAAGGCTAGTTCCTTAATTCACCATCTCCTGATGCCTCTTCATGCCTGGAGCAGGTATCAACATTGACATGCTTGCTAGCATTTCTGAGATCGAACAGGGATGTGTGAGTACATTGCCACAGCCTCAGACATACCTCTGCCACATCCTTGTGCCTACTTGGACATCCCTACACCAGAGATATCTGTGAATGCCATTTGTGGGATGATTACAGAGATGTATCAATGATTTTGAAGTCCCAGTGCATGTCTCCAGACGTCCAAATCATGACTAAACCTTTTAAAATGACCCTCTATGTGCAGTATAATAAACTTTTAAAAGTAATACCAACATCGTAAATATCAAGGAGTCAATTTTAAAAAGTGTGTGGGTACTTGGATGCCTGCTTTCATGCTAAAACTTGTCATCAGTAGAAAGCATCGGCTTATCGCATGGATAGTTTCTGATGCTACAAACTCTGAAAATATTTTATAAAATGAACTTCTGCAAAAACTTCTTGAAATACACATTTTGTGCTTTCCTTTTCACATGAAGAACCATTTTGCAAAACCACTTCACAAACAGTGCATTTTCACACCTAGATCTTAAACTTATAGAGGGTTATTTTAGAAGCTCTAGTCATGCCTTGGACGCCTGAAAATGGACATCCAGACATCCAGAGCATGGAGACATTCTCAGAGCCATTCTAGAAAGCAGTTTCAAAGATGTCCCCAGCATGAGGACGTCCAAGTCAGAATGGGGACATAGTATAGGCACGTCTGGGGGGTTTCCAAGAACTTGGATATGTTTGCTGATCTCAGAAATGCCATGCACTTCCCAGGCCGCATCAAAGGGTATACCTGCTCCAGGCATTGAAAAAATGCTCATTTTGCCATCCAAACAATGAGAGGGTGAAAAGGAGGAGGTATCTTTTCCATTTTGGCAATGAACACTGACGGGAAATGATGGCTCTTGTTTAATCTTAACAAGAAAACTGTGTAAGAGCTAGCTAACTGTCAAAAGAATATCAATAGATAATAGCTCTTAAGCAAAAATCTCCACTAATAAACTCTCAAGCACAACACACTCAAAAACTACTAACTTTCTTCACAGGCAAAATGACCTCAGCCCAGCATGTATCCCACAATTAGTGAACAGTCACCATAGGGAGCAGCTTACGCTTAACATCACCGGTCAAAATTGCCACCATTCATCAACCTACACTATAATAATACCAAACCTTTAAGCACACCCTAATTACCCCTGGGATAAAAATTCTAACTAATCTCTAAAACATTCATCAACAAACATACAATACACACAGCATAAGCACAAAATTAATTGGAACGCCAGCAACGCTGAAAACTTGTACCTAAAAGAAAGGATATACAAATGATAAAGCTAAAGCAACAAGCAATAGCAAAAAATACAACATGTACTTATCTTCTTATCTTCATAACAGCGGGCTGGCATCACAACATCCTATCACCAACAAGGAGTCCAGCGTTATCAAACTAGATCAAAAGACCTCCCAAAATGAAACAGCGGGAAAAACATTGTTGCACAAAAATTGAAACCTATTATAATGCACCCTACAGAAGCTACTGTTTCGCCAAAAATCGGCTTCTTCAGGGGTTCAGTAACAGTATATAATACAGACCAACTGAATCTCTAAATCAGCAAACTATCCCGCCATCATGCAGGACGGCGTCTGAAGCACTATTATAACAAGAAAGTGAAGAAAGTTAGTAGTTTTTGAGTGTGTTGTGGTTGAGAGTTTATTAGTGCAGATTTTTGCTTAAGAGCTATTATCTATTGATATTCTTGTTTAATCTTGCCATCCTGATGGATGTCCCCATATGCAAAATAGCATGAGATAGATATGCCCTCTCAAGTAGTGTGGGGTGTCTATGTGAAAACCAGCATAGGCATCCACACTGGGGTTGTCAATGTTTCTAAAATCAGGCCAAAACATTGACATCCCTGCTGTCTTCCAGCACAGTTTGCCCTGGGTGTCCCAGATTGCACTTGGATTCTCTTTCTAAAATGTCACTTTTAGTTTATCACTTAATATACTGTATTAATGAGTCACTGCATGAAGCATAATGAAGAACAACTCATAATGCGAGATTCAGTGGAAACTGGAACACAAAATAATGTGCAGAGCATGGCTTTCACAAAAAGCATAGCTGCACCTCAATTTTATAAGAAAAAAGAACAGAATTCAACACCCAGCACTATTGCTGTTATTTGGATTTAGCTTATGCCTTTTCAGGCATAGCTCAAGTTGAGTTACAATCTAGTACAGTAGATATTTCCATGTCCCTGCAGGACCTACAAAGGGACCCATTTATTAAAGTGTGGTAGGGCTAAAACTAACATGTGGCAAATGCAAAGCCTCCATGGTAACTGTAGGGGGTGTGACCAGCATGTTACCACAGTTACCACAGGGCCATGTCAACTAACATGATGCAACAGCATTTGCAAATAACAAGAGTGTCTTTAAGTGCATTATTTGCAGCACTGAAGGCCCACAGTATGTTCTGTTATGCTAACTGCAATGTAGGAGTGCCGAATGGAAAACAAATAGTTCAGGGCGTCATCCTAGCAAAACCAAAATAACTTTGGAAACAGTCATCATATTAACCTATACACCAATGACAAGTGGGAAGATGAGTCTACAATCAAATCCATGCAAACTACAACCAAGCCAACCAACAATTTGCTGGAAGGCAATGAGAACAAATGCTCAAAGCCCAGCCAACAAAGTTCCTGACCTGGAAGCGCTAATTGTGGAACAGGACTTGGACATTGTGGCCAGTACAGAAACATGGTTAATGAGTCACATGAATGGGATATAGCCATAGATGGCTATAATTTATTTAGAGGACATAAAGGAGGCAGAAAAGGAGGAGGAGTAGCCCTATAAATCAAAAGCAACATTAAAGCTGCTGAAAGGCAGGGGACATGGGGAAAAGAAGAAGCGATGTGGATTGTGTTGGAAAGAGAAGATGGCACTGTAATCCTTACTGCTGTGGTCTACAGGCCTCCAACTCAAACAGAAGAAATGGATAGAGATGTGATCATTGATATTGCAAAGGTAGAAATGAAGGGAGAAGTGATCATATTGATTGACTTTAATCTACTGGATGTGGATTGGAGTATTCCTTCTGAAAATCTGGAAAGAAGTAAAACGATTGTGGATACCTTCCAAAAAACATTGCTCAGACAAATGGTGATGGAACCACCAGGGAAAGTTTGACACTGGATCTACTACTCATCAATGGAGATAGTGTGTTGAATTTCTGGGTGGATGCCCACATGAGCAGCAGCGATCATCACATGGTGCCATTTGAGGTACAGTAAAAGCCAAGGCAGAGTCCAATCCCAGCAAACTCAAAAACACTGTCTTCAGTAAAATCAACAACATAGCCTTATCATATCTATCCTCCTTCCTCGTCATACCCTCAAATGCAAGAACCAGAAGAACCTGCTCCCAAAATACCATTGATATCCCCAATCACGTATACAATACCAATCACTCCACGAGTAACAGAGCCAACTTAACAAGTTTCAGCCTTAGCCCTTCGTCGGGGGTCTTTTTTCCTTGCGGTCAAATTTCTCGCCATCACCTTTATCATCACTGAAGTCAGAATCATAACCTCCAGCAGTCGTGACATCTGTTTTCGGGAGCTGTGCAGGACCTTGGAGGTTATGATTCTGACTTCAGTGATGATGAAGGTGATGGCGAGAAATTTGATTGCAAGAAAAAAAGACCCCTGACAAAGGCCTAAGGCCAAAACTTGTTAAGTTGGGTCTTCAATAAAGCTTTCCAGATTTTATTTAGTGTTTGGCCATGGTCCTTGCCCTCCGCTACTCTAGAGGAGAGGCAGATATGATACAGACATTTAAATACTTAAAGGGTAATAAATGAACAAACCTTTTTCACCTTTTTCAAAGAAAGGGAAGCTGTAACACTAGAGGGCATAAAATGAAGCTGCAACACGGTAAACTTAAAAGCAATGTCAGGAAATACTTTTTCACTGATAGAGTGGTGGATGGTTGGAATGCCCTCCTGATGGAGGTGGTGGAGGCAACTACAGTGACTGAATTCAAAATGGCATGGGACAGACACAGGAGATCCCGTTATAGCAAGAGCTTGAAATAAAAATAAATGTAACTATTTTTTTATACAACAGACAGAGAGGGTGACTTGCACGGAGTGGCGGGTACAACCCTAAACGAAGGCATAGAGGGGCGTGACCTGCACGGAGTGGCAGGTACGCCTACTGCAGCCACCTTATTGGACAGCCTTGATGGCCCATACTTACTATGTTACTACACTCTTCATGCCCACTCTCCACCCCAACCTACTCATTCCCTGCATCATTGCTGTTAATGCGGAAATTAGAATGCACTAGCTGTCATGCCTGCATTTACAGTGGGCTTGTGCTGGCAGTTGATGCTTAGTGCACTTTAGTGAAAAGATGCCTATGTTTGCAGCTTAGGCAATGGTGGGTTTAAATGACTTTTGTCAAGGTCACAAGAAGCATCACTGGATTTTAACTTTGGTTTTACTGGTTCTCAGGTCCCTGTTCTAACTCCTAGGCTCCATGCTATTACTTAGAACAAGGGGTATCATCACTCAGGCCACAAGGTCAGGGGTTCAAATCCCACTAGAGGACAGCAAACTTGGGCCAGAAGGACTGGGGTTTCTAGTCCCACAGGTGCTCCTTGTGACCTTGGGCAAGCCACTTACCCCTCCATTGCCCATGTTCCCTGTAAGTATTAGTGTATGTGTCTCATATCCCCTCATGTTAAATGTATCCCCCAGTTGTGTTGTGACCACGTTGATTGAAGGATAAGGTGGCATACAAAACTGTCTAAATAAATAAATAGTGCTATTTTTCAATAACATTTGCCAGTTTGATGCAGAAAGATGCCACAACAGCAGCAGACATTGCACTTAGAATGTTCTCACTTTTAGTAATGACCCTGAGCACAATTACCACACATTGTTTGCCACAAAGTACACCCTATAAAATTCTACAAAATGAGCTATGTATCAGATAATGCACAATAATGGCATTAGAACGTGCTAACATTTGTAAATTCTCTCAGTACAATCATGAAAACATTTTTTCAGATCTATATAGCACATTTGCAAACACAATTTCTTAAGGCTTTAAAAAATTAATTCAAAGTATTGTTTTAATAGAGAGCCTTCTTGTATGAAACATCTTAATCAGTATTAATGAACAAAAACCTCAGTCTGAGCAAAGCTATGCATGTGAAGGTCTATGTTCATAATTTTATGCACAGAAATGGTTTTCAAAATTACCCTCAAATATTAGAAAGCTGTTATAAATGAAATCTGGCTAAGGAAATGTAAGAGAGATTCTCATCTCCCAGAAGAAATTTAGTGGAACATTCTTGTCAAAACAAGAACCCCATGAAAACATGCTTTTATCACTGCCACCGCATTATATCACTGGAGTTCAAATCTTCGTTCATTTGTTTTCAACTATGTAGTATTCAATTGTTTTTAAGTGCACAGTTCATCAACTAAATAGCTATAATTCTGACATCAAACTAGATTTAGGAAATACACAGGGACCGATATTCAGTGGTGGCTAGCACTACCAAAGCACATAGCCGTTGTTGCTGAACCTTAACCCAGGATATTTAACGCTAGGGTCATATCCGGCCGCCAGCATTGAGTATCAGGGTCTGCCGCAAGGTGCAGAAGCTAACCGAGCAGCGGCGATATAGAGCCGCTGCCCGGTTACCTCCCACGGGTAAAGACAGACACAGGAAAAGCTGGATTATCTTTACCCATGAGTCACTTAATGGGCAGCAGTTCAGTATTGATGCTGCCATTTCCGATCTGCCCCCAAAATGCCCATGACACGCTCAAACGATACATGGCTAGCATCGAAGCATGGCGTGGCGGAACCTGTGGATATTCAGCTGAATATCCCTGTAAACCGTGTATAGGCATGCACAATTTTGGAGACCACACCTTCAAAAGGATATAAACAGAATGGAGTTGGTGCAGAGGGTGGCTACTGAAATGGTCAGAGGGCTTTGCCATAAGGCATATGGGAACAGACTTAAAGATCTCAATACGTTGTCACACCGCCCCCCTGGTGGCAATGGCGGGTCACAGCAGAAAGGGGGTGGACATGCAAAGTTTGTTTGTGGAGGAGTTTAGCTCAATTACAGGGCCCAGGTTTTTATAGTCCTGGTAGCCTTCTGTGTAACTAAAAAGCTCCCGATAATATCACAGTCCGAGGGTAGGGAAAAATTAAGGCTTTTATTTCCCGTGTTGCAAATAGGTTCAAATAGCACAGCTTACATCAACACAAAAGAATGTCCTTGCTCCAGGTTAAAAGAAAACATGAACTGAAGAAAACCTGTTAACTTCACAGCAATACCAAACGAAATACAGAATCAAACTTTACCCCAGACCACAGCTATTCCTCCGCTAAGGGCTCAATTCTTTCGGCTAGGCAATAGCTACAATCCATCGGGAGGTCCGAGGGATCATCTGGGAATTCCACCTGCATTGGCTCGCAGTCTGGAATGTCTAGGGTCTCGCCTTCAGGCTTTTTGTATAATGCTCGTATGATGCCCCAATGTTCAGCATCTAAAGGTAAGCCTTTGCTTTGTACACTTTTAGCATGTGGACAGTCTCTCCTGCACACTGGTCCTTCTCTAGAAAGTCTCCTGTTTGGTACAGGTTTGTATTTTATATCATGAATGCATCTAGAAGGACAGCATTCTCCAGTGCCTTGCTCCTTCTGCTTCACAGCATTCGTAAAATCATAGTCAGTAAAATAGTAATTACCTTTTCTCCTAAGGTTAGCACAGTGAGGTGAGGGCTGAGGCCTGTTCCTGCTGGGGCTTGGCTTCTCTGGCACCCAGGTAGGCCTCCGGTTCTCAGGTCGGACTTCTGCTGGGGTTAAGCCGCACTGGCACCACAGCTTCTTTCTCCCAGGGCCTTGAAAGTTGCCTTTCAAAATTCCTCTTTCACCTCTTTCCTGGTGACTCCCTGTTGTGCCTTTCAACACTCGCTGGCCCTTGCCAAACTCATGCCTTGGACTCTCTGGTACAGTCCTTCTCCTTCCAGGGTTAGCTTCCACACGGTATCTTTCCCCCCTGGAAAGTGTGTCCTCTCCCCTTTTGAGATATCTAAAGCAAGTTTCTTCACCTGGCTCTGCTGAGTCTGCTAGGCCGGTTCCATCTGTCAGGACTCTTATTCCTAGGTCCTCCTCTCCTTCCAGGAAAGCTCTCCTTTCTCCTTCCAAAGTTAGCTTCCTTCCTGGATCTGGATCTCCATGCGAATCTGGAACTGGAACTCCTTGCACAACTCCCTGCCAGTCTGACTTTCTCCAGTCATCTGGGCTTTTAAAAGGAATTCTTCCCTTTCTGGATTGGGTGCAGGCCGGTATTGCATCATTGGCTCTAGGGCGTGGTTCCTCAGTCCTCCAGAGGTCCCTCTTGCTCCCCCTATATGGCTCCTCGTGATGCTGCAGCCAGTGTCTGCCTCTTTTTTCTGAGTTTAAAACATTTTCTTCTGCCTGCAGAGGGTCTGCAGTGCCACAACGTACACTTCAGAGGAAAGGCACGATAGAGGAGATATAATAGAGACATTTAAATACCTCTGTGGCATAAAGGCACAGGTGGAGAGCCTCTTTCAACTCAAAGAAAGCTCTGCAATGAGGGAGCATAAGATGAAGGTGAAAGGAGATAGATTCAGGAGTAATTTGCAGAAATATTTCTTTATAGAAAGGATGGGGGATATATGCAATAGAGTCAAAACGTGTATCTGAATTCAAGAAAGCATGGGGCAAACAGAGAATCTCGAAAGGAAAAAAGCTTAGTAGAGCTTAGTGGTTCATATGGAAGGGCAGACTGGATAGGCCATATGATCTTTTTCTGCTGTCATTTTTTTATGTTTCTAAATGATACTGATATTAATTAAATAAGAAAAAGGAGAATTATTATGGACTATAAGAAGTTGTTTTTAAAGACCAATGATACTGTGTACACTAAATAGCATTTTGTAATGAATGATATAGGGACCTATTTACTAAATCACGCTATCGGGGTAGCATGCCGTTAGCGCACAGTTTTGGTGCTATGCTAAAACCCACCAAACTCCCCTTATAATGCATATTGAGGCAGGGACTGGGTGCGAGAGGTGTGTTTCTGAAGGGGACTGGGTGGGACAGGGGCATTATTGTGGGTATTTGTGAGTGATATTATGGAGGAATTGAAGGGAAAAGTATCTTTTTGCAGATGACAGAAAAATTTGCAAGAGAGTGGACACTTCTGAGGGAATGGACAACATGAGGAAAGATCTACAAAAAATAGAAGAATGGTTTAATGCTTGGCAGTTAAAATTTAATGTAAAGAAGTGCAGAGTCATGCTCTTGGGACACAGAAATCTAAGGGAACTGTATGCGATAAGAGGCGAGAAGTTGGTGTGCATGGACGAAGAGAGGGACCTCAGAGTGAGAATGTGTGAGGATCTGAAGATGGCAAAACAATGCAAAAAGGCGGTAGCCGAAACCAGAAGGATGCTGGGCCGCATACAGAGAGGAAGAACCAGCAGAAAGGAGAAGGTATTACTGACAGGGGCGGCCAAAGGGGGGTGTGGGGCCATGTGCGCAGACGCGGCGTGGGGCCTCATTTGCATAAATATTTGCATGCCTCTTAATGAGTGTATGGATAAAGAAAGACTAAAACATTTCTACATTACTATAATCCAGTGGGAAACTGCCAGGCACATTAGGAACTACTACAAACACTGCCCATTTAGAACCCATGAATCAAAATTCCCCAAAGAACCAGTGACCAATAAATATCATAAACCAACCAAAGTCACTGTGATAGTCCCAAAAGATAAATTTCAATTTCAAATCCTTTTGTCGGGCAACGCTGAGGGGGGATAGTACTGCAGTCAATCCACACCCATTTTATTCATATAAATTGTGTCTAAGTTAATTCACTATATTTAGGGAAAGCCATCCAGAAATCTTTTAAATCACTTATCTTAGTTCAAAAAAGATCACTCACATGACTTGCACATTTTGGGGTGCTTCTACCCCTGTATCAAGTGCTCCGTGGCTTTACAACCGCTACAAAACGCCAGTAAAATCAGCCAATCATTTAAGGGACTGAAACTCATATGATTGGCTAATAAGAACTGTCCATCTTAGAACACACCAATCTGGGTGGGGATTCCCATAGATCAGGGAAAGCCCATCAGTGATTGGTACTGCATCAGAGTAAACTAGTCCATTCGATCTCGCGATTCATACCTAATGGATGAACGGATTGTAATTCCTGAATCCACTTCTGTTCTCTCCATTGTAATCGAGCTGTATGTGGGGCGTACAACACGGTCTATAAAACTTTGATTAGGTGAACATGCATCTAGGTTGCGCCAACAGTTGTTTTCGGCACCTATTATTCAACATTGCATTACACATCAGCATTCTTTTGATCAACTTTCTTGGACTATTATTGATCATGTTCCAAGGGATCCCAGAGAAGGAGATCGTACAGCTCGATTACAATGGAGAGAACAGCAGTGGATTCATGAATTACAATCCATTCATCTGTTGGGTGTGAATCGCGAGATCGAATGGACTGATCTGTGGGAATCCCCACCTGGATTGGTGTGTTCTAAGATGAACGGCAGTTCTTATTAGCCAATCATAAGAGTTTCAGTCCCTTATACGATTGGCTGATTTTATCGGCATTTTGTAGTGGTTGTAAAGCCACAGAGCACTTGACACAGGGGTAGAAGCACCCCAACCCCCCCCCCCCATTAGCCCACTTCCAGTCCTAACCACCCCATCACCCCATTTTCAGTCTTAGCCCCCCCCCCCATTACCATCCCAGGTAAATTTAAAACCAAAAAAAAGAAAACCTGGCTGCTGCTGCTGCTGTGGTAGCAGCAGAATCAAGGGCTCTGCGGACCCCCCGCCTGCCCAGCAGAGCCCTCCCGGCTCTCCATCAGAACGGGCTTTCAGAGCCACAAAGAGAGTGTTTCTCTCTCACGGCTCTGTTAAGCCCGCTGGGGCTGATGGGAAACAGGAAATGCTGTTTCCCTTCAGCCCCGGCGGGCTTAACAGAGCCGCGAGAGAGAAACTCTCTCTTCACGGCTCTGAAAGCCGCCGCTGATGATGCCGGGAGGGCGGGACCCTTGATTCTGCCGCTGCCACGACGGCAGCGAAAGCAGCAGCAGCCATGGTTTTTTTTCAGTTTTAAAGTTTTAATGCAGAATGTTGTTTGCGCTGAGCCCCCTGAAACATGGGGTCCTGTGCAAACAACATTCTTGCTCAATGGACGGGCCGGCCCTGATTACTGACCCTGTACAAGTCATTGGCGATGCTTCACTTGGAGTATTGTGTTCAGTTTCGGAGACCATATCTCACAAAGGATATAAAAAGACTTGAAATGGTTCAGAGAATGATTTGAAACCTGTGCCAGAAGGCATATGAAAAGAGACTTGAAGACCTAAATATGTATTCCCTAGAGGAGAGGAGGGACAGGAGGATGTATGTTAGAGAGCTTTAAATACTTAAAGGGTATTAATACACATACAAATCTTTTTCAAAGAAGGGGAAGCTGTAAAACTAGAAGGCATATGATGAAGTTGCAAGGTGGTAAATTTAAAAGCATCAGGAAATACTTTTTCACTGAAAGGGTGGTGGATGCTTGGCATGTCTTCTCTATGGAGGTAGTGGGAGGCAAATACAGTGATGGAATTAAAAATGGCATGGGACAGACACTGGGGATCTCTTTACAGCAAACTTAATTATCTTTTAGACTTCAATAAATAGAGGGGGTAACTTGCATGGAGCAGCAGGTACAATCTTAAAAAAGGCATAGAGGGAGGAGACCTACATGGAACGCTGGGAACAATCCTAAACACAGGCATAGAGAGCAGGGTGACTTGCATAGAACTGTGGTAACAACCATTCAAACCACCTTACTGGGCAGACGAGATGGATCAACTTGGTCTTTTTCTGCCATCACATACTATGTTACTATGAATATTGGGCCTGAATATTGTGATGGACAAGGAGAAATCTCAAGCAAATGCTATCTAAGGCTAGCACAAGGGACCTATCCTTGCAGGGTAAATGGGAATAGCAGATAGAATTGGTCTTTTTTTGCCATTATAAACTATTTGTTCATTTTTAGTCTTGGCAAAGACTGTAATAACTTAAATGCCAGTGCTGGCATTTAAATTCTAACATTCTAAAGAATGATGAAAACACATACAAATCCTAAAACCATGAATGTTATCATTCATATTTTTGAATATCATACTGTATGCTTAATTGCTTTAAGATGAAATATTTAAAGTAAAAAAATCATGGAATCAAAGGGAATATACTACACATATATTCATTCGTTGCATACAATTACAAAAAGTATGGAAGGCAACTTGGCAAAATTGATCTAGAATGAGTGGTGGGGTCAAAAAGGTTAAAAAAGGTTTAATTGGGCATGTCATAAGGATGTGAAGGGAGAAGACATAGCAGAAACATCACTAGTGACACATGTTTGTGTTTAAAGACACTAAAATAATTTAACAATACGCATTGTGTATAAATGCTAAAGAGTCAGGGGAAAAACTGGCATTCATATATCTGGTTCTGTCTGGTAGGTGATGATGATTCCATTAATTAAATGTTGGGTTTGTTGGCCAGTCTCCATGTACACAAATAACTATAAGTCCCAGTAGAAACGTTGCAAGTGCACAGGTAGCTGGATATATCTGGCGGGCTACCTTGGGGAGCTGGGAGGCAGGATATGCCAGACTAGCATTGGTAGCTTTTCAGATTATTTAGGTAACCGCCATTTTAATCTTAACTATAAGGTTGGGGGGGGGGGGGCTGTGTACAGTATGTCCATCTAACCAAGGAGATAGAATAGAAATGAGGGCAGCTACATGTATTGTGATGGACAAGGAGAAATCTCACAATCAGACGCTATCTAAGGCTAGCACAAGGGACCTATCCTTGCAGGGTAAATGGGAATAACAGATAGAATTGGTCTTTTTTTGCCATTATCAACTGTTTGTTCATTTTTAGTCTTAGCAATGACTATAATAACTTAAATGTTAGTGCTGGCATTTAAATTATAACATATTCAACACTAATATGTGTGCGAAGGCACATTTTAGATAATATTAGGGACTGGAATTGAGGTCAAGATATGATCAGTTCTGATGGTACTTTAGAAACATCTCTGCTAAAGGTGTTTCTAAAGAGGTTCAGGAACACAAGGGAGGCATCATTTTACAAATTTACATGTAGGACAAAGTGATGGAGGAAACTCAGCAGCTTATGTGTGCAAGGGCTGACATCTTGGAGTGGAGGAGTAGTCTAATGGTCAAAGCACTGGCTTGGGATGCAGGAGATCAGGGTTCAATTCCCACTAGCAGTCCTTATGGCCTTGGGCAAGTCACTTAACCCTCAAATGCCTCAGAAAAATCCAAGATAATAATGTATATTAAACAGGGGCATTGATAAGTTAGAGTTACATTGTAAACTGCTTTGACTGAAATAATAAAGCAGTATAAATATCTAATAAATAAATGCATTTCATGATGTGCATACGTACAAGTTAGCACTTACACATGGATTTGAAGCATTTTGAAATCTAGACTTAGTTAACTTCAGAGAACTCCATCTTTACCTGTATGAAATGGAGAATACATGTGCAAATTTGGGTCCCTCCCAGGTCATGCCCCTAACACTCCCCATGCACGTTTAGCATCTGGACAGCCACATGTAAAATGAGCCTTTTCTAAAATGACCATTTGCACAGGTAAATTTGCATGTGTAAACTGTGAATAAGGCTTCTAAAATAACCCCATAATGCATCTGTGCTGCTGATGCAATGCTATTTAGCAGGCCTAAACTAAACTACTACTTATCATTTGTATAGCGCTCTACATATGGATGTAAGAGACAGTCCCTCCTCATCCGAGCTTGCAGTCTAGTCAAGATGATGATCATTACAAAACTGGGGACTAGAATATGGTAAGATACACATTAGTGAACAAGAGAATGAGGGGCATCAGGATCCAAAAGCAGCCACGAAAAGGTGGGGTTTTAGCCTGGATTTAAATACGGCTGAAGAAGTAGCCTGACATACTAGACTCAAGTAGTTTGTTCCAGCAATATGGAGCAGCAAGGTGCAATGAATGAAATCTGGAGTTGGCAGTGACAGAGAAGGGCACAGACAAAAGGGATCTGCCGGAGGAACGATGTTCCCGAGGAAGGGTGTAGGATGAGATAAGAAAGGAAAGGTAATGAAGGGCTGCAGAATGAATACACTTA
This sequence comes from Ichthyophis bannanicus, assembly GCA_033557465.1. Classification (NCBI taxonomy): domain Eukaryota; kingdom Metazoa; phylum Chordata; class Amphibia; order Gymnophiona; family Ichthyophiidae; genus Ichthyophis; species Ichthyophis bannanicus. Next base: position 1,213,369,648 of record CM066033.1, on the reverse strand, counting down.
TAGGTCACTAGGAGAAGTTTGAACTGGATGCAGAAACAGAGAGGGAGCCAGTGAAGTGACTTGAGCTGAGGGATAAAATGAGCACAGTGACACGTGTGGACGATAAGCCATGCACATCATTTACAGAGCAGCTGAATATCACTGGTATCTGGATAATTTTACTGTTTTGCACTCTCTTTCCTTCCCTGGGTCCTTCACTATGGGAGTCATTCTGAAAAGCGTGTAGCAGGAATGTCTGTCTGGTTTGGACATATATCCCATGCCAAACACTTGGGGCTGATTCTGCACCAAAGCTCCCCGTATGTACAGTGCCAATGTGTGGGGAGCTCTGGACAGATGCAGGAGGGGGAGGGCCAGAGGAGAAGCATGGATGGGGGGAGGCGGGCCCCTGTTCCCAGACTTACAGGGCTGATTCCGGTCATGGCCCTGTATATTGGGAAGGGAAGGATATGCAGGGAGCTTATTCCACCTTGGAGGTGGAATAAGAACCCCCCCCCCCCCCGGGTACAAAGAGTGGCACCGGTGGATCCCCCCCACACACACACAGAGGTGAGCAGCATTGGGAGGTTCCCTGCCTCCTGATCCCGACCTTGGCGGGCACTCCGGGGGGGAGGGGTCGGGCGGCGGGAAAAGCTGTTTGATCTATTTGCGGTGGAGCTCCTGCATGGTGTCCCGGTGCCTAGACAGGGGTGTTGCATATATGCAGCAGGTCTGAATTGGAGCACATCTGGGACATCCAAGTGCCCAGATTCTGCTTCCGTAGGTGCAGAATCGGGGCTAGATCTGGGCCGTCCAGATTTTGGACATTCAGAGAGCCCTGGCTCAGAATTGGCCTCCACATGAATAGTGTCAGGCTGGTCTGAGGGATTCTGATTCTGTGCTATCCCTATAATGGGGCAATTTTATAAGAAGATGCCTTTCTTTAGGTGCTAATTATGCATCCTAAGTGGCCACATACTCGCACAAATGACATCTTATAAAATACAGCGTATGTATGTTAATTGCATAGTGCGTGCTTTCACTGCAGGCATGTAAAGGGGCAAAATTTGGGCAGATTATTGACATTGCCAGCAAGTACACACTTTGATGATAAAATACAATAATTTGCACACATATTTGCAAATGGTAGGTGCATTCATATACAGTATACCAGTTCTAGGGCTAGTATCGATGATCAAACCTTAATTTAAGATGGGTTCTTTGCCACATACACTAGAATATCATAAAGAGAATTAGGTGTCTACTTGTCTTTATAAGCAAGTGTGTTCTCATACGTGACCTCTATGCCTATTGAATAAGGTCAAGTACACATGTGCTTGACTTTATAAAATAAGGCTTCAGTGCAAACGTATGCATGTATGTTAAAGTGAAATCAATTACACTAGCCCCAGTGCTGCTGTAAAGGACCATGCCGACTTTTTACAAGAACGTTCATAAATTAAGCACTTTTATATTCTATGTGATTAATTGCTCACACTGCCCCTACTCCACCAAAACTCCGCCCATGTGCAAGCCCAAGTGAAAGTATGTGTGATGCAAGAAAGACACATACATTTATCCTAGTCGATATTTTATAGGATGTTATTTATGCGCCTACTGCATGTGACCAATGCCACATAAATCCAGGCAGATAAAATTACCCCAGTAGTGTTTCAAAGTCTATAGAAAGTGGATTATATAGCCATCAAGGAACATACAACTCCATCTGAAAATTGGACTGTGCATTACACCTCCGTGGTGCCATTCAAGAGAGACATACTTCTGGAGATGTTTCCAGGCCAGTTTCAGACAGATTTAGCCTAACAGCACATTATTTTATGTACCAGTTGGTTAAAACTAGCTGTACAACTCCAGTCACACAAATGGCTGTCCTAAATTAAGCCAGAGACAAAACAACCAACTGAATAATATCAATATCTACATAAAGGATTATCCCAGAAATGGAGTGAAACACAACACTTGAATACTTGAACCCTTAGGGCCTAATGGGACAAAGTTACCATGTTGTTGCTCACCATTCACAGAGGAATTCACACTTGAAAATATGAATGTATCTAAAACGTAGTACAGCGCCGTGGACCTTGATTTTCTGGACGAGTGCTTTTGGGTAATTACCTATTCTACATCAGCTTAGTTTTTCTTGCTATTTATTTAGACCAATGAGGCTGCTTTTACTGCAACACATTGATTAAAATGGACATTTCATTGTAGAGGTTTGCTCCTCACTCTGATGTCCGACAAAAGATTGTTAATAACAAAATAAGGGTTCAAGTATTCAAGTGTTGTGTTTCACGCCATTTCTGGGGCAGTCCTAAATTAAGCCAGACACATTTTCACCAGACCTTTCTACTTTATTCTCTAGGTCGCTCAATAATTGCACACTGGCTTGAAACACATAGGATGAAACTAAACACCTCTAAATCCAAAGCCATATGGATTTCTCAATATTCTTTTTCTCAAACTATGGTCCCTGATATGTATAATCAGCCTGCGTCTCTTCGACCATCTCGCTGATCTTGGCTGTAAAATAGACTCTTCTCTTGCATTTCAGACTCATATTTTTTAGTTCTCAAAACATCATACCTTTTTTGAGGAAAATCTGTTTTGACCATCAGCACCTAAAAATTATTCTGAATCATAAAGATTACTGCAACTCTCTCTATTTTGGTCTCCATGAATTCTCTCTAAATCATCTTCAACTGCTTTGAAATGCTGCTGCTAGACTTCTTACCAATAGTGTAACCAGGGTAGCCCAGACTCTGGTTCCACCCAGAGCCCTACCCACCAAACCTCCGCTTGCTAATCATCACCCCCATCACCTAATTCCTCCCCCCCACCCACCAACAAATTACAAACACACTTCACTGTATGGTTATTAAACCTGGTTGCAGCTTTATTACAACTCATCAGCTTTACAAACTTCAACCAGAGCTAACGTTAGCCATATTAACAGAGGCCCCATCCAGCCTCCACCCCTTTTCCAGATGATGCATCCACCAACCATATTATTAGCAAAGACTGGTAAGGGGGACTGTTGCTTCTGGAGGGAGATCTGCAACTGTGAGTATTTACTTCTGGTAATTTTCTAAAATGAATTCTTTGTATTAAAGCTAATTAATCTGTGATCCACTATTTTTGTTAAATCAGTCAGGGCCTAGTAGCAGCAGTTTAAGTTTACATTTAAAACACAGAGGAGAACTCTCTGGTTACATTTCATACCCAGCAGAGAGCTTGTACTTTAAATTTAATAGTCACTCAGGGCCTAGTAACAGCAAAGTACTTTTAGTTTAAATTTAAAACACAGAAGAGAGCTTTCTGGTTACATTTGGAACCCAGCAGAGAGCTTGTAGTTTACATTTAATAGTCACTCAGGGCCTAGCATCAGCAAAGTTCTTTTAGCTTAAATTTACAACACAGAAAAGAGCTTTCTGGTTAAATTTAGAACCCAGCAGAGAGCTTGTACTTTAAATTTCATAAGAAGTTAGAGCCTAGCAGCAGCTAAGAGCTATAATTTAAATCAAATCAGAATTTAGCTTACCTCAGCAGCACAAGACAGGGTACTGTGTAGCAGCCCTCTTTTAATAAGTGTTAATTCCCTCCCACCTCCCCACACCCACCCACCCCTGGGATAATCGTAGCTTTATAGGTACTTACACATCTTAAAAGACAGGAGGTGCTCTCAGGTGAAGCTCATTACCCAAATCAGTCATACACTAAGGACCTGAGATTAGTTAAGCTTCAGGTGAACAAGGTATATTACACGTATTAGGTTCAGTTTTATTAGTATAAATATCCATAGCAACCCTTAGTAAGTAAAGAACTTAGATCTAAACACAAACTTAAAACTAAGATGCAGACAGCAGTCCAGCAGCGGGATGGGGGCTTTCCACTCTTTTGCATTGAGTGTCACATGTATGATTTTCTCCCAGTTGGTGAGAGGTCTTACGTGTGCACTAGGTGCAAGGAGCTCTTTGCTCTCAGGGAACGAGTCCGTTCTCTAGAGGCTAAAGTAGCAGACTTGGAAAGCATAAGACAGACAGAGAGGTACATAGACGAGACCTACAGGGATATAGTCCTGAAGTCCCACCTCCAATCTGGCAACATCCCTGTTGCCATGGAGGAAAGAGGTCAAGTGACAGGAGAGCATCACCCTGGTGTGGCAGGAAGTGATCCTGTAACTAGGACCTGTCCTCCAGGTGATGTAAAACCCTCTCGCACCGAGGAAGTTTCTCCAGGGCCATGTGCCCATGAGGGAAGGGTTAGGACAGCCGTTATAGTTGGTGATTCGATCATTAGGCATGTAGATAGCTGGGTGGCTGGTGGACGTGAGGATCGCCTGGTAACATGCCTGCCTGGTGCAAAGGTAGCGGACCTCACGCGCCACCTAGATAAGGTCTTAGATAGTGCTGGGGATGAGTCTGCTGTCTTGGTACATGTTGGTACCAATGACATAGGAAAATGTGGTAGGGAGGTTCTGGAGGCTAAATTTAGGCTTTTAGGTAGGAAGTTGAAATCCAGAACTTCCAGGGTAGCATTCTCCGAAATGCTTCCTGTTCCACGCGCAGGACCCAAAAGGCAGACAGAGCTCCGGAGTCTCAATGCGTGGATGAGACAATGGTGCAGAGATGAGGGGTTTGGATTTGTTAGGAACTGGGGAACATTCTGGGGAAAGGAGGGGCTCTTCCAAAGGGATGGGCTTCACCTTAACCGGGATGGAACCAGACTGCTGGCATTAACCTTTAAAAAGGAGATAGAGCAGCTTTTAAACTAGATATTAGGGGAAAGCCGACAGTCGCCCAAGAGCAGATGGTTCGGAAGAATGTATCTTTGAAGGATACTACCAAAAGCAGAGAGGTTCCACAAAAGAGTAAAGTAGCCCAAATGCCCTCAAGTATGGAGCAGACAGAGCTTAAAGATCCCAAATTATTCATGTCTAACAGACAAATTAATATGGATAAAATACATTCTCTAAAATGCTTGTATGCAAATGCTAGAAGTCTAAAAAATAAGATGGGAGAGTTAGAATATATAGCACTAAATGAAAGGTTAGATATGATTGGAATATCAGAGACATGGTGGAAGGACGACAACCAGTGGGACACTGTGATACCTGGGTACAAACTATATCATAATGATAGAGCTGATCAAATCGGTGGAGGGGTTGCTCTCTATGTTAGAGAGGGCATTGAGTCAGAAAGGATTAAAGTTTTGCAGGAAACAAAATCTGCTGTAGAATCTATATGGATTGAAATTCCATGTAAAAGGGGGAAGGCAATGGCAGTGGGGGTGTACTATCGAGCGCCTGGCCAGAATGACCAAATGGATGATGAAATGCTCAAAGAAATCAAGGAAGCTAACAAAAGTTACAGCACAGTAATAATAATGGGTGATTTCAACTACCCCGGTATCGACTGGGTCAGTGTCACGTCAGGACATGCTAGGGAGATAAAGTTCCTAGATGAAATAAATGACTGCTTCTTGGAGCAGCTGGTTCATGAACCGACCAGAGGGGAAGCCATATTAGACCTAATCCTTAGTGGAACACCAGATCTAGTGCAAGAGATAAGGTTGTTGGGGCCACTTGGCAATAGTGATCATAGCATGATCGCCTTTGATTTAATTAGTGGAGGAGGGATAGTAAGGAAATCCACAGTACTACCTTTTAACTTTCGAAAGGGAGACTATGATAAAATGAGGAAAACAGTCAAGAAAAAACTAAAAGGAGCAGTTGCAAAGGTTAAAGACGTACATCAGGCTTGGCTGTTGTTGAAAAATACTATCTTGGAAGCCCAGACCAGCTGTATTCCACGCTTTAAGAAAAATGGAAAGAAGTCCAAAAAACTGCCAGCATGGTTTAAAGTTGAGGTCAGAGAGGCTGTTGCCAAAAAAGCATCTTTCAGGAAATGGAAAAAAGAGCCAAACGACGAAACCTGGAAACAGCACAAGCACTGGCAAGTCAAATGCAAGGCATTGATAAGGCAGGCAAAGGGAGAATTTGAGAAGAAGCTTGCTGCAGAAGCAAAAACGTGAAGTAAAGACCTTTTCAAGTACATTCGTAGCAAAAAACCTGTGAGAGAGTCAGTTGGTCCATTAGATGATAAAGGGGTTAAAGGAGCACTAAGAGGCGACAAGGCGATAGCGGAGAGACTGAACAAATTCTTTGCTTCAGTCTTTACTGAGGAAGATCTGGGATGTTACCCATGACTGAAGTGGTATTTAAAGGTGCAGAAGAATTGAAGGAAATATCGATACATCAAGAAGATGTATTACAACTATTACATAAGCTGAAGAGTAGCAAATCACCTGGGCCGGATGGTATACATCCAAGGGTATTGAAAGAACTGAAATATGAGATTGCAGACCTGCTATTAGTAATCTGTGAACTATCATTAAAATCATCTCTAATACCTGAAGATTGGAGGATCGCCAATGTAACACCAATTTTTAAAAAGGGTTCCAGGGGTGATCCGGGAAACTACAGACCGGTGAGCCTGACGTCAATACCGGGAAAAATGATAGAAACCATCATAAAGAATAAAATTACTCAGCATGTAGATAGTCATGAACTAATGAGAGACAGCCAACATGGCTTTAGACAAGGAAGATCTTGTCTTACTAATCTGTTAATGTTTTTTTGAAGGAGTGAATAATCAGGTGGACAAAGGTGAGTCGGTTGATATTGTGTATCTGGACTTTCAGAAAGCCTTTGACAAGGTCCCTCATGAGAGACTTTTGGCAAAACTAAAGAGTCATGGGATAGGAGGCAGAGTACTATTGTGGATCAGGAACTGGTTAAAAGATAGAAAGCAGAGGGTAGGGCTAAATGGCCAATTTTCCCAATGGAGAAAGGTGAATAGTGGTGTACCCCAGGGATCTGTGCTGGGTCCGCTGCTTTTTGACATATTCATAAATGACCTGGAAAGTGGAATAACGAGTGAGGTTATCAAATTTGCAGATGACACAAAACTATTTAAAGTTGTTAAAACCCAAGAGGATTGTGGAAAATTGCAAGAGGATCTTGATAAATTGGAAGACTGGGCATCAAAATGGCAGATGAAATTTAATGTGGACAAGTGCAAGGTTATGCACCTAGGGAAGAACAACCCAAACTATGGTTACACGATGCAAGGTTCCACATTAGGAACCACCACCCAGGAAAAAGATTTAGGCGTCATTGTGGATACCATGTTAAAACCCTCGGCCCAGTGTGCAGCGGCGACCAAGAGAGCAAATAGAATGCTAGATATGATAAGGAAAGGAATGGAAAATAAAACAAAGGATATTATAATGCCTCTATATCGTTCCATGGTGAGACCGCACCTTGAATATTGTGTGCAATTCTAGTCGCCGTATCTTAAAAAGGATATAGAGTTATTAGAAAAGGTTCAGAGAAGAGCCACCAAAATTGTAAAGGGGATGGAAGGATACTCCTATGAAGAAAGGCTAAAAAGGTTAGGGCTCTTTAACCTGGAAAAGAGACGGCTGAGTGGAGATATGATAGAAGTCTATAAATTAATGAGCGGAGTGGAACGGGTAAACGTAGATCGATTGTTTACCTTATCAGAATATAGAAAGACTAGGGGACATGCAATGAAGCTACAGGGTAAACTATTTAAGACTAATAAAAGAAAATATTTTTTCACTCAACGTGTAATCAAACTCTGGAATTTGTTACCGGAGGATGTAGTAAAGGCTGTTAGTGTAGCTGCGTTTAAAAAAGGTTTGGACAAGTTCCTGGAGGAAAGGTCCATAAGCCATTATTAAGAAGGGACCCAGGATATCAATGCTTGAACCAATACAAGCATTGTGGAACCTGTGTCCCTTGGGGAAACTGCTAGGTACATATGACCTAGATTGGCCACTGTTGGAAACAGAATACTGGGCTTGATGGACCTTGGTCTGACCCAGTATGGCATATCTTATGTTCTTAAAGCAACAAACCATCCTACTCCTGCCCATTTTCTACTGCCAACCTTGCCATATTACTAGAAAAGGCCGCCCCCCCCCCCCCCCTTTACTGGGAGAAGATCCCAGCCAAGATCTTCCTCTTTTCTTCTTACCCACCGAGTCTGAAGTCATGAAAGCCCTACCAGGCCCCACCCAAATAATGAATTTGGCTCCTCTTATCCAACCAGCTACAACAATCAACTTGCCCATCCCAGATGGCCACTAGGGTGGCCATGCTGCAGACACTCATCTCTTTGGCTGAAGAAAGGAGGAGGAGGAGGAAAGCCGGCCATGCGGTCTAACTACCCCCGCTCTGGCCCTTCCTCCCCCACCCCACCGCACACCATGCCTGCCAATGAAACCCCCTGATGCTGACACGTCAGGGGGTTTCAAATCAAAATTAACTCCTTGCCATCACCTTTCCAACAGATCCTCTACTCCCCCCAAAGTCTCACATGAATTACTGGGTCACCGGGCACCTGGTTACCCTATAGCCCACGGGACCCTGGTGCTGCGGCTGTTGCATGTAGATATAAACACATCACTCCTGTGCTTAAGAAATTATGTTCGCTTCTGCTTGAATACCATACAAATACTTCCTTGTATCTCTCATTTTTCATGCCATCTCTCTCCTGATGACCACTGTGGGCAAATAGGGTTAATCAGCTCATGCTCCGTACTGCTTATAATCATTTCTTTGACACTACCACTGAAACATCTTTTTCATGTTTTTGATCTTTTCTTTGGTATTCTCTCCACCATCACCTGGGAAGTAAAGTGTACTAAATTCAAAACCACTCTTAAAACTCACTTTTTTCGCAATAGGCTCCTCTGGATTGGTGATCTTCTGAGGAAACTCTAGAACTAAAATATCTTCTTTCTTTTCACTCCATGGCAATGTAATTTCTTTTGATTTTTTTTTATTATAAATTGCTTTGAATTATCCCATTTGGCCTCAAAAATCATATAGCAACAATTGAATAACCTAAACTAAACTAGTATTACCACATTTGCAGACAAAATCCTGTATTACACTGAAAATATAAAGTATAATTCACTGTTTATAATGGGGGTGTTTTTACTAAAATGTAGCAAAAGTTTACACTTACTGCAGTATGTCTAAAATGCCAAAATTACCATTTGGGTAACTGCAAAACATCTGCAGTAACTGGGGGTGTTCCAAAAACTTTTCTATGCAGTTACCACAGAGAAAAAACCTGGGTTTCAGGCCAGTGAGTACTTTTTAGCAGAAGGCCTGTGAGTTGAATTTCAAAGACAACCTTCCCATGAAGTTTTCCTTTGAAAATCCATGGCAGCCAGTGATACCAGGGTTTCGGTTTTTTGTTTTGTTTTGTTTTTTTAACCCGCATACTTTGCACATAGAAGCAAAGAAACATAGAAACACAATGGCAGAAAAAGACCACATGGCCTACCTAGTCTGCCTTTCCATCATCAACTACTATAGTTCCTTTTGTTCCTTTAGAAATTTTCCACGTCTGCCCCATGCTTTTTTGAATTCAAATACTGTCCTGGTCTCTACTACCTCCAGTGGGAGACTATTCCACAGATCTACCACTCTTTCTGTAAAGAAATATTTCCGCATATTACTCCTGAGTCTATCCCCTTTCGCCCTCATCCTATGTCCCCTCGTTGCAGAGCTTTATCTTTATCTTTATTTCATATCTGATATACCGCCCAGACTGTGACATCAGGGCGGTTTACAATAATACCCATGGCTGCAGGGCTAAGGAACGGAAAGGTACACCATAAATTAACAGGACAGAGGAAGGACAGTCAGGACATCAGCTAGAGAAGAACAGCAGGACAGTCAGGAGAGTGGGGAGCTAATGTGGATCAGGAAGTGGAATGTTAAAGGCTTGGTGAAACAGGTGGGGTTTCAATTGTGCTTTGAATTTTTGGTAGGAAGGGTCAAGGCGGAGTGTGGACAGCAGGGAGATCCAGAGTGTGGGACCGAGGAAAAAGAAGGCGTGACGAGTAATTTCTAGGAGAGCTTGTGATAGTGAAGGTAGGAATAACCGATTGGCGTTAATGGACCAGAGCTGGTGGTAGTGGGTATGTAAACGTATAAGGTAAGATAGATATTGGGATGTGGAAGTATTAAAAGCCTTGTGTGTCATGACCAAAAAATGTATATTGAATTCTAAAACGTATTGAAAGAGGCTCTTCACCTGTGAATTTATATAATTGAGGTATTTAAACATCTCTATCATATCTCCTCTATTCCGCCTTTCCTCTAAAGTATAGAGATCTTTAAGTCTGTCCCCATATGGTTTATAATGGAGACCACTGACCATTTTGGTAGCCACCCTCTGCACCAACTCCATCCTGTTTACAATATCCAAATTAAGTCTCACCAAAGACTTATACAGAGCCACTATCACCTCCTTTTTCTGCTTTGCCTCCCCCCCCCCCTCTCCCCCAAGATCCTTTTGGCTTTCTCTGTCACCATTTCTACCTGTTCAGCCACTTTAAGATCATCAGACACAATCATGCCCAGGTCCCGCTTTTCTTGCATGGACAGAAGTACTTCACCCCTTATACTGTACTGCTCCCTTAGATGTTTACAGCCCAAATGCATGACCCTGCATTTTTCAGCATTAAATCTCAGCTGCCAAATGCTTGACCATTCTTCAAGCTTAGTTTGATCCCTCCTCATGTTATCTACTCCTTCCTGGGTGTTTATTGCTGATTTTGAAAGGTATGTAGGTTAAACAATATTTCAATATTTCAAAATTAAATGCCTGTATGTACACCAGATAACACTTCCTTAGGGGGAAGGGGCAGAGGTTGGGCTTAGGGTGGATTATTTTCAAAGGTTAACATTAATTTACCAGTGGAAATATCTTTGCAAATTGCCCATGCCATTCATTCATTTACAGTCCATTTATAAGTCTGCAGCATACAAAAAAACCCAATAAATATAAAATACAGTCTTCAAAACCTTAAGCTCCATCCTATAACAGACAAGCAACCAAAGTAAACAAGGAGTAATATGATCAAACCATAGAATTAGAATATATGAAATTAAGCCATAAGGGGATAAATCTAAAAGCAACATCAGGAAATACTTTTTTTCACAGAAAAGGTAGTGAATGCCTGGAATGCCCTTCTAATATTAGGAGGAGGTGAGGGAAAAAAAGTAACAATTCAAAAAGGCATGGGACAGACACAGGATCCCTATATACTATATAGCAAGAAGATGGAATTGACACAAACTTAACTAACTTTCATGCTTCAAAAAGTAGAGTAGAGTAAACTCACGAGCTACAGATACAACTCTACTGTGCTAGAGCAGTGGGGCCCGCTGACAAGCGAGGAGTTGCGGTCTGCGGGCTGTGGCACAAATAGGGGCACAAGAGGAGGACTTGCAGCCAGTTTAGGGAGGAGGGGAGTGGCCCGGAGCATTGTCCTCCCCCCAGAACAGGGCGATGGGCAGCAGCAGGGACAAAGGCTAAACCGTGCTACCCCTCCACATGTCCTCCATGCTCAAATGGTGAGGGGGAGGGGCATGGCACAGATGCAGGCACAAATGGCTCCGAGCTGACCTTGGATGGGGTAACATCAGAGCCAGGAGGTGGTCCCTGTGCGGCGAGGGCAAGGTGTGCTCTTATGGCATGCTTTACCTGAGTGGCATGTTATGAGAGGTTCATTAATGACAAATAAAGGGGGGTGGGGGCTTCAGACGGCTCCACACCCCAAGGCTGTGAGTTCCCATTTGCAAACCTGGTGGAGAGTATAATGGATGTATATAGTAATGTATGAATAAAGTAGAACTGTTGATATGGACTTATTCAATGGAATTGTTAAGTTGAGATGATTGTTGATTGTACAAAGTTATCTGAGTATATATTGCTAATTAAGATTAGATATGTATATAATTAGGATGCTGCAGCAAGTCATACCTGTCTGATAGATGGCAACATGTACGATCCGGGGCCTCAACATCGAAACCTTTCCACCAGAAGCAGGGCGTTCCACAGGGATCCTCCCTCTCCGCCCTGATGTTCAACATATACATGCAGCCCATCTGTAACCTCATCTGATCATTCAATGTTGGCTGCTTGGTATATGCCGATAATGTTCTGCTCTACATGCCATTCTCAACTGACCAGCTGGACCTCTCTCCACTGACAGACTGCTTTGACACAGTGTCCAAGCGCAAAACCTCCGAATACAGCACAAGAAAACCGAGGTCCTTTTCATTACGAGAAACCAAACTTTTCACCCCTCCAAGCCACTTAAGGGTCAAGGAAGCAGAGTTGCAAACCAAATCCACAATCTGAAACCTTGGAGTCACACTAGACCATTGCCTGCACATGAAGGTGCACATCAGTAACACAGTAAAAGCAGTCTACCACAAGATCCGAACACTCTGGCACTTGCGCTCCCTGCTAGAGCCGGATGACTTCCGGACAATCTATCAAGCGTTGATTCTCCCACACTTTGACTACGCCAATGCAATTCTACAACGGCTCCCTCAATCCACCCCGAATCCACTCCAGCTCGCAATGAACGCCGTGGCTAGAGTTCTACACGGAGCTTCCAGGAACGACTCTGTGACACCCATCTTGAAACATCTCCACTGGCTCCCTATCCTCGGTAGACTCGCTTTTAAAATCCTACTACTAACTTTCAAGGCTATCAACAGACTCTCCTCCGCCTCACTCATGGAGCTAATCCACACCTCCCCCCCCCAACAGAGCCAGAAGATCTGCAGCAGTCAACACACTGATAATCCCGAAGGCAATAACCCAATGAACCCAGGCAACAGCAAACAGAGCCTTCAGATTCTATGCGCCCAGATGTTGGAACGCCCTACCACCTAACATCCGGGCAATCCCTGACCTAACCCAGTTTAGGAGGGCTTTGAAGCACCACCTCTTCCTCAAGCACTACCCTGATGTCAGCACACCTACAGCCACCCCCCCCCCCTCCTCTAGTACCAATACACCAACACACCCAGCAAGCCACCCTCAACTATGCTTACACCATGATATGACTTGAAGTGATGCCTATATGTAAATAGTTACCCTAGTTATCCAAGTTCTAATACCTGTTCTTTGTAACACAGAGCAGCTTGTTGCACTGTATAAGTTTTCTGTTTCATGTAAACCGCACTGATGTCAAATAGCGCGGTATAAAAAGACTATAAATAAATAAATAAGAAATAAATAAGAATTACCAGTAAATAAGTGGCAAGGTGAAGGAAGCATTCAGGTTGTCATTAAGAGGGGGAAGGGGGGAAGGAATGGCTGCCCTCTTGCCTGGTTGTACAAACTTAGCTAACATTCATGTTTCAAAAAGTAGAGGAGAGTAACTCACGAGCTACAGATACAACTCTACCGTGCTAGAGCAGACTAGATGGACCATGCTGGTCTTTATCTGCTGTCATTTACTATACTACTGTGATACAAATTTTTGAAATCTCTTAATAAGCCTGGGGGTCCTGTTTTGTACTAACTGAACATGTTGCAAATCCTTTTGAGGGGCACCTAAGTAAAGAGAATTTCAATAGTTAAGGAAGGGCAAAATTAGAGCCTGTTTCACTGTTGCTAGATACGTTTTGCTCATAGAAGGATGAAGCTAGCAGTAGAAAGAAGCCATCCGTGACTTTAGCTATGTGCTCCCTCAGTTGGAGATGAGACTCTACCAACACTCCAAGGCTGCTACAAATCCCTTTCAAGGACGTCTAAACGCACATCCAAAAGCCACACAAAAAAATCAGCTTTAGATACATTTAATGTTAAATAAAAAACATTGAAACTAGGATTGTAGCAACAACATCTTTTCCTGCAGCACAATTTCCACATCAACTGCACCTAGTGGCAGGGGAACTAAAATGTGCTCATCGTCTGCATAAATCTAGAACTGGAAAGCCGCTCCCCGCTTGGCATAAGGGACCTATGCATTATTTGATGAATGTATAATGAATAAATGATCACATATGCCTCACGTCACTTTTATTTTCCATCTCGAGTATGTATTAGGTGAAAGATTTTTGATAAAACATATTTCTCAGAAATGTTTACAAACAATAAATAGAACATTTCACACACTTTTCGGTTTGGGGGTAAAATTACGCCTGCTAAATCTGTTTTCAAAGAGGTTGGATGCGTTGCCAGAGGATAAAAAGATCAATAGATAGGATGATTTGCCTTGATTGAAGACACTGAGCTATGGAAATGCATTTCTTCTGCTGAGAGGCAAAAGTGGTTGTGACATGGTGTTTCTCATTTTCACCGAGCTCGGTCTTTGGGAATTGGCAGACAGGCAGCAACAATTTTTGAATAGATTGCACTTTTGGTCCCTCTTCAACTGATTATTTTACTGTGTCAGATATTTAGTGGCATTGTCTGAGAGCAAAATGTGGACATTACTATTGACATCCTTATATAAGACTAGTAAAATAATTAAAAGCAGCAACATTTTCTGAAAGGAATAGTAATACTTCCAGAACAAAATAACAATTTATATTGTTCTAAAATAGAACATTAGTCATTGATATAAGTGGCTACATTAAGATAATGTGGCATCTAAGTGTGCAAACAGCAATATTTGCATACATAAAAAGTATTCACATTGAAATATCAATTTAAACACCCCTTAATCACATAGATGCTGCAGGATGCATAGATTCAAAAGTGGCATGTTCTGGGCATGGTTTGAACAGTCCAAGAAAATATATACACATTTATTTCCCATTTCAAAATGGCAGAACCTGTATATTTTTTTACATTTCCCAGTAAGCATTTGGCACCTGTTCTAAGATGCTCATGTCAGCTACCTGCATGCTTGGACCTGGGGTTTCCGTCAGTTTCTGAAGGGCAATTGTGCTTACCTCAGTGGTATCTAACACCACCTCAAGTAGTTCATGTTTTATTTCACTTGGCTCCTTATCTGGCTATGAGGTGTCATTAGATTTGTAAAATCTGGAACCAATACATGTAAGTGACAACCATTGTGTGTGTAATTACCAGTGCTTACAAGTGTAAAGCCTCAGGTGATACCACTCTTGCTATTGTCCTTATATGTATTTTACAAAAGACGCCATATTCAATAGAACCTTTTGTAAATTAGTTGAGCAAATGGGAAACATTCAGACTTTGACATTCTAATTCCTAACTAGAAGTCCTATGCAAAATGGGGCTTTAGTATAATAAACAGTTCAAGAACAAAATAAATAAAAATATAGAAATGAATTGAGATTAAAAAAAACAATAAATTATGATATACAGTTGTGATCAACATTATTGACACCCTTTCATTTTAGGTACATGTATGTTGTGTACAGGAGTGGAGGAGTAGCCTAGTGGTTAGAACACTGGCTTGGTAACCAAGCAACCAGGGTTCAATTCCCACTAGCACTCCTTGTGGCCTTGGGCAAGTCACTTAACCCTCCATTGCCTCAGAAGAAAGGCCTGGCAATCTACTTCCGGTGACACTGCCAAGAAAACCCAGGAGCTTCTGGGTCACCAGGAGTCAGGACTGACTCGAAGGTACACATTGCATTTTGCATGTTGTTTATAATATCTTGAGAAATAATTGGACATATTCCAACTGTTTGTCATCATAATATTTTAATTATGTGTTCAAAGGTATACAACAAAAAAAAAGATGTCTGTGCAACTTAGATGTAGTAACTTCTGAGAAAAAACAATATATGACCTGGAAGGGATTAATGGCACCCTTCACTAATACTTGGTTGCATAAGAGTTGACAGTGATGACAGCTTCAAAATGTATCTTGTAGCCATCTATAAGTTTTATACATCTGTCTGCTGGTATTTTCTCTTACTCTTCTAAAGCAATTTGTTCCAGCTCATGAATGTTTTCAGGATTCCTTTGAAATGGCAGATTTCAGCTCTTTCCAAAGATTCTTGATTGAACTGAGATTAGGACTCATTTGGCCAGTTTAAAACTGTCCATTTTGTTTCCTTTATAATCATTCTTTTGTACTTTTGGACATATGTTTTAGGTCACTATCCAATTGAAGGACCTATGACCTTCAACCCAGATCTAGCTTTCTGACACCAGGTAGCATATTTTGCTCCAAAATGCCCTTTTAGTCCTCTGACTTCATGATTCCTTTAATATGTTCCAAGCCTCCAGGTCCTGAGGCAGTCAAACAGCCCCACAACATTATAGAACCTCCACCATGTTTAATTGAAGGGAAGGTGTTTTTTTTTTCCTTATAAGCTTAATTTCTTTCTTCTGTAAATGTGTCATTGGTCTGCATTGTCAAAGAGCTGAAGTCTGGTTTCATCTGTCCACAGAACATTTTCCCAGAAGGATTGTGCTTTTTCAAGGTGGGTTTGAGCAAAGATTAGCTGTGCCTTTTTATGTCCGTCTTTGAGCAATGGAGACCTACTTGGCCTTCACCCATGAAGTCCTAGTCCTTCTTTGTTCAGTGCATGAGGATTGAAACCAACCTTAAGCTATTTGAATGTTATACATGGTGTTTTCCCAACAGCTTGCACTAACCTTCGAAGACTTCTTGGATTAATTTTCCTTTTCCTACCACATTCTGGGGGGTTCCTGACAGTTCCATGAGCAGAAAACGTCTTAATAACATTGTGAACTGTAGACACAGGAATGCTAAGGTCTTTGGAGATAGTATTGTACCCATTTGAAGTTTGATGTTTGGTGATAATGGCTTTTCTGATGGTCTCAAGCAGCTCTCATGACTACGTCATTGTGAAAATGGAACAGGCAGTGAATGTTATCATTTTAAACATTACAGCAATTTTTTTGACATAAGAACATAAGATATGCCATACTGGGTCAGACCAAGGTCCATCAAGCCTAGTATCCTGTTTCCAACAGTGGCCAATCTAGGTCATACGTACCTAGCAGTATCCCCAAAGGTTGCAAAGGTTAAAGACTTACATCAAGCTTGGGTGTTGTTTAAAAATACTATCCTGGAAGCCCAGACCAGCTATATTCCACGCATTAAGAAAAGTGGAAGAAAGTCCAAAAAACTGCCAGCATGGTTTAAAAGTGAAGTCAGAGAGGTTGTTTCTGTCAAAAAAGCATCTTTCAGGAAATGGAAAAAAGAGCCAAACAATGAAAACTGGAAACAGCACAAGCACTGGCAAGTTAAATGCAAAGCATTAATAAGGCAGGCAAAGCGAGAATTTGAGAAGGAACTTGCTACGGAAGCAAAAACATGAAATAAAGACTTTTTCAAGTACATTCATAGCAAAAGGCCTGTGAGCGAGTCAATTGGACCATTAGATGATAGAGGGGTAAAAGGGGCAGTAAGAGGAGACAAGGCTATAGCAGAGAGACTGAATGAATTCTTTGCTTCGGTCTTTGCTGAGGAAGATGTAGGGATGGTACCCAAGACTGAAGTGGTATTTAAAGGTGATACTGCAGAGGAATTGAGAGAAATATTGCTACACCGGGAAGATGTATTACAACTATTTGATAAACTGAATAGTAGCAAATCACCTGGACCGGATGGTATACATCCAAGAGTGTTGAAAGAACTGAAATATAAGATTGCAGACCTGCTATTAGTAATCTGTGAACTTTCATTACAATCATCTGTAATACCTGAAGATTGGAGGGTCGCCAATGTAATGCCAATTTTTAAAAAGGGTTCCAGGGGTGATCCGGGAAATTACAGACCGGTGAGCCTGACGTCAGTACTGGTTGATTCATTCATGTGAGTTCTGACAATTTATCATAGGTGCATCTAATTTTACTGTAGTAGGAATGTGGTTCTTCTGCTCCAACTGATTTGAATTGTTTATAAGGGTGCCGATAATCATGTCCTAATTTCAACAGCAATAACAGACTCAAAAAGAAGTCCACCACAAAAAATACTCCAATATATGCAAAGCACCTAATCAGAAATTAAATTGTGGGAACATTTGTCATGAGAATGAAATCCTCTTGTAACAAGTTTTCCTTTTTAATCATTTTTATAGTCTACCAATCATGATGCTGTGCAGACGAGGCATCCTTCACTAGAGCATTGAAGCAGAGCTCGGAAGAATCCTGACACGCCGCAGGGCTGGGTCCCGAGGCCGGTATAATAACTGGGTCTCCAGGGCCCGGGCTTTCACCGGCGGTTTGCGCAGGGGGGGGGGGGAAGAAAGGAGCACGAGAGCATGCTTCAAATCATCCCACGTCAGACACGTGGGGCGATGCGATTGGTGGACAGTGGTCTGGGGCGGGGTGGGCAGGAAATGTGGGAGACCAGCGGAACGCGGTCTTCCTCTTCCTGCTTGCTCGGCTGGCGAAAAGGTGTGTGGACAATGGGGGTCCGGTCTTGGTAGGTGCGGAGAGGCTTCGGATGGCGATTTGGGCCAGGCAGCGGGGGTTTATAGAAGAGGGGGGTCTTCGTTTCTTGCATCGGGGAGGGGTTGGAAAGTCGAGAATAGTGTGTTTGGGGGGTGCATATGACGGCAGGCTGAGGGGAGGGGGAAAAAAAAAAGAAAACCTCAACTAACTCATCAGGGAGCCTGCAGGCACTCTGGGGGTCTTGGCAAGCAGTTGATTTTCCCTGGCTGCAGGGTACAGGCTTGCCAATTAATTTCATTCGCGAACAAGGAGTTTGTGGCCAGGAGTCCACACTGCAATTCAGCACATTGCACTGTTATTAAGAGCAGTCTGGGGGGGAGGGGCATTTGACCTGTAGCCAAGGGTAACTTTAATTTAATTTTGATACCTGGTGGTTGGGGGAGGGGGTATTTGAAGTCCTGCCAAGGTTCACAAGCATGGTGCGGACCCCAAAAGGGCAGGGGGCGGGTAGGAGGAGTGGAAGTTCTGGGTCGGGACTAGCCGGAACACGGGATAGTGGGTGGGAGGCAGTGCTGCGTGGTCACATGGCGGCAAGGTCAACGGGGTCATCGTCCAGGTGTTCGCCAGCAGCCGGGGGCTTAAGAAAGGGAGTGCGGAAGTCGCAAAGCAGGGGACTTCGGAGGGGTGCAGGGCCTCAGGGTAGGTCAGGGGTCTCCGCGGATGAGGTCTTAGGGACAGATGTGGTAGGGATTATACAGCTGGAGGAGGCTGGTTCAGGAGTGGGAGTGTCTACCGTGATTGCCAGTGCCGAGCTGCCGAGGGGGGCAGTGGGGTCAGTGCATGTGACTGGAGCATTGGGGTTGTCGGGTGTGGAGGCAGATGGAGAGAGTGCAGACATGGTAGGGCAAGGGGCACCAGGAGTTCCTTTTCCATCCCCTTTCCGGGGTACTATACCCCGTGTCATCCGGGTGGGCTCTTTCCACATCCAGCAGTCACTGGGACCCCCAGTCCTTGGCCTTGTGGGGCAGGACAATATGGGGGAAAGGGGCCATGGCGTTGTGGGTGGAGTGATTGGCTTTGTGCGGGGTTCGGTGGGACAGGGATGATACCTGGGAGGGGTATAGCTGGGTGGGAGGCCGGGAACGTGGGCTCTTCAGCTTGGAGCTGGGGAGGAGGGGGAACAGTAGGGTGGCTAGGGCTCCTGGGGCTGTTGCTGCTGGTGTTTCTCCTTCTCTTTCTGTTCAGGTCCCAGAGAGTGCTGGTATATGAACGAGTATGTCTGACCTTGGATGGGCCAGTGGAGCGGTATCTACAGTCCAAACGTCAGTGCAGCCCAGCCCGGCAGCCGGAGCACAGACCGTGAACAAGTGAGCGGCGTCCAACCCAGAAGCTGGTGAGTATGCGAGCGGTGTCGCTGGCTCGGGAGGCAGGGTCCACCCATCGGGGCGGGCCTTGAAGTTGGCAGGAAGGCCAAAGCGAAGCACAGACGTGGCCACCGTTGTCCACGTGATTCATCTTCATTGTCGTCCTCAACCTCGCCCGGGGATTCTTCGGTGGGCTCTGCGGCAGTGGCGGGCGAGAGGGGCGATGGATCTGGTCCCACAGTAGTCTGTTGCGCAGAACTGTGGGAAAGGGTACCATGGAAGTTGAGACATTGGATTAAAAGGCACAGGTATATCGATATCTATCACCTGCTGGAGGGAAGAAAATGCTCGGGGGAAAGCAGAAAGAAGCGTAAAGAAGATGAAAAAGTATGTAGGGTGTGGAAGGTTTCCCATAATACCCTTAATTGGACACAGGTTTTCTTAAGATTAGCTAGCACATAGGGACATTACTCTCCAGGACAGCATGGTGCATTGTTGGCTTATGCGGACACGATATTAGCAGTGTCGTAGGCGCATGAGGGCTGGGTGTGGCTAAACTATGATGAGGAATTCAGGGACAAGATGGAAGAAAATGGGCAACTCTCATGGGGGACGAAATACATTAATTTTTGGCTGACTCAAATGTCTGCAAAGAACAGGTTGGGGGAGTGGGGGGAGGCAGAGCTCGAGCAGGGTCTCAAACGGCAATAGCGGGCATGCGGTCCTTTCGAGTACCAGTGGTCTCTATACTCAGCCGAAGGGAGGTACAGGCGTGCTGGCGTTTCAACAAATCTTCCTGTCCTTTCCCGGACTGTAAATTTAGACATGCCTGTTCCCTGTGTGGGAGTGGGCATGCAGCCACAAAGTGTAGCCACAAAGGGGTGGCAGGAGCCCCAGCGGGGAGTAAGTGAGGGAGCAAGTTGTGCATTGGCTCCTACTCCCATAATGTTTGACGCACTGCATCCATGGTTGCTTTGTTATGGGGGGGGTGCAGGCAGGGAAAGGCGTGGAAGGTGATTTTCTTAGGTTTTTTGGAAGGATTCCGTATTCCGTTTCACGGCGTGGTGGAGGGAAGAGTGTCTAGGAACTCCAGTTCAGTAAGGTCTTTGGTTGATGTGGCTCATAAGAAAATTGAGGCCGAATGTGCTTCGGGCAGAATAACTGGGCCGTTTCATGAACCCCCAATTTCACCTTTTATTGTTTCTCCTTTGGGAGTAGTCCCCAAAAAGGAGTCAGGTAGTTATAGGTTAATTCATAATTTGTCTTTCCCGCCTGGGAATTCCGTGAACGAACATATTCCCCATGAGTTCTACACAGTTCGTTATGCTTCCTTCGACACGGCAGTTGCGTTGGTATGACAGTGTGGGTTTGGTGCTCTGATGGCAAAGTTGGACATCGAATCCGCGTTCTGATTGTTGCCAGTTCACCCTTCAGCATTTCCACTGTTGGGATTTCAGTTTTGTTCACAGTTTTACTTTGATAAGTGTATGCCTATTAGTCGTGCGATATCTTGTGCATAATTTGGGTTTTAGAACAGCGGACAGGGTTCTCCACCATATTACATTACCTTGATGATTTTTTATTCATGGGGCACAGTCAGGTTGAGATTTGTTCCACTCTGTTGGATGTGTTTCATAGATTGGCAGGTGACTTTGGTATCCCTATAGTGGTGGACAAAACAGTGGGCCCTGTCACGTGCCTCACCTTTTTAGGAATAGAGATAGATTCACTGAAGATGTTAGTGCATCTACCAGGGAATTGGTCACGGCAGTGGGATCTTCCGGCAAGACTACTCTCAAGGTCCTGCAATCATTAGTGGGGCATCTCAATTTTGCTTGTCGGGTTATTACCATGGGATGCCCCTTCGCGTGGCAGCTGTCCCTGGCAATGGCAGGGGTGCTGCGTCCACATCACCGTATTCGCGTCTTGTCTGGAATGCAAGAAGATTTGCGGGTGTGGGATTCCTTTTAAGCCGATTTCAATGGTTGCACGGTATTGCAGTTGACAGAAGTATTAAACGGGGACTTGCAGTTGTTTACGGATGTTGCGGGCAGCTCTGGATTTGGCGCATACTGTCAAGGGGCTTGGTGTGCAGAGGGTTGGCCAGTGGAATGGGGGGTGTCCGGGCTGACCCTCAAAATTGCATTCCTGGAGTTATTCCCCAGCGTGGTCATGGGTATGGCCAGAGCGGTTACAGAATAAGAGGGTGGTGTTCTGGTGCGACAATGCGGCGGTGGTAGACGTTATCAACCGGCATGCGCCCAAGTGCCCACGAGTGGCAGCATTATTGAGGGTATTCGTATTGGCTTGTTTACATTTGAACATTACTGCAAGAGTGCGGCATGTGTCGGGTACCCAGAATTCAATTGCTGATGCTTTGTCCCATTTTCACTGGACGCAGTTACGGCTATTGGCTCCAGACGCGGAGGAGATGGCTTCGGTGTTTCCGGATCATCTCTGGCAGGTTGGGACCCTGATGTAATGGCGTTTTTGGCTGCATCAGTAGTAGGGTTGCCAACTGACTCCAGATGCGCCCGACAAGCTTGATCCAGTCCTGGGTCTACCCCATTGCATGCAGGGACATGTAGTCTTGTTTTTCTTATGGAGTGCAATGGAGAAATCAGAACTGCATATCCCTGCATGCAATGGGGTAAACCCAGGACTGGATCAAGCCTGTCGGGCGCATCTGGAGCCAGTTGGTAACCCTAATCAGTAGCACAAGGAACATGGGCAACGTATCTGCGAGGATACTCTCAGGTGGGTGTCTTTTTGAATGGGAGAGGGTGGTGTGGCGGAAAAGTTCCAGAGGAGCTGGTTGGCCAATTCGTGTTGTGGGCAAAAAGGGAGGGCTGGTCTAGATTGGTGGTCACATCGGCGGTAGCAGGGTTTTCATTTTTCAGTAAGGCGGTGGGTTGGGGTAACCCCCATGTGTTGTTTTTGGTGACGTGCATGTTGGCGGGTTGGGCCAGGGTGCACCCCAAGTTGCAAGACTGGCGACTCCCAGTGTCTCACGAGCTCCTTCTCCAGATTTGTGAGGCGATGCCACAAATTGCAGTCTCTGAGTTCGAGTCCATCCTATTTCGGGCATTGTTTGTGACTGCATTTTTTTGGTGCATTCTGTGTGTGAGAGCTTGTACCAAGGTCAGCAAGGAGGGGCGCGTTCAGGAGGTTTGGACGTCAAGCATGTGATTGTGGAGGCAGCGCAGGTGCGCATTTTTATCCTGCAATCTAAAACAGGTCAGATGGGAAAGGGGGTTGGGTGATACTGAAGGCAATTTTTCCCTTGCAATCCTGTCCAGTGCATAATTTGCAGAGGTATTTGCATCAGCGATCGGGGGCAGCAGGCTATCTATTTATTCATGAGAATGGTAAGCCTGTAACACAGTTTCAGTTTACTGCTGTTTTGCGTTTGGCTTTGCAGAATCTGGGCTGCGATGAGAGTAGATTCGCATCACACTCCTTCAGGATTGGTGCTGCTACTAGTGCGGCGGCTGCGGGGCTGGAAGCACTGTTCCCTCTAAGCTGTGCGCGTGTGCGCGCGCACACACCTTGCCGAGCGAGCGCACACAACTTTTAAAGGAGCGCACAAAAATTACTGATTTCAAACCTTGGGTTTTTTAAGGCTGCGGCTGCACCACCGATCTACTGCCATTCTGCGAATCTCTTCTCTGTCTGAGTTCCCTGCCCTCACTCCTCTCACATGTGACCGGACAATTGACGAATCATGGCAGGCTAGAGGGAAATAAAAGGGAGGGGCAGCCAGCAAGCCAGCCTCTTTCTGCTCTTGTGCCTGCCTGCCTGCCAGCCACGCACCTCCTTGGATCCCTCCCTCAGCTGGAGGAGGAGAAGCTTTCTGGCGTGGTGAAGAGCGTTCATTGGCGGCTGCGCAGGAATTACCGGGAAGGTAAGCGCCCGGAGGCAGCTTCTATGGCGGTGATTCCGGGCCCTGGTTATGCTGCTGCTGGGTGGGAAGCCGAGCGCGACAGGAGCGCGGTTCCGACCGAGACTCCGGAAACCTTGACGAGATGGGGGTGAGGGAACCGTGAGCAGGCGGCGGTAGCGGGAGGAACGGAAGCTGTGCCTTAGATACGTGACCCGGGAGGGAGCGGAGCGCTGCACGGTTCCCGGTGCCTTACAAGCAGGAGGGATAGGGCCTTACGCTTTACAATTAAAGACATCAGGTCCTTCTCCATCGGCTGCTGGCTTCTGTTCCCCAGTCTGGAGATGCCACTATGTCTTTGCCGCACCTTCCCCTCTTGCCTGTGGGAATCCAATCGCCCACGGGCAGACAGAAGGAGTTTGCCATGGGAGCAGCCATTCCCTTCTGCCTGTGAGAGATGGGAAGGCCTTGGAGGGGGCTTGATGCAGAGTCAAGGCAGTCTGCGATTGTTAACTGAAAATCAAAACTTGATGTATTTTGGTGTAATTTAACAAAACTGAAAGTCAACTGTGTGCTTGTGCTTAATTATACTTCTGCTTTTCAATAATGATAAGTTTGACAGCAGGAATTGATGGCTAATGTTGGGGTTTGGTTTTAGCAGGTATATTGTTTTTAACAATTGAGTTATCAACATATGGGTTGAGTATTAATGTAAAGAAAATGGAGGTAATGGCAGCGTGTTGAAATGTGGGCTATATGCTTCTTGCCACAATTAAGTTACATGAGGCTATTCTCTTCTGTGAAATCAGAAATATTACCTAGGTATGATTTTTCAGATAGCCAGCTTAGTATGCACTCTTGTGCTAAGAAGGTTATAAAAACAGCATTTTATAAAGATTTGTATATTATGTTGAGTGTATCTTTGGATATCAATTATCAGTTTTCTGGGCTTTAGTGTATTTGTTATGACTATTGTAGTAATATTTACATTAGGCTACAGCTATCAATTTTAAAAGCATTTCAAGTTCCTGGAGGAAAGGTCCATAAACCATTATTAAGGAGTGACCGAAGATATCAATGCATGACCCAGTACAAGCATTGTGGAACTTGTGTCTCTTGGGGAAACTGCTAGGTACATATGACCTAGATTGGCCACTGTTGGAAACAGAATACTGGGCTTGATGGACCTTGGTCTGACCCAGTATGGCATATCTTATGTTCTTATTTCACACGGTATTGGCGCGGTGATCACAATTTGCATCCGGAGCCCCTTCGGCACCGTTTACATTGGTCTTTATATGGTACAATTTTTAATCCTTCCTTTTTTTCCTTATGCGTTTTTATTGTATCACCATGCGCTGCTTATTTGTTTTTTGCCCCTTCATAATTTGTGATTGTTTTAAGCACTTTAGTTTGAAGTGCCTTTCTCCCCCCCCCCCTTTCTTGTTCTTGCCCCCTTTTTATTTCAGGTGGTTTCCCCATAGAGCTGGCGAGTACAGGCATAGGAACCCTGTGAAAGAGGGAAAATGTCCTTGACTTGCCCCCACTTTTCTCTTCTTTCAACCAGAGATGATCTTTCTTTTTGCCAAATGTGCTTATCATACTTTTGTACTTATCTTCAGAGATATCTTTTAATGCCAAAAGTATTTATTATTTTTACTACATATGCCATCCATCACCTTTTTTATTAGTGGTACTTTTTTAGTCCCATTTGTTTTCCCCCCTTTTCTTTTAAACAGATAGGGCTCTTACAATACAATGTCAGTTTCTTTTTCTTCCCCTTCCCCCCTTCCTCCCCCCCCCCCATGTTATTGATGCTTGTTATCCCTCGGTCGTCGATTTTTAGTGTTCAGCTATTTTAATGTCATTTTAATGTTTTGACCTTTTTGGTAAGTCACTATGCCATATGTTTTTTTTTGAGTTGCTTTACATAAAATCTTGGTGTATGTTGTTTTTATACATGTACATACCTTATAGCAATGTTCCCTCTAATTTTCTGTAGGCTGTGGGCATTTCTTTTGAATAATAAAGCACCTGCTGTGACCACCACACCACTTTTAAAATGTCGAAACCAATAGCAATGAGAGGTGCAAAACGTAAGAGAACGGCCAGAGCTTTTAAGCCTGAATGGCTTGAAGAAATGATTGAAACGGAGACACCGAAATCTGGGGATAAAACGTGCGTTCAACTGCGTGAAATATTCACTTACGAAGAGGATGACGGAGTAGTCTGTTTATACTGCCGAGATGCAAAAACCATCGGAGAGTTTTCGAATGGCAAAATTTGGGATGATGTGTGGAAACTGGACTTTTTGAAATGACATCTGTCTAGTAAGACTCATGCTGAAAGTGTTAAGAAACTTAGAGCTAAAAATCCAAATTTAAGAGGTGGATTATTTAACTTGTTGCTTGAGAGCACCGCTGAAAAAGAGAAAAGGCAAATTAGTAATGAACGGAAGCGTTCTACACCAGAAGAAATTAAAATTCTAATTGATAGTGTTTTGCTGGCTGTTCGGATGAATATTTCCATGCTCTCTGTTCAAGATATTAATGAACACATGTCCAAGTACATAACCATATCTGAAAGCTGGAGAAGCAAAAACTATTCGTTTGAATTTCTTGAAATTATAAACATGAATGTCCAAGATAAGCTCATGGCAGATGTTGCATCAGCAGCGTATCATACATTAACTATTGATGAAAGCACAGACATTTCTGTCAACAAATACTTAATACTGTACTTCAAATATCGGCCAGTAAATTCATGTCTGTATAAAACTTTATTTGGTGGGATGCTACAGTTGGAAGCATGCGATGCTGCATCAATAGTCAGTGCACTCCGGGAATTCTATGGGAAATACAAGCTTGACCTTAACAAAATGGTCATGTTTACTTCGGATGGTGCCTCTGTCATGTCAGGCAGAATAAATGGTGTTGCTGCGCAGCTCAAACAAAATATTTCGCATTTAGTGCAGCAGCATTGTGTTGCCCATCGTGAAGATTTGGGGATCTCTGAATCATGGAAGGAAGTAAAGTTGATGAAAGAAGTTGAAACTTTCATGAGAACTGTTTACACAACCTTTTGTCGATCTTCTACTAAAAGGTCACAATTTAAAGAATTAGCAGATGCTTCTGAATGCGAGTCAATTGCTTTTAGACCTCTGAACGAAGTGCGGTGGTTATCTAGACATTTTGCTCTTCAAGCAATTATTCGAAATTATGATCCATTATTAAAATACTTTGAAGAAGATAAGGATAATGATCCCATTGCAAAGTACTGTTATAAAAAGCTAAACAGCCATCAATTCCATATAACATTGCAAATTTTGAATGATGTTTTATCTGAACTAGATTCATTAACAATGGCATTTCAGAAACGTGGGCTAACACCACTGGAAGCATATCATCTTGCACAGGGTAAGCTGAACAAAATCCAAATGCAATACTTGGGTGACACAGTAAAATGGACTGATAATGTTAAAAATCTTCTTGACAAGATACCTGGAGACGCTTCAGTGGATACTGGTTCCACACTTACTTTCATTAATATGCTGTGTCTGCATTTAGGGGAAAGATTTCCTGAAAATGAAATTGAGGAATGGTCTGCTTTTGATTTGACAGCAATAGCACAGTGTGATTATGAATTTGGAATTGAAAACGTCCGATCACTCTGTTTAAAGTACAAACAATTTCTTATGGAGGAACATATTACACAGGTACACTACCAAAAAACTGCCTCCAGTTTTGCAACTGATTCCTATAGATTTTGGGGTGCTGAATCCAGGAAAAATAGCCAAAATGTTCCATCACGTCATGTTTTCTTGCAAAATTAGATTTCTTACCCATATAAGGAATGTTCACATAATTTCTTTTTAGCCGACTGCAGTTTATTTTCTTGGCCCAAAATAGAGGTTGTAATGGTTAACTAACTAGAAACACTCCCTCATGATATTTTAGAGTGTTTTGTATTCATTTTATACATTAACAGGACAATTGGGAGGCGGGGGGCTAAATCCAGTACTCGCGCTGGCGCATGTTCTTTTCCTGTTCGCCTCGCCTCGTTCGCTCGCTCAAACACGGTGGTTGCGACATGAACGTTCCTGTCAAATTTCAGTTTCTTGCAAGTTCATTATTACCTTTTGTTTGCTCAGTCGTAATCCAGCTTTATTCCGAAGTGGTTCACTACAGTTGTAGTTTGCAGTGCTGTGTATTTGTGATGGCTCACAGAGCCAGAGGTTGCGTCAACTCTCCGGACAGTTTTTGTTTTATTTGTGGGGAATATACCGTGAAAAAGCGGCAGAGGAACATTTCTGCATTTATTAAAAAAGTATATTTCGCCTATTTCGGTTTGAAGTTAGGCGATCAAGACAAACCGTGGGCTCCTCACAAAGTGTGCAAGACATGTGAGGAAGATCTACGCTTATGGATGAAAAGTAAAAAACAAGCATTTCGTTTCGGAATACCTATGATGTGGCGTGAACAAAGAGACCACAGCAGTGACTGCTATTTTTGCTCTTGCATTGTGAAGGGATACAACTTAAAAAATAAGAACGTAATAAGTTACCCCAACCTTCCCTCAGCAATTAGGCCTATGCCTCATAGCAACGAAGTACCTGTGCCTGAACCACCAAAATCTTTGGATCATATTTGTGTGGACGGTTCTGATCATGATGAGACTCATCAGATGGCTTTTCCCGATGAGTCCAGTACTTCCGAGTTTGAAACTGAACCAGATCCGAAACCTGAACTTTTCTCTCAAGCTGAATTGAATGATTTAGTCCGGGATTTAGGACTCCCAAAAGATGCTGCCCAACTGCTAGGTTCTCGGCTTAAACAGAAAAATCTATTGTCACCAGGAACAACTTTTTATTGGTACTGCAACCGCGAGACACAATTTTTGAAGTATTTCAGCAAAGAGGAAGATTTGGTATTTTGCAACGATATATACGAAGTGATGGAAAAGTTTAAACTCAAGTATGATCCTGCTGAATGGCGGCTGTTCATTGATTCGTCAAAAGACAGCATAAAAGGTGTTCTTCTTCATAATGGCAACACATTCGCTTCAGTTCCTATTGCTCACTCTATTATTCTCCAAGAAAAATACGAGAATTTGGCCCTGATTCTTCAGAAGATTCGTTATGATGAGCATAAGTGGATGATTTGTGGAGACTTTAAAATTCTATCCATGCTATTAGGGCAACAATCCGGTTTCACCAAATATCCCTGCTTCCTTTGCTTGTGGGATAGCCGGGCCCGCGACCTACACTGGGGGAAAAAAGACTGGCCAATTCGGGAGTATTTGAGACCCGGTGAGAAAAATGTTCTTCATGAGAGCTTGGTACCTCGTGATAAAATTCTATTACCACCTCTCCACATTAAGTTGGGTCTCATTAAGCAATTCATCAAGTCCCTTCCAAAAGATGGTGAGTGCTTTCGGTACCTTTGCTCAAAGTTCCCCCGACTTTCTGAAGCAAAGCTAAAGGAAGGAGTGTTTGTTGGCCCTGATATAAGGAAACTCATTTCAGATGGAGCATTCGCTGAAACGATGTCTGAGAAGGAAAAAGAAGCCTGGGATTCCTTCAAGGATGTTGTTCTCAAATTCTTGGGGAACAGGCGGGATGAGAACTATAAGGATATTGTTGCCAGGATGCTCAATGCCTTCAAAGAACAAGGCTGTAACATGAGCCTGAAAGTCCATTTCTTGCACTCCCATGTGAACTACTTTCCCGAAAACTTGGGAGCGTACAGTGAAGAACAAGGTGAAAGGTTTCACCAGGACATCAAGGACGCAGAGAGAAGGTACCAAGGAAGATGGAACACCACTATGATGGCTGATTTCTGCTGGTTGCTGCTGTGGGAAACCCCAGATGAAAAATACGCCAAGCAGCGCACCAAGAGAAGCATTCGGGGGAAGAAGAAACGGGCCCACCAGGAGATTGATTGACCCAAGAATGACTTTAAAATCTAAACTGTGTTGAAAAATATCGTGTTTTTACTAAACTTTGAAATAAAAATTTGCTAGTTATTACCACAGTGTCGGATCTCATTTAATAGAATTTTATTTTCACACCATCGGGTGTTTGTCTTCATGTATTGCAATGGTGCGGTTTGCGTTTTCTATTCTTACATACATACCTGTACAACATTTTTTGCACATTTCTTTGCTTTGCTTTGTGTCTAACCTCGCTCTTATATGCTCAATGTTTGTGCACATGTATGTGGCTGTTTTAAGTGCAGACAATTTTGCTACCATCACAGTGTGTTTTGTTGACATTACTCTATTCTTATGTGCTGCCTTGTTACAATTTTCTTTATTCTTATTTGAATAACTACTAAACAATTAGTATAAAGAATTCATCCAAGAAACTTTTATCTCGATCGCACTCAATCTGAAACGTTCACCTCAAACTGCTAACCCAATGTAGCAAAAAATCTGTACGTGATGGAGCAAATTGGTTACCAGATTTGGATTCAGCGCACCAAAAAACGTAAAAATCAATCGAAACATTAGAGGCAGTTTAAAAATTTTTTTTTTAGTGTACCTGTGTCAGCAGTACAATGACTTCAAGTTTTTAGTCGCAGAAAAAATCAAAAGCAAACTGATAAACAGTTTTCCGGATATGGTGAC
Organism: Ichthyophis bannanicus; assembly: GCA_033557465.1. Classification (NCBI taxonomy): domain Eukaryota; kingdom Metazoa; phylum Chordata; class Amphibia; order Gymnophiona; family Ichthyophiidae; genus Ichthyophis; species Ichthyophis bannanicus. The sequence goes on along the minus strand of CM066033.1, from coordinate 1,213,339,562 downwards.
TTTGGCGTTTCAGAATGCTCAGTTTGCAGATTTAGCGAAACTGATCGATATTGGTGGAACATTTTTGGCTTCTAGTGCAGATTGTGAGCGTGGTTTCAGCTTGATGAACAGTTTAAAAACCAAAATAAGGAATCGCTTACATTTAGAACATTTGGAAATGCTGATGTGTGTTAAGAGTCATCTTCAAGATGGCGGATCAGTAGACCTTGATAAAATTTATTCAGACTGTGTACATTTGAAAGATAGAAGAGAGAAATTTTGAGAACATAGTAAGTGATGGCAGATAAAGACCAGCATGGTCCATCTAGTCTGCCCAGCAAGAGTAGGTGCACCTGTTGCTCTGTGCAGGCCACCTCTCCCCATGTCTTTGTTTAGGGGTGAACCCACCACTCCATGTAGGACACCGAACTCTTCTTCCATACATAAATTATTTACATGGAATAACAATGGCTTTCAATAAAAATTAACTGAAATAATACCACACTTGTGATTGTAATTACTAGAAATTTTCCGCTTCATTTAGTAATCGTCTATTTTCATTTAATTTGATTAACATCAATGTGGTGTACATACTGTATTCTAATGTGTAGTCAAATTTTAAAGTATATAACTCCAAGTGTCGTTATGTAGCGCACAAAAAATTTAACCTTCCTTCAAAAGCCGCACAGCTGAAATTTTATGCGCACACAGCCTACAGAAAATTAGAGGGAACATTGGCTGGAAGGAAGGGTGATTCAGCGGATAGGCAGGTGGCACTTGGGCACATACGTGGGATATGTTCACCCACAGGAGTCCTGAGCTCAGCTGCAGGCAGTGGGGTCCATCTGCGGAAGTACCCCAGTGATTATGCTGCACTTTAATGCTGCAGCGGGGGGCCCATCGGGAATAGGGGTGGGAGGGTCTGGGTGGGTACTCACAGTTTTATTCCTTTTACAGAGTTACCCGCTGGTTGCAGTCTGATTTGTCTTCTTGCAGATGGTTCATACTCTGGAGAGCGAGGCATCAGCAGTCATTCCTTCGTGTATTGGGCAGAGCGCAGGGCCATGTCACGCCCATGGAGAGCATCTTGGGCTGGCGTCGTCTGGCACTTGGCTGTGTTGGATGGGAGAGCGCGGCATGTGATGGTGGCAGCTGGTATCCTTGGTGCAGTCGAAAATCGGACAGCGGCAGCGGCCAGTCAGACTGCTGATTCATCTGGGTGGCAACAACCTATCGAGCTGGTCTTGCAGGCAGCTCATTCAGACTATTCAGAGGGATATTGGACTTGTATGGGAATTATTACGAGGGGTCGCCATTATCTGGTCTGATAGCATTCCACGTCCTTCCTGCTGGCTACAGCGTCAGTGGTCCAGAGGCCTGGGCAAGATTAATAGACAGATTGGGGGCTGGGTCCAGCAGACCAGCGGACTGCAGGTGTTGCACCCTTGGGCTGAGTGGGACAAGACTTGTTACTGAATGATTTGCAGGAAGTGCTGGAGGGATGGTGTTGGTCTCAGCTTTCTTGGGGGGGGGGGCAGCACAAGGATTGGTAGGCTACCTTGTGCCAGTGGCGGGGTATCGAGATAGCGCTCGCCGACACGGCAGGGCATATACGACTGATGCCGCATTGAGGGGAGCGGAGTGCTCCTCAGGGTGGGAGAGACATCTCCGTTGGGGTCTTTACCCAGTGGAAGGCAAGTGGAGCCGGCCTTTGCTAATAATATGGCGAGGCAGGCAGTAGGGGGAAATGGGGGGAAGGATGATGCACCACCTTCCTAATAAATGGCTGGTGGGGGGAATTATCCGGAATGGGGGTGGTGGGGAGGGGGGCAGTTTCTTTGGTAAATAAGAATGTTGTGTTGACTCATGTTGGGTCGGTGTTAGAATACGGGTAATAAAGCTGTGAGCAAAATTTTTGTTCCAGAATTCAGTGTGTGCATGTTTTGTGAGGAAATGGAAGGGGAGGGGATGTCGTGTTAATTGGTTGGGTCTTGGTGGGGGGGGGGGTGTTCATGCTGTGGCATGCGAAGCCAGGCATCCGGATACCCCGGTTATTAAATTGTGAGCTCAAAACGCAGTGCTGTGTTTGCGTGTTGTCACAGACTTCTACAGACAGCTTCCTAAAGCTCTTGTTTTCTTAAAAAAGCTGGACACAGAGTTTAACCATAAGTTCAATATTTTATGGTTCTTTTTACAGTGTTTCACACAAATGAGTTGTGTTTGGATATACCTTATTGGTGTTTGTGCACTAATTATAAATATGATTAAAAGGAAAGTTTGCTACATGAGAATTTTATTCTTATGACAAATGTTGCAAAATTTATATTTCTGATTAGCTGCTCTGAGTTCTGTGGTTGTCTGACCTTATATATCTTGCAATAATCCTGTCCTGGCAAGGTCCCCGTTTTTATACTATTTCCTATTATTTCCTTTTTTAACTCGTCTTGTTTTATTCAATTCTTTTATGTGTCAAATATGTGTGCACATATAGTCCAAAGCCATTTCACTGGCCGTTTTTTGTTTGTTTTTTTGTTAGGAGATAATGGACATTAACGGGCTGATGCAGACGGATCAATGTACTCTTTGCACAAAGATAATGCAACTTATATGCACAAATAATGCAGAAGAGACTGACATGCATGTTGTCAGCAAGGGAAAAGCAAGAGCACACAGTAACGCCAAGCATATCTAAATTATAGGCAAATAAGCTGCTCATTTTAAAATGGCATGCTAATATTGTCTGTTCCTGATGCAAAAAAATCTGTAAAGGATTGCAAAACCAGCTGAAGAGCCAATATCTCTGACGGCTGTACAGAGGGAGCCGGGGCCTCGCGCGGGCTTCCCCAGCTCCCTCTAAAGCCCTCCGGTGGGCCCTTGCCAGCTGTGGGCCCTACGCCACGGCGTACGTGGCGTATAGGCAAATCCGACCCTGTACCCAGGTATCACAGTGTCCCACTGGTTGTCCTCCTTCCACCATGTCTCTGATATTCCAATCATATCTAACCTTTCATTTAGTGCTATATATTCTAACTCTCCCATCTTATTTTTTAGACTTCTAGCATTTACATACAAGCATTTTAGAGAATGTATTGTATTCATATTAATTTGGCTATTGTTAGACATGGGTAATTTAGAATCTTTAAGCTCTGTCTGCTCCATACTTGAGGGCATTTGGGCTACTTTACTCTTTTGTGGAACCTCTCTGCTTTTGGTAGTATCCTTCAAAGATAGATTTGTTGAGGATGGGTGAAGAAAGCCACCAGGTAGGTGAAAGCCCCCAGGTAGGTGTTACATTAAATACCTTTATGGAAATGGGTAACAGGGGTAACATATGGAAAGCAATGTATATAAATGCCCGTAGCATGGGAAATAAGATCCCTGATGTTGAAGCTTTGGTGGGAGTGGCTGACTTGGATTTAGTGGCAGTTACAGAAACCTGGTTCACAGAAAACCATGATTGGGATGTAACTATACCTGGCTATACTTTATTCAGAAAGGACAGGGTAGGAAAAAGGGGAGGAGGAGAGGCACTATATGTAAAAACTACTTTTAAAACTTTGGACTTAGAGAGCTTAAAAGGGAGAGAGGAGGCATTGTGGGTTAAACTAGAAAGAGGGAAAGAGAAATTAATTTGCATTGGCATGATATACAGACCTCCCTCACAAGAGGAAGAGGTGGACAGAGAGTTAATTGAAGACATACGCAGCATTGCTAGGAAAGGGGAAGTGCTACTGAAAGGAGATTTCAATATGCCAGATGTTGATTGGCACATTCCTGCTGCAGTATCATCTAGAAGTAAGGAGATCCTGGATTCTCTACAGGGAGAACTATTCAGGCAATTGGTAACAGACCCCACACATGAAGGGGCCATACTGTACTTGGTGCTTACCAATGGTGAAAGTGTTTCTGATGTTGTAGTGACAGATCATTTTATATGCAGTGATCACCAGATGGTGTGGTTCAGTATTAGGACTAGGGCTGTTAGAATCCATTCAAAGGTGAGGATCTTAGACTTTAGGAAGACTAACTTTGCCAAGATGGGCCAATACCTCAGGGAGTCATTAGTGGGATGGGAACAGCTGGGGGATGTAGAAAAACAGTGGGGAAAATTGAAAGGGGATATTTTAAGGGCCATCAACCTTTTTGTAAAAATGGTAAATAAAGGTAAAAGGAAAAGGAGACCGCTATGGCTTTTGAAAGAAGTAGCTGAAAAAGTGAGGAATAAAAGGGAGGCCTTCATGAAATACAAGAGATGACAGAGAGAAGAAGACAGGCATCTATATTTGGAAAAAGTTTGAGAAGCTAGCAAAGTAGTCAGGAAGGGAAAGATTCAAAAGGAGGAGGAAATAGTCAATGCAATAAAATGGGGGAATAAGACATTTTTCAGATATGTTAGTGAGAAGAGGAAGGGCACAAGTGGTATTGTCAGACTCAAGGGTGCAGGGGAGGAATATGTAGAAGCTGATAAGGATAAAGGGGAATTGCTTAACAAATATTTCTGTTCTGTGTTCACAGATGAAGAACCAGGAGCAGGACCTCAGAAAACACCCACAAATAGGAACAGAAGAGAGGGACATCTTGAACAATTTTCAGAAGACTATGTTCGTGAGAAACTAGCTCAACTTAAAGTAGACAAAGCGATGGGACCAGATGGGATACACCCTAGAATACTGAGGGAACTTGGGGACGTTCTGGCAGCTCCACTGACTGACCTTTTCAATGCCTTGTTGGAGTCGGGAGTGGTGCCAAAGGACTGGAGAGAGGCTCATGTGGTGCCTTTACACAAAAGCGGAAGTAAGGATGTAGTAGAAAACTACAGGCTGGTTAGTTTAACTTCAGTGGTGAGTAAATTATTAGAAACGCTGCTGAAAGAAAAAATAGTGAGGTTTCTGGAGTCCAGCGGATTACAGGATCCGAGGCAGCATGGATTCACCAAAGGCAGGTCTTGTCAGACAAATCAGATTTCTTTGACTGGGTGACCAGGGAGTTGGACCGAGGGAGAGCCCTAGATGTGGTGTATTTAGATTTCAATAAAGCCTTTGAAACTTTTCCTCACAGGCGACTTATAAACAAACTGAGCACCCTAGGGATGGACCCTAAAGTTACTTCTTGGGTTAGAAATTGGTTGGGTGGGAGGCGACAAAGAGTACAGGTAAATGGAGCTCACTCTGAGAAGAGGGATGTTGCCAGTGATGTGCCCCAGGGATCTGTCCTTGGTCCGATTCTTTTTAACATCTTTGTTAGTGATATAGCGGAAGGGCTGTCGGGTAAGGTTTGCCTCTTTGTGGATGATACCAAAATCTGAAATAGAGTAGACATCCAGGAACATGTAGATAACATGAGGAGGGATCTAGCTAAGCTTGAAGAATGGTCTAGAATTTGGCAGCTGTGATTTAATGTTAAAAAATGTAAGGTCATGCATTTGGGCTGCAGCAATCCAAGGGAGCTATATAGTATAGGGGGTGAAGTACTTGTGCCCACTAAAGAAGAGCGGGACCTAGGCGTGGTTGTTTCTGATGATCTGAAAGTAGCTAAACAGGTAGAAAAAGTGACGGCAAAAGCTAGAAGGATGCTTGGGTGCAAACAGAGAGGAAAAAAGAAGGTGATAATGCCTCCGTATAAGTCTTTGGTGCGACCTCATTTGGAGTATAGTGTGCAATTCTGGAAACTGCACCTTCAAAAGGATGTGAACAGGATTGAGTCGGTGCAGAGGGTGGCTACTAAAATGATTAGTGGTCTTCATTTTAAAGCATGTGAGAACAGACTTAAGGATCTTAATATGTACACCTTAGAGGAAAGGCGGGATAGAGGTGATATGATTGAGATGTTTAAATACTTCCATGGCGTAAATGTTCAGGGAGAAAGCCTCTTTCAATTGAAAGCAAGTTCTGCTACGAGGGGACATGGGATGAGGGTGAAGGGAGATAGATTCAGGAGTGATATGCGGAAATATTTCTTTACGGAAAGAGTAGTGGATCCATGGAATAGTCTCCCAGTGGAGGTGGTAGAGATGAGGACAGTAACTGAATTCAAAAAAGCATGGGACAAACACAGCGGATCTCTAAAGGTAAAAAGGGGATTGTTGTAGTTGTTGATATGGAAGGACAGACTAGATAGGCCATGTGGTCATTTTCTGTCATCATGTTTCTATGTTTCTATTGCCACTGCTAAAAATAGGCCAGCTTTTGACTTGCCTAGTTTTAGCCGCCGATGCTAACTGGGTAGCGGTACAATATCGCTGCTACCTAGTTAGGATCTGCAATGGTTTTCTCTGGGCACCAAAACCAGATATTCAATGCCATCACTGCAGCATTGAATATCCAGGGTTAAGGGTGAGCAGGCAGGGATATACATAGCGGCAGAAAACCTACTTAGTTGAATATCAGGCTGTAGAGTTTTGGACCACCTAGTTCACACTCCCACCATGCCCCCTTGGAATGTCTATGTCATGTGAATCTCCATTTGTAAATAGAAACATTCTAAAATTACATTTACATATATATTGCTATCTCCACCTGTGATCTCCCAACTATACTGCTTCACCATGATTTTTATATATGATAATGGTTTTATTTTTTTCATCAGCTTTGAATTCCCAGACTTAAACTCCTGTGGAGGAGTGGCCTAGTGGTTGGGGCAAGGTACTTCAGGCTGGAAGGTCAGGGGTTCAAATCCCACTAGAGGACAGCAACCTTGGGCCGGAAGGACTGGGGTTTCTAGTCCCACAGGTGCTCCTTGTGGTCTTGGGCAAGCCACTTAACCCTCCATAGCCCATGTTCCCTGTAAAATAGTTATCTCCAAGTTATAATACCCTGTTCAATGTAATTTCAGTTTGTTCAATGTAAACCGCACTGATGCAGAATAGCGCGGTATATAAGAGAATGTAAATAAATAAACTTTACTTGTTGATTTTCCTTTGAATGACAATGGAAACCTGGAATCTGTGATATGCTGCTAAAGAAAATTTCTGAAAGGGATTTCATTGGACTATAGGACTGACTCAGCTGTATTCCAAGGCAAACAAATGCAGATCACCTTGATATTATGAAATTAATGAAACTGGGAATTGAGAACATATAATAGAACTGTCGGCACATCTAAACATTACAGATCTTGTCCATTACCATATTTAAGATTGGCTACTCTTGTTAAAAAAACAACAACAACAAAAAACAACCCCACTGTTTTCCATGGTATGAGGAACAAAAATGATTAAAGTAAATAAGAAAGGAAAGAGGTCATCAGTTCTTGACAGCAGATTGATGGAAGTTAATTTGCTTTGATGGTGCTATTTTGTGTTTGTAAAATCCAATTACACAAGTTGCTTCAAAAGTGTGCCTACATCATTAATACCTTTCCTTTCCCATTCTTTTCCCAAATGACATTGTTTACTGCTCTGATAGTATCTACTCCCAATGGCATATTTTGCTGTCCTTACGTGCTTATATCCTGTCTATTACTGTTGTCCTCTTTCTCTGTCAGCTAGTGCTTTATTTCATATACAAAGAAAATTATGGTAGATAAGGACTGTAAGCCAATTTACTTCTTGTTACCCCATCATTGTTGCCAGCACGTCTCTACCTTCCCGTTCATTTAGCCAAAACTAAGGATCCTCTATGATTGTCCCATGCTTTCTTCAATTTATAGTTTAGGTAGATATGACCTCCCCCTGGGAGATTGCATTATGCATTTATCCCCCATTCCTATAGAAATAGATAGTCTTGATCAAGAACTTCTTAGGCATTATTTACATCTTTGAAGCCTCTAAATGTCCCTTTTTCCTTCTAGTTTGTGCATATTTAGGTCCTTTAGTTTCATTTCATAGTGTTTCTGCTGCAAACTATGCAGTATTTTGGTAGCCATTTTCTGAGCTCCTTTTAGAGGTAGTCTCCAGAAATGGACACTGTTCTAAAGAAACAACTTGTAAAGAGGCGTTATCATCTTCTTTTTATGCATGATTTACAAAAAAGCAAGAGCACCTATTATTGAGAGTCAGTTTATTTGGCTATCACTCCATTTTCATCTATTGTTTTCAAATGTACAAACAAAGGCATACAGATTATACCTAAAAAGCAAAGAAGGATCAGTGCATCATGGGATGGTGAGGAGCCAAGGCCTGAAGACCATGTGGAGCCAAAGGTGAGGTACGAGATGAGCAGGGTGGTGGGGAACTTAGGCTTTCCACCCTAAGATGTGCAAGAGCTGACATGGTGGTTCGAAAAGAGGCATGATAATGGGGCCCCCGTCCAAAGATGTTCAGGATCTTCCTGGCATAGTGGTGGCAGAGTGGCATGGTAAAGGAGGCTAAACCCTAATAACGGAAGACGTGCTGGTCATTAAATAGCAAGTGTAAGGAAGGCTATTAGATGGATAGAGATGGGCAGGAAGAGTATAAAGGGACATGAAAGGGCAATTGAACATGGGGGGATAAGGATGGAGAGGGAGAGAATGATCATGGGGGAAGGAAGGATGAGTTCAAGGGGAGGGAAAGGGGGAAAAGAACATGGGAGACAGAGGGGAAGAATAGCATGAGGGAGGGGTGTATTGTGTGTGAGAAGAGAGAGAACATGGCGGGAGAGAGGGGCTGGGGAAGACAACACCCTTACCTACAAATATACTCCTTTACAGTTCATCCTCACAGAGCACTAGTTCCCCAGGCACACATCCTCACTTCAACCCCCATACTACATACGTCACATACACCATACAGCACACATCTACCTACACATCTCCCCCACAGATTCACATCTACACCATCCCCATAGATATACGTACATATACGCTCTTCACTGCAAGCATACATACATACATATTGTCACAAGGTAAACCCAGGGGACCCAGAGGAAATGGAGATTAGCGGAGAAAATCAGGCAGAACCTGATGAGGTAAACAAAAACATGTCAAATAGTTGCTATGAGCGACCACGGCACACGTGGGAAAAGGGTAAAAAGACACACCCAGCCAGCATGAGAATGGAGGTTGATTTACCTGATAGGGATCAGCTGAGAAGGGGTGGAACCCGGGGACAGATACATAAGGCACACTCACAAGCAGTGAAAGAGAGTGAGCACGGACAGAGGTGGAAGCAACAACCTCAGTCGTGGGAACGGAGGGAAAGAGAAAGAAACATTATAAGCCAATCTCATCTCCAGGACCAAAGTTGGTGGAAGGAAGGAAATGAGAGAGAGTGTCAGCAACATATACCAGAGGACAGCTTGAATGAGTCTCAGGACTATGTGAGTACGTGTGGAGATCAGCTGTTGAACACAGAGTGTGTGTGTGAAAGCCAGAAGAGAAGAGGGAGGAATCCTGTTGCAGGAAGCAAGGCATTCAAAGTGGAACAGGACTGTTTTACACCCGAATGGGCTAAGTCCAGGATTAATAGAAGAAGCCAGCCTAGAGCAGAGATAAAGGGAAAAGGAAACAACTTCTTTCCTTGTACGGGCAGTTACAAGAGAAAGGAAGGTCTCTTACCTTATAATTCTGCTAGCAACTTTAAATGCTCAGACTTCTCTCGAGTGCCGTTGTCAGCACTGAAAAGTCCCACAGCTGTATCAGAGGAATTAGCCTTTAACCCATTCAAGGCAGGACACAAGCTGTTTGACTCTAATACCAGTGTTTATGGGCAGTTACCTCATAGCTTTACACAGGAGGAGTGCTCTTACAAGCCATTATCCAGAGTATACGGTAATACCCAGCAGTGTTTTAGCCTAAAGCCAGGAAGCAGTCACGTAGCTGACGTGATTAACCAGAGTGAGCTCGGCAGGACAGCTGCTACAGAAAACGTAGGTACAAATGGTTATCCTTTAATGCCATATGATATTTCTAATGTACCAGATAACACTGAACCCATGGAATGCTCGTTAGTGACAACTGAAGAGGAAGAGTTTTCATTGAGATAAGAAAATATATGTATAAGGAAGGTTTAAACAGCAACACAGTAACTGGCAGAAGTTGCTTGGTTTAAAGTGAATCCTGATTGATTTATATCAGCAAAAGAAAAGGATTAAGTGCTCATGAAGAGAACTGTTTTTCTTTTGTTAAAAAGTTAAAGCTGAGGAAAGCACTTTTTGTTCAATGTTTGCTTCTGTTATTTGCCAGAGTGGCTTTTGATTATTTTGTTCTTCAAGAAAAAGAATACCTCATTGGACGGGGAATAAAGCCCTTGATTTAAAGTGTGAACTGTGTGTTTGAGTGATTACAAGAAGACGGTACAACTACCACCCACAGAGGGCCAGGCAGGGCTATCTATAGCATATAGAAAGCCAAGAAAAGGTATTAAGCCATAATACCAGTCTCCACCGGAGGGGCCCGATGAGGGTGTGACAATATATATGCACTCAAATACACCAATTACCACACATATGTCTATTCACTTTCCCACTCATGTAGCCTTACTACCCTACCGAGACAAATTTGATTATGTCTCTCCCCATCAAATCTCTGATACAGACATATCCAAGTCTGCAAATGGAAAAGGAAGAATGCATCATCGTTTCATACTTGCGTCTATAAGAGTCGTCTAATTTAAGAAAATGGCCACATGTATATTTGGCACCTATGTATTCTATATACTTGAACGTGCATACATACTTTATAGAAAAGGGGCATACAGAAGCACCTTTACCTAGTATTGGCCGTTATGCCTTCTCAAGAGCCCATGCCTAGATTGTTCAGACACACACATTATACTATTTTATAACATATGAGCGTAGATTTTCACTCCATCTACTCTCTGCCCAAGCTCCACACCTGTGCACACCCACATGCTAGGGCTTACAGAATAGTAACCACCAAAAGCACACACATAAGTGCCCATTCACGCATGTAGGGCATAACGTTTTGCAGGCCCCTTAGAGAATCATCATTTTCTACTACTTTTGTCTTCTTTTGTGTACTCCAGCATTTCTCTTGTGTACTCTAGCACTTGTCTTGTCTCACCATTTTTCAGCCTGGACGTAATATGATATAATAAGTAATAATACTATTTCAGCTTGCTCTAAAGTTGGTTGTCATATCACAATTTCAAGATCAATCCAGAGAAGACCAAACATATGAGTCAACAGCAAAGATAAAAAAAAATCCCAGAAACACCACAGCCCTCCCCCCCTACATTGAGGGGCATCAAAATAAAATACTAAAGTAAAATTACTTGCCATTCCCATAGACTCAACCCCCACCATGAACAAACACTTTCATTATCCAGAAAGCTGCTCCATTCCTTAAAACTACTGCACCAAGAGAGGCGGAGCTAGCTGGGAAGCAAGTTGGCTGCGTGAGCTCTTAGCTCCCGCGGACCCGTAAAGAATCCTGAAAAGTAAACGAAACGAGAGCAGTCCCCTTAGTCACAATTGATCTGGTTGCATTCGGCAATTGGAGAAGAACATGGCTAGCGGAAAGCAAACCAAATTGGAATTCTCCTCCGGCATAAATACTGGGTCAAAGAGAGCTAAACCAGACCCCCCTTCACCTCAGAAGGCCCCAACAACGAGAGAACCGGACGAGACCATGAAGGAATTACTAACAGAGGTAAAAGCGATACGGGCGTTAGTCTCGGCCAATGGAGACACTTTACTGCAAGTACAAGCTGATATGCAAGAAATGAAAGTGCAGATCGGAGACCTTGCTGGGCGCGTGGGGAGAGCAGACCTTGTGATTGCCGACCACGAGAAGAGGCTGCTGCAAATACAGAAGTCGGTGCAGAAAGTGGGGAATTTGGAGCAGCAGCTGGAGGATATAAGTAACAGGCTCCGTCGGAATAACATCCGCATAATTGGGGTACCTGAGGGGGCTGAGGGTACCGATCCTATAGCCTTTTTGGAAAATCAGATTCCAAAGCTGCTTCGTTTAAATTTTGGAATGCCGCAGGAAATCGAGAGGGCCCATAGAATTCCGACGCAAGGAGGCCTCGTCGGCCGGAAACCACGTCCCTTGATCTTTTGCCTACTGCGGCATCAACACGCGATACAAATAATGAATGCGGCTAAGGCGAACACAGCCCTAACATTTGAGGGCCATAAAATATTCTTTTTCCCGGATTTCTGGAAGGCAACGATGGACAGACGAAAACAATTTTTGGATTTAAGACCCAGGCTGCAACATTTACAAGCTAGATACGGTCTCTTCTACCCAGCCAGATTCAAGGTTACATTGGACAATCGTACTAAGGTCTTTGAGGACCCAAAACTGCTTCTTCAATTCATCGAAGACCAAGAAGCATTACTCATGCATTGTGAAAAATCATCTTGAGGAGGTCGATCTAGCTGGGACTAATCTTGTATGTGAGAGCAGGTTGCTCGGGCCTTGAGCCGCATAGACAGTCTGTCTCCAAACTGTGTTGGATGTTGGGGTACACTAGCAATGATGGATAGTTAATAAGGCCCGATGAGGGCTGGTAACAGTGTTGGCATGCTTAAGGGTGAGGGGGGGGGGGAGGGAAATTGAAGAGATTAAACCTGTTGGGGAAGTTAATCGTTTCATTTTATAAATGCATCTGATATCGTGTTCCATATATTCCGTTTATGTCTATATAAGCCTTTTCGGGTTCTGTGGCAGTCTATTGTTTCCTGCTGTCTCACCCATTAGTGTGGAGCCCTCTTAAGGGGGCGGGATTGGCGCAATGTGGGCTGCAAACGATGATCACTTGGGAGAGGGCCATATACTGGGTCTGCATTTGGGGGCGGATTATGGTGAGAATAACTATGTGCTCTAAGCTTTGCGAGCATGAACCCCCTTAGACTAATCTCGCTGAATGTTAAGGGCATTATTCATCCAGCTAAACGTAAGAAAATAATGACATATTGTCAAAAAAAAAGGCAGACATTATACTACTGCAGGAAACGCATCTATCCACTGTTGAAACTAAAAAGTTGGCCACGGGCCGTTTTACGTTGGTTGCCCATGCACCAGCCATTGGTAAAAAAAATGGGGTGGCTATCCTGCTTAACACAAAAATAGGTGCTCACATCTCAGCTGTTCATGGGGATCCTGAAGGGAGGTGGTCAAAAGTGCACTTACTTATCGGAAACAGGCATTTAGTTATATTCAATGTGTATGCCCCCAATGTGGATAACCCTGACTTCTTCCATTCCCTCGCAACAGCTATCCAAGAAGACGCACAGTTTCCAATTGTGACTTCAATATGGTGTTAGACCCTTTAATAGACTGTAATCCTAACAGAGTAGGGAAGAAATGTAGGGCCCTGACGGTGTTGCAGTCTGTAATGTCGGAGGTGGGCTTGGTGGATGCTTGGAGGCTGCTTCACCCCTCTGAAAGAGACTATACTTTTTTCTCCTTCCCCCACAACTCCTACTCGCATATAGACTTTTTTCTAGTGTCTAAATTAATGATGCAAAGGGTCACCAGTTCAACTATTTTCAGTACCCACATCTCAGATCATGCAGCAGTTGAACTGGAGCTAAGCGGGATAGAGGGAGGGGGAGACTCTCAGGGATGGTCTTTCAAGAGAACGCTATAGGGATTATTTAAAATTAGCTATAAAGGAATACTTCGACAACAACTTGCCAGATGACACCCCCAGTTGGGCCTGGTGGGAAGCCTTTAAAGCAGCGATTAGAGCCCATATTACTAGTCTGTCTATTACGGAGACCAGGAAAGCAAATGGGCGGCTGAAGGAATTGGATCAGCAAATTCGAGCAGGAGAGACAGTTCTGCAAAAGCAATTTAGCAAACTTGCGCTATCTCATCTACAGAAGTTAAGATATCAATATAACATGATTTTAAGTTCAGAAGTAGAGCGAAGTATGATGTTGCAGCAGACTAGGTACTACACGGAGAATAACAAAGCTGGGAAGCTCCTTGCCACAAGGTTAAAATCCCGTCGGGCTAAAGCGCAGATTGCCCTGTTAAGAGATGCACAGAAAGGCCCTTTGAAAAGTAGTGCTGATATTTTGGCAACTTTTCGGGAATTTTATGCGCAGTTATATTCTTCAGAAGTGCAGGTTGATAATCAGAAATGCACGGAATGGTTGGATAGTGTGACGCACCCCAAGCTCAATGCAGCACAAGCTGCCTCGCTAGTTGAGCCAATTACGCTGCAGTAACTGGAGGAAGCAATTGCACAAATGAAGAACGGGAAAGCTGCAGGTCCCGATGGGCTTCCTGCAGAATTTTATAAGACGTTCGCTCCAGATCTTCTCCCTCGGTTGAAGATTTACTATCAGGCTCTTCGGGAGAGTGACTCTCTTACGGGATTGTTTGCCAGTGCTTCGATTGTGGTGTTGGAAAAACCGGGGAAGGACCCCACAGTGGTCGGAAATTATAGACCTTTATCACTTCTGAACATTGATTATAAGATCTACTCCAGTGTTCTGGCTACACGCTTGGGCAAGATCCTACATGTGTTAATACATCCTGATCAATGTGGTTTTGTGGCTGGAAGATCTACTGCTGACAATGGGAGATTATTATGCAACATCCTAGAGAAGGCTGACTCAGCTGACATGCCTCTGATAGGCCTCTCTTTGGATGCTGAGAAGGCCTTTTACAGACTCGAATGGTCCTTCCTTTACCGAACGATGGAGTGTTTTGGGATTCCACGGGACTTTTCAGATATGGTGCGCGTATTGTATACAAGTCCTTCTGCTCGGATTTTTGCAAATGGTCTACAGTCGGACCCGTTTCCGCTGTGCCGAGGCACGAGACAAGGCTGCCCCATGTTACCTCTCTTGTTTAACCTGGCCCTAGAGCCGTTGTTGTTGAAGATTTGACAGTCAGAGGAAATTCATGGCATCAAAGTTGCTGACCTGCACGTCAAGTTATCTGCCTATGCTGATGACCTACTATTGTTCCTTACTCCAGAATCTTGTACGCCATTATTACAGATCATAACTCAATACGCAACGTTCTCTGGCTACAAGGTCAATTGGTCCAAATCGGTGGCTTTCCCGCTAAACCTGAGAGTGCATCGGAATTCGTTGATAGACTTCCCTTTTCAATGGGAAAATACTGCTGTGAAGTACTTGGGGGTAAGATACTGCGCTTCTCTTGAAGAAACAGTGAAGTTAAATGTACAGCTGATATTGGAGCTGACACGAGAATTTACTCTGAAATGGTCCCCTTTGCAACTCACTTGGTGGGGTCGGCTGGATGCCATCAAGATGATGTTGGTTCCAAAAATTAACTACATTTTGGGCATGATCCCAATTCTATTTCCGGCTTGGGAATATCGGAAGATGGAGCGCCTCCTTTCAGGATTCCTTTGGGCAGAGAAAACACCCAGAATCGCATTGAAAAAGTTGAAATCCAGTAAAGCAGTGGGGGGTGTACACTTCCCGGATTTTTACTGGTACCATTTGGCTTCCCTTTTAAAACAAGGTGTTGTATGGACTATGAGCGAGACTCTTGTTTGGAAACCTACGTGGCTAGAAGTTGAAGAGCGTACAGCTGCACCTTGCCCAATGCCTTTACTCATGGGAATGCTATTCCTCGATGTTTCGCGAATGGGGAGTATAATCGTTTCCACACAAATAGCTTTTCAAGCTCTACTTCCAATTATTAGGAAGAACAACCCAGTCTCGTTACAGGTACCTATATGGCATAATCCTGCGATCAAAGTTAACAAAGCAACCTGTGCGTGGGACAAATGGCAAAAGTGTGGAATTTGGACGGTGGGACAACTGGTGGATAAAGCAGCCTGGAAGACCTTTGATATCCTCCATCAGGAATTTCTCCTTCCGACTGACTGCTACTTCCAATGGATACAACTACGACATTGTATTAGCAGAACTATAGGGAATCTTAAGGCTTTTCATCAGGACTGGGGGCTGAAAGCACTGATCGAGGGTATAAGTGTCCAATCTGGAATCATCTCTAAGTTCTATTCCCTGTTTAGGGATTGGCACTCACCTCAGAATAAAGGTCTTATGGATATCTGGAGAGCAGAGACAGGGGCGGATATCAACGAGAAGTTCTGGACAAGGTTTTGGACTACCACTGTTCGGGCATCAAAGTCCGCAGCACTTACTCAGTCCATATACTTTCTTGCTCACCGAGCTTATATCACACCAGTAAAATTAGCCAAATGGAACAAGAAGACAAGCAATCTCTGTTGGTCCTGCGGTAGGGACGTAGGATCTCTAAAACATATGTTGCTGGATTGCCCTTGCATTCAGGAGTATTGGATTCCGTTATGGGCCAAAATGCAACGGATATTAAAATTCACTGCTCAACTAACCTGGGATATATTAATCTGCAGGAACCTAGCACAGATTCCATCTCTGGATCGGAAGAATTTCTTCCTCTTAAATTTCATGCTACAGATTGCAATACAACTCTTACTTTTACACTGGAAGAACCCTATAAAACCTAATTGGCTAGAATGGTGGAATCGAGTATGCCTGTATGTCAAATATGAAAAGGCCCATGAACTATCATTGAATCTTAGGGGCCACGCTTACATGGTCTCTAAGTGGCACGCTCTGGAGCAGTTCACAGCCCTAAGGTGACTCCTTCAGACTCCTAATAGGCAGCCCTGGTTTGTTTGTTTGTCGGTTGCCCACATTGCGCCGGGTGGAGGGGAGGGGTAGGCGTCAAGCTGGTAGGAGGATTATCTTGTAATAGAAGTTTTGGGGGTGGGGGGATTGCATTGGGATGTAAATGGATTGGCTTCTGTATTGTGTTGTTTTCCTGACGTGATTCTGCAATAAAGATAAATTTAAAAAAAAAACAAAAAACTACTGCACCAAATCAGAGACTCCTTCACCTTTGACCACTTTAGTGCAGCATCGGGTCGATAAACAGAATACTTTTAGATACATGTTTTTTGGTTCTTCAGCATATTAAATTGGGGGTTTGGGAGGGTTATGTTGACAAGACTCTGCTTAGATAGGAGCAGTGGCAGATTTTTGAATTGAACTCCATTATTCCTTAAGGCTTAAATCAAGACTGAAGGTTAATGTCTTGCACTAGGTTTCTTTAAAATATTCCTCAATGCTTAATTGATATTTAAATTTGTTACTTACATACATTTAAGTCTGTAGCAATTATTAAATGAGCAGAATGAACACATGGCTGATGAAATGCTAAAAGAAATCAGGGAAGCTAACAAAAGTTACAATACAGTAATGATGGGTGATTTCAATTACCCTGGTAATCGCCTGGCAGGACATGCTAGGGAGATAAAATTTCAAGATGAAATAAATGACTGTTTCTTGGAGCAACTAGTTCATGAACAGACAAGAGGGGAACACAGGACCTGATGCAAGAGATAAGGGTGCTTGGGCAACCTTGCCAATAGTGATCATAGCATGGTCACATTTCATTTAATAAATGGAGGGAGGACAGCAAGGAAATCCACAGTACTATCTTTTAACTTTCAAAAGGGAGATTGTGCTAAAATGAGGAAGAAAAAATTAAAAAGAGCAGCTGCAAAGGTTAAAGATTTGCATCAAACATGGGTGTTGTTTAAAAATACTAACTTGGAAGCGCAGACCAGATGTATTCCATACTTTAAGAAAAATTGAAGGAAGGCCAGAAAACTGTCAACATGGTTTAAAGATGAGGTCAGAGAGGCTATTGTAGCCAAAAAAGCATCTTTCAGGAAATGGAAAAAGGAGCCAAATGACGAAAATGAGAAACAACATAAAGCACTGGCAAGTTAGATGCAAGGCTTTGATAAGGCAGGCAAAGAGAGAATTTGAAAAAAAAGGTTTGCTGTGGAAGGAAGAACACATAATAACAACTTTTATCAAGTACATTTGTGGCAAAAAATTTGTGAGTCAACTGGACCATTAGATGATAGAAGAGTAAAGGGGGCACTAATGGAGAACAAAGCCATAGCAGAGAGACTGAATGAATTTGTTGCTTTGGTTTTTACTGAAGAAGATGTAGGGAAGTTATCCATGCCTGAAATGGTATTTAAAAGTGATGTATTGGAAGAATTAAAAGAGATATTGATAAACAGAAAAGATGTATTACAACTATTTGATAAAATGAAGAGTAGCAAATCACCTGGATTGGATAGTATACATTTGAGGGTGTTGAAAGAACTGAAATATGAGATTGCAGACATAATTAATAATCTGTGAAATATCATTAAAATCATCTGTAGTACCTGAAAATTGGAGAATGGCCAATAAAATGCCAACAGATAAAAAGGATTCCAGGAGTGATCCGGGAAACTAGACTGCTGAGCCTGATATTAGTACTGGACAAAATGGTAGAAACAATTATAAAGACTAAAATTACTGAACATGTAGTTAGTCAGTTTAATAGAAGAAAGCCAACATGGATTTAACCAAGGATAGTCTTGTCTTACTAATTTGTTATATTTTGGATTAGGAACTGGTTAAAAGATAGAAAACAGAGAGCAAGGCTAAATGGACAATTTTCTCAATGAAGAAAGGTGAGTAGTGGAGTACTCCAGGGATCTGTGCTGGACCCGCAGCTATTTAACATCTTCATAAATGACCTGGAAATGGGAACAATGAGTGAGGTGATCAAATTTTCAGATGACATAAAATTATTCAAAGTTATTAAAACACAAGAGGATTGTGAAAAATATCAAGAGAACCTTGATAAATTGGAAGACTGAATATCCACACAGCAGATGAAATTTGATGTGGACAAGTACAGTAACAACTCTTAAATGTTCCGAAAAGATGCCTAAATCAATTGCAATGTAAATGCCCTTTATTTTAAAGTTATTTGTAAAATCTTTCCAATCAAGTTAACTGTATACTAATTTGACTTTTTGATAAAGCGGTATAGAAAAATTGTGAAATAAATAAATAAACAAACAAACACGATGCGAGGTTATACATTGGGGACCACCACCCAGGAAAAGAATGTAGGCGTCACCCTGCCCAGTGTGAAGCGGTGGCCAAGAAAGCAAATAGAATGCTAGGAATCATAAGGAAAGGCATGAAGAACACAACCAAGGATATTATAACGCCTCTGTATCATTCCATGGTGCGACCACACTTTGAATATTGTGTGTAATTCTGATTGCCATATCTTAAAAAGGATATAACAGAACTAGAAAAGGTACAGAGAAGAGCCACCAAAATGGTAAAGGGGATGGAGGGATACCCCTTTGAGGAGAGGCTTAAAAGGTTAGGGGTCTTCAACTTGGAAAAGAGACAACTGAGTGGGGATATGATTGAGTTTAAAAATTAATGAATGGCATGTAATGGGTAAATGTAGATTGGTGATTTACTCCTTCAAAAAGTAGAAAGACTAGGGGACACTCAATGAAGCTACAATGTAACCCATTTAGGACTAATGAGAAAATATATTTTCTTTCAATGAGTAATCAAACTCTGAGCTGTTATTGGAGCATGTAGTAAAAGCTGTTAGTGTAGCTGGTTTTAAAGAAAAGTTTGGAAATGTTTCTGGAGGAAATGTCCATTAACCATTATTAAAGAGGACCAGGAAAATCTACTGCATACTCTCTGATAAGTATTGTGGAATCTGTGTACTTTTTGGGAATCTGGCAAGTACTTGTGGCCTAAATTGGCCACTGTTGGAAACAGGATACCTGGCTTGATGGACCTTGGTCTGATCCAGTATGGTATTTCTTATGACATTTTGTTGGTTGTGTTTTCATAAACATACTCTATTGATTGAATAATTGAAGTTTTTAAAATTCCTTGAAGAAGCATGCTATGGGTCTAACAAAACACCATTGTTGGACAACTGAATTCCATTTGAGTAGGGTTTGGCAACTACAGCATGCTGGCGAGCAGAAACCTGATTCTAGACTTTTTGTATGTTCTAAATGGTAATAATTAAATTGAAGACTATCGCTTTACAGCTACAATGATCCAGGAGTAACAGTGGAGAGAATGTTAGATGATTCATCAGACGATGTTGTCTCTGGATCATTTGCAATTTTGTATAAACACTTCACTGATTACTGCTTATGTGAAGTGAGGGAGTAACAGTGCTTTGTTATATAGAAAGCAGTGAATTTTCTTAGCTGTTCAGTATTGTTATTGTAATTTCATCTGGAGGTGATTTGGTGGGAGAATGTGTTTTTTGGGATTAAAAATAAATTGTGCATAGCTTAAAGACATCTTTATAAATTTTGCTAACTTATTTTTATATATTAAATGGTTTGTATTTTCTACCATTATGTATGCTCTAAGGTCTACACCAACACAAGTGGCAGCAATGGTGCTTGCCTGCTGTGCCCTCTATAATATTACTTTCAGGTATCATCTGCCTGCCAGTGATAAGGTGTCTTTTACTATCAGGTGCTACCTGGCACTACGTATGCTTAAGGTGTGAACATAAGAACATAAGATATGCCATACTGGGTCAGACCAAGGTCCATCAAGCCCAGTATCCTGTTTCCAACAGTGGCCAATCTAGGTCATATGTACCTAGCAGTTTCCCCAAAAGACACAGTTCCACAATGCTTGTACTGGGTCAAGCATTGATATCCTGGGTGCCTTCTTAATAATGGTTTATGGACCTTTCCTCCAGCAACTTGCCCAAACCTTTTTTAAACCCAGCTACACTAACAGCCTTTACTACATCCTCCGGTAACAAATTCCAGAGTTTGATTACACGTTGAGTGAAAAAAACATTTCTTTTATTAGTCTTAAATAGTTTACCATGTAGCTTCATTGCATGTTCCCTAGTCTTTCTATATTCTGATAACATAAATAATCGATCTACGTTTACCCGTTCCACTCCGTTCATTAATTTATAGACTTCTATCATATCTCCCCTCAGTCGTCTCTTTTCCAGGTTAAAGAGCCCTAACCTTTTTAGCCTTTCTTCATAGGAGTATCCTTCCAACCCCTTTACCATTTTGGTGGCTCTTCTCTGAATCTTTTCTAAAATCGCTATATCCTTTTTAAGATACGGCGACCAGAATTGCACACAATATTCAAGGTGCGGTCTCACCATGGAACGATATAGAGGCATTATAATATATTTTGTTTTATTCTCCATTCCTTTCCTTATGATACCTAGCATTCTAATTGCTCTCTTGTCCGCCGCTGCACACTGGCCCAAGGGTTCTAACATGTTATCCACAATGACGCCTAAATCTATTTCCTGGGTGGTTGTTCCTAATGTGGAACCTTGCATCGTGTAGCCATAGTTTGGGTTGTTCTTCCCTAGGTGCATAACTTTGCACTTGTCCACATTAAATTTCATCTGCCATTTTGATGCCCAGTCTTCCAATTTATCAAGATCCTCTTGCAATTTTCCACAATCCTCTTGTGTTTTAACAACTTTAAATAGTTTTGTGTCATCTGCAAATTTGATAACTTCACTCGTTATTCCACTTTCGAGGTCATTTATGAATATGTAAAAATCAGCGGACCCAGCACAGATCCCTGGGGTACACCACTATTTACCTTTCTCCATTGGGAAAATTGGCCATTTAGCCCTACCCTCTGCTTTCTATCTTTTAACCAGTTCCTGATCCACAGTAGTACACTGCCTCCTATCCAATGACTCTTTAGTTTTGCCAAAAGTCTCTGATGAGGGACCTTGTCAAAGGCTTTCTGAAAGTCCAGATACACTATATCAACCGACTCACCTTTGTCCACCTGTTTATTCACACCTTCAAAAAAAAATAACAGATTAGTAAGACAAGATCTTCCTTGTCTAAAGCCATGTTGGCTGTCTCCCATTAGGCCATGACTATCTACAGGCTGTAGTTTCCCGGATCACTCCTGGAACCCTTTTTAAAAATTGGTATTTCAGTTCTTTCAACACCCTTGGATGTATACCATCCGGCCCAGGTGATTTGCTACACTTCAGTATATCTAATAGTTGTAATACATCTTCCCGATGTATCAATATTTCCTTCAATTCTTCCACACCTTTAAATACCACTTCAAGCATAGGTAACATCCCTACATCTTCCTCAGTAAAGACTGAAGCAAAGAATTCATTCAGTCTCTCCACTATCGTCTTGTTGCCACTTAGTGCCCCTTTAACCCCTCTATCATCTAATGGACCAACTGACTCTCTCACAGGTTTTTTGCTAAGAATGCACTTGAAAAAGTCTTTATTTCACGTTTTTGCTTCCGCAGCAAGCTTCTTCTCAAATTCTCTCTTTGCCTGCCTTATCAATGCCTTGCATGTGACTTGCCAGTGCTTGTGCTGTTTCCAGGTTTCGTCGTTTGGCTCTTTTTTCCATTTCCTGAAAGATGCTTTTTTGGCAACAACAGCCTCTCTGACCTCACCTTTAAACCATGCTGGCAGTTTTTTGGACTGCCTTCCACTTTTCTTAAAGCATGGAATATAGCTGGCCTGGGCTTCCACGATAGTAGTTTTCAACAACACCCAAGCTTGATGTAAGTCTTTAACCTTTGCAACTGCTCCTTTTAGTTTTTTCTTAACTATTCCTCATTTATCATAGTCTCCCTTTTGAAAGTTAAAAGGTAGTACTGTGGATTTCCTTACTATCCCTCCTCCACTAATTAAATCAAAGGCGATCATGCTATTGCCAAATGGCCCCAACAACCTTATCTCTTGCACTAGATCTGGTGTTCCACTAAGGATTAGGTCTAATATGGCTTCCCCTCTGGTCGGTTCATGAACCAGCTGCTCCAAGAAGCAGTCATTTATTTCATCGAGGAACTTTATCTCCCTAGCATGTCCTGCCGTGACACTGACCCAGTCGATAGCAGGGTAATTGAAATCACCCATTATTATTACTGCGCTATAACTTTTGTTAGCTTCCTTGATTTCTTTGAGCATTTCATCATCCATTTGTTCATTCTGGCCAGGTGGTCGATAGTACACACCCACTGCCATTTTTACATGGAATTTCAATCCATAGAGATTCTACAGCAAATTTTGTTTCCTGCAAAACTTTAATCCTTTCTGACTCAATGCCCTCTCTAACACAGAGCGTAACCCCTCCACCAATTTGATCAGCTCTATCATTAGGATATAGTTTGTACCCAGGTATCACAGTGTCCCACTGGTTGTCCTCCTTCCACCATGTCTCTGATATTCCAATCATATCTAACCTTTCATTTAGTGCTATATATTCTAACTCTCCCATCTTATTTATTTATTTTTTTAGACTTCTAGCAGGGACATGCGTTGCCAAGTAGCACAGGGCCATGAGAGCATAGATGATTTCCACACTATGTGCAACCCATAGGCGCGAGTGCAACCCATAGGTGCGAGCGGGTGCAGTAGAGGCAGAGAGTGTGCGTGTTCTGGTCTATACCATTAGTGATGTGTTAACACCGTCATTAGTGTGGGTGCACCTAATGCCACCACAATAGGTGACGTTACATGCACCCACGCAAATGCAGCATGCGTTCTGGACATGACTCCACGTTAACTGCCAGGGAAATGTGCCAAGTCTCCAACCACATACTGTAACATGCCACGGATTTGGTGCTAATTGTGCATTAGGTGCAAAACCTTAACACCTGTTAGTAAAAAAAAAAAACGCTAATACAGATCTCCCTGTCCCCTTTAAATGTTTCTGAGAGAAGGCGTACAAGAATTAGTCGAATCTACAGAAGAATGAACAAGTCATTTTTTCCATGTAAGGCATCAGACCCTGAAAATCAATCTACTCTACCTTTCATTGGGGTATTCCTTGCAGAAACCTGCTTCTCTGCAGTTCCTTCATAAGGTTCATACCAGAAAGTCAGCATAATTTTCTCATAAAGAAATGATAACTTCAACCTTGGACTGCAAGTAGGATGTAAATAAACCATTTAACTTTATATCTGTCATTTGTACAAACCGAGTCAGACAGATATATAATCCATCCAGCTGCAAATAGCATGGAACTTTGATCAAGTTCATCTCGATGTGGTGGAAATTATTTTGATTACTAGATCTTATTTGTTTGTATGCATAACAAATCATTTCTGGATGTACATTCAGGTATAGTATATATTTCCCCGTGTCCCCGGAGGGCTCAAAATCTGTTTTTGTACCTGAGGCAATGGAGGGTTAAGTGGCTTTCCAAAGGCCACAAGAAGTGCCTGTGGGACTAGAAACCCCAGTCCCTCCAGCCCGAGGGATTTATTTATTTAATTTATTTATTTATTTAAGAGGCTTTATATACCGCCTTGTCCTGTAATCAAAGCGGTTTACACAGCAACCAATCAAAGTATAATGTCATATGTGTGGCATGCAGTGTTATAAAGTGAAAGTGTGTGTGTATGTTGGCATTGATTAGTGGTGGGCTATTTACAGCGTGCACTACTTTACAGGTATTTATTTACATGAGGAAGCGATGCTAGATTTGAAACCCCGGCCCCTCTAGCCCAAGGCAACTTGCCCCAACCACTGTGTATATTTTGCAGGGATAAAATGAAAGAATCTGCTTGATAGATCAGAGAAGTAAGAAGTCATGTGAAAACTAGCACTGAATTTAAGAAATTGAGTGCACATTTTATTTATAACACAGAGTCCTGGATTTGTTTGCCTCCACTGCTTTCATGAGTGGCATGTTGTTTTTGCAAGCAAAACAATGTTGATTTAGAATCAATCATACCTTGCTAAAACAAAGAGCCAAACAGCTGGCACACAGTAGGCCTGATGCATTGTATTAAACTGTTCCTGTTTCTAATTCTAGAATTTTAATTGTACTATATCATACTATAGGGATGTGTACAGGGCAAAACAGTTTGGTTCGTTTTCAGTTCATTTGGCCCTTTTTCACAATTTTCTAATATGTTTTTCTGTTTCACATATTCATTTCAATAAGAAAAATGTAATGCAAATTCAAACTTGTTAGAAGGTTCTGAGGTAGGTCATGCGGGGTGTCCATGGGAAATCCAGTCCTCTGCGGTATCAGCAGGGCTTGCCCTGGGAGCACCCTTTGCAGATATCACGGTCAAAGCTCAACGTGGTTTAGTAGACATTCCCCTTAAGGACTGGTTTACTAAACTGTATTAGCTGTTAACGTGGCAGACAGCGCATGCTATCTGGGAGTGGTAGCAGATAATGTGGGGAAACTACAGAAAATTCAGCGATTATCTTCAGGAGTTATCTTCAGGAGGAGGCGAGAGTAGGGCAGAGATTGATTACTGTGGGCCTTGCCAGTGTGTGATTACCACTGGATTTGCAGACAGCAGGGGTGCAGCTAACACCTCCTCAATGGGTAGCGTTAGCTGCACAATGATTCTTCCCAACCGTATTCTCTACAATTTTTCTAAACACCTGAAGACATATCTCTTCTTCGAACACTGCAACCACTCCATGTAACCCCCCCCCCCCCCCCACACACACACACTATTTAGTCCCACAAAAAAGCCTCAATTCTTGTACATTTGTATATAGTCTTCCAACCCCACCCTAATGCACCACTGCATGCCGGAAATAATGTAACCTCCCCATATAATTTGTTTCTTGGACACCGCTTTGACCCGGAGAAAGGCGGTATATAAATCCAGTTAAATAAAAATAAAATAAATACATTTTGGTGTGCTATCTGCTGGGGAGCTGCTGTGCATACCCACAACAATTAACACAGAGATTTTGAGCTAGCACTGTGCTATCTGAAGTTTTTTAGTGCAGTAGCTGCAAAAACCTAAAGCAGTTTAGTAAGCCAGCCCCTAACCTTTTTAACGCACATTAGGATATCCAATATGCGGAGCTGGGTACACAGGCAAAGGTGCTTAGTTCCCTCACCCATAACAGATTCCTGACCACATATCCTCTTTCTAGTGGAGACCCTTCCCCATTTCTATCCCTCCTATCCTCATCTCTTTACTGCTTTGAAAGTGCTTTTCATTCTGTCTTCCCCGCGCCCCCCCCCCATGAAAGCCTCTTCTGAAGTTTATTCTATTTTGTAATACTTATTTCTACCTGCACTCTTTTTCCCCACCACCATAGCAATACTACTAAGATCATTGTAGTTTTTCTCCCTGGCTGTCGAGTCATCAGAGAAGCTAGAGCACATAATGCAGCCCA
Source organism: Ichthyophis bannanicus (assembly GCA_033557465.1). Taxonomy (NCBI): domain Eukaryota; kingdom Metazoa; phylum Chordata; class Amphibia; order Gymnophiona; family Ichthyophiidae; genus Ichthyophis; species Ichthyophis bannanicus. The sequence goes on along the minus strand of CM066033.1, from coordinate 1,213,313,705 downwards.
GAAATGCTTCCCAGGGTTGCTACCATGCTCGCTTCCTCTGGTGATATGGAACAGCAGTTAATTAAGGTGCAGGTGGAATCATGGTTTCCCTTCTCTTCTCGCTGTGGCTTCAGGCTCCAGGATTCAGCACTGTTGGAAACAGGATACTGGGCTGAATGGAAATTGGCCTGACCCAGTATGGCATCTCTTATGTCCTTATGCCCCCCCCCCCCCCCATTTGCTCTCTGCCCTGTTCATGCCTAAAGTGGTGGTGATCATCCCTACCCTCTTTCCCAAGATGGTCTGGGCTCCTCGTGGTGTAATTAGTTGTACTCTCTTGCCTCCTCTCACAGACTTTGGAGTTCTTGTAGCATCATTAAGCTACATTGTTCCCTTATTAGCATAGATTTGGGCTCCTCAAAGTAATAGTCTTCCTTTCTTGGCACGGCCATCATGGGATTAGGCAGCAGCAGCAGCAGCATTAGAGATGAGCTCCTCGGAGGTGAGGTCAGCCTTCTCTTTTCCTCAGATAACTGCATTTTGTTTGTCTTTCTTCTGAAGGACCTCCTGTGATCCACTATCTTAGTCTTTAACGTGCAACGGATTGATAAACTTCATCTCTGCATGTTCTGGTACAGACTCTGCAGTAAAAATATTACCCTAAGAAGAGTTATGACAATTAATGAGACATAAGCTGAATGTTAGGTCCCTGTCAGTAACAGTGTGCATCTCTGGAAATTGGATATATCAAATTACGTAGTAATTTAGAAGAGCGTATCACCAGTGGTGGTCTGTGGAAAATGCCGAGGGATGCAAGACCATATGCAGAGACTCACTGCGGGGCACCATTCGCATAAATCGGTAGGGGCTGAAAAGTGGGGCAGAAAAGCAGGGCTATGTGTGAAAAAAGTAGCTGCTCAATAGTAGGCCAGCCCTGTATATCATGCTGCTATAGCACCCTCCTAAGACCTGTCACCATGGTATTTTCCTGATTCTATATTAACTAGTGCCTCCTAGTGGCAGTGTAGCCATTCTTATTTGAATTTCAAGTTTCCCTGTACCTATTTTAGTTAATATTTAGAGACTGTAGAAGCTTTAATAGTGGTCCCATGAGCCTAATTAGAATAAGTTGGAGGAGCATTTGTTCGGTGAACTGACTTAAATCTTACTTTTGCTGCAGAGAGCGGAAGCAACGAAAGCTAGTCCAGTTCATCTTATTCTAAACTGTACTTTTCTAATATTTGGAATAAAACTGTAAGAGAAGAGTTTCCTTTTTATTTATTCTATATTACGGGAAGGAGTATTTTGTTCTACTCCTCCACTCATAAAAGGAAAGAGGAGACAGGAGAATATTTCAGTGTGTCTAAAATATAGATTATTACTATCTGAAAAGAAAAAGAACAAGGAGAACTATCTGATTGCCTAAGTGATATGGGAAGGAAAGAGATAGGAGCTATTCCAAAATGGATTTTCCTGGAGAAAAGGAGATGTTACCCACATGCCAAAGTGGAGGAGAAGATGATGAAAAAAAGGATTTTGGTAAATTAATCTGCATTGGATCCGAGGTATGAGAAAAATAAATTCATTTGAGAATAGAGGATTCTCCTATTATACATGAAGGCACAATTTAGGAAGGCCGTGTAGGTGAAATCTGGGATGTCCAAGGCAAAACATCTTAAAATCAGTGTGGGATGTGCGGTGGGGGTAACAGAGAAGCCTATTAACCTACCCATGAACCATATATTGGGAACCACCCAAATAAAGATTCAACCCCACATAAAATATCTGGGAATCACTATAGACCAGGCACTCACATTTACTCCACAGATTAAAAAGACTACCAGGACAATATTCCACAAAGCAAAAATGATACAACGGCTCAGACCACTCATTAATCCACAGGACTTCAGAACTGTCATGCAGGCTATGACGCTCCCCCACCTGGACTACTGCAACATAATCTATCACGGACTTCATGTGACCCACACCAACCCACTACGGACTGCCTTGAACACCACCGCAAGAATCATCCGGAATGCAAAAAAACACGATCACATCAACCCAGTCCTGAGGGAATTACACATACTGCCTCTCGAAGCAAGGATCAAATACAAAGCTGCCCTGCTTATCCACAAAGCCCTCTATCAAACACAGACTTCCCACCTCTGCTCCCTACTACCCCAGCCCACCCACAACAGACCAACCCGACAGACCGCCAACAACATCCTTACCATCCCCTATGAACGAACAAAATATAATCAACGAACCTGCAACAGAGATTTCAAACTATACACACCCTCCCTCTGGAACTCATTACTGAGCCAAATCAGAAACACTGGTGATCTATCCGCATTCCGGAAACAACTAAAAACCATCCTCTTTCATGAATACCTTGGACCAGAAATAGACAACCTTCATTGACAACCCACAGTTCTTCTGCCAAATCCCCAAAATAACCTATAACAGACTCATGTCTATTGTCTAAGTCTTTACTATCTGTTCGGATCATCAATGTTGGCCCCCTGGTGATGGCTCTCCCTCCCTCTCTATAATGATTACTGTCCACCCCCCCTCTTTGTTAAACCGCTTTGACCCGGGGAAAAGTGGTATATAAATGAGTTAAATAAATAAATACATGGGACATTGGGTCTCAGGGACAGGAAAATGTCAAAGGTTACAATCACAAACATTTAGGAATTAAACTTTCCAAACGTTGAACTGATTGTATTCATCCCACCAGTATATTTATATTGGAATACTATCTCATTCTCCTGCTGTGATTTATTGTTTCATACTAAGGCATTCAATCTCTGTATCTTGGTCCCAGATACAATCATCCCTTTTTTTGTAGGACACATCTTAGGGAGTGAGTGTGTAATTGAGCAACTGCAGGGGAGACTCATCCCCAGCTTAGAATGGTCTCCCACATTAACTGGAGATAGGGGGCTACATGCATATAAATATGAAGAAGATGAATAAGAACAACATAACCTAACCGGAACTTCTAAATGATTCTAGCTAAAACTTGAGCCACATCAACACCAGCATGTCTTGGTAATCAAATGCACTAATCCAGTTATAAATTGTACATGTTCTTGGCCATGGAGAAGGCTCACCTACACTAGTTTGCTTGCTCATTCCTCTCTATTAGTCACTCACATGGATGAATTCAAACCATTAAAATGCAAGCAACATATTTAAAGTTGTCATACTTGAACTAAGAGCAGCTGTAAAATGTGGTCACTTGAGACTGGGGGAAGGAAGAAGGGGAAAAGATCCAGTCTACCGATTAGAGCAGGGGGGATGAGAACCAGCAACGTCAGGGTTCAAACTCCACTGATATTCCTTGTGACCTTGAATGAGTCACTTAACTCTCTATTGCCTCACATGTAAATGTAGGGGCCGATATTAAAAACCAGTTAGCTGAGTAGCAGGACCTGCTATCTATTGCAGACCACCACACTTAATTATTATCTTTTTTTATTATTACCAAGGACATATGAGTAGTTAAGAAGGGTCTGATGAGGGACCTTATCAAAGGCTTTCTGAAAGTCCAGATACACAATATCAATCGACTCACCTTTGTCCACCTGTTTATTCACTCCTTCAAAAAAACATAACAGATTAGAAAGACAAGATCTTCCTTGTCTAAAGCCATGTTGGCTGTCTCCCATTAGGTTGTGACTTTCTACATGCTGAGTAATTTTATTCTTTATGATGGTTTCTACCATTTTTCCCGGTACTGACATCAGGCTCACCGGTCTGTAGTTTCCCGGATCACCCCTGGAACCCTTTTTAAAAATAAAATGAATACAGAAGTCACAACCCCTCCACCCGAGAGAAAGCCCTACACCACAACAATGGCAGACTCATAAGAAAATTACAATTTCAAGATAAAACAATATACAAAGGAAAAACAAGAGGCTTAAGAAATATCTCCTTTGTCACAAGTCAGGTAAGTAAAAGCTTGCGGAAGAACTGGGCTCTAAGAGCTTTTTTAAACTTAATCAATGTTGATTCATATCTGACATAGGAAAGCAATGAATTCCATAGAGCCACACACAAAAAAACAAACACACAAACAAAAAAGCTATTCACCTAATAATTTCTAGTCTCATCTGGGATACAGTTGGAAGAACAAACAGCTTATCCTGAGAGGATCTTAGAGGCCTAAAAGGGGCAGGAGGACAGAATCACTGTACCTAAATAATGAGGAAACCAGTATAGTTTACTTTAAAAGTTAGCAAGATAGCATTGAAATGGATTCTGGCTGGAACAGGCAGCCAATATTCTTGTTTTAACAGTGGAATTGCATGGTCAAAATTGCTCACAGGTTTAACAGCCGCATTCTGCAGTATCTGTAGACGTCTCAAACTAGTTGAGTTCAAGCCAATCAAGGCAATGAAATAGCAGTAGATTGGATAGTGAGGAACCCAGGAACTGTACAAGCAATGCCGCAAACACAGTATTTGTAATGTACAACTTATATAATGATCTCACACAGAAGCAAAGAATATTGCAATTAGTTTCCTGTGAATCCTAAAGACTTTTTGGACAACTGTCCTCTTCATAGCAACTAATGTTCAAAAGTAATATATATGATTAATTATATCAAATAAATAAATAGATGAGACCTTCAGCGAGGGTAGTGTCATGCAGTTTTAATCTATAGTAAGTACGTTTAATTCCTTTCAATACCACTGGTCTCTAATCAGATCATGTTTACATACATACATACACACACACACACACATACATTTTCACACACAAACCTTATTTAAAATCACTTGTTTCATTGTAGACTAATGTCAGTGTTACTGACATGAATTCATGTTTCAAGCCCAAAACATGTGCTTTGCTTCAGGCGAATTCTCTTTTGACACTTTTTTTTCATTCAGTGTCTCTCTCTTAATCAGAATAACTGCTCCACGCTGCATTACTGAAGGAAGCGGAAATGGCATCAGAGTTTAAAGAGTGGCTTTGGTTCTTTGAATTCTGATGCCATTACTGTTTCCTTCAGTACCACAGTGTGGACCAGTAACCTGGGTAATCCCAACACCAGGCCTCTCCATGTTCTCTTTTACTTCCCCCCCCCCCAATCTGACCCACACACCCGGTGTCTTTCCACCCCCTTGTTCCAAACAAAACACAACGTACTTAGGATTGGTAACAAACTTTGGTCGCAGATTTATTAACAAGACTTTAACACAAGCCTGACCCGAGCAAACATAACTCATCATGATATACATAAGTCAACTATGCCCCCTTCGCTGGACAATACCACCCACCAGCAATATTATTAGCAAGGTGGTGCATCATCCTAACTCCCCCCCTTGACTACCACCACCAACCTCGCCATATTACTAGCAAAAGCAGACCCCCTTTCCCCAAACTGGACAGAGATTCCCACCAAGATCTCCACCCACCACCCTCACGAAGAACTTAACTCCCTTGATTCCATACACTGGCCGTTAGGCCCCGCTGTTACAGCGTGCATTGGCTCGGGACCTCTCCACCGATGCAAGGTAGGAAAGCTATCCTTGTGCCACCTCTCCCCCCCCAGAAAAGTAAGCTGCGACCAATGTTGGCTCCGCCATAATGCCGCCTCCAATGCCTCTTGCCAGTCACCCTACAGGTGAAAGATGAACCCCGTCCATGCGATACAAACCCACACAACTTATTTATGCCCAGGGGTGCTGCACTTCTAAGACGCCCGTCAGCTGGACCCATCTTCCAATCTGCCTTTTCACTTTCACTAAATCCCGGGACCATCTGTGCTGTAACTGGCGAGCAGACCACAGAATGATATCTGACCATATAAGCAGCATCCTAGGCAACAGTGACCGTATGACCGTGATGTCTCACTGCACAGCCTGAATGAGCTGTTTATATGTCCAACTGGACAGATCATTGCCCCCAAGGTGAATAACACTAGCTGGCCTGATGTCAGACCGTCGATAACAGCTGCCACACTGCATGCCCCGCTTGCCCATCCACGGCAGCCATATGCCTGCCGGCAAGAGCCTGAGATGATATCCCAATGGTCAAAAGGGATCCCGTCGCCCAGCCCAATAAACAAATGAATGGCCCAGGATCCACCAGTCTTCAAGGGAAGAGCTACCATCTCCAACAAGACAAAGCTGGCTGCCATCTGATCAAACCAGGATGGCTGAGATGTGAAATATAACAAAACTGTTAATATTCCTTGACCCCCTCCCAAGCATAGCCAGACCACCACCCTGTGGCCCCAGTTCACGCATCATGCGGGCAAATGTATCCTGCATAGGTGCTGGAGCTTGTCAGACGGCTGCCTGGGTGAGAATCTTCACAATCTTGACAATGCATATATTTATATGATTTTTGCAAGGTATTGTGGGTAATGTAGTTCATTCACACCAGACACAGCTGCTGACAATAATTTAGTTGTGCACAAGTGTTAAAGCCAATAAGATACTTCTTTATTTATGGGGTTATTTCTCCCAGCACAGATATGCTTGGTAGCACATAAATTAGGTTACTTGCTTGTAGTGTTTAACTTGGTAAAACAAAGTCAAAAATCCAAAATCAGGAAAACAACCTTCAAACTTGTCAGCTAATGTTTTCTTAGCATATCTCTAACAAACGAAAAGCCACAAAGAAATAAATAAACTGTTCTTGTAAGGTTAACTTCTGATTACTTACCACACAGATCCAGAAGTAATTCTCTCCTAGCTCACAAGCAATTAGGTGCAGCTCAATTGCTATCAGTTATCCAGCTGAAACCCTTTAGCTGGATGGCTTCCTACTGTGTGAGTCAAATCCTGCTTCAGGAGCTTTTCTTAGTGGAATAAAGAACAAATTTATATTTCTTTGTGATGGCTGCTGTGCTTTATCACAGAAAGTTACCAACGGAGTTTGGATAGAGAGCAGTCCATATAAACAATATCTTGATCTGCTATTATTTCCCCTTCATCAACAAGCATAGGGTCACTATCATGAATTGGCACAGATGAATCTTTCAATGGAGCATTTTCAGGAGAACACTTATTTCCCTGCTGTCTTTCAAGGTTATAGCTTGGGCATAGATCAATGTTCATACCTGAGCTTCCATTGTTGCTATAGTTCCTCTCTATATAGCCTGGCCAGTATGTAGTCCAGTTCTTATGTCCAGCCTTCCAATCCTGATCCCTGGACAGTGGATCTCTCTTCACATACCTTCTGGCATAGGTCTTAGAGTCCCTTCCACGTGCAGCCGTCTCCCTCACAGGTAGCCTCTGGTGATTCCTTGTTCTGCAGCACCATTCTTCTGGCTTTCCCCAGTCCAATGGTCTATGCTGGCCCTTGGAATACCTCCCAGTATACGTACTGCCTTGGACTCTTCTAGACCTCTCAAAGGCTTTTCTCCTCTTCCTTCCAGAGGGTTTCTTTCCTTCTCTATCCGTCCGGTTTGGCTTCTGCTTCTGCTGATCCTTCAGATGAAACTGATGATCAAACTCAAGCTGATTCTCAGGATACTGAGGACAATTCTCTGAATATCCAAGGTGATCATGAAGCTGGTCATCTGTAGAATAAACTCTACTCTTATTCTGCTTAGATGAGTGTTCCTCCCTAACACAGCGCAGCTGTGCTGAATCAGGCCCTGCCCTTTGAGATGAGTGCTTAGGGATTACCTCATAGCCCTCCTGATTGAACACACGTTTCCCCACTTCAGCTCCTCTAATGGCTGTTGGAAACCTGGTGCATTCTGGGACTGGTAGTCTTTTATGGCAAAATTCTGTTTTCTCATTTCTACCAGCACTGACAGGTTGCTTGTTCAGAGACACTTCACCTTTTCTATAGCCCCTTCCTGAGCTATGATAAGCTTCCTTATCACATACCCCCCTGCTTAAGTTATTACAGACTGGTGTAACTGGTGAAACTTCTTCTCTACAGTCCGTAATCCGGGAAAGGGCATCCGCATTCTTGTGTAACTTCCCAGTACGATGTTCAACTTGAAAATCAAATGCCTGTAAGGCCATGTACCAGCGTGTCAACCTGGCATTGTGGTTCTTCATTTGCTGCAACCACTTAAGTGGGGCATGGTCCGTGACCAACTGGAACTTTCTCCCTGTAAGGTAAAACCTTAACGCCTCCACTGACCACTTTACAGCTAAACATTCTTTTTCTATTGTGGAATACTTTTGTTCAGCCGGTGACAACTTCCTGCTCAGGTATATCACAGGATGCTCCTCCCCATCATGACACTGGGATAGAACCACTCCTAGCCCTACATCCGATGCATCGGTTTGAACCAGAAAGGGTTTCTTGAAGTCCACCCCTTTCAGTACCGGTCCTGTACACAATTTTCCTTTTAAGACTGAAAACGCTTTTTCAGCTTCAGGTGTCCACTTTAGCTGGTTTGGACAATTCTTCCGCAGCATATCCGTGAAAATTGCACTTTTCTCTGCGAATTGCGGTATAAACCTGCGGTAGTATCCAATAAGTCCCAAGAAACTTCTCAGTTGTTTCTTTGTTGTTGGAGGAGGAAAATTCCTGATGCTATCTATTTTACTCATCAGAGGTTAAATTTTTCCTCTTCCCACTAGGTGGCCCAGGTATTTTACCTCCCTATTTGCAAAGGCACACTTCTTCGGGTTTAAAGTGATTCCCGCTTGCTTCATGGAGCACAAGACTGCCCTGATCCTCTTTAGATGCTCCGCCCAGGTGTTACTATGGATTATGACATCATCCATATATGCAAAAGCATAATTTTGGTGGGGTCGAAGTACCTGATCCACTAACCTTTGGCAGGTAGCCGCTGCTCCATGCAGTCCGAAAGGCATCCTCTTGAACTGGAAAAGGCCAACGGGGGTGCTGAACGCAGTCTTGGGCTTCGACTCCCTGGTGAGAGGGATTTGCCAATATCCTTTTGTCATATCAAGGGTGGTTAAGTATTGAGCCTGTCCCAGCTGGTCCAACAGCTCTTCAATTCTTGGCATTGGATATGCATCAAAAACTGATATGGTGTTTACCTGCCGGAAGTCAATACAAAATCTTAAAGATCCATCAGGCTTCGGCACCAGGACTATGGGGCTATTCCAGGGACTCTTTGACTCCTCTATTACTCCCATGTCCAACATCTCCTGGACTTGTGCCACTACTTCCTGTCTCTTGGCTTCAGGCAAGCGGTATGGCCTTTGACGAACTAATTTCCCAGGTGGAGTTATTATTTCATGGGCAACCAAATGTGTCTCCCCAGGTATGGGTGTCAACACATCTGGGAATTCTTTAAGCAGCTTCCTAATTTCTTCCTGTTGTACCACTGTCAGGTCCTCACCTATTTGGGGCTCTGATTTTTCTTTACAATCAGATACCTGGGGTCCCAAATCTTCCTCTTCATTCACCTCCCTCTCTCGGGCACAGGTGGCAGCTAGGCTTTTAACCCCTTTGACATCAGTAGAACCAAAGCCTTTGGTTCCACGTTCAGAATTCTCCAGGGATGTGACTTCCTCCACAGGTGGAAAACCCAGCCTCTCACAGATCAATTGGGCAATTCTGTCTCCTGTCTTCACGTGATAATCATTCTGTCCAAAATTAAACAACAGAACTTTAATATTGCCCCTGTAATCGGGATCAATTACTCCCGCACCCACATCGATGAAATATTTAAGGGCTAATCCGGACCTTGGGGCTACTCTCCCATAGCATCCAATAGGTATTTCCACTTGGAGACCGGTGTCAACCAGGGCTCTCCCTTGGCTAGGTACCGTCACATTTTCTTTTTTCTTTTTTTATTCACTCTATTTACATTTTACATTACAAACATAACACAACAAAAATAAACTCCTGTTACAACACACTAATACAAGCATCAAATAATTCCCCCTTCTCCCCCCCCCGACACCTTGCAGACCCAGCCTCCCCCGCCACCTAGCACCCATCCACATTAGAGTAGCTATCCAGTGCAGACCATTTTTTATTATCTCCCACTATACCCCTGGAGGCATACATATTATCATATGCTTTTTCATATCGGCTGTATAAGCAGACTAGATTCCACCAGTGTATCCAACTCAACTTTGCAGAATCTTTCCATCTCATAAGAATTACTTTAATGGCAAGTGCCAGCATAAAATTTAACGCAAAGTAATTTTCTTTGATAACATTGGGTATTTCAGCTGCAGCCCTCAAAACTATTATCTTCCAGGAGAGTGGGTGCGTAAAATTTAACACCTGTTGAATTTTCTTCCAAACAGGCCTCCAATACCCCTGAAGGCTTGAGCAATCTAGTAGCATATGTCTTAACGTGCCAATCTCCTTGTGACAAGTCCAGCAATATTGGGACGCTGTATTACTCCACTTAGCTATTCGAACCGGCGTAAAAAACGCTCGATGAGCCAAGAAAAACATGGACTGGGTGAGGGCGGCCGAACGTGACGGCCGCACCAGTGACCCCCAATTAGAAAAACAGTGATCCTGCGGTAGACAGATACCTAAATCTGCCTCCCAGACCTTCCTTAGTCCCAATAATTGGATGGGCCTCTTGCCTCTGAAAAATCCATATATATTCGATGTTCGGCCCTTCTGCACAACAAGCTCTCTGACAAACTCCTCCAGGCCCCATTTGTCCCGCACTAGTTCAGGCTTTTTTATCTTCTGCCCCACACAATGCTTCAATTGGAGCCACTGATAAAAGCAGGACGTCGGTAGGTTAAACTCCTCGTGCTTCATTTGAAAGGACTTCCACTGTGTGTTTTGAAACAGCTGCCCCACTCGCCAAATGCCACATTGTTGCCAAATTTTCCAATTGATTGTCCGCTGATTTATTTTGAAGGCCTGATTATGCCAGATGGGCATTCTTCTTGAGATAGGGTTGTTAACCCCCAGGCAAAGGGAGAGACTATGAAAAGCTCTTTGTGTGGCCGAGATAACACGCCCCGCCCTGGAGGGCTCCGGCAAATTCATCCCCATAGCCAAATGAAGTGGGCGCGGAGAAATCAAACGCTCCTCTAACTCTAACCATATAGGTCTCCGATTATCAGCTCCCTCCGCCGCCCACAAAACGCCTTGACTTAATATCGCTGCCTGATGATACAGATAAAAATCTGGGAAATTCACACCCCCAGCTTCTTTGGAGGCTTTCAATTTCTTCAGCGCGATCCTAGGTGTCTTTCCCCTCCAAAGGAAGCGGCAAAGAATCCTCTCAATTTCTTTGTAAACGGATTCCTCAAAAAATGCTGGAATCATCCCCAGGATATAATTCAATTTCGGCACTAACACCATCTTCAGAGAGTCCAAACGCCCCCACCACGTGAGATGCAAAGGAGACCATTTCTCTGTAAAAAGTCGTGCTATTTCCTTCAACTTGACTCCATTTAGTCTGAGAATTTCGTCCAGTGGACCGCCGAATTGAACTCCAAGATATTTGATTGATGTGGACTCCCATTGAAAATCAAACTGCTGTATCATCGAACGCGTCCCATATTTATTGAGGGGGAACGCAACAGATTTTGTCCAGTTAACTTTATAACCGGACAGATCTGAATACCGCCCAATATGATGAAGCACAGGGGAAACCGATTCCGGAGTGAGGAACAGCAACAAGTCGTCCGCATACGCTGAAGTTTTCACTTGAAGATCCTCCACCTCAATGCCCCTAATTGCAGTCGATTGCCGCAGCAACAGCAGCAGAGGTTCCAGGGCCAGATTAAATAACAAAGGGGACATAGGGCAGCCTTGTCGCGTGCCTCTATATAAAAATAAAGGTTGAGACAGCACTCCATTAGCCAGGATCTTAGCTTCAGGCCTGATGTATAACAACTGCACCATGCGAATAAATGAGGAAGGAAGTCCAAACCATTCCAACGTGTGAAATAAGAAAGGCCATTCCACCCTGTCAAAGGCTTTCTCCGCATCAATTGATAGACCGATGTAAGGAGAGTCCAATCCATTGGCGACCTCCAAGATGTTGCAGAATAACCGAGCGTTATCCACCGTAGATCGTCCCGCAACAAAGCCACATTGATCCGGATGAACCAGTATATGCAGGACCTTCTTAAGCCGTGCAGCAAGAATAGAGGAGTATAGCTTATAATCCGTGTTCAATAAGGAGATAGGTCGGTAGTTTCCCACCCGGCTTGGGTCTCGCCCAGGCTTTGGCAACACCACTATAGTAGCCTCTGCAAAGGCGCCAGGGGAACATGCCTGATCCTGGAGCCTCTGGTAGTAATGCAACAATTGCGGCCCCAAGTCTTGGAGAAACAGCTGGTAAAACTCTACTGGGAATCCGTCGGGGCCCGCTGCTTTCCCGCTCTGCATGGTGTTTAACACCTCCTTGATGTCCTCCAGCCGTATCGGTTCTTCCAAGACGGCCCTCTGATCCGGTGCTAAGCACGGATGATCGATCTGTTCCAGAAAACTACATATCTCGGCCTGATCCTTAACTCCTTCAGACGTATATAACCGACAGTAAAACTCCGAGAACGCATCCGAGATATCTTGATCCTTATATAAAGGGCCAGCTTGCTCATCTTCAATTGCCACAATGTGAGCTTTCTCGGCACGTGGATTAAGTTGGGCCGCCAGGACTTTCCCTGCTCTATTTGCCTCCACGTGATATCGTACTTGCAAAGGGAATGTAGCCTGCTCTACCGCCGCACTAAGAGCTGAGTTATATTTATATCTCAACTTTTGCAGTCGGATCAGTACCCTGCTATTGAATTGTCGTTGTAAAATTCGCTCTCCAGCTCGAATCTGTTGGTCCAGAATCTTCAGCTCGTATCGACCTGCCTTGTTTTTAGCAATCACATAGCTCGTTATCTGAGCTCGCATGGAGGCCTTAAACGCCTCCCACCAGGCCCAAACAGGGGTATCACTTGCCACATTATTCTCAAAGTACTCTTTTATAGCAGCTCGTAGATAAACTTTAAAGGACTCCTCCGCTAGCAAATATCTCGGGAAGAACCATGCCGCCTTTTTGCAGGAGGCATCCTTGATATCCATGACAAACACTATGGCAGCATGATCAGAAATAGTAGTGCTGAGTATATCTGATGCACTGATACTTTGGACTAAGGTTTTTGAGACTAGAAAAAATCAATTCTTGAGTGAGAACCATGCGGGTGTGAGAAAAATGTGAAATCTGCTTCAGTTGGATGATGCAGCCTCCAGATATCTACCAAATTGAAAGTCTCCATAATCGAGTGCAGCACTTCCAAGGCTCTCTCCCGTCTGTGAGGTCTGCTGGGCTTGCGATCAATTAGAGGGTCGAGAGCCAGATTGAAATCACCCCCGATAATTACTGGAAATCTAGCATATTCTTGAACAGCCTCAGCTAGCGCATGATAAAAAACAGGGCTGTCGGTATTGGGGCCATATACATTAAAGAAACTCAGCTGCCGTCCCTCCAGGAGAAGTTGCACCCCCGCCCATCTACCTTCCGCATCTGCCCGAGAAGACAAGATTTGATATTTGAGCGACTTCTTAATCAAAATGGCCACTCCATTTTTCTTCATACATGCAGGAGCGTGAGCCACCAAACAGAATTTACCTTGTGCCAGCTTTAACGTTTCTTTGGAGGACAAATGAGTTTCTTGTAGAAGAAGTATCTCAGCATCTTGCTTTTGACAATACAATAATATTTTTTTACGTTTAATCGGATGGTTGATCCCCTTTACATTTAGGGATAGGCATTTAATTATACCCATCTTAAGTTGCACTGGAGCCTTACACACCCCTCTTCCTGGTCCGCACTACCTGTCCAGCAATATCTAGGATGACCAGGCGGGAGGAACATAGCCAGAACTGCAAGGTGTCAACTGTGTCTCTTAAAAGAGAAAACATAGTGGGTGAACATACACAACTACCACGATAGCCCCCAAGACCCCAGCTATCACCCGGACCCATTAGCATCTAACCATTGGTGCTATCTGAGAAATCCTGTCTTCCAATATAACAGGTTCAATCTATCTAGGTACATCAATTACATCCTTTGTCATGCTAAATTGCTCACTATTAACATTGTCCTTTCTGACCTGCCTGCAACACACATATATGCGCTTGCCGAGCAATACCAGGGCACCTAAATGTGTGCAGGAAGGATAAAGGTAACCCCTAACAACCAATCCCGCCCCTGCCATATTACCAGCTCTGATATGGCACGTTAATCCCCAGGCAAAGGCCAATTATTACCCCTACTAGTATTAATAATAGTACCATTAATACTACGAGCCCCCCCCCCTCCCATACCAAGCTGTATTTGCCCCCTTCCATTATCCCTTTACAATATTGCAACAACAAACATATCCAAACTTAAACCGCAGACAGTTACCCTCTGCTACAGAGAATCCCTGCATCGCAGCAGCTACTGTCCTTACATAATCAAGCCTTCAGCCCAAAGAACACAGTCACTGCATCTGCAGAGCTTCCTGCTCTGTGATATACTTTGCTGCCACCGCCGGAACATCAAAGGACTTCGTTTGATTGTGTAGAGTAATCTTAAATCGGGCAGGGTAGAAAAGCCCGTAGCGGGCTTGCAGCTGCTGGAGACGGGGACGCAATGCCAAAAACTGCTTCCGCTTTTCGACCGTGGCTCTGCAAAAATCAGGAAAAAATAAAACTTTATGACCCTCAAAAAGCATGGATTTCAAAGTCCTTGCCGCTTCCAGAATCTGTGCCACTTGCTGATATCGGAGCAAACAAAAAATGATCGGTCGAGGTCCGCGGGCGTGCAGGTTGATCTGCGCTGGCACCCGGTGCGCTCTTTCGACCTCAATCGGGCCTGTACTTTTCAAATGGAGCATCGAGGGCAGGGACCGTTCCAGAAAAGATATCATGTCCGCCCCCTCCGCACCTTCCGGGACACCAAGCATTCGAATATTATTTCGGCGATTTCTATTAGCCACATCCTCCAAACTTAGCTCCAACCTCTCCATCCGTTTTGCCATCTTGTCGACACATGCGAGCTTTTCCTCATGGGCAGCCACTGTCGTCCCGATAGAATCCAGTCTTGTGGTAAACTGCTCCATTCGCTCTTTGACCTCCTGCATTTCCGTTTGTACCTTCCCTATTGCCTCTCCATTCGCCAGCACCAGCTCCTTCACCGATCGTAACTCCCCCAACAACTCCCGAATCAGTTCCTCCGACTCCCGGGCAGCCGCCATCTTATGGGGAGAGAGGGGATCAGACTTCACCCTCTTGGATCCCGCGTTACCGCCTGCTCCAAAGTCTAGCTTGGCAGGTTTAATGTTGGCCATACCAAGATGAATAATTAGAGGTAATTACAGCGCCTACTAATTCCTTTATCTCAGGTTATCTCATAGGATTCATGCGAAGGTCCGGGGAGCTAAGCTCTTAGGCTGCCATCATGGATTCGCGCAAGCTCCGCCCCCATGGTACCGTCACATTTTCTATGCTGCACAGGTCAAACCCAGCAGCTTGAGGGGTTGCCCGCTTAGGAGCTTGGGCCTTCTCTGTGACCCTATGGTACTTTAGGACAAATATCTGCTTTGGGGTAGCTTGGTCTTCTGGACGCTTAACCATCTTTTTAGCTGGGGTCTGAGGACTTCCAAATAAAGGCCCGGGAGCTATTACCATTAAACCTTCTCCCTCCTTCTTTCCTAGTCCTTCCACTAGACCCTGCTTAAATCTTGGCCAGTCTCTTCCTAGAACCAAATCAAAGGGTAGCCTAGGCACCACTGCTAACAGGACTTCCTCTTGTCCCCCCAGGCACTTAACCTTTAGCCTATAGGTGGGATATGATGTTGCAGCACCATGAATGCATCTGATGTGAACTTGACTTTCAGGGGTTCTAGGCACAAATCCTTATTGGGCCTCTATCCTCTTCCAAAGCCTTTTTGACATCATACTCTTGTCTGCCCCAGAGTCTAATAAAGCATTTGTGGTAATTCCTTGCACATCAACCATCAAAAGAAATCCTTCTTTGGGCTGTTTTAAATCCACACCCACTAAGCTAGTGTGTGTCTGACATCCTTTTTTTAAATGTCCCCATTTTCCACACTTGAAACATTTCTTTCTATTCCACTGTGTCATCTGGTTTGATACAGTACATTCATTTTCAGAAACATTCTTAATTATTTTCTTTTCTGATACAGCACATCTAGCCTCAGCACCAATCTTCAGAGGGCCACCCATTCTATGGCAAGCCTGCATGGCTTCCAAGAATCTCTCTGCTAGCATGGTTGCCTCTCCAAGATTTTGGCAATTTTGCTGTATAAGGAAAGTATGCAAATCTTTAGGGACCGCAGACATAAATTGTTCCAACATTATAATGTCTAATAACATTTCTACCGTCTTTTGCTCAGGCTCCAACCATTTTACAGCTAGACCTCTGATTCTCTGACTCAGAGCCCTGGGTGTTTCACCCACTCTCAATGTAGTAGCTCTAAACATTCGCCTATACTCTGAAATAGACAACCCTAGGCGATCTCTAATAGCAGCCTTTACATCCTTATAATTCAAAGCCTGGGCTGCTGGCATTGCTCTATACGCTGCAAGTGCCTCTCCAGTTAATGAGGCTGCCAGCCTTACTGCCCACTGGGTCTCTGGCCATGCCAATGCTTGTGCCACTCTTTCAAAAGACTAGAAAATCATCAACATTATCATCTGGAGTTAGCTTCCCAAAACTAAATGCCCCAATCCCTTGATTGAGTCCCACACTGTCCACATGTGGTGTACCAGTATTCACTGCTGGTCTTGCATCTGTTCCACTTTGGTTCTTCAGCTCAACTAGGGCTTGCACCAGATCAAGCACTGGCCTCTGCTGGTCCATTAAGGCTCTCATAGCAGTGTCCTGAACCTGCTGTGCTAGCTCCTGCTGCCTGCTGAATTGGGCTGCCATCCACTGAGCTAGTTCCTTTGGATCCATCTTGAACCCTGTAAGAAATACAAAGAAAAAAAAAACACAGTGCACCACCTTCCAAACAGGTGTTTTTTTCTACACTTTTTTTTTTTCAATTACCCTGTGCTTACTCCCATCCACCACTAGACATCCCCAGGTACTTATTACCTTGTCTCAGTGATTAATCCAGATCTGCACAGGGTCTTTTCCTCCTGGGACAGCTTCCTCCTCTCCTCCAAAGTGCAGTTTAGGGAAAATCTTTTTTTTTTTTCAGCTTTAAACTTGAACTGTAGTTGTAATCCTCAGCAAGTAAATCCCCTTTGTGCAAAAGCAATCCGAAAAACTATGCCATTTGTCAGACGGCTGCCTGGGTGAGAATCTTCACAGTCTTGACAATGCATATATTTATATGATTTTTGCAAGGTATTGTGGGTAATATAGTTTATTCACACCAGACACAGCTGCTGACAATAATTTAGTTGTGCACAAGTGTTAAAGCCAATAAGATACTTCTTTATTTATGGGGTTATTTCTCCCAGCACAGATATGCTTGGTAGCACATAAATTAGGTTACTTGCTTGTAGTGTTTAACTTGGTAAAACAAAGTCAAAAATCCAAAATCAGGAAAACAACCTTCAAACTTGTCAGCTAATGTTTTCTTAGCATATCTCTAACAAACGAAAAGCCACAAAGAAAGAAATAAACTGTTCTTGTAAGGTTAACTTCTGATTACTTTCCACACAGATCCAGAAGTAATTCTCTCCTAGCTCACAAGCAATTAGGTGCAGCTCAATTGCTATCAGTTATCCAGCTGAAACCCTTTAGCTGGATGGCTTCCTACTGTGTGAGTCAAATCCTGCTTCAGGAGCTTTTCTTAGTGGAATAAAGAACAAATTTATATTTCTTTGTGATGGCTGCTGTGCTTTATCACAGAAAGTTACCAACGGAGTTTGGATAGAGAGCAGTCCATATAAACAATATCTTGATCTGCTATTATTTCCCCTTCATCAACAAGCATAGGGTCACTATCATGAATTGGCACAGATGAATCTTTCAATGGAGCATTTTCAGGAGAACACTTATTTCCCTGCTGTCTTTCAAGGTTATAGCTAGGGCATAGATCAATGTTCATACCTGAGCTTCCATTGTTGCTATAGTTCCTCTCTATATAGCCTGGCCAGTATGTAGTCCAGTTCTTATGTCCAGCCTTCCAATCCTGATCCCTGGACAGTGGATCTCTCTTCACATACCTTCTGGCATAGGTCTTAGAGTCCCTTCCACGTGCAGCCGTCTCCCTCACAGGTAGACTCTGGTGATTCCTTGCTCTGCAGCACCATTCTTCTGGCTTTCCCCAGTCCAATGGTCTATGCTGGCCCTTGGAATACCTCCCAGTATACGTACTGCCTTGGACTCTTCTAGACCTCTCAAAGGCTTTTCTCCTCTTCCTTCCAGAGGGTTTCTTTCCTTCTCTATCCGTCCGGTTTGGCTTCTGCTTCTGCTGATCCTTCAGATGAAACTGATGATCAAACTCAAGCTGATTCTCAGGATACTGAGGACAATTCTCTGAATATCCAAGGTGATCATGAAGCTGGTAGAATAAACTCTACTCTTATTCTGCTTAGATGAGTGTTCCTCCCTAACACAGCGCAGCTGTGCTGAATCAGGCCCTGCCCTTTGAGATGAGTGCTTAGGGATTACCTCATAGCCCTCCTGATTGAACACACGTTTCCCCACTTCAGCTCCTCTAATGGCTGTTGGAAACCTGGTGCATTCTAGGACTGGTAGTCTTTTATGGCAAAATTCTGTTTTCTCATTTCTACCAGCACTGACAGGTTGCTTGTTCAGAGACACTTCACCTTTTCTATAGCCCCTTCCTGAGCTATGATAAGCTTCCTTATCACAAGCTCCATCTGTCGATTTGTTGAATCACCGCTGAATTTAGCCCAGCTGCTGCTGTGCTGATAGCTGCCCCAATAAGGAATGAATGAGATGTGAACTGGCACTCATCATAACCCAAGTGCTGCAGTAAACTGGAACTGCATCACAGGGTAGGATTCTTCATGTAGAAACAAGAAGCCTTTGGTTCTAAAGCGCCGAGCCACGTAAACCTGCAAATTATGCACCCAGCAGGTGGGTAGAGGGTAAATTCTGTTAAGGACTGCCCAACCCCCCCTTTCCACTCTGGTCCATCTTGGATCGAGAGAGAAAAATGCACACTTGTGCATGCTCCACCAACACATGTTTTGAATCTAAGCCCCCTGCTGTGTCTCTTTGTCCAGATCGTGGAACTAATTCACTGACTCTGAATGCCCCAAAAAATGCTAGAGCAAACACTGCTCAAAAACATAAGGACTCAAAGTCGTAAGAAATGACTGTTGGCAGTGCAACCCATATATGGACTGCAGCTCATGAGACACAGGGTGACGCCAATCCCATGGTCCAGGGGACTCCTTTCCCACCCTGCCAGCATGCGCTGGATCATGAAAGTGGTCCGAGGATTGCCCAGCCTGCGGCTTTGCTGAAAAATGAAAACCCAGCCAATGAGAGCTGGACTACTACCTTGCACCACCCTGCAGCCTTGGCCCATACTATAAATAAATCAAGCCACTGGTCAGCAACCCATCCGCCAAGCCAGCCCTTACTGGCCAGAATGGCACCCACCTTCCTATATTTGCACAGGTATGTTGACCACGTCGCTAGTGCCATTGATGCTTGCAATAAGGCCATCGCGTCTGGGTTCCAATATGCCAGAGATGCGCCAGGACTGCTGTGGCTGCCTCTTCTGCTCCAACAGGCAAAACCAGGACCAATTAAAATGTGACAATCCATCAGCTATGGAATTCTGTGTTCCTGGCACATGACGAGCTCTGGCAGATACACTGAAGCGTAAGCAAGCAAGTATGAATACTGGCATCAAAGCCGCTATCCTCGGACACTTAGGCAATTGTCTGTTGATAATCTCAATCACTGCTGCATTGTTGCACCAAAATACTACTCTCCTAATTTGAAGATGCACAGGCCATACTGCCAGTGTTACAACAATGGGAAATAATTCCAAAGAGGCAATATTGCGAGTCTTCCCAGAAACATGTCATTCCAAAAGCCAGACCTCCGCACACTAAGCTCCTTAGCAAAACAGTCTAAATCCCTTGCTACCTGCAGCATCCCAAAACAACTACAAATCAGCATTAGACACCTCAAGTAGCTGCAAAACCGTGCACCCATTATAGTCCGCCAGAAAAGCATCCTGCACATGCAAGTCTTCCTGCATGCCATGAGATACCCTAATGTGGCGATGAGGCTTCGCTACACCTGCCATTGCTAGAGTCAAATGCCTAGAAAAGGGGTGCCCCATTGGAATGACCTGACAGGTGAAGTTAAGATACCCCACCAAAGACTGTAGATCTTGGAGCGTAATCTTAGTTGCCGACCTCACGGCTGACACCAGATTTCTCAACTTTCTCAACCGGTAGCCACATCACTAATGCTACTGAGTCCAGCTCTATAACAAGAAATGTGAGACACGTCACCGGACCCATGGTTTTATCCACTGCTAAGGGCATGCCAAACTCCTGGGCCATCACTGTAACAGATGTCAACAATGTGTCACACATATCAGACTGTTTGGGATCGACAAATAAAACATTGTCCAGATAATGAACGACTGTAGACAATCCCATCCTTTGAATCAGGACTCAATGTAAAAAAACTGCTGAAGGCCTCAAAATAGGTGTAGGATATAGCACACTCCATTGGCACTCCATTGGCATACACTTGTCAAAATAAAATAGAGCACTGAATCAAAAACCCAATAGCGGAAAAGCTGAAGGATGGACCAGTAGTAGCTGGATAGCAGATTCAATATTCACCTTTGCCATGAGCGCCGTCTATCCAAACTGGCTCACTAAGGATACAACTGCATCAAACTAAGCGCACCTAACTGTATAAAGCTCTAAAGGAATATGGTCATTCACTGACTCGCCATGGGGGAAAGACAAGTTATGAATTAGCCTAAGTTTTCCGAGTTCCTTTTTTGGGATGACTCCTAATGGAGAAATGACAAAGGGGCGAAATGGGGGTTCGTCAAAGGGCCCAGCAATTCTACCAAGCACACATTCCATTTCAAGCTTAACACAAAATACATCCGCCAGATGCTATACCGAAGGAGAATTCCTAGCTGACGTGTCCAGAACTGCACTCTGAAATAGTAAGCAAAACCCCTGTTCAAAACCGGCTAACAACTGCCCCCCACCCCCACCCTGCCCACCGTACCGCAGCAGCCAGGGCTGCAAGGTCTCTACCTTTACTGGGGTCAGGGCCATGTGCAATCATGGGTCATTACTTGCTGGTGGGCGGGGCCCCTGCCACACCCTTTTGACTACATTTGGTTGCTTCATGACTACCCTCTGCATAAGGAACAGGCATGTCAAAACTTGCAGTCTGGGAAAGGACAGGAAAACCTATTGAAGTGCAAGCATAAATCTCCATGCATGAACCCCCTTTTGTTGGCGCAGCATTCCCTGTCATAGTCCGAGTCCCAGATGGCAAAACTTGCATTCCAGACCTGGACCCAGGTACTGCACCGCCCCCCACCCTTTGTTTTGTGGACATTTGGGTGAGCCATAAGTTAATGTCTTTCATTCCCCAAGATAGATAGACATTCTCCTCCATCATGTCCCTAAAATCTTTGTCATAATTTAACCAAGTCCAGCCCTCATGCAACTGAGACGTCGCTAATATAGCATCCACAAGCAAAACCCCATATTGCCCTGGGATATAATGCCCCCAGACACTAGTCAGTCTCAAGAAAGTACTCATACAGTTCAGCATATTGTGGGAGACCTTGTGAACCCTACCTGCTTTCTCATTATCCTTGCACTTCTTCCTTCTCTCCCCTGAGCGCTTCCACCCCTCTAACAGACAAAAGATATCAATATACCTGCACTTCTTGATTTTGTGTCATGCTGCACCAAAGGAGAAATCGCCCACCCTCCAAGCACAGCTGCAGGAGCCAGACCGCCTCGCCACTCAGAACAATGCCGCGTCCCTCACGCATGTCCACAACACAGCCCTACTGACGTCCTGCACCCCCTCATGTGGACTGAAAGAACAGGCCCCACTCACCGCAAAATTAAACATCTCACACCACACAAGCCCCGAGGCCTCGACAGCCCACAATCACTCACAGCTGTCCGTCTCCTGCAGGTAAGGGGAGGTCTGAGCCAGGGGAACCACAAGACACAGTCAGCTCAGCCCCCCCCCCCCCCACACACATCGCCGATCTGTCCAATGAAATCACCCTGTGCTGCTGATGTGGGGCAATTTCAAATGTTGCCTCCACTGCTTTAACTACCCTCCCGTCCCACCCCCCCCCCCCCACACACCCCCCATGCTTTTGAGCAGCAGATCCTGGAAGCCAAGGTGCTGGGGCACCCAGTTACTGGGCGCCCCCCCCCCCTGGACCCTGGCCCTGAGGCCTACTGCATTTATGCCGATTAAGAATTACACTGAATGAAAAAAAAACTACTGAAAGAATTCCACTGAAGCAAATCTCATGTTTTGGGCTTGAAACATGAATTCATGTCAGTAACAATGAAACAAGTGATTTTAAAATGACTGTTAGATATATCTAGCAATCTGATTAGAGACCAATGATGGTATTGAAGGGAATCAAGCATGCTTAGACTAAAACTGCATGACACCACCCTTGCTGAAGGTCTCATCTATTTATTTATTTGATATATGAATCATGTATATTACTTTTGAACAATAGCTGTGATGGACGGTTATCTAGAGAATCAAAAGGATTCATGGGAAACTTTCATCGCAATTGTCAAAAGCATTATTGGGAAAAGAATAAATGTGTTTACACTGGATCTTATCTGAAGATAAACCAAATTTCACATTGGCTGATGAGATGGAAAAACTAGCTGCACATGCGTACTAAGAAAAGGAAGCTAAGTGCCAAGGTCTTCTCAGCTTTGCTCCTACAACAAACTGGAATAAAGTATGCCATAATTACAAACTAAAGTGGAATAGAAAACCCAAAACAAATGATTCATGAATGGTGTATGAAGGAGCAGGACCTGTTTCATGAGCTCACTCCTCTGGTGTGCAGCACAGTGCGTAGTGTGGTAGTTTAAAGCTCCGTGAAAAGTGGCATCGCCTTGCACTCTCATTGGGTGCGAATGGCTAAATACTTTGGAGGCCCTGGTAAGGTCATTTTGAGCCCTTGCACTGGCTTCAAGTGGGCGTGGTTAAGGGACATCAGATCTTTGGGACACTAGCAAGGTGATTTTGCACCCGATTCCTCTGCTTCTCTGCAAGTTCAGCCCTGTGACCTGCGTACCTTACTTGCACAGCACAGTTCTTACTGTATGACACAAACACACGTCCAATAGATGTTCCATATCAGGATGGCAGCGTCAAGCAACAGGCTTCTAAGCTGCATCACACTGGTCTCGGTAAACCCATCCAGAGGGCGTTCCCCTCAGGAACTTGACAGATAGCAAATGGGGCTTCTGTAAGCAGGTCAATGTAGAGGGGTTTGCATAGTCTTTAATGCAAATCTACAAATAGTGCTCTGTTTGGTACTAAAGAGATAAGGGTAATCAGGCCCTAATGAAACATTCATTGGCCACTCCTGGAGGTGAGATTTCCTATAAAAAAAATATATGAGGGAGGACAATATCGTCATAGGCTGAGATGCGGCTCGAAGTAGAGTGTGTGGTGGTCTAGATGTTGTATACGGGAGCATGGGTTTGGTTTTCAATTTAGGTCACTACCTTTAATGAGGGGGTCAGAATAAATGTAAGCTGCCCCATCTCCTTGTAGACAGGTGAGCCGAAGTAAAACCGGATGCAAACTGATCACATACAAAGGTAGTTATTCTTAGACAGGGCACTGTTTCAGTTATGAAGCAGGTTTAAAGCTGACAAATTTGGTCAGGCAATAGCAATCAATATCATGTTGGTGAGATTATTATGTTATGTTTATTTATTTATTTATTTAGTGTACATTTGTAGCCCGCTGCTTCCAGTGATCAGCAGCGGTGTCTATACATAGGAGGTTTGGCTGTACTGGCCAGGATTAATTTATATACAATGTGATTTGGGGGGGGGGGATAGAGCACAGCAAGCATAGGGTTACAAGATTTACAGTAGATTGAATATTGTAGTTACATACAGGTACTTAATACATATTTACAGTGGCTGCCTGTTAGGGCTTTACAAATGATGACCCTTATATACAAATTTATACATTGCTGAGTTTACTTCAGGAGGTTAGTATATTTCATGTGGTTAGGTTGTAATGTGCTTGGAAAAGATGTGTCTTGAGTAGTTTTCTAAAGTCTTTCAAATCACTGACTTCACGTAGTTCGGTTGGCAATCGGTTCCAGAGTGCTGGAGCTGTAAAGGAGAAAGCTCGGTTGCTTGTGCAAGCATTAACCTTTGCGAAGCACTTCGGGATACAGAGGGTGTTGAGGTTCTGTGTTCTTCTACTTCTATTGCTAGGTAGTTTTGCTATTAGGCTGTTGAGGTGTGATGGCGCTATATCATGTATGAGTTTGAATGTAGTGACTAGGACTTTGTATTGAATGCGGGCTGTGATGGGGAGCCAGTGGAGCTCCATTAGTGCGGGTGTGATGTGGTCGGAGAGGCCCTTCTGCATGATGATTCGGGCTGACACATTTTGTGCCATTTGCAAAATATTGATAGTTTTTCTTGGCAGGCCTTGCAGTATGGCATTGCAATAGTCCAGGTGTGGAATGATGAGGGCTTGTGCGACTGATCTGAAGTCAGTATGATCGAGGATGTTACGCAGGGGCTGTATGACTCTTAATTTGTGAAAAATAGCCCGATTGGTAATACGAAGGTGCTTGTCCATATTCAGGTTGCTGTCAAGCATCACTCCCAAATATTTTATCTCTGCTTTGATGTTGTAGATATTATTGTTCATGGTGACTGTTGTCGGGGGCTCGAATCCTGGTTTCCTGGAGATACACATTGCTTCCGTTTTCTTGTGGTTAATGGACATATTATTGCATTGTAGCCAGACTTGAAGCTCGTGTAGGCATTTCTCTAGGTTGCAGAGGTTCGGGTTGTTTACGTCTAGTTGCGTATATAGCATTAGGTCATCTGCGTAGATATGGTAGTTGATGGTATAGTCCTGGAAAATCTTGCATACTGGTTGAAGGTATAAGTTGAATAGGAGGGAGGAGAGGGCAGAGCCCTGTGGAATGCCTTGGGTTTGTGGGAAGGGGGTGGCTTTGACATTGTTGAAATTGACCTGCTGCATTCGGTTTGTGATGTACGAGGAGAACCATTTTAGAGGGGTACCTGTGATGCCTATGGACTCGAGTCGCTTTAGCAGTGTGGGGTGATGCACAGAGTCGAAAGCTGCTGAGATGCTAAGTAAATCAGATTAAATCATATTAAATCAGATTAATCATGATTTAAGAGCAACTACAATTATGGCCAGTTCAAATATGCCTGCAGTCCTTGTCCATTAGAAAATGAAGAGTCAATGGAGCTGGAGGCTGTGTGTAAGGTAGGAGACTGCTTATAGCTGGAGAGAAAGGTGTAGCATGCCTTATGTTAAGAGATTCCTGGACTGGTGGGTGAAAATCCAAATGCAGTTGTCCAAATTTCAAGTGGAATTACCATAATCACTTCCTGAGGCAGACTAATTCACTAGCTAGAGCACATGCTGGTGCCAAAGTGTGTGGGATGTGAGGCTGTTTTATATAGTATCACTTTTCCGTATTATTCTGAGATGTGATTACTGATGTTCTCATCCTGGATCAATGAATAATTTTAAACTATGCTCCAGAAATGAGATGCATTATTTATTTTACCTATAGACCTTTTTTTGCTGGCTATTGAAACAATTGCAGCTAACATCATAACTAAACATTCTTTGTTTTGTTCAACAAGCTTTCCCCCTGACTTTTTGTTCACTTTTTGCATAACTCTGGGCGTTAATCAGATAAATATGTTTCTCTCTTTCTTTATTTAAAATTTCCCAGGCCACTGAAGAAATAACTAAAGGAGGGCAAGGAGTTGTCCTGGGGCTCTCCAAAATGTCAACCAGAGAACATCAAAATCAAAACTTCACTCCAAAAAATTCCCCGGGCTTAGACTTTTTCAATGACATTCAACTGAGATCCAGTTAATTTGAAGTGATTATCTCAGCTGTAGATATAGCATACCTAATATAATCAGATAAAGATATCTGATTAACTCTAGCCCGTGATTTACAACAGAGCTACAAAACTTACAGAAAATCCATTTAAAGATACAATATGTTCGTCTGGTGATTTTTAACTAGATAGAGCTCCTCTGGATTTCAGTCCCGATGTTTTTATACTGTAATAGGACAATTCATTTCTAAGTCAGTAGTCTTGACTCCTTGGAACATAATACCTAGAACATAAGATAACATGAAAAGCAAAATCGGGGAAAGTAATTTTGCACTTTAGCTGCTAAATCTCAGGCAGACAAAGGGCCTAGTTCACTAAAGATATTATCCCATTCTGTTTCTATGTGTAGGGTGGGGGGAAAAGAATTTGGGAAATCAGACCGAACTTGTGTCATTATGCATAGTTTATCAAAACACCCTGAGAAATGAGAAAGGCAGTGAATGATTCAGAAAGAGAATACCCGAAGATTTAAGGAAAGCAACTCAAGAATAATGTTAACAGTGGTATGGTGTTTCCTTTGGACAAGGGCCTTATCAGTCTAGTTCTGAACATTTAACATACCCTTGACAATGTCTACTTAGTATAGTATGCTAAAAAGATTGTTCTGCAGTCCAGCAGTTCTGCTCAGTTCAGTATCATAATGCTGTCATCCTGTTCAATTCACAGTTTCTTTCTACTCACAAGCTCCTCATCTTCCAGCTTTTACTTCCAATTGTCCTTATTGCTATTTCACTGGTCAACATTGAAATCATTCCTGACTTTAAAAGGCCCTAATCTGTAGTAGCTTGGTGAGCTGAACACAAATATAACATTAAAAAATTTTTATTGGCTCTTGTTTTGAAGATATTGCATATAGTTCATTTTTGACGTTTCACCGTGTAAATTTATCCAGTAGGACATCAACAACATCCCAAATAAGCCTTGAATGATGTGATATTGCATCACATTGCATAATACCAGCATGCACACATCATCCAGAGTTGATTGCATCATTTTCTGATGCAATGTAATACTACTGCCAGACGGCTGCTGAAGCCATCTGACATCAGCAGTGTACTATACGCAGTCGGAAAGGAAAGTAATCTGGTATTCTGTTCCGATATTGAAAGCCTCATGAATGCCTTAAAAATAACTCATGACCCACAAGACTGGAGACTATTTATAGGCCCTTCGAAACTGAGTCTGAAGGCTGTGCTTTTGAACAATGGAAACCGTCTTCCATCTATTCCAGTAGGCCATGCCGTCCACATGAAAGAGACATATAATAACTTAAAGCATCTACTGACTTCCATTAACTAAAACAAGTACAGATGGCACCTCTGTGGTGACTTGAAGGTAGTTGCCCTTTTAATGGGACTGCAGCAGGGATATATAAAATACATGTGTTTCTTATGTGAGTGGGATAGCCAAGCAAGGGATTGGCACTACTTGCGGAAGGAATGGAATCGCAGACAAAATGTAACAGTTGGAGAGAAAGAATATCCAGCACCCAGCTCTGGTTGAGGCTCACAAAATCCTGCTACCACTCCTTCACATCAAACTAGGTTTGATGAAAAACTTCGTGAAAGCCATGGACAGCACTTCACCAGCTTTCCAATACCTCCATGAAAAGTCCCTCGACTCAGCGAAGCAAAGATTAAAGAGGGAGTTTTTGTGGGTTCTCAGATTAGAGAGCTCTTCAAAGATGACCAGTTCAATAACTTGCTGCAGGGTGATGCGAAACAAGCATGGAATGCTTTTCGCCTAGTGTCAACAAACTTTCTCTGGAATGTTAGGGCAGAAAACTACAAGGAACTAGTAGAAAACATGCTGCTGCGGTATCAGAAACTTGGCTGCAATATGTCTCTAAAGATCCATTTCCTTGATTCCTATCTCAAATTTCTTTCCTGACAACTGTGGTATGGTTAGTGATGAACAGGGCGAACATTTTCACCAGGATATCGCAACGATGGAGCAAAGATACCAGGGAAAATGGTACACTACAATGCTGGCTGACTACTGCTGGACACTCCCCAGAGAAGCTCCCGAAGAGCTGTACAAGAGACAGGCAAAAAAATCTAAGAAGTAGTCTATGACTTGGTTTTTTACAGGTATTAACCGAAGGCCTATTATATTTACTATTGACATGCATTTCGTGATGTAAACATTAATTCTTGTAGATTACAAAAAAACTAGAGCCAACTTTGCAATTTCACTGTCATATCCATGTTCAGTATATAAAAATTGATAAGAAATGACTATTTTTATTTCAGTAACATGACTTTTGTAAAAATGTGTTGACCAGTGAATAGGGCCGCCTTCTTTGCCATTCACAACCTGTTCTTGAGCTGTGCTTCTCAACATTAGAAGGGTCACTTTTTCAGAACCTATCTCCAGATCTTCACGATGAAGAGTATTTATCAAAAGTGTATAATCCTGCAAGAAAGCATCAGTTTGAAGTGTACTGCTCTTTCAAATTCCAGAGTCAGATATTTTCTTGATATTTATCTGCTTCAGTTTCTCCTTTCCCTGAAGATAGCAATATAATCCCGTTCCCATCTTCATTCTGGATATCTGGTGCAACCATGGCAACTTTCAATTACAGTATGCAAAGATTTCTTTTTTTACCACTTATTTTTTTTAATTGAATTTACATAATATATATCCAAGTATAGACACAAGAACAGGATTAGAAAAAGACAGAACACAATTAAATTTAAAAAAAAAATGCTACTATTAAAGTAACATAATCAAGCTAACAAAGGGAGAGGAGATCACTAAGAAACTAAATTCTTACCACTTAAAAAGGAAAGAAAGCCAGAGATTCTATCGCCCCGCCCCCACCCCCCCAAAAAAAAAAAATCCTGAGTTTATGCGATCCAAGCTTTGAGGAACAAGGAGGGTCTTTTTAAAAGGTTCAGACATCGAAATCATGACATGGATGTCAAAATCACTGAGACATCTCGGCAGCAATTCCACAAATAACATTTGAAGATGTCTCAGGCGCAGGGATGTCCAAATAGGCAAGGTGGTGTGGTAGAGGCACATCCACATTTATACCTGCTCTAGGCATGAACAGGCATCAGGAAAGTGCTCGTTTTCATCTTAAAACATCCAAAATGTATAGACAAGATGGAGAATTAAGTGACTAACCTTACATTATAAAAGGCAATCCTGACTATATTGCAGATGATCTCACTGTGCTTGCACAGATACCATCTCTGACATGGAAGTCGTCCTTCCAATCAGTGGAGAAGCACACTGTAGACTATTCAGGAGAACAGAAAGGCCACGGGCCATGTGCCCGCTGGCCGCCGTTAACTGGGGGGGGGGGGGGACGCGGGTGCGTGGTCCCGGCCCCACATGCGGGGAGAAAGATGTCGGCATCAGCGGGGTGATGTCGGCATGCCCCATTGGCTCCCGCGTGTGAGTGAGGGGGGCGGGAGCCAATGGGGAAACGTGTGGGCCTGATGGGGAGGGCGGTGCACACGGAGCGAGCCAGCAGGAGCGTCAGTCACCAGGGGAGTGGAAGAAGGTGGCTGGTGTCCCACCCTCCCATCCCTAGGGTTGGGCAGGAATAGGGGAGGGGGGTTGCAGCTGGAGGGGGATTGCGGGATGCCGGAGGTGTTCGGGTTCCGGAGCCTTTGGTAAGATGCAGGGCGGGGGTGGGGTACCCCCGGCCTGGTGAAACCCTCGGGGTTTTTGCTAATAATATGGTGAAGCCGGAAGAGGGGGGATGGAATGGCCTGTGGCCAGTTCACGGCGGAAGCGGGGGGAACTCACCTTGCTACTCACACGGCTGGTGAGGGTTTGTTCCGCGGCCGGAATTCAGTTAATGAAGATTTACTGTTGTTTGTTGTTAAAGAATAATGTTGTACGGTTAATAAAGCT